>CM060371.1:23272957-25672957 GCA_030545235.1 Helianthus tuberosus
GAAGTCTACTACAACCACCAAACGATGAATCAAGTTTAACTAATCAGACATAATTATCCCAAAAAATGTTTTGAATGTTTAAATTTTAGCTAACTTAGAAAAAATAGGGTTTCAAGTTTTTAATACGTTTAGATAAAAGGTTTATTGTTGTTGTTGTTGTTGTTTAATATAATCAAACGAACACGAAAGAATATGAACGAACATATCACCGAACGCAATCAAATGAATGAGACATTTCTTCGTGTTCGTTCGCTAAGCTAACCGAACAAATTTTTTTTGTTCGTATTCGTTCGTTAAGCTAATCGAACGAACATAAACAAACTTCCCGCAGAACGATTCACGAACTGTTCGCTGAACGTTCGGTTCGTTTACAACCTAATCAATATCGATCATATTGCACTTATCCCCTTCTAATTAATGCTCCAACTTTTGTTACCACGATAGATAAGTTACCAACAAAATTATCAAAATGAAAATTGGTTGAATTCAATTTCTAGTAAATATTGACTTTTTCAACAAATTAAAAATTACAAATGACATTTTCAAGCACAATAGTCAATAGGTCAAATTTACGCCTATGAGGTGGACGGGCCATGATCACAACACGGATGATTCTCCTTCAACACAAAAATACAGTTATTTGGTGAATACTACTTGTGACCAAACTCATTCGGTGAAAAATATGCATACCATTGTCTCATTTGTTGAAAGTTTACTCTGGTAAAAAACATCTTCCATAAGGGGGGGGGGGGGGGGGGGGGGGGGGGGGGGGGGGGTGAGCATCTTCAATTCATCCAATTTCAAATGCATCCAAATGTGACACTTCAGATTTCCAACGTATTTAAAATACACAAATTTCCTTCACTTTCAAACACCTTTTTAAAAAAAGTTATAAATATATTTATAACTAGTAATAAGACTCGCGCGCGTTGCGGCGTGGGTACTTCGCAATATCGAACGGATTAGTCCAAGCGTTATGTGGTGTGTTAACCATATGAAAATGCACGTTTTGACATATCCGATTGAACTCAATGTATCCTATAGTTGCATTGCGATTGGATCAAAATGTAACGTAAATCGAATTTATATCTTACAATCATAACGTATTATACGCGACCCGACTAACTCGAATTTATATCGTCAAGCCAAAAACTCTCGAGGGGGTCAAAGTGGCATTTACGAAGTTCATAAAAAGTTAATTGGTTAAAAATTGCATTTCCTAAACTTAAGGGCTAAGAAATGGTAAAGATAAAATTTGATAAAGTTTTGGGGTAAGAAGGAAACTATAACAAAGTTGGGGCTGAAAAAGAAACTACCACAAAGTTGGGGTGTCAATAACAAACTATTTGTAAAATGGAGTAGTAATTTAGGGACTAAATTTACCATTTTATGAAACTTTAAAGGTACCAAAGTAAGGGGATAAAATTGCAATATCATGAAAGTATAGGGAAAGGGGGAGGCAAAGCCGGTGGGGTTTCCACCGACTTTGTCTTTTTAAGATAGTATAGAATGTGTGTCACCATCATAGGCAGGGGCGCAGGATTTAAGGGGCGGGGAGGGGCGCCCGACCCCTGAACTTTTCGGTCAGTAGTGTTATATATGTACGTTTCGTATAGGATTTGGTAGGTATATACGTTTTCGAATCCCGGTTTTATAAAAAAATTGAGGTATATACGTTTTTGACCACCCGATTTTAATTTTTTTTAGAGTAAACTGCCATTTTGGTCCCTGTGGTTTGGCCAGTTTTGCCACTTTAGTCCAAATCTCAAACTTATTACATCTGGGTCCCTGTGGTTTGCATTTTGTTGCCATTTTAGTCCAAAATCCAAAAACCCTATTTTTTTTTACTGTTGCAACCTCCTATTTTGTCCTTTAGTACATGGGCATTTTAGTCATTTTAATTTACTTTTTTAATAAATTAAAACAAAATTAATTATATATATATATATATACATACATACAGACATTCACACATTCACACATCCACCATCTCTCCATCCCCAACCTCTCGATCTCCATCCCCAACCTCTCGATCTCTCCATCTCGATCTCCGGCCACCACTTCTGTGAAATCTCTGCCAGACACCATAAAACTACAGAACATTCTTCATCTTCCCCCAAATCCCAAACCCTGGTTCTCCTGCTCAGCCGCCAGACACCACGTGAAGTAACCCGGTGCCACCACCGTCGCCCTCACCGCCTCCACCATTATCATCACTGCCGCCACCCCCTACACCCTCACCTCCTCCTGAATCGGGTTTATTGTTCTTGTGAATCACCTCCTGAATCGGATTTATCACTGCCGACGTTTGTTGCAGGTTGGGGTTGTGAATCACCTCATGAATCACCTCCCAAAAGCCCTATCACTGCCGGTGATGGCAGCATTTGGGTACGCCATTCCACAAACCCCCACATTAGAGTTTATAATGCTTCTCAATCTGGTCAATTAAACATCGGAGATTTATTCTGTCTGTCTTCCAAACACCCTGTTTGGTTTAATCTGAACAAAATCGCATCTGCAGATGAATCGAATAGATGCGAGGAAGCCTTCGCAGAGATTTCAGGGTTTGATCATGATGAAATTCAGACCACTGATATCGATCTCCTTCAATTTATTTCTCTCTCTATTGCTTTCTCTCTCTATAACTGTCTCTCTAGATGTATATGTGTTGATTTGTGGTGTGAATGAGTTTGTTTGTTGCTTGTTTGGATGAATAGGCGATTTTTTGTTGTTGATTATCGGTAGTAATTAGGGCTTTTTGGGAGGAGATGTGCCGATCTCCTGTGGGTGCGGGTGGAGGAGTGGTGGCGGGTGTGTGTGGTGGCTAGGATAGAAAGAGGGGAGAGGAGTGATGGTGGTGGCACTGCAGATCTGGTATGGGTGTGAAGAAGATGATGTTTTATTAGGAAATGATAAAGGGATTATTTATTTTAATTTAATTAATAATTTGTTACAATAATTCATAAATGACCATTTTGCCCCTGAAGATAAGAACAAAACAGGGGGGTTGAAATTGGGGATTCTGGTCAAATTTCACTTTTGGACTAAAATGACAAAAAAATGCAAACCACAGGGACCCAGATGTAATAAGTTTGAGATTTGGACTAAAGTGGCAAAACTGGCCAAACCACAGGGACCAAAATGGCAGTTTACTCTTTTTTTTTTTATTTATATAGCTCAAATAAGATATTTAATTAGCCCAAATTTTATAGCCCAAATTATTATATTTGGTAGAATACTAGAATGTATATTATATAACCCAAATCAAATCATTATATAACCCAACTTAAAAGCCCACCCTATCAAAAAAAAAAAAAAAACCCAAATTCGTTTACTTTGGGCCATCGACCAGAAGAACAGAAGCCACAACCCAGAACTGCAGAAGGGGGGAAAATGCAGGTTCTAGAACTATTCGACTTCAGCTTCTTGTTAGAGAATAAAAGCCAAAACGCTGCTCGTTGTTGTGGTCTTGTACTCTTGTTCGACTTCTTCAATCTTCATAAGATTAAAGGTATGTGTTTTTTATCTTTAGATTTAATTTAGGGCTGCAATTTATGTGATTTAGGTTGAAATTAAGGGTGAAATTGGTCCGAATTTTTGCCCTAAACTTGTTGAATCTTTCTGTAACTATGTCTAATTTTATTTGTATAGTCTTATTGTGATTTTTTTTTTTTTTTTTTTTTTTTTTTTTTGATAACCGCGGGAACCCGCTTACACGGTAAACCCCCGGGTCCCCCCCAATACCCGACTAACCGAGGGGAACAGGTAAAGCGCGGCGCAAGCACCGGGTCGGTGGCCTTTAGAGAACCGGTTATTTTGATGATTTGATTTAAATATAAATTAGAGTTTGAAATTTAGGGTGATTTGTTAACTTGTTTTGTTATTAGATTATGCTATGGGGAATAATAAAATGATAACTTCTTTTCTAATGTTTGAATCGAATCACCGACGTCCGACCCGAACATACACCTTGAAACTACGCGATATAAATTTTTTTTTAGGTCCGTTACCTTCCGACCCCCCGAATTTTTTTTTTCAAGCTTCGCCACTGATCATAGGTTTGAGTGTGTTTGCAAATCAAGACATAAACAAACAAACGCTCAATTAACAACCATCTCCAATGATGATAGGCGTCACCTATCCGTCCGTAATCTGCCATTGGAGAAGTTCTTACTAACAAAAGCTAAGTAATAAATAAATAAATAAACTGTACACGGAATCTCTTTGAATATTCTAATTATGATCGTTTTACTTACACCGTAACACGCTACAAGCAGAATTTACTAATTTGTAATGAATGACTAAGTCAACTCTTTTAAATTGATACCCGCAAAGTTCCGACACATGGGACAAGTAGCATGAGTCTTCAACCATGTATCTATGCATGTAACATGAAACAAGTGACCACAATCCGGAAACAATCGAACAATATCTACTGCTTTATAATCCTCCAAACATATAGAGCAACTGGAACCACCTTTGTCATAGGTGGTGTTGTCAAACTTGTGTTCTAGTGTCCTTGTTTCGGAGTAAACAAACGTCGGGAACGTTACAATGACATCGTCATCAAGACCCCTAGAGAATATATCAACACTGTCATCGTCATAGGTGGTGGCGGGTGGAGGTGGTGATCGAGAGGCCTTAAAGCAGCTGCAAGAAGCATATGTGATGGTGACTAGGAGGAGGTAGGGCTGGCATATCGGGTCAACCCGATCTGTTAAGACACGAACACGATAAGACACGAACACGAAACATGTAAACACGACACGAAATCTTATCATGTCAGATTTTCCAAACACGAACACGAACCTGTTAATAAACAGGTTACACGAAATGACCTGTTAAGACACGAAAATGTTACCAACATATCATATGACATGTTTAAGACACAAATACAACCTGTTAAGACATGAACACGACCTGTTTAGACACGAACATGACCTGTTATTCCAAATTTGAAATTAGCGATTAAGGAACCTGTTTAGTGAAAATTTAGTCGCCAAAGGTTTACAAAACGAGACATATCTGCTCATCACATCCTCCTTATTGTCATGATGGGTTTTTACAATGAGCAGACACATTCACCATGTTCTTTTGCTACAAGTGCCTAACTAAAATTTATGCAGATGAAATAACAGGACAATATGTGACAATGGTTCAATTTTGCATTGCATCCCTTGTATAGAAATAATCATTGGGTAATCTAATTTAACTATAAACATGTTAGGTGCTAAAAGACTTTTGAACCGCAACTATATCCAAAGCAATAAAACATATAATAAGACCAGACGACTTTTGAACAGCATATGAATGTTCGATTAGCGTACAAAACGAGTTTTAAAGAACGATGAAGATGATTTACCTTAACTTTGAAGACCGATGACGATGATTTACCGAAGGGATGAGCGGCGATGAAGGTTCGATTAGCCGATGTCCAGCGATGAAGGTCGAAGGGGTGAGCGGCGTCGGGGATGAAGGTCGTAGGGGTGAACAGCGCCGGCGACTGAATTAGTGAAGAAGGAAGGGTGGGTTTGGTTTTTTGGAGCGTGAAGTGAAGTGTGAAGGAATTGATTTCAAAATTTTGGGTAACAGGTTAACGGGTTTTAACCTGTTTAGACATGAAATTTAAACAGGTCTTATCGTGTCGACCTGTTTAGACACGAAACATCTTAAGGTCAAACACGAAACATGTTAACTTCGTATAGGTTCGTGTCGTGTTATCGTGTTCGTATCAGAATTGCCAGCCCTAGGAGGAGGGCTGTGCAGAAGAACCCGACTACGTATAAGTAGTCGTGGCTTCCCACGGTGGTGCCGGGGGATGTGTACGGTGGTGCTACGGTGTCACTTGTGGTGTTCATTTTGTGTATGTTAGGAAGATTGAAGAGTTGTCAACTTTTGGTTATTTATATGAGAACTTGTATACAACATATTGATAATGCAAGTGGGTTGGGTGAGGGTCTTCATATATAGAAAGTCAACTGCTCACATTACGTGATATGCAAGTTGTAATTTGTAAATAACAAGTAATTAAAATAGAGTTTAAAATTTCGCACCAACTTTCTGGTTATCCATTATATTTTTGTGGAAGTGAAATCTTTTACACTGAAGAGGTATGGTCCCAATTTTTTGCCTACATGGCAAGGACCACACCACTTTTTCATCCAACATGACGCCTACATCAGCAAACGAATCCAGAAGCTTCTAGAAGCTTCTGGAAGACGTCAAGGTGGCACCAAAGATGCTCCTTCCGACAGAAAGGACAACAAGTGTCAGCAGTCTTCAAGCGCCATGTAGGCCTGCAGCAAACCCAGGAGCAGACCGACAGTAGCAGCACGATGTTTCCAGCATGGACGAATATAGTCGCGCCATGTGTACCACTACCCTGACCACAACAGATGGGACCAAGAGGATATTCCCATTGGTCGGACAGCTGGCGCCCTATAGCAGCTGGCAAGGTTGCTCCTCCCTCTTTCATCCTCCGGCTATAAATAGGACCCTTCATCATTCAGGTTAATTCTATTCGATTCCTCACACTCTCACTCTTAACACACACTGTTTTATTCCTCAGAACAGAACTTAATCTCATGCTGGAGTCCAGTTAAGAGGGAAACCCCCATATTCCCCTCTTAACGAGCTAACGGTGTTGCTGTTTTGCAGGACTCAGTCTTTCGGCGAGTAAGAAAGGAGATTGAACCCACAGAAGAGACAATCCAGCTAGTTCACTTACGGTGTTAACCAGTGTTTCATCATACACCTAGGAAGTGAAAATCTTTTACACCTAAATTGTTGAATTACCTAGCTATTATCATAACTCACAACCGAAAATGTAATAAACGTATACATAATTGAAAATTTTTGTTCGACTTTTTTTATTAATAAAATTGAGAATAACAATACCTTGTATATCCCCCACTTGTGGCCTAGTGGTAGGAGACTTGGGTTTTCCAATAGAGACTCAAGTTCAATTCTCACTTGTGTCATATTGGGGTGAATATTGGGCAATGATGGTGACAAACCCACCGAGGAGGGTTCGATCCTGAGCCGCATCCCCGTTTTCATCCGGCTGTTACTTCAGCAAGGCATCTCGTGTGGAAGCAGTATGGTTTCCGAGGGAACGCCGTAACCAAGTCTGACCAACCCAGTGCGGGCCTGGTTAAGACAACGTAGTAGTCCAGGCAGATCTTGGCTAGGGCCGTCATTTAAACGTATGACATTGGGTCACTCAAAAAGAAAGTCACCGTTCAAAAAAAAAAAAAAACAATACCTTGTATAGGCTAACAACTTAATCCACAAAATAATTATTAAGTCGGTAATAATTGGAATGTTACTTGGTTAATTACCACATTATAAATAAGCAACATATTGGTGCTTCATATGGTTGTACCCTATGCATAGGGTGTTTTTCAAAAAAAAAAATTAGAATTTTTACTTTCAACCTAAAAGTCTTTTATCTTTTACATTTTAACCCCTTTGATTTTTTACTTCTAACACAAAGTTTTTTATTTTTTTCAATTTAACACAAACATTTTTTTATGTTCAACTTTAGTCCCTCGTACTTTTATCTTTGGCAAGTTTTTCGTTTTATGTTTCATTCTAAATTTGCGAGTCAACACGCCGCAACGTGCGTATGGGGTTCAATGTTTTTTGTCTATTTTTTTTTTCTGTTTGACAGACCCATCGCAACGCGTCTATTTTTCTCCGTTTGAGAAGTTCATCGCAACGTGCGGGTTCTAGATCGATTTAGTTATTCTTTTCTACGTTTTACGTTACGGTCTAATTTTTCGCATTAACATGACGCAACGAGCGTGCGTGGTTCAACAATTTTATGTCTATTTTTCATTCGGTGTTATTTATTCCTTTTTTATTTATTTATCCTGACATTGATGGTCGTTGTCAGTGGTGTGGCATTGGTGCTACTTGGCACGATTTTACGAACGTATTTAACATATTAAGTTTTGTACTAATAATTTGTTTTGAGTTTACCCCTTAACCTCCTTTACTTTAAAAAACTATTTTTTACGTGCATATTTTTATTTATTTGTCGGTATGAATTCGATTTGCTCTACGTTTCGACGTAAACTTTTTCTAAAAATGAGATAGGTCAATATAATACGTTTTCGTATAGAAAAACCATTTTTATGTACGTTTCGGTATACATTCAAGTTTGTGTATGTTTTTATGTAAACTTTTTTGGGAAACGAGTCAGGTAAAATATAATATGTTTTCGTATTTATTTTATGAATGTTTGGTAAAATTTGTTTCGAATCGAGTGGAGTCAAATCGGGGTTTCTTTTTTTCCTTTTTTTCAAAAAAATTCTAATTAATCTATTTTAATTATATGTGTCAACTTTTCCGTTACATGTGTTACGTTTTCTATGTATGAGTCGAGTCACATATAATACATTATGATTATACGATATAAATTTGATTTCCTTTATGTTTTGATCCAATCGCAATGCTTATATAGGTTACGTTGAATTCAATCGGGAAACGTCGAAACACGCGTTTTCATATGATTAACGCATCACATAACATTTGGACTAATCCATTCGATGTTTGTGACGTACCAGCGCTGCAACGCGCGCGGGTCTTATTGCTAGTCTATTTCAAATTTTAAAAATAAAAAAGGAGAGTTAAATGTCATTTTAGTACCTGTGGTTTGAGTCATTTTGCCAGTTTAGTCTAAATGTTTCATTTTTCGCCTGTGGTTTAAAAAGGTTTTACCGTTGCCATTTTTAGTCCATTAAGTTAACTTCATCCATTTTTTCTATTAACGAGAAGGGCAATTCGGTCATTTTATATGTGATTCTGTTAACTAGAAGGCAATTCAGCTATATAAAATGACCGAATTGCCCTTCTCGTTAAAAGGAAAAATGGACGAAATTAACCCAGTGGACTAAAATGGCAATGGTGAAACCTTTTTGGACCCACAGACGAAAAATGAAACATTTGGACTAAACTGGCAAAATAACCCAAACCAGAGAAACTAAAATGACATTTAACTCTAAAAAGAATTACTTAACAAGATTAAACTAAATTAATAATTATAGTCCTTAGACTTATGACCTCCTTCAAAGTTCAAACCAATCTTTGAGATCGATATACCACCATTTGATGTTGCAACTATATCATAAATTTCATTTAATCTTGCACTTGTGAGAATTTGAACTCACACCATTTTTATAAGTGAAACATCATATTGCTAGACCATTAAATCATGAATTTGGGTTTCTAGTTATCTATTTAAATGTTTCTTTTAACATTCAGATTTTGGGTTTCTAGTTATCTATGTAAATGTTTCTTTAACATTTCAGATTAATTAAAGTGAATAAAATGACAATTTCATAAAATCACATAGATATGTCAAAATCAAACAAAAATTAGGTATTCTATTAAATGTAACACAACCATTACATATGCACACACTAAAGGAGTGTCTCATAAACATTAGTAATCACATAACATGTTATTTTATTTTAGATTAAAAAAACTATAGCAATACCATACTCGAATTAAAAAGAGTAAAACGTTCATTTTTATTATATAAGTTTTCAAAAATATTAACATGTGAAAAATGTTATGGCCATTAATAAATTTCGGGGATAGTTCTTTTAAAAGTCACCAATGTATTATAAATGATTGAACCATATGCTTTAAGAGTTAGTAATTACTTAACCTTAAAATCTTTATAAAGTTACCTTTTTATATGTTCTTACACTTTAAATCTCGTATCTAAATACAAGTTTTAAGAGATATTATAAGTATCATGTATTAAAAAAAAGTTGATAGTATAATTTTTTGTTAGATACATATGATATTATACTAAATCTAAAGTATATTGTATGACATTATATTTTAAATATTTATTGCATTATATTTAATAAAAAAGACAATATCATCAAGTTAAACATCTCCCTTCGTATTGGTTAAATAATAAACCGAAATTCTAGAAACTAAAATAGAATCAAATGTTTATTCGGACAGTCAAATGATAGAAGTTCAAATGAATGTTAAAATCAACAGAAACAAATGGTTCACTTTGCTTAGAATAATTGTTAGAAGAGAGATCACTAGTCCCTTGTTTCACTACAAGAAATATGGTCACTAGCGGCGACATCCAATATGTCGCCGCTAGCTGTGGTCATAATCCAAAACACATGGTAGGGTTGAATGTAGACAATTGATTTATAACGGGATCGTAGTGTTTATACAAAGCATAAAATATTCTTACATTAATTATAAATATACGGGATCTAAGTTGATTATCTATTTTTTAACAGCAAATTTGAATCACTAACGAACCACTTGAATATCATCACCGGCAAAGTTGCGACAGATCGGACAAGTAGGATGTGCCTTCAACCATGTATCTATGCAGCTCACGTGATACACGTGACCGCATTCCGGAAACAACCTAACAACGTCTAATGGTTTATAATCCTCCAAACATATAGAGCAATTGGAGCCTTTTTCATCCTCTATCTTGTGATCTGGCGTCGTTGTTGTTTCGGAGTAAACAAATGTCGGGAAAGTTACAATGACGTCGTCATCAAGACCTCGAGAGAATCTTATATTGTCGTTGTTAGAGGCGGTCGTGGAGGGTGGAGGTAGTGACCTAGAGTTCTTACGCCTGCAAGAAACGTAGATGACGATGATTAGGAGGAGGAATGTGCACACGAATCCAACTACGAATACGTAGTCGTGATTTCCCGAGGGATTCCCAGCGGGTCCGGGGGTCGTGTGCGGCGGTACTACCATTTTGTGTATGTTACGAAGAATGGAGTGTTGTGTTGTGTTGTGTTGTTAACTTTTGGTTATTTGGAAACTTGTATAGAAGAGATTGATAATGCAAGTGTGTTGTTGGTACTTGGTAGATCTTTATATAAACAAAGTCAACTGCTCCCGTTTCCTAAGTCTTATATGTAAATGTAAATAACGAGAATTCAAATATAGTTTAAGTTTGCACGAACCTTCCTGTTATTTATACTTTTGTTTCTTAAACATCTCATTCATATCAAAGTAAATGAAATGGATGTTTCCTAATATCATATTTACGTAGACTAATTAAATCAAAGTAAATGAAATTGATGTTTCCTAATATCATATTTACGTTGACTAAAAAATTTTCAAACTATAAATGGTTTAGATTGTTGTAACATATGCATTGTAAGTTTTTCAAAAAAAATATTGCATTTTTTACTTTTAACCTAAAGGTTTTATCTTTTGAATTTTAACCCCAATGACTTTTTTACTCTTTATCCAAAGTTTTTCATCTATTGCAATTAAACTCCAATACTTTTTTAATTTCAATTTGGTCCCTCATATTTTTCATCTCTCGCAAGTTTTTCGTTTTACGTTTCGTCCTAAATTTTGCGAGTCAACACGTCGCAACGTCCGTGTGGGGTTCAACGTTTTTCGTCTATTTTTCCCGTTTGACAAGTTCTTCGCAACGTGCGGGTCCTAGATCGACTTAGTTATTATTTTCTGCGTTTTACGTTTCTGTCTAATTTCTTAGCATTAACACGCCGCAAACGGGCGTGCGTGGTTTAACGATTTTACGTCAGTTTTCGTTTGGTGTTATTTTTTACTTTTTTTATTTTATTTTTACGAGCTTTTATAAAGTTGGTGGTCACTGACAGTAGCATGACATTAGTGCTATGAACGTATTTAACCTATTAAGTTTTTTTTACTAATACTTTGTTTCAAGTTTACCGCTATATCTCACTTGCTTAAGAAAAACTAATTTTTTTACATGCATATTTTTATTTACGTGTCGGTATAAATTCGATTTCCTCTACGTTTCGACATAAATTTTTTCTGGAAACGAGTCAGGTCATATATAATTGTTGTCGTTTAAAAAAAAACATTTTTACGTGCATATTTTTATGTACGTTTTGGTATAAATTGAGTTGGTGTATGTTTCGACGTAAACTTTTTTGGGAAACGAGCCAGGTCAAATATAATATGTTTTCGCGATTAATTTCATGAATGCTTTGTAAATTTTGTTTCGAACCTAGTGAAGTCAAATTGTGGTTTCTTTTTCCCTTTTTTCAAAAGATCTAATTGTGACATCCCGGATAATCAGGTACTTATGTGACCTTAGTGATATTTTTTTAGCATAGAAAATATAAATCCTTATGTCCGCTAGTTTCAGGCCCGGCCCGTAGGGTGTGCCGGATGGGCCATCGAACAGGGCCCAAAGATTTTAGGGGCCCAGAAAATCCTTATTTTATATATTAATTATATATAAATCGAAATGGTTAACATATATGTTTGTATAGCTCAGTTGGCTTAGCCTCCTATTGATTCACCCAAGATGCAGGTTCGAATCCTTTGTCTCTATATCTGATGCAGGTTTGAATCCTACATCTCTACATATTTTTAATTGCTGTCTGCTTCCCTACATTTTTTTAGTTGCTCCTTATTACTAAGGGCCTGTTTCATATGTTCAAGTAATTGCTCTTTTGTTGTAATATATAAATTTATGTGTGTGGATTTATGATTTAGTTAGGCTATGTTTTTTTAGTGGCAAATGTTACATTAACCCTACTCCTAAATTACATCAATAAATACTAAAGTAAATTTGTATGTTTTTTTTCAATCTTAAACGGCCTAGATTTATGAAATAAAAACGTTTTTGGGCCTTTTAAGAAATTTGAATTTGTGATTTTGTGGCCCAATTTGCTTGGATTTAAATGTATGGAGATTTGCGAATAAGGTCCAAACTTTTTATCTCGCACAGGGCCAAAATTCTTTTTGTGATTTTCGGAAACGGCCCTGGCTAGTTTGTAAAAACGTGTGTTTCGCTTGTCGAATCAAACCACTCGCGTAAGTTGAACTTATGGGGACGAACCAGAGCATGAAAACTATACGGTAATATTAACTTGCTAGGTATACATTATTAATTAGTCATTTGTATGATTATGGTATTGATTAAATTAGTTGTACTGTTTTTATAAACCAGACTAGCTAGGATGATGCACATGTGCATGTATTTTAAACTTAATTCCTTTACACATTAAACCCACACAGAATACTATACCAACAAACAATATACAAATGTGCACTTCCATATAAAAACAGTACGTTGCTACAACACCCCATATATTTGCAGCCCACATCCAAGTTCTTACTGCCCGAGTTTTCAGCCCATGATAAATCCCGAACCGCCCAAACCCAATGCCCCTTTATTAGTTACATAACCTTCCATGATCATAATCATTAAATACCTGCTTCCCCCATAAATCGTCCTCATCTTTTTCTTCGTTGACAAACCCTACGGCGACCAGAAAACCGCTACTCCCCTCCATCTCGTGCAACGGTTAACGAGTAATCATCCTCTCAAGACTACCATCATCATCGGTAAGCCCCATTCATCTCGTAACTTCGATTTAAAAACGCGTTGTCTCGGTTTTGGTCTGACCTCAGCTTCGTTTGGTGCCTGTGATTAAGTGATTACATGAAACTATATGAGAGTATATGCTATACGATTATATATATACTTGTGTATGTAGAGGATAGGTGAAGTTAAAGTTTGTCGAAAATATTAGATGCGATTATGTGTAAACTGTGGTGTATGATGTTATGTATATGATGTTGTGTATGGGTGATTTATAGATGCATGATCACTAAAACCGTTTAATAGAGTATAAGCTGAAAACTTCAGGCTGAAAACTGTGCGTGGGATGTCGTCACAATGTCAGCGGCGCCTTTTCGTCTTTGTAGTGATGTCCATGCGCACGTGGCAGCTGTCACTCCGTGTTTGCTGCCTGACGTGTCATTCTGTGCATAGTTATCAAAAGCGGTCGATTTTAGCGCCTAGGCGATTTTTCTGGGCGAAGCGTGTTGAATGCACTCCTACTTCCTAGGTATTTTGAGCGCAGCCTAATTCCATGCGTGATAAATGATAATTAATCCTTTTTTATAATTTGTGAATTCCTCATTATCTGCAATATTTATAGGACTACTGGAAACAGATTATATCACTAAATGTTGAATTCGGATATGCTAAATACATTAACAGTATTTTTTGTTCTCTGATTTAGTTCTGCATTTTCTAGTATTTATTCTAATTAATTAATTCTGAATTAGTTCTCTAAGTTCTAGTTTGTTGTTCTCTGGTCTAATTCTGAATTCTGTTGTCACAGGATAAGGAAAAGGCTTCTCAAATGATGTTGAACCCTCATATTACAAGAAAACTAATATATTTTACATAACATATTTTATTTTTTATTTCCCATTACATAATATATTTTATTTTAAATTTTTACTTAAGTGCACTTTTATTTTCTCAGGCCCACGCTTTATTTGTGCCTTTCGTCTAGGCCCTAGGCGGAGCCTTAGCGCCTTGAGTGCGCTTCCCGCCTTTGATAACTATGATCCTGTGATTGGGCATGCGCCGCAAGTGATGGGCATGGTTACCCATCGCATTAAATGCGATGGGTATATATATGTCGTTTTAGGGTGAGAACTATAGTTGTTAAAACCCATCGCCTCTTGCGCCTAGGCCCAATTTCCTAGCGAGACGAGACAATTGCGCTTTAAGTCAAGGCAATTGCGCTTTAATTCTCCATGTGATGGTTCATGCGCAGATTCCGGCCAAATTCTCTAAATTCCGGTAAGATTACAGCTAGATTCTACTTTTATCTAACGAAACTACTTTTCTAGACTAATAAACTAGCATTTTCTAACTTTTGGTACTAGATACATGATATTAAATGTTATATAATAGCTTTAGTGTATTTTATTTGAAGAATAGTATTAATTTTCTATTATAGCAAAATATTTTAACTTTTTTTTGTTGTGCACTTTTTTTTTTCTCAGGCTCACGCTTTTTTTGCGCCTTGCGCCTAGGCCCTAGGCGAGGCCTATGCGCCTTGGGTGCGCCTAACACCTTTAATAACTATGGTGAGAACTTCATCACTCCCTTCAACTTCTTCCCAAAATTCTCACTCTTCCTTTGTCCTTCGTTGTTCTTTGAAGACACTTGACCGACCTTCAAACTTTTCGGCGGAATCTTCTTAGTTTCCCAGATTCGTTAGAACGATGTCTACCTCGTCGGAATCAAGATCGAATTGTCTCATGTTCACCGGCAACAATGATACATTTGTCTAACATATGTGCGTTGTCTAATTTTTTTTCATTAAAGATCTTGGCATGACACGCCATTTTTCTTGGTATAGAAGTCATTTCACCACCAATTGTTTATTTCTATCCCAACATGCTCATGAGGAAAATCTGCTTACCAAGTTCAAAATGGATGACGCTAAACCCGTTGCCACACCCATTAGCTCCATTGAGCCACTCTAATCTGTTGATAGCTCGTCTCACATTGGCTGTACACCGTGATGGCTCGTCTCTCCTGTTGAAAGCCACTCTCTACTGTTGAAAGCTCAGCTCTATTAGATGAATAAAAAGGCTCTAAATAGCCTGGTACAATAACTGTTACAATATACATTTATGGAAAGGATAGTAACAAGGCTAAGGGACTGTTTGGTATGGGGTAATGGAATAGATGAGAGAATGGAATGGACGAGGTAATGGAATGGACAACGGAATGAAATGGATCATTCCATTCCATTGTGATGTTTGGTTACTCATATATGAATAGAATGAATCATTACTTTGTACAATTTGATAAACAAAAAAAATGAAGTAACGAAACACAACTGTATTAAAAACGACAAAAATATAATTTCCTCAATAATAATAATATATTAACGATAAAAAATTAATAATAGATTTTTGATATATATTAATATTAGTATGAATATTAATAAATATAAATATAAGAGGAAATTGCCATTTTAGTCCCTGTGGTTTGGGCCAATTTGCCAGTTTAGTCCAAAGGTTTCATTTTTAACATCTGGATCCAAAAAGGTTTCATCGTTGCCATTTTGGTCCAACTGACTTAACTCCATCCATATCTGTTAAGTCTGCCAAGGGCATTTTTGTCATTTCATTTTTCTTTTTATTAACCCTTTTTTCTTATTTCTTTTCCCTCTGATTTGGCGCCCTTTTCACCCTGTATATGACCAGATCGATAGAAACCCTAAAATCCTAATTAACTTGAGCAAAGCAAACCATCTCACCTACCTACCTTCAATCGTCAACAATGGTGCAATGTCCATGTGGTGCCCATACTGTAATTCGAACTTCGTGGACCTCTTTGAACCCCGGCAGACGTTTTTATTGTTGCAATAGACAGGTATTTGGGTTTCTTTCATCATCTTCATAATCACCTGCGATTTGTTCATGTTTTTATCATTTTTTGTTAACAGGGGGGAAGGGGCTGTGGATTCGTTGCTTGGGCTGAGGCTGAGTTGTGTCAAAGATGTGCAGGAATCATAAGAGGGCAGTTGAACTCCATCCGCAGGCTTGAAGAAGAGAACAGGAGATTGAAGTGGCTATTGTGTGTTACTTGGGGTTTATTGATGTTGTACTATGTGTGTAGTTAAATGATGTGTATTTAGGTTATTTCGAGTGTTTGTAGTTCATGAATATGGGATGAATGTTGTAAGATTTTTGGTTTAGCTAATGGAACTATGTTAATGGTGTTATATGAATGATATTTGAATGATTCTTGATGGTATGAATGATATAAGATTGTTGATGGTTTAGTTAATGGAACTATGTAAATTTGCCGATAGATTGTATCGTACAAAGCGGCCATTACAAACTTGAGTTGGGATCTAGCCCTAGATCATCTCCCAAGCACATCAAAAACCATGTCCATGAAGCCTTAGATTCTGACTCAACCAATGCATAGGCTACCGGGTAGATGCCATTGTTTGCATCTATACCAACTGCAGTTAAGACCTGCCCTGGATAAGGCCCCTTCATGAAACATCCATCTAAACCCAACAAATTTCTACCAGCTATCTGAAATCCCCTTTTTAAACCAGCTAAACAAATGTATATCCTTTTAAACTGCCTTGTTGGAGAATGTGGGTTAGGCTCCCTCTCAACCTCTATTTTTATTGTTGTACCAGGATTAGCCCTAAGCAATTCTTCACAGTAGTCTCTAAGCATTGTATATTGAACATTATAATCACCTTGAACTCTATTTGTTGCCTGAGACCTAGCCCTAAACATCTGCATTAGAGTAACTTCTACCTGGAACTTCTTTTGTATCATATCTTGTAAGGATTTGAGTGGAATAGTAGGATTAATCCTAATAGTACCTTCAATCTCCTTAGCCAGCCAACCGATTGTGCAGAGCCTAACATCCCTTGTGTTTAAACATATGTGCTCTTTCAAGAAGGTTTTTACTACCCAAGAGCCGACACTCTTGCTCTTTGATATGTGCAGCAGCCAAGGGCATGTAGGGTTTATATCCCTTTTTTTAGGTTTAGGTTTAACTTTAGGCCCACTTGCACTTTTTGCTGAATTTACAGATGTATCCCCAGCAGTTAATGAACTTCCAGATGTACCCCCAGCATTTAATGAACTTCCAGATATACCCCCAACTGTCACATCTTCAACTTCCAGCCCTTTTGCTTTTGTTTTACCCCTAATGTTTGTTACATCTTCAGCAACAGCCCCATCTTTTGCCTCTGTTTCACTCCTGACCAGTTTAGGATTGAACCCCTTACACACTGCACGAAACCTAGATGTATCATTTCTTACTATCATCAGTTGCCTCCTACTTTCCACTGCATGTTTTTTAAGTAACCTTTTGATTTGTTCCTTATTACTAAAGGTTTGACCAAGAAAAAAAGGACAACCATCACTTTTTTGGGTTTTTTTATGCTTCCTCCTATGAGCCCTCATTCTCTTTTGCATCTTTGTGTCATTCTCATCATCACTCAAACTATCAAATTCATCTAAGTCAATCTCAACATCCATGTTCACATCATCTCCAATATCTAAGTCTGCCCCATCATCACTTAAATCAAAATCTACTGCAGCCCTAAAATCATCCATATCAACATCATACTCCTCAACAATGTTATCAACATCCATAATGTAGTCTGAGTCTTCATCAGATACATAATCTACTTTGGCCTTTCCTTTAGAAACCTTACCTACTTTGGCCTTTCCTTTTGAAACCTCATCTACTTTGGCCTTTCCTTTAGAAACCTCATCTATATCACTACTATCATCCTGCTCATAATCACCTGCCTTAGGTTCAAAATTGCTATCATCTGATCCATCACTACCACTATTTTCTGATCCATCACTACTTAAAATCTCTTCAACAATGTGCTCCCTATCAGCTGCACTATTTTCTGATCCATCATCAACATTTTCATTTATATCATGCTCTGCATTGTTTCTTAACTGCAAACCTTCATAATCAGGTCTAATATGTTCTACAAACACATCTATCAGTTTAGTAGTTCTAGATAGCTTTAAAAGATTAAGAATATAGCCATCATTTAACAGTGGTCTTAGCCCTAAATCCAGATCCTCTCCTGGCAATTTATACATAAATCTCATATCATCCTCCTCTCTATACCCAATATCCAACATCATATCCTTCAGTACAATGACTGAAAAGTAATCTGAGTTAACCTTGTCAACATAAGAAACCTTACCCTTCGCATATGTCATCCCAGGATACTCTGTAAATTCACCTCCATGGTGTATTTCGATTGAAAAGTTTTCAGGGTAGTTTACTGCATAAATGAACATATAAACTTCAAATAAGGGATCAATCCACTTTAAAAAGGCAAAATTTAAACAACATTGTTGAGTATTAGACAGAACTTACCATATGCCTCTTCTGGATTGAATACTTCATTAGGATCACGAACACACCAAGGCTCATTCATCGTTCAGAAACCACCGCACAATGCTCGTTCACAGCTCAGTCGCCTTTGATCGATCGTCTTCGTTTCGTTGTTAGGGTTTTAAATTTGTGGGAATTGTCTGTGTTTGTGATCGATGTAATGAAGCAGGCATATCATTTAAGAGCTTATAAAGGCTTTAATTAAAGGGAAAAGAAATAAGAAAAAAAGGTTAATAAAAAGAAAAATGAAATGACAAAAATGCCCTTGGCAGACTTAACAGATATGGATGGAGTTAAGTCAGTTGGATCAAAATGGCAACGATGAAACCTTTTTGGATCCAGATGTTAAAAATGAAACCTTTGGACTAAACTGGCAAATTGGCCCAAACCACAGGGACTAAAATGGCAATTAATACAAATAAAAGTATAAGTATAAATATAATAATAATAATAATAACATATTTATTTCCATTCCTTCATACCAAACGCTACCTAAGTCTATGGAAACATATAATAACCACAATTTCTATCTATTTCCAATTTAAGATATAAACGAAAATACAGTTAATACACAATCATGAAGTAGTATCCAAAAATTGTAAAAATGAACTTTGATTGAATTAATATACTCGTAAATCTTCAACAAATAAAACAATTACACACAACATATTCAAGCACAATATGTTAAATTATATTATAAACAGATATTACATGTTTGATAGAGGACCACCATTTTACGTTTCAATGCGTCTGGAAAACCAGAGTTAAGTTTTAGACGCCACGTAGGCGCCACCTATCTATCTGTCTGAAATTTTGCAAGCTTTAAAATTCAGTTTTGTAAAACTGTACAAGGAATCTAAGTGAATATTCTAATTATGAGTTTAAACACCTTAACTTACACAATACACGTTACCCTTCGAATTTATTAATTCGAAACGACTAAGTCAACTCTTTTAAATTGATACCCGCAAAGTTCCGACACATGGGACAAGTAGCATGACCCTTCAACCACGTATCTATGCACGTAACATGAAACAAGTGTCCACAATCCGGAAACAATCTAACAACATCTACTGCTTTATAATCTTCCAAACATATAGAGCAACCGGAACCACCTTTGTCATAGGTGGTGTTGTCAAACTTGTGATCTAGTGTCCTTGTTTCGGAGTAAACAAACGTCGGGAACGTTACAATGACATCGTCATCAAGACCCCTAGAGAATCTGTCGTTGTATCCATCGTCGTGGGTGATGGCGGGTGGAGGTGGTGATCGAGAGGCCTTGAAGCAGCTGCAAGAAGCGTAGATGATGGTGATTAGGAGGATGACGGTGCAGAAGAATCCGACTAGGAATAAGTAGTCGTGGCTTCCTGGCGGGTTCACGGTGGTGCCGGGGGGTGTGTACGGTGGTGGTACGGTGTCACTTGTGGTGTTCATTTTGTGTATGTTAGGAAGATTGAAGAGTTGTCAACTTTTGGTTACTTATACGAGAAGCTGTATAGAGCATATTGATATATAATGCAAGTGTGTGATTGCTTGGTCTTTGTATATAGAATGTCAACTGCTCTGATCATTTCCTGAGGCATATAGTTGTAGTTACATGTAAATAACAAGTGATTAAAGTACAGTTTTAACGTTGCACGATTTTCCTAAGTTATTTATACTATTGTTTCTTAAAATCTCATTTAAATCAAAGTAATTTTAGATGATTATACCGCTTTATTAAGACACTTTTATCACCAGAATATCCCGTAAGGACAAATCAATGTCAATAAAATGACAATTTTCTAATATGATATTTACACCCATTAAAAATATTATATTTAATATATACCTGTCAAAAAATTTGAATATCTACATTTATTTATCTTTATAAATTTTAATTATTATATTATTTTCCTCTTTCATACCCGGCAACCTCCTAAAAGCAAATAATATAAACCAAAAAAATTTGTTCGCTGACGGAAGTTCGGTTGGTATAAATTCAGTTTTGCAATACTGACAATCAGTGTAGCAATCGAAAGATAAAACCTATAAAATAAGATGTGGATATACCTAAAAGGATATCGAAGTGTGTTTTATAGTGACCATAAAAATGAATACTGGTACAAATGTCGGTATCTGTTCGGTTCGGTTTATCATAGTACCGACACTCACTACAACTTACGATAAAAAAACAAAAAAACTATATTTTGGATACAACACCATTTTTAGCAAAACTTATGTTGGAATGTTGAGAAAATAACTTAACACAATTGCGTATTCAATTATTTTTAGAAAGTTAACGATCACAAGTTATTAGTGAAAAATAAAAACTAAATGAAAATTAAATTGGTTAAACTTTCATATTATTAATAATAGAGTAAACTGTCATTTTGGTCCCTGTGGTTTGAGCACTTTTGTCATTTTAGTCCAAATCTCAAATTTTTTACATCTGGGTCCCTGTGGTTTCACTTTTATTGCCATTTTAGTCCAAAATCCAAAAACCCCCTATTTTGACTGTTGAAACCTTATTGTTTTGTCTTTTTGTGCAGGGGCATTTTGATCATTTTAATTTTATTAAAACATATCTCCTTAATTCATCATCCATCGTCATCATCATAAAGACATCATCTTCATCATCTTGCAAACCACAAACCCATCATCATTATCTTCATCATCCCTCCCAAACCACAAACCCTCATCACCGACGTCATCATCTTCATCATCGCCACTACCACCACCACCAACGGCCACCCAACCACGTCAAACAGCCGCCGTCACCACCTTCACCAAACCCAAACCCGAGCCACACCCTCATAATCATAATCACCGTCCATCATCATCATCAGTCATCATCAACATCTCGTTGCTATAACCTGCCGGAAATAACGTCGATCTTTACAGATCTGAAAAGAAAGAAGGATGGAGGAGAGATACAGTCGCTTACCGGAGACGGCGGCGCTGCTGCCGCCTTCGGAGAGAGAGAGGGTTAGGGAGAAAGGAAGTTAGTGAGAGAGAGATGAAGAATTCCGGCGACTGGATCTTGGTAGTGACGACCGACGGCGGCGAATGGTGGAGACGATGGCGGTGGTGGATCTTAATGGTGGAGATGGTGGTGAGCTAACTCTTAGTAATGGGTTTAAGTTGAAGGTGGTGGTGGATTTGACTCAGTTGCAGTAACTTGGTGAGGGTATTAAGAATATCAGGGGTTTCAAGTTTTGTTGCTAATTGATTTGATTTCTTTGATTGAGTAATCGATGTGTTGATTTACGTAATTGATATGTTGATTTGCGTGTTCAATTTTACAATTTGACTGTGAATTAATGAGTGTTTTGTTGCTAATTGATTATGATTTGTTTGATTATTCGCCAAATTTTGAAGTTTTTCTTATTGATTGTTGATTCCATATGTTGATAAATCAGAGTGATGATATTTCATTAGTTGGGGAAGATGCTAGGATGATGAACAGAGAGGAGTGGTCAATGATGCATGTGATCAATAGGAATTGACGGTGGTAAATTAGAATAATAGTAATGCAAATAATGAGATGATGAAATATCCAACATTGGAGCGTTAACAGTTGGGGAAGATGCTATGGATAATGACCAGAGAGGGGTAGTCAGCGGTGAACATGATCAACCGAAATCAACAGTGGTAAATCAGGGGGTAGGGTGCGTAGAGAGAGAGAAGAGAGAGAGAGGGGGAGGAGGGGGCGGTGGTGGTGGTGCTATAGAGAGAGAGAGGGAGGAGGTGGCGGCGGTGGTGGTGCTATAGAGAGAGAGAGAGAGCTGATTATTTTAATCTGGGTTTTATTGCTAAAAAAATGAAATTTAAAAAATGACCAAAATGCCCCTGCACTAAAGGACAAAATAGGCAGCTTTCAACAGTAAAAAAAGGGGGTTTTTGGATTTTGGACTAAAATGGCAACAAAATGCAACCCACAGGGACCCAGATGTAAAAAGTTTGAGATTTGGACTAAAATGGCAAAAGTGCCCAAACCACAGGGACCAAAATGGCAGTTTACTCTTAATAATATATAAGAAGTGAAATTTGAACTTAGATATCATAATAACTAGTTGATGTCCCGCGTTGCGGGGAAATGGCCGAATAATTCTTAATCAATTAAAAAAAACAACTATAATTTTGCTAGGAAAAAAACTAAAATGATGATAAGATCGTAATTTTCGGCTCAGGGCAAAGCTGTAATTTTTCAGGACTAATGAGCGAGTGTTAGGCAGCTCTTTGACACGAAAAAAAATTAAATGGAGTAAACCAATTAAAACAAAAAACTTAACTGATGACAAAATCGTAATTTTAAGGAAAAAAATTAATGGTAAAAGTGTAAATTTAAACGGGGCAAAATCGTAATTTTTAACCGAGGGTAAAATCAAAAATTTTAGCTGGGAGCAAAAGCGTAAATTTATTTTTAAGTGGGGGTAAAAACATAGTTTTGAACTGATGGCAAAATCGTAATTTTTAACAGGGGGCAAAATCGAAATTTTTAGCTGAGGGTAAAAGCGCAAATTTATTTTTAAGTTGGGGCAAAAGCATAATTTTGAGTTGATGGCAAAATCGTAATTTTAAAGCGGGATAAAATCGTAAATTTGTTGGGCCAATAGAGAAGTGCCAGACAGCTGCCTGGCACTATTCCTCTACCGTCCATTTAGCCCAATACATGTCAACTAGTATTGCCTCTCATGTGCTTTGTAGATATTGAATGAATGAATAACCGGTCAAACTAATGAAGACGAATATTTGCTTATGAGATCTAATCGCTGATATCTTTTGAGGTTTTATGAAAAGGTACAAAGCTATTTAAAGTATGCATATTACTAAACGAGAATTTAATAAATTAGGCTGAAGGCACACAGATGAAAATCTATTATATATAATAAATGAAAGGTGATTTGGGTCACGTGTCATTAAATTAGGGCATCACTTTCCCGCCCAACAGTACTCCGTCCCTTTTTTTTCCTTTATCATCTCTCTTCTCATTTATCTTTTCAAATGGCTAGGGTTTCTTCAGTGCGATTCAACAAAAACTCAGTGTTTTCTTTGTAGATCCAACATAAATTTCTTCCTCTCTCAATCTCAAATGTCTGACAAGGTAAATCGAATATGTTCTTTGTAGATCCAACATAAATTTTGAAATATATATTGATAATTCTTCATGCTTGATTACTTAGGTATCTTCATTAGGCATCTTCATCATCAACACCGTTTCTACACAGGTATGGTTCATATTTTTTAGTTTATTTTTCAATCGCCGGATTCCAAAATCTAATCCGGATTTATCGCCGGATTTACTCGGTATTGTCTCTCTGCTTTCAGATCAACACAACTATGCTTCATATTTTGTTATATAAGATCAGTCGATTTTAGGGTTTTAGGGCTTTTTATTTTCGTTTCCATATTCTTTTGTTTTAGGGTTTTAGGGCTTTTTATCTTCAACACATCTAAGATCAGAAACCACTGCTAGCATTGAGATCTCTGAATAAGCTTTGTCGCTGTCGTGATGTTCATTCAACTGTAAAGAATCTCCAAGCTTCATCAGGTACTATTTTTTATGTTTTATTTTCATTAATATATGTTGTTTCGAGATTGATTGCATTCAGGAGATTTGTAGGCTGTTGATTTCTTTTTATTTTGTTGTGTTTCAAGATTTTGTTGATTTGGTTAATTGCACGAGTTTGTATACTTATGTTAGGTGCCTACAGTTTCTATTATGTATATTAAAATCAGGTTTGAATATGTGGTTTATCTGTGTTTGTTGATGTGTATCTGTTGATGCTCTAAAAAAAACGTAATCAGCTTATCTATACTTGCTATATGTCTGTATGTGTGTTCGTTAATGTGTATTTGTTGAGTGTTGAAGTTGTTAGTGTCTTTTTTTAGATCTGTATGATCATAGTAATATCGAATCTTTGATGGAGCTTATATCACGATCTAGAACAGTTAGTTGTTATAGAATAAGAGAGTAGGTGGTCGGATTGATTCTAGAGACGAAAAATAATATCAATGGTTCTGAACTTTCTACTCTACTTGCTATACATCTGTGTCTGTATTTTTATAATCCATATCTGTTGATTTGTGAAGCTGTCAATTTCTGGTAAAATAATTGGTTGCAGCTTGTCGATTAATTATTTTTACATGTTTTGATCCGTTAGTAATCAAATGTGTTGAATAACCTGTGATATCTCTTTTGCTACAGGGTGCCCCTGATAAATGGAGATTGGTGAGGGCTCATGGTACTGCTGTTGGGCTTCCCACTGAAGATGACATGGCAAACAATGAAGCTGGACATAATGCTCTTGGTGCTGGAAAGGGTGATCTTGCTTCCCTTCATTTGATCCTAATTGCTTCTTTTTGTTAGATAAAATTTCATATACGCATATAGTCTTATAATTTATTATACATATATGCGTGTGAGTGTTTTATTATGTCATATTGTTTACACACATTGTGTTGTTTATTTAGTCATTTCATATACAGCAGTAGTTACGTATAAGCTTGTTGAGGCTCGTGGAGCTTGTCAAGCTCAATGCTCAAGTTTGGGCTCGAGCTCATTTGCTAAACGAGCTTCAAGTTAAGCTTGAGCCTCGCTCATGGATCATTTAACTCAAGTCGACCTTCTATTCAGCCGAGCATGAGTATATTGGCTCACTTACACCCATAAATGTATTCTTGTGCGAGTAGTTTACTTGATTTTCATTGCTTGATAATCATGTGTATTATGGGGTTGCAGTTGTTGCTCAAAGGAGCTAGCCAGCATGGCGCCAAGAGGATTCGTGTTCACGTGCTTACTGATGGGCGTGATGTTTTAGATGGTTCAAGTGTTGGTTTTGCTGAAATACTTTAGGCAGAACTTTCAGATCTACGAAGCAAAGGCATTGACGCCCAGGTGGTGTAACACCTCGAAAACGGGTTTGGTAATCAAACCTCGTTAATACTAAAGGACGGGTAAAACACCGTTAGTGGTAAAATTTACCCGGTGAATATTAGGATTTTTAAGTAAACAAACCTAATATTTATTAAAAAGTTAAATAAAGGCCTATGGATAAATAAAGTTTATAAAAGGCCCGAGTTAACGGGACTTAAAATAAACTTAGTTGTAGATTCCCCGAATCCACTAAGATAACTAGGAATGCCAAACCTAGTTAATAAGTGGGAATATTGTTAAAAATAATTAGGTTGTGACCTAATTTATAACTAACCAAACATGAGGGACCAAAATGGGATAACTTGAAAATGGTTTTATTAAACTAAATAAAATAACACAACACACACACACAAGAGTGTGTGTGGTGCGTGTTCTGGATCGACCAGGAAGGGCTCCAAGGAGCCAAAACCCTAACTCAACCAAATCCAACAAATTGAAGGTCGATTCTAGCCCCAAATCAATGCATGAACGCGAATTCGTGATCACCTCGATGAAGGGATCATAAGGTATGCCAAATTTCATTATTTGGTTCCATCTTAAATTCTTGGTGAACATATGAAATCAAAATTTTGGCTTGTATGATTGAAGTTTGGATGAATTTAGGATGAAATCATGTCTAGGAGCAAACCCTAGACAATAAATTATTGGATTAGTGTTCATAGATATGAAATCCACAACCATCCATCTATGTGTTAAATGGGTTTTGTAGAAATATGATGAACACTTGAATTAAGGTGTTAAATGGATGAACATTGATGTTGTAATGCTAGTTCTAGGTGTAGTTCATGTACACTAGAAATAGAGGTTTGAATTTGATGATTAAAACTTGGTTAAAACGATAACCATGAACTTGATAAAAGAAGTACACGAATTTCGCCCATAAGGTGTTCGATAAAATGCCTAAGTGAAATTGGGTACCTACTAGTTTGTAGATAGATCTTGATTAGAATAAGTATTTGGATAAATGCCTAATGACACGGTGAAACGGGTTTCGTCTATAGATGAAAACCCGTAGATTTTGCGTAATGAAAGAATAATGTAACGTTAATAATTGAGGGCTAAGATAACTTAGTGTTAAAATAGCGTGAACTCGGAATAAATATTAGTTCAAGTGATGGCCCAAGAATAGAGCCATCGAGTAAAGGGCGGAACGCCAACATAAGTTTGTTAAAATTTAGTTGCTCAATTTCACATGCTAAAAGGCGTCTTGACTCTTAGAAAGTCAAACCGACCTATAATAGAGTTCGGTAAGAAAAGTAGTATAAAGTGTCATAAGGCGTAAAGGTTACGATCTAGAACGACTAACCTAATCACCTTGTGAACACTATATGATAGTTTGACTCTTGACAAGCAAGATGGTGGCTTGGGGAAGAAGTGGGTCAAACGGATCGGGTACGCGGAAAAGAGCATAACCAGATGCAAGGTAAGTATAGCTTACACTAGTTATATATTTTAGAATGTTCTTTTGTCATATTAATTACGAATAAGATAAATGCCTAACTGAGATATGGTGTTCCGGCGTGTAGTCGTACGGAACAAGATAACCAAATAGGATAAGAAACCGTATTGATGGTTAAAAATGAGTTAAATCGGTAATTCGATCATGTTATGACGAATGAAATATGTACTTTTAAAGGTTACCATATAAGGTAAATCATGATAACCAATAAGGGTAAAATTGTAATTTGGTCACTCGTTGAAAATAATTGTTGGTTTTGAAAGATACTTATTTTGTAAGCCTTAATAGGCCAAAAAAATAAAATAAAAACGTTAAGAGGTGATTTATAATTAAAACGACCGTGCTGTGTAAACCGGAGCGAGTCATGTAGACGAGATGACAATAAGCTTCATCTCGCCAATATAATCGGTCATTCAGACCAAACGGGTCAAAAGGTGAAAATATCACTCTTTGACAATATCGACTAATGGTTTGTTGAGTTGTATGATTATAGAAACAATCATCGAGTGGATATTTACATCGTTATTACTTAGCGGCTATTGAGGCAGGGTATTTAAATGGGTCAATATAATGATCCGAACCAGGTACGCATAGTAGAATAACTCTCATTTAAAAGTAAGGTTAAATGAGAGTTAATCGGAGTGTAAAATAGATTTTTTGGTTACTTTAATAGGTAAACCGAAAGTTACAAACGATGGTCCTTACGTTTGAAGGGCCTAATGACTTCTCAAACAAATCATAGTTAAAAGAGGACTTATGGGTCAAACATGTTTACAAAAATCTCTCATCGTCAATGAAGGGCCAAAATGGACCAAAACGTCCTTATAAGTTAAACTGAGCAAACAACCCTTAAAGGTTGATTGGAAACGAGTTTTATGATTAGATAAATACTTAGGACAAGTATAGAAGTTGAAAGATGTAATACGTTAGTCAAATGGCTCCATTTGAGCCTTTGCCGTAAAATAATGAGTTGAGGGGTAAAACCCAGTTTATATAGATTACCATAGTAAACCCACCATAAATACAGTCGTGATGGAAAATTTTATGATAAGAAACGTGGTAATGTAATGCTAGAAGCAATCGAAAACGATTTTAAGCTAGAAAGTGCTTAAATGCCCTTAACGGGTCAAAATAAGCACTTGAGCGTAAACGAGTTCTAATTACATAAGAAACTCGTGACTTGAACCTAATATGATATGAGATATTGAAATTATGAATTTCATGAGTTTAGAGAGCATACAAACCTGTTTTTGTTTGATTTATACATGAACGGGTCAAAACAGCAAATGTGAAGAACATGCAGTAGCTACCGTAAGTTACGGTAGCTACCGTAACTTACGGTAGCAACGAAAGTTGTTACGGTGGTATTATACTGCCTTACGGCAGCCCCTGAAAGCCCAGTGGCTACCGTAAGTTACGGTGGCGCCCAGTTATTTTGTTAAGTTTTGTTTCGCGAATCCGTTTAAACATGTTTTAAACCACGTATGACTAAAATCATTTCATGTTTATGGAATGTAGGTTGCCTAGTAGTACCGGATGACGACCGAGCTCGACAAAGAACCGAACACACGAGATTAAAGCTTCCGCGAATAGTTTCGTCGTCACGTTTTAGACGGCGAATTAAATTACAAAATGTTGGAATGTTTTATTTAGTAAAATGTTTTAAATAAACTCGTATTTTTAAGTGTATATTAAATCTTAATACACTATTATAGTCGAAATTTATTGGTTAACCGACTAAAATGGATTAAGGGTCTTACCGGTGGCTTCTGGTGGTGGACGCATGTATGTCACCATGGATCGTTATGAGGTAATAGGATCCTGATTAAAATGTATTTCTTGGTTAAATTATGGGGAAATGGACTGTATCACCCTCAACTATGCAAAATTGGCCAATATCACGCTCAACTTTCAAGTTGGCTCCCACCACCCCCTACTCGACAAGTTGGTGTCACTGTCACCCCTTGGTTAAAAAAATACTAACTGAGTTAGTATTTTAAGCCTATGTGGCAATCAGATGCTGACTTGGAAGCATACGTGGACATGAACCTCAATAAATAACCCATTTCCCTATCTAATTAGTTGCATTTCATCAGTTCACCAGTTCACTTCGATGTTGGCGATCAAACCCTAGTTCCTTCATCATCGACGATTGCAGGCAAAATTCAGACTCCCAAGAGGTAAGGTTTATGTTAGGGTTGATTGCATTGTGATTTTACACACTGATTTAAGTTATGGAGCGTATAGATGTTATGCTTTGGTACGGTGGTTGTCTTGATTTCTCATTTGATCAACCTCAGTATATTGATGGTTATTCTAAGTTAATCCAAATGGATTTTAATCATATCGCATACTTTGAACTACTTGATTATGCACTGGAAACCAACGAGTATGAAAGTAGGGATTTTTATATGTATGGGATGGATGCGGATAATGGTGATTTTAAACTGTTTCGTGATGATAAAGATGTGTTGGAACTTGCAATGAAGGCTAAAAATTGGGGTGAACCGTTCATTGAAGTCTTTGTTCAACATAGCCCAATTATGTCTGAACATAAGACCCACCACTGTTCCCAACCTAGTAAACCACAGGCCCAGTCCAGTTGCCAGTCCAGTACCCAGCCCAGTAAACTTAAGTCTAGTTCCCAGCCCATTAAACGACAAGCCCAACCCAAAAAACTAGTACCCAAGCCCAGAAAAAAAGTAGTACACGTGAAAGTGGGTAGGGCATCTGGTAAATGTTTTACAACTCCTGAAGTCCCTAGATCTGGAAGTACATCAGGTGTAGAACCAATTGTTAAACAGGTTGTTGAAGAACCAGTACACGAGGCTTCATGGGCATTTGATATAGATAAGGAAACAAATCTTAAAGAGGTTGTACAGGAAGAAGTCATTGGTCAAGATAGTGATAAAGATGCTGATTTAGAACAGGACAGTGAAGACAGTGATTACAATGAAGAGTCCAGTTGTAATGATGATGAGGATTGTTATTCTGATGAGGATGAGGTTTTGGAAGAATTGGTTGGCTTAGATTCAGACAGAGAAGATTTTGAATGGAAACAATCACAAGATGCAATTAAACAAGCTACCAAGGATGAAGAAGCAGCCACAAAGAAGATACTTGAAGAGTGTATCAAACATAATGAAAAAGAAGGTAATTTGCATGAATCTAATGATGCAGGTTGTGCACATGTAGAGGGATACAGTAGTTATGAAGAATCAGATGGTGATATTGCCACACCAGGTGATAGTGAAGAAGATGATGTTCGAGGTAAAAAGTTTAGGGAAACTGCTCCTAGTGTAAGTGCAGAAACTAACTGGAAGAAGTTTGTTTGGAAAGTTGGGACAAGGTTTGCTTCAAGGGATTCCTTTAAGGAGGCAGTTAGAAGATATGTTGTGTCTAATGGCAGGAATCTTTTCATAGCAAAGAGTGATAGCAAACAAGAAGGTCGTGTAGTAGTCAAGTGTGTAGCAGGGTGTCCTTTCTATCTATTTTGTTCAATGCACACAGGGAAAGAGTGTTACATGATTAAAAGTGTGAAAAACCATCACACTTGCCAAAGAAACATGATAAAGAATAGGCAACTAACTGCTAAGTTTATAGGTGATGAGTTCCTACCTTTATTTAAGGCCAAACCACACTGGTCTGCTAAGGAAATCATAAATGCTGTCAGACAAAAGTACAAGGTGATTATAAGTAAGTGTTGGCTTATAAGGCTAAGAAAAGTGCACATAAGAAGCTTCATGGATCAATGAGAGATCATTACAGTAAGATTGGTTCATATCTGAATGCATTAAGGAAAGCAAATCCATCATCAACTTTCAAGTTGGAAACTGCTCCACCAGGTTTCATTAATCTAGATCCAGAGGCCACATGTGAAGCATTCTTCAGACTGTTTGTATGTTTTGATGGTCTTAAAAAGGGTTTCTAGCTGGATGCAGGAAGGTGTTGTGCTTAGATGGGTGTTTTCTAGTGAAAGGTATTGGACAAAGATACATACATGAAGGCTTACGAGTTCTTAATACCTCCATTACCTAGTGAAAGGTATTGGACCAAGATCAACCGGCCAATGGATCCACCACCAATCAAATCTGCTCCTGGTAGGCCCAAGAAGAATAGGAAGAGGGATCCTCATGAAGATCCAAAAAGGCCTGGGAAACTCACAAAGCATGGGGTTATAATGAAATGTAGTAACTGTGGGGCTACAGGTCACAACAAAAGAAAGTGCTCTGAGAAGGGGAAAACAACTGAAGGTAAATGTTATTAAGTTTAAGTTTATTCTTTAGTTAATTACATGGCTTAAAGTTTGTGTATCAGGTGGTTCTGCTCCAAAGAGGCAGAAGAAGTCAACTAAGAAGGCAACAAAGCAGTTCACTCAAGAGGCAACCCAGCAGTCCACTCAAGAGGCAACCCAGCAGTCCACTCAAGAGGCAACTCAGAAATCTACTCAAAAGGGAACCAACAAGTCAAGTCAAAAGGGAAAGAGAAAGACCAATCAAGGCTGAAGTTATATGTGATCTTTTGTGTTTGTGGCACAATATTTTGTCTAAAAACACCTTCTAGTAATGTGGGAATGTTATGTATGACTTATTTAAGTAGGCAATGTTATGTATGACTCTAATATTTTGTCTAAAAACACCTTCTAGTAATGTGGGACAAGTTAAGTAGTCAATGTATGACTTTTCAGTGTTGTTTGACTTTTTCTGTGTTGTTTGACTTTTGTGGTTGATTGAGTCACACATTGGTGTACATATTCCATTATGGTCATTGTGTACACTTTAATAGGTTGACTCAAAAAATTGATGACCATGCTTTCTGTTTGGTATGTTTTGCTTTGGTGATTCTGCTGTTTGATTTGGTGTTGGTTTGGTGATTCTGCTGTTTCTGCACTTTGGTCTGTTGTTTCTGCAAGTGCACTTGCATTTTGGTTCAAAATATGGCCAATTCTGCACCTAGTGATAGTTTGACTGCAAATTGGTCAAACTTTGGCCAATTTTGCACCTAGTTATGCAGTTTGAGTCATTTGCAAGTGCAGTTGCACTTTGGTTCATATTTTGGCCATTTATGCACCTAGTTACAGTTTGACTATTGTTTGGTCAAACTTTAGGCAATTCTGCACCTACTTACAGTTTGACTGTAGTTTGGTCAAACTTTGGCCACTTTTGCTTTACACAGTTTGTCAATTTTGGTTCAAACATTGGCCAATTTGGTTGCATATGCAGTTTGAATCACTTGCAAGTATGGTCAACATGTACATTAACTTAGATGTCCAATTGAGTCAAAGTAATAAAACACTTCATTTCATAACAAGTGGGCACAAATGGTTACAAACACTAAATACCACAACAGTTCATTATCTATAAATACTAATTCCACAAATACAACAATATGGCAATTGCAATTACAAAGGTTAGCACATATGGTTTCTTCGACTTCGTCTTTGTGTCAAATCTCATTGCTTTCAAGTTCTTGTTCTCTTCTATTAACAACATATTGTGTAATTGAAGGTTCTTTATCTTGATGTCTTTAAACGTCACTTGAGTTGAGGTGTCGTATGAACGTTCAACGAACATCTTATCAACATCTTCTTTCCAGAGGAAGAATTTGCAATCCCCTCTCTACAAAACACAACAACTATAAGGAAATTGCAATTGAATATCTAAATAACACCAAATTGATAAGCAAATTCAAGTTACAGGCCAGTGAGAACAGCCGTAAAATTCTTCACCATGTCTTTCACTTTTAAGACCAGCTACACGAAGAACAGCAACAATGTCGTGATGACAGTACACATTTCCATCCAAATCGACCTTGAAGACTTTAGGTTTTCGAATTAGAGCAGAGGTAGAAGACGACGACATGTTGACTGAATGTTTCAATGGGCAATTAGGGGAAGAACGGCTATGGGGATGAGGTATTAGGGCAAGAACGGCGATGACCCTCTACCTGCAATTGATCTTCGTCTGCAATTGATGGGGAGAAGATGACTTTGATTGGGAATTAGGGTTAAATGGTTAAATTGATGGTAAACAGATGATATATCAAGTTCCTGTCCACGTATGCTTCCAAGTCAGCATCTGATTGCCACATAGGCTTAAAATACTAACTCAGTTAGTATTTTTTTAACCAAGGGGTGACAGTGACACCAACTTGTCGAGTAGGGGGTGGTGGGAGCCAACTTGAAAGTTGAGCGTGATATTGGCCAATTTTGCATAGTTGAGGGTGATACAGTCCATTTCCCCTTAAATTATAGACACTTGATGTGTTTGTTTATTTATTTATTATTTTTTTGTAGAATGATTGGGAAGTTGTGAAACGTGGTTGGGATGCTCAAGTTCTTAGTGAAGCCCCACACAAGTTTAAGAATGTTGTTGAGGCTATCAAGACACTTAGATCGGACCCTGGTGCTAATGACCAGTACCTGCCCCCTTTTGTCATAGTTGATGATAGCGGAAACTCTGTGGGTCCCATTGTGGATAGTGACGCTGTTGTCACTTTCAATTTCCGTGCAGACCGTATGACTATGCTTGCCCAAGCTCTTGAATACGAGAAATTCGATAAGTTTGACCGAGTGCGGGTCCCAAAAATCCGGTATGCCGGTATGCTTCAGTACGATGGGGAGTTGAAGCTTCCAAGTCACCACCTTGTATCTCCTCCATTGATAGAAAGAACATCTGGCGAGTATTTGGTACATAACAGGGTCCGCACATTTGCCTGTAGGTGAGAGGGTTTTTTTTTTTAATATTCTGATTAGAGGTGATTAAGTGGGTTAAAAGTCGCTGAAGTTGTATTTTTTTTTTTAATTCATAATGCCCTAAAGTCAGATTATCATTGAGTTGGGACATAAGTTTTGTAACATATGACACATTAATCGTTCGATTCGTCTGTAACCTGCATCCTCACCGTCAAAGTTTCAGAGAAGCACGAAGGCGAGGGTTTCAGTTCTGATTTGATCCGCAGCGTACTTAAAGTTCAGCATATTCATCGCGGCCGTGTAACCTGCATCCTCACCGTCAAACCCTACGTCTGCGTAATTCTCTCTCTCTATTTAGCCCTAATTTCAGTTCATCTTTGACAGATTTACAAATTTGTTAAAATTTCCGTTTATGTATTACAATATTATGCTATTTGTGATTCGAATTGGGTCAGACTGTAGATAGACTTCGTATTTACATTCGAAATTGAATTGGAAGAGAGAGATGTAAATGATATATACTATTATGCAATTTGTGATTCATATTAGGTCAAAATATAGATCAATTTCGTATAAACACTAGAAATTGATGGTGAGTGAGAGAGTGGGAGAGAGAGAGAGAGATGTAAATGATATATAGTATTATGCAATCTGTGATTCAGATTAGGTCAAAGTATGGATCGATTTCATATTTACATTCTAAATTGAAATTGAAAGAGAGAGATGTAAATGATGTATAGTATTATGCAATTTGTGATTCAAATTAGGTCAAAATATAGATCAATTTTGTATAAATATTCAAAACTGAAGTCGAAAGAAAGATGTAAGTGATATATGGTTATGGTCCTTTTGGAAGTGATTGTTTATGTACGTCTCTGGCATGGTGATGGTTTGTGCAGAACGCTTATAACACGTTTCATGGAGGAGCAGTTGGATCGGTAGCCGAGATGGTGGCGATAGCTTGTGCTATAACACATTTCATGAAGATATCGGCGAACAGTTCCGGATCGAGTTTAACAACTGTGAATCCAGTTGAAGGTGAGTTTATCATCTTCTCTTATTGATTTTCCGTCGAATTTATTAAACTTTTATAGCGATTATGATTACTTTCCTGTAGTCGATATTGATTCACTTCCAGTTGTGTTCTTCGAGTTTAACAACTGCGATTATGTTTTTTTGTATAATCTAAAGAAGTAACAATTTGAAATTTAAATTGGCTGTTACATATCTTTATTCTAACAGAGATGTTGAAAGAAGATGTGAATGGTGGGGAAGTGTCGTCTGATGTACCTACTGCACTCAAAGAATTTTTTTTTGAACGGCAATACTAAACTCAAAGAATTGAATGACTATCTTCACCTTCTAGCCTTGCAGGTACCAATTTTTTTTCGATCTTACATTGGAAATAGATCAAATGTAAAGTGATCAAATGTAAAGCGATAGATAAATAGATAGATAGATGTGTATTTACAGTTTACGTTTAAATTTGATCTTGCATATCTTTAAGGTATCATCTTCCTCCTTTGTAAACACACAATACGACCAGTTTAGCACTCCCTTGAATAAATGAATAATTATCCTTTTAAGTCTTTTAATGATGTTTGAAACTCTATTTAATGGTGTTATTGTATCCGATTGAATCACTTCACTTTTCTAATGAATGTCTAATAAGTGGATAATTGTGGATACATCAAGAACACCAATGACACAAAGGTAGTAGTATGGTCGGTTGAGAATTCTGAGTGTTTTCATATGTTTTCAACGCTTGGTGCTTATTATTCTTCAGATCTTTAAAAGATGTTGAATTGCGAGAGTTTCGAAGTACATCATCCGCAGGTAATGTTCTTTGTTTAGTCAATTGAATATCATTTGGTATTTGTTTTGTTTGTTGCTTTAATTCGGGGATTTTGCTTCTTCAGCTAGAGCTTTGTTGGTTTTATTTTTCATTGCGTCTTCATCTCTTAAAACCTAGATTCACTGTTTTCTCCTTCATGCTTTCTTAAACTCTACGTACATTCAATTGTTTTGCCCAGAAGTTCGAGAAACAAATCTCACAAGCAAAGAAACTATATATCGAAGGAGGCACGTGAGTTTTCCGGTATCTATGATGATTTGAGAATTGGTAAGTTCCTCACCTCTACTTCAATTGTTAATGATTTTGGTTTTGGTTTTGTTCTTTCGATTTCTACTTCAATTGTTAACATTTTGGCTTTCTTTTAGTAGAAGTACTTTTGATTACTGTTTGTTGTACGTAAAAACAGACATTCAAAATCTCCGATTACATAAAACCTATAGTTTTTCAAACAGTGTTTTAATCCGAGAAAAAGTGAAACCACTGTTTTGGGTTAAAACAGTGTTTTGAAACCACTTTTCGGTTAAAACAGTGTTTGAAACCACTATTGGGTTAAAACAGTGTTTTGAAACCACTTTTGGATTAACAGTGTTTGAAACCACTGTTAACCCAAAAGTGGTTTCAAAACAGTGTTGTTAAAACAGTGTTTGAAACCACTGTTGGGTTAAAACAGAGTTTTGAAACCACTTTTGGGTTACAAAAGTAGTTTCAAACACTGTTAACCCAAAAGTGGTTTCAAAACACTGTTTTAATCCAACAGTGGTTTCAAACACTGTTTTAACCGAAAAGTGTTTTAACAACAGTGGTTTGACTTTGGTCAAATAGACTTTTGAACCACTAAGAATCATATTTTTGCAGTCAAACAGTTGTTTGACTTTGGTCAAACAGTGGTCAAACAGCCTTACAAGAGTCCAGCCTTACAAGTTGCAGAATCCATCAGTGCGTATATAGACCATGAATGTTTACTTTTGTTAGTTCTTGGATTAAACCTTGTGAAGTAATTGAAACATCATTGTAATGGTTTACTGTTTTTAGGTGGCAAAATTTTATCAGATTCGTTGTACCTTCTGGTCAACGTGATACGCCTCCTTCAAAGTCAACAGTAGCAGCCGGAGTTACGACTTCTGTAGGTTAACATGGAACTTCTGCACTGTCTTAATGCTCAATAGGGTCAACGTCAAATGGAAGAGCTCGTCAGTTAAGAAGCGAAGGTTACGATAGGTATACACTATGCACTTTCACATTTCTTTACTTCTTTTAAGCTTTTATTTTGACAAATGGGTTCTGTTTTGAATCGGTAACAATGGACGCATAACATGAGAGGAATATCGAGCCAAATCTGAGTTACCAACATGTAACACCCCAAAAACGGGTTTGGTAAGCAAACCACGTTAATAGTAAAGACGGGTAAAATACCGTTAGTGGTAAAAAATTAACCCGGTATGTATTAGGATTTGATTAAATAAACTTGATGTTAATTAAAAAGAGGATAAATGCTTTGAGAAAAACAAAGTGTATAGAAGGCCCGAGTTAACAGGACTTGAAATAAAACGGGTTACGACTTCCCGAACCCACTAAGTGACTAGGAATATTAACCTAGTTAGTTGTCTATTGTTAGAATAATAAAGGAAACTTGAAATAGTTAAATCTTTTATAAAAACAAAACATGAGGGGCTAATGTTGCTAAGTGGGCAAACTAGTTTTATTAAAAATAAAAAAAATAAAACACAACACACACACACACACACACTAAATGTGTGTGTGTGTGCGTGGGTCGACCAGAGGAAAGGAAAAAGGGAGCAAAACCCTAAAGTGCCAAGAATCATCAAATTGAAGGTCGATTTCAGTCTTAAATCAATTCATGAACACAAATTCGTGATCACCTAAGTGTGGAGATCGAAAGGTATGTTGAATTTTACGATTTGATGATACTTCAAAATTTTGATTAACATTCAAGAATGAAATTCTGGCATGAATAATGGGTGTTGTAGTACAATTGATATGAATACAAGTCTAGGAACAAGCCCTAGATGTAAACTCGTTAATTTAGCACCATAAATTAGTGTTTCGGTTAACTAGTTATGTAAGTGCTAAATGGGTTTTGTGGGAAGATGATGAACACTAGATTTATGATCATCAATTTGGTGTTATTCGATTTCCATGAAGTAAGTCTAGGTGTTGTTATGCATGCTAGACATAAGAACTTGTGAATGATGTTAAAACTTGGGTAAATAACTAGTTATGAAAATTGATTGTTGATTTTATAGAATATGCCCACAAGGTGTTTGTTAAAATGCCTAAGTGAATGTTTATATGTTGAAATTACGAATGAAACGCGTAATTGCCTTATTTGACTAATTACGTGAAATATGGATTAAAACGGGTTCTAATCATAATGTTGATTTAACTTAATTGTGCCTATTGTATGATTAAAGGTAGTTGACTTTTAAAGGTCAAACTAACCAATGATAAAGTCGAATAGTAGTTTCGACATAGAAAATACGTAAGGTGGAATAGTCGTGAATTGAAATGACTAATCTAACCACCTTGTGAATGATGATAGTTTGTCGCCTAACGAGCTAGGTGGAGGCTTGGGAAAGAAGCGGTCAAACGAATCAAGCACGAGAAGAAAAGCGTATTCGGATGCGAGGTAAGTATAGCTTACACTAGTCTTAAATTGTGGAATATTCTCTTATCGTATAAATTACGAATGAGATAACTAAACAATTGAAATATGATGTTCCGTCGTGTAGTCGTACGGAAAAAGATAATCAAAGATGAAAGAAACCATAATAATGGTTAAAAAGAAGTAAATCGATAATTCGGTCATATTATGACGAAAGGAAAAATGAACTTTTAATGGTTACCTTTTGTGGTAAGCCAAAACAAATAATATGGGCAAAACGGTAATTTAGTCACACGTCGACAATAACCGTTAGTTTTAAAAAGACGCTTTTCCGCATAAGACATAAAGAGTCGAAAGTGGTAATAAACGGTTTATAAGTAAAATGACCGTACGGTGTTAAATGGAGCGAGTCATGTAGATGAGATGATAATAAATATCATCTCGCAAAGATAAACGGTCAATTCGGCCAAACGGGTCAAAAGGTGTAGACATCACCTTTTGACAATATCGACTAATGATTTTTGTCGAGTTATATGCTTACAGGAATAGATATCCAATGGATACTCGCATCGCTCTTAACTTGCGACTATAAAGCAAGGTATTAAAACTGGGTTAATAAGTTGATCCGAGCCAGGTATGTATAATAGATCAACTCATCATTTAGAACTTGAAGTTCTATGAGAGTTAGACAAAGTAAAAGGGACATTCGGTTACCTTAAAAGGTAAACTGAAGGATTTAAATTATGGACAAAGTGTTTTGAAAACAAGATTTGGTTAAAAATGAGATTTTGGGCGTGCATGCCTTAAGCAAGCCCTTCGTCGTAAAAGAAGGGTTAAAAATGACCAAAACGCCCTTGCAAGCGAAATTAAGCAAACTACCCGTAGAAGTCGCTTGAAAACGAGTTTTATAATCAAGTCAATACTTAGAATAAGTATAAAAGCGAAAGATGTAAATCCTTCGTCAAAAGACTCTATATGAGTCTTTGCCGTAAAATGATAATCCGAGGGGTAAAACTCGGATTATATAGATCGTCACATTAAACCCATCACAAATATAGTTGTGGTGGAAAATCATTGATAAATAATGTGGAAATAAGATGCTAGAAATAAATGAGTGTGAATTATGCGTAAAAGTGCTTAAATGCCCTTAATGGGTCAATTAAACATCTAAGTAAAAACGGGTTCAAGAATGTATATAAACCCGTGATTTGAATCTAATATGATAAGCAACGTGGAAATGATGAGAAATTAGAATCAAACAACATGTTTGTTTGATAAAATCACGAACGAGTCAAAATTTGGTAAAAAGGGTAATAAGCCGAAGACTTAAAAGTCTTAAATTTTGTTAATCCGGATGTTGGATTTTAACTCCATATGATGGAGGATCAAATTACAATCACATAGGAAGAAACGGTAGGTCAAACGGACAAGCGGATTAAAAGTTATGAAGGTTTTCGTTTTAGAAACGGCAAACTTGGAAAATCCTGCAGAGGCCACCGTAAGTTACGGTAGCTACCGTAACTTACGGTAGCCTTAAAGTCTTTACGCCACATACCCACTGATTTACGGTGGGAAAATCAACATTCAGGGGCTACCGTAAATTACGGTAGCCATCGTAATTTACGGTAGACCCTGTAGAAAAAAAAATTATTTTAATCAGTTTCGTTTCCCAGACTCGTTTAGACACGTTTTAATCTCCGTATGACTAAAGCATTTCATGTTTATGAAATGTAGGTACATTTTGGATGCCGAAAGACGATCAAGCTCAACGAAGAACCGAACACGATAAAGATACATGCTTCCGCACTTTGCCTCGTCGTAAATTTTAAACGACGAATTCGATCACGTTATATTGATTAACTTATGATTTGTAAAAGTTTTAATAAACCCGCATTTTTATAGTATGTGTAGTATTAACTACACATCTAATTGTTGGTATTTACATGTAAAACCGTTAAAAAGTAACTAGGGTCTTATACAACATGAGAGGTAAGATTTCATAACCTGAAATTAGTAGGTTATTTTTTTTATCCCAGAAGTCCAGAACAGTATTATATTATTCGGTGATATGAATCAGTAACAACGGATTGATTATACAATTATAAACTAGGTTATTGGATTTCACATAAATGCAATAAGGGGTTTCAGAGAGACCAACACTTGCAGCTCTATCGACAAGGGCATAATTTGTCGTGGAAGCTTAAACAGAGGACGGGCATATGCAATTGTGGATTCATGTGAACAAAGTCCATGATGATTTGCGTAATGTTCGTATGAGAAGAATATTCATTTTGTTATTTTTTAAGTATTCTGGTTATGTTTTGATTGAGTTTCTAAAGAGCATTTGGGTTACATTACAGTGGATCAAGTTGCCATTAGCTTTCGAAACCTTAGAAATTTAGAAAATCTTGCTCTGCTATTGCAAAGTAAAAATCATTGTTAGTCTTGATTAATTGCACAAGCTTTGCCAAAATGTTAAACGATGTTAACTTTTGTGTGGGGCAGCCAAGAAGGGTTAAATGTCACATGGATGATGGCAACTGCCATTATTGAATGCATTACTTAATCCTTTTTTTCATGTAGCATTTTTTTTCTATTCTTATAGTATTACGTATTGTAAAGGTAAAACGTGTTTATCATTTTTACTCCCATCTTCTTGTATTTGTGTATTAGAGTATAGGAATATTCAAGATGACCATGCTTCCAATTCTAGGCCAACTTCAGATGACAAGCTCTTTAGATGTCTACATATACTCTATTACAAGTTGATAAGAACGTCAATCAGACTTCGTATAGGTGGATTACACACAGATCCAAATGGAAACATATACCGTACATTTTATAAAAAAAAAAAAAAGAGATTTGTTTTTAATAAAATTAGAATGGAACAATCCATGAAGTTCACAATACGTGATTAAGTTTTTGAAAAGTTTATAACTCTTTTATGGTCAAGACGTTTAATATGTCATACGTTCTGTATGATTTTAATTATGTATTAATCATACATAATTACGTTTAATATGTCATACGTTCTGTATGTAGTCCTATTGTGCTTTTGTTTGATCTCTAACATGAGTTCATGATCTAATCCGTTGATTTGAAGACATTGTTGTTGAATCGAATGAGATGGTTGATGTAATGTGGTCGTATTATAACCTTATACAATTACCAACAAAAAAAAACTGTCAACTAACCAACCATTGCGTCAAGTAAGAGACGTATCTCCTCCCACTTTTTTTCCCACCTTTTCGGTCAATAAAAATGGAAGAGTTATCTCCGTTTACTTTTTGCGTCTTTAACTGTTATCACCATCAGTTTCAACCATTTTATCTTTTTTATATAACCCACAAAAGGCACAAATTAAACAAATCGTGGGACACATCAAACTCAACCTTACCCAAACTTTCCGACTACGATTCCGGCAGTTAGAACTTTTGGCAAGATCTACATCACATAAAATGCCCCTTCTCCGGCCAATCAACCACCGATCACTGTAACCATGACGGCGTTAGCATCTGCTTTTTCTTCTCGAATGTTCTCAATAACATCGAAATCTTATTCTCTTTGATAACAATTAATCCATTCTTGAAACTCACTAATGAAGACTTCTCTCGCGATACGCCGCCGTGGACCCTAGGATTTGTTGGATTTTCTGATTCGTATTCGGTCCCGTCATCTCGGTCGCAAGCGCGTATGAGAGTTACGGAGAATAGTAAGAGATATTGCCAGACTTATTTTACGTTGTTTATCATCTTCTTCGCTTGCCCTCTGTATGTATATCAGTATATGCTCTCTGCATGTATATGTATACATATTCGGTTTATGTGTTGTTAATTTTTTTAAACACAAATTCAATAAAAGTTTCTGTTTATGTATTCCATAATTGTTATTTAATGTCTGTTTTTGTGTTCTCAAATTGTTATTCAATTGTTGTTTATGTGTTCTTTAATATATATTAACAAATTCTGTAATATATATGTGTGTGTTTTTAAACTATTATTCAATTTATGTTTGTGTGTTCTTAAGTTTAGTTATGTTAAATTTAATGACACATGTGTTCTTAAATTGTTATTCAGTTTCTGTTTATTTGTTCTTGAATTGCTATTCAATTTAAAACCCATGCAACCAACCGTCGTATCTCTTCAACAGGCCTTACCCTAACATACACATATAAAAACTCACATGCAAACTTTTGGGCGAACAAAATTTACCGAGTCCTCCTGACAAATTCGGGAAGAAGATGGAGAACATGGATTATGGTTTGGGCGTTGCCTCGGTGGTCGCGATGCTTGCTGTTTCGCGATTATGGGATGGGACCGGTGTGACACCTTCGATTACTTTTAGTTGTTCGTGTCTTTATCTTGATTTCTTCATTGTTGTGTTCATCGATCCTGCTTATACATTGGTACTTTTGAAGAAATCAAAAGAATAAAAACGATCGGGGGTGCTTCAATTCGATTACCGATCAACTCAAAGGAAGAAGCACGCTAATTGTATTCACAATTCGCATAGTTTGCGAATGTGGCTGCAATTCAAGTGACATAAAATTTTATCTTGGGAATATAGAAATTAGAATTAAAAAGGTCAAACCAATTAAATTTTATTTTTTTTGTTGGTTCAATGGCTGGTTTAGTTGCTGTGTTTAGTTTGCTAATCCATTTAATAGACTTAAAAAACTGATTAATTAATTTTTATAACCATAAATCCGATTCTCGCATCCGGTTCAACTAGACAGACCAGTTAACCAACCACTAAGGAGACCGGCTCGAACCAAGCTTTTGAAGAAGAAAAAACATAACAGGACCAAACGGTTTGAGGAGGTGGATACGAATGACCTTCATAATCAACATCCCGCCGCAACGCGCGGGGTTGCGCCAACTCGTTAATAACAAATAGTAATTAATATAACTAAGTTTCCCGAGCCCGGAAAGCAATCCCGGGTAAAAACCTAGTTAGCTATATATAAAAGTCAATGCTCTATACCATTCGAACACTCAATACTCATCACTTTTAATCTCGGTATTCAATTCTAACACGTATCCATTTCCAAACACATCTAACGTTTTGTATCTTAATAAAAGAATAATCTTAATAAAGAACAACTTTTGTCAAAGTTTTTAACACATATTTGTTCCAACCTTTTTCAATCTTAATAAAGAATAACTTTTGTCAAAGTTTTTAACATATATTTGTCTAACCCTTTTCAAATCCTAAGAAAGAACACCGGCCAACTAATAATCTAGACTCTTACAATGCGAATAATTTCTAATTATGAGTTTTACTTACGTAGTTACACGTCGAGTTTGTTAATTATTAAGTCGACGCTTTAGGGAACTTGGTTTTTATGTTTCCTCATTATTCATCTCACTCCCTCTCGCAGCCTCACCATTCTAATCTTTCCCCATCCCGCATGCCTCTCTCCCGCTCTACACATTTCTTTTTTCTTCCTTTCCGAATCAGGATGGTTTCTTGGACTTTTCGCTCAGTAGTGGAGAGTATGTAGCTTTCGTATAGAAATTTTTTGGTATATACATTTTTGACCCCCGGTTTTATAGAAAATTTTAGGTATATACGTTTTCGACCCCCGGTCGGAAATCTCAAGCTTTGCCACTGGTCACATCAGCCCAATTCTCTCTCTCAGTTATCCCGTCCCGCTCCATCTTTCCCATCACCATGCACTCTTAAACTGATACCGACAAAGTTCCCACACAGCGGGTGATTAGGACCCGACACACCGGACAAGTAGGATTAGCCTTCAACCACGTATCTATACACCCGACATGAAAAAAGTGGCCACATTTAGGAAGTATCCGAACAAAGTCTAATGGTTCATAACCCTCCAAACATATAGAGCAACTAGAGCTATTGGCATCAATGGCTGTGTCAACATTGTGAGGAGCCGTTATCTTGGAGTAACGAATCGTTGGAAAAGATTCAATGATGTCGTCGTCAAGACCCCGAGAGAGTGGTATGGTGTTGTTGTTGTCGTCTTCATAGATGGTGGTGGGTGGAAGTGGTATTCGAGAGTCCTTGCACTTGCAAGAAGCATAGGTGATGGTGATTAGGAGGAAGACCGCCAAGAAGAGTCCGACTAGGTATAAGCGATGGTGGCTTTCGGGTTGATTATCGGTGGGGCTGGGGGCTGTGTACGGTGGGGATGCGGCGGCCGTTGTGATGGCCATTTTGTGTGTAAGGATTAAGGTGGCTGGAAGTTGTCAACTTTTGTTGTTACGTATTGTAAACGTGTGGTTGGTGGGTCTATAAATAGAAAGTCAAATGCTTTGATTTTCTGAGTCATGTTTTTGTAATTACGCGTTAATAGCAAGTGATTAAATTATTATAGATTAAATTTTGAACGAACTTTCCGGTTATATATACTATTGTTTCTTAACTATATCATCTATATTTATTTTTTGAAGATGGCTTTCTATGTACAAGACCTAGTGGTCACCAGGATCTTGTCAAAGACAATCCCCCGTCAGCCCCGCCTCTCGGACGCGATTTTCTATCGGGCCCCGGCCGCCGCGCAAACTGACCTTCGCATAGAAATCATATTGCCCCCACACGATAACCTCGCTGGGGTAACAGCTGGGATCTATATTTACTTAGATTGGAAAAAATAGTGTAATTTCCCTTTGTATATGATGTAGTGTGTTGGTGTGGTCCTGCGTTTTGTTTGGTTTTTTTTTATATATTTTTTTTTGGCCAGGCAGGCCGGCAGGTGGTTTTAATAAAATTTACCTTTCAAAATAATCTATAGTTTCTAATTTTATGAAACGCAGTTTATAATAGGGGAATTATCCACTAAAAAGTGAATTTTGCCTAAGTAGCCTAAGAAGGATTATGATGATGACATGTGCACTCCTAATAAGTAGGAATGAAGGTCATTTTGGTCCTTATAAACAGGAGTGAAAATGACATGTGCCACCCCTTTTGTTTTTTAAAAATACTAAAAAAATCTAGTACAAAAAAATCTAGTACAAAAAAATATAGCACAAAAAAATTCAACAAAAAAATGTAGTACAAAAAAAACCAAGACAAAAACTTGTAAAAAAAAAAATTTAAGATAAAAAAAACCAGCACAAAAAATTTAGCACAAAAATATAGTACAAAAATCAAGCACAAAAAAAGAATTAACATAATTAGCTAAGTGGGTTATGTTCAATCTATGAAATGGTATGAAGTGGCTCATGAATATGTGTAGTATGTGTTGTGTACTCGTATATAGACTAAGTATGGTATGGAAATTGTATGATGTTTACTTGTGTTGATGAATGAAATGGATAATTAGGAAGAAGAGCATGAAATACTTGTACACTATGCTTAGAAAGTAGTACGCACACCAAGTGTTTGATGAAATGTCTAAATGACAATAAAATGTGAAACTGTACGCAAGTAATGGGTAGGCATGTATGAAATGTGAGATATGAATTTGATATGATCATTCATATGCACAATCATATGTGCTAACATGAATGTAAATGTAATGACATGAAAGTATAGGAATCATGTCAAGATGGATGGGAGCGTGGAAGGCTAACGGGCTAAGAAGACTCAAGTAAGCGAATGCAAATACGGATGCTTAAGGTAAGTGAATCCCGGACTTACACTTTAGATGTAAAATGTATTGTAGTATAATGATTATTGTGAATCATATTATGCACAAAGATGAATTAAGTATTTATACGTATGGGTAAGATGTAAGTTGTAAATGAAGGGAGTATGAATGGTAAGGTATCTATGCATGAAATGGAAGTGAGTTGGATGCACAAATGAATGAGATTTGTTTATATGTATACTTGAAATTACACATATGAGATAAGTCTAATGATATTAATCGTTTTCGGTTAAGAATGAAATGGACATGCAGGTATACTAATAATGGAGTATGAAGGTTAAGTATGGAAGTCGGATGAGAGTGTCCGAATGGATGGACGAATGGATTTATATAAGCAAGGGATAAAAGATGTTGATGCATGATTATGCATGTTTTTAAAGTATATGTATTATGTCACCGGTTGCTAACGAAGTAATTGGTTATGGTGACTGCAGGTTGTACAGGTTTATGAATGCTTGCTCAAGCTGTGTACGTGGAAGAAGATCGAGTCAAGACATGGATTGTACGTGGGTGTGTATGTGGTCACTTAATTCGTTATACGTATGCTAGTTTTTAATTAATTTATGAAAGGGGGCCAATGTATTTAAGTGAAAGAAAGAATAACTTATAAAGAAATTTTTAGTATGTGATTTCCGCTGCGTTAAATTTGGTTAAAACGTGTTAGGGCGTTACAAAAATGTCGAGCACCGATATGCTGGGATGAAGTCGGAGAAAAGATTATTGAAGGGCCAGAACTAGTTCGGATTACAAATGAAAAAGTCACTATGGCACGAGAAAAACTGAAAGAAGCTCAGAGCAGACAAAAGAGCTATGCAGATCAAGATAGACGACCACTCGAATTTAAAATTGGCGACCACGTTTTCTTAAAGGTATCACCTTGGCGTGGCGTTCGTAGATTTGGAATTAAAGGGAAGCTTAGTCCCCGTTTCATCGGTCCGTTTGAAATCCTTGAAAGAATTGGAGAAGTGTCATATCGACTGGCTTTACCTCCTCAGCTCTCTCACGTTCATAACGTTTTTCATGTCTCCTCATTAAGAGGATATAATTATCATCCACTCCATGTCATTAGTTATCCGTTACTCACAATTCGCGAAGATTTGTCCTACGAAGAGGAACCAGAAGCCATCTTAGATCGACAAGAAAGGGTTTTGCGTAGGAAAGTAATTTCGTTTGTTAAAATCCTCTGGAAAAATCACTCTGAACACGAAGCAACATGGGAGTCAGAAGAATCAATTCGCTCTCTATACCCTAATCTATTCTCGCAATAGAATTTTAGTCAAGGTAACAGTGAACCTTGCTCTTTGATCTATGTTTAATTGTTTTTGTTTGTGGTCATTTATATTTTGCCTTATGTGAATATATCTTAGTTATGATTAAGCATGTCTATGTAGGAGATATCAGTACCAATAGTCACTCTATTATCTGTAAGTCTCTATTGACTTTTCGTACGGTAAGATATTTTATTAAGATGCGTTATAGGAGAACCATTAGGACATGATGATAAGGTAATTAACAATTATGGTCATAAACGTAATTATAAATTTCAGATACACATGTGTGTTTAGGAGATTCTTGTTAATAACTCTGCTATGAAAGTTCCGTTACTTATACGATATGTTCGAAAAATTTCGAGGACGAAATTTCTTTTAAGGGGGTAATAGTTGTAATACCCAAAAATTTAAAACTATTATTATTATTATTTATTTATTTTAGTTAATAGGAAACCCTAATTAAGACACCCAAGTAATTCCGTACAAACCCTAGAAATTTCAGAATTTTCAGAATCAGGATTAGAGCCCCTAAAACTCAGGGGGGGATAAAACCTAGTTACGATTATCCACATAACTACCTGTAGAAATCGAATTTAAGAAATCCGTCAACTCAGCAAGCCTACTCATACACGTGGCAACCCTATGAAAATAGGTTGGCAGTCGCGCTGCGCGACGGCTATAGGTGTTACCAGTCGCGCTACGCGACTGGGTCAAAAATCCAGTATAAATAGAGGATGTTGGGACTTGATTCTGGGCACAAAAACGACGTTCAAACTTCAAATTCACTCTGAGTTATCATCCAATTACTCTCCAAACACACACAAAACACTAATTAAGAGTAGCGGGGTGCTGCAGAACAGGGTAATAACTCGATCGCTATTACGATTCATTGTCCGATCAATCAATATATCCAATGGATGTTTAAGTGTTGCCCACATTAGGGTTATACTTTGTCGTTCGTCATTAATTTGACGGATCATCGTTAATTCGATGGATAAAGTATTGTACTTTGTCGTTCGTCATTAATTTGACGGATCATCGTTAATTCGATGGATGAAGTATCGCACTTTGTCGTTCGTTGCGAGAATTTGATCTCGTGAGTTATCGTAAAGGCTGTATTAAGTTACTAACCTAGTTTGTGTGCATGTTATTTAAATTAGGTTAAAAGACTAATCAGTAATCTAAACTCTGTCCGTATAAATCTGAAATATTATCACAAGGTAGCATCAATTTGGAATTATTAAGGTACGGATCCTTACCCCACTTCTTATTGCTTCATATTCAAATTGTTATAAACCACTAAATTACTATATATTTTAACACTCTTCACGTCTTTGATTATCGATTCATTTGACAGTCCGTTCGAATTCTGTTCTAATCATTTGAGTTAAGCTTTCATGTCATGCGATAGTATTATGTTAGTTGTACTCATTATCGCATGTTCTAATATAAGTTCCGTTCTGTTATGAAAATAAGTTTTATAAGTTATGTGAATAAGACCATTTGTACTCTGATACCCTGAGTATCGCTTCTCGTGGAGTGTCCCACGAGCATGTTGTTGCGGCATCAACAGCATGTGCTCCATCTGTGACGGAGAGATTAGTTCACGGCGTCCCTAGGTACAAGTGTGGTACAAAGTTACTAGGAGGCGTATGGATCGATCCTAGAATTTAAGTTAATGAGATGGATAACAGGTATGCCAACTGGCCATCTCGTGTGATAAGTATGCAGGAGTAGCTACCTGTGTATTGTCACGTTTTCAGTTTGCTCATGGGTACATCCGTAAGATATGATTATGAAATTATGTTCTTGCATTGTATAAGTTTTGCATAAAGCGTTATTTGTTCTTTGAGCCTATAATTCCGTACTGAGCATTCGGCTCATTCCGTATAAATTTTGTATTTACAGGTCAGCAGGTTATCTTGGGCGGGGGAAAGAGAGAAGAATAAAGCTTAGGAATAAATCTGAAGATGTTAGTTAATAAAATTGAATGTGTCTGCTTGTATATTAATCTTAAGTTTCGTTGTTATATGGTTGTATCCTTGTCAAATAAATAAATGGAATTATGACTTTTGTTTATGATACTACTGTTATTGTGACACGTCAGCCCTTCCGGGTTGGGGTGTTACAGCTATGGTATCAGAGCAAAGGCTCTTTCCTGTAGAAAACTTGAAAATAGTAATTAAAACCTGTGAGGAATGGGTAGATATCTATGATTGGATTCAACTTGATCTCTTATTTGGTTTAATTCCAATGTTTATTCATATAGATGCCTCCTCGTCGTCCGCTACGTAGGAATACTCGTACTAACCCTGTACGTAACAACACTTCTTCGAATGAGACTCCAGTCGATCCAAGCGTAATTAATACTATCAACCAGGCTGTTGCCGGGTTGCTTCCAAACCTGGTTGCTCAAACAGCTGAGGCCGTTATTCAACAAACTCGTCATCCAGAAGGCACTAACACTAATCCAACCTCTGGTGGTGAAACTCGTGAGAATACCACGAACAATACTAATTATAGTATAGACATATGGATTAGTAAATTCCAAAAACAAAAGCCGAAATCCTTTAGTCACGCTAATAATCCAGTCGAAGCAAGAAACTGGATAGCTCATATTGAAAAGATCTTCGGAGTTCTTGGAGTTCCGGAGCAATACAAAGTTAGATTGGCTACCTACAAATTCGAAGATGACGCACAAACTTGGTGGGAAGGATATAAGAATGTCAAAGGAGGGGATGATTTTGACGCTAATCTTTCATGGGTCGACTTTCGTAATATCTTTTACGACAAGTATTTTTCGACCGCTGATAAAGAAGCTTATACCAGGGAGTATGCAGTGATTCGACAGGGGAGTGATGAGCCAGCCTCTGAGTTCATTACTCGATTTTCAAGGTTGGCTAGTATTGTAGGAGACGTTGCAGGATCAGCAGAAGTCCAGGCAGAAAAATGCAAGTGGGCAGTCAATGATCGAATTCGGAAGTCGATCATGTACATGAAATTTAAGGATATCACCGAAGTTGCTGATGCAATCAAAACTTTTGAATTCGAAAGGAAAGAATTCTTATCTCGAACTGGGGATAATAAGAAGAGAAATAGGGAAGGACAATTTAAGCAGGAAAACGGCAAATCATCCACTACGCCACAGCATCAAGACCGCAAAGTGCAAGGAAATCAAAACTCTGGAAATCAGGCACGTCCATGGCAACCTAGACCACAAAACCCGAGACCTGCACAAAACCAGATTCAATTGTATGCAGAACCTATTAGAGCTCAACCACTGAATCAGCATGTAAACCCGAATCAAATTACATACCCTCTATGTAATACTTGTGGTAAACGACATCAGGGCATATGTCACCGAGGTACAGGAGCATGCTTTAGATGTGGCCAAACCGGACACATGATCAAGGAATGTCCTAAGAAAGATACTAAGAAGAATAACCAACCCAATGTTGGAGGAAGAGTTTTCACACTTTCTGCTACTGATGCTGCTAATGTCCCAGGTACTGTGTCGGGAACCCTTCAGCTTGGTAAACATAGTATCTATGTGTTATTCGACACAGGAGCGACTCATTCTTTAGTATCCCATTCGTTTACTAAGTACCTTCCGATAAAACCAACTCTCTTAAATCATACCTTAATCATTTCCACTCCCATGGAAAATTCATCCGCAATCACTTACGTATATAAAGATTGTCCGATCCGTATTGAATCTATTGTGTGTAAGGCAGACCTATTTCCAATACATATGTGTGACTTTGATGTTATTCTAGGAATAGATTGGTTGTCTAGACATCGTGTAACTATAGATTGTCATTCTCGCCGTGTTATTTTCGGTGATCTTCATCATCCTGATATTATATATCAGGGAACTCAAGCTCATAAATCTCTTAAGATTATTTCTGCACTCAAAGCTCGAAAATTCATATCAAGCGGTTGTGCTGGATTCCTAGCATCGATTAGGGATACTTCTGCTAGTGTTAAGAGTATCGATAGCCATTCCGTTGTTCGTGAATATCCTGATGTATTTCCGGATGAACTACCAGGATTACCACCCGACCGTCAGGTAGAATTCACCATCGACTTGATCCCTGGTGCCGAACCTATTTCTAAAGCTCCATATCGTATGGCTCCAATGGAACTGAAGGAGTTGAAGGAACAATTGCAAGAATTGTTAGATCTAGGATTCATAAGACCTAGTGTTTCACCTTGGGGTGCTCCGGTCTTATTTGTGAAGAAGAAAGACGGTAGTATGCGTTTATGTATTGACTACCGAGAACTGAACAAGATTACTATTCGTAATCAGTATCCTCTGCCTCGCATTGATGATCTCTTTGATCAACTTCAGGGGGCTCAGTTCTTCTCAAAAATTGACCTGAGGTCCGGGTATCATCAGCTAAAGATTAAGAATGATGATGTTCCCAAGACCGCCTTTCGTACTCGATATGGTCATTACGAATTTTTGGTTATGCCCTTTGGGCTAACTAATGCACCCGCAGTCTTCATGGATTTGATGAATCGCGTATTTCACAAATTCCTAGACCAATTCGTAATTGTTTTTATCGATGACATTCTGGTATATTCCAAGAGTCGTGAAGAGCATGAAGCACATCTACATGCGGTACTTGGAACCTTGCGGCATGAGAAGTTGTACGCAAAGTTTTCCAAATGTGATTTTTGGCTTAGCCAAGTGGCATTTCTAGGTCATGTCATATCAGCAGAGGGAATTATGGTAGACCCAACAAAGGTTGAAGCTATTACAAAATGGCCAAGACCCACTTCTGTTACCGAAATACGAAGTTTCTTGGGTCTTGCTGGCTATTACCGAAGATTTGTTGAAGGATTCTCGGTAATCGCTTTACCACTCACAAAACTCCTAAGGAAAGGGGTGAAGTACTCATGGAATGAGGAACAAGAGAAAAGTTTTGAAGAATTGAAGAAGCGACTCGTATCCTCTCCGATACTCGCTCTTCCTTCTGGATCAGGAGGTTACCAAGTCTATAGTGATGCCTCAAAGAAAGGATTAGGTTGTGTGCTAATGCAACATGGGAAGGTTATCGCTTATGCCTCCCGTCAGTTAAAGCCTTATGAAGTTAACTACCCTACACATGATTTAGAATTAGCCGCAGTCGTCTTTGCACTTAAGATTTGGCGACACTATCTGTATGGTGAAAGTTGTGACATCTTTACCGACCACAAGAGCCTCAAGTACATATTTACGCAGAAGGAGCTAAATATGAGGCAAAGAAGGTGGTTAGAACTTTTAAAAGATTACGACGTAAATATTCAATACCATCCAGGCAAAGCCAATATTGTAGCTGACGCATTGAGCCGAAAGAATTCCGGGACTATATCTTGCTTACAAATTCAGCCTCGTATTAGGAGGGATCTCGAAAGGATGAACATTTGGCTCCAGGTTGGTAAATCTGATGGATATCTAGCTAGAATGCAGATTGAACCCGACCTCATATCACGGATTAAAGATGCACAAAAGCAAGATGGAGAACTTTGGGCAATTGTGAAAAATCTTGAGGTGGGTAAGCAATCTGAATTTAGTATAGACCATCATGGGGTGATTTGGTGCGGTAAAAGACTTTGTGTACCCGATGACTCCAGCCTTCGTGAGTCATTGTTAGCCGAAGCTCACAGCTCACCATTTTCAATTCACCCAGGATCTACCAAGATGTATCGAGACTTAAGACAGAACTTCTGGTGGAATGGCATGAAGGAAGACGTTGCTCGATACGTAAGTAAATGCCTCACTTGCCAACAAGTGAAAATTGAACACAAACGAGCAAGCGGTCTATTGCAGCCATTGGATATTCCCATATGGAAGTGGGATGAGATCACAATGGATTTTGTTACCGGTTTGCCTAAGACATTCAAGAAGAATGATGTTGTATGGGTTGTTGTCGATAGATTGTCGAAGTCATCCCATTTTCTACCGATTCAGCAAGGATTTTCGGTTAATAAGTTATCCGAAATATTTCTTCAAGAAATTATTCGACTCCATGGCACACCATCTTCCATTGTTTCCGATAGAGACCCACGTTTCACCTCACGATTTTGGAAAGGTTTTCAGACAGCTTGGGGTACACGACTGAAGTTTAGTACGGCTTTCCATCCACAAACAGATGGGCAGTCGGAACGCACGATTCAGACCTTGGAAGACATGCTCCGAGCATGTGCACTTGAATGGTCTGGAAACTGGGATGAATATCTATGCCTTGTGGAGTTCGCTTACAACAATAGTTGGCAAGCAAGTATTGGCATGGCACCTTTTGAGCTTTTGTACGGTCGAAAATTGTAACACCCCAAAAATGGGTTTGGTAATTTAAACCCGGTTAATATAAAGGAGCGGGTAAAAATACCTTTAGGGGTAAAATTGAACCCGTAAATGAATATTAACTAGGTATGACTAACCTAGTTGAATATTAGTATCGTGGGTATTAAACGAAGGGTTGTGGCCTTGTTTAATTAAAACGAAACATGAGGGACCAAAGTGGGACAACTTGAAAGATGTATAATTAAATGAAAACACACACACACACACCTCGTGTGTGTGTTCTGGATCGTTCAAGAAAAGGCTCCAAGGAGCCAAACCCTACATCATCAAATTCATCAAATTGAAGGATGAATTGGGGCTCAAATTCAGGAAGGAACACGAATTAACGATCACCCAAGCTAGGGGATCATAAGGTATGTCGAATGTTGATGTTTAATAAAGTTGAGAAATCTTGATGATCATCATTAGTGGTGATTTATGTATGAATCATGGAGGTTATGGCCAAATTGGCGATGTATGCTCGTTTAGGAACAAACCCTATGTGAAGAATCTTAGTGAATTGTTATAATTTAGGGGTTTGGATGAATTAACATAATTAGCTAAGTGGGTTATGTTCAATCTATGAAATGGTATGAAGTGGCTCATGAATATGTGTAGTATGTGTTGTGTACTCGTATATAGACTAAGTATGGTATGGAAATTGTATGATGTTTACTTGTGTTGATGAATGAAATGGATAATTAGGAAGAAGAGCATGAAATACTTGTACACTATGCTTAGAAAGTAGTACGCACACCAAGTGTTTGATGAAATGTCTAAATGACAATAAAATGTGAAACTGTACGCAAGTAATGGGTAGGCATGTATGAAATGTGAGATATGAATTTGATATGATCATTCATATGCACAATCATATGTGCTAACATGAATGTAAATGTAATGACATGAAAGTATAGGAATCATGTCAAGATGGATGGGAGCGTGGAAGGCTAACGGGCTAAGAAGACTCAAGTAAGCGAATGCAAATACGGATGCTTAAGGTAAGTGAATCCCGGACTTACACTTTAGATGTAAAATGTATTGTAGTATAATGATTATTGTGAATCATATTATGCACAAAGATGAATTAAGTATTTATACGTATGGGTAAGATGTAAGTTGTAAATGAAGGGAGTATGAATGGTAAGGTATCTATGCATGAAATGGAAGTGAGTTGGATGCACAAATGAATGAGATTTGTTTATATGTATACTTGAAATTACACATATGAGATAAGTCTAATGATATTAATCGTTTTCGGTTAAGAATGAAATGGACATGCAGGTATACTAATAATGGAGTATGAAGGTTAAGTATGGAAGTCGGATGAGAGTGTCCGAATGGATGGACGAATGGATTTATATAAGCAAGGGATAAAAGATGTTGATGCATGATTATGCATGTTTTTAAAGTATATGTATTATGTCACCGGTTGCTAACGAAGTAATTGGTTATGGTGACTGCAGGTTGTACAGGTTTATGAATGCTTGCTCAAGCTGTGTACGTGGAAGAAGATCGAGTCAAGACATGGATTGTACGTGGGTGTGTATGTGGTCACTTAATTCGTTATACGTATGCTAGTTTTTAATTAATTTATGAAAGGGGGCCAATGTATTTAAGTGAAAGAAAGAATAACTTATAAAGAAATTTTTAGTATGTGATTTCCGCTGCGTTAAATTTGGTTAAAACGTGTTAGGGCGTTACAAAAATGTCGAGCACCGATATGCTGGGATGAAGTCGGAGAAAAGATTATTGAAGGGCCAGAACTAGTTCGGATTACAAATGAAAAAGTCACTATGGCACGAGAAAAACTGAAAGAAGCTCAGAGCAGACAAAAGAGCTATGCAGATCAAGATAGACGACCACTCGAATTTAAAATTGGCGACCACGTTTTCTTAAAGGTATCACCTTGGCGTGGCGTTCGTAGATTTGGAATTAAAGGGAAGCTTAGTCCCCGTTTCATCGGTCCGTTTGAAATCCTTGAAAGAATTGGAGAAGTGTCATATCGACTGGCTTTACCTCCTCAGCTCTCTCACGTTCATAACGTTTTTCATGTCTCCTCATTAAGAGGATATAATTATCATCCACTCCATGTCATTAGTTATCCGTTACTCACAATTCGCGAAGATTTGTCCTACGAAGAGGAACCAGAAGCCATCTTAGATCGACAAGAAAGGGTTTTGCGTAGGAAAGTAATTTCGTTTGTTAAAATCCTCTGGAAAAATCACTCTGAACACGAAGCAACATGGGAGTCAGAAGAATCAATTCGCTCTCTATACCCTAATCTATTCTCGCAATAGAATTTTAGTCAAGGTAACAGTGAACCTTGCTCTTTGATCTATGTTTAATTGTTTTTGTTTGTGGTCATTTATATTTGGCCTTATGTGAATATATCTTAGTTATGATTAAGCATGTCTATGTAGGAGATATCAGTACCAATAGTCACTCTATTATCTGTAAGTCTCTATTGACTTTTCGTACGGTAAGATATTTTATTAAGATGCGTTATAGGAGAACCATTAGGACATGATGATAAGGTAATTAACAATTATGGTCATAAACGTAATTATAAATTTCAGATACACATGTGTGTTTAGGAGATTCTTGTTAATAACTCTGCTATGAAAGTTCCGTTACTTATACGATATGTTCGAAAAATTTCGAGGACGAAATTTCTTTTAAGGGGGTAATAGTTGTAATACCCAAAAATTTAAAACTATTATTATTATTATTTATTTATTTTAGTTAATAGGAAACCCTAATTAAGACACCCAAGTAATTCCGTACAAACCCTAGAAATTTCAGAATTTTCAGAATCAGGATTAGAGCCCCTAAAACTCAGGGGGGGATAAAACCTAGTTACGATTATCCACATAACTACCTGTAGAAATCGAATTTAAGAAATCCGTCAACTCAGCAAGCCTACTCATACACGTGGCAACCCTATGAAAATAGGTTGGCAGTCGCGCTGCGCGACGGCTATAGGTGTTACCAGTCGCGCTACGCGACTGGGTCAAAAATCCAGTATAAATAGAGGATGTTGGGACTTGATTCTGGGCACAAAAACGACGTTCAAACTTCAAATTCACTCTGAGTTATCATCCAATTACTCTCCAAACACACACAAAACACTAATTAAGAGTAGCGGGGTGCTGCAGAACAGGGTAATAACTCGATCGCTATTACGATTCATTGTCCGATCAATCAATATATCCAATGGATGTTTAAGTGTTGCCCACATTAGGGTTATACTTTGTCGTTCGTCATTAATTTGACGGATCATCGTTAATTCGATGGATAAAGTATTGTACTTTGTCGTTCGTCATTAATTTGACGGATCATCGTTAATTCGATGGATGAAGTATCGCACTTTGTCGTTCGTTGCGAGAATTTGATCTCGTGAGTTATCGTAAAGGCTGTATTAAGTTACTAACCTAGTTTGTGTGCATGTTATTTAAATTAGGTTAAAAGACTAATCAGTAATCTAAACTCTGTCCGTATAAATCTGAAATATTATCACAAGGTAGCATCAATTTGGAATTATTAAGGTACGGATCCTTACCCCACTTCTTATTGCTTCATATTCAAATTGTTATAAACCACTAAATTACTATATATTTTAACACTCTTCACGTCTTTGATTATCGATTCATTTGACAGTCCGTTCGAATTCTGTTCTAATCATTTGAGTTAAGCTTTCATGTCATGCGATAGTATTATGTTAGTTGTACTCATTATCGCATGTTCTAATATAAGTTCCGTTCTGTTATGAAAATAAGTTTTATAAGTTATGTGAATAAGACCATTTGTACTCTGATACCCTGAGTATCGCTTCTCGTGGAGTGTCCCACGAGCATGTTGTTGCGGCATCAACAGCATGTGCTCCATCTGTGACGGAGAGATTAGTTCACGGCGTCCCTAGGTACAAGTGTGGTACAAAGCTACTAGGAGGCGTATGGATCGATCCTAGAATTTAAGTTAATGAGATGGATAACAGGTATGCCAACTGGCCATCTCGTGTGATAAGTATGCAGGAGTAGCTACCTGTGTATTGTCACGTTTTCAGTTTGCTCATGGGTACATCCGTAAGATATGATTATGAAATTATGTTCTTGCATTGTATAAGTTTTGCATAAAGCGTTATTTGTTCTTTGAGCCTATAATTCCGTACTGAGCATTCGGCTCATTCCGTATAAATTTTGTATTTACAGGTCAGCAGGTTATCTTGGGCGGGGGAAAGAGAGAAGAATAAAGCTTAGGAATAAATCTGAAGATGTTAGTTAATAAAATTGAATGTGTCTGCTTGTATATTAATCTTAAGTTTCGTTGTTATATGGTTGTATCATTGTCAAATAAATAAATGGAATTATGACTTTTGTTTATGATACTACTGTTATTGTGACACGTCAGCCCTTCCGGGTTGGGGTGTTACACGTGTGGAGAGAGAAAGTCCATAAATAGGATTTTACCAAGATACCCTTGCACTTCTCCTTTCTCCTACACTTTCATCTTAGACTGCGGGGTATGGTGGGGCGGGGGTTGGGCTTGGGTTGGGACATTTGTTGACACGTGGCTTGGGGTGGCAGACATGGGGCGACCCACATTTAAACAGGGTATGGTGGGGCGGGGGTTGGGGGCGTGGGTTTGGTGGGCTTCGCTGGGCTGACCCGGCTGGGCTCTTTGTATTTGTTTTTAATTAAAGAAAATTACATAAAAATTAAAGAAAATTACATAAAAATTACATAAAAAAATTTCCTAACGTTTATATTTGTTTTTTATCTCTTCTCTCATCTCCAAGACTATTTCCAACTCGTCACCCATTAGGTGATCAATCGGCTGGGATAGAATTTTCAAATCCTCCCGTCTTTGTCTCTGGGCTTCTCTAGCGGCATCTCTAGCTTCTTTGCTCTTCCGAATTTCGGCCCTTTGTTGTTGGAAGATGTTGAATGTATCCATCTTGGATGAAATGTCATCCAACTGGTCGCTGTATATTCCTCTATGCAAGAGCGAACTCCCAGCTGAAGGTGATGCCGTAGCAGATCTTGATTTTTGAGCACGCCTTTTTGTGGCATCTCTTCCATACTCAGGCCGGTTTGGGCTTGGCGAATCATCAAAAATGTCCTCAATCTCTTGATCTCGTGCATCAGATTGGGTTTGGGACGAGGCCCTCGACCTTTTGGAAGACGTGTTGATTTCGCTACCACTGGGATATTCGCCCACTTTGGATAAAACTTACAAATCTCCCAACAATGCATGAAACGGAAGTCGGTCCCCACATTTGTCTTGAATTGAACCAATGCATTCGTCACAATGTCGGCTTCGGTTTCACCACTTTTTGGGTTTTGTTTTGCTTTATTTAAAAAACCACTATATTTTGTAAGTTGGCCGCTTATCTCGGTCCACTTCGAGGACAAGCTATCGTTTTCACGATAAACCTCTTTTCCCAATTCTTGATGAAATATTCTACTAACTCCTTGCCACAAATAGGTTCGATGTTGAGAATTTCCTGTTTTTATAAAAACAAAATTTAATATATTACAAAGTTATATAAAAAAACATTAATAAAAACAAAGTTTAAGAATACCTAAAGTTGAATGTTGAGATTGTTGAAACCAACCCCTCGCCAATGCAAGTTCTTCAGGAACGGTCCATTTTAGTTGTTTTTGCTTGATGGTTTCAAGTACTTTATCCGCCTCGATTTTTTTCTTATGGCTTCTCTTTTTTTTGGGTTGGGGTGCGGAAGGACCATCGTTGGGTGGTTGAGTTTCGGGGACGGTTTCGTTTTGTGAAAGGTCGATGGAGGTTGGTGAAAGGTTGATGGACGTTTGTGTAAACGGTGTAGGTATCGCATCATCGGAGTGTGGGAAGTTAGTAAACAAACAATTCCCAAGATACGATGCATAACTCGCTTCTTGGGGCATAGAAGAGTGTATCATAAATGGACGAGGCATTGGACGAATGGGTGGTGGGTTAGGATTATTTTCTTGGAGTGCATACGGGTGAGTCGGGTCAAAAGGACGGTTATGAGGATGCATTTTTTCGTTTTGTAGATGGAGAATTGAAGATGAATGTGGTAAAAAATGGAAGAAATTGTGAGGTTTATAGTGGAAAAATGAATTTTTTTTTTTAAGATAGCCGTTGGCCAACGGCTAGCCCAACGGCTTCTTTGGTTTGTCCAATTAGAGCCCGCCATGTCAGCTTGGCCAGACCGCCCCACGCCCGGCTTGAAACTCATGCCCCAAGGGTCACGCCGAAACCCATGCCCACCCGGGGTGGTGGCGTGGGCGTTTTCCCCCTACCTACGCCCAAACTCCCGCCCCATACCCCGCAGTCTTAACCATTGATTTGAAAAATGAATTGTTAAGATTCCTTCTCATCCTACTTAGGCAAAATCAACTTTTTATTTGATCTTACCCGTTTATAATATGACAATTCTATCATTTTCTTTCTCCTTGCGTAACGAACTCTCGTATCTTAACGCAAGTTGTAAACAAAATGATATAAATGTGATACTCGTATCTTAACGCAAGTTGTAAACAAAATGATATAAATGTGATAAACTTGAAAATGACTTTATAATTAGTATTACCATTTTTTGTTGATTAATATAATATTATACATACCACGTGTTGAAGTGGTATATGAAATTATTCTTGCTAAAAAAACACGTGCACACACACACATCCTTAATATTAACAAGTTAAACATCCCTTAGGGGTTGTATAATAGCTTCTGAATGGTCATTAAGAGACTACCTCTTAATGGAACCATTAAGAATTTTACCAATGAGAAGGTAGAAAAATGTGACATGTGATGATTTACCATTCAGAGGTTACCTCTTAACCATTTAGACTTGAGGTTACCTCTTATTTATTCAGAGGTTTTAAACCATTAAGAAGTAGCATCTGAATGGTCATTAAGAGGCTACCAAACAGCCCCTTAGTGTACGTGAAAATAGCAAACAAAAATTACAGAAACTGAAATTCAATCACATGTTATTACGACAATATTATAAATGATAGATATCGAAATCAGTATTAAAATCATCAGAAAATGGCATTCACTTTGCTTAAGGCTACATGGTATGGTATGGGATGATCTTCCCTTGTAGGATGATCCGCCACCTAGTCGTCATATCATCATCTTTGAGAGGATTGTCCATTCCACAAAATTAGTGGAAATGGGAGGATAATCCTACCCCACCACTTTATTATTATTTTTTTTAAATCTTCCACTTTTTTTAACATTTAACAAATAAAATAAGAAAATGTTTTCATTAATATTAAACAACATTACAAAAACTTAAAAAAAAAACATAAACTTTAAAAAAAATCCTAATAATTTTTTTTTCTAATATGAAACCATTATAAAAGGTATTATGTATTATGAATTTACATCGAGATAGTTGGTAAACGGGCAACAAGTTGCGCCGCTACCCCTTTTTGAATAGCAAAACTAAGCCTTTTTAAAAACTACGTCCATAGATCTCAGGGTCATAACATTACTATGGCATGACCATTTGAACTCGACTAAGTAGGTCCACAACCTCTGGCGCCAGAAAACCAAAAGTATCAAAAGCAAATGAGATAAACGCATGTTGGTTGTCAAGGCACGTTTTCTCATGTTTGGTCACTTTACCCGAAGCAGCCTTTAAAGCAGCCTGACCTACCGTGAAAGCACTACCCCCTAGGCCCACAAGCGGGGAAACCCCTAATAAATAAATAAAAACATAAACTTAAAAAAAAACTTTAAAAAAAACCTAAGCATTAAAAAATATTAAAAAAGCTACTAGTCTTCGTCCTGCATGTGGTCGTCTGGTTCGTTTTGAGCGTTGTTCCAAATGTACTCCACGAAATCCGCTTGTAGGTTATGATGTGTCTACTCGTTAGGTAGAGAGAACATGTTCAAATCTTGTTGTTCCAAACTAACTGGAACAGAATTTCCGGTAGACACGTTTTCTTCGTACTCGCATATCGCTCTACCTTCGTCTTCAATGACCATGTTATAAAGGATGATACAAGCGTACATAATGTGCCGTAACCTCTTTAGTGTAGCTGAACGTGCTGGATGTTCAATGATATGCCATTTTTTTGTAGTACCCCAAAAGCCCGTTCAATATCTTTTCTCGCACCCTCTTGATACTTCGCAAATTTTTTTCTTTTTTCGCCTGTCGGGTGCGGAATAGTTTTAATGATTGTCGAGTACGTTGGGTATATTCCATATGCAAGGTAGTAACCTCGCCTATATTCCACCCCCGAAACCGTAAAACTTGTGTCTGGACTTGTTCCCGCTACTACATCATCAAATATCTGTGACTGGTATATGATGTTAAGGTCATTAAGCAAACCAGGTAGACCAAAAAAAGCATGCCAGATCCAGAGATCCTGTGACGCAACAGCCTCTAGAATAATAGTAGGATGACCATGATCTCCCATAGTATACTGACCTTGCCAGACAGTAGGGCAGTTCTGCCACGGCCAATGCATGCAATTAATGCTCCTGAGCATTACTGGGAAACCATGTCTTTGTTCGTGTGCTTGATATAATTTTTGAACATCGTTTGTGTTTGGTCTCCGCAGGTATCTCTTGCTATATAATTTGACAACCCATTCGCAAAACATGTGCAAACATAGACGTGTGGTTCTTTCGGACATCCTTAAATACTCGTCTAATGCATCGGGTGCGTAACTGTATGCCAGTTGGCGAATGGCCGACATACATTTTTGTAAATTAGTAAAACCCCTTTGCCCCCTAGCGTCGTATCGCAGTGTAAAAAACGAATCAGACTGGGCCATGTCGTCTGCGATACGTAAAAAAAGTCGACGACTCATTCGGAACCGACGTCGAAACATCTCGTCTGTGTACATGGGTTCGTCGGCAAAATAATCGGCCACTAGTTTATCGTGGGTGGCTATATATTTAAAACGAAAATATATATGAGATTAATTATAAAATACAGTTTCAAATTTAAATAAACCTACGGAAAAAAATAGTAAAGTACCTTCTTTGTCTCGGTTTAATTTTGCTCGTCTAGTTGGTCGTTGGGACGACGCTTCATCATCCGCCAAGAAGATCCGAGCCGCGTACATAATCATGTATTCGAAAAATGCGTTATTCTCTTCCAAAAATGATGAATACCACGTAAACGAAGAAGATGAAGAAATGGAAGGAGGTGAAGACATGGTGAATTTTGAGAGAGAGATAGGATGGTAGTGGGTAAAAAATGGTATAAAAATGTGGAGTTCATATAAAAAGGGAAGAGTGTTTATAAAATGTGAGAGAGATAGGAGATTGTAGTAGGTGAAAAGGTGTGAAAAATGGTGTAAAAGTGGTGAGTATTTATAAAATTTGGAATGAATTTGGTAAAATTTTAAAAAGTGGTTGTTGTAAATTAAATGGAAAATGGAATTTTTTTTAATCAAACGGTCAAAAAGGTCCTCGAAACCCACACTTTTTTGTCATTTTGTGGACCGTCTAAAACGTCTTGTGGCGGACGGTCAGGACGAGGACGCGGAGGGGGGGGGGGGCACGGTGTGTGCCTCGTTGCCGGACCTGGACGCACCGGGGACTAACCTCATACCGTCCAGCCTAAGAGACTTCCTAACTTGTTTATATTCATACTTATTATACTTACAAAGCCAAGCAGTGTTCTACATTTTACATTATTTAGTATGTGTAACCAATGTTTTAAAAACCGATTTTTAAATCATACCGGTGTGGCCTTAAAAATGGTTTAACTGGTAGAACCGGGTTCAACCGGATGAACTAGTTAACTCTATAATTTCATAGAGATACATACGTACATGAATTATATTGAGATAACTTATCAATTTTAATTTTGTTCACTAACATAATAAGTTATAATATAACTATTATCATGTCCTCTTTCTTTTTCAAGTTTCAAAATACAATCTTTCACATAACATTGCTTTACCCGTATAGACATACATATATATATATATATATATATGGAGAGGGAGATACATCGAATTGCTTCAAGTCTTTCACTTTTTGACCCACTTGTGGATCTATTTACTCTCAGATTATTTTACTGAAATAAGTAAAACTACCGATGAAGATGGAGTTGAATCTTGTGGATGAAGTGATTAACCGTAAGTGATGATGGTTTTTAATGTTGATCGATGATATATGTATCTGGTGAAAGTCTAGAATACTAAAAACCCAAACCAAAATAACCATGGGCCGGTACCGGTATTACGGTTCAAACCGGTATACCGGATTTTACCGCTGGTACGAATCTTATGCCATTTCACTTATTTTACCAGGGTGTTTCGTACCGGATTTGCATCCGGCACCGGTAATACCGGTATAACTGGCCGGTATTTACCGGTTTTTAAAACATTGTGTGTAACTCAAGTAGATATTTTCGATCTCTAAAGGTAATACCCGGTTTGGGTAGGGTAAATACCCAGGTTCAGGCATTACGGAAACTCACTTCGGGTATTTTCGGGTATGGTTTCACATTCAAGTCCTAATTAAAAAATTTGTACTCTATATATCCCTTCGGGTAGTGTCGGATACAAGACGGGTTAGGAATATCCAGTTTTTAATACCCGGTTTCAGTTTTTTTTTCGAGTAGGGTATAACTATGGTTGTAAATGAACTAAACGTTCAGCTAACAGTTTGTGAACTGTTCGGTGGGAAGTTCGTTTGTATTTGTTCGTTTATTAAACACACGAACACGAACAAGAAATTTTGTTTGTTTAGTTAAATGAGCAACATGAACAGAGGTTGCGTTCGTTCATTTATGTTCGTGAACATTCGCTAACATGTTTGTTTATGTTCGATTGTGTTTAGGGCTGTTCAGAAAGCTCGTGGCTCAGAGTTCGCTCGGATTTAGATTGGAAAAAGCTTGCTCGATATAGCTCGGTTTGAAAATGAGCCGAGCCGGCTCGGCTCGGTTAGAAAGTGAGTCTAGCTCGGCTCGGCTCGTAACGAGCCGGATTGGCTCGGTTTGGCTCGCTTGTTAACTCGGCTCGGCTTAGCTCGGATCATTTTACTTATAATATTCTTTTTTATATACATTTTATTATATTACAAAAAGCTAATATTATTTACATGTATTTAGATTTGTAATTTGATATCTATAACTTATTTGAAGGTCGATTACCATACTAATGAACTAATATTGTATTTCGTCGAGGTTTAAAACTTATTTTGTATTGTTTAACTTGATTTTGGCTTGTGATGTATTAGGTTGAACTTATTTTGGATATCTTCTTTTGAAGTATTGAATAATATCGAGCCAAACCAAGCCGAGCCGAGCCAGCTCGGTTTAAAACCAAGCCGAGCCCGAGCTTTAGTTTTCAGCTCGTTTTCGAATCTGAGCCGAGTCGAGCCAGCTCGGTTTATAATTGAGCCGAGCCCGAGCCCGAGCTTGGCCTAGCTCGGATCGGCTCGGCTCATGAACAACCCTAGTTGTGTTTGATAATTCATTGGTGTTTTTAGTTTTTATTTAAATACTTTAAAATTCCAACAAATAAAATATTTAATAAGTGTTAGTGTATTATATATTATGTTCATGAATGCTTGTTTGTGTTTTATTGTTTCCATTTGTGTTTATGAACATTAGTTTGTGTTCATTTGTATTCATTAGCGTTTGTTTTCTTCGTTGCCTAAAATTAACAAACCAACACAAACGAAGAAGAACACGTTCATTTCCTCAACAAATGAACACGGACATAAAATCTCGTTCGGTAAGTGTTCATGAACAGTTCGTGAACACATATACTTTTTAACAAACAAACATGAACGTCTTATTCGTGTGTTTGTTCGTTTTGTTTGCAGCCCTAGTATAATGCCCGGTTATTTATCTCCTCCCCTCCGATTCGTTTTCCCATTTTTGTTTAAAACTGGGCCCGCCTCCATGGTCCGATACTCCATTCACCCTCCTATGCCCATGAGCATATATGCCTTACCTTTGTGGCTTTGTTCAACTATTTGATAAGGCTATTATCTGAAGCCCAAAATACTTAATTCATAAACAGACCCAACAAATTTTAATAAACACTAATAAATGATTATTTTAAAGAAATTGTAGAAATAGTTTTTACAACTTCATCGTAAGATTTCCTATATCTATATCTATACTACCTCCTTATTAAGCAAACTAAGTTTTCTATCCTTATGATAATTTTACATTGTGTACACATTTTGAAACAAAATGTACAAAAGAGCTAAGCTATTTTAGAGGGGATAAACTTGTGTATTGTCAAAAAATTTAAGACACTTTAGGGGCATTTAGGGATTTCGACGCCTTTGTATTTTCTTAATAAGCTTAAAATTTTGTAATTGTATAAATATTTAAATAATATTGATTAAATTAATTTGATAGTTTGCTTTAAAATAAAAAAAATAGTATTAAACCGTATAAACTTACAAAAGAAATAAGCATGTACTATTGTTCTACCCTAAAAAATATAATATGCATGTTATAGGGTTTATTTGTCTTGAGCTCAGTATCGCATGTTTCATAGCTCAAATTATATATTATCTATCACTAATAAATTACAATATATACACACAATTGTATGCCTATCAGACTCATCAGTTCCATTTCCGAAGAACCCTATGAAGCATATATATGTATTAAATTATATTTACATGATTGTAACATCTATTGAAAACTAAGTACCTTTAGAAGAGCAAAAACTTTTGAGTCACTTAATGAAACACTTGGAGAATTTATTTACTATTGTGGAAGTTGCCCATTTTATACAAGTGGTCTATAATCAAACTATATTATTTTCTGCAGTACGTATTAAACTTTCAAAAGAAGACTTACGATGTGTTTCAAGAATAATATATATGTTTTCAGGATTAAAAAAAAAAAAAAAAACACTTTAGTGGAGCTTAACGTTTAATTACCTCTCCTTAAGAATTACATATTCCAATTATTCATAAAACATATATAATGGTCTTCTTAGTTCTTTGTCTAATTGTTTTCATAATTTATCATAGATTCTTTTAAACTAATCTCGTTTTTAAAATCACGAATTAATATTTTTGCTGGAGAAAATTACTTTGAATTAAGGTATTACAATGAATAAAATGTAGACTAAATTGTTACTATATTTAAAAATTCTTGGTGGTGACCTACTTGTTAGAGCTTGTGTATTTTCATCTTTTGTTGTGTCGGGATCAATAGGCTCGGTAGCAATTCTTTTTCACATCACGTAATCAAGGCCTAGCTATGTGAAACATTAAAGAAGGTGCAATCTAAAAGGATATTGGATCATCAAAACAGTATTGGGGCCCATGACATTGTAGCCTAATAATATTTTTGGGGTGGGATAGAGATTAGGGATTATTAGGTCCTAGGTTCGATTTTCACAAGGGTTTTTCTCAGATATTGTGTTTCCTCTTGAATTGTTGTATAGACATTATAGCCTAATGGAGATGGATATGATCGGGTGGTTCCACTACTCAATGGCTCGCCAGTGATCCAAATTTATCGTTAAAAAACGGTATTGGGCTTTTTAGACTATCTAAACCCTAGAATATGAAGGATTGTAAAACAATTTGATCTATTGATATAATTGGTCGTAAAGGGGGCTACCAAATACGATGGTCAGTAATGACGTAGAGTGCTTGGAGATGTAAGAAGCATAGACGTGGGAGTTTAGGGTGGAGAGTATCAACCGAATTCTAGTGTATCTTTTCAAACGGCACATCAGCGTCACCAATGCATCCGAAAGATATTTAACCAGAGGGGGCAAAAAATATATCATCCAAGATATTTTAAGATTAAAACAATTTTTGAAACACACCTAAAGACCACATAATCTCTGGACTTACAAAAAACTAAACCCGTATCACTTTTGTATCAGATAAACCCATATCACTATTCTAAAAGACACACATCATACCATTAGACCACTAGATATAGTCTTTAACATTAAATAGTTCTATTTTAATACATCTATATACTCAGACACTCATCCCCTCATTTGTGGTCTAGTGGTAGGAGACTTGGGTTTTTTAATGGAGACAAAAGTTCAATTCCCACTTGTGTCGTATTGTGGTGGATATTGGGCAATGATGGTGACAAACCCACCGAGGGGGGTTCGATCCTAAGCCGCACCCCGGTTTTCATCCGGCTGTTACTTCAGCGAGACATTTCGTGTGGAGGCAGTACGGTTTCCGGGGGAACGCCGTAACCAATTCTGACCAACCCAGCGCGGGCCCGGTTAAGACAACGTAATCTGGGTAGATTTTGACTAGGGCCGTCGTTTAGGCGGTGCGACATTGAGTCACTAAAAAAAAGTCAACGTTCAAAAAAAAATATACATAGACACTCATGAGGATAGAGAAGCGAACGTAGAAAAGTTGCATATTGAATCATAAAATGACAACGTGTTATACAGACACTGATATTTCTAGGAAAGTATAAAATTAGAAGTCCATCTTTAACTATTTAATCATCTCATTCTTTTGATTTAGAATCTTAGGATAGCTTATACGAGTTAAAGCTCAACTTAAGTCTATCTACTCATGTCATGATATGGTCGGTTTAAGCTTTTTAGAGGTTCAAAGCAGATTCTAAAGTTGGGACACTTTTCGTTACAAAGAAATATTTTTTAGGATCCCAAACATGGGAATATTACAACACACATTTTTCTATATAATATCTCTTTTAAATGCTAAATGGGACATACGTAATCACACATATTACACTTACACTTGGGGAGAGCCTTAGTGAAAAGAAAAACAACTTTTAAACACACATCAATAACTACTACTATTATATGTCATGTAGTGAACAATTGTACAAGGATTTTTTAGATTACCTCGTCTTCTCTTTGTTCCGAACGAGTGAGGTAGTAGCCCAAACTGACGAGTGAACAACTTCAAATCGTCTTAGTGTTGTGGTTACGTTGCCGAGATGTTGTCCAACATAGATAGTTGTTTGGTTGGTAGCAATTTATATATGATAAAAAAGAAACTTTATATATGATAAAAAAGAAACTGAATGAACAGTTATCTTTATTATTAATTAATAGTTAATTAATACTTCAATGAACGAAAATTCTGTCTTCCCCTACAAAAGAGACTTAGGTGCTGTTTGTTTTTGCTTATACTGTCTGAAAAGAGCTTATGTCTGCGGGCGGGCAGACATAAGCCCTTGAAGACTGTTTGTTTAAAAAATAAAAGAAGATCTTAAAATAGCTTTTGTTTGCTTAAAAAAAAACTATGAATTATAGCTTCACCATCTTCACACACCACCCACCCTTCTTCTTCTTCCTGCCACCACCACCTCCGCCACCACCACCGCACCACCTCCGCCACCACCACCCACCCTTCTTCTTCTTCTTCCTACCACCACCACCTCCGCCACCACCACCGCACCACCTCCGCCACCACCTCCGCCACCACCACCGCACCACCGTAGAGAGAGAGAGAGAGAGAGATCTGTGAGAGAGAGAGAGAGCTGTGAGAGAGAGAGCAGTTTCTAGAGAGAGAGCAGTTTCTAGAGAGAGAGAGAGTTTCTAGAGAGAGAGAGCAGTTTCTGTGAGAGAGAGAGACATGTGAGAGAGAGAGAGAGACCTGAGAGAGAGAGAGAGAGAGAGACCTACGGTGGTGGTGGCGGAGGTGGTAGCGGAGGTGGTGTGGTGGTGGTGGTGGTGGTTGTAGAGAGAGAGAGAGTTTCTAGAGAGAGAGAGAGCTGTTTCTAGAGAGAGAGAGCAGATGTGTTTTGTGGGTGAAGTTGTTTTTGAAGAAAAAAAAACAAACCCTCTTCTCCTTGTAGACTACAGACATTTGGGCCACATCTTCTCTTGCAGATGCCTGCAGATGTGATTCGTAGACTACAGACATTTTACATCTGAAAAAACAAACAGCACCTTAAGGGAGAGAAAGTGAGAAACCAGAGAAAAAGAGAGGGAGATGTGAAAGAAATAGCCGGTGTTCAGGAAACGGCACGTCTCCGGCGAACGGCCTTACGAATGTGATGAGGTGGTGGCTCGAAGTCGGAACAAAGACGGAGATGGAGAGGGTAAAGACGGTGGCGGCAAAGTCGAAACAGAGACGGAGAGGGTAAAGACGGTGGCGGCTCAAGGGTTTTCTGGTGGTCTCCCTCTGTTTCTGGCAAAGATGGTAAGAACCCGAACCTTAGTTCTTTTCCCGGTGAACTAGATTCTGTTAACGATCGGTGGTTGCAGCGGTGTCATGGCGGTGGTGGTGGTTCCGGCGAGATATCACGGCGACAATGGTGGTTAGCAACCCTAGTCGCCGCCTCCGGTGAGGTGCTCTTTTGAAGGTGAAGGGGTGATTGATTCAGGTTGTGGAGATTGCGATTGAGGAAGCGGAAGATGAGGACAGTCAAGCAACACCTTACAGTGGTGTCGGCTACTCAACAGCTCTATCTATGTGCATCTTTCCTGTAGGTTTCAATTGCCCTTAGTATACCTTCTCGATTTGCAGGTTTAGTTCTTAATCAGTTAGGGTTTTTATCAACAAATTGATATATTTTGGTTGCCAAAATTGGGTTTTTATGTTTACAGAGGACGATTTCCGTTTACAGAGTACCCTTTTTAGTCAGATCGGCTCTTTCATGTTTTTATAACTAACACAGGTTAGGCTTTGGGTGTAGCGGTGGTTGTGCCGGTGCGCGTAGCAGTGAACGGCGGCAGTGTTGCCGCTAAACGCACTCAAAGGGTTCTCGGAGGGGAATCGGATTTCATTTTTGTTAGTATTATTATTTGAGGTACAAGTGCTTGACAACTTGTCTTAGATTATTAATAAGGAATAAATCTTTTGCATTTGTACTGCATTTTGAAAATTGAGCGCAATAAATAAAGCTTTTATCTTATCCTGTTTACTAATATGGTACTGCAGGGGTGTTATGAGTTTAGTGTTATCGAGTTCTCATGGTTACAAAACAAGGATTGTAAGATAATGTGGTTCAATGACTTATTATTGAAGATCAAAGAAATTTGAATGTAAGGGTGAAGAGGGTGCACCCCTCATAAGATGGGGGGGGGGGGGGGTTTCACCCACCCAATCATGATGTGTCATGTCAATTCCCTTCTCATACACCACTCTTGCCCAAAAAACATAAGGGGTGGTTTCACCCAGGGGCGGATTTACATTAAAAGAACGGGTTCCCAGGAACCCAGTCAGTTTGTAATTTTTAATGAAAACCTATATAAAAAATACAGTAGGAACCCATAAATAAATTTCGGGTGAACCCATAACCAAAAGCATCCAGTGGTCAACCGGTTAAACACAGCCTTGTAAACCTTGCTGTCTCAAGTTCGACTCTTCCATTGCTCGTTTTTTTTGGGTTTTGTTCTTTCTTTTTTCCTCTGTGAGTTCAATTCTTCCAACAGTCCTTTTTAGGTTTTGTTCTTTAAAAAAAATTGTAAAACCCATACTAGGGGGTTAAACCTAAACAACAAAGAGCGTGATTACCCTCATCAGATCAACAAATAGCCTCCGCCATCTTCAGCCCTCTGACCCCTCCAGCGAACAGCGGCCACTCGTCGTCTTACCACCACCTCCGGTCGTCCACGCTTCACCTTTCCAATCCCAGTTGTCGGTTCCACCACTCCTAATCTCTCTCAATCTTCCAGGTTTGTTATAAATTGTTGAGGTTAATCGTGTTAATTTTCAGTTTGTTGTCTTATAATATGCTTTAAACTATGCCCTTTTGAGGTAAACTTTCTATTTCTTTCATTCGCTTTCTTTTGAATTTTGTATGTGAATGTGAATTTGTTGTGAATATGAATTTGTGAGTTTAGTTCTTTTAAAACTTGAATTTTAGGGCTCATGGAATAATTATTGGAAAGAAAGATACATTATTTTTTGTTGACCCTCCATAATAATCTTAAATTTTTGCCCAAATAATGAAACCATTTGATGTGTGTTTGAACAATCTTGAAAAACTGTAGTTAATTTATGCTATTTAGCGACTAATATAGAAAAAAGTTCATGTAGCTTTTCTCAAATGGCAAGAGAAAAAGTTAGATGAATGGCCTTTTGGATGTTTAAATCATGCTCCTTGATTGAAGTTAAAGTTAGTCTGGGGATATAGCTGAACTTTTCTAAAAAAATGTATGGTAGCATTATTGCATAACTTCAAATTGGGTGTGCTCAAAGGTGCTTAAGTTTTTTTATATTATCGTTTGATCTGTTGGAGACTTAAGCAACCAAAGCAAGCTATGTCTTATAAGACTTGTTCCTCATTAAATTTGTATTGTACTTTACTCTTCGGAATTTAGTTACAAAATTCCCATGTTGCCGACCCGACCCGAATATCTTAACGTCTGGTTGTGAAAATATGACAATCGAAAAAAAGTGAGCCCATAAGAAAAAAATCCTGGATCCGCCACTGGTTTCACCCAAACCATTTAAAAAAAAAGATTGGTTGAAAGATAGTGGCCCCACCATTACCCCCTCTCCCTCATCTTCCCCGCAAATCTACTCCCCGCACGGCAAAACCGGTGTTGGCAACACCCTCCACTCGCAGCAAATAGGTTCCCCGCATGCCTCCCCGCATGCACCCCGCTTACCGTAACACCTAAAAGTTAGCTTAATTAACTCATGCTTTCCATTTGAAACTCCCAGGGATCTACTAATTCTGGTTTCACAGTGGTGTGAATCGACCAGACCACAAGATCTGAGATAACAGTGTTGAACCTCCAGATCTCTCGATTTTTCTGTAACCCAAGCGGAAAATGAAGTTTATTGATAACCACTTTAGAGAATTTGTACAGCTTGAACTTAAACTGATGGAATATCGTCGTGTTTAACTTTTAAGTTGAGGTTATGTTTATTTTTTTGCAGGTTGATTTGTTTAGCTCATGTTTTGCATACAGTAACAACAATTCTTCACGGATTACAGTGATCTAAACGTAAACAACCGATTTGTCTTTAACCAGCAGATACATCATGATATCAGGTCGTGATACCAGGTTTGTACTTGATTTTCTGTTGATGGTTTCAATTCGTATGTAACCCAAAGGTTGAAAAACCCAGTTTTGATTTTCGTTATTTTGATTTTGTTTCAACCGAGGTGCTGGGTTTGGGTTCCCACAAGACGGGTTCTATGATGAAAAATAAGCCTTTAGAGAGATTGGCTGTAAGCAGAGCAAGTGTTTGATATGCAACTATGTTGTTTTTTGATTTAGAAATTAGAATGAATGTTATATTTATGTTGGTAAAATTTTGTTCTTTCTTGAAGAAAATGTAATTTCTAGCAACTAAATGAAAGTTGTAATAAAGAATTGATGAAATTAGAAAAATACGTAAGTTAGTAATGCCTCTTTTTAATTGCTTTTAGTAATTAGTAGCATTATAATAATACACTGCTCGAAGTATTAGAACACTCTATGAACATAATGATTATATCATGTAAGAATGTAGTTTTGACTACTTGAAGCTATTGAAAACCCACAACCTTTTGGTTTTAATCCATCTTTGTTAAGTGTCCATAGCCCTTACTCAAACTGTTTATTCAAATGTTACTGGACAAAAATATTTGGTCATAGATATTTCTCTCTGTGATATTGCTCTCATGTAGCACCTTTTCTTCACATTGAACCAGCAACTAAAGTAACACCTCTTCTTCACATTGAACCAGCAACTAAACACCTCTTCTTCGTATGAAATATGGAATCCCCATTGCGCGGCGCAACGCGCGCGGGGAATAAAACTAGTTCCAACAAAAAAAATCAAAATATTGAGAGCCAATGGGGTTGTACACTACAAGAAAGGAACACCTTTAGCGGCGACACCATTAGCGGCGACAAGCCAAGTGTCACCGCTATTGGTCGATCCGTGTCACGGAGTATGAAACCAAACCCCAGCCGTTGATCATTATCCTGATCTAACGGTTGGGGATTTAAAAGGCAATAGCGGCGACAGTACAAGGTCATTAGCGGCGACAGCTTATCTCCGCTAAAAGTATGTGTCCCACTTTAATCCCCAGCCACACGTATCTTATCCTGGTTAACCTAATAGCGGCGACAAACACACAAATAGCGGCGACAATCCGTCGCCGGTATTGCTCGATCCGTATCAGTCCTATACAGCGCCTTTTCTTCCCTCCTTCATTTTTCCCCCAAACCTCTTCATGCTACCGCCGGAGAAACACGTTTTTTTGCCCAAATCGGTTAGTTTAACTTTCTTTTTGTTAGATCTCTTCTCTATTTTGTTATATACATGTTATAGGCTTTAATTTTTGCTCGTTTTTGTGTATATTTGTGTTTATGGAAGAAAGTTCGGGTCACCATCATCTCTTCTCTGGTCACCACCTTCACTTCTCTGGCACCACTTCGTCTCCACGGTCTTCGTCTCCTTGAAACTTGAAAAAAACCTTTAGTTTTATATGTATTTTTTTTTAAGTTTAGAAATTGTATAATTTTTGGTTTAGGTATGTAAATGTGTATGTAAGGATGAATGTTTGTATGTCAAATGTATAATGTAGGTGTATTTGGTGAAAATGAGTATATGAAAGTCTATGTATTTGTGTATGTAGGTGTATGTAAGCATGTATGTGGGTATGTAAGTGTATGAATGAATGTATGTATATAGGTGTATGTTAGTATGTTGGTGAAAAATGTGTATGTTAGTATGTATGTTTGTATAAAGTATGCAAATGTGTATGTAAGTATGTATAAATTTTGTGGTTTTGGTCAAAATGTGTGTTTGTGTATCGTGTATGTAAGTATGTATGTGGGTATGTAAGTCTATGAATAAAGTATGTGTTAATGTGCATACATTATGTTTAAGTTTCATGATTTCTATGTTTATGGTCATGTTTGAAAAAAAAATATGTTTAAGTTGATAATTTCTATGTTTATGTTTAGGTTTGAGAAAAAAATATATTTAAGATGATAATTTGAATGTTGTTTATGTGTAGGTTTGAAAAAAAAGTTTAAGTTTGATAACTTGTATGTTTGTGTTTAGGTTTAAAAACATTTATATTTAACTTTGACAAATATATATTAGTTAGGAAATACCCTTCTTAAATTAAAATTATCATTTAAAACATAACGAACATAGGAAATACCCTCATTGAATTTGAGTTACACTTGTTGTACTTTCCCTTAATTTCTATTAGATACACATGCTGTAACATTTGTAAATTTTTAGGGATTATGTTTTCGATATTGCTTATATTTTCATATCTTATGGTGGATGTGGCCCCATGGGGACATGGGGGTGACGGCGCTTGTGATCCACCGCCTCCTGGTGGTTATTTTAATGGCACGCATGAGACTGACGGTAAGTCTTTTACTAAATTATTTTGTAGTCCTTATATTTTAATTTTATATATTATAAATGTTGTTACTAATTATTTTTGTTTTAATTGCAGAGGTTACCCAGAAGAGGGTTAGGGGGAAAGCCAAAAATGAGAAACTACGACGTCTGGTAAAAGCAAGGGGGCCCGTATCGCTTACGTTTGACAGACAGGTCACGTATACCCCCGTTGGTAAAGCAAGAGATATGTTTTCAAGGGAGGCCGGCCTGTATATGTGGCGGACCATCTCGTTCGATAAAATTGGATGGGATAACGTTTCACCACCGCACAAGGATGCCATCATGAACCACTTACGGGTAAATAAGTTATACGCATAAAATTTTATCAAATATTTAAGCACATGCAAATGCGCCGTTACCATACATGTGCGAAATCGTTGCCGTAAACGGGCCTTTAAACGGCTGCAAATGCGCCGTTAAAGGGCTGCGAAATTGCTGCCGTTTGCGGATGCGTTTGCAGCCGTTTAAAGGCCCGTTTACGGCTGCAAATGTGCCGTTAAACGGGCCTAAACCTTCTTCCAACACGTCCTTGAACATGTTGTCTTCGCAACCTCGGACGCAAGAACCCTTTTCCGAGGTAAACTACGCAATTTATAAAATGACAAACGAATGCATGTTTCCTTGTTAAATATATGTTGGTAGCGTTAATTAATATGCTAATATACGTTTTGACATCTATTATTGTAGGATTTTGTTAACAGCTTGTTCCAAACCCCGTCCTTTTTGAACCAACTTAACAACTATCTTGCTTCACAAGGAAAAGGAAAAGGAAAGTCAAACAACTACGATTCTGATGACTTATTCGATAATGATTCCGACGAGTGACTTGTTGTTTTTAATGTATGATTTAATTAAACGTTGTAGGATTATAATGTAGGATTTAAACGTAGTTTGTAATTATATTACCTTTAGTATATGTTCATGGCGTATGTTTGCGTTGTTTGAATTTGGAAGGTTCTGTTTTTCGGCCGTAAAACTGGCTGGGTGCAACTATCTACAGCTGTTGTTTTTAAAAAAATAGACTTTTAGCGGCGACAGATTTCGCCGCTATTGCCCTTAGCCTTTACCGACCATGAGTAACTCCGACTACCCTTTAGCGGCCACATGTCGTCGCTAAAAGTCTAAGACCAATAGCGGCGACAGAGACTTTTAGCGGCGACAACCAGGCCAATAGCGACCCATCAATACCGGCGACCCTTTAGCGGCGACATGTTGCCGCTAAAAGGAAATAGCGGCGACAAATGTTATCAATAGCGGCGACAGCTGTCACCGCTAAAGGTGTTCCATTCTTGTAGTGGTAATCGAAGAGAAAAAAAAAATAAAGGGTAAATTAGTTTTTGAGTCCCATTGTTTTATGGGTTTTAACTAGTTGAGTACAAAAACAAAAAGTTTAACGACCTGAGTCCCTATAAGCATTTTCCTTAACTATTTGAGTCCAAATTTCTAACACTGTTAGAATTTTTTGGTTAAGTATTGTTAAATGACCAAAATACCCTTATAATTAAAAAATAAATAAAATATTTCTTTGTATCTCTTATATCCACTTGTCTCTTTCTCTCTCTAAATTCTCACCCTCATCTCTCCCTCTCATCTTTCTTTCTCTCTCTAGACCACCATCAACACCACCACCGTCACCACCACAGCCACAACCACCTCCATCTCCAACCACCGTCTCAACCACAAACCTCCAGACCCCTATCTCTTTCTCTCTCTAAACATTCTCATCTCTCTCTCATCTTTCTTTCTCTCTCTACACCCCCTGCATCCCGTCACCACCACAGCTACCAAATTCAAACAAAAAATATCCAGAAAGAAACACATATTTAAGTTTTGACACACTAAACACTCAGATCAAACATTAAACACTAAAAAGTAAAAACCCTAATCTTCTTTCTTACCACAAACTGCAACCTCCAATCAGTAACGATTCACAGAAATCAAAACCCTCCCAATCTCAAAACTTACAAACGCATCAATAGCTGCTGCTACTGTTGCCGTAAAATTGCTCGGACCCTCTCCTTCCTCCTCCGATCTTTCTCTCTCTAACCCTCTCTCTCTCTCTCTCCTGCGCTTAACTGCCGCCGCACGCCACCACCGGTTGGTGGTGGTTGGCCGTCTAACCGAGGGTAACAGGGATGTGTTGGGGGTTTACAGGGGTGCGTGTGGAGTGTGGCTCACCGGAGAAGAAAAAGGGCAGCTGGGGTGTGTGGGTGGTTGTCTCCGGTGTACGAGAAGATGCCAGAGATCGCCATAGGTACGACTCCGGTCGCCTGAGTTGCAACAGAGAAAGAGGGGGTTTAGGTGAACGAGTTGTAAGGGTGGCGCTTGTCGGAGAAGATAGCCGGAGCTCCGATCTCCGGTGTGTACTCGAGAGAAAACAGAGAGTGGGTTTGTGTGCGGCTGTAAGTTTGGGAGAGATGTAGAACTTTTAGGTTTTTATAAGGGTAAAGAAGAAGATACAAGGGCATTTTAGTCTTTTAATATAAAACTAACAGAAAATATGGATGGTGTTAGAAATTTGGACTCAAATGGTTAAAGAAAATGCTTATAGGGACTCAGGTCGTTAAACTTTTTGCTTTTAAACTCAACTAGTTAAAACTCATAAAACACAGGAAGTCAAAAAGTAATTTACCCAAAAATAAACATTAGACAACACTAGAATTGGATGTAGTCAAACCCTAAAAAGTTTAAAAAATAAGAGGACTCAAATATCAGGTTATTTTTTTAAGTAGTCGGGCCGACTACTCAAGTGCAACCCAATCAATCATGTTGATGACACTAAATATGTAATATAGAATTTGTATAAATAATAATAATGGATCTACGAATTATAGAAAACAAAATAATTTTGCATGCATACATAGAGATATGCGTACATGTGTTTGTTAAGCACACTCATAAACACACACATGGCATGCAAACCCACCTTAGTTGCTCTTTTCTGAACATTCCCTGGTCTATATCATCATCACTTTTTATTAGGAATCATCGAAACATATATATTTACTCGGTTTATGTTCCACTTACAAATCACATGGACCATAATTCTCAAGCTCTCTGCACCATATAAACCCTTCATATATTATAATTAAATATACTAAAATCTTATAACTAAACACAAGGATTTGAATATCATTCGTTATTTTCTATGTAAATATTTGTGAGGAAAATCACCAAATTATTCATTTTACGCTACTAGAAAACAGCCTAATTTGAGCCAACAGTATTTGTTGCAAAACTGTGAGAAATAGGCCATATATATAGTGACATTTCTGACAAACACAGGATCTGTCAAGAACACTGTCGCAAATTCCGGTACCGAAAATTTAGGACAACTTTACGACAAAACTATGCCGACGCATGATTTGCGACAAACTTGCCACAACACCATTTTTATAGTTTTCCCCTTATCCTAAATGCTGACAAGTTTTCACAAAATCATACTTTTTAGTAAATCAGAGTTGACTGTCATTTTCGTTCCTATAGTTTGTCCAACTATGCCAGTTCAGACCAAATTTCAAATTTGTACCATTTATGTCCCTGACATTCTTGAAACATGTCAGTTCCGTCCAAAAAAACATCAGTTAACTGTCATTTTCGTCCATGTGGTTTGTCTAATTATTCGATTCAACCCTCAGTGTTTTGGATGGAACTGACATGTTTTAAGAATGTTAGGGACGAAAATGGTACAAATTTGAAATTTGGTCTGAACTGACATAATTGGACAAACTATATGGACGAAAATGACAGTTAACTCAGTAAATAATGATAACATTAACAAAATAGTTATACAAATACTACGCTAATAATATTTGCGACAAGATTACGACAAATCTTATAATATTTGCGACAAATCTTTGAATAAGTTGCCTTGCCGTATATGCATGGGGTGTCCACATGTTATTGGTTGAAATTATTAGAAATGGAAAAAAAAAATGTTAAATAGCAATTTCATAATTTCAAAAGGTTAAAAAGAGTATTTTGTTAATTATGATAGTCGAAATAGTTATGTCAACTTATATTTGTGGAATCATGTCAGTTACAAATAAGTTTTATACCATCTAAATTACGTACCCTCTAATTAATACTATATATTAAAATCTACATTGTTGTTTGTTATAGAACTTGAACCCTCAAACTCGTAGAGTGAAACATCTTTTTCTCGCACTTTCAGGGACGGAGCTTAGTGGAAACAACCCTCTCCCCTAATGTTTCGATTAGAACTGTAAAATTTTCAATTTTTCGTTCAAAAATTTTAAATTATAAAGGATCGCCCCCAATTATTTTGCCTAAATATTTATACAATATATAAATTGGGTCCCATGACTTTTTGCCCACGGAACTTTTAGTCGAGCCCCGCCACTACGCACTTCACGGAACTTTTAGTCAAGCTCCGCCACTACGCACTTTGATACTGCTATGCTACAACCAGCGACTTACGGCACACGGGGCAAGTCGGATGAGCCTTCAACCACGTATCTATACATCTAACATGAAACAAGTGACCACATTCCGGCAACAACCGTACGGTATCCACCGGTTTATACTCCGCCAAACATATATAGCAACCGTCTCCCTTTCGAGGCATACTGAACTCGGAGTAAACAAACGTCGGGAACGTCACGAGGACATCATCATCAAGGCCTCCAGAAAATCTGATGATGTGGTGGGCGTCAATGGTGGTGGTGGTGGGGGAAGAGATGGAGGGTGGTGGCCTTTGGGAGCACATGTAGCGCTTGCATATGTAAGAGATGTAGAAGACGATGATGAGGAAGAAGAAGCCGAAGAAGAAGCCGAGACCGTATACGTAGAGTTCGCCACCGTGGATTTCGCCGGTGTACGGCGGTTCTCCGACGTCCATTGTGGGGAGAGAGGAGGGGCAGGCAGGGGAACTTACATTCCAAAGTTTAGAAATACATGCATGTCTATTGTACATATATAAATACAATGGGCGAACCTTGTATACTATGGATTAACATGTTAATGTATCATTACTTTGTTAAATTTTAAAAGAATTCATAGCATAAACTTTGTTTACTTTGTTAAAGTTTAATATTTTTAATTTGATTTTATTGTTTTTAATCTCATATTATTATCTTTAATTTTTTTGAGTATATCAGACATTTATTTACTCATTATATAACTTCCTTATAATTATTTTAATATCTTTAATTTGATTTTGTTGTTTTTAATCTCATATTATTATCTTTAATTTGAGTATATCAGACATTCACTCATTATATAACTACCATATAATTTGGTACAACGAAATGAATAGGGCATGCCTTTTTATTAATTTGTTAGGGTGTCCGAAGTATAGCGATAAAACCACTCCAGCGACATACGACAACTCACGCCATATCAATGTGCACCACTCCGTGCGGTGTGGCGATGTGAGTTGGCAAATGGTGGTGCGGCAAGGTGAGGTGGTTGTTTGCTGATGATTGAGAACCATTTGAACGTTGGGGGTGGGCACCTCCCCCAAATAGTCATTGGGCTGAATTAAAAAAAATAACCCTTTTACCTGTGTGTGTAAATATATATTCGGTTCAATTAAGAACCACCTTAATTTGTAAGAACCGTGAGAACTCATACTTTTCGTGCGAGTTTTCTCATATAAAATATAGATGAACATACTACAAACACATCTATAAAAAGAATTGTTGACATGACATTTATTCTCCATTTACACTTTAGTAAATTTGTTTTACAAAACTAATGGTGTCACCCGTAAAAAAAAATTATGATGATGAAAATTTCGCAGCCAACGTTTTTTTTAACAACTGATAATTTTTTCGCAGCCGACATTTTTTTCCTAAAACAATTGATATTTTTAAAAATTTTGGGGAAAAATTTTTGAAAAAAAAACAATTTTTTTTTGCCTAATTCTCACCTTCTCACAACTCATGTTTGTTCTCAGTTTACCCTTTCCATATATATATATATATATATATAGGGGGAGGGTTCATTGGGGAACACTAAAAAAGTGGGGAACTGACTTAAACGAACTCCAATTTGACTCATTCCAACGACATTGGAACCGCCTCGTCGAACCTTAACTAAGATCTCTTAACCCTAAATCCTAAACGCTAAACCTAAGCCCTAAAGCTTAACAATAAGGCTAAAACCTAAGTTAAACCGTAAAATCTAAACTATAACCCTAAAAGCTAAACCCTAAAGGCTAAACCCTAAATACTGATTAACCCTAAAATTAAACCCTAAAGCTAGACCCTAAAGCAATACCCTAATATAAGACCCTAAAAGCTAAACCCATTTAATATATTTAGGGTTTAGGGATTAGGATTTAAGGTTTAGGGTTAAGAGATCCTAGTTAGGGTTCGACGAGTCGGTTCCGATGCCGATGAAATGAGTCCAATCAGAGTTCGCTTGAGTCGGTTCCCCACTTTTTTAGTGTTCCCTAATGAACAACTCTAAATAAATAAGTTTTGGGATTTAAAGTTTATATTTTTAAATTATATGTTTCTTACATTCATATGTGTATAAAAACATATATTTTTACCCACATATAGTCTACATATATGCAGGTAGTTTAACCTACACATAAAGCTACATATGTTAGGTTATATAAAAGCTGAATATTTTTCATATTTTGTTTTGAATTCTATTATGAGAAACAATAAATCTTACATTTATAACATTTTCATTTACTTTTTAGGTTTTTACAATTGAAAAAATGGGTGGTTCATTGTGTTCTATGTGTTGTCGCAATATTTATTGTTCTGCATAAAATCTTCCCCTGTATGTGTGTGTGTCATTTCTAACCAAATTTTAAACCACAAAACTATCAACCAATCACATTCAAAAAACACCATTGATCAACCGTCTTCAAGTTCATCCAGTTCTTCTAGTTCCGAGAACGAAGACAAATGTTTGATTTCTCGATGTAGCGTTACAACTCTTGTTACCACTCTTCATCAAACCGTATGTTCGCAGGTCCATAATACAGAGTGTTCATCAAGAACTTATACATATAGAGATCGTGGGCACGAATTGCAAAGGCTAACTGAAGATTATTTTGCTAAAAATGCAACTTTCAATGACGAACTTTTTAGAAGAAGATTTCCGATGCGGAAATCCTTATTCCTGAAGATAGCAAATGACTTGGGGAGTCATTTTCCTTATTTTCAAACTAAATACGATGAAGTGGGGAAATTGGCTTTTACATGTATACAAAAATGCACCTCTGCTATCCGCCAGCATGCCTATAGTACATATCTAGACGTGTTTGATGAATACTTATGCACGTCAGAACGCACTTCATGAGAGAGCCTTCAATTTTTTTTATGATGACATTCTTAGATCGTATGGAAAAAAGTATTTATGTGCACCTACATCAAAGGATGTTAAACTACTTTATGAGGCACATGCAACTCTACATGGATTTCCTAGGATGATATGCAATATAGATTGTACTCATTGGGGTTGGATGAGTTGACCAACTGAATGTCAGGGACAATTCATAAGAGGAGATCATGAAATGTGGGATCATGAAATGTCGACGATTATGGTAGACACAACTGTGTCACAATATATGTGGTTCGACCTGGCATACGTTATTTGATGTGGTAGGTTCAAACAACGACCTTCCTGTCCTTTACCAGTCGACATTATTTGACATGGTTATACATGGTCGAGCACCTAAAGTGATTTCAGGTAAATGGAACATAATACAAATGGGTACTATCTAGCTGATGGGATCTATCCTACGTGGGCCACTTTTGTGAAAACATTACCTCATAAACAAGGAGACAAAGTAAGAGGTTCAAGGTTGCTCAAGAAGGCGATAGAAAGGATGTTGAATGACTTAAACTTGAAAAAAAATCTTCTTTAAATGGAATTATATTTTGATTTCTACAATTATTGTTACATATGCATTTAAAAGAAAGTAACTTGCAACTTGAACAAAATCCCATGTATTTGCATATGTATCTATATTATTTTAATTTGTAGATTTGTGACATCCTCGTAAAAGTAATATGCACACCACTAACCATTTGCCAAGTTGCACCTAGTATAACTCTCTTTTCCCCACTATAAAAAGAGACCCAATTTAACCGTTCTCCATATCCCATTTTCTTCATACCCTTCCTCTCTGTTTCTACTCTATTTTCAACTTGTTTCATCTCCGACAAAGAAAACCCGATTCTGACGATACAGAACAAGACTGAACACCTTATCGGCAACCACCAAGGTATTTTCCAAACTTATTTTCACCATTACATAGTACTAATAATTATAATGGTAGTACTAAGAATAATATTAGTAATCATAATATTAATATATAATGTCGATAATAATGCAAATAATAATAAATGCATTTTGAAGTATTGATTTTAATGGTAAGGACCATTGAACCTTCATTAATAAATGTTAAAGATAGAAACTTCAAAATATCATTAAACGCATTCTTTTGACTTATTTGGTCAACTATGAAGCTAGTTCTGAACTCGAGTTAAGTCTTCTTAATTGTTGCATAAGTTTGAACTAATTTTAAAGTCTTTAAACTAGTTTCAATTATGTTCAGAGGACTTCTATTAAGTTCCAATTAAGTTCAGATGACTCCTGTTAAGTTTCAATTGAGTTCAGATAACAAGTTCCAATTGAGTTCAAATGACTTCTGTTAAGTTTAGATGCATCTGATGTCTTCTAAACTGCATATGAAGTCTTGTGTAGTATAGCCGATGTTTTCTAAAGTCAGTTGAAGTCTTCTGATGTATAGCTAAAGGTGGTGTTTGTTTTTTCAGATGCAAAAGGTCTGCAGTCTGCCGACCACATCTGCAAACGTCTGCACGAGAAGAGGTGCACCAAATGTCTGCGGAGTGTAATAAAAAGAGTGTTTGATTATCTCACCTCTTTACCCCACATCTGCAAACTTTTTTTCCCTTTCTCTTCTCCCAAATCCCTTTCTCTTGAACATTTCAGATCTACAAACCACCCACTCAAATCCAACTAACCTCCCTTCTTCTCTCTCCGGTGGTTTTCCGGCAAAGCTATACATGTGTTTCATAACAAATTTTTTAAAGCTAAAAGATTCTTTATACACACACTTCAGAACAAACTCCAAGGTAACTTTATGTCAATTTGATTGCCCACACAGCTCAATATCCAGAAGATTTTCTTTCATTACTCCGGGCCATGTGTTGTTCAGCGGGTCTAACACGGGTTCTTTTGCAAACGGCTGAAAAGATATTTCTAGATGACGTAGGTTCTTCAAAGAAATTGAAATGGAACGGTGGTAGGTACACACGCCAAATGCCGTAACAAATTCATCTTCTTCTTCATTCTTCCATCGATCCAATCACTATCAATGGAGTCTACAATGTTAGCAACTGCAAATGGTCTCTCCAAAACCCTATGTTACTCCACCGCAACTGCTTGGAGTCATCTCGCACTGCTTCATAACCAGCAAGCAACCTCCGGTGAGATTCGGAGGTTCGGTTATGCAGCGCCGTTAATTGGTGGAGGTGGGGAGATTAGGAGGAGAGGATTGGAAGAGGTGGGAAGACATTGAACCATGTCTGCGTGGGGAAGAGGACGCGCAGATTGGAAGAGGTGGGAAGACATTGAACCATGTCTGCGTGGGGAAGAGGACGCGCAGAGGTTTGAAGACATTTTTTATTGAAATATCTTCTAAAAAATAAACGGTCTGCAGAGCTAAACGTCTGCGCGTGGTCTACACGACGTAGACATAAGAGGTCAGAAGAGGTTTTTCTGAAAAAAAACAAACACCCCCAAAGTCTTCTTAAGTACAACTAATTTCTTCTAAACTCATCTGAAGTATTCTGAACTACTTTTGAGTATTATGACTTACATCTAAAGTATTATGAACTACATCTGAAGTATTCTCTACTATAATTGATGTCTTTAAACTGAATTTGAAGTCTTATGACACGAGTCTGAAGATCATGAAGTGATTATAAAGTCATCTAAACAAAAATTGATGTCTTTAAACTGAATCCGAAGTTCATGAAATGATTCTAAAGTCTTCTAAACTAAAATTGATGTCTTTAAATTGAATCGGAAGTCTTTTGGATTGAATCTGAAGTTTATGAAGTGATTCTGAACTCTTCTAAACTAATATGTAAGGAGTTCAGAAATATGATAAACACTTATAATACTTTGAATCAAAGAAATCTGGTCTACAGTCTATGGAATGGGCTAAAATATTAATTTTAATTTTTATACAACTAATAACGTAAAAATATGAATAATAAATAAATGAGTTATTAAATCCTCCATATCTGTATACCTTATATATGATACATGATAGACTTATATAAAATGTTTATAAATTCTCATCGAACCCATCGACACAATATAGGACTCAACGCAAGAGTGTTTGAAAAGATAAACTTTACTTGATCATCGCATAAGTACGGATCTTTACACCCTTTCATTTTTGTTATCTTGTTCAATAGTTTATAAACATGTTGACTGTCATTTCTTTTGGAACTCCTAACATCTTTGAAATATTGATTCGTTTGGTTGTCCGTTCATTTCCTTTTCAGACTTCAAATTGACTTAATACCATGCGATAAGATTATGATTGTATTGTACTCATTATCACATGTTTTCGATACTAATTATATTGGTTATTGATCATCAACAGATAAGAATGGGTGTTACATTACAAACAAGTATATTTTGTCTTATAAAGTTGGACTACCATGAATAAAATTGAAGGTTGTCATATTGAATGAATACCTTAAACTTCAAAGTACACTTATGTAGCTATTTCATATTTTTATACACGTTATGATTTTCTGACACATATGCAACTCATGGGTTCAAGGGGCGAACCCCTCTAGACAATGGGGGTTCTAAGGGGCAACACGCCCTTGGTAGAAGGCTTGTTGTCCCATTAGCAAGTGGAACCCGCAATGAATGAAATTTGATTCTATAGTTGAAAGCTTTGTAAGTGGCTTAAGATTTGCATAGTTGATAGAACATTGAATGGGAATGGATAGTCAATGAGCAATAAGAGTAGTAACTAATTGTCAATGGGAACTGATCATTAGTGTGAATTAATCACCAGTAGTAAAGTAACTGGTCATTAGTGGAAATTAATCAACAGCTACTCAATAGGAACTCTGCTCAGTAGGAACTCAACAGTTCTAAGTTACTCCTGACATATCAACCTTCACCAATATCTAAGTTACTACAAAAGCAATCATGAGCATTTACTAAGTTATTGCTTAAAAGAACAATTATTTAGCAGTAACTCAATTACTGCTAACAAAAGGAAATCATCATGAGTAACTCAATTAGTGTTACCACTGATGGTAACCGAATAATTGTCAGTAGTTTTAACGGCCAACTAACACATCCTTTCATAAAGTGTTGTGTCGTTTTAACTTAAAACGTTGCGATAATTCCTTACCTTTATTAGGAAAGCTTTGGTATGTTTCAATGCACGTTTCACAAAGATACTCATACTCGTTCTTGTTGAACTTCATGTAAATTGTCCAATTAAGATTTCATATCATCGACATACTTTAATCTGAAAGTGAAATTAACTTGATTTGATAAGCTATACAAGACAATTACGAAACACCAAACCTACCATATGTGTACCTTTGGATTTAAGTTGTTTAAACATGAGATTATAGTCTTACTGACATTACATATTGCTCTTGTAGGCATTAAACTATTAAAGAAAGTCCATTGCAAGTAAACCTTATTATTTATTACTAATCAAGGCTCAAATATGAGAGATGCGATGGCACATGCATGGCAATTTCTCAACAAAGACTTGTGTTGTGAACAAATTTCCCTTGAGATATTTATCACACCGAATATGCCATAGATGTTAGAAAAAAAGTAACTTTAAAAAATATTCAAACCCCATTTTTTCAGCAGCCTCATTTATGCCACACCTTGACTTGCGAAAAGAATATAGTTGACCACATTGCTGAATTACTAAAACCATGCGTAATGGTTAATGCTTGCTATAGGATATTTTTTGTCACATCAATATCATAATGCCCAGTAAAAATTGTGTAATGGTTAATACCTTTTAATGCCCTCATTCCATTGTTACTTTCCAATTTTGTTTTCCTCATTGGGCTTTATACTAGAAATGTCCCTTCATCTTCATGCCCCTATAAAACCTAAGGGGCTGGTGTTGAGGGCATTATCAAACCACTTCGCGCCCTTATAATGCCCGTTACTTGTGGTCTGAGAGAATTTGATTAATTAGGTCACAAAAACTAAGCAAATATAGAAATGCTTCTACATACTACAGTTTTTGTCCACATTGCATAAGATCATGCGCTATGTTACAACCTTCCATACTTTAAAAATAACCATTCACACTAGTTTTTTAGCTGTCTTAACTTTGGTGATAAAAAAATATATCGAAAGTATCATTTGTATAGGAAACTACTATTTGTTAGGTAAATAGGTTATATCTCAAAATGTCTATAATTTATAGAACTAGTTGATGCCCCGCTCGCGTTGCGGGTCGATGGCTGAATAATTTTCAATCAATTAAAAAATGACTAGTATAATTTTGATAATTTTGGTAGGAAAAAAAAAACAAAAACGATGACAAGACCGTAATTTTGGGCTCAGGGCAAAACTATAATTTTTCAGGACTAATGAGCGAGTGTTAGGCAGCTCCTTGCCACGAAAAAAAAATAAATCGAGTAAACCAATTAAAAAAAAAACCTTTATAGTTTTGCTAAAAAACTAAAACGATTGGAAAAATGTAATTTTTAACTGAGGGCGAAATCATAATTTTAATTCAGGGATAAAATCGTAAATTAAATGGACCAATGGGGGAGTGCAAGGAATCTGCCGGCATGACTGTAATTTTACACTGGGGGCAAATTTGTAATTTCACCAGGAAAACAAACAAAAACAATGGAGAAAATATAAACATATAAGTTGAGGGCAAAATCGTAACTTGACAGTGAGAAAAAAAACTAATGGCAAAACTATAAATTTATACGGGGGAAATTCGTAATTTTTAACTTAGGGCAAAATCGGAATTTTTAGCTGATAGCAAAAGCGCTAATTTATTTTTAAGTGGGGGTAAAAACATAATTTTCAGCTGATGGCAAAATCGTTTTTTTAAGGGAAAAAACTAATGGCAAAACTGTAAATTGAAACGGGGAAAAATCGTAATTTTGAACCGGGGGCGAAATCGAAATATTTAGCTGGGAGCAAAAACGCAAATTTATTTTTAAGTAGGGGTAAAAACATAATTTTAAACTGATGGCAAAATCGTAATTTTAAAGCGGGATAATATCGTAAATTTGTTGAGCCAATAGGGGAGTGCCAGGCAGCTGTCTGTCACTATTCCCCTGCCGCCCATGTCAGCCAATCGACGGGAATCTCTATTTCCGCCGACACTCCATTTTGTAGTTGTTGAAAATGATCTCCCCTAAGCTTGAAAAAATATTAGTTAGGGAAAACTTGAAACAATATCTCAAAACGATGGAATTTAGCCTCACAGTCGACCCTTTTCACTCTCCATAGTTTTGACCGAGTAGGTTTTACATCCCATTGATTAAAAATCATATACTTCTAACTAATAGTATTTTAGTTTTTATATAACTACAAAATTAATTGTTTTTTTTGTATAACTTGGGTTAAGACCCGCCCGCGTTGCAGCGCAGATATATCGTAAACATTAAATGGATTAGTCCAAACGTTATATGATGCATTAACCATATGAAAACGCACATTTCGATATATCCAGTTGAACTCAATGTAACATGTATAAGCATTGTAATTGGATCAAACGTAAAGTAAATCAAATTCATATCGAACAATCATAACGTATTATATGTGACCCAACTCATACATAGAAAACGCAACGAGTATGAAGAAAAATATGCACATGTAAGCGAAAGGGATTAATTAGAGCTTTCGAAAAAAGGGGAGAAAAAGAAACCATAATTTGACTCCACTCGGTTCGAAACAAACTTTACGAAACATACATAAAATAAGCATGAAAAAATATTATATTTGACCTGAATCATTTCCCAAAAAAAGATTACATCGAAACGTAGAACAACTTGAATTTATACCAAAAAAGTACATAAAAATATGCACGTAAAAATGGTTTCTTTAAAAGAAAACGTATTATATTTGACATGTCTCGTTTATAAAAAAAAAAAGTTTACATCGGAATGTAGAACAAATCATATTTATACATACCCGTACATAATATATGCACGTAAAAAATAGTTTTTTAGTAAAGGAAGTATAGGGGTAAAGCGAAACAAAATATTAGTAAAAAATTTATAGGTTAAAAACGTTCGTAAAACCGTGCCAAATAGCACCATGCGACAACGACATCGACTCTCAACATCGTAAAAATAACATACATAAAATGGTAAAAATTACACTGAACGAAAAGCAGACTAAAATCGTTGAACCACGCACACCCGTTACAGTGTGTTAACGCGAAGAAATTAACCAGAAACATAAAACGTAGAAAATAATAACTTAGTCGATCTAGGACCCGCCCGTTGCGGCGAACTTTTCAAAAGGGAAAAATGGACGCGTTACGACGGGTCTGTCAAATATGAAAAAAATAGAGCAAAAAACGTTGAACCTCACATGCACACTACGACATGTTAATTCGCAAAATTTAGAACGAAACGTAAAACGAAAAACTTGCGAAAGATAAAAAGTATGAGGGACAAAAGTTGTAAATAATAAAGTGTTGTGTTAAATTATAAAAGATGGAAAACTTTGGGTTAAAAGTAAAAAAATTCAAAGGGGTTAAAATACAAAATATGAAATATATTGGTTAAGAGTGAAAAATCAATTTTTTTTTTAAAAACTCCCTAAACTTGATGTACAACTCCTAATATACAAAAAGGTTACTTCTTTACGGTATATGTTATAAGATAGAAGCTAGTATCATATTTAAATAATTTTAATATATAATACATGATCACAATGATGAGCACACATAATTTTGACAATTGAATATAGTTTTCCAAGTAGCAATAAAAAAGGGTTCTTGCTATTCACACACCCCCACCTACCCCTTTGTCTATTCACACACCCCTCAGTGTCGAGTTATGGCTAGAGCGCGGTGTTTTGGTCCGGTCAACCAGACAAAAGACTGACGGGTGTCTGACGGGTCTGTTGACCTGACCAAAACGCCGAGCTTTGGCTGCGTTTTGGTCCTGTCAACCAGCCAAAAGACTGACCGGGTGACAGTCTTTTGTCTGGTTGACAGGAGCCGGTCAGTCTTTTGGCTGGTTGACAGGACTAGAACGCGGCCAAAGCTTGGCGTTTTGATCCGGTCAACAGACCCGTCAGACACCCGTCAGTCTTTGTCTGGTTAACCGGACCAAAACGCCGCGCTCTGACCACAGCTCGACACTGGGGGGTGCGTGGATAGACAACATGGGTGTGTGAATAGACATGCCCATAAAAAAGCCGATGATTAATACAGGTTATCCACTAATTAATCATTTTGATATATAAATAAATAATTATATTGTGTGTATGTATATGACGTATGTTTATATATAATTTTTCAACTAATACAAAACAAAGTTTAATAATGCAACCAACAAGGAACATGCGTCGTATATAACTAGTTGGACTTTTATTTTATATTAGATTTGAATATTTTATATTAATGACACATCACTCATGTATAAGAGAATTATAATGATCGATGCATCAGTTATATGTAGATAAAACTAAGGCAAAAGATCAAATACAAATAATCTTAACATACTAAACATACAAATTGAAGGAAAACCCAAAAAGACAAGGTGGCATTTTTGTAATTACCACCAACTATCAAAGTTACAACCAAAAATACCTAAAAATACACAAAAAAAAATTTTAACAGTTTTTATTAAAAAATCGCTACATTTCGTTAGCAAAAAAAAAAAATCTTTTTTTTTTTTTTTGCTGCTACTAAAAGTAGCGATTTTTTAATAAAAAATAAAATAAAATAATTTGTGTGTTTTTTTTATTTTTTTAGGTTTTTTGGGGGGTTTAGTTTTTTGCATTTTAGCTTGGGGGGGGGGGGGAGTGGTTAGGTTTTTTTAGGTATATTTGTAGAGTAACTTTGATAGTTATTGATAATTACAAAAATGCCACATTGTCTTTTTGAGTTTTCTTTCAATTTGTATGTTTAGTATGTTAAGATTATTTGTACAAGAACTTTACCCTAAAACTAATCATCGATAATTCGTTAGTGAAGTTCTATAGAGAAACCAGACGTGGGTAAAAACTTCAATCAGTTATATGTAAATAAACTAAATCATCGGTAATTCGTTAGTGAAGTTCTATAGAGAAACTAGACGTGGGTAAAAACTTCAATCAGTTATATTATATAAATAAAACTAAATCATCGGTAATTCGTTAGTGAAGTTCTTTAGGAAAACCAGACATAGGTAAACACTGCATCTACACATCAACAACTAATACTGCTAAAGAGTAAAGGATTAGCAACAACTCGTTCACTAATGAATATTATAAGAAGATTACCGAAGAATCACCAATCGCCGTTAAAATATATTTTTTTTATTTATAGTTATCTATCAATAATAGTGAATAGTCTCATCTACTCAGTAAATCTCACCAACAGCAAAGCTAAGGTAGGGTCTGATGAGGGTAAGATGTAAACAGTCTTACCTCTACACCATAGGAATAGAGAGGTTGCTTCCAGTGAGACATCCGACTCGATAGTAGTTTTGTATCAAGCCTTGGACCTAAGACACATAACACTTACTGACCGGGACAAAGACCCGATTGGTGCATGTACCTCTAAGTCTTTCGGCTATCACTACATGATGCATGATTAACCATCCGCCACTATTAACGTTATTTTCACGAAATTAGTAAAATAACGTTAAAATTAGTGTAATTATTAATTATTAAATCATTAGTAAAATAACAGTGAATAGTCTAATTGACGTAAATCATTAGTAAAAAGTTCAAACAAAAGAAAGCAATGTCATCATCATATAAATTGCCACTTCTCTATAAGAATTACAACATTATTTCACTTTCACTTGTACATATACATATTGTAGTCGATTAACATGATCAGTCAACTCGGTTGAACCGCTAGTTTGACCGGCGACGGCTAGTTACGACACACGGGACAAGTAGGATGAACCCTCAACCATTTGTCAATACACTTCCGATGAAACAAGTGACCACATTCGGGCAACAACCGAATAACATCCGTGGGATTATAATCCGCCAAACAAATAGAACAACCAGACCCATTCGCGTCCACAAGAGAGTCACCCTTTCCAGCCATCATCACCTCAGAGTAAACAAACTCCGGAAAAGTCTTGAGAACATCGGCGTCAACGCCTCTAGAGACTGTCGTTGTCCTAAACCGTTGATCATCACCTTCTGGAGGTGATGAAGGGCGTGTGTCGCGCCTACACTTGTAAGAAGCGTATGAGAGAGTGAACAAGAAGATGATGATGGCGAAGGCTAGCCCGAGGACGTAGGTGACGTTATTGTCGGGTTTTCCGGTGGTGTCAATGGTGTTTGAATCTCCGGTGACCGTTGTGGTGCTCATATTGTGTGTGATGAATAGGAAAATGTCAACTTGGAGGTTGTTGTTTTATATATATGCGGAGATAAGGTCTATTGGCCTTTGGGTTTGATCAATAACCTTTAAAAATTCGTATTTGAAATGTATGCAAAACATTAAAAAGTAGTTGTTTAAAAAAAACAATTTTAAGTTGCAACTACCGTAAGTGTATGTACAGACAGACACATATATACACTCACACAAACTTGAATTGGATAAATTTTTCACCTTATACTAAGAAAACTTGGTGTTTTCTAAACTAATCTTACACACACGCATATATATATATAACATTTTTTTATTATTGAAAATTAGGATTGAGCTGTTAAAACTTAAACCGGATAGTTAGAACTAATGGTTTTATTCCATGGTTAGAACTTGGGTTTTTATATTAAATGCATTGTCGCAAACCCCGCCCCCTTATCTGTCTCGGGAACGGGCGGCCGCGAACACCAGTGTCGGTGGTATCATTTTGTTTATTAATTTGGCAGCGGAAATTTCATCAGGACCGTAGTTAGGAAATGTTTATCAGAGTAAAACCACCATATTTTATATTAATAACCACATGGGTAAAACCCAAGTTTCTTATTACAACACAGGGATAAACCATATTTTATTGAATTTAAAACATCGTCTTTTAGGTAACTTTTATAGCCACATTTTTCCAAGCCGTCAATGCTCTCAAGCTGGCTTTCTTCTAATTTGGCTTTCACATTTTGTTACCTGAAACGCGTTTTAAAAACATTTGTCAGTGGGAAATACTGGTGAGTGAATCCCAGTTTAATCAAGAAGAGTTTTATCAATTAACACAGTATTGAGAACTATCACATTGTTTATTTCTACACAATTACTCATTCAGTATTGTCAATCTGACTGGTGGGTCATATTACCCATTGGCTAACTCGTTGTCCAATGGTAACGTGTTCCACATTTTGTATACAAAACCCCAACATACCGGCAGTAATTGAAGAACTACAAAGACTCAATCACTGCTTAATCATATTGTAAAGCATTTAAGGTTTTGTAAAACAGTTCACAAAAAGGTTTACAAAAACAGGATAAACTCACTTTGTTGTCTTAGACTTCTTTTAGGGTTTCCTGGTGATTTATCTATAATTTACACAAATGTACATATGTTAGTATAATAACCCTTTATTTATATTAATGATACCCTCCCCGAGACGGCATTCCAACAACTACGTCGGGCAGAACCACGACAGTCGTTACGGAACCCTGGATCTATCGGGCAGCGTATCTAATACGTAACCGGGGTTATAATACTTACATCGGGGCAGAACTTCGTTAATTAGGGGGATGTAATACCCGAGTAAAGCTTATACTATGTAATATTTCGAGAGAGAAAAGAATTTTGAGCGAATTTTCTGAAGACCCGACGCCTGCTATTTATAGGGCCTGAAATCAGGTTTCTCGCGGCCCGCGTAAGTTTAGTCCTCGGGTTACGCGGCCCGCATAGTAGGGGGTCTAGGCGTAGGTGATCCGGGTCACGAATAGGTTCAACACGTGTTGACACGTGTCGGCACCGAGTGCGGCCTCGTTGTTACTCGCTCGCGGCCCGCGTAGGCAGTAGCCAAAGGCCACGCGCCCCGCGACAGGCTTAATTTTTTTGTTTTTATTTTATTTTTATAAAAATAAAGGTATTCGGGGTCCGTTTTCGCGTACGGGGTGTCTTTTAAGACATATGGGAATATTTTAAAATATATTAGGGTGTCAGAAAAAAAATTCAGGAGGGTTGTTATATCCTCCCCACCTTGTTTTAGAGCTCGTCCTCGAGGTCTACTGGAACAAGTGTGGATATTTCCTTTGCATTTCTGATTCAAGCTCCCATGTGTATTATGGTCCTCTTTTGGAGTCCCACTTCACTTTGACCAGAACTAATCTCTTGTGCTTGAGGTTCTTAACTTTCTTATCTTCAATTTGTAGAGGTCTTTCTACAAATTTTAACTGTTCATTTACCTCTATATCCTTAAGAGGTACTACGAGTGATTCATCAGCTAAGCATTTCTTGAGATTAGATACATGAAATACGCCATGTATTCCTGCCATTTCCTCTGGCAGTTGTAGCTGATAGACTACAGGTCCTATTTTTTTAATAATCTCAAAAGGTCCAACATACCTGGGGCTTAGCTTTCCCCTCTTGATGAATCTTACCACTCCTTTCCAAGGAGAGACTTTTAATAATACTTTATCTCCTACTTGAAATTCCAACGGCTTTCGTCTGTTATCAGCATAACTCTTTTGTCGATCACGTGCTGCTTTCAGTCGTTCCTTGACTTGAATGATTTTGTCTGTTGTTTCTTGTACTATCTCAGGTCCAGATAGTTGTTTTTCTCCAATTTCTGCCCAACAGACTGGAGTTCGGCACTTTCGTCCATAAAGTGCTTCGAATGGTGCAGCATTGATACTTGTATGATAACTATTATTATAAGAAAATTCTATCAATGGTAAGTGATCGTCCCAATTACCTCCGAAATCAATTACACAAGCTCTAAGCATATCTTCCATGGTCTGAATTGTCCTTTCGCTTTGTCCGTCCGTTTGAGGATGATAAGTTGTGCTTAGATTTAACTTGGTTCCCATTGCTTTTTGGAAACTTGTCCAAAAATGAGAGGTAAAACGACTATCTCTGTCAGAAACAATTGATAGAGGAATTCCATGTAAAGAAACTACTTCATTTATATATAATTTAGCTAATTGTTCCATACTTAAAGTTTCCTTCATTGGTAGGAAATGAGCTAACTTGGTTACCCTGTCTACAATCACCCAGATTGTATCATCACCTTTTCTTGTTTTGGGTAATTTAGTAACAAAATCCATTGTTATTAATTCCCATTTCCAAACAGCCATTTCTAACTGTTGCAATAAACCTGAAGGTTTCTGATGTTCAGCTTTGACTTGTGAACAGGTTAAACACTTGGCAACATATGCTGCTATATCCTTTTTCATTCCTATCCACCAAAAATTCTTTCTTAAATCCTGATACATCTTATCACTTCCAGGATGCATCGTATACTTACACCTATGGGCTTATTCTAATATACGGTGACGTAGGTTTCCTAATTTAGGTATCCACATCCTTTTCTTATGGAATCTCCAAATTCCATCTGTTCCTCGTTCTAATTCCTTAATCGGTCCTTTTAACTTCTCAGTATCATCCTTGATTACTGATTCTTGTGCCTTTCTAATCTGTTCATTTAAATCTACTTGTAGATTTAATTTAAGTGAACGTACTCTTTTTGGCTTTTCATGATACTTTCGGCTTAAAGCATCAGCAACTACATTTGCCTTTCCTGCATGATACTGGATATCACAATCATAATCACTAAGTAATTCCATCCAGCGTCTTTGTCTCATATTCAATTCCTTTTGCCCGAAGTCATACCTTAAACTCTTATGGTCTGTGAAAATGGTAAACTTACTACCATATAGGTAATGTTTCCAAATCTTAAGGGCGAAAACTATACCTCCTAACTCTAGATCATGGGTTGAATAATTATCTTCATGATTCTTAAGTTGTCTAGAAGCGTAAGCTATAACCTTTTGACGTTGCATCAATACACATCCATAACCTAACTTAGAAGCGTCACAATAGATTACAAAATCTTCAGTTCCTTCTGGTAACGCTAGTATGGGTGCATGGGTTAATTTTTGCTTAAGGATTCTAAAGGCTTCTTCTTGTTTTGGTCCCCATTCAAACTTAACAGATTTATAGGTCAGCTTAGTTAAGGGAATGGCTATTCTAGAAAAATCTTGAATAAATTTTCTATAATAACCGGTCAATCCTAAGAAACTTCTAACCTCGGTTGGTGATTCAGGGGTTTTCCAATTGGTTATTGCCTCGATCTTGGTGGGATCTACATGAATTCCTTCATGATCAACTAGATGTCCGAGAAATTGTACCTGTTCTAACCAAAACTCACACTTCGAAAACTTAGCATAAAGCTTATCTTTTCTCAATAAACTTAGAAGTGCGTGAAAATGTTTTGCATGTTCCTCTTTACTCTTAGAGTAAATGAGAATATCATCTATAAAGACAATAAATATGGTTTACATATTCAGTTCATCATGTCCATGAATGCAGTTGGGGCATTGGTTAAACCAAATGGCATGACAGTAAATTCATAATGGTCATACCTTGTTCTGAAAGCGATCTTAGGAATGTCCTCTTCCTGTACCTTTAATTGATGATATCCTGATCTTAAATCGATTTTAGAGAAAAATCGTGCTCCTTGCAACTGATCAAACAGATCATCAATTCTTGGTAATGGATGTCGATTTTTAATTGTGACCTTGTTCAATTCACGGTAGTCAATGCACATACGCATTGATCCGTCCTTCTTTTTAACAAATAAGATCGGCGCTCCACAGGATGATGAACTTGGCTATATGAATCCTTTCTCTAACAATTCATCTAATTGTTTCTTTAGTTCCTGCATTTTTGCGGGTGCCAAACGGTAAGGTGCTTTGGCAATTGGTGTTGTCCCTGGTATTAAATGGATTCTGAATTCAACTTCCGTAACTGGAGGTTGTCCTGGTAGCTCTTCTGGGAATATATCTGAAAACTGGGATACTACTGGAATATCCTTTAATTCTTTTTCTTTAGTGTTAGTGATTATGGAAATCAAATACACTAATGACCCTTTTCTTATGTTACTTGATGTTTTCATTACAGAGATGAACTTTGTGGATTTAAGGGTTTTATTTCCTTTAATTGTGATTTTTTCACCCCTTGGTGAATTTACTTGAATTGACTTTTGAACACATAAAATACTGGTTTTATTGGCTATTAACCAATCCATTCCTAAATACAATATCAAATCCTGCCAGATTCATTGGGTAAATGTTTGCAATAAATTTCTGATTTAAAATTTCTATTCTTGCTCCCTACAAGATCTCAGAAATCTTAATGGTTTCCCCATTTGCTGTCTCTACTAGACATTCTTGTGGAAGTTTAGTTAATGGTTGATTGAGAAATTTGCAAAATGAGGTATTAATAAAACTTTGGTTTGCACCAGAGTCAAATAATACTTTAGCAAAAACATCATTAACTAAAAACGTACCGGTGATCACATCCGGGATCATCTTTGCTTCTTCTGCAATTAGAACAAATGCTCTAGTATTTTTAGTATTCTTGGTGTTTGTAGCTGGAGCTAGCTTTGGACAATTAGGCTTGATGTGGCCTTGTTCTCCACAGTTGTAGCATATCCTGTTGCTAATCTTTTTCCTGTAATCTTCCTCCTTGTGTCCCGATATTTTGCAGAAGTTACAGTATATGGAGCATCTTCCGAAATGCTTCCTTTTGCAATACTTACAGTAGGGTGCAGAGGTAGAACCTACATTTCTCCCATGGTTAGAATTTCCAGAACGGAATTCTTGTGTAAGCTTCTGGGTTAGGTTCCTCCTTTGATCCTCTTCTCGTGTACGGACTAATTCATCTGTCAATGTAATGGCTAGTTCTACAGCTTCTTCTATAGTTTGGGGTCTAGCTGCCTTGACTACATGGCTTATCTCTCCAATTAATCCCCATATGTAACGGGAGATTAATACTGGTTCAGGTGAAGCAAGGGTTGGCACTATTCTAGCATATTCAAAGAATAACTTAGTGTACCCCTTACTATCCACACTAGTCATTCTAAGGTTTAAGAACTTGTTTGCTATCTGTTCTTTTTCATTGGGAGGGCATAATTTCCTTTCTACCATGTTTTTAAACTCCTCCCATTCCATATTGTAAGTTCTATCACTTCCTCTAGTCTGGAGGATAGTATTCCACCATTCTAGTGCTGAATTCTTAAACAGATTGGAAGTAAACATTATCTTATCCTCTTCCGCACATTTACTTATTCTTAAGACTGCCTCAGTCTTTTCTATCCAGCGTAGAACTGCAACGGCCCCTTCATTGCCCGAGAATTCCATTGGTTTACAAGACCAGAATTCTTTGTAAGAACAACCGTAAGACACGGTTCTTCTTCTTTTGGGAATGGGCACTTGAAGTACAGGTCCATTGTTCACGCTGTGTTCAGGTTCAGTTGGTCTCTTACTGCTATGCCTACTTTTATTATCAGCTTCCCTAACCGTTTGAATAATATATGGCATTGCATCTATTATTCCTTGTGCCACTACGTGTTGGATGGCACTGTTATCCACTTGGTTTCCATTGGGGCCTTCTTCGGTGATTACGTCTTGAACTTCCAATTCTTCAATTGATGGAGTTTTCAATACTTCTACCAACACCTTTTTAGTGAGGTGGGCAAAAGTGAGAGAAGCGAGTTTACTCAAAGCATCAGCTTTCTTGTTTTGGGACCTGGGGATTTGCTTGATTGTGCATGTTTGGAATGTGTTCATCAGCTCCTTGGACTTTTCCTTGTACCTCTTCATGTTGAGTTCCTTTGCAACATAACTGTCATTCACTTGGCTTGACACTAATAACGAGTCCGTGAAGACTTCAAGCTTTTGGACCTTCATTTCTTTGGCTAGCCTTAAACCAGCTATAAGTGCCTCGTATTCAGCTTCGTTATTGGTGGTCTGAAAATCAAATCGAAGAGCATACGTGAATTCTAACCCTTCCGGGTTGATTAGGATGAGACTGGCTCCTGACCCTTCAACGCTTGAAGCCCCATCGGTAAAAAGCTTCCAGGCTTCAAGGTCTGAGGGTTTAGTGGCAGCCGTGTTTACTTCAGCAGTTGTTTGTTTTGGGACTTCTACAATGAAATCAGCCAAGACCTGGGCTTTGATGGCTTTTCTGGGAACATAAGTGATGTTATGTTCACCGAGTTCAACAGCCCACTTGGCTAATCGCCTTGAGTTCTTCGGTTTTTCAAGCACACTTTTTATTGGTTGGTCGGTGACCACTTGTATGGGGAGTGCTTGGAAATACCTTCGAAGCCTCCTAACCGTTTGGACTAGGGCTAAAGCAAGTTTTTCCAAAGGAAGATATTTGATTTCTGCCAATTTTAGAGTTTTGTTGAAGAAATAAATGGGTACCTGAACTTTGTCTCATTCAATGGTGAGGACTGCACTTATTGCTTCTTCAGCAATTGAAAGGTACACCGAGATTAATTCTCCCGTTTCCGGGGCTGCAATGTCAGGTAGAGAAGCTAGGTGTTTCTTCATCTGGTTGAAGGCTTCTTCAGCCTCATCAGTCTATTTGAAGTCCTTCTTGTCGGAGCATCCCTTGAGCGTTTTGAAGAAAGGTAAAGACCTTTCAGCCAGCTTTGAGGTGAAACACTTTAGGGCCGCAAGTTTCCCATTTAGACTTTCTACCTCTTTTTTGCTTCTTGGTGGCTTGGTTTCAAGAACAGTTTTCACCTTGTTTGGATTGGCTTTTATACTTTGTTTTCCCACAATGTGTCCCAAAAACTTTCCTTCCTCGAACCCAAATGAACATTTTTTGGGGTTGAGCTTCATGTTGACCTTCCTTAGGTTCTTGAAGGTTTCTTAGATGTCATCAAGCATTTGGTATTCCGTTTTTCTTTTGATGACCAAATCATCAACATATGCTTCCATGTTCCTGCCGATTTGACTAGCAAAAGCCTTGTCAACTAGGCGTTGGTAGGTTGCACCCGCGTTTTTGAGACCAAAAGGCATCTTTTGGTAGCAAAAGATTCATTTATCCGTGTGAAAGGCGGTTTTCTCTTCATCTTCTTCCTTCATGAGAATTTGGCGGTAACCCTTGTAAGGATCAAGGAAACACTTGAAAGGGTAACCAGTGATATAACAACCATCCTTAATTTTTCCGACGCCCTAATATATTTTAAAATATCCCAATATGTCCTAAAATACACCCCATACGCGAAAACGGACCCCGAATACCTTTAATATTATTAAAAATAATAAAAAATCAAAATTTTGGGTTTGTCGCGGGGCGCGTAGACCCCATAGGGATCTTACGCGTGCCGCTAGAGATCGAAAATGCGGCGAACCCTTGAGCCGACACGTGTCATCAACGTGTTGAACCTACTAAGTGACCCGGATCACCTACAGCCCTGTTACACAACTACGCGGGCCGCGTAGCTCCTTTGCTACGTTTTACGCGGGCCGCGTAAAACCCGAAATGAGGCCATATAAGTAGAGGGCATTGGCCTTCAGTCGAAAATCGCTCAGAAAACGTTTTCTTTCTCTAAATTCTGAAGTGTAAGCATAATACTCGGGTATAATACCCCCCTAATTAACAAAGTTCTGCTCCGTTGTAAGTATCATAACCCCTGGATACGTATTAGATACGCTGCCCGATTGATCTAGGGTTCCGTAACGGCTATCGTGGTTCTGCCCGACGTAGTCGTTAGAATGCCGTCTCGGGGAGGGTATTACTAATGTTAAAATGGGTTATTATACTAACACGTGCGCATTTGTGTAAATTATAGATTTTCACCAGGAAACCCTAAAGGATAATCTAAGATAGCAATGTGAGTAATCTCCTTTTTGCAAATTGTTTTTACAAAACCTCACACAATTGATTATATATTAAGCAGTTATTGAGTATTTGTAAGAATACAATTATCGTCAGTATGTTGGGGTTTGTATACAAAATTTGTTACTGCCTTGCGAGGGGTAACATTTCCACAAGTCGGGTTTGACAGTACCGTGGGTGGTAATTGATATGACTTGGAAACAAATGTAATTGCGAGACCGCCCTCAATACTGTACAATGGTTTTTATTTAAACTTGATTAAACTGGGATTCATTCACCAGTATTTCCCACTGAAAAAATATTTTTAAAACGCGTTTCAGGTAACAAAATGTGAAAGCCAATTAGAAGCCAGCTGGACAGCACTGAAGGCTTGGAAAAGTGGCAATAAAGTTACCTAAAAATAAATATATGTTTTATTAATCAAAATAAGGTTTTATCCCTATGAAAATGTGTGTATTTGAACTTGGAATTTTTCCCATATGTTTAATATATTAAAAGCGTGGTATTTTACTCTGATAAAATATTTCCTAACTACGGTCCTGATGTAAATTCCGCTGCCAAAATTGACTAAACACGCGATACCACCAAAACTGGCTCGCGACCGCCCGTTCCCAAGGTAATAGGGATCGGGGGTTGCGACAAGTGAGGGAGTCAACTTTGAGATCGATTTCTGGCAACGGGTAACAATCTTTAGGACAAGCCTTGTTCAAGTCCTTGAAGTCTATGCACATTCTCCAAGAGTTGTCGGGCTTTCGGACCATGACTGGATTTGCAACTCAGGATTGATACTTGACTTCTCGGAGAATGCCGGCTGACACAAGCTTTTCAACCTCTTGGCATGTAGCCAAGCTTCTTTCGGGTGCTAGACTTCGCTTCTTTTGGACAACAGGCTTGACATTAGGTGGTATTCTTAACTCATGCTCAACAATGCTTTGGGGGATACCCGTCATGTCTTCCGGGCACCAGGCAAAGACATCACTATAGTGTACCAAGATCTTTTCGAGATGTGAGAGGGTTTCTTGTGAAAGGCTTGGATTTTCCCTTATCCTTTGCCAAGGATACTTGGGATTTATGACCAGCCTTTGCTTGTCTTCTTCACTCTTGGAGCTTTCACCTTCAACTATGTAAGCCTCTTGAGTAGGTTGAAGGGTTGTAATCCCCCTTTTGGTAGGAAACTTGACAGTGCCATGACCGATGGACACAACCATGTAGAAGGCACATTGCCCTGGTCTTCCTATGATTACGTCATAGTTTGAAGGTATATTGATGACCACAAAAGTGAGGGGTTGAACTCTTTCCATCTTGCCTTCGCTGAAACGAACATTATGGGTTAGTTGCCCTAAAGGCTTGAGGGGTATGTCCGCAATATCTTTTATGGAGGTTCCAGAGGGTTGAAGCTTTGAACGTTCCTCATTGCTCAAACGGTTGAAGAACTTTTCAAACATGATCTCAGTGGCCGCTCTAGTGTCTATGTACGCTTTGTTTGTTTGTCTGAGTCCAAACTATAGTACTATCGTTGCTAAGGCAGGTAGACAGCATTCCATGTGTAAACATAACAACAAGCATTCATTAAGTCACGTATAACATGCGGTAATGGTTAGCGTTTAAAGTATTTCGTAGTGTGTTTGATGTGATTTTGTATAAGTAACGTATGTAACACCCAAAAGTGCGTAAAGCAAAAAGGGATCGAGTATACTCACAGCGATTGATGGATTGAAGGGAGCGCTAGAGAGTAAGGTTAGCCTGAATAGATTGATAGCATAACGATAAGTGACGCGCAAAACGATGTAAGGTGTAAGTGGCTCGGACAACAGTTCGGTCGGATGGTAATCCGATCGAACGACCAGTCGTGCGGATGACAATCCATTCGGATGGTCAACCGGTCGGACGGTAGTCCGGTCGGATGACTATTCGAGTGGATTGTTTCTTCCTTTGAGAAGGATGTGTTTGTGTATGATGGCTTGACCTTTGAAGTTTTCGTTGTAGCATTTTGAAAACATTGAAGTATCTCTACTTTTCAGGTCGGTCGATCGGACGGTTGTCCGATCGGACGGCAACCCGTTCGGTTGGACACTTCAAGTTCATGGCAGGTCGTCACCCGTTCGGACAGTCGTTCATGCGGGTGGCATTCCCTGTGCATTGAACATGTTGAAAATTGTTTAAGTGTGGAAGTCAAAATGTCTCATGGTTCGAATGGTAGTCCGATCGGACAACAACTCATTCAACATTCAATCCTTCAAATATTGTGCAAGTCGTTCGGCTAGCAACCCGTGCGGTTGACAACCCGTACGGTTGGCAGTTCGTTCGGACAGTGGTCCGATCGGACAGCATTCCGTGCTGGTCGTTCCGTCTGTCTTACACTTGGTTGTTTTGTTCGTTTGTCGTTTTATCGAGATGTGTTGATAACGTGCTAACCAACAGAACCTCATCCTAAGTCTAGTGACCCGTTTGAACAGGAAACCACCCAAGTTCATTCGTTCCACCGGTTTAAGATGTTGGTTCATGGTTAACCAGGACTCGGTAATCTCATGGGTAGAGTTACGGATCTCGAACCAACCCTCACCACAATGATGTGTAGTGAGCCGGCACAAGCTCCGATTCTATCGGTTTTGAGTGCATTGAGTGTAAAAGAATGAGAAAACTTGTGATTATTTCTTTCAACTCTTTTATCCTTTCGGAAATGTTCAGATCTATGCGAAATTGTTGTAAATCATGTGGAAATCTTTCAGATCTGAGTTATCCTTGGTGGAATGAGGTCAAACTTGAAGTTCATAAGAACTTCATGATGACGTCACCCTAGAACGCCCCAAATCTTGATGATTTCACGGTTAAAAGTAGTATGTTTGAGAGTGACAAGGGGTATTTATAGGGTTACCCAAAGAGGAAAGGGTTGGCCGTCACTTGCTAAAAGTAGTAAGTTTGAGAGTGACAAGGGGTATTTATAGGGTTACCCAAAGAGGAAAGGGTTGGCCGTTCGGCCAGGCAGCTCGATCGGACAGCCTGTCCGATCGGACGGCAGTCCGTACGGACACCTGGTCGATCGGCTTGTTGCCTGATCGATCGGTCGCCTGATTCGAGTGTTCGGCGTGACGATTTTTGATGTTTCAATTTCGATTGCGAGCGTTGCGGTGCTATAGAGTTTCCTAGTCAAATTACTTTTAATCCCAACTACTCATATCTCGCACTATCTCTTCTTCACTAATTATAATACCATTTCGATTGCGATTGAGTTCATTTGCGTTTCAATTGCGATTTGAGTTCGATTGCATTTTCGATTGATTACCACAACATAACATAAATAACATGCACAAGTAACACATAAGGCACACACACGTATATCAATAACAAAAATGTGTATTTCGAGTTACGAGTGCGATTACCATTCGATGTCGATTCGATTAGCATAGTTCGAGTATCATTTTAGTTAACTTTATCGCATTGTTACTTCCTATAGTTCACAGTCGTAAGTCGATTAGGTAGCGAATAACACACGTCGATTATTGCGATTATTGACACTTACTCCACATAATACAACTAAAATAAACACACAAAAGAAATTCACTATCAGTCAAGTTGCGCGAAATCGATCGGTGACTTTGACCTTAACTTTGACTTTGACTTTCGAAAACACGGGGTGTTACAGCCTCCCCTAGTTGAGGGAATTTCGTCCCGAAATTAGGCCGAAGCCGTAACAAACAATTGTGGGTACTTCTCCTTCGTATTGCTTTCGAGTTCCCAAGTTAACTCCGCGCCTCGCTTGCCTTCCCATCGGACTTTCACAATAGGAATGCGCGAGCGTCTGAGCTGTTTGGTTTGGCGATCCATGATCTCAACAGGCTTTTCCACGAAGTGTAATGTTTCGTTCACTTGTAGATCCTCTAACGGAACATGTAAGTCGTGGTCGGCCAGGCACTTTCTGAGGTTTGAGACGTGGAAAGTCGGGTGAACGTTGTTGAGTTCTTCCGGTAGTTCGAGTTTTTAAGCCACTTTGCCGATCCTTTCCAGAATCTTAAAGGGTCCAACGTATCGAGGCACGAGCTTTCCTTTCTTGCCGAATCGGACCACACCCTTCCAAGGTGAAATCTTTAGGAGTACGTAGTCACCAACGTCAAATTCAAGGGGCTTGCGTCGTCTATCGACGTAACTTTTCTGACGATTCCAAGCTTTCGTTAGATTGTCTCGAATTTGAAAATTTTTGTCCGTCGTTTCTTGCAATAGCTCGGGATCGGTTAATTGTGAATGACTGATCTCGTGCCATACAATAGGCGATCGACATCTTCTTCCGTATAAAGCCTCGAATGGTGCCATTTGAATGCTTGCATGATAACTGTTGTTGTACGAGAATTCAACTAACGGCAGGTATATATCCCAATTACCACCGAAGTCTATGACACACGAATGAAGCATGTCTTCAAGAGTACGAATCGTTCTTTCATTCTGTACGTCGGTTTGAGGGTGGAAAGCGGTACTTAGATTAAGCGATGTACCGAGAGCCGTTTGAAACGTTTCCCACAGTCGCGAGGTAAACCGAGTATCACGGTCAGAGATGATGTCGCGAGGCGTCCCATGATTACAAATGATCTCGTTGGTGTAGATTCGGGCTAATCGTTGTACCTTGTAGTCTTCTCGTATTGGCAAAAAGTGAGTTGATTTGGTCAAATGGTCATCAACAACCCAGATGCTGTCGTGACCTGATGACGTGTGCGAAAGCTTTGTTATGAAGTCCATAGCTATACTCTCCCACTTCCACATAGGGATCGGTGGTTGCTCGAGTAAGCCAGAGGGTCTTTGGTGTTTGGCCTTAACCCTTGCACAAGTCAGGCACTTTCCAACGTAGAGAGCAATATCCCTTTTCATGCCCGGCCACCAGTACTTGTAGCCAAGATCCTGGTACATTTTGTCGGCACTGGGATGAATAGAATACCGGGATTTGTGGGCTTCGTTCATCAAAATCTATCGCAAATCGGTCCGTTTAGGGATCCAAATTCGGTCCAGAAAGTGGAATATCCCATTCGACTTACTCACAAGCTGGGCTCCATCGTGGTAGATTCTTTCCTTCTTCAGGGTGCGTTCATTAAAGCAAGCATGTTGGGCTTCGCGAATGAGAGCTTCGAGATCGTATTGGGCCTGGACGTTACGAGTGCTAAGCAGATAGCTCCGTCTGCTGAGTGCGTCGGCAACAACATTTGCTTTGCCTGGGTGATAACGAATCTCACAGTCATAATCATTGAGAAGTTCTACCCATTGGCGTTGACACATATTAAGTTCCTTCTGATTAAAGATATGTTGCAGGCTCCTATGATCGGTGAAGATCGTACACTTGGTACCATACAGGTAGTGTCGCCAAATCTTTAACGCAAAAACAACTGCGCCTAGCTCGAGATCATGGGTTGTATAGTTCGTCTCGTGGATTTTGAGCTGACGAGATGCGTAAGCTATAACCTTGTCCTGTTGCATGAGAACACAACCAAGACCAAGGTTGGAAGCATCACAACAGACAATGAAGTCATCGTTTCCGTCGGGTAGCGTGAAAACATGAGTATTGCAAAGCATGTGCTTGAGTGTTTGGAAACAGACTCTTGTTCGTTTCCCCAAACAAAATGCTTGTCTTTATGCGTGAGAGCGGTAAGCGGCACAGCGATCTTCGAGAATCCTTCGATAAATCGTCGATAATAGCCCGCTAGCCCGAGAAAAGAACGGACTTCCGACGGGTTCTTAGGTGTAATCCAACTCTTAACAGCTTCAATCTTCGCGGGATCGACGTGAATACCTTGACTATTAACAATGTGACCCAGAAACTGAACTTCCTCCAACCAGAATTCACACTTGGAGAACTTGGCATAGAGTTGGTTCCCCTGGAGTAGCTCGAGAACCAAACGTAGATATTGCGCGTGTTCGGCTTTCGATTTGGAATAGATCAAGACATCATCGATGAATACGATGACGAAACGGTCAAGATATGGTTTACACACGCGATTCATCAGATCCATGAAAACCGCGGGTGCGTTGGTTAAACCAAAAGGCATAACAACGAATTCGTAATGACCGTATCGAGTGCGAAACGCGGTTTTGGGTATATCCTCCTCTTGAATGCGTAGCTGGTGATAGCCTGAGCGTAGATCGATCTTTGAGAAACACGTAGCACCTTGTAGTTAATCAAACAAATCGTCAATGCGAGGCAGGGGATAGCGGTTCTTGATAGTTAACTTATTCAATTCCCGATAATCGATGCACATCCGGAACGACCCATCCTTCTTTTTGACGAAAAGGACTGGCGCGCCCCAAGGAGAGGTGCTCGGGCGAATGAAGCCTTTCTCAAGTAATTCCTGGAGTTGGTTTAAGAGTTCGCGCATTTCGGACGGCGCGAGTCGGTAAGGAGCTTTGGCAATAGGGTTAGCTCCAGGAATGAGGTCGATACGAAAGTCGATATCATGACTTGGTGGTAGTCCGGGAAGATCCTCTGGAAAAACGTTAGGAAATTCTCGAACAACATGAACGTCTTTCACTTCCTTCTTCTCTTTCTTTTCCTTCTCCGCTACTACAATGTTAGCCAAGAAAGCTCTGTATTCCTTGCGAAGATACTTGCTAGCTTGGACACACGACATGAGCTTGAGACCTTTCGAATCAGTTTCGCCATAAACACACAATAGATCACCATTTGCGAGCGAGAATCGAATCATCTTATAGAAGCACACACTTCAGCATGGTTTTCGCGAAGAAAGTCCATGCCTACTATGATGTCAAAACTTCCGAGTTGTATCGGAATAAGGTCGATTAGGAAGATGTGATTGTTGAGCTCAAGAGTACAATCACGAAGAACAGAATTAACGGCGAGAGTTCTTCCGGTAGCGACTTCAACATCGAACGTCAAGGGGAGATGGGAGCGTTTACGACTAAGTAGCTTCTCGAATTCGAACGACACAAAGCAATTATCGGCTCTAGTATCAAACAAACATGAAACATAAATACCATTCACAAGGAACGTACCATTAACCACGTTGTTGTCAGCCTGGGCTTGGCGCACATTGATGTTGAAAGTTCTGGCGCGTGCGGCTTGCTGCTGCTGCTGAGGTTGTTGTTGTTGGTGTTGCTGCTGCTGGGGCTCTTGTTTCACAACCGTGTTCGGGCACATGTTCGCAAAGTGGTTGGGATCACCACATGCAAAGCAGACTCTGGCGTTGATCGCGGGTGCCTGAGCCGCTTGTTGGCCTTGCGGGGCTGGGAGCAGAGCTTGATGAGCAGTGGCTTGAACTGGGGCTTAACGGGGACCAGTATGGCAGTTGGCAGTGAAGTGGCTGTACATGTTGCAGTGAGCGCAGAAACGACAGGCGAGACCCACCGGGTGATGATAAGAACATGTCGGGCAAGCCGGGTGGGGGCCTGTGTATGCACGCTTTGCTGGTGGTGCATAAGCAACTGGTGCTGGTCGGTGATGAGGCTGCTGCTGGGCCGGTACGGCCTGAAGAGGGGCAGCAGTGGTAGTGACAGCACAGTTCTTGTTGCTGGAGCTGCTGTTATTGTTCTTCTTCTTTCGGCGTGAGGTCTTTGACGGTTGAGCGGTGGCTGTTTCGGCAGTTGGAGCGGCGGTGGTAGCTTGATGCAGGTGCTTTGAAGTTTTATCCCAGACACCAGCCTTGACCCGCTTATCGTTGATTTCAGCGGCCAGTAGGTAGGTCTCTTCGATCGTCTTAGTCTTAGCCGCTTGCACGAAATCTGCAACACAGTCAGGCAGGGCTCGGATATACTTCTTGATTGCCATGTCAGAAGTCTTCACTTGATCAGGGCAGATGATACTGAGCTGCTTGAAGCGAGCAGTGAGAGCAGCGTTTTCACCATCCTTCTGCTTTATGTGCCAGAATTCATCTTCCAACTTTTGGCGTTCGTGAGGAGGGCAGAATTCTTCCAGCATGACCTCCTTGAGTTCGTCCCACGGCAGACCGTAGGCTGCATCGTTCCCTCGTTTATTCCTCTCAGCCGTCCACCAGTCTAAGGCGCGGGACTGGAAGACGCCAGTTGCGTTGAGAGTGCGTAGGTTATCGAGGCAACCGCTCTGTCGTAGAGTGACCTCAATGGAATCAAACCATTGGAACAACGCTGTAGGGCCTTCCTCGCCAGTGAATTCCTTTGGCCCACAAGCCTTGAACTGCTTGAAATTGAAGGCAACTTTGGGGGTAGCTTTAGCAGCTTCGGTTCTCGACTCCTCAGATGATTTGCTGACGTTCTCGTAGACGTCACCCACAGCTTTTGCTACTTGTTTAGCGATCATAGCAGCAAGACGTTTGTCTCTCTTTTCTTGGCGAGAAAGTGGTGTGTAACGGGATGATGGTCCAGTTGACATTGTCTGCAATAGACATCGCCATAGGTCTCAGACACATCATAATCGAATCTCACCTCACACATCTAATACTTACTAAAGCTCAGGAACACAATGTAACATGTATTTCCTAATCACATAGGCACATAATCACAGATTCACATAAACACAAAAGCACATAACCACGTAAACACGTAGGGCACAGAAGCACAGAAGCACATACGTATGTAATCACAGAGGCAGTCAGAATACAGAAACCTATCATTCACAGTTCTCGTGTGTTCGAATATAGCGTTTGTGTTTAGTATATCGAGTAGTATAGTATAGGCGCATTATAGCATAAGGTCGTCCACAATTCAGCGATTTGTCAGCGATCTATAGCGTGTTGTGTGATTAGCGGAAGAAAAAGGCGTTAGATCGAAACCAATAGTACCTCAAAACGCTAACAATTAAACATAAACCACATAAATCACATAAAATTGACGAATCATCAGAGTCTGGAGTTGCGGGCTCAGAATCGAACACATAAAAATCGAGAAATAGATCGTCTGCGGCTATTAGACGTTGACTAACCAAAGTGATTCGACTATTCTCAAGGACTTGTCGTACACTCTTCAACCTTCAGGACTTGTGCTCTTGCCTCGATTCTTGGGCATTTGGCACGCATCCCGTTAGTCATATCGTGACTTCAGGTCGTTGGAGTCCGTCGAGACTTTGGTGAGAGTTTTGTAAAACTAAGTAAAGGTCGGAGCAAGTCGCCAAGGTTAGGTTTTCACCCCTGTCTTAACAACTTCGTTCCCGTTTTAAATAGAATGGAGGAGATTATTCATCAAAATATGGATTTCACTCCTGATTTGGCATAATTCTCCCCGTTGGTAAAGTAAAATGCGGGTTGATCAAGCAAATTTTAGCCGAGAGTTTAAGGTTTTCACACCTAATCTCGACTTAATCGCTTGTCTTCAATTGGAAATTCGAGTGCAGTGATAGTGTAGTATAGGCGAGAATAGCGAGAAATAAGCTCGTACATAATCCCTACCGGATATGCACAAGTCGGTCTGTTGGTTCCTAACTATAGACCAGGTCTCTAAGACTTCAACCCGGACAAGGTCGTGTCTTGCCTAATTCCCTATAGTTATGGCTCTGATACCAATCTGTCACACCCCAACCGATGGCAGAAACATCGGGGTATGTCACTGAGCGAAACAGATTGTCCAGAAGTTTCCATAACGATTATCATTACCAATCAATTTAAAGTAACATGTCCCATACCATGTCTCAAAAGGTAAACAAATTTTTACAGACAAAATCTAGGCAAATAGTTCTATTCCGACAACTCAGATTTTATCAAATAGCCCAATTGTTTATCTGCTTCTAGAGACCCTTGACTTCATTTGTACAGACAACTATTTGTTGGCCTCTAGAGCTTTATTCTAGCCTCGATTTCCTAGCAGATAAGCATCCTAAGAACCTGTCACATATGTTAAAATAAAAGTCAATACACATAGTGTAAATGTGAGCATACAAGTTTGATAATAGCATATAGAGTTCGAAATAGTTTACGCATAACCAGCACGTACACAGAGTGAAATGAGGCATGTTAGTTATCGACATAGACCTATCGATACCAATGACTGTGAGTTGACTGCCCAAGGCAGTTTGTAATACATGATCACCACTGTAATCCATGCAAATAATTGTCCTTAACAACCCCCGCTTGAGCGGGTCCTGAGTCCAAACTATAGTACTATCGTTGCTAAGGCAGGTAGACAGCATTCCATGTGTAAACATAACAACAAGCATTCATTAAGTCACGTATAACATGCGGTAACGGTTAGCGTTTAAAGTATTGCGTAGTGTGTTCGATGTGATTTTGTATAAGTAACGTATGTAACACCCAAAAGTGCGTAAAGCAAAAAGGGATCGAGTATACTCACAGCGATTGATGGATTGAAGGGAGTGCTAGAGAGTAAGGTTAGCCTGAATAGATTGATAGCATAACGATAAGTGACGCGTAAAACGATGTAAGGTGTAAGTGGCTCGGACAGCAGTTTGGTCGGATGTTAATCCGATCGGACGGCCAGTCGTGCGGATGACAATCCGTTCGGATGGTCATCCGGTCGGACGGTAGTCCGGTCGGATGACTATTCGAGTGGATTGTTTCTTCCTTTGGGAAGGATGTGTTTGTGTATGATGGCTTGACCTTTGAAGTTTTCGTTGTAGCATTTTGAAAACATTCAAGTATCTCTACTTTTCAGGTCGGTCGATCGGACGGTTGTCTGATCGGACGGCAACCCGCTCAGTTGGACACTTCAAGTTCATGGCAGGTCGTCACCCGTTCGGACAGTCGTTCGTGCGGGTGGCATTCCTTGTGCATTGAACATGTTGAAAATTGTTTAAGTGTGGAAGTCAAAATGTCTCATGGTTCGATTGGTAATCCGATCGGACAACAACTCGTTCAACATTCAATCCTTCAAATATTGTGCAAGTCGTTCGGCTAGCAACCCGTGCGGTTGACTGTCACACCCCAACCGATGGCGGAAACATCGGGATGAGACGAACAAATCGCTCAAAAGCATCATAACACTAATTGTGACAATATAGATTAAATCAAATTTCATAAATGACTAAATTCAAATACATTGTTTCAAATAACGACAAATTGCAAAAAACAAGGTTTATTATTAAAATGGGTATCTAGTCCATCCTAACTTGATTTCTTCATGACTTCGTGTATCAACCTGCAACATGTATTAAAATAGCATCAACAAAAATGTTGGCGAGTATACAAGTTTGATACATAGCATAGTAGAATAAAATGTTTAAAAGTGCTCATATCCAACATGAATAAGATGATACAAGTTACTACTTTGCCATTCAATATCGTTCAACATCGTTCAACAACGTTCAATATCGTTCAAATATCGTTCATATATCGTTCAAATATCGTTCAACTTCACAATACCCCAAGACTCAAGGGCATCGAGATTACCACGTTCAACTTGCATAGCATGTGAGAACAAGCATCAAATTGTTTCATGTTTAAATGTGGATAGAGTGTGATAAAAACAAGATCCATGAGTTGCGTGTTTTTGTATAGAATACATGTTGCACCCAAAAGTGTTAAAATAAAAATGGGATCGAGTATACTCACATAATTGCTAAGTCTTCCGATTATCCAAGTGTTGACGAGTGTACGAGTTTAGGAGGATGGAACACCGAGGTCACCCTATATGGGAGTTTAGGAGGATGGAACACCGAGGTCACCCTATATGGGCAAACGATGGTGCATGAGTAAACGGAAATTTGACGGCGGACAAGAAGGGGAATATAGAGTATAACCCGCGGATATATATGCATATATACATATACATACATATACTTTATATAGTTTATGCAAAGGTTATAAATTAAGTTTATCGGAAATATTAGAGAATTATTGTCAAAATAAATATACATTTACAATTATTTTATAAAAATACTTGAACTTCGATAAGTTTCGTTTTATAAATAACATGTTTTGTTTTACGGAATTTTTACGAAAAACGGGCAGAGTTTCCTCTATTTTTGGACGATCCCGACAACCAAGTTGTCTTTATGTTTGTCAAAAACTCAATCCATTCAATAGCAATATAAGTGATATGTGTCGTATTTTTTGTCGTGAATAATCACAATTATATATATGTATTATTTGAAACGGAAATGTTGGCATTAACAATATCTCTTTTTTTGTGCAAAATTAATGTGTGTTCCATAGTTTACCAAAGATAAACGAAACAAACAAACAGCATAGATCGAAACGAAAATGAGTAAAAAGAATCGCTATCGCGTGGTGATGTTGACCGTGGTTGACCAACCCGAACCCGCTGGACTGTTGACTATTGTTGACCGAACCGAAGTCGTTGACTCGACAACAAAGCTGATCAATGTTGACTGTTTAATCAGCCTTGACTCGACAAAATCCGACCAAATCTGAAACGATGCCGAACCTGAACCAAAGTCCTCGAAATTAAAACATCGTACCGAAAAATCAAACGAACGAAACCTGAATCGAATGGAACCAGATTCTAACCGGAGCCGGCTGTGATGCGAAACCCGAAACAAAACTGACCGAAGCTACTGTTGACTTGGTTTGACTGAACCCGAGCCAAGACACCACGAACAGCCCGACACACCCGGGACTGAACCGAAACTGAACCCGAACCAGAGCCGGGTTGAAAAGAATCTGAAAGCAAGGCCAAAACAGCGCCCAACTTGAATTAAACTGGAACTTTATCAAATAATAAACGAAACTCGACTAACCTGAACCGAAACGAGTCTGAACCGGCTGACCCGAGACTGAACCGGCTGAAACAGAGTTGCCGGAACCACCATCGCACCAAGTCGATTGAAGCTTGTCGGACCACGCACCACCGTCGCCGCCGCCGCGCCACCACCTCTGTGTTCATCATCATCAGCAGCTTCGGACTCTCGTCGGAGACACAATTACCGCCACCGCCGCCGCTACATGCCGGAAATCGGGGAGTTAAGGGGGGAGGTATATCGAGAGGTTTGGGATGTGAGATTTATGAGGACGATGATGATGATGAGCTTCTTATTTAGGGGGAGATGATGATGTCTCAAAGAAATATCAGACATAAATTGTCTGTGTGTGTTCTTGGACTAGTAGCATCCAAAGAAAACAAAGTGAAACAATATGTACGACTGTTGATATGCAAAAGAAAATGGATTTAGGGTTTTGGTCTTTTCTTTTTTAAAGGGTTTTTACAATAGGTTGTTATGTGGGCTTGGGCCCCAGGCCCACAAGCCCGTTCTTGCGTTTAAGTGGCCCGCAACTTCTACGAAAAAAGAAAGAAAATAAAAAAAATCAAAATAAAAAAAAATGCTGAAATACGAGGCGTTACAGTCTCCCCTCCTTTAGGAAATTTCGTCCCGAAATTTATTCAGAAGGAAGACTTAAAAGGGCTTTGGCAAACAGAAAAGGAATGTTTAAAATTGAGGCCTTGGAGTTTGAGACACCGGTGAATAATTGAGGTATAAGGGTGAACGATTGATCTAATAACGCTTATGAGTATAAGAATATCATAAGTGTCGGATAAACAAAAGTAGTGTGTTAAGAATGAGGTCTCGTCGTGGATAATCGGATATAATGCGTTTGTGAGTTATTAAAGTTTACGTATTAGGTCTGCAAAACACCGAATTTCTCATGGCACGTCTCACGAAGTTTGGTAACATGGTGAAAACACTTATATACAGGATGTACCAACGGCGTATCCACCATGTTTTGACCACATTACGTCCGTTTCGTATTCGGTGTCATGTCACGTTCCGTGTCTTACCATACACAGTAGTACACTCTATGATTCCCATGCGCCTGTCACTATAATCCCGTGTGCACCCGCGATTATTTTGATCGCCGCATGATCCGCATAGCTTGTACTAGTTGTGTATGAATCAGGGTATACATAAATTTGAAAACAAGATGTGTACGTATAAGAATGTAGTGTATAAGCAAGTCCATGCTTAAGTATGTATGGGACCCACGTAAGCGAATCTCTCGGATTACGCTCGCGTACGGGTACGAATGTATGAATCACGAGTATAAATGGAAGTATGAGCATAAACATGAAACGTATGAGTAGTATGAGTAAAAGTTTAAACATAACGTTTATGAAAAATGAGTATAAATGCGAGTACAAACATGAGTATAAGCATAAACACAAGGCGTATGAGTATGAATACGAGCATAAGTGTGAACATAAGATGTATGAGCATAGATTTGAACGTGAATATAGGTGTAAAACATGAAGGTTTAAATACGAATAAGGTATATGTGTATGAATATAAGTGTAAACAAATTTGTATAAGTGTATTTGAAAACATAAAATGTATGAACATGATTATGAATGTAGTATAAACATGAATGTAAGTACAATGTAATGTACAATTGTGAGTCTATGTATAAACGTTAAACGTGTGAATTTTTGAATCATGAGTATAATTTAGATGTGCAAGTGTGAACATGAGTGAAGGCATAGAATGTATAAGTATGGATGTAGGAAATAATGATTTTGTTTATAGTATAAATCGAACTACACGAGTTTATGCGCGTAAACAATTAAAAGTTTTGAGTATGAAAGAAAAGGGTATGAGTGACACGCATGCGATTGTTGTGAAATATTGACTAAAACGTGTAAAATGATAGGCATATATGGTGGTTTGCGCAAAATGTGAAGTTAAAATAGATTGAATTGTCCCGAAATATACACTCTAGTTTGTGAATGTAAGAGAGTATAAAACGTCTATTGGTTTTGTGGGAAGTACTTTGTAAGGAATGGAAATGCTACTGCGGTTTTAAAAAAATTTACATAAGTTGAAAATTTGTCGGTTCTAATGAAGTTTTCTTGCCCACATGTTTTGAATTTAATTGTCGTATCGAGTAGGGTTTTGAAAAAAGTTCTAGAGATTAATAAGTTTACATCGTTTTAAGTGACTTTGTGTTAGAAAATTTTGAAACTTACAGCTTCTTGTGAAAAAGTTGATCCTTAGAAAAGGAATTTGGTACATGAACTTAGTGATTGTTGAAAAATGTTTCATTGGTTTTGAAAAGGAATTTTAGTAAATGATTAAATAATATTGGTAATATTTTATAGGTGTGTGCGAAAAAGTTGATTTGATTCTCAATTGAGAATAACAATCTCTAGTTTAATGGTGTGAGAGGAGCGTGTTTCGATGTTTACGTTGATTGGTGAATTTGTGGGCAACGGATTTATTAAACCGACTAGGCTGACAAGTAGTATTTCGTGAAATTTTAAAAATCGAGGAACACGCGTTTATGGTAACATTTAAAATTTTTGTGTATGCGAGTGATGTGAAAATAGATTATAGAATAAGAGGTACGTTTAAATAAATGAAGCATTTTGAAATACATGATAAATGATTTAGGTATAAACATGATCGTGTTTACATAATATAGCATATCAAAAGAAAGCGTTGGTAACGATCACCTAGGTAAGGGAATCACCCATAACTCGTTGGTGAGGTCGTTGTGAGGTGAGAAATAAAACGGAGTTAGTCGTCAAGGTAAGGGAATCACTCCTATCCTGATGACATGTCTCCATTTGTTGTTGCAAGAAGTGTAAATAAAATTACGTAAAATTATGTATGCTAATAAGGTATGATCGTATGAAAAGTAAGGGTATGATGTGTGCGCAAAAATGAAATCTCGAAAAATTGTTCAAAATTGACAAAAGATCGAAAATAATAAAGCGTAAGCTCGAATAAAACTTGGATGGTTCCAAACGGAACATTGACTAACCAAAGTGGTCGAAAGATCTTTGAAATTGAGAAACATGCTTTGGCCTAATAGGTGGAATACTCTCGCCGATATCTCGGCTAACGGTACTCACCCTTCCAGTTACTACATGTTCCCAATCCATCAAAAATTCGAGACTTGGCGGGATTTTTGAAAATCAAGGAGTGGGACTAGTCGACGGGGTGCGGGTTTCACTCCTAACTTGACGACTTCGTACCCTAACTTGACGAATTTAAATTTGAAATTTCCATTAAGATGTGGATTTCACTCCTAACTTAATGGTGAATTTCGTGCAAAAATAGAATCAAACGGAATGAAAGTCGTTTACCAAATTGTGGGTTTCACGCCTATTTTGGCAAACTCGTCTCGTTTGTATAATATGAGTGTTTTCGTATTTGACAAAAATCGAGTATAAATGCCTTAGAAAAAGGGCGTATGTTAAAGGAATACACTAATAAGTATAAACACATAAGAAGGCATATAAAGAATGGTACATAAAGATGGGACAATAACACAAGTATTAACACAGAGAATTATGTCAAGATTAACACATAAAGAATTGAACAATGGAACAAGTATTAACACATAATAAAACAAGTATAGCATGTCAAGTGTTAACACATAAATGACATATATGTTTAAAAGATCAAAAGAGAATAAATAAAAGCAAATAAGATAGCATGCAAGTAGTTTCAAGCAAAACATAATAACAAAGCTCTAAAACTATAGACTAGGTTAAAGCATTCCTACTTTTCCTAATTCCCTATAGTTATGGCTCTGATACCAATCTGTCACACCCCAACCGATGGCGGAAACATCGGGATGAGACGAACAAATCGCTCAAAAGCATCATAACACTAATTGTGACAATATAGATTAAATCAAATTTCATAAATGACTAAATTCAAATACATTGTTTCAAATAACGACAAATTGCAACAAACAAGGTTTATTATTAAAATGGGTATCTAGTCCATCCTTAATTGATTTCTTCATGACTTCGTCTATCAACCTGCAACATGTATTAAAATAACATCAACAAAAATGTTGGCGAGTATACAAGTTTGATACATAGCATAGTAGAATAAAATGTTTAAAAGTGCTCATATCCAACATGAATAAGATGATACAAGTTACTACTTTGCCATTCAATATCGTTCAACATCGTTCAACAGCGTTCAATATCGTTCAAATATCGTTCATATATCGTTCAAATATCGTTCAACTTCACAATACCCCAAGACTCAAGGGCATCGAGATTACCACGTTCAACTTGCATAGCATATGAGAACAAGCATCAAATTGTTTCATGTTTAAATGTGGATAGAGTGTGATAAAAACAAGATCCATGAGTTGCGTGTTTTTGTATAGAATACATGTTGCACCCAAAAATGTTAAAATAAAAATGGGATCGAGTATACTCACATAATTGCTAAGTCTTCCGATTATCCAAGTGTTGACGAGTGTACGAGTTTAGGAGGATGGAACACCGAGGTCACCCTATATGGGCAAACGATGGTGCATGAGTAAACGGAAATATGACGGCGGACAAGAAGGGGAATATAGAGTATAACCCGCGGATATATATGCATATATACATATACATACATATACTTTATATAGTTTATGCAAAGGTTATAAATTAAGTTTATCGGAAATATTAGAGAATTATTGTCAAAATAAATATACATTTACAATTATTTTATAAAAATACTTGAACTTCGATAAGTTTCGTTTTATAAATAACACGTTTTGTTTTACGGAATTTTTACGAAAAACGGGCAGAGTTTCCTCTATTTTTGGACGATCCCGACAACCAAGTTGTCTTTATGTTTGTCAAAAACTCAATCCATTCAATAGCAATATAAGTGATATGTGTCGTATTTTTTGTCGTGAATAATCACAATTATATATATGTATTATTTGAAACGGAAATGTTGGCATTAACAATATATCTTTTTTTTGTACAAAATTAATGTGTGTTCCATAGTTTACCAAAGATAAACGAAACAAACAAACGGCATAGATCGAAACGAAAATGAGTAAAAAGAATCGCTACCGCGTGGTGATGTTGACCGTGGTTGACCAACCCGAACCCGCTGGACTGTTGACTATTGTTGACCGAACCGAAGTCGTTGACTCGACAACAAAGCTGATCAATGTTGACTGTTTAATCAGCCTTGACTCGACAAAATCCGACCAAATCTGAAACGAAGCCGAACCTGAACCAAAGTCCTCGAAATTAAAACATCGTACCGAAAAATCAAACGAACGAAACCTGAATCGAATGGAACCAGATTCTAACCGGAGCCGGCTGTGATGCGAAACCCGAAACAAAACTAACCGAAGCTACTGTTGACTTGGTTTGACTGAACCCGAGCCAAGACACCACGAACAGCCCGACACACCCGGGACTGAACCGAAACTGAACCCGAACCAGAGCCGGGTTGAAAAGAATCTGAAAGCAAAGCCAAAACAGCGCCCAACTTGAATTAAACTGGAACTTTATCAAATAATAAACGAAACTCGACTAACCTGAACCGAAACGAGTCTGAACCGCCTGACCCGAGACTGAACCGGCTGAAACAGAGTTGCTGGAACCACCATCGCACCAAGTCGATTGAAGCTTGTCGGACCACGCACCACCGTCGCCGCCGCCGCGCCACCACCTCTGTCTTCATCATCATCAGCAGCTTCGGACTCTCGTCGGAGACACAATTACCGCCACCGCCGCCGCTACATGCCGGAAATCGGGGAGTTAAGGTGGGAGGTGTATCGAGAGGTTTGGGATGTGAGATTTGTGAGGACGATGATGATGATGAGCTTCTTATTTAGGGGGAGATGATGATTTCTCAAAGAAATATCAGACATGAATTGTCTGTGTGTGTTCTTGGACTAGTAGCAACCAAAGAAAACAAAGGGAAACAATATGTACGGCTGTTGATATGCAAAAGAAAATGGATTTAGGGTTTTGGTCTTTTCTTTTTTAAAGGGTTTTTACAATAGGTTGTTATGTGGGCTTGGGCCCCAGGCCCACAAGCCCGTTCTTGCGTTTAAGTGGCCCGCAACTTCTACGAAAAAAGAAAGAAAATAAAAAAAATCAAAATAAAAAAAAATGCTGAAATACGAGGCGTTACATTGACAACCCGTACGGTTGGCATTTCGTTCGGACAGTGGTCCGATCGGACAGCATTTCGTGCTGGTCGTTCTGTCTGTCTTACACTTGGCTGTTTTGTTCGTTTGTCGTTTTATCGAGATGTGTTGATATCGTGCTAACCAACAGAACCTCATCCTAAGTCTAGTGACCCGTTTGAACAGGAAACCACCCAAGTTCATTCGTTCCACCGGTTTAAGATGTTGGTTCATGGTTAACCAGGACTCGGTAATCTCATGGGTAGAGTTACGGATCTCGAACCAACCCTCACCACAATGATGTGTAGTGAGCCGGCACAAGCTCCGATTCTATCGGTTTTGAGTGCATTGAGTGTAAAAGAATGAGAAAACTTGTGATTATTTCTTTCAACTCTTTTATCCTTTCGGAAATGTTCAGATCTATGCGAAATCGTTGTGAAATCATGTGGAAATCCTTCAGATCTAAGTTATCCTTGGTGGAATGAGGTCAAACTTGAAGTTCATAAGAACTTCATGATGACGTCACCCTAGAACACCCCAAATCTTGATGATTTCACGTTTAAAAGTTAAGATTTAAAAGATAGAAAGGTATAGGAGTGCGTGTAGATCAAGAAAGTACAAGATTTAGGACGAGATCTTACCGGAATCGTGAGAAATCTGAAGAAAAGGTGAGGAACACGAGCTGGTCCGACGTCACTTGCTAAAAGTAGTAAGTTTGAGAGTGACAAGGGGTATTTATAGGGTTACCCAAAGAGGAAAGGGTTGGCCGTTCGGCCAGGCAGCTCGATCGGACAGCCTGTCCGATCGGACGGCAGTCCGTACGAACAGCTGGTCGATCGGCTGGTGCCTGATCGATCGGTCGCCTGATTTGAGTGTTCGGCGCGACGATTTTTGATGTTTCGATTTCGATTGCGAGCGTTGCGGTGCGATAGAGTTTCCTAGTCAAATTACTTTTAATCCCAACTACTCATATCTCGCACTATCTCTTCTTCACTAATTATAATACCATTTCGATTGCGATTGAGTTCGTTTGCGTTTCGATTGCGATTTGAGTTCGATTGCGTTTTCGATTGATTACCACAACATAACATAAATAACATGCACAAGTAACACATAAGGCACACACACGTATATCAATAACCAAAATGCGTATTTCGAGTTGCGAGTGCGATTACCATTCGATGTCGATTCGATTAGCATAGTTCGAGTATCATTTTAGTTAACTTTATCGCATTGTTACTTCCTATAGTTCACAGTCATAAGTCGATTAGATAGTGAATAACACACGTCGATTACTGCGATTATTGACACTTACTCCACATAATATAACTAAAATAAACACATAAAAGAAATTCAGTATCAGTCAAGTTGCGCGAAATCGGTCGTTGACTTTGACCTTAACTTTGACTTTGACTTTCGAAAACACGGGGTGTTACATTGGAGGTCGAAAGCTTTGCTTTACTTCTTCTGTAACGAGAATCTCTTGAGGGATCTTGGTGTGGGGTGTAAAGCTTATGCCTTTTTCTCGGCTAGGAGGGTTCCGGCCTTCAGGCCTTCGCTGGTCTGAACCTTTTGGCGTCTGTCATATGGATGAAAGCTTCCCCTTTTCCTAGCCGGATTGTTGCCTCGCCAGCTTGATCCCCTTTTTCTTTGCTCTTTAATGTCTACGGCCTCCTCTCCTCTGATGTGGGCTTCAGCCCTTTCGAGAGCTTCTTCCAAGGTCTTGGGCAGGGATTTGTTGAAATCTCTTGTGAGATATTTGGATGTAATGGCATTCATAAAACCAGCCACTCTCATTTTTCGTCTGCCCCTACGTATGTGAGACCTTCTTTCTTGTACCTTTCAATGAACTCTCGAAGACTTTCGTCATCCCTTTGTTTTATCTGAAAGATTACTGTAGCATCTTTGACATATCGCCTTTGCTGTGAGAAGTTGGGCAAAAACCCTTTACTTAGGTCATCGAAACTTCGAACGCTTCTGGCAGGCAAATCGTTGAACCATATCCGGGCTGAACCAACAAGAGTTTGCATAAACATAAGGCAGCATTCAGCATTTGACCATTTCTCGATTCTGGCGGCACCAGTGAAGATCTGAAGGTGATCTTCCGGATCCTCAGTCCCATCATACGTCTTGATATGAGATGGCATCTTGATCTTCGTTTGAAAATCATAATCGGCTATTTGCTGTGAGAAACACGAGAGATTACTTGGCTTGTAAGGCTTGGCCAAGTCTTCCTCAACCCTTGCACCCTTAATCATACGATAACAATACTTATGCAACATTTTTTGTCATATAAGTTGAATTGCCAATGTATTGCATCTATCTAGAAGTCTCTCTCTCTCTATAGAACTCACATAATTTCTGACCTTTTTCTCTTTTTATAGAGTTAAATGCCCAGATAGTCCCGTGATTTGCCCTTTCTAAGGAAATGATATTTTTGTCATTTCACACCCTCTTAACTAAGAAAACTAACTGATGTTAGGCACATGGACTATCTAGGAACGAAAATTAAAAAATTAGAGACTATAGCTGTAATTTTAAAAAGTTAGGGATTAAATGTGAAAAAAAAGGCAAACCACAAAAACTATCAAGGCATCTAACTCTTTCTTAAATAAGTTGATTTGTTCACAAGACAATGCACTCTTTGAATTATCATAGATTCATAGTTTCATATGATTATGTTTTATAGTTATTAATTAACACCATAAATATAAATAAGGGTAAATTACTTTTTGAGTCCCTATGTTTTATGGGTTTTAACTAGTTGAGTCCAAAATCAAAAAGTTTAACGACCTGAGTCCCTATAAGCATTTTCTTTAACCATTTGAGTTCAAATTTCAACCTCAGTTAGATAATCTCAGTTAACTTTTTTTAAAATGACCAAAACACCCTTTTATATTAAAAAAACCATTTTATTATTAAATATATATATATATATATATATATATATGTCCAGATCATAAACAATCTTCATCTTCACCATTACCTCCAGAACTTTCTCTCTCTCTCTACCAAAACCACCTCCAACCCACCACCACACCTACACCAGCAACACCACCGTCGCCACACCATCAATACCACCGTCACCACCACCACTACACCGTCACCACCACAACACCCACCACCGATCTTCACCATCAAAGCCCCACCTTCGACACCATCATCACCATCAAAACCCTCATGTCCAAGCTCCATCTCCGGCTGCGAAATACTCCTCTGGAGCTACGATTCCCAGCAGTTAGAATAAAGGGTTTACTTTTTGAGAAAAGTCTTGTATACGATTCCCACCACTACACTGTCCAAGCTCCATTCCGGCTGCGACACCATCATCACCATCAAAACCCTCTGCACCACCATCCTCGACAGCCGGAGAATGCCTCTCCCTCTGAAAACATCCTACCAGATGATCATAAATGTTTAATCATACATACATTGCAAGTTCATCCCTGTTTTCAACTATCAGTTTATCTTTCTATATTAATTAATGTATGCTTTCTTCTACAACATCATCACCCGGAGTAGCTTCACTTTCATCATCATCCGACGCCTGCTGATTTGTAGTAAACAATTTGGGGAAAATCAAAAATTAGGGTTTCTTTTTCTAGGGTTTTGTTGGATAGGTGGAGAGGGAGAGGCGACGGAGACATGGTGGTCTCGTATGCAGGCGGTGGTTGACAGTGGTGGAGGTCTCGTATGCAGGCGGTGGTTGACAGTGGTGGTTGACGGTGCGGTTTGCAGGCGGCGACAGTGGTGGTTGACGGACGAAAGGTGGTGATAGTGGTGGAGGTGCGGTGGGGATGGTGGTGGTGGTGGTGCAGTGGTGGTGCGGTGGTGGCGTAAGGGTCTAGATGAGCGAGAGAGAAGAGATGAACAGGTCTGAGTAAATTATGCAGGTGTGGATACCATTATATATAAAGATTTATTTTATATAATATTAAAATATTTATGCATTAGACACTTGTTCCTTATACTTTGTGCATATAAGAGTTGTACTTTGTATGTAAATGACTAAATTGCCCTTGTAGTTAACAAACTTGATGGATGGTGTTAGAAATTTGGACTCAAATGGTTAAAGAAATTGCTTATGGGGACTCAGGTCGTTAAACTTTTTGCTTTTAGACTCAACTAGTTAAAACCTATAAAACACAGGGACTTAAAAAGTAATTTACCCTATAAATAAATTGTCCCGATAGCGACATAATAATTCAAACAAACCAAAACTCAAAACAATAAACAATTTTGCCTTCTAGAGTCTTCTATATTATCGGTACCATCACAGATCAAATCAATCTGGACCGTCCATAGCTACCCCTTCAAACTATACCTCACCTTCCACCCCAAACAACCCCCTCTCTCTTTCGCCGAACATACACCAGTCAAGTCTTCCTTTTCCGATCTGCTTCTTCGCAGGTAACTCTCTCTCTCTATATATATCTATATCTATATATTTGCGTGATCAATTCGATCTGGTATTGATCTGAATTTGTATTTGTGTGTTTGTGTTAGATTTGTAATTGAATATTGAAGGTCGAAGAAGAAGGAAAACAGGATGTTTGGAAGAGCACCGAAGAAGAGCGATAACACCAAGTATTATGAGATCCTCGGGGTTCCGAAAACCGCATCTCAGGATGATCTGAAAAAGGCGTATCGGAAAGCCGCTATTAAGAATCACCCTGATAAAGGTGGAGATCCTGAGAAGGTAGTCATGATGATGCTGTTTTAAGTTTTAACCTAATTTCTTTTATTTGTTTTGTTCGTTAGGTTTTTGTGTATGGATTAGGTTGATTGATTGATTGATTGACTGATTTTCATGTGTTTGTGTTGAGTTTTTGTGCCTGATTGTGTTAGGGAATAATTGATGTAGGTTCCTGTGAGTGTAATTATAGGTGAATTTAGGTTGAATTGATGCGATTTTTGATGGATGATAAGGTTTTGTTTTTAGCTAGTGGTTAGTTTATAATGCTTTTGTTAAGTCATCGCGTAAGGCGGTCTAGCCTACGAAGGATACTCGTTTTGAAAGATGTGACGGGAAGTCGGAACACAACACATAATTAACAACACAGACACTGGTATAGCTCTTGAACGATTAATTGGTGTAGTACTGTAGTATCATACAGATTCGAATTTCGAAGGTTTAATAAAAGTTTATAAAATAAGCGAAGTATGAGATCTTATAAAATAAAAGTGATTTTGAGAATTTAGTTTAACAAGAAGTTGTAGCCTTAACTGATTTATGGTATTTATAATTGTGATTTATTTAGTTTTTGTTTTTTGTATTTAATCAATAATTAGCATGTGTTCTTAAAAAATAGTTAAGGTAGTCAAAATTATAAAAGACAGTTTTGCCTTTTAAATTCATAAATTTATGCAATTGTGTCCTCAAATGTATTATAATATGGTATAGATAGTTGTGTACATTGGTCTCTATGTTAATGGTGTCGGTTCACTGTTATCAGAAGAAGCTTGTTCAGCATATTACACTAGTCAATGTAACACTTTGTTTCTCACAGCTTTGTTATATTTGCAACATTTGTCGTCTACTCGTATCGGCAGTGCTGCTTTGTACCAGTAATATTCATGTTCAAAATTTGATCATGATGTGATGATGACGTTCTGTTAAGGTTAAGTTGCTGAAAGCTGTTAATGGAGATATGTTTTGCTAATGTGTAGCATGTCAGTGTATGTGGTGGGAACAGTTGATCTATGAATGTTGAAGTCGTTGATGTTTATATATTTGGAGTATTGAATTGGCCAAAATCTTCACTTAAAATGCCACCTTGTTTAGCATCTACAATCGCATTCAAAACAATTATTTTAACAGTTTACTTATGGTTGAAGGTTTAAAGTTTAATCTGATAAAGTTATGTTTCTTCCCTGTTCAATTAAAAAAATGCTTATTTGAGAAAAGTAGGAATTTGACTAGTTTATATAGGATGGAGGGTGCATATTTTTCAGATTATATGAAATATATGCTTTTCCTCATTTTAGACAGTGTACTTATTTTTGTTTATTTTAGACAACTTGTCTTTATTTCTTTTGAAGTGATGAAATTTAAAGCTTGTTTTCATATACTTGGTATGATGTTTGTGCTTATATTTGTGTTTTGGCGTGTGTATTATAGTTTAAAGAGCTTGCTCAAGCATATGAGGTACTGAGTGACCCAGAGAAGCGTGAGATATATGATCAGTATGGTGAGGACGCCTTGAAGGAAGGAATGGGCGGTGGAGGCGGTGGTCATGACCCCTTTGACATCTTCCAGTCTTTCTTTGGTGGTAGTCCTTTCGGTGGTAAGCAACGTTCTTGATCTTTTTATGGCTCTCTACTTCATATTCGAAGTTACTGCAGTTGAGTTTACTGTTGAATTCACTTGAAATCTTTTTGTATGCAGGAGGCGGTGGTGGTAGCAGCAGGGGACGAAGGCAACGAAGGGGAGAAGATGTTGTTCATCCTCTCAAAGTTTCTCTCGAGGATCTTTATAACGGAACTTCCAAGAAACTATCCCTTTCACGCAATGTAATCTGCTCCAAGTGTAAAGGGTGAGTCTTGTAGTACACAACTTCTTTTATATGTATCCGGCAACTGATTTCATTTCAAGAATTCACTTACTCAAGTTGCGTATTTGCAGAAAGGGTTCAAAGTCCGGTGCTTCAATGAAATGTGCTGGCTGTCAAGGTTCCGGAATGAAGGTTTCCATCAGACATCTTGGACCATCTATGATCCAGCAAATGCAGCATCCTTGTAATGAATGCAAGGGTACCGGTGAAACCATCAACGACAAGGATCGATGCGCACAGTGCAAGGGTGAGAAGGTTGTCCAGGAGAAGAAGGTACTCGAAGTACACGTCGAGAAGGGCATGCAGAACGGACAAAAGATTACATTCCCTGGAGAGGCTGATGAAGCAGTAAGCATCGCATCATCTCTTTACTATTTTTATTTGTTTATAAAGATTTTTCAACGGTGTCTGACTTGGTTTGTGCTATGCAGCCTGACACGGTTACCGGTGATATTGTGTTCGTGTTGCAACAAAAGGAGCACCCTAAGTTTAAGCGAAAGGGTGATGACATATTTGTCGAGCACACGTTGAGTTTGACAGAGGCCCTGTGTGGGTTCCAGTTTATCTTAACTCATTTGGATAACCGGCAGCTTCTTATCAAGTCTCAACCCGGAGAGGTTGTCAAGCCAGGTATTTATTTCTTCTGCTTCCTGATCTTTATGCTAAATGGTTTATGTTTTGCTTCCTCATCTTTATGCTAAAAGGTTTATGTTTAACTAGTATTTTGACCCGCCGCGCGTTGCGGCGGCGTCTAAACTAAAAGTAACTCAAACTTGCATCGTCAAATATTTGACCCGACTTTTTTCGAACAAAATTCACGTCCAAACGTAGACCAACTGAAAACACACATGAAAATAAGCACGAAAACGTATTATATTTGATTTGACTCTTTATCGAGAATTTACGTTGAAACGTAATCCTACTTGGATTTATAATAATAAGCACGTAAGAAAATAGTGTTTTTTACGTTAAAGAATGGTAACACGTGTTGCGGCGGAGTCGAAAGGTAAAGTAACTCAATTTATACCCCGCTTTGTGAAAACGCATTATGTTTGACCTGACTCGTTTCCGAGCAAAATGTAGACCAACCAAAAACGTACATAAAAATGACATTTTACAAAGTTTTTAGAAAGCTGAACGGATGTAAGTGGCAATGCTAAAAGCTGAATGGTTGAATACACAAAAAGAAAAAGAAACCATGGGTTGGATGGCATTGTTGTTGTAAATTTGATGAAGAAAAATAATAAAGTAATACTCTTTTGTTATATATAATGATTTAATGATTTATAAGCAATGGTGATTGATTGGTTGAACTGAAATGTAGATTCATTCAAGGCAATAAACGATGAAGGAATGCCGATGTACCAGAGGCCGTTTATGAGGGGGAAGCTGTACATCCACTTCACGGTGGAATTCCCAGAGTCATTGTCGCCGGAGCAGTGCAAGGCATTGGAGGCGGTGCTGCCACCGAAGCCTTCGATGCAGATGACAGACATGGAGCTCGACGAATGTGAGGAGACGACTCTTCACGATGTCAACATAGAAGAGGAGATGAGAAGGAAGCAGCAACAAGCGGCTCAGGAAGCTTATGATGAAGATGAAGACATGCATGGTGGAGCCCAAAGAGTACAATGTGCACAACAGTAACTCCAATAATGGTCTAGGTTTGGTCATCTGATAGACAATAATGTCAGTTGTGATTTTGTTTCTTTCTTTCTTTCTTTTTTGTTTTAAAATATGATGATACCATTAAGTGTTTAAAGATAGTGTGAATGATTTGAAAGACTGGTTGGTTTGGTCACTATTACTTATAAAGTTCTGCATTTGATGAGCTATATGTATCTGTGGTATGATTTGTTCCAAGTTTTTAACGTATTATTTGAAAACTATAAAAAATGTTTTAATAAAATTTTGACAACAGAAAGGAAAAACCAACTTGTTGAGCGAGGAGCTTGTTTAACACTAGATAACTAATGATGTAAATCTTATCTTATATTAAATGAAAATATTTGGTAAAGTGTGTTAATCAAGTTTATCGAATATGAGATTTTTTTTTTATAAAAAATGCCCAATTCCTCCAATCGTGGTTGATACTTTTCATTCTTTTGTTGTTATTTTGGCCTTAAAATCTTATAGTGATTTGGTTAGTGATTGGAACTTTTATTGGTTTTTGTTAACTGCACTTTTTCATCTTTTAATTTGTATTTTTGTTATATAGTGAATCATAAAGTCAATTGTTTTTTTTATCCTTTTATTTTGGCCTCAATGCTTTCACTTCAATGAACTGTAATTTTATATATTTCTATTTTTATTGATGAAATAGTATGAGTTTGCTAAGTAAAGTGTAAGCTTCATAGGCCACTTATTTCACGATTTCGAATGTTCATGAGTTTTAATTCGGTTCATTGAATGTTTTTTTAGTTATAAGACTTTTAATTGCTTTTAGGTCATGTGTAGTCATAACGCCCCTTTGTGGGCGTTATGCGACACGTGGCGCGCCACGTCAGCGTGGGGCGTTATGGGGCCTTATGCATTTTAAGCCCGTAGTCATAAAGCCCCTGTCTAATCATTACTCAATTATTAATTTCTAATTTTTTATAATTATTTTCTAACTTTATAAAATTAAAATTCATTTCATTAAATTAAAAAACATTACACTAAAATAAAAATAAAAACATTACACTTAAAAAAAAAAAAAAAACGGTTCCACTAAAAAAAAAAAAGTTTGACTAAAAAAATAAAAAAACAACACTTCAAAGATTATATTTTTTTTCGATCCTTTCCTTTTGGGCCAACGCCATCTTCAAAGCTTTTCCGGTAAGGTGGTCGTGCGGTTTCGAGTAGAACTCAAAGTCCCGTTCCCATTGTCTATCCCGCATAATCTCCGTAACTTCGTGGTTCTCCTCCAAACGTTTATTACCGAGTTCGTGTAAATCATGAAGTCGCATGTTTATCTCCGAAAATGCGTTACTCATATCCGTTCCCATAGACATCGACGACGACTCGGGTTTTTTCGCCCGGCTTTTTCTTCCGGGCGGTCTTGGTAACTCCTCCGCCGGCTCGTCATCCGGAATATCCTCGTTCAAGTCGGTGTTTCGAGCGTCGGAGGTTGGCGTTTCGGGTTCACCCGACTCGTTTGTTTTGGACCTCTTTGACGGCCGTTTATTTCCCGAACGACCACTCGGAGTAGATATGGTGGCCCATTTGGGGCTATGGCGAAGGATTTGCCAACACCTCATGTACGGGAAATGGCCATTAGCATTCGTATACTCGACCAACGCCGCTTGCGTGATGTCCTCGTCCTTGCTTCCACTTTTCCATCCGGCAAAATTGCGTTGGTACACGGTTTGAAAGTTCGTGCATTTTTTGTTTATATCGGTCCACTTGCCCGATATAGAGTCCGGTGGGCGGTATTCCTCATCTTTACCAATTAGCTCGAAAAAAAGTGCTCGTATTCGGCGCCAAAAAACTGATTTATCTTGATAGTTTGCTAAAAAAAAAGATATAATTTATTAGTCTAAAAAAACTGCAAAAAAACAGAAAAATAAAACAGAAAATAAATAAAAAAACTGCAAAAAACAGAAAAAAAAAACAGAAAATAAATAAAAAAACTGCAAAAAACAGAAAAAAAAAACAGAAAAAATTTAAAAAATATACCTATAACCGGGTCCTCCGACACATCGATGAAAGCGCGGGTTAACGCATACTCCTCATCGGGCTCCCACGGTATCACATTTTTTTTCGCTCGGGTGGTGGTTTCCGCTTTTTTTTTATGTGGCCGTTTTGCTTTTGCTTTTCCTTTTCCTTTTTGCGTCTCCGCTACTTCGGGTTGTGTTTCCGGAACAACATCGGGTTCGTGTTGTGGGGAGCCGAAAGCTTGAGCCGACCCGAACGCTTGAGACGACCCCATTCCGTCGGTGTTTTGATTCGGGTTCCACCCGTAGAGATTCGGGTCCCATGATAGCGGTTGGTTCAAAAGATTCATGAACCCGGGATTTTGTTGATTGTAGTCGAGAAAACCGGAGCCGAAAGGGTTGGGTCGAGTGGGAACCGGCGACACGGGGCGAGTAGGATTACCACTTTGGTTTGGGTCCGCACTTGATCGGGGAGGAATGAAGCCACGATTGAATGGATGCATTGTATAAAATATAAGGTTTTCTAAAAAAAAGTGGAAGAGATAAAGGGTTGGGTTGAGTGTGTATGGTAAAAAATTAGGAAATGAGGTATTTATTAAGAAAGTTTTGGAAAAAAGTTGAATTTTTTTTTTTTTTTTTTTTAAGGAATTGACTGTTTACCAACGGTCAAAAATACAAAATTCAATTTGATAGCGCCGTTATACACATCGCGCCGGTTCGAAAAATTGCAAAAATGGCGCCGCTTGTTTTGGTGTTCATAGCGCTATACCGGCGCTATAAGTGGGCATACCGCCCCACTACACATACCCTTAATTGAATTAGGAGACCTACTAAAGTATTACATGTTCTTATGAAACTATAAATACGTTGTAAGCATTTACTAACTTTTGATTTATTTGCAGTCTTTAAATTCTCAATCACGATTCATCTTCTAGGTATGTTTTTATTTTTGCTTTTTAAGTCATTAGTATTTATACATTGTAGAATTGTGTTTATGATTTTGCTTACTTTGATTCTAGGTATTTTGGTTATAAAGTCATTCATAATGTTTTATTTTAACTAGGTATCTAATTCTAAATGTAATTGGCGCTTGATTCAAAACTGTTGTAGTAAAAATGGCAAAATTATTATGAAGGTTGTAACTTGTGATGTTAATTTTTGTTTTACACGAATAGCAGGAATCAAATTGTTACTTTTGGAAGAATTTGAGGTTCGGTTGGTAAGTTATGATCTTCCTAGGTTTGGCGAAAGTGATTCCCACTCTAACAGGACTCTGCAGTCATTAGCGAGCTCTTGGTAGAGGTTTTTATTTACTTCTTAAAACCGGTCCGGATTTGTTAAATTTATTCATTGTCATAGATGTTTTTATTTACTTCTTAAAACCGGTCCGGATTTGTTAAATTTATTCATTGTCAAATTTAATTAGTTCTGGATCCAAAATGGATCCAAAAATTCGGGTCCGTTTTTTCTTTAGTGAAGCCCCGTTTTTTACTAGGATATAAAAACTCTCTAAAACACGCTTTGTTTGTAATCCCTATTCTAAACCCTAGCCTCCCCTTCCCCCCTCTTTAGTTTTGGATTTTTGCAGAGCCAAGAGTGGATTCTTTTGCCAAGAGACGTTCGGATAAAAAGGAGCGAGTCAATAACTACTTGCATAATTTGAAAGAAGCTGCAAAAGTTGGTGGTTTGCCAAGGTTTTATGTTGTTTTTTTTTTGTATTATATCAATAGGCATTTCTGAACGTAGTATCTAATTATTCTAAAAATATGATGGGATGAAGGTGGTCTTAGATATTCCAACAAAGAATTAGCAATAGGTAATTATTTAAGTTGGTATATTCTTACTTCTTAGTTTTAAATTATAGCTTAGGTTTAAGGCACTATAAACCTTTTATTCTGAACACATACAAAATGTCACACTAACCTTTTCATTCAATGACTTAAATTAATCATGTTCTAATTCAGTAACTATTTATTATTATTGTTGTTGTAAATGGATAAAAAAGTGGGTGGGTTATTCATGACCCAAGCCCTGCTGGCCTATATTGCCTGGTGCTAAAAAATAATCATTTCAATTTGAACGATTTTAGCCACTTACCCAACCTATCTCCACTTTATATTGTACCTTGACTTTTAGTTATGTTGGCATTGTTAGCTCATCTTTTCATGTTTTTTTAGGTTCATGTTGGCACTACATACTTCCAAAGGCTATCAAGGGTAGTTCTGCTGTTAGAAATGAATCAAACTCTTAAGAAAATGAAAAGAGGAGTTTAACGAGTAAGTGCACATAAATTATCTCCTATTTAAAGGATGCAGGTCTGAGATATACTATATTATTTTTCCTTATGTTTAAATGTATATTTAACAGGTAAACTTCTTTTAATCAACATTATACTTTTTAATTTGTGGTTTTTCTATGCCAAATAGAGTATAGTTAAGCCATATTTGTGGGGATTGGACGCCGGTTGAAAAGAACAAAGCCAGATATTCATGCTTGCTTGAAAATGATGAGGTTCATATTATGTTTTTTCCTTTCTTAATAAATAGTTCGTCATCTTATTTTTTATAAACATAGCTGACTAATATTACAGAAATCCAATCAGTTATTATTGTAACTAGGTTATCACCCGTGGTACCCACGGGTTGTTTTATTTTATTAGTTATTAATCATGTATATTTTTTAAGTATAACGACTTATTTTTTTTTTAAATTTGTGAGGACATGCACTGATAATCCTATATAAATTATGAGATAAGATTATTGGTTTACTGTTTGAGGATATAATCTTTGATTTTAAAATAAACTAGTATTAAACACCCCTCGCGTTGCGGCGGGAGCGAGCACTAATACCACACTACTATCAGCAACCACCGACACTGAAGTTGCGGTGTTAATGCGAAGAAATTAAACCGAAACGTAAAACATAGAATAAAATAACTAAGTTGATTTAGGACTCGCGCGTTAAGATGAGCCCGCGTCTATTTTTTTCCGGTTGACAGGTTCATCGTAATCTATATATAATATATATCATTACCACTATACAAACCATAATGCATACATTACAACAACCATTGCATCAATATGTTGCAAATTATATTTATACAAGATTTTGGCTAAATTAATTAGATTATTATAAATAATAGTAATTTACAAATAAAACAACACAACTTTGAATGGATCAAACCGATTGAATATGGCAAGATAATGAAACCATTATTTGATTAGGGTACAACCACTTAAGCACAATTTACAACCATACATACACACAAAATATATTGAATTTGGTAAGGTAATGAAACCATTATTATTTGATTAAGGTACAACCACTTAAGCACAACTTACAACCTATATTTGACTAAGGTACAACCACTTAAGCACATGTTACAACCAATGATGTGATTAAGTTGTAAAATTATTAAAGTATTTAGGTTAAAAGTAAGATAATAATTAAAGACAAAAAAAAAAAAATCAAGTGGGTACAACCATTTTTGCTAAAATTACAACTAATAATGCAATAAAATGTTATAAATGAATATATAGTTAATATGTAATTTTTTTTTTTTTTTTGAGAAGCCCCCAATGCATGAGTTACAACCAACTATGCTCTAAGTTGTTGATAAATTATAATATGTAAATAATCGTTGATTGATATTTATTTGAAAATATTTATGTATTTTTGGATACCGTGAAAATCAGTATTTGAAAACTTGTATTAATAAAGATTATTGAAACACTTTTATAGGGATCAGAACCCTAATTTTCGGTAATTACATAAGTTTTTTTAAAACATCTTTTTATTAACATATATATGTTTAGTATAAGACCAGAACAATTATACTAACCATAATATCTTTTTGTTAACATATACTTAATTAGTATAAGACCAGAACAATATATTGTTATTGGGTAAAAATATATTATTCATAGTATAAAAAAGGTTGTCGCTGGAAAATAAACTATAAACACAAGTTGTAAGGTAGATATGATATCTAAAATATTGTATGATTACATATCGTATGATAGATTTTATGATTATTATAATTGTCCTAAATGCGAATAAATGGTGGATTGAAATATTAGATAAAAAATCTATGATTTTATTTAAGTGAAAATAAGTATTTTGTTTAAATATGAATGTTACGAATCATCTTTAATTATTGGGTTATAGATAAGTTATTTAAATACAATTGAAGTATATAAGACATGATAATTATATCATTTTAAATCGTATTATTACATATTAAAATGATAAAATTAACTTCCCTGCCAATTAATTTTATAAAATTTAAAATTAGTTACATTTAAGAAATGGTTTTCACATACAACGTTAACAGTAACAGTGATTAAACAACAATCACAATTATTATAAAACAAACCTTATTATTCAAAACATTATTGTCTTCAAAACCACACCACCAAACATAAATAAACGGGAAAGAAAATATAAGCCAATTGTCTTAAAAACAACACGACCAAACATAAATCTAAGGACAAAGGCTACTTCTCCATTTTTGGAATGAGAAGTTTGGGAGATTCAGAATCTTGCACTTCATATTTTTCATCACTAACACGACGTTTGGTTGAAGAACATCCGAGTGTGTCGGCAACAACATACACCTCATGAAGATTACGTTTAACTTCGCCAGTAGAAGATGATTTCTGATTAATTTGCATGACATTTGAAATAGGCGTTTTATTATCTTCGGTGTAAGAAACCTCATCCTACAAAAAAATAGTTGATAAATATATAAATCTCATATAAGTCAATAAATGTAACCTTCATAAAATTTAAACATAAAAAGTCATTGTAACATCACAGGGATTTGATTGAATTTCAGACAGTTGAAGACCGGATGTTTCGGACTGCTCGTGCTAAAACAAAACCAAGAATAATTAAAAATACTTATAATAAAAAATAATAAGTTTATAAATAAAAGGACATATCGTATTGATAAAAGGTTATACTTGATGAATTTTGAATTTAGTGTATAGTGCAGAAATAATCTCTAGATCTGATGTGACCATTGAAATTCCATAATTCTCCACTTGATACTGAATCTTAAATTCAAAAACAGTTATGATGAAAGCAAGTTTCTGGCCAATCAAGCTGTCAAATACATCAGGATATGGCTTGGGGATACCACCTGAAGCTAATTCCTACGAATTTAGAACAAATAAGTATTAATATCTATTAAGGATACAAAAGACATTATTTGTACAAATTATTGAGATTACCGAATTTGATAAGTAAATATACCTCATTTTGCACTTGCACCAATTCTTTTTCTTTTTGAAAATCTTGTATGCTTCAAAGTCAAATAATGTCAATGTAACAGTACCAGATGAGTCTTGAACACGAATTGGTATCTTGAAACATTTTATATTCATGTTCTCTTTTGTTTATTAATATAAACAGTTTCAAGATACCAATTCGTGTTCAAAACTCATCTGGTACTATTACATTGATACTATTTGACTTTGAAGCATACACGATTTTCAAAAACCAAAATAATTGGTGCAAGTGCAAGATGAGGTATATTTACTTATCAAATTCGGTAATCTCAATAATATGTACATATATGTCTTTTGTATCTTTAATAGATATTAATACTTATTTGTTCTAACTTTGTAGGAATTAGCTTCAGGTGGTATCCCCAAGCCATATCCTGATGTATTTGACAACTTGATTGGCCAAAAACTTGCTTTCATCATAACTGTTTCTGAATTTAACATTCAGTATCAAGTGGAGAATTGTGGAATTTCAATGGTCACATCAGATCCAGAGATTATTTCTACACTATACACTAAATTCATAATTCATCAAGTATAACCTTTTATCAATACGATATGTCATTTTATTTATAAACTTATTATTTTTTATTATAAGTATTTTTAATTATTCTTGGTTTTGTTTTAGCACGAGTAGTCTGAATCATCCGGTTTCAACTGTCCAAAATTCAATCAAATCCCTGTGATGTTACAAAGGTTTTTTTAATGGCTTTTTATGTTTAAATTTTATAAAGGTTACATTTATTGACTTATATGAGATTTATATATTTATCAACTATTTTTTTGTAAGATAAGGTTTCTTACACCGAAGATAATAAAACGCCTATTTCAAATGTCATGCAAAGTAATCAGAAGGCATCTTCTACTGGCGAAGTTAAACGTAATCTTCATGAGGTGTATGATGTTGACGACACACTGGGATGTTCTTCAACCAAACGTCGTGTTAGTGATGAAAAAGATGAAGTGCAAGATTCTGAATCTCCCAAACTTCTCATCCCAAAAATGGAGAAGTAACCTTTGTCCTTAGATTTATGTTTGGTAGTGTTGTTTTTAAGACAATTAGCTTATATTTTCTTTCCCGTTTATTTATGTTTGGTGGTGTGGTTTTGAATAATATGGTTTATTTTATAATAATTGTGATTGTTGTTTATATCACTGTTATTGTTAACGTTGTATGTGAAAACCTTTTCTTAAATGTAACTAATTTTAAATTTTATAAAATTAATTGATAGGGAAGTTAATTTTATCATTTTAATATGTAATAATACGATTTAACATGATATAATTATCATGTCTTATATACTTCAGTTGTATTTAAATAACTTATCTATAACCCAATAATTAAAGATGATTGAAATATTTATTCTTTTCGTAACATTCATATTTAAACAAAATACTTATTTTCACTTAAATAAAATCATAGACTTTTTTTATCTAATATTTCAATCCACCGTTTATTCGCATTTAGGACAATTATAATAATCATAAAATCTATCATATGATATGTAATCATACAACATTCTAGATATGATATCAACGACAACCTTTTTTATACTATGAATAATATATTTTTACGCAATAACAATATATTGTTCTGGATGTGGTTATTATAATTGTTCTGGTCTTATACTAAATAATTATATGTTAACAAAAAGATATTATGGTTAGTATAATTGTTCTGGTCTTATACTAAATAATTATATGTTAACAAAAAGATGTTTTCGAAAAACTTATGTAGTTACCGAAAATTAGGGTTCTGATCTCTATAAAATTGTTTCAATAATTTTTATTAATACAAGTTTTCAAATACAGATTTTCACGGTATCTAAAAATACATAAGTATTTTCAAATAAATATTTTCAAATAAATATCAATCAAAGATTATTTATTTTAAAATCAAAGATTATATCCTCAAACAGTAAACCAATAATCTTATCTCATAATTTATATGGGATTATCAATGCATGTCCTCACAAATTTTTAAAAAAATAATCCGTTATACTTAAAAAATATACATGATTAATAACTAATAAAATAAAACAACCCGTGGGTACAACGGGTGATAACCTAGTGTATAATATATAGTACATAAGCGATATACCTAAATCACTTTCAATTCTGTCACTAAATCACATGCAAGCCTACCTAGGTTTTCGTCTCATCGTGTGTTACGCCAGAGAGTGTTCAGCTATTGTGACGGCACAACGTCTGTCAGCTCCCGGGGGAACACCCAAGCCAAATTTTGAAGCCAGAGTGGGTCCGGTTAAGAGAACATAGTCTGGCCGGCGTGAGGCAACGAGACTCTCCAATTTGAGAAGTGCGGTGGTCTAACAGAAAAAATTCGCCATTTAAGAAAAAACAATAATAATTTGTGCTAAACAACACACACATGACTTAAGTTGTAAAATATAAAGAACATATTAAAGGTTGAAAACGATATACAACACACCCATCAACATAAGAGAAAATAGTGTGTTTTTGATGTTGTGATGTACACGTTGTTTGTTGTTTATTCTTTTTATCGACTTTTCAAATGGAAGGTAATGCGTTGGAGTCTAGGACAAATTGTGTTCCGGATTGAACCAAGAGGTTTTCTTAGTTGTGGGTTTCCCCTAGGAGAGTAGGCTAGGTCATCACGTTATGTTCTTTGGGCAGAAAGTTTATTCCGGGTGTCCAGACTTTAATGTTCTAAAAAAGTATATATTACGTAACAAATGGGAAGAAAGTTGATTCTCGGTGTCCCGGCTTTGATGTTCCAAAATAGCATATATTATGTAATAAAATGAGATATTGGATTTAAATAACCCTAATTTTCACCAATTAGCTAATAACATTTTCAACTTTCGATTTGTACAATACCACTCCCAACTTTCAACAATGTGAGAAGCCTCCTTTTTCACATATCTTCATCTCTTCTTTAAAAACCAGTACGTGGTGATTGGTGAAAGATTAAAACTCATTTTCACATATGTAGTCTTTTTCACAAGTCAAGTATTGCATAATAGCATAGTAGGTTTGAATGACTACTAATTCTCTATGTTTAATCTTTATCTAAATGACATTATAATATTATAATATTTATTCTGTATGATCTATATGAGGGAACTAAGAGTGGTTCGTGGGTGTGGGAGTGAAGTGATAATGTAATCATTTACTGAATGGACGAAGTTGTGGGCTGCACTCCCTGCTGACCTGTTTTTATATAAAAACATTTAAATTAAACTTAACTAAAATATAAAATAATAATACAGATTAGAACAATATATATTTTTAAACCGAATTGTAATAATGGCATGCTTATATTTAAGGTAATAATAGTTAAAACAAAAGCCATGGTAGAGGGAAAACCCTCTGCTGTTTGTTTTTTCAGAGGTAAAACGTCTGCAGTCTGCGGACCACATCTGCAGACATCTGTAGCTGAAGAGGTGGACCAAACCTCTGCAGTCTGCAAGAAAAAGACTGTTTGTTTTTTTTTTTTTTTTGAAAGCTGCTGAAATAAACTGAAATATAAATAAACTGATTTTTTTTTAACTTAAAAGAGTATTACATGTGAATCACTTGTAAATAAGTTTTCATAAAGCTACTTTAAGCTCGGCTCGTTTACACCCCTATTTAAAACTGATCATCAAACCCATAAATAACATACAATAATTGTCACAATATCCCTGTACCCAAACATCAAAACTAATGATCAAATACCCACTTTCCCAAAAACAATGCTAAACACCCCCTAATTGCACACTCCATCTAAACCCTAATCAAGATTCAATCTTTCCTTCATATAAACCAAAATCTATCTGCAAATCAACCTAATTACCAAATCCCATCAAAACAAACCGATAAAATCAACCAAAAAGATACAAAATTTTGAAACTTTAATCACTTAAACCTCACGGCCAGCGTGATAAGAGAAAGAAGATGAAAGTTTTGGAGATGATTGTTCGTCATTGGTGGGATTGGAAACTGGTAGAAGCAGTTCTCGATCTCTGTCTCTGATGATTGATGATTTTTTATCAACCATTTGTGATTATTCTTCAAGATTTTGTTGAAAATCTTTGAACTTTGAGTTGTAAATTTTGGTATTGAATTTGAGTTATGTTCGTTAGAAACTTCTTTGGGGAATTGGGGTTGTGTTGCGTGTCAGGGGAGGTTCCAGGGTTTTTTTTTGGGGGGGTGAGTGTGTTTGTCGCTAGGCAAAAAGAAATAATGAGAAGAGGTTTGAAGACATGAGTCCACATCTGTACGAAGAAGAGGACGCGCAAACCTTTTTTTTAATGAAAGGTCTTCGAGAAAACAAACAGTCTCCAGACCTAAAGGTCTACGCGGCGCATACATAAGAGGTCAGGAAGCTCTTATTGAAAAAACAAACAGCCCCTAAGTGTTTAAAAAGGAGAAGGTTATGGGTTCCATACGCGGAGAGTGGAGAGTGTAATATTTAGCCGTTAAAAAAAATAAAAATTAAAACAAAAATAAAAAGTTTATCAAATTTTTCAACAACAAAAATTATGAACTTTGTTGAAACTTTGAATACTTTAATAAGTCTTTAACTTTATATATATATATATATATATGCCAGTTAACGTACATTACGGCTTAACGTACGACCGGTACGTCACGAAATTACACACGTTCAATGGAAAATCACGCACGTTATAAATCTCAGAAAAACTAATCACGCATGTTGGACATATGAAATCACGCACATTAGTCGGCATTCGCTACTCCCAGTTCAAAAAACGCAACCGCTTTTCTACGATCTGAAACCACTGTTACTGCCCTCTGACTCCAATTGAATCAAAGTTTAGTCATGTTCCTGCATCATCTGTTCTACGGTCTGAATCAAAAGCTTTGTCGTGTTCATCCTCTGTTCTACTGTTTTTTATTTCATGTCGACGTTATTGCAGAAACTTTTCTAAATCAACGATGAATTTGACCACATTTCGATGAAATTGACCGAACAATGGCCAATTTGTACTGAAATGAAAAGAAACTTGAACCGAATTGGAACCCAGATTGAGTCGTTAATTGCCTGGAAACTCTGTGTAAAATCACGCATGTTATAGTGTAAAATTACGCACGTTGTCGTACGTGATGTACGTTAAGCCGTAATGTACATTACACTTTCTATCTCTCTCTCTCTCTATTTCTATATATATATATATATATGGAGCCGCTAAAATGAAAACCACCCCAGTTATAAGAACCGTGAGAACCACTCTCCACCAATCATATTATGCCAACAAAAAGGGTAATTTGGTCATTTACCCCAATTGTCATATCCTACCTCTCTCCACATTAAATACCACCAGCTTTTTTAAAATGTCATATTGTATTTAAACCCATCTTTTGTCTTTATCTCCTCATTCTCAATTGAAACTCATCCATCTTTGATGAAGTTTTTGAAGACCTTCATCTTCATCCTCTACAAAAGCAAACATCCCTGCTCCCTCTCTCTCTCGATGACATCCAGCCCCAACCTCTCACCCACCACCACATCGCAACCACAGCCCCCCATCCCCCGTTACACGCTGAAGAATCACCACCACCACCGTCTGGTGGTGGTGCGACGACGGCAAGTGGCGGTGGTGGGTTTTTGATGGCGAGCTCCGGCGACGTTCCAGTTTACCATTAAGTTGACCCTCTCCGATTTACCAGTACGATGGTGGTGGGTTTGACGACGGCGGTGGTGGTGTTTGAGGATTGGACGGTGGTTGTGGTGGTGTTGGAGGCGATGGCTGTGTGAGCGGTGGTATCGTCGATGTCAGAGGTTCCTTGAATATGTGGGTATTTGATTCTCCGGCGGACCTCCGGCCGGTCAACCTTTCGTGAGTCAAAAGGTTCGATTTGTTTCTGTTGTGTTACAATTACAGAAATTTGGTTATTATTGTTGCTGGGTTTTCCTTTGATTTGATTTTGGGTATATACAGCTTGTTTGGTTGTTATTGTTGGTGGGTTTTCCTTTGATTTTGGGTATTCTTTATTCTTTGGTGGGTGTGGTGGTGTGGCGGCAGTGGTTGATGTCGAAGGCTCCGATGTTGGGTTTATTGATTTGTATTCTTGAATCTGATGGTTTTTTGATATGTTGGGGGTTTTGATTTGTGTTCTTTGAATCTGTGGGTTTTGATACGATCGATTGGATGGCGATTATGCAAAAAAAAAAAAAAAAAAAACCGTAGATTTTAATGACGATGGCGCGGCAAGGACGGCGTATGGTAGGTTTTTTGAACTTGCAACCCCACTTTTGCAGCCTTTTGATTATCGGATAATCTGAGCCAAACCCTGTTGTTTTTTTCGAGATACACTTTGTTTTGATGTTGTTGGTTTTTTATTTTCCCCACTAGTCGATGATGATAACAATATATCTGAGACACCTCCCAAGTTTGCGATATCTGGGTGCGTTCGTTTTTGCGTAAAAAAGTTTTGTAAAAAAAAAAGTTAAACCGTAAACTTTTTAACGTAAACCATAAACTTTTTAACGTAAAACGTAATTTTTTTTACGTAAAACGTAATTTTTTTACGTAAAACGTAAAAAGTTTAACGTAAAACTTAAAACGTAAAAGGTTTAAAAAGTTTAACGTAAAACGTAAAAAGTGTAAAAAACGGCGCGTTAAAAAAAGGTCAAAAAAACAGCGCGTTAAAAAGACGTGTAAAAAAACTTGCAAAAAAACGTGTAAAAAACGACGTGTAAAAAAACGTGTAAAAAACGGCGCGTTAAAAAAACGTGTAAAAAACGACGCGTAAAAAACGTCGCGTTCAAAAAATGAGGCTTTGAAAAAGCCCGGCGTAAAAACGGCGCGTTAAAAAAACGACGCTTGAAAAAGCCCGGCGTGCAAAAACCGGCGCGCAAAAACCGGCGCGCAAAAAACTTTGCCTTGTTAGAAAATTTTGAATTTAAAAATTCTTTTAATAGAAAATTTCTTTTTAAAAAATAAAAAAGTAATATAATAAAACAAAAAAGTAATAAAAAAAAATAAAGACAAAATAGAGTAATTTTACTAAACTATCCTTTAGGATTAAAATATTAAAGACATAATAAGACAAAATGTATTTAATATTCATTTTAGTTACTTTTAGTCTCATCCATCCATCTTGTTGATCTAATGGGTAGGAACTGGTTCTCGCGGTTCTTACAACCGTAGGTGGTTTTCATTTTAGCGGCACACACACACATATATATATATATAGGGGACCGCTAAAATGAAAACCATCTCTAGTTGTAAGAATCGAGAGAACCACTTTTCAACCACTAGATCTTTAAGATGGATGGTTGAGATTAAAAGTAATTAAAATTAATTTTAAATACTTTTTGTCTTATTATGTTTTTAATATTTTAAATCAAAAGAGCAATTTAATAAAATTATTCTTTTTTGTCTTTTTGTCTTTATTGTTTTTCATTACTTTTTTGGTATTATCATATTACTTATTTTTTTTAAATAGATTTTTTTTATTAAAAACCATTTTAAATTCAAATTTTTTAACAAAACAAATTTTTTTAGCGCGCCGGTTTTTGCACGCCGTTTTTACGCCCGGCTTTTACACGCGTCGTTTTTTAACGCGTCGTTTCTGCACGCCGTTTTTACGCCTGACTTTTCCACGATTCATTTTTTTTAACGGGCCGTTTTTACGCCCCGTTTTAACACACCGTTTTTTAAGTCCCGTTTTTTTACGCGACGTTTTTATGCCCCGTATTCACGCCCTTGTTTAGGCACCGTTTTATCACACGGTTTTTTTACGTTTTACAATTTACGTAAAATAAGTTTACGTTAAAAAGTTTACGTTTTACGCTTTACGTTAAAAATTTTATGTTTTACGCTTTACGTTAAAAAGTTTACGTTTTACGCTTTACGTTAAAAAGTTTACGTTTTACGCTTTACGTTAAAAACTTTACGTTTTACGTTTTATGTTACAAAAATTTACGCTTTACGTTAAAAAATTTACGGTTTTAACTTTTTTTTTTACAAAAACTTTTTAGGGTTTTAAACCTTTTTACAAAAAACAAAAAAAAAATTACGCCCCGTTTCCCCATTTTTTACGCCCCCGTTTAACGAAAAAACGGACAGAGTTTCCCCTGTTTTTGAATGATCCCGACAACTAAAGTGTCGATATCTTTTCAAAACACAAACAATAACTTTTCAATAATACAAAACAAAACAATATATATAAAATTTTCATCAAAATGCCAAGCGTAACAAGTCACTAAAGTATCGGTTCGATCTCGGTTCGCGTTAACTATAAAAATATATAAGCTATGTAATAAAAATCCGCGTTGTTAAAATGTTACCGGGTCTCGTGTTGACTGATTTTGACCGCAGTTGACCTGGCTTGACCGTTTGAACAGTGTCTTACCACCATTTGGTCGCACAGTTGCATTCGTGGTGGAAGGTAAACTTGAGACCTTCTTTTGATGACCCGTTTCTTCTGAATATGATACGTTTGGATATGAAGTTTTTGAATGAACCTGTTGAGACGATTCCTGACCCGGAGCCTTGTTTTGTGTTCCTAAATCTGGAGATATGACTTCATTCCGTCGCCGTCCCATATCTAAACATCTCCGCCGTATTCGACTTACCACCTCCGTCGCGGTCCCATATCTAAACATGCCCGCCGCATTCGACTTATCATAACTCATAACCTCAGTTGAAACTACAGTATTTACAACACTTTCAATTCAAACCGTACGACTACTTTCATAACCCTATGTTATCTTCATCCTCCAAATTCAAAACAGATTCAATCTCATGCTCAAAAATTATTATATAACAACAAATAAAACCAAACTATTTGTAACAACTCATAAGATGTAACATCTAAACGATTTATAACAACATATATAAGTAAACCTTAACACAATTTACAAACAATAGGATCGTCTGAAAGCCGGAAACAGATAGAATTAAGTTATCAATTGATTGTGAGAGAATGAGTAATGTACCTTTTGTGTAACCTGTCGTTCTGTAGCGATTGCCATGAGAGCAACATAAAACATCTTCGTCAATAGAAAAACATTTTGGGGTCAGTCAAGAAATTATTCAAACACTTGGTGCGCAACTATTAAGAAACTGTGTAAACTGCAAACAACTATTCAATCAGTAAAAAAATACACGAAACAAAGCTCTCGACTGAGATCAAAATTACCTAAAATCTCATGAACGTCTCCATAGTTTCCGTCGATCTCCGCCATTTGCATCACCGCAACTCCGCCGTAGAGTAGGTTTGGGCAGTATAGGGCTTCTTTTTGGTCAGGCCAAATGTAATCTATCAACCTTTAAGGGTCGTTTCGTCTTTAGTAGGATTGGTTTTGCAATTCAAAAGGGGGTTGCGGCGCAGCTTGTTTCCCGTTTACCTGCCACTTGTTTGTAATTTGCTAATTTGGAACAAAAAAAATAGTGTAGATGGAAAAAAATGCAATTGGACAAAATAACCCTTCATCTACAGCAGATCAAGCATAACCTTTCCATAGAATCCAACAAACGATCTGAGATGGTCGTGGCGGTGACCCGTCGGCCGGGGAAGTGGCCGGAGATGACTGAACCATCTAACATATCCGCCGCATTCGACTTACCACGTCGCCGTCCCATCTCTAAACATAATGTCAATTGCTACAATTCAAATAGCAATAAATATAATATCTAGAATAATACACTTCATGTCTTTTGTATGTATAGAAACTTACCCAGCACATGGACGACCATCACTGGCATCTAAACATTTCACTGTCTCTGCTGTCATACACTCCTCTGTTTGGCAGAAAAAGTTACCGGAAATAGTAAGAAACCAATTTGTTCTCGTTCACCTATGAAACTTGCTTGTTTTCTTGTGTGTATTGCGATTCTATGATGTATACCATTTGAATTTGGATCAAAAGCTAGATGCGATGGAGAGGGGCTGTGGGTGTGGGGTGTGGTTGCAGGAGAAACGAGGGGCCGCCGGAGAAGGAGGGGCGTCGCCGGAGTAGGAAGGGGATCACCAGAGTAGGAGGTGTTCGCCGGAAAAAAGAGGGGTCGCCCTATACTCTGATGAAGATGATGAAGAGTTTCTTCATCAGGGATGGGTTTTCAAAAGTGAGGAGAGAGACAAAGATCTGACATTTTAAAAGGTAGGGAGAGAGAAATATGTGACATTTTAAATGTGGAGAGAGGTGGGGATTTGACATTTGGGGTAAATGACCAAACTACCCTTTAGGGTGGCAGAATCTAATTGGTTGAGATTGTTTCTCACGGTTCTTACAACTGGGGATGGTTTTCATTTTAGTGGCTCCCTATATATATAGGGTGGGGTTCTAGAGTGAACACTAATGTATTTGCGAACTGAGTGAAAAAATCTTGGCCACTGATTTACACACGTGGATGGCTAGGATTTCATCACCAAATCGTAAAATACACAAGTGCATTTCATCATTAAATCATGACCATTGATCTACACACATGTATGGCCAGGATTAGTTCTATCAGTTCGCAAACTACACTAGTGTTCACTCTTGAACCTAATCCTATATATATATATATATATATATATATATATATATATATAGGGGAGTGTTTAAATGAGAACCCTAAATATCGCGAGAACCGTGAGAACGAATGAAAAAACTGCAAAAACTTGGTCAAAAACATTTCAAATTCAAAATTTCCTTTTTACACTTATCATTATTATTCGAATACAACGTTAAAAATTTAATTAACACGTTTAAATTTACATGTATTCGTAAATATTGAAAATTTACACATGTGTAAGTTTTCTCATTTACACATGTGTAAATTTGTTGTATTTAACAGATTTACACATGTGTAAAAAAATCTAATAAGATTGATTTTGAGAGAATAAATGAATTATTTGATGTTGTAAATTCTTTTTTTAATGTTGTATCTTAATTACAATGAGGTTTTATAAAAGAAAATTTGTTTTGATTGGTTTTCTCATTCGTTCTCATGGTTCTCGTAATATTTAGTGTTCTCAAGGTAACCCTCCTATATATATATATATATATATATATATATATATGGGAAGGATATATAGAAAACCCACTTATGGTGAGAAAACCTAGGAAACTCAAAGCTCACGATTTTTTTTTTGAAAAAATTTACACATGTAATATACATTTTTTAAGGGTTTTAGGCAAAAAAAAAAAAAAAAATCAAATAAGCGCAGAGTGGATATTTAAAAAAAAATAAACAAGTTTTGGTGTAACATATGTTACACATATGTTACATTTATGTCACATATGTTACCCAGGAAGCTTGTTTTTTTTTTTTTTTTTTAAATATCCACTCGGAAATTCTTTGATTTTTTTTGTCCAAAACCCTTAAAAAATGTATATTACATGTGTAAATTTTTTCAAAAAAAAAATCGGGAGATTAGAGTTTCCTAGGTTTTCTCATTTGTAGGGGTTTTCTCCATATACTTGCATTATATATATATATGAGTAAATTACAAGTTTTGTCCTTTATGTATGTCCCAAATTGCAAGCGCTGTCCTTTGTCTTTAAAATTGATGAGTTTTGTCCTTAATGTTTGCAAATCTTGCACGTTATGTCCTTTAGGCCTAACCAAGTTAATTTTTTTTGTTAAATCTGATCATGTGCAAGGCACATGAGGGCATTTTTGTAATTTCGTTTTTTTAATAAATGGAAACAATATATAATTATTATATGTTATATACATAAGCACACACCCTCTCTCTCCTCAATTAACATCCTGTTTCACTGAGTCATCATCTTCCCCAAATATGAACCCTAATTTGCGCATCCTGTTTCACGTCAAATTCGAGCTATATGATCACAATTAACGAATAAAACCTTAGGGCTTTTGAATGGAAAATGAAAACGAGTAGGATGGTGGCTTTCTTACCTAAAATCGGTGCACAGATTACAACGGTGGCCCGCCGAAAAAGGTTGCAGCGGCGGCAATGACAACAGAGAAAGAGAGGTAAGAGCAGTGGCTTTCTTACCTAAATACCCCCTAAGCAACCACCGGCGTAAACACAAAAAACCCTTGAAACCCTCCTTCTTTCTCATCTGAACCAACCACAGGAGGAACACAGCTCGCGAGCAAGGTTAACATGAAGACGAAGCTGATTAACAGTAACAGCTTGATTTTGAGTGAACCGGCGGCGGAGATCGCCGTCTGCCGGAACTTCTGAACCGGTGTGGATTATGTTGATGAGAGTGAGGTTTTGACGTTGGCGGATGATGAGAATCATATTAATAAGCATAATTTTAGGATTCCGTTTGTGTGTGGGTGTAGGAATTTGGGAGAGGCGTTGAGGAGGATTCGTGAAGGTGCTGCGATGATTCGGACGAAAGGAGAAGCAGGAACTGGTATGATTTTGATGTTTTTTTGATGATTTTTGTTGTTTTTGTTTGGTGTTGTTAATTGATTGCAGGGGTGGGGATGATGGTTGCAGGGGTGGGGGCGGTGGTTGCAGGGGTGGGGATGATGGTTGCAGGGGTGAGGATGGTGGTTGCGGTGGTAGAGAGAGAGGGAGGTGTAGAGAGAGAGTTGTAGATAGAGAGAGAGTGAAGATCTGATTGATATATATTGTATATGTATATAAATAATAGTAATAATAATAGTATTTTTTTTAAATATATTTTGTTTTAATTTTTTAAATAATAATACTAAATATATAGGTAAAAAGACAAAAATACCCTTTGGTGAGCAGATTTAACAAAAAAAATTAACTGGGTTAGGCCTAAAGGACATAACGTGCAAGATTTGCAAACATTAAGGACAAAACTCATCAATTTTAAAGACAAATGACAGCGCCTGCAATTTGGGACATACATAAAGGACAAAACTTGTAATTTACTCTATATATATAGAGAGAGAGAAAGTGTAAAATACATTATGGCTTAACGTACATCACGTACGCGACCAAATTACGCACGTTATTATGAAAATCAAGCACGTTATTAACTCAACAAAACCTAATCACGCATGTTGAAACAAATAATCACGCATGTTATCACGCATGCCATACCTCCTAGTTAAAAAATCGCATCCCCTGTTCTACGATCTGAAACCACTGTTACCGCAATCTGACTCTAATCGAATCAAAGCTTGGTCATGTTCATGCATCCTCTGTTCTACGGTCTAAATCAAAGCTTGGTCATGTTTTTTCATCCTCTATTCTACGGTCTGAATCAAAGATTTGTCATGTTTTCTTCATCCTCTGTTCTACGGTTTGATTTCGAGGGTCGATATTTTGATGAAACTTTTCAAAATCAACGATGAATTTGAACCCAATTCGATGAAATTGACCAAACAATAGCGAATTTGAAGTGAAACGAAAAGAAATTTGAACCCAATTCGATGAAATTGATCAAACCCAGGCTAAATGAAAATTTGATATAATCACGCATGTTATATGAAATAATCACGCATGTTGGTTTTTTGAGTTTATAACATGCCTGATTTTCAAATGAACGTGCTTAATTTGGTCGCGCACGTGATGTACGTTAAGCCGTAATGTACGTTAACCTTCCTCTCTCTCTATATATATATAGGGGAAGGTTCAAGTAAAAACTTCTTTTATCGCGAAAGCTAACTAAAAAAGCCTAAAAAACATACAATTTTTTTTTATTAAAATTCGTTATTTTTTTATAAATAGAAAAACTTTTTTTCAAAAAAAAAAAAATTGTAGTGCACATGTGCAATAGTACGCATGATAATGCACATATGCAGTACAAGTTTTTTTTTTTTTTTTTTGAAAAAAAGTTTTTTTTTATATATAAAAAGTAGCAAAAATTGGTTAAAAAAATGTTTGGTATGTTTTTTTAGGCATTTTTAGTTAGTTTTCGAGTTTTCACGATAAAAGAAGTTTTCACTTGAACCCTCCCATATATATATATATTTTCAGAAAAAACTTTAAGTTTAGGTTTTTATCTAGTAAATGTATATTTATAGTCTAATTAAGAGTATCCGAGATCATATATGATAGTTTGGTTTTCTAAAACTTTTTTTTTTCTATTAGATAAGTTCATCTATAATGTAGGTTCTTAAAAACACTTGCACGTCACTCCTATCTGGATTTTGCCCATCTCCTGGCCAAAAATAGCGTTATAAATGTCCAAAAACGCTTCACCTCTCTCTCTCGTTTCATATATATACCGTTTTGGCGTTTTCTAGCAAAACTCTCTCCTCCATCTATCATCTACGGAAACTTAAAATCCCATAGACAAGTGCTACAAGGATGCTCTCACAATTTGATTAAGATTTGACTTTACTATTTATAGATGGCCACAAACAACACCAAAAGGGAAAATTCTAACAAACGACCTTCTGAAAGGTCACTTCCGGACCACAAAACATTTGGAGGCTATATAAAATACACACAAATACTTTTTAAACCGACGCATTGGTTGGACCACAATAACTTAATTTAATAAAAGAAAGAAAAACATTTGTTTAGTAGGTTTGTTCAATACAACAATATAAAGATTTTGAAGAGTAAATTATTTTTTAGTCCTTTGTTTTAGTGTTTTTAAATAGCTGAGTCTAAAATAAAAAAGTTTAACGCCATGAGTACTTAATCGATCATTTTATAACGTTTTGAGTCCCTGCGTTTTAGTGCTTTTAACCACCTAAGATCAAAATAAAAAGTACAGGTGTTATAAATTGGACTCAAAGCGTTATAAAATGAGTGGTTATGGATTCAGGGCGTTAAACTTTTTGATGTTGAACTCAAGTGGTTAAAATGACTAAAATACAAGGACTCAAAAAGTAATTTACTCGATTTTGAATTTAAATTGTTCTATTGTATTTTGAAGTGAGAAAATTAAAAAGAAAAAAATGAACCATACGCCTAAACGAGAAGCCAATGTAAACTACAACGACATGATTGGTCCCAACTCGTAAACAAAACTTTACTAACGGTAAAGTCTTTGACCATGACCGGAATTTCAACATTATATTACCGGTTGATTAGCAACAAACTTTGCCATCAATGAAGTTGTTTGATTTATGCTATGTGTTTTGGAGGCGCCTTAAAAGGTTTTAATGGGAAAAAGTGCAACCACGTCATGTGCCATGGGGTGCGTGATCAATGTGGTGGTGAACATCAGTTTAGTTGCGGACCTAGAAATTATTTACAGAGGGTACGGAAGAGTGGTTCAAGCATATTTTCAGGGGGTATGGTTGGGTTTTTTTTGCCTAAAACAATACACTAATTTTTTTTAAGGGGTGCTCCCGCCCACTCTGGGCTTCACCTAGGTCTGCCCCTGGTGAACATCACATTGATCCGAATTTACTAGATCCGATTCTGGCCGAGGTTGGCCGCGTTTGATTGATTCCGAGCAATTAGGCGAAGTTGAAGAAAGTCAAATCGACAACCTACCTTATAGCGACTACTCGGGAAGTACTCGGCCTTAGAGACCTTGATTTAGCATGTATCTAGGGATGAGCTTGGTACCGACCGGTACTAAACCGGTACCGGAACCGAAAGTAACGGTACCGAAAATCCCCAAAAGTGGGTACCGATACCGAATATACCCGGTACGGTATGGTACCTGTACCGGTTCGGCACCGGTACGATACCGGTATTTGAGGGTAAAACCGGTAAATACCGGTAACGTGTCGGACCGGTACCGAAAATGTCAAAAGTCGGTACCGAAAATATACACGGTTTGGTAAATTCAGTACCAGTACCGGGTCCAATTTCCCCATCCCTACCTCTATCCACAATAACATAATGTATATATGTATGGAAAATTATTAAAGCTTGATGCAACTCAAACATAACGCACTGTCATGGCTTCCCCACTTTCCCCTCACCCACTAAACATGAAAACCACAATACTCGCCGGCGAACCATCCTCCTTCTCCGGCGAAACCGGCAACACCGAAAGACGCATAGCATACGACGTCGGATTCGCTCTTATCGTCCTCCTCTTCATCATCATCGTCACCTACACTTCTTACATGTGCAACCGCATCACACGCTCCCGTTCACCACCACCACTTCCCACCACCTCTTTCCACACCACCGCAGACTCCGACACCGACGACTTCCACTCGTTTTCGCTCTCCACCGGCCTCGAAGACGATATTTTATCGAGTTTTCCAACGGGTGTCTATTCTGAGTTCTTAAACCCTCATAAAGTTGTAGAGACTGATCATGATCATGATCATGTTGTTAACATTATTGACACCGAGTGTTCTATTTGTTTGTCGGATTATGGTACCTCGGATGTTGTCCGGTTGTTGCCGGAATGTGGACACTTGTTTCATGTTAGTTGTATAGATATGTGGCTAAAGGTTCATCCTACGTGTCCGGTGTGCCGGAAGTCGCCATTGCCGACATCTACGGAGTTGACTTGATTCAGATTTGATTCCGTACGTTTGAGTGAATGTGGAACTTAACTTGAAGCTTATTCGTTTAGGACTTTAGGTTAGGTACACTGCTTTTTTAATATATATATATTTTAAATTTTTATGTAGCAAAACAGTTCCACTACTTTATGGTAGTGGACAAGTTGCACCAAGTTAATCTTTCTGCGGGTAATCTGTCACCACTATTTTTTTTTATATATCATTTTAGTAACTAACATATGTATTTAAAATCCAAAATTTTCATATCTAGTTTTTTTTTTAATTGGAGTGTTATATTAGTTAAATATGTATATACAAAAAGTCAAACTGTTATACTTGACTTTCTATTTTGTACCACATATACATTTTAGATCTCTAGTTTCTATTTTGGACTACAATATTCATTTTAAATAATATAGCAATATAATCAAGTAGTTTATGTTCTTAACCATTTAACCATTGAAAGTCATGTGACGCCACTTGTTGATATCACGTCGTTAGTGGCGGATCTAGAAAATAATTACAAGGGCAACGTTTCAATTTTTCTTTTCTATAGGGGCAGCAAAGTCGAAAAACGTCATTTTCTTTCCAAAATTTACACTACCGCCGGAGCGTTAAGGGGAAGCGAGGGCTACCCCTCTGCTTAAGGTATATCCGCCCCTGGCCGTATGGAGCTTGGACCGATAAGAAACCAAACCTAAAACACTTGAAAGTATTTGGTTGTGCGGGATATGTTAAGGTTTCAGGTTCATACTCAAGAAGTTGGATGATAGGAGCGATAAGATGGTATATCTTGGTGTGTAAGAAAATACAAAAGGATATCGGCTCTATGATCCTCGCAAAGGGAAGCTTTGAAGCACCTTTTTACCTACAAAAAGAAGCACCTTTCTAAGAAATTCCACTAAAGCACATTAATACTCACAAACATAAGCACATTTAGCACCTTCCAATAAGTAGGTGAAGCACTTTCTCCCAACCACAGCTTCTTGCAATCTTCATTCCAATAAGAGGGCACCATCAGATGTAATTATGAAAAGTACCATACCTATTTAACTGGGGGAATTGTTTTTTATGAATCTGTACCAGTATCAAGTATCATTATTTATTTTTATGGTTTTCTCTTTCAGATACTATATTGAGCGCTACTATCGTATCGAAACAAACTGACATCGACCAAAATCGAAGTCCGCCTTAACCCATGTCACTTAGTTAATTAGGTTAATGTTATTATAGAGCATTAGTAATTATTATTTTTTACTTTAACTATGCCATTCCAAGAATCCAAGTAAGTGTTATATTGTTATGTTTATATACACCAACACCTTTTTTGTATGTTGCTATTGTTATTTTTATTAATCCAAATTACTTTGTGGGCTAAACCTTTAGTTAATAAAAGTTTTATACACATGAAACATAAAACATAAAACAAAAGCCGAATATATAAGTGCTTGCAGTCAGTAACGAAAAATTGACAAGCCTCAAGTTTTTCTTCATGAAAATGTAACAAAACTAGGAAATTAACCAATGCGCGAGACAATAATGTAGGAAACCGGGTAGAGAAAGGATACCCTACCATCCGAATTTCTGGAAGAACGACGTGGCACAAATGACGACAACAGAATAGATGCACGAATCCATGAACAAAGCACCTAAACCGGCTTTGAACAACATACCCCACTCGAATGGCGAACCCATATTATCTGGCAAATCCGCCTCCTCGCTTGGGTTGTTCAGCTCCTGCTGGATCAACATCATAGCATCCAAAAGAAGAGGTCCTATAGTAATGCTAACATTGATAAATAAAAGTAGAACAAGTGGCCTGGATAGTATGATGCTTCTTATAATGTAGCTTCCTAGAATAGGGAACCCGAGATATGAAAGCATTGCCACGATCCCAACGAAAAAGGAACACTTGCGTCGCGTGTCCTGTGAGGCTAAAATGGCAGGTTGTAACTGACTCGGGCTCACAGTTTTGTACAAATAGATTTTCATTTTTGAACTTGTATCATGTTTTGATTTTGGGGGAGATGATCGGTTCTCACTAGGAGCTTCCATTTTAGTTGATTCGGGTTTGCGCGAAACCGGTTGAACCTTGCTTCCTCCAATTTCAGATAAGTTTTCATCTACAATGTACATTAAATAGTTTCTTTAAATTGGTATAAGACTATAAGGCATCTCAAACGTTTAATAGTAGTACAATGTAATGTAATTATTAAGAGGCTTTCGGGCGCAAACATTTTTTGGGCTTAAAAGCGGATTCTACAATCAGGTCACTTTTGCAAAATAATAATAATAATAACACTACAAGAAATCACCACTTTTAGCGGCGACACCATTAGCGGCGACAGGCCAAATGTCGCCGCTATTGGTCGATCCGCGTCCCGGAGTCTGAAACCAAACCCCAGCCGTTGATCATTATCCTGATCTTTACCGGCGACAAACTGGGCAATAGCGACCCATCAATACCGACGACCCTTTAGCGGCCACACGTCGCCGGTAAAAGGTAATAGTGGCGACAAAATAGGGCAATAGCGGCGACGGCTGTCGCCGCTAAAGGTGCCAGTTTCTTGCAGTGTAACAACAATAACAACATTGTTTTTAGCTTAAGAACCTAACATGTGAGAATACGATGATACACATTTTTTGTATATGAGTGAGTTTTATTGAAAAGGAAACCTTACAAGTACATTATACTGATTATGTGTTCTCCATCAAAATCTAAAAATTAAACGAAGTTAATCACTAAAGAAATGGGGGGGGGGGGGGGGGGTCTAAGTAGTGGCGGATCTAGAAAAATGTTTCCGGGGTATCTTAAGAGTTTTTTTTGGATTTAGAGAAATCCTAATATTTGTTCAGACTTTTTTTTCTCTAATATTGTACTTGGTCAACAAAGTTGAGGGGTAGCAATTATAAGCTAGATCCGCGTGTGGTTCTAAGGGCCCTCATGGATATAAGGAACCTTTAGAATTTGAAACGAACAACTTGGAGCATAATCAAAATGGTAATTTAAACTCGGTATTAACGGACCAAATACCATCCTGCTTTAGGAAAAGAAACACTCCAAATGCAGTTGCACGCCAGTTAACCGGTAACAAAAACATGTATTTGGATTCTCTTAAGGTGCCAATGATCTCATCTAATATGTAATTCGTAAGACTGGTTAATTTTATTCTATACATGATGTTTTGAAGTCATAACATATGTTTAGTGGTAAATGTTTTAGGTAATGTTTTCAGATCAGACAGGATGTTGAACAGGTCTCCTTACTGGTCCACTGGTCAGACTTGTCCAAGCGGATGTGAGAACCAGATGACATGCTAAGTAATATAAAAAATAAACAAGGTAAAATTTGAATTTTTAACCAAAATCCGGTTCGACCCCTTAAAATCCCGGTCCGACCTCCCGGTTCTCATCCATCCGGTCCGATAGCCTGAACCAGACCGGTCAAGGTCCCGGTTCCGGTTCCCGGTCCGTCCGACCAACCGGTCCGATCCGGGTCTGAAAAGAATGGTTTTAGCATTCTCATCAGCAAAATCCACAACACGTTTTTTGGTTATATGTCCTTCTATGTATACTACAAAATCTTAAATACAACATATAAAACAACCTTTGATGTTAATCCGAAGAAACAAGATCTATGTATACTACAAAAATCTTAAATACAACATATAAAACAACCTTTGATGTCAATCCGAAACAAGATCTATGTATACTACAAAAATCTTAAATACAACATATAAAACAACCTTTGATGTCAATCCGAAACAAGATCTAGAATAATTAACATCTAATTACAGGTAATCTGGTTTTAAGCATGTTTGATTGTGCCTGTTGAGACTCACTTAATAACACTACTTTTTAAGAAGTGTGGTTACATCTTCTCTAAAAAAATGATTAATCATTTTAAATAACAAGACATGTTGCTTTTATTATATATATTCCTTGGTCCTGATTAGTGATTAGGGTTCCAACTTCCAAGACACATGCACATACACAATATCTATAGGTTTATGAGAGGACACATCATTTCAAAACCATGTTAAAGAAATGTAACAACTACATGATATATCTATATCTATACATATGTACGACTACCTACAAATACTAGTTCTCAACATATTCTAATGCCCCTCTACATGTAGAAGATCATCTGGTGTGTATATTTATTGCATACAATATCCCGATCCAATGCAACAAAAACTAAAAGGTTCGAAGATTATCTAAAACAAATAAAAAACATGACCACATCAACCACAATTGATTTTTTTCATGACATCATAAGAATTCAATTATAGTTTCCAATTAGGAAAGAACCAAAAGCAAATCTATATACAGACGGATTACACGAAGCATACCGGTAAGAGAGGCATTAGAAGATGTAGGAGGGTTTGAGGTCCGCCCAGCGGTGATCAAAGCCAAACGGTCAGATCCCTTCTCAGCGATTCTTCGGCGTCGAGCGGTTGCGTCATTGGTGTGGCCACCCTCACTCGCCATCTCCCACAGAATTCTTGTTTCTTGCAATATTATTTCTTTCACCTAAATATTTAAGATGCATAATTTAATGATAATATTTAACTAACAACATAATTATTAATTTAAATTAGAATTTAGAACCTACAAACAGAACAAATATATTATATACATTACCGACATTATGAGACTAACTTGCATTGTAAATTAGAAGGGAGACATGATTATAAAAACTGTTAGATAATATTAATCCTAGTATAATATCATAGCTTTTTATATAATTGTGTTAGCGGGTCTCTGTTATTGGAAATATGGTGAATGAATTATGGGTGTGGACTTGGTCATATGACACTTGGCGTGAAAAGCTTAGGCAACACTACTAGAAAACAGGGGGTTTCCTACCAAAATTTCCGACAAAACCAATTTCGTCGGAAAATTCCGACCATTTTCCGACAAAATACCAACTAAAAAAATAATCTGGTTTTACCGACTATTTTCCCACAATTTACCGACCAAAAAAAAATGGTCGGAAATTTGAAGGAAACTTCCGACTAAGTTCCGACCAAAAAAAAGAAGAAAAGAAGAAAAAAAAGTGGTCGGAAAATGGTCGGAAAAGTTAACTATATAAAAAATAAAAATAAATCTTTGTCGGAAACTAGTCGGAAAACATAAAACCAAATTCTAATTACTGTATATTTTAAAAATAATATTTATGAGTCTTAGTTGGTCGGAAAGTTGTCGGAAATTTCCGACCAATTTCCGACGAAACACAACATTAGTCGGAAAGTTGTCGGAAATTTCCGACCATTTTCCGACTAAAACCTTTATTGGTCGGAAAGTTGTCGGAAATTTCCGACAAATTTCCGACTAAAACAATTATTCTTTTCATATTTAATTATACCGAGGTGTATATCTATATATATAAACGTATTTCTTGTCTCTATATGTATATGTATAAGTATGTGTTTGTCCAAGTGTACACACACGCATACATACACACATACATATATATACACATACTTAACATGTTTTAATTAATGGGTCCCGATAGTATACATACACGTATAAACGTGTACAATGCGTATAAGTTGGTAAATTAAAAGTATTTCATGTATAATTAATGTGTACAAAAGATAGAATGGAAAAACGATGTTTAAAGGTTGAAAAAATGAAAAAAACGAAAATTGGTGTCGGAAAGTTGTCGGAAATTTCCGACCTTTTTCCGACTAAAACCTTTATTGGTCGGAAAATGGTCGGAAATTTCCGACAAATTTCCGACTAAAACCATTATTCTTTTGTTATATAATCATGTGGGGGTATATATGTGTATGTAAATGTATTTGCTTGTGTCTATATGTATGTAAGTATATATATATATATATATATATATATATATATATATATATATATATCTATACTACTTTATAATAGATATAGGAAGGACTTCTTAAAGTCCAAAAAAATTCCCTTAAAACACCCTTAAAGCATAATATACAAGTCTTTTAAGCACCATAAAACATCACTTTCCACTTATACCCTTTGACACTTTTAAAGCATGGTGTACAAGTCTTATAAAGCACACCAAAATTTTGAGCGGCCATTTTTGTTCAAAATTTGAATGCCCGCTCATTCCCACTTCCCCATAGATCACTCATCCCTGTCTTTCTTTCTCTCTCTTTCTCTACAAACCCATTTGTGAATGGTAGATGGAGTTCTGATTTTTATCCCCAGCCGACCTCTCTTTCCCCTCAAATCGCACACAACCCTGAGACGATCGCAGCTTATGAACACTGATTTGTGTTGAACACAGGTGATTTGAAGAAATCCCATTCGATTCGCAACTTATGAACACTGATTTGAAGAAATCCCCACCGATTTGCAGGTTTTTTTTTTGTTGCTAAGATCTGTTAGTGTTTGTTGATTGTAACTGCTACTTCTTTGTTTGAAGATCTAATTTCACGATTCCAGTGTGTAATACTAGATGTGTAGGTGGAAGGCACCTAAACTTCATGAAGACGAAGACGAAGACAAAGCCAGAGAGAAAGCCACCGCCAAAATTGTTGCTCTCAAGAAAACTAAACTTCATGAAGACGAAGAAGGCGTTCCGCCTACTACGCTCCGAGAGATCTCAATCCTGCGGATGCTCTCACGTGATCCTCATGTGGTTAAGAGGTCCGATTTAGGGTTTGAATTAGTGATTTCACGTTTTTCTTTGAGGTGAAGAGGTCAGATTTATGCTTCAGTCTGTCTGTATAGTGATTTCATGTATTTGCTTGAATTGAAGGGGCCATGTTGAATTGAAATACTGCTGATTAAATTAGTGATTTAATGTTTTCTGCTTAACTTGAAGAGGCCAGATTTCATGTTTTTTTGCTTAACTTAATGATGATTAATCTATTTACCAAGGTTTGATTTCTAGCATTTTTTTGTTCTTCGTTGTTTGAAGTTTGGTTTGAAGTTTTTCACGTTTTTGTTCTTCGTTGTTTGAAGTTTTTCAGGTTTGAATCGATAGGGTTTTGATCGATTGGTAGATCCTTTGTGATAATCTATTTACCAAAGTTAGATTTCTAGCATTTTTTTTTTCTGTTACGGTTGGTTTATTTTTACTTTCAGTGTTATTTGGCAGGTTGAGCCAAGACCAGGTGTTTTAAGACTGATGGATGAAGCAAGGGCTTCTGTAAGATATCTGTTTTTTAATGCATAACTCACTATGTATGTTGGCCTTATCATCTATGTTGTCAAAGGCTCACACAAAGGCTTCTGTAGTAAGATATCTGTTTTTGACTACCTCGCTTATAATTCATTCATTGTTTCTTTGAGCACAGGGTAAAAAGCTTGCTGTATGTTCTGCAGCGACTAAAAGCTCGGTTATCCTCTGTCTAGAAAGTCTTATTGGAATGGTAAACCCTCTGTTCTTAATGGCTAGCGTGTGTTTACATGCAATGACAAGCTTTGTTTATTCCTTCAGGAGCGTTTCGAAAGTCTTGATTGCTTTCCTTCAGGGTAAAAAGCTTGCTGTATGTTCTGCAGCGACTAAAAGCTCGGTTATCCTTTCTTAAAACCTACTTTGCATTTTGATTCTAAATCTTACTTATGTTACTTTTTTTAATATCAATTAATTAATAATCTGATGACAGAATATCGGCTCACATTTCGAGATGTGGAATGCTGGTGTTCTCGGTCCAGTTACTCTTTCTGGTCTAACCGAAGGGAGGAGAGACTTATCATGGCAAAAATGGTCTTATAAGGTCAGTTTCTATATTTTATGTGGTAAAATGGGCGGTCAGTTTCGAACCGGTTGACCGGTTTGATAAACACATTTGGATATCACGCTACTTTTTTTTTACAGTTTGACTCAAAAGACATAACTTGAAACCGAAATTTGATCAGGTCGGGCTTAAAGGCGAAATTTTAAGTCTTTACTCGCTCAGTGGAAGTTCATCAGTCGAATGGGTTCAAGGTTCTTATGTCGCTCAAAAACAACCGCTAACATGGTATAAGGTAGATGATCACCATCAGTCTTCATCACAAACTATGACTTTTACTTGATGGATAAAAAATAACTGGTTCTTTTTTACCATTTTTAGGCAGTTTTTAACGCTCTGGAGGGGGATGAACCGTTGGCGTTATACATGAATAGCATGGGTAAAGGTCAAATATGGGTCAACGATGAAAGCATCGGACGTTACTGGCCGGCATACAAGGTGTGATTTGTTTTCCTTTTCCTAAAGTTAATTCTTTTTCTTTTTTTAGATTTCAGTTTGTAAGCTCTCTCACCTTTTCCTAAAGTTAATTCTTTTTCTTTTTTTGAAATCGAATGCATTTTTTGATTTGTTTTATTTTCTATCCTTTGCAGTCATCTCGCCCATCTTGTTTAACTATCCAGCTGGACCTATAATGGGTGCAATCTCTTGTGAAAGAATCACCACCCGAGATGATGAAAAACAAGACGGCTGCACCACCTCTGGGTGGTGTGGCTGCACCATCCGGTGAGGGTCGTTCACAGATCGAATCAAGTGATCATCAGTATTAGGGGCTTGGCTCGAACAGATGCAACTCGATCATCAGGCTATAGCCTAAGCAAAGAGATGAATTCATATTCATTTTCATCACTTAGATGTCTTGACAAAAACAAAACTCATTTTCTAGATATAAAAGTATATATTCTTTGGCGGTGTTGGTGGCGGCATTGGTTGGTTGAAAATGCTCAGTGAGTTATCTTGTTCATGAACCTCTAATGAACTTTATGGTTTTACGTCCCTCATTACTAGAACTAAAAAATCATCTATTAATACTAAAAATTCAAGCATGCATTATGATACGCAGTATCAAACCTTATTCAGATTAATTTAGAAACCTACTTTTTCGTTTTCTCTTTAGTACTGTATTCGTATTCAACGCTACTTTCATCCGTTTTAACAACGATATGTGTTGTTTCATAACTTCATTGTCCTGAACTGCTGTATATTGTTCCAATGTTTCATAACTTCATTGTCCTGAACTGCTGTATATTGTTTCATAACTTCATAACTTAATTGACTAGGTTTTCATCCTTATGTAGTAGTTTTTCTGTTATTTATTTTTTACTTTTTTTTAGGCTTCAGGTAATCAACTAGATTTTTATCTCAAAAGTCTTGTTACTTGTATTGTTTTCTGAACATTTTTAGTTTCCCCAGAAGTGTAATGAACCCAATTGCTTTTAAAACTCTTTAAATCCTTATGACCGGTTTTGAAGTACCTTAACTGTGTTTTTCGTTGCATAGCGAATTTGGTTTTGGTTATGGCTCAAAACCGAACCGTCCCGTACATAGCCCTAAACTCACCAACCAAAGTGATATGTTTCCCGCCGCATCGCGCGGGTAAACGACTAGTATATATATATATATATATAGGTAAAGAGTATGGTACAAATATGGTTATCCTACATTATGTACGCTATATTGTGAGCCGTACACGTGTCCCGATTCAGTTGGGTTTAAGAAGGTTAAATCAGACAATTAACATAACCATTAGAGGGCAAATTCGTCTCTTCGTTCATTCAGCGAGAAGTTCGTTACACTGATATCCCGGTAATTATTATTCAAATCAGTTTCAAATTTTCCATAATTCACAATTTGCAGTTTTCGGTCGTACGTGTTAGGGTTTAATTCAATTTGTCTATTTTCGATGGATCCACAGAGTAGCACTGGACGAACAGAAGATGATTTTGAAGAAAATCGACCGATCGGTGATCATGCTCAATTATCTGCGTATCAGAGAGTTTCGATTGAGGATGTTTTAAATCCGCGACCTGCAAATCCAATTCCAATTCCAGGTTCAAGTTCAAGTGCTGCAAACGAGATTTCTATTGGTAATTATGTTAATTCAGATATCTAAATTGTTCGTATAATTGTTTTTTGGTTAATCGTAGCATTGCTGATTTTTTTCTAGTTTGAATGTTTTGATTTCACCTTTGTATTTTTTTTGAGAACAACATGTTAATTTCGCATGTTATTACTTTATACAATTCGCATTTGGTTTGTTTTTTATAAATTTCGCATTTGATTATATAATAAATCGCACATGTAATTCAATTATTCAATATCATCATTTCGCATGTTTTTGATCAGTTAATTCGCATGTGTTTTATATGACTTTTTTATGTTTTTTATTTTGATTCATGTAGATGAAAGGGTTTACACTCCGGAGGTTCAGGCATCAGCTACACCTGTTGTTGGAATGCAATTTACCTCCATTGAACAAGCATATGCGTTTTATCAATCATATGCTAAGTTAGCTGGTTTTTCTATTCGGAAAGGTGGCGAAGTATACAGCGGTGGTATAATCAAAACTAAGTATTTGGTTTGTTCTAAAGAGGGACATAAGCCTGTGTGTATTGATGATAATTCCAAGTCAAAAAAGCAATTCAAAACAAGGAAAAGGGGGACTATTAGGACCGGATGCAAAGCTCAACTTATGATTTGCACTGTGGACGGTAGATTATATACAGTCAAGAGATTTGTTGATGGTCATAACCATAAGTTTGTTTGTGAAAATGACATTCACATGCTCCCAGCTTATAGACAATTGTCAGATGTACAGGAGGAGATGGTATGGGAGCTAGGCACTTTAAACCTTGGTCCTGTCAAAGCTTTCCATATAATGAGGAAACGTTATGGTGGTTTCGAGAACGTTGGTGCCACAGTTGATGATTGCAAAAATTTTAGGAAGCGGATAAACAGCTATATAGGAGAGTATGACGCTGACATGGTTATAAATAGGATGACTGACAAAAAAGAATATTTAGCTGATTATTCGTTTGAATACTCTGTTGATGATGGCAAACGTTTAACTGGGTTGTTCTGGGCTGATGGTTTATGCAAGCTTAACTATATGGAATTTGGCGATGTGATATCGTTCGATGCAACCTTCAAGACAAACAGGTAATTGTTTCAAAAGACAATGTTACTGATTTTTCGCATGTTTTGTCTGCTAATCAGGGTTCAATATCGCATGTGTAGAAAACAGAGTTGTATTGAATATATCGCATGCCTTTTTTCTCCTGGTTTCGCATTTGATTTTCATTATTTCGCATATAATAAACGTGATTTCGCATTTGTTGTTTAGGTACAAGATGGTGTTTGTTCCGTTCACAGGCATTGACAACCACTGTCGGAATGTAACACTCTCAGCTGGGTTGTTGGCATCAGAGAGTATTGAATCATATAAATGGCTTCTAAATTCATTTTTAAAGTCATTTGGTCGGCAGCCTAATGTTGTAGTGACGGATCAAGACCCTGCTATGAAACAGGCTATTGAGGAGGTTTTCCCTAGTAGCAGACACAGATTGTGTATGTGGCACATTATGAAAAAAGTGGCAGATAAGGTAGAGCATGTAACATTTTTGTGTTTTTGTTGGTGTTATTTTTTATTATTATAGTTTTTTGTAATAGACTGATATAAAATGCATTTATTGTTAAAGGTTGGGCACGAGTTGTGCAATAATGACGAGTTTAAAAGGAGAATGTGCGACATTGTTTGGACCGATTCGATTGAGCCCGAAGAATTCGAGAGACAGTGGAAGTTGGTGATGATTGAGTTTGGTCTTACTGAAAACAAATGGATTGATGATATGTTTGGGATGAGATCCATGTGGATTCCGGCTTTTTACCGGCATGAGCCAATGTCAGGTCTTATGAGAACAACTTCAAGATCAGAGAGTGAGAACCACTTTTTTTGTCAGGTTGCTAATTCACAACTCACACTCGTAGAGTTTATGAATCATTTTGATGGGGCAATGGATGTTCAAAGGTTCAATCATAGAAAAAATGATCATATTTCAAGATATACTGAGCCAGCTGATTGGAGTCGAACTACATTGGAAAAAGATGCTGCTAAGATCTACACCAGGTCTATATTTTTTGATCAGCAATCAGAGATTCATGGAACAATCTCCGAATGTTTGCCGATGGACACCAAAGTTGAAGGTCCACGTATCAGAATATTATTGAAGGACTTTACAGCACATGGTGATGGTTTATTGGAGGTATTTTTCATTTTTTTTTAGATATGCGAATTCTTTACATTACATATGCGATTTTAGTTTATTTACTTTACATTAACTTTTTTAGAATTGCGAAATTGTTATGTTCCACATGCGATATTAATTTTAATTAATTACATGATTATTTAAACATGCGAAATTGTTATCTTTATACATGCGATTTTAAATCTTTTTTTTTTTTTTGGTTATTTTTTGCTAGGTGTGGTTCAAGAATCTTGAAAATGATGTAACTGCACAGTGTAGCTGTTTGCGTTTTGAGCAGTATGGGCTGCTATGCAAACACATCTATTTTCTTTTCAAGATGTTTGGTGTTAAAGAAATACCAAACAAATATGTTATGAAGAGATGGACGAAGGATGTGGTGCCGAATGAGTTGAATGTGAAGTACAATTTAAATGTGGGTGGCAAGGATGTGCAACACAAGGCTAAACGGATTGCTCGTGAAATCATTCATACAGGGGAGTATTTGGTTAGTAATTTGATTTCCGACCTTGATCAACTTGTTTTAGTGAGGGATCAAATGATGCAGCTTAAAGAGAGAGTTGATCAGAGTCGAATAACCAAGCAACTTGATCCAAAATTTGACCGATTTTCAAAGTTGATTGGTTATCAACAACCAGTAACTAATGCCCCCCCTACTGTTCGTGTGCCGGCTGGTATAAGAAACAAAGGCCGCGGCTCGCATAGAAGGATTTTATCTAAGAAGGAACAAATGATCAGCCGCAAAGGGAAAAGGTCAAGGACATGTAGTGTATGCAATGAAAAAGGTCATGACATTCGGACTTGCGAGGAGCTGAAAGGCAAACAACAAGGTAAACAGCAAAAAAAGAAGAAGAAGGGTGTCCAGATTGAAGATGGTTTGAGAGACAAAGACAATGAGGGTGAAGACGACGAAGAGGAAGATGACTTTGAAGATTACATTAGTGATGATGGATCCGATGAAGATCAGTGGGAAGAGGTGTCTGGAGATGAAGATGACGAGGATGAGTAATGGTTTTTAAATGTAAATGCGAATTTACACGGAACACATGCGATTTTAAATTCATTTATGTATATCATTTTTCACATGCGATTTTAGTAGTATAAACATGCGATTTTATATGCATCAGTTTTATATTTACTTTATATGATTTTTCACATGCGATTTCTCGTCTAATACATGCGATTTTGAGTTATATTGTATTTTAAATTATATTAAAGCATAAGATTTGTTCAAAACATATATCCAAAATAATAGTTATTGTCTAACACAGCCACAACCACAAAAGGATTAAAAATATAAATTAGTTACTTGAAGAGAATGATTTTGCCACGTGCAGAAGAGCTGAACTTCATCTTCTCCTTCACAGTGTTCAGAGCATCTGTTAGGAAAGAGAAGGCCAAGTCATCAGATCGAGATTGCTCCTTTAGGTGATCCAAAGCTCTGTCTCTGAATGTTGATGGTGGTTCTTGAAGTAGCTTTTCCCATACTTCTTGATTGTTCTTGATTTGTTCAAGGATTTTGCCCTGCACATCAAGAATCAGATGAGAAGAGGTGACATCAGTGCTTGAAAATAGCTCTTTGATTGCAATGGTTTTGATTTTTTCTATATCTTCAGATGCCATTTTTGTTGTCTGTGTCTTTGTGTGTGTTTTATTTGGTCTTCTATGTCTTAATATGGAAGGTAGTTATCAAGGTTTTTTATATTAATATAGTAAATTTATTATATAGGTAGGGTGGTAAGTTCAGTAGTATTCATTGTAAAACTCATCATTACATGTCAAATTATAGTCACATCGTTAATAAATTAAGTTTTTGTATATAAAATAATATCATTTTTAGTTTTTAAGATTGGTAGTTTGTTTTTTTTTTTTGTATTTTTTATTACAAAGTATTTTTAAAAAATTTTTTTTTTGCACTCTTCCTTATTCGAAATCGCACTTGATTTGAAAGTAATTCGCAAACTGTAAGAAACATACATTTAAATATCATTTTCTATGATATCGCATTTGTAATTTATCTAAAATCGCAAACTATATGAAGAGATTTTGTAAGTGTTTGAAAACGCATGTGCATTATCCTGAAATTCGCAAACTATATGAAATCTCAAATAATTCTTAACTTTTTACTGATATCGCATATGCATCATATGAAATTCGCAAACTATATGAAATGTCAAAGAGTTCATTTTTATACCGAATTCGCATTTGTGTTGTGGACGTTTTCGCACATGATTTGTCAAACTGCATCATCTTCTTCGATAGTCAGTGCATACAGAATTTCTAAATTTATCAGAAGTTCATTTTATCAAAAGAATTTGATGAATAGGAATCGAAAGATTTGGTGAATAAGAATCGATCGATTTTTTGTTAATTGTTATAATTTCGTCTTTGGTTTTGATTTACGATCTTTCGTTATGATTTTTGAGGTTTTGTTTGCCGTTATCAGGTGTTTTGATCTTAAATTTGACGTTTTTAACCTTGGCGGTTTCTTTTTTATGAATCCTATGTTGATAAATTTAATAGAAAAAGGCGCTGTTTAAAAAAGATGATCCGACGGTTGTAGACGACGCGTACATAATGTACGATTAGAGGATTTGTATGATAACCGGCCTCTATATATATATATATATATATGTAAGTATGTGTTTGTCCAAGTGTACACACACGCATACATACACACATACATATATATACACATACTTAGCCTGTTTTAATTAATGGGTCCCGATAGTGTACATACATGTATAAACGTGTACAATGTGTATAAGTTGGCAAAGTAAAAGTATTTCATGTATAATTAATGTGTACAAAAGATGGAATGGAAAAACGATGTTTAAAGGTTGAAAAAATGAAAAAAAAACAAAACTTGGTGTCGGAAAATGGTCGGAAATTTCCGACCACTTTCCGACGAAACACAACATTGGTCGGAAAGTTGTCGGAAATTTCCGACCATTTTCCGACTAAAACACTTATTGGTCGGAAAGTTGTCAGAAATTTCCGACCATTTTCCTACTAAAACATGTATTCTTTTCATATTTACTTATTCGAAGGTGTATATCTATATATATAAATGTATTTCTTGTCTTTATATGTATGTGTATGTGTGTATTAGTATGTAGTTTCTCGGCGTATACACACGCATACATATACATATATAAACACTTATACAATAGTAAAAGCCTAGTTTAAGTAATAGGTCCCGAAAGCGTTCACGCACGTATGGCTAGGTATAATTATACGTATAAGTTGATAAAGTAAAAGCATTTCATGTATAATTAAAGTGTACAAAATATGTAATAAAAAAACCATGTTTGAAGCTTGAAAAACCGAAAAAACGGATATTGGTGTCGGAAAATGGTCGGAAATTTCCGACCATTTACTGACGAAACATATAAGTTCATCGGAAAGTTGTCGGAAATTTCCGACCATTTTCCGACTAAAACACTTATTGGTCGGAAAGTTGTAGGAAATTTCCGACCATTTTCCGACTAAAACGTATATTCTTTTCATATTTACTTATTCGAAGGTGTATATCTATATATATAAATGTATTTCTTGTCTTTATATGTATGAGTTTCTCGGCGTATACACACGCATACATAAACATATATAAACACTTATACAATAGTAAAAGCCTAGTTTAAGTAATAGGTCCCGAAAGCGTATAAGTTGATAAAGTAAAAGCATTTCATGTATAATTAAAGTGTACAGAATATGTAATGAAAATTGGTCGGAAAGTTGTCGGAAATTTCCGACCATTTTCCGACTAAAACGTGTATTCTTTTCATATTTACTTATTCGAAGGTGTATATCTATATATATATAAATGTATTTCTTGTCTTTATGTGTGAAAAAATAACGCGCTATGTTAAAAGGGCAACAGTTTTTCGAATTTCTCACAGGCATACACCCTTTATTGTGATTCGGATTGTGGTATTTTTTTATAAAATTTATTGATAGAGATCAATTGTAACGCCCCGCATTTTTGTATTTCTATACTTTTAGAGAATTCGTGTTCATTTTCTATTCTTTTTAGGTCACAGTCGAAATCAGATAAAAAAAAGAGCTAGAAACGATCACCGAAGCAAATTTATGCGCTTTTTACGCAACCGACGCTCAAACGTGACAACAACGACTTCCTACACTATTTTAATCTAAAATTTATAATTTATGACATTACGGAAAGCTCGGGTTTTGATAATGGGTCTCGTAGGAATTACGGGCCGTTTAAACTCGGGGATTGGGCTTGTGTGCCTTGGGCCCAAGCCCAAAGCCCACTTAAATCAACCCTAACCCTAAGTATATAAGTGTTACCATAACTAGAGATGGGCATAAAAACCGGTTCCTACCCGGTTCCAGTGGACCCGACCCGTACCCGGTTCCGGTTCCTACCCGGCTAATAGTAGAACCGGTTCCGGGTTCAAAAAACCCGTAGGTTCCGACCCGGTTCCACATTTTATAAATAAAATCGGTTCGTACCCGGTTCCTACCCGTACCCGGTGCATACCCGGAACCCGGTTCCTACCCGGAACCGGTTCCGGGTATTACAAAAAAACCCGACAACTATTTAAGATATGGATTTTAATTTTTTTTTTAATAGATTTAACATCAAAGTTCCAACATATTCCAACAAAGCTGAAACATGCGTTATATCCGAATTCCAAGTTCCAACATATTCCAACAAAGCTGAAACATGCAGAGCATCGATTCCATATTTCCATGCATTAATGTCGGCTTTTTCTTCACATGTAGGAAAGAATCGGTTCCGACCCGGAACCGGGTCCATACTACCCGGAACCGGGTATAAAAGGTTATGGTTTTTTGGGCAAATACCCGGGTATGAACCGGAACCGGGTTTGAGAAGAACCGGGTACTGTCAACTTTAAGAGGAACCGGGTACGGGTAGGAACCGGTTCCGAGTTTTAAAAATACCCGATTATGCCCATCTCTAACCATAACCTTAGGGCATGTTTGGATGGGCTTCTCAAAACAACTTATTGGCTTATTGACTTATCAAGAAGCCAATAAGTTGTTTTTGTGTTTGGATAGACTAAAAGGACTTTTGGAAATAGCTTTTTGCAAAGAAGGAAAATGAGATTTTGAAAAGCCAAGATTTCATGACTTTTGGATCCAAAAGTGACTTTTCAAAAATGAAATTACTAAATTACTCCTTCTTTACCCCCTTATATCTAAAAGAATGCCCATTTTAGTCATTTTACACCAATAAGCTAATCCAAACACTTTTTTTAAAAACTCTTTTTCAAAAAGTCCTTTTCCCAAAAGTCCTTTTCCCAAAAGTCCTTTTTAACTCTAATAAGCTTAGCCAAACATGCCCTTATTCCCATGTTATCAAACCTCAGACCAAGTCAAGCAGGGTTCCCTGCTCCTTCTTCATCTTTTTTTTTTTTTTTTAGAAAAGAAACCCTAACACAATCCTTACCTTCACCTACTCTCTATCACACTCACTCACAAGCAACACACATACCTGCTTGCTTCTCTCTCGATAGCTACCTGCAACACAAAGAGACTCCATCCTCCTCAAACTTTACACTACAGCCGACACCTACAACACCTGCAACCCCACCCCATTTCCTTCGATCTGTGTAATCGGTCGACCACCACCTCCACCGTCTGGTGGTGGCGCGACGACGAAACAAAGAAGATCAGAAGTGCCGACGAGAGAGAGAGAGGGGTAATCGACTGTAGTTCGATGGCGTACGGCGGCGTGTACACAGACGGGAGAGAGAGAGACGCTGAGAGAGAAATAGACGACGGAGAACGACGACGGCAGGGGCGCCGTCGTATGTGGCGGATCTGTTCTTGTTCGGGTCGCGGCGCCGACATCGGTTAGTTCGAATCTCGTACAATAATTTTTTGTGTTTTTCTATTCACGGTTTCTTTTTCTCAAAATCATAGCAGCAACATTCAAGTTTACAGTTACACCTCTGATTTGGTCCAACCTGATTCCTGCACCGTTCTAACTCTAGTTTCTTCTAAGTTTAAAGTTAGGATTTTGAACTGATTTTGGTTCTATTTTAGCTACAGAAGCTTTAAGTTGGAGATCCCATACATAACTTAATGCTATTTGTCATCTACTTATTGCCAATTCTAATATTGTTGTAATTTTTAGGGGTCATGGGACTACTGATCTTGATGGTGAGGTTGTGGCAACTCTATGTGGAGTAATTGAGCGCGTAAATAAGTTGGTTTATGTTCGCACTTTGAGAGCCAGGTATTCGGCAATCTATTTATCTGAATTTGTGCTTTTTTAATGCTTATTGCTGGATATCAAATTGGTGTAGGTATAAGCCTGAGGTTGGTGATATCATAGTGGGTCGTGTTCTTGAGGTAAGTCACAACTGTTTTTTTTTTTTTTTTTACAATTTGTTGATTTTAATAATATAACTGTACCAAAGTACTTTATCCGCTCATATATAGTTAAGATTTATAATGGTTATGGGTTCTTTTTTTGTTATCTGTATATTTGAAGGTGGCTCCAAAGCGGTGGAGGTTGGAGATTATTTTAGCCAAGATGCAGTATTGATGCTTTCATCAATGAATTTGCCAGATGGCATTCAGGTACATCTGTCACTCTGTATTGATGCTTTCTTGTATGAATTTTCTAAACTTTTCGGGGGTGTAATTCTGTATTTCTGTTTAACCAAGATGATTTATATATAGTTTTCTTTTTGGACCAGAACGAATACTATGATTTTGATCCAAGTATATCTTGAATAATGTTATAACCTATGTGATTTGTATATTATGTGACATTATTTTATTTATTAATTGCTAGAGACGGCGAACTGCAGTTGATGAGCTCAATATGCGTAGCATTTTTGAAGAAAACGATGTTGTCAGTGTAAGTTCTTAATCCGTTTTCTGAAACTAGTTTATTGTTCCTTGAATCATATGGGAAGTTTTGGTATGAATATTAAAGTTGATAAAATCTAGGGTTGTCAATCGAGTCGGGTGGACGGGTTGGAATGTGCAACCCGAACGTGGCCCATATTATTTTTGTCAAAGATTTCAACCCTAACCCACACACACATGAATTCGGGTCAATCTGAAGTTCTGAACACGACCGGTTGTCATACATGTTGTTGCCAAGTTATAAGAGGGCTGTTTGGTTGTAAGCGGATTATCAGTAACATGTTTAATGGGGAATACAAGTGGGACAAATAGATAATATGGTGTGACAAAACTAACATTATTATAACTAAAAAGTTTCTTTCTTTAATAGTTAACCGGGTTAACGGGTCAACCCAAACTTAATGGGTGCTTGATCGACATTCTTACAAAAAACTACAAAGCTAATCGGCATGTTTTGTGTTTATTAAAAATGATGATCAGTTTCCAATAAGAAAAACTAAAAGAGATCTCATGTTGATATAATCCGGGTCCATTTGGTTTTTGTTTAAAGTTTTAGTTGATATCCATTTGACAAAATGACAATCAGATGTTTTCTTGCACTTAGAGGTGATAGTGATAACTATTAACAGTGGGCTAAGAGAAATGAGAATCAAAACATTTCATATGTGAGCATGAAACACAAAGGGCGCCGGTTCGAATCCCGGCCCCGAGTTATTCGCTGCAACTACATACTTGTTTTAATCGTCTTTTTTGAAATAAAAGACCCTATCTATATGTTAATTTTGTATCTTGATCTTGTTCAAGTTTTGGTTTTACCTTCTGTTTAAAGTTGTTAAAAACAATGGTTTGATAAAAAAAAAACTAAACTTAATATAAATTATATATATATATATATATGGGTGTGACATCAATAAAAAGGAAAATTGATAAAATGTGTTTTTGGTTTTTACATTATATCCTTAGATCCTAGTATCTTACAGATAGTTTTGTTAATTATATAATTGGATTAACGTATTATGTCAAACGGGTTGCATCGCATGGGTTTCCTACTAGTGTGTCTATATATATAGCTTTTTTACTAATATTATGTATGCTGTTTAGGTGTGGAACTTGCAATCCCAAGTGGAAAAGTTAAATAAATGATTCGAAGAGGCGCAACAACCCCACACGGAAGTGTTGCAAAACCGAGTCGAAGAGATGCAACACAAATGAGAGAAGATATGCAACGACAAATAACCGAGTTGATGAAGCAGTTTGGTAATCCTAGCATAGTTTAGTTTTGTTTGTTGTCTTTTGCGGTTGAACTTGTAATTTAAAAACCGTGGCATATTTTGGTTGTTGAACCTACAATTTGACAACCGTTTTGTATTTTGTGGATGAACTTTCAGTTCTATAATCGTGTCGTATTTAGGATTTTTATTGGATTTTTTTTCTGCATTTTTAGTAGAAAAATCTGGATTTTTTAGTTTTTTTAAATTTTTTTTATTAAAAAGTTTTTTAGTCGGAAATTGGTCGGAAAAATGTGGTCGGAAAGCTGTAGGAAAAATGTAGTCGGAACTTTGTCGGAAACTTTTGGTCGGAAAATAGTAGGAAAACGGCGGTCGGAAAGCTGTAGGAAAATTGTGGTCGGAACTTTGTCGGAAACTTTTGGTCGGAAAATAGTAGGAAAACAGCGGTCGGAAAGCTGTAGGAAAACTGTGGTCGGAACTTTGTCGGAAACTTTTGGTCGGAACTTTGTCGGAAATAGTAACTTCTTTTTGTCGGAAATTTAGTCGGTTACTTGTCGGAAATATTTTCCTACAAGGCTTTTTCCTACAAACGTATTTTTGTCGGAAACTGGTCGGAAACGTCGTTTTCTGACAGGTTTCCGACAAAAACCTTGGTCGGAAATGGACAGTTTTTTAGTAGTGCAAGGTTGTTTTAATCTAGTCCATTTTTTGCCCAGTAATGAAATAAGATTCTTTATACCAATTTATATAATATTAAAGATTAAAGATTAAATATAAAGGTCGGTGCTCAATGCATGAGCCCGACTTTTGTTGAAAAAATAGGTGAAAATAGCATTTTTCACAAATATTGGAAAATGATTTTTTCCTATTTTGGACTAGAAATAAATATAATAAAATGAGCGGGTTTGTGTTCTATGTCGGAAGAGCTTCGCAATGAACTAAACCACGTCCAAAACGGAGCTAAGATAAATGAGATATCGATGCTCAAAGTTGGGTGTTTGAAACATTGAATGCTGAAACAAAAGGGAAAGTAGCACCTTGTCCCACATCGGAGGAGAGATGGAACTTAAATGGGTATTTAAGTGGGAACTCTCCATCTTTATTGTTTCATGGAAGCACACACTAAGTGTCTTTGCGAAGGGTGAGCACTGTCGGAAAGAAGAAAATAAATAGTATAGGGGGCTAATATGTAACTTGGTGTTCTATATAAGCACCATTTCTTTGTAACCCTAAATGATGAACTTCAACATAATTTCAATACAATTCAAAACTCAATCATAGTAAGAACAGTGCTTGGATTTTCGATTCTGGTGCCACTGACACCATGACGTTTGAACCATTAGACATACGGTCAATGACCCAACCTCAAAAATCTCAAATACATACAGCAAACAACGGAACGATGCAAGTGAAAGGAGGAGGAGTAATTGAAATTTCACCAACTATGAAATTGTCAAATTGCCTCTATGTTCCGTCCTTATCACACAAATTACTGTCAATCAGTCATATTACCAAAGAATTAAATTGCACGGTACTAATGCACCCTACTTTCTTTCTCCTACAGGATATCAGGACGGGTGTGATTATTGGACGTGGTACTGAGCGCCAAGGATTGTACTATGTGGATGAAGTGGCTCACCAGGGTACTGTGATGTTGGCTCATGGAACTGATAACCGGGAAGCCTGGCTATGGCATCGACGTTTGGGACATCCATCCCATGGTTATTCGCACCTTTTGTTTCCAAAACTCTTCCCTTCAAATGGGAGAATAGATTGTGAAACCTGTCTTCGCGCCAAAAGCCATCGACACCCGTTCAAACCTAGCAATACGAAAGTTGCTTCACCTTTCTCATTAATCCATTCTGATGTGTGGGGTCCTGCTCCTGTGATGGGGGGGGGGGGGGCAGGGTCTTCGGTACTTTATATTATTCGTGGATGATTGCACTCGCATGACATGGGTATATTTTTTAAAAAATAAAGCCGAAGTTTACGAAAAATTTGTTATGTTTTATGTTATGATTCAAACTCAATTTCAAACTCAAATCCAAATCCTTCGATCTGACAATGGGGGGGAATTTGTCAATACATCTATGAAACAATTCTTTATAACCAAAGGATTAATTCATCAAACCTCTTGTGCCCATACCCCAGAACAAAATGGTGTTTCCGAACGGAAAAACCGTATTATCCTTGAAATGACTCGAGCCCTTTTGATCGAATCTCAAGTCCCTAAATCTTTCTGGCCGGAGGCAGTTGCAACCTCCGTGTATCTGCTGAATCGGCTTCCCACAAAAGCTCTTAAATTCAAGACTCCCCTAGATTGTCTGTCTAAATCTGCCAGTATTCCCCATCCTCTTACACTTGAACCTCAAATCTTTGGGTGTACCGCCTTTGTCCATATACCCAAAACCAACCGAAACAAACTTGGCCCATGTGCTGAGAAATGTGTATTTGTCGGCTATGGGATCGATCAAATAGGTTACCGGTGTTATAATCCAACAACTCGTCAAATGTTCACCACAATGAATGTTGATTTTCTTGAAACAAAATACTTTTATAACACCCAACTCAACGGTCAAGGGGAGAATGAATGTATAGACCCTCTGAGTTGGCTAACCCAACTTCCCTCGTATGAAGAAGTAACAACAGAACTTCCTCACAGTACTGCGAGTCCTTCAAACTCAGACACACAATATGCGGAGCACAGTACCACTGAAGAAAATCCATCCAACGTGATGTCTGAGGTAAGAAATACTGAGAACCCTGAATGTTCTACGTCTTTTAACTATGGGACAACAGGGGAACATATAGAACCGACAACTACAGAACATGTTGATCCAGTTGTTGAACATGTTGATCCAGTTATTGAATATGTTGATCCAGTTGTTGAACAGGTTGATCCAGTGGTTGAACATGTTGAACCAGGTGCAGTAGAGACAACCGGAAGATACTCTCTTCCACCTAGAGCCAATAGAGGAGTTCCTCCAAAACGGTACTCCCCAGAGAGGGAAACCGGAAATTCAAGATATCCTGTAGCTAATATGGTCAACGGGAACTTATCTAACAGTGCAAAAGCATTTGTTGCTTCGCTATACACTGAACAGATACCTAATTTCGTAAAGGAAGCTCAAGGTAAGAAGAACTGGGAAGAAGCAATGGAAGTGGAGATGCATGCTCTTATGAAAAACAATACATGGGAGAAGTGCATTCTTCCTAAAGGAAAGAAAACTGTTGGATGCCGGTGGGTGTATTCGATTAAATATAAACAAGATGGTTCCATTGGAAGATACAAAGCCCGGCTTGTAGCCAAAGGGTACACTCAGACGTATGGGATCGATTACTCTGAGACATTTTCTCCGGTTGCAAAAATGGATACCATCAGAGTCCTCTTTTCCGTTGCAGCTAATAAGGATTGCCCCTTCATCAATTTGATGTTACAAATGCATTTCTTCATGGAGACCTAACTGAAGAAGTTTACATGGAAGCACCTCCAGGTTTTTCAGGGGGTTTTAAAGATGGGGAAGTTTGTAGGTTGAAGAAATCTCTATACGGGCTAAAACAGTCTCCTCGGGCATGGTTTGGAAAGTTCACCTTGGCCATGAAAGAATACGGGTACCGCCAAAGTAACGCTGATCATACCTTATTCCTCAAAAGGAGGAACAGCCTCGTAACTTGCTTGATCATATATGTGGACGACATGATTATCACCGGAGATGATGTAGAAGAAATAGCACAACTGAAAAGGAATTTGTTTTCAAAGTTTGAAATGAAAGACCTTGGGAATCTCAAGTATTTCCTTAGAATTGAAGTTCTCAGATCTAAACGGGGGATTTTCATCTGCCAAAAGAAGTATGTTCTTGATCTCCTGGCAGAAACTGGGTTGATTGATTGTAAACCAGCTGATACGCCAATGGTGGTGAACCACAATCTTCACATGGAACTCGATGGAAAGCTCGCAGACAAAGAAAGATACCAACGACTAATGGGCAAGTTAATTTATCTTTCCCATACTTACCCTGATATAGCTTACGCCGTTGGAGTGGTAAGTCAGTTTATGCACCAACCACAAGTTGCCCACATGGAAGCTGCTCAGAGAATTCTAAGGTATCTCAAGGGAACCGCAGGCCATGGTGTGTTGTTCAAAACAAATGGGCATTTAACTGTTGAGCTCTACACTGACGCAGACTGGGCAGGAGATAAGGGAAACCGAAGGTCTACATCAGGGTACTTCTCCTTGGTTGGCGGAAACCTAATTACCTGGAGAAGTAAGAAACAGAAGGTGGTTGCTCTGTCAAGTGCAGAAGCAGAGTTCAGAGGTATAGCTCGAGGGTTAAGCGAAGTTCTTTGGATCAGGAAGCTGCTAGAAGACATTGGTTTTTCACAAAAGGCTCCTAGTAAAGTTATGTGTGACAATACCGCTGCAATACAAATCTCAGAAAACCAAGTTCAACATGATCGAACAAAACACGTGGAGGTTGATCGACATTTCATCAAAGAAAAGTTGGAAGGAGGAATCATAGAGCTCCCGTATGTAGCATCAAAAGATCAACTTGCAGATATCCTCACAAAGGCAGTCAACGGAAATGCGTTTAATAGCTGTTTGAGCAAGTTGAGCATTGGTAACCCCACTACTCAACTTGAGGGGGCGTGTCGGAAAGAAGAAAATAAATAGTATAGGGGGCTAATATGTAACTTGGTGTTCTATATAAGCACCATTTCTTTGTAACCCTAAATGATGAACTTCAACATAATTTCAATACAATTCAAAACTCAATCATAGTGTTTATTCTCTATACCAGACAACAAGCACCCTAACACGCACGTGCGCGCGTGGCGTGTGCAATGAGGCGCACGCTCGCATCGCCGCGAGCCGCTTGAGAGCCGCCTTTGTATTTTTGACCACGTGCGCGTGGTGGATCACAGAGGCTGCAAGGACCAAGTGGTGTGCAGGTTCGAGGCGCGTGAAGTGGCAGTCCGCGCGCGAGTACACATGCATGAAGGCGCGCGGGTGCGCATGGTGCATGGGGCCTGATGTGACGTGCGCGGCGCACCAGAGTGAGCCAATACGGCGCAATTGTGTGGCGTGCTCGTAGAGGTCCACAGGTAACGTGGCGCACGCGCGCATGGTAGTGAGCCAAACGGACGCAGCGCGCATGAGCGTGCTGACCTGCGCGCGCACCAGTGTGTCTTGCGCGCGCGCAGAAGCTTCCAGCATTTAATGACGAAGCAGTTTCAATTCTGCATTCGAAACTAACGAGTCAAACGGTTTCAACAGCGAATTAAATGATGTATTAAATTGCATTGAAGACGTTTAATGCAATTTAAGCCTCTCCTTAATTCCTTTTGACTGTTTCGACTTAGGAGCTGTATAAATACAGCTCCATACCCAGCTGCAGGAGACACCAGCTACACAACAGAAACACATACTTTCTCTCCACAGCTTTCAGATCTTCCACTTGCTCTTTTCAAGGTAGCCTTCGGGTTGTAGGCCATCTTCGGCAGTACGTTGCTTCGGCTGTTGTACCCTGGGAAACAAAACGAGTACTCCTGGGAGACTCGGAATTTGTTTTAAGGGAAGCGTGTTGAACACGTGCCTCAGTCATTCTGTTTCTTCCCCTTCTTGTATTTGTTTATTTCAGTTGTAAAAGTATAATGTAATTCTGCTTTCTTCTTTTTCTGTATTGTAATCGTTGTATAAAATTTGTTTATTTTATTTTAATTACGCGAACGGTTCCTACAATCTTAAAACAAATTTTTAAAACCGTTCGTGTAATAAAAACCATTCTGTTTGTGACTCAAACCAGTTTTGATTCACTCAGTTTGTGTTTTAAAAACATATTTTTTTTGTTGTTTTCTTCTTCAAATGAGCGACTTTGGTTAAAAACAATTTGGTTACTTCAGATTTTTGTCCTAAATTTGCTAATAACTTTCTGCCTTGGTCTTCAAAGTTGGACTTAGAAGCCAAACAGTAAGTTCTAAAAATTATAAAATTTTTGTTTTTGGTCTTCAAAGTTGGACTTAGAAGCCGAAACAGTAATTTTGTGGTAAAATTAAAATTTACTAGTTTACTTCTGGTTTTTGCGTAAATCAGACCTTTTGACTAAAACCTTAAATTTTAATTTTCCAGAATGTCGAACGAAAATGTCAACGTTAACAACACCACAAATGTTGTGACGGGAACCCCCCTGAACGCCACCACTGTGGGAGCGTCCACAGTGGCTAATCACGCTGAACGACCCGAGAAGTTCCTGGGTCTACACTTCAAAAGGTGGCAGCAGAAGATGTTCTTCTACTTGACCACCATGAACCTTGCGAGGTTCTTAACTGAAACCGCTCCCCAACCTGCGGAAGGGGAGACCAACGCTCAGGCTCTGAGCGCGGTAGAGGCTTGGAAGCACTCGGATTTCATTTGTCGAGGCTATGTGTTAAACGGGCTTTCGGATGCATTGTATAATGTGTACTACAATGTTAAGACTTCCAAAGATTTATGGGATGCCTTGGACAAGAAGTACAAAACAGAGGATGCTGGGACAAAGAAATTTGTGGTAGCCCGTTTCTTGGATTTCAAAATGGTTGATTCTAAAACAGTTATGAATCAAGTCCAAGAATTGCAAATTATATTACATGACATCCTTGCGGAAGGCATGACACTTAGCGAGAAATTCCAAGTGGCAGCAATGATTGAGAAGTTACCTCCTGGTTGGGTGAATTTTAAGAATTATCTTAAACACAAACGAAAGGAGATGACTATAGAGGATCTTATTGTTCGTCTTCGGATTGAAGAGGACAATAGAATTGCCCTAAAAGGCAGCCATGCGCAAACTTCTGCTAGCGCAAATTTGGTTGAGCATGGGCAATCCTCTAAGGGCGAGAAGGGTAAATGGAAAAAGGACAAAGAGAAAGCAAAGGCTAGCAAACTTGGACCGAAGAAAGGGGTTGTGAAAAAGAAACCTCAAACGTTCCAAGGTACTTGTTACAACTGTGACGAGCCGGGGCATCGGGCTAACCAATGCAAGAAACCAAAGCGTGAGCGTGCGCACATGGTGGATGAAGACGGAATGCCTTTGGTGGCAATGATTTCCGACAAAACCGCAATGTTGGATGAGTTTAATGCTGTGACCAACACTCCAAAAGGATGGTGGGTTGATACGGGAGCGACCCGTCATGTACGCCCAGACAGGAGCCTCTTTACCACCTTCAAGAAGCTTGCGGGAGATGAGAAGTTGTACATGGGAAATGCAGCCACCGCCGACATCAAGGGTGAAGGAACGGTGATTTTGAAGTGGACTTCAGGGAAGGAGCTCACTTTAAGCAACGTGTTGTACGTTCCAGACTTGCGCAAGAGCCTAGTCTCGGGATGGTTGCTTAATAAGTTTGGATTTCGTTTAGTATTTGAGAGCGATCAATTTGTACTTACTAAACGAGGAATGTATGTTGGTAAGGGCTATGCCCAAAATGGTATGTTCAAATTGAATGTAATGGCAGTCAAGAAGAATATGAATAAAATTGCTACTACTTCTACTTATATGCTTGAGTTTTCTGATTCGAATAAATGGCATGGTAGATTAGGTCACGTTAATTTTAATTCAATACGCCGTTTAATCAATTTAAATTGTATACCAACATTCCATATTGATTCACATCATAAATGTGAAACTTGCGTAGAATCCAAACTTACAAGATCATCATCGAAATTGGTTGAACGAATAATCGAACCCCTTGATTTAATTCACACCTATATTTGTGATTTAAAAGCCGTACCCACAAGAGGTGGAAATAAGTACTTCATCACGTTTATTGATGATAGTACTAAATATTGCTATGTATATTTACTAAAAAGTAAAGATGAAGCAATAAGTAAATTTATCTTGTACAAAAATGAAGTTGAGAATCAACTTCAAAAGAAGATAAAAGCTTTGCGAAGCGACCGAGGAGGCGAATATGTTGCACCTTTTGCCGATTTATGCGCAAAAAGTGGCATTGTACATGACTGTACACCTCCTTATTCTCCACAATCAAATGGCGTGGCAGAACGAAAGAACCGTACATTGAAAGAAATGATGAATGCCATGTTGATAATTTCTGGGGTGAGCCAGGAAATGTGGGGGGGGGGGAAGCCATTCTCTCGGCTAATTATCTTTTGAACAAGATACCACTCAAAAAGAGAGACGAAACTCCATATGAGTTATGGAAAAGGAAGAAACCTTCATACAAATACTTGAAAGTGTGGGGGTGCCTAGCAAAGGTGATTGTACCACCTCCTAAGGCTCTTAGGATAGGACCCAAAACTATTGATTGCATATTCATTGGGTATGTGCATCAAAGTAGTGCACATCGCTTTCTTGTACATGAGTCCAAGAATCCAGATGTACACGTAAACACTATCCGGAGGTGAATCCTAACGTTGTGTCTTACTTTGAAAATGTGTTTCCTTTGAGAAGACAAACACATGCAACGTCATCAACACATACTCTTGAAGTAGGTGAAAGCTCATCTACACCAGTTGATGAGGTAGTTCATGATAAGATACATGAATGACCTGAGGTTGAAGAAGGTGATCGTAGGCGAAGTAAAAGGCCAAGGGTTGAAAAATCCTTCGGTCCATACTTCGTTAGCTATATGGTTGAGGGCGAGCCCAATACATATCGCGAAGCGGTTTCCTCTTCAGAAGGACCTCAATGGAAAGAGGCAATAAGGAATGAAATTGATTCTATATTGCAAAATCATACTTGGGAGTTAGTAGATCTTCCACCTGGTTGCAAACCACTTGGATATCGTTGGATATTCAAAAGGAAGATGAAAACTGATGGAAGTATTGATAAGTACAAGACTAGGTTGGTGATTAAAGGATTTAGACAAAAGGAAGGTCTAGATTACTTTGATACCTACTCGCCTGTGACGCACATAACATCGATTAGATTGGTTCTTGCAATAGCGGCTTTAAGAAATTTGGAAGTTCACCAAATGGATGTTAAAACCGCATTTCTAAATGGCAATTTAGAAAAAGAGATTTACATGGAGCAACCTGAAGGTTTCTCTGCCCCAGGTCAAGAGGGTAAAGTATGTAAACTCGTCAAGTCTTTGTATGGCTTGAAGCAAGCACCAAAACAATGGCACCAAAAGTTTGATCATGTCATGATTGACAATGGTTTCAAAATAAATGAGTGCGACAAATGTGTTTATTTCAAAGAAACAAATGAAGGTTATGTGATCTTATGCCTTTACGTAGACGATATACTTATCATTAGGAGTAATGATAAAATTATCAAAGCTACTAAAAGCATGTTGAAAGCGATTTGACATGAAAGACATGGGTTTAGATGATGTGATTCTTGGAGTAAAGATCATAAGAACCCAAGATGGTCTTGTGTTAAGTCAATCTCACTATGTGGATAAAATTCTTGAAAAATTCAACTCGGGAGATACGAGTGTAGCTCGAACTCCAGTTGATACCTCCCAACATCTCAAGAAAAATAAAGGAGATGGAGTACTCAGTTAGAGTATTCAAGAATTATTGGCAGTTTAATGTATCTAATGACATGTACTAGACCCGACTTGGCTTACGCGGTGAGTAGGCTAAGTAGATACACCAGCAATCCGTGCGTGGAGCATTGGAAAGCTATCACGAGGGTGCTTAGATACATAAGATACACAAGAGATCATGGACTGCATTATAATCGACAACCAGCAGTGATCGAAGGATACACTGATGGAAGTCTTCTAAGCAAACGGTCATAGCGAGATCCACAATGGAGTCTGAATTTATCGCCTTGGATAAGTCAGGTGAGGAGGAGGAATGGCTACGTCAATTCGTGGAATATATTCCAAGATGGCCAAAGCCTTTGCCAGCCATTTGTATACATTGTGATAGCCAATCAGCGATTGGTAGAGCTCAAAACTTGATGTACAATGGCAGATCAAGGCATATGCTATGTAGACATAACACGGTACGATAACTACTCTCAACGGGTGTTATCACAATTGATTATGTGAGATCAAAGGATAACATTGCAGACCCGTTTACAAAAGGCATAAGAAGACAGTTAGTAGAAACGTCGTCAAGAGGAATGGGACTAAAGCCCGTGATAAATGGGAATATGAGGGAAACCTAACTTAGTTGACTGGAGATCCCAAGATCTAAGTTCAACAGGAAAACTTAATCATATTACCAAAACGGAGTCACTATGGGGGAGTACCCCAAACTAAATAAAAGGGATTTATATATACTTCCTAGTCCATTCCAATCAGTGACATTAAAGTGGGGTCGCTTCGAATGGATTTGTGGGGTGCGCATATCCTAGAGCTCTGTCAGAACCAGGCTATTGTTCCGGGACCATAATAGGACACGACAATGAGGGTTTGGCCAAACCAGGGAGAGTATTGTGTGAAGTGTATTGTCGTTTACACAAATGGGGGTATGTTCAAGGACATCGCGTCTACAAACCGCTAGTAAGCTAAGTATGCTTCACAAAAGAAGGTTCAAAGGTAACAACCTACCTATCTTGCAATACTCAACTGTCAAAGTTTATCGTTGAAAAGTGTAAGTGTAACACCTCGAAAATTCATGTCCAATAATATAGCGACACGTGTCACGGACTTTAAACATGTAAAGAATTGACTTTGAGGGACTAAAGTTGACGAACAAGGAATCTGTGTGTATAAAAGGATTCAGAGTGTCAACAATGAATAAATATACTTCACGACAGCCCCACATGATGTTTATACCCTTAAACGGATAAATCATGGATCATACGAAGCTAATTGTGAAAGAAAGTAAGGAATTACAAACTACAGGGGTTAAATGCGTCAACATGTTTAAAGTATACCTCTGAGTGACCTTTTTCAAACCCGAAGCTTTGTAATGATTAATTATGCTCACTAGAATAAGTGATTAAAATTTCACAAGGTTCCGATAAAGTATGAGAAAGTTATGACAATATTCGTATACGAGGGGTTAAAAGCGTCAACGTTGAAATTTAAGACTTTTCGGTGATCGTATGAATAACCGGGGACTTAACAAAGTTGGTTTATGACTTGGAGTCCTTAAAAGTCAAGTTTGGGGGTTACAAGTGCAAGAAACCATGTTAAAATCAAGTTTGGGAGGACCAGGGGCCAAATATGTCAACTTTTAAAAGTTATGGTGAGCTGGCCTGGTCCTTACGGACCGTATGGCTGGACCCTTACGGTCCGTAAGCCACGCCCAGTAACAGAAAAACTTCACAGCTACCGGTTTCAGCCTGTTACACCGCCTCAATTCACCATTTTTCGATTCAAGGGGCTTGTTTGATAGTTTTTAGGGGCCTAGGGACACTTGGGATGATCAGGAATCATCCCATAGACAATTGTGGCATGATCTTGGTGAATCTAAACTCCAATATAAGAAGCCACATGTTACACCATTTGATCACATTCACTTGCAACTTCACAACTTCACTTCTGGAGTATTTTGGAGCTCAAGACTCATTCCTAGTGATCATTAGTCGTGCTTAGGACCTTGGTAAGTATTCTTAACCTTCCTTAATTCAGTTTTGCTTAGTTTATTAGCTTAAAGTCAAACCGTCATAATTAAGGTTTGAGTTCGTCATTAATCTTAATTTGTCCAGTCAAATTACAAATTGAAAGTACCTATGAGTTGGTAATTATGTAGGCAATAAACCCTTAAAAGGGCACCCTCTGATTCTCACTCTAAGTAGGTCAATTGTCGGGTCAAACTTGATCTTAAAAAGTCAACAGGAAGCAATTTTGCAAATAAACACATAATTAGCAATGTAGAAGCGATGCAACCTGTTTTATCATTAACATAACTTGGTAATTAATGTAAGAACATGTCTAAATATGTTCAACTCGACAATTTTCAGTTTAGGACCGGTTCGGAACCGAAAGTCGCATAAATTGACCACTGCTTTGACTTTCAGTTTTGACCCATATTAGCATGATTTAGAAATGCCTTAGAGCTTCATTAGGACCAACTTGTATAATAGTATAACCCTCTGCGATTATACTACTTGACTCGTTGATTGTCCGATGTTTCCGTTAAATGCCTAATGTTGACCAATATGCCCATTTGATCTTAAAACGAGAATTTTGGTAATGTGAGAGGACAATAATCTTTGTTACTGATTTATAAGCATGTCCCTAAAATTTCACATCGGTTGGAGGTCTAGATTAGGAGTTATGCTCAATAGCGTAATTAGAAGGCCTTTTATTAATTAAACGAAATAATTAGCGTAAAGCCTATCTAAACCAATTTTTTTATACCAAACCTTTTACCCACTGATGTAATATAATACTTTGGGATTTTTGAAGATTTTTATTTATTTTTAGGCTGAGCATAACATAGAGTTCTAAGCGTGATTCGGTTATTGCCGATTTTGCCCTTTTGGGCTATAAAATGAGTTTTACAAATCCTTTTGATATTTTTCTACTGATCTAATATGATAAATAAAATGTTTTGAGCCTTCTGGGATAATAAAAATAGCATTTTTCCTTTGGAAACCCGGAAATGGCTCCAAACCGCCTTTTTAAGCGTTTTTAACGCATAGTATGTATCAAAACTATTTTAAACATATAAGGGTCGATGCCTACTAATGTATTCAGTAAATTTTTAACAGTAAGGAAAAGTTTTAAACTCAGGTTTCCGGTTTTGACCTTTTAAGCTTATGTGAAATTACCAAAATGCCCCTACGGTACATAGAATCGTTATAATTAATAAATTTCACATATATATGATACCCTACTATTATAACTTATCAAACTAAGTATTTTTACTGATTATATCAGACCTATAACTCAGATTACTAATTAAACTCTTTTATAACCTTTTAAATGACCAAAATGCCCTTACGGGGCATAATTTGAGTTTAAATCCGTTTTGGGCATAATAGAAGATATCTTACTGATGTCACAACATATTTAAGGCATATTAACTTAGGAAACATGTATATGACTCTTATGGTTACCCGTTACGCATATTTCGCGTTCGGATCGGTTTATGTAACTAGTTTGCATAAATTGACCAAAACGGGTCAAACCTTATCATTTTTGCCTCAAAATACGGAATGTGTTTAGTTTACCCATATTATACAAGTCTCCAAACTTGTCGGGTCTAAATCACATTCTATTCTGGTCTTCGCTTAATCATGCGTTTTGAACCGTGAACATTTCCTTAAAACTAACCGGTCTAAGTTTCAACTTAAATAAGACCCGTTAGGAATCTAATAGGTTAATAAAACCTTCGTTCCAGATTAAGAGCCCCAGTAGAAGTACTTGTGCTTGCTGATTAGAATATTTGGCTGAGTATAAATTGCATTGCTAGCTCAGGTAAATACTCTTAACTTATTTCCCCTATACGGGCTTGGGATACGGTATTATAATAATACCGCTTGGTCGGGTATTGAATGTTTAATCGTATTGTGATTAAATTATTGAGGTAACCCGTTTTAATCTGTATTGTTTGAAATAAAAGCCTTTAGGGGTTAATGACCATGTCCCGGATATCCTTGGCATCATTATAATAAAATGGCCACGTCTTAAGCACGGGGTGTAGGCATACACCTGACAGTTGCATAAGGGAAACGGTATCTCACTCTCGTGTGGGCCTAAACTTGTGGCGTGTCTGTTAATCTTGACTCGGTTTCTACATCGGGCCCTGAATGTATAACGAACATGTAAATCTGTATACAAGATTATTTTTATATAATTGTCCCAAGTTATAAAAGATATTTTGTGCCTTGTGCATTCAAATCAATTTTATAAATGTTTTCAAAATGAGTCAGTTAATTGTATTTACCAGTGTAAACTGACATATTTTCCAAAAAGATTAAGTGACAGGTACTGTACGAAATTGGCTGGGAGCTCAGGGCGTTAATAGGGAATCTCGCAAGTTCTAGATGCCTAAAGTCTGTTGAACAGTTTTCTTTTATTTGATCCGCCTGTGGATCCATCTTACATTCTGTTGTAATATTTGATATTACTTTTGAATCGGGTTGTAATATATTTATCTTTTGCTTCCGCTGTGCATTGAAATTGTGTTGTTTGACTATGATGATATCAACTACGTCACGATACTCCCCACCGGGCCCACCGGTAATACGTGGAAATATCGGGGTGTGACAGGTTGGTATCAGAGCCAACATTTAGTGAATTAAACACTAGCCTTTTGTGTTTAATCTCAATGACACAGTAGCACATTCCTTGACCTTCTGAGTCTAGACTTAACATAGGAATACTCTCAACCCTAATCTGAAAAAATATTGCTTCCGAATTTATATATTTTGAATATGTCTCCAATCAAAGAAGCCGTAATGGAAATTCTCCACATCCGGAGCCTTGAATTGCCGAGCTTCGTACCGCGGCTAGGGTACAATGTGCAACCAAGGAGAAAGCATTCAGAAGTAAAGTAAAGAAGAAAACTCATTTTGCTGAAGTTTGTTTCCGTAGTAGTCCTTATAAGGACATATTTATCTTTTAGTCCCTTCATGGACAACGTCATTCCTTTCAAGTCCCGCTTAGGGCAATTATATACTCCTTTTAAAATCATTTGAATATTTTATCTAAAATCCATTTTTTCATTTTATATGAATATAACATATGAAGTAAATCAAAATATAATTCCTTTTCGTAATTGATCTGTCAATATATATAATGAAAAGAATCTTAAAGGGCATAACCTAGCTTGTATGTCATTAAGGATCTAGCTATGATGGTAAAACCTGTTTAAAAGAGATTCAGATCCTTGTTAACATCTAAAAACATGTTAACACTCCTGACAACAGTGATGCGATAAAAATCACGCTTGTCATCTTTATAATGGGAATTTCCAACCCCTTATCTAGCCTAGTGATTTAGAAATCATGGCTTAAATCATCAAATTAAGATGATCATTTTTACAAAATTAGTAATGAAGCGCCTACGGGCTATATCTACTGTCCTAAAAGACAAAAGACAGTTGTAGTCTTTGACTCTCTGTCAAGAAAGGTAATGAACTGCGTTCAAACCTTAATGCCTCGATCCTATAAGATCATGGCTTATAAATTCAAAACTGTCCTTGTGATTAGGCCTGTTGTGCCACTTTAATATCCTTAATGTTTTATATACTAGGATAAATTATAATGAAAATACTAATATAACTAACAAATTAAACCAATATGGTTTATAATACCATGGTTGATGAATCGTCAAAAAATGATGATTCCATAATAACCTCTGAATAAATCATTGCTAATATTTATGTAGCAATCAAGCTACATGGCTGCATCAGGGGAGGTTAACAGCCACCCGAGGGAGAATAATGATGCTACCAGAGTTAATATAACTGGTGCAGAACTACAGACGTTAATAGATAATGTTGTTACTCGAGCTCTTGACATACAATATAATGAATCAAGTGATACACACTCTAAGACTCTATCTGTGGCTCATAGTAGGCCCCCTTCTAAATCACACGAATCAAAGGAGGACGATGTTCATAACTCGTCAAATCAGAGGAGTGTTCCGTCTAGACCGGTTGTGCTTAATCAAGAGCCACATGATAAAACCTGTTCGTATAAATATTTTGTCTCCTGCAAGCCCAGAGACTTCACAGGAGAAAAGGGAGCCATCGACTGCATGACGTGGCTCGATGAGATGGACACCGTTGTTGATATTAGTGGATGTGCAGAGCAAGACATTGTGAAGTTTGTTTCACAATCTTTTAAAGGAGAAACCCTAGCTTGGTGGAGGTCACTGATCCAAGCTACAGGGAAGATCCATTTGTACAACTTGACTTGGGATCAGTTCGTTGCTCTTATCAAAGAAAATTATTGTCCTCAACATGAAGTTGAGAAAATTGAGACTGATTTCTTGACATTAGTCATGAAGAACTTAGATTGTCAAGCATATCTTACAAGTTTCAATACCATGTCTCGGTTGGTTCCTTACTTGATCACACCATAACCAAAGCGTATAGCTCGCTTTATTGGGGGTCTAGCCCCAGAAATAAAGGCAAGTGTGAAAGCATCGAGACCTACTACATTCAGGTCAGCGGTAAATCTGTCGCTATCTCTCACACTCGATGTGGTCAGAAACAAGGATGCCGAAGCCTCCGAAGGTGGAAAGCGTAAAAGAGAGGATGAGGGTTCTCATCGCTCCGATAAGAAGAAAAAGGGGAACTCTGATTATAAGGGGAGTTCCGGGTTTAAGAATGACAACCAGCAGTCGGGTGAAAAGACCAGATGCAAAACCTGTAGGAAATACCACCTCGGGAAATGCAGATTTGAATCTCAGCCTCTACCTTGTGGAATCTGCAAGTCCAAGGAGCATAAAACCTTGGAATGCAAGAAGTTGGAGGACGCAACTTGTTACGGTTGCAACGAAAAGGGGCACATCAAGACTAACTGCCCTAGGAATCAGAAGAAGCATGAAGAGGCCAAGAAACAAACGCGTGAGTCCTTCAAATGAACACCCTGGAGATGGTATAAAATGATGACGACATAACAGGTACCTTTCCTTATCAATGAAGTTTATGCGGGAATTTGTTAATTCTGACGCAGATAAGTCTGTTGTGGACAATAAATGTTGTAAACGGTTGTATCAGCCTGATTAGGACTCTAGATATATAACGCGAGGTAAAATTGGCCGATGATACGTTAGAGACTGCTTCAACAATCTTAGATGGATATTTTATATCTATTAGGAATTACTCTTCTCCAATATCCTTGTGACAAGCTTTCAAGCTATCCAAAATTATCAATATGATCAAGACAGATGTGACATTTTGATCCTCTGTCAAAAAGGTGATGGACTAGGTCCAAACCCTAAAAGCCATTAACGGTCTTATATGGCCTAGACTAAGTATAATTGATATATATATTCTTCAATAACATTCATTATGAATGTTCGTACTGTATTAGCCTGTATGGTTTAATGATACCATGGTTAGTATATGTTAGGTCATCAGGATGATGAATAGCGATTGTTAGATTGCAACTAAGTAATTGTTTTATTTGGTGTTAGGAACCAATTATCGAGTATGACAAACTCGGATAAGACAGCCGTTGATCGTGTTATGGACAATGCGACACATGCTAATGATGATACAATCGTGAACCTCAGAATTTCCAAAGATGTTCTTCAAACTATGATAGACGCAGCTGTTGGAAAAGTTGTGAAGAAGGCCGTGAAAAAGTTCAAGGAGCCCAATGCTACTTGCTCCAAATTTCATCCAAGACTACCCTTCATTACTCACGAGAAGGATCTCGTTCATGCCTCTAATGTAAAGGATGAACTAAAAAGGAAAAGGGAGGAAGATAACTCCCAGAGTTCTAAAAAGAAGAACAAACAAAAGTCCAACCATAAACCTGTATGCAAGACCTGCAAGAAGCGCCATTATGGGTAATGCAGGTTCGAATCAAAATCCCAATCGCAGCCTAGGGCTTGTGGGATCTGCAAATCTAGTGAGCATAAAACATTGGAATGCCAGGAGATAGGAGATGCGACTTGTTACAACTGTAACGAGAAAGGGCATATCAAGTCAAATTGCCCAAAATATGCAAAGAAGCTTGAAGAAGTTAAGATGGCCAACGCTAAGGTCTTCCAGATGGGTGCAAAAGAAGCCATACAAGATAACAATGTTATAACTGGTACGTCCTTATCAATGATGTATATACAGGAGTACTGTTTAATTCGGTGCAGATAAATAGTTTGTGGATAATAAATTTTGTAAGTTATAAATCTGCCTGTTAGAACCCTAAACATAAAATATGAAGTAGAATAAACGCTAAGAGTTCTGTTTTGAATAGAGTACCAGTAAATCCTTCATGGATGGTAAGTGTAACAAACTTCTAAAATCTTCCGTAAACACCTCGAAGATTAAGTGTAAGGTAAAACCTACAGACAAAAATCATAGGAACCATTTCTTCTGTTCCTGCCAGAAATCTTCATTCGTAAAGTTCTAGAGAACTCTCTCTCCAGATGAAGTACGTCGATATATGTTAGTATTGTTATCCCATTGATTTCTATCAACTGCGAACACCAGATTGCATGATAAAAGCGCCATATGAGGATTGGTGTATCTTAATATGTTCCCTGGATTGCTTCCATGCCTGATCAGTATGGAGGTTTAATACATGGAACCACAAAGATATTCCAATGGTCATACGGTATTAAAATCAGCTAATGGTATTCAAGGAAGATATCTAGAATGGAAATTAACCAAGTAAATATCTCTGATAGAGGAATCCATGGACTCGTAACGTGAATGTGTCGCTTATCTGACACAAGCAATGATAGATGAACAGGAGCCTGTGATTTGGAAAATATATGTAACCTCCTTGTGTCTTGATTATCTTCTCCAAGGACTACCCTGTTTAACTCCTGAGAGGCAAATAGAGTTAAGATTTATATCCCGCATAGGGCTGCATTACTATGAAATCTCCATGACAGTTAGTACCATCATTATTGGGAGAATCGAAACCCTAATTAGATAAATTTTAAGGTAAAGGTTCTTAAAGCCTAATTCATAATTCTAAGAGTTTTAGTATTATTAATTAGGAAAGACGGTTCATTATGCTTATGCGATGATTACCGCAACCCTAATTAGGCAGCAATTAAGAATTGCCATCAACTGCCTAGGATCGTCGACTTGTTCGACTAACTATAAGGTTTAGCTATTCCTTGAGATTAGTTAAACAGTGGTTGGAATAACCATCTCACCTTAAATTAACCTTTTCTATAATAGTTATCATATAAGTATCAAGGCTGCTCCTTGGGAGACCTTGCATAGATGGAATGTTAAACACCTATTGTTAGACTGAAGTTTGGTAAGTCCAATTATCAGGATCTGAGAGTTGCCTTGGAAACAACGAATAAGATCAAATAAATCCAAAATCATCTGTAAGTTGCAAGTATTCGGCAGAAAAACCAAGGATTAATGATTGTAGCAACCCTTCTAAATTCTTGTTAAGAAAAAAGGTTCAACAAAGATTTCACCCTGGAAGGGCGTGCCAATTGTTAATTATCAGGACAGTTAAGCTCGGAATATATAGAATCATTCGAAGGAATCGTATGTATCAAGATCAAATAGCTTATAAGCTAAAACCTATTTAAGGAGCTTGGCGGAACTCGTAATGCATTAACACACTAATGATTTAAGGACATGTATCACCAATAAGTTGAGAAGCATTATCACATAATGATATGCATATTATAATATGATGAGCAACTTGTATCAATTGAGGATCGACAGGTTAAGAAGCTCCAAAAAGGATACACGTACCTATTATAGAGGTCAACTTGGGAGCTTGGAAAGGCTCCAGATATGATATAGAAGTTAAGTCCATTATACGACAAAAAGTACTTCCATCATTTTAGCAAATCTCGAGGTCGAGATTTCTTTTAAGGGGGTGAGGATGTAACACCTCTAATATTCATGTCCAATAATATATCGACACGTGTCACGGACTTTAAACATGTAAAGAATTGACTTTGAGGGACTAAAGTTGACGAACAAGGAATCTATGTGTATAAAAGGATTTAGAGTGTCAACAATGAATAAATATACTTCATGATATCCCCACATGATGTTTATACCCTTAAACGGATAAATCATGGATCATACGAAGCTAATTGTGAAAGAAAGTAAGGAATTACAAACTACAGGGGTTAAATGCGTCAACATGTTTAAAGTATACCTCTGAGTGACCTTTTTCAAACCCGAAGCTTTGTAATGATTAATTATGCTCACTAGAATAAGTGATTAAAATTTCACAAGGTTCCGATAACGTATGAGAAAGTTATGACAATATTCGTATACGAGGGGTTAAAAGCGTCAACGTTGAAATTTAAGACTTTTCGGTGATCGTATGAATAACTGAGGACTTAACAAAGTTGGTTTATGACTTGGAGTCCTTAAAAGTCAAGTTTGGGGGTTATAAGTGCAAGAAACCATGTTAAAATCAAGTTTGGGAGGACCAGGGGCCAAATATGTCAACTTTTAAAAGTTCTGGTGAGCTGGTCTGGTCCTTACGGACCGTATGGCTTGACCCTTACGGTCCGTAAGCCACGCCCAGTAACAGAAAAACTTTACAGCTGCCGGTTTTAGCCTGTTACACCGCCTCAATTCACCATTTTTCGATTCAAGGGGCTTGTTTGATAGTTTTTAGGGGCCTAGGGACACTTGGGATGATCAGGAATCATCCCATAGACTATTGTGGCATGATCTTGGTGAATCTAAACTCCTATATAAGAAGCCACATGTTACAGCATTTGATCACATTCACTTGCAACTTCACAACTTCACTTCTGGAGTATTTTGGAGCTCAAGACTCATTCCTAGTGATCATTAGTCGTGCTTAGGACCTTGGTAAGTATTCTTAACATTCCTTAATTTAGTTTTGCTTAGTTTATTAGCTTAAAGTCAAACCTTCATAATTAAGGTTTGACTTCGTCATTAATCTTAATTTGTCCAGTCAAATTACAAATTGAAAGTACCTATGAGTTGGTAATTATGTGGGCAATAAACCCTTAAAAGGGCACCCTCTGATTCTCACTCTAAGTAGGTCAATTGCCGGGTCAAACTTGATCTTAAAAAGTCAACAGGAAGCAATTTTGCAAATAAACACATAATTAGCAATGTAGAAGCGACACAACCTGTTTTATCATTAATATAACATGGTATTTAATGTAAGAACATGTCTAAACATGTTCAACTCGACAATTTTCAGTTTAGGACCGGTTCGGAACCGAAATTCGCATAAATTGACCACTGCTTTGACTTTCAGTTTTGACCCATATTAGCATGATTTAGAAATGCCTTAGAGCTTCATTAGGACCAGCTTGTATGATAGTATAACCCTCTGCGATTATACTACTTGACTCGTTGATTGTCCGATGTTTCCGTTAAATGCCTAATGTTGACCAATATGCCCATTTGATCTTAAAACGAGAATTTTGGTAATGTGAGAGGACAATAATCTTTGTTACTGATTTATAAGCATGTCCCTAAAATTTCACATCAGTTGGAGGTCTAGATTAGGAGTTATGCTCAATAGCGTAATTAGAAGGCCTTTTATTAATTAAACGGCATAATTAGCGTAAAGCCTATCCAAACCAATTTTTTGACACCAAACCTTTTACCCACTGATGTAATATAATACTTTGGGATTTTTAAAGATTTTTATTTATTTTTAGGCTGAGCATAATATAGAGTTCTAAGCGTGATTCGGTTATTGCCGGTTTTGCCCTTTTGGGCTATAAAATGAGTTTTACAAATCCTTTTGATATTTTTCTACTGATCTAATATGATAAATAAAATGTTTCGAGCCTTCTGGGATAATAAAAATAGCAGTTTTCCTTTGGAAACCCGGAAATGGCTCCAAACCGCCTTTTTAAGCGTTTTTAACGCATAGTATGTATCAAAACTATTTTAAACATATAAGGGTCGATGCCTACTAATGTATTCAGTAAATTTTTAACAGTAAGGAAAAGTTTTAAACTCAGGTTTCCGGTTTTGACCTTTTAAGCTTATGTGAAATTATCAAAATGCCCCTACGGTGCATAGAATGGTTATAATTAATAAATTTCACATATATATGATACCCTACTGTTATAACTTATCAAACTAAGTATTTTTACTGATTATATCAGACCTATAACTCAGATTACTAATTAAACTCTTTTATAACCTTTTAAATGACCAAAATGCCCTTACGGGGCATAATTTGAGTTTAAATCCGTTTTGGGCATAATCGAAGATATCTTACTGATGTCACAACATATTTAAGGCATATTAACTTAGGAAACATGTATATGACTCTTATGGTTACCCGTTACGCATATTTCGCGTTCGGATCGGTTTATGTAACTAGTTTGCATAAATTGACCAAAACGGGTCAAACCTTATCATTTTTGCCTCAAAATCCAGAATGTGTTTAGTTTATCCATATTATACAAGTCTCCAAACTTGTCGGGTCTAAATCACATTCTATTCCGGTCTTCGCTTAATCATGTGTTTTGAATCGTGAACCTTTCCTTAAAACTAACCGGTCTAAGTTTCAACTTAAATAAGACCCGTTAGGAATCTAATAGGTTAATAAAACCTTCGTTCCAGATTAAGAGCCCCAGTAGAAGTACTTGTGCTTGCTGATTAGAATATACGGCTGAGTATAAATTGCATTGCTAGCTCAGGTAAATACTCTTAACTTATTTTCCCTATACGGGCTTGGGATACGGTATTATAATAATACCGCTTGGTCGGGTATTGAATGTTTAATCATATTGTGATTAAATTATTGAGGTGACCCGTTTTAATCTGTATTGTTTGAAATAAAACCTTTTAGGGGTTAATGACCATGTCCCGGATATCCTTGGCATCATTATAATAAAATGGCCACGTCTTAAGCACGGGGTGTAGGCATACACCTGACAGTTGCATAAGGGAAACGGTATCTCACTCTCTTGTGGGCCTATACTTGTGGCGTGTCTGTTAATCTTGACTCGGTTTCTACATCGGGCCCTGAATGTATAACGAACATGTAAATCTGTATACAAGATTATTTTTATATAATTGTCCCAAGTTATAAAAGATATTTTGTGCCTTGTGCATTCAAATCAATTTTATAAATGTTTTCAAAATGAGTCAGTTAATTGTATTTACCAGTGTAAACTGACGTATTTTCCAAAAATATTAAGTGACAGGTACTGTACGAAATTGGCTGGGAGCTCAGGGCGTTAATAGGGAATCTCGCAAGTTCTAGATGCCTAAAGTCTGTTGAACAGTTTTCTTTTATTTGATCCGCCTGTGGATCCATCTTACATTCCGTTGTAATATTTGATATTACTTTTGAATCGGGTTGTAATATATTTATCTTTTGCTTCCGCTGTGCATTGAAATTGTGTTGTTTGACTATGATGATATCAACTACGTCACGATACTCCCCACCGGGCCCACCGGTAATACGTGGAAATATCGGGGTGTGACAGTAAGGAAAGGATCAATTTCCATACATGTGGGGGATTGTTGGAAATTTGATGAAAATAACATTTTTCATTTGGGGGATTGTTAGAAAAATAGGTGAAAATAACATTTTTCACAAATATAGGAAAATGATTTTTTCTTATTTTGGACTAGAAATAAATATAATAAAATGAGCGGGTTTTATATATTTATTTGTGGGTTTGTGTTCTATGTCGGAAGAGCCTCGCAACGAACTAAACCACGTCCAAAACAGAGCTAAGATGAATGAGATATCGATGCTCAAAGTTGGGTGTTTGAAACATTGAATGCTGAAACAAAAGGGAAAGTAGCACCTTGTCCCACATCGGAGGAGAGATGGAACTTAAATAGGTATTTAACTGGGAACTCTCCATCTTTATTGTTTCATGGAAGCAAACACTAAGTGTCCTCGCGAAGGGTTAACTCGCACTCGCACACGCGTGGCGTGTGCGATGAGGCGCAATGTGGCGCTTTGATGACGCACGCTCGCATCTCCGTGAGCCGCTTGAGAGCCGCCTTTGTATTTTTTACCACGTGCGCGTGGTGGATCACAGAGGCTGCAAGGACCAAGTGGTGTGCAGGTTCGAGGCGCGTGACGTGGCAGTCCGCGCGCGAGTACACATGGCATGAAGGCGCGCGGGTGCGCATGGTGCATGGGGCCTGATGTGACGTGCGCGGCGCACCAGAGTGAGCCAATACGGCGCGACTGTGTGGCATGCTCGTAGAGGTCCACAGGTGACGTGGCACACGCGCGCATGGACCTGAGTCAGTGTGGCGCACGCGCGCATGGCAGTGAGCCAAACGGACGCAGTGCGCATGAGCGTGCTGACCTGCGCGCGCACCAGTGTGTCTTGCGCGCGCGCGCAGAAGCTTCCAGCATTTAATGACGAAGCAGTTTCAGCTCTGCATTCAAAACTGACGAGTCATACGGTTTCAACAGCGAATTAAATGACGTATTAAATTGCATTGAAGACGTTTCATGGAATTTAAGCCTCTCCTTAATTCTTTTTTACTGTTTCGACTTAGGAGCTGTATAAATACAACTCCATACCCAGCTGCAGGAGACACCAGCTACACAACAGCATCACATATTTTCTCTCCACAGCTTTCAGATCTTCCACTTGCTCTTTTCAAGGTAGCCTTCGGGTTGTAGGCCATCTCCGGCAGTACGCTGCTTCGGCTGTTGTACCCTGGGAAACAAAACGAGTACTCCTGGGAGACTCGGAATTTGTTTTAAGGGAAGTGTGTTGAACACGTACCTCAGTCATTCTGTTTCTTCCCCTTCTTGTATTTGTTTATTTCAGTTGTAAAAGTATACTGTAATTCTGCTTTCTTCTTTTTCTGTATTGTAATCGTTGTATAAAATTTGTTTATTTTATTTTAATTACGCGAACGGTTCCTACAACTTTCACCCCTTAACTTTTTTGTTCTGACATGTTTGGTCCCTTTTTCTCTAGGTAACAGGTGTCTCTTTCTTTTACTTTTTTACCACGCTTTCATTGCAGTGGCCATCACCGGCTCCGGTGAACGCCATCAAATTACCCCTTTTTTTTTTAAATTTTGGTGACCACCTCTCTCCCTCTCTTGCTAGATATATCTTTCTTTTTTTCGTGACATACGCCACCACAGCCAAGTGGCCAACAACCAACGATTCTATAGACTGAGGCACACAAACTTTTTTGTTGGAAAACAAAGGTGGCCTAGGTGGGGTCAGATTTACGAACAACAGACGAAGAGATCTGAACCGCCACCACTTTCTTTTGTACCGGAACTCGGATTCGCATGTGATGACTCCGTTCGGATGGTGGCTTCAGGTGTTTTGGATCTGGTGGTTGGAAAGCGTGTGGCGGGCCAGTGAGGGTGGTGTCTGGTGTGGCAGTGGTGATGTGGGCACAAAGAAAGAGTAGAGTGAGATGGGATTTGAGAAGATGACTGATATCATAAAGTGAAAATTTGAGGCTTTGGATTATCTGTTTTTATATCATAAAGTGAAAATTTTCACTTGACCCATTTTAACAATCTTTAATTTATTTACTTAAATAATTTGAGTAAACCATAGATACTTAGGCTAGAGGGTATGGTGCCCATCCTCCCTTGGAGGATGATCCGCCACGTAGGCGTCAAATCATAGTCCTCCCAAGGATGGTCCATCCCACAAAACTAGAGGGTATGGGAGGATGGTCCTAGATGATCCTACCTCACCACTTTTATGTTTTTTTATTTTTTTAATCTTCTACTTTTTTTAACATTTAACAAATAAATTAACAAAATATTTTCATTAATATTAAAAAACATTACATAAACTTAAAAAAAACATACACTAAAAAAACATAGACTAAAAAAAACTTAAACTTAAAAAAAATAAACTTAAAAAAAACATAAACTTAAAAAAATCCTAATATATTAAAAAAAACTACTAGTCTTCGTCCTCCATGTCGTCGACTGGTTCGTTTTGAGCGTTGTTCCAAATGTACTCCACCAAGTCCGCTTGTAGGTTATGATGTGTGTACTCGTTACGTAGAGCGAACATGTTCAAATCTTGTTGTTCCCCACTAACTGGAACAGAATTTCCGGTAGACGCGTTTTCGTCGTACTCGCATATCGCTCTACCTTCGTCTTCAATGATCATGTTATGAAGGATGATACAATCGTACATAATGTGTCGTAACCTCTTTGGTGTAGCCGAACGTGCTGGATGTTCAATTATTTGCCATTTTTTTGTAGAACACCAAAAGCCCGTTCAATATCTTTTCTCGCACCCTCTTGATACTTCACAATTTTTTTTCTTTTTTCGTCTGTCGGGTGCGGAATAGTTTTAACGATTGTCGAGTACGTTGGGTATATTCCATCGGCTAGGTAGTAACCTCGCCTGTATTCCACCCTCGAAACCGTAAAACTTGTGTCTGGACCTGTTCCCGCCACTACATCGTCAAATATCTGTGACTGGTATATGATGTTAAGGTCATTGAGCGAACCAGGTAGACCAAAAAAAGCATGCAAGATCCAGAGATCCTGTGACGCAACAGCCTCTAGAATAATAGTCGGATGTCCATGATCTCCCCTAGTATACTGACCTTGCCAGGCAACTGGGCAGTTCTGCCACAGCCAGTGCATGCAATCAATGCTCCCGAGCATTCCTAGGAAACCATGTCTCTGTTCGTGTGCTTGATATAATTTTTGAACGTCGTTTGCGTTCGGTCTCCGCAGGTTTCTCTTGCTATATAATTTGAAAACCCATTCGCAAAACTTGTGCAAACATAGACGTGCGGTTCTTTCAGACATCCTTATATACTCGTCTAATGCATCGGGTGAGTAACCGTATGCCAGTTGGCGAATGGCCGACGTACATTTTTGTAAATTACTGAAACCCCTTTGCCCCCTAGCGTTGTTTCGCAGTGTAAAAAACGGATCAGACTGGGCCATGTCGCCTGCGATACGTAAAAAAAGTGGACGACTCATGCGGAACCGACGTCGAAAAATCTCGTCTGTGTACACGGGTTCGTCGGCAAAATAATCGGCTCCTAGTTTATCGTGGGCGGCTATATATTTTAAAACGAAACATAAATGAAATTAATTATAAAATACATTTTCAAATCTATATAAAACATAAGGAAAAAATAGTAAAGTACCTTCTTGGTCTCGGTTTAATTTTGCTCGTCTAGTTAGCCGTTGGGACTAGGGGTGTTCAAAAAAATCCGGATCCGAAATCGAATCCGAAATATCTGAAATTTTGGATATCCGAATTTTCGGATTCGGATATGAATTTAAAAAATTTAGGATAATCCGATTATCCGATATCCGAAAACTAATTATTTTTTTATAAATATATATAGTATATGGGCATTATATTTAGTTTGAAGTATTGTAAAAATTAGTAAAAAAATAGTAAATAATTGTATTCGTGTGAATTTATGATTGTTTTTAATTTTAAAGGTTGGAAATTTGGAAAATTGAATATAAGTTTAGTTTTAATCTATACACGAAACAGATTTTTTGATTTTTTTTTTATAAATTCGGATATCCGTTTGGATATCCGAATCCGAAATTTCGGATACGGATTCGGATATCAATATTCCCTATCCGAAATTTTCGGATATCCGAACCGGATAATCCGATCTTGAACATCCCTAGTTGGGACGACGCTTCATCACCCGCCATGAAGACCTGAGCCACGTTCATAATCATATTTTGCATAAATACATCCTCTTCCGAAGATGATGAATACCACGTAGACGAAGAAGATGAAGAAATGGAAGAAGGTGAAGCCATGGTAATTTTTGAGAGAGAGATGGGGTGGTAGTGGGTAAAAATGGTATAAAAATTGATGAGTTTTTATAAAAATGGAAGAGGGTTTATAAAATGTGAGAGAGATATGAGATTGTAGTGGGTGAAAAGTTATGAAAAATGATGTAAAAGAGGTGAGTATTTATAAAAGTGGAAGTGAAATTTAAATATTTGGGGTTTATGACCATTGGTTTTGAATTTTAAAATGGTAAATTAATTTTCTTTTTTTTTTATTTAACGGTCAGAATTGAGAGGGGGCCCACACTTTTTGGAACGTCGTAAACGTCCACAGCCGGACGGAGAGGACAGGGACGATGGGGGATGGTGTTTGGGCGTCACCAGTCCTCGACGGAGATGGGGACGGACCCCATACCCACCAGCCTTACGGAATAAAAATGGTCAACTTACTCAATGGTAAATGTTACAAAAGTATAAATGGAGATGGCATTTAAGTGTTTTTGACTTCTTCCATTGAAATTGAAAGGTAGTGATTAGTGTTTACATTGTTTCATATAATTTTTAAATTTTATAGTTTGGTTAAGAGTAATTTATTTGATTTTTTAATAGATATTTATATACTATTAAAGAGAAAGGTTGATGGAGACCTTTCTCTTTTAACCCTCAAAGTTTGACTTTTTCATTTCTTTAAGGCTTATACTTTTAACTTTTTCCAATTTACACCCTTAATTTTTTTATATGAAATACTATTAACCCTTATCTTTAAGTAAGTTGCACATTCACTTCTAACTTTCAGTAATTGACAACTTTGACCTTCTTAACCTTTTCTACTTAATAACTTGACACCTCCTTTGGTTTAAATGACTTTTACGACTTTACACCAACGTGTACAAATTATTATACTTTTTTATCCATGTTCTACTTATTTTGTGTACGTTCATAAACTGTATTTGAAAGCAAGTCAGGTCAAATATACTTCGTTTTCATTTGATGGCGATGTAATTTTTTTAAGTAAAGAGTCGGGTCAAATATACAGTATAAATACGAGTTACTTTAACTTTCGACGCCACCGCAACGCGCTGCAGGTCAAAATCTTAGTTTGAATATTAATTAGAAAAACATTGTTCTCACTATATGTGTAACGTTTTTCTATTATATTTATTGAACTATGCTTTTTAATGTATATTTAATTCAATGTTATTTTATCATATTTTTAGGTGTTTCTAACCAGAGTTGTTTTAATCTCGCCTATTTTTGTAATGAAAATTTATGTATCTGTCACTGATGTTTGAGTGCCAAACTATATAATTGTGGTCATTGCTATTCAATGCATGGGATTTAAGCTAGGATTCAAATAATTCTCCTCCTTTCGAAAAAGTTGCATAAATCAGTTTGAGGGAAATATTTGGTAAGGAGGCTGAGGATGATATGAATAAAGCATTAGAGATATAAGAGTTTTTTTTTTTCTTATTCCACTGTGATTTGTAACTTATGCAGGCTGGAGTCATTCCCAATTGTAGTCCTGAGTGGACTAAAAAAAAAAAAAACCGCTACATTATTTGATGATGATAAAATTGGTGAAGTTAGTTGCTCAGAACTTCTAGAAGCCCATTTTCCTACTTCACTTTCCCCTTATCTATATAATGTATACACATGCCGTTATTATGATCCCAGTTTATGATAAGCTCATGTGGCTATTATTTGTGAAATCATTGTCTATAGTATATCTAAGCTTGATGAACATCAATCTTAAATTTGGATCATCCCACTTAAACCAACTTCATCAATGATTTTTAAACGGCCATGACTTTTTCATACGTTAACATTTGAGTATGGTATTATTGTAGTTTTTTTATTTGAAAAAAAAACTTAACATGCCAATACATGATTCTATAACATTACATAATTACGTTACGTGATTTTGTAGTATGCCTTGTTTTTAGAACCATTATAACAAAACGTGATTTTGTATACACTACGTGATTTTGTACCATTACGTAGCACTACGTGGTTACTTACCACCACGTGTATTACATACTAATGTTACGTGATTATGTATATAATCTAGTACTTGATTATATAACCTAGTACGTGATAATAAAACCTTAATTGTATGACTTTGTACATGATACGTGATTACAAATCACATCGTACATGATTATATGAACACCTACGTGATTATACATGAGTATATAACCTGATACATGATAATATAACCTTATTATATGACTTGATACGTGATACATGATCAAAAAACATATAATCCTTGATTATGTGAATTGGTATGTAATTACATACCAACTTAATAAAAATTTAAAATATATATAACAATACTATACTCAAATAAAACATAATAATATTTTATATTTTATGGTATAAATTTAAAAAAATAATACAACATCAAAAGGTTATTATATTATATTATAAATTACGATGAATAGTAACTTTATTTTTATAATAATATGTAGCTTTTTATTATTTGTTTTATTTAATATATTATAATGGTTTATTATTATATTTACTTTTAATAACATATTTTTTATTTTATTTTTCTTTTTTAAAACTATATATTTCGTTTACCATTTTTAATTAATTCTGTTTTCTTTTTTTATAACATATATTAATACTTATTTTTTCTTTTTTAAAACATAAATATTAATTTATCAATTAATTTGATATTTATTAAATAATTTATGTTTATAATATATAGCTTTGTATTATTTTTTATTTTCTTGATTAAGGATGATGAATAGTAGCTTTATTTTTATAATAATATATAGCTTTAATTATTTTTTATTTAATATATTATAATGGTGTATTATTATATTTACTTTTAATAACATATTTTTTTAACTTTTTTTCTTTTTTAAAACTATATATTTCGTTTACCATTTTTTAATAATTCTATTTACTTTTTTATAACATATATTAATACATTTTTTTCTTTTTTTAAAACATATATTAGTTTATCGATTAATTTGATATCTATTTAATAATCTATGTTTATAATTTTTTTCTAAATATATAGCTTTTTATTATTTTTTATTTAATATATTATAATAAATTCTTATTGTATTTACTTTTAATAACATATTTTTTATTTTTTTTTCCTTTTTTAAAATTATATATTTTCTTTACCTATTTTTTAATAATTCTTTTTTCTTTTTTTAGAACATATATATGTAACTCGGCCAGTTCATATATATATTTAAAGTTTGAAGTTTGAAAAAAAAGAACATATATTAATAATTGTTTTTTCCTTTTTTTAGAAAATATGTTAATTTATCAATTAATTTGATACTTCTTTAATAATTTACGTTTATAACTTTTTTCTATAAACTTAAGTACGTAATTATGCTTAATTTTTCTCCTAACATTCCGTTATAAGTTTTGTTAAAAACTAAGTTATACCCAAAATAAATCAAAATAATGTATTTATTTGGTATCATAAAACGGTACGATAATAAACTAAACCGTTCTAATGGTTTGGCTTTCTAAACAACATGTTTATTTTCAAATCACTTTTGTTTTACATTATGATTTGCTCAGTTTCACCGCAACGCGCGACGTAAAAATACTAGTTTTTTAAAAAATTGATGGACCTAGATTTAACCTAAAAAAATCAACAATGGTATTATCTTTTTTTCCCTTGGTTTCCTACAATTTTTATGAAAATAAGACTTTGTATAATAACCTCACCCATCAATAATAATAATAATACTTTTGTTGTTCAAATAGGCTAGGCCACGTAATATATTTTTGTAATTTTATTCTAAACGGAATCGCATTTCCATCGTAACGTGTGGGGACTTATGCTAGTTTTATATATTATCTAGATTTATTAAATGTAATTTAGGTATGCAGTAAAAAGTAGGATCAAAACCACAAAAGGCTGGTTAAATGTTTAATTTTTTCAAAATTACATATTTAATAAAGTGTCTTTTGTAGCCTATTAAATCGACAATAAACTCAATTTTGTTTATCTAAAAAATCACCATTCCAAAAACATTAATATCCTCTTTGTAAGCTAACTCTCCACTTGATATGCAAATTGGAATAACATGTTCATCGGCAAAACTCGATCTTTTATTAAATAACAAACGATTTTTTTTTTTGAAAATACATGAATCTTAGCATATGCATTTACACCAGTCATCACCACACAAACCTTTTGCTTGAGGATCTGGGTAATTTAGAAATGTACATTTCCAGTTGCAAAGGGGTTTAAGACATTTCACCATAGGAAAACCGTTTACTTTACAAGCTTCTCCAATCTTAACCTCAGTCCCTAAATCATACACGGATCCATCATTGAACAGTAATAGTTAGAAATGTGTTATTAAAGTGTGAACATATTATCTATAAAAGTTAGCAGATCTATAAACAGTGTCGGAGTTCACAGGAACCCTCTCGGTTTAAAAAAATTTAGTGTAAACCTTGTATGATTTGGAAAAAAATAGTGAAAATTATTGAGAATCTAGCAAAAGGAACCACCTGAAAAAAGTTTCTGAATCCGCCACTGTTTATAAACATACATAAACTTACCAACAATTGTGAGTATGAGCAAGACTGCAACATAAAGCTTCATTGAGGCCATAACTTATAATTTCTTGATATGTATCGATGTTCGAAGATTATGGATGGATTTGTATCTATCAAATATTTCAGGCAGTGTGTATTTATATTGGTTGAAGTCAGATGATATCTTTGTTATTAAATGGGAGTGATATAAACCGCATTCAATACTTTTTTTAACGGCAACTTTGAATAATTAACATAAATAATTTTTTGTCTTTCAAAAAAAAAAAACATAAATCATTTTTTATATTGATAAAAGTCAAATGATATCTTTGTTATTAAATAGGTGTGATGTAAATCGGGTAAAATACAATGGGTGATTTTGAATATGCTTTACCTAAATCAATTTGGGTAATTTTGAATATGCTTTACCTAAATCAATTTTTTTAATAAGGGTGGAAGAGGTGCTCAAACACATGGAGAGTGATAAATTATTCACCTAGTAAATCAACACATGTTATGTTAACTTCTCATTTTGCACTTAAACACTAGGGGTGCTCAAACACACGGGGAGTCAATTGAAGGCCAATATGTGATAGATGGGACCGCCACTATGAATTTTTAAAGTTGGGACCATTGCCGGCTAACGAGCAATAGTTGAGATTATTAAAATCTATTATTCCATTAGAAAATTATGGTTCTCACTATATGTGTAACATTTTTCTATTATATTTATTGAACTATGCTTTTTAAGTTATATTTAATTTAATGTTATTTTATCATAATTTTAGGTGTTTTTAACCAGAGTTGTTTTAATCTCGCCTATTTTTGTAATGAAAATTTATGTATCTGTCACTGATGTTTGAGTGCCAAACTATATAATTGTGGTCATTGCTATTCAATGCATGGGATTTAAGCTTGGATTCAAATAATTCTCCTCCTTTCGAAAAAGTTGCATAAATCAGTTTTGAGGGAAATATTTGGTAAGGAGGCTGAGGATATGAATAAAGCATTAGAGATATAAGAGTTTTTTTTTTTTCTTATTCAACTGTGATTTGTAACTTATGCAGGCTGGAGTCATTCCCAATTGTAGTCCTGAGTGGATTAAAAATCAAAGAAGCTGCAAAAAAAAAAAAAACCGCTACATTATTTGATGATGATAAAATTGGTGAAGTTAGTTGCTCAGAACTTCTAGGAGCCCATTTTCCTACTTCACTTTCCCCTTATCTAGATAATGTATACACATGTCGTTATTATGATCCCAGTTTATGATCAGCTGATGTTGCTATTATTTGTGAAATCATTGTCTATAGTATATCTAAGCTTGATGAACATCAATCTTAAATTTGGATCATCTCACTTAAACCAACTTCATCAATGATTTTTAAACGGTCATAACTTTTTCATACGTTAACATTTAAGTATGGTATTATTGTAGTTTTTTTATTTGAAAAAAAAACTTAACATGCCAATACATGATTCTATAACATTACATAATTACGTTACATGATTTTGTAGTATGCCTTGTTTTTAGAACCATTATAACAAAAAGTAATTTTGTATACACTACGTGATTATGTACCATTACGTTATTACGTAGCACTACGCGGTTACTACCACCACGTGTATTACATACTAATGTTACGTGATTATGTATATAATCTAGTACTTGATTATATAACCTAGTACGTGATAATAAAACCTTAATTGTATGACTTTGTACATGATACGTGATTACAAATCACATCGTACATGATTATATGAACACCTACGTGATTATACATGATTATATAACCTGATACGTGATAATATAACCTTATTATATGACTTGATACGTGATACGTGATTAAAAAACATATAATCCTTGATTATGTGAATTGGTATGTAATTACATACCAACTTGATAAAAATTTAAAATATATATAACAATACTATACTCAAATTAAACATAATAATATTTTATATTTTATGGTATAAATTTAAAAAAAAATAATACAACATCAAAAGGTTATTACATTATATTATATTATATTATATTATATTATATATGAATTACGATGAATAGTAACTTTATTTTTATAATAATATGTAGCTTTTTATTATTTGTTTTATTTAATATATTATAATGGTTTATTATTATATTTACTTTTAATAACATATTTTTTTATTTTTTTTCTTTTTTAAAACTATATATTTCGTTTACCATTTTTAATTAATTCTGTTTTCTTTTTTATAACATATTAATACTTATTTTTTCTTTTTTAAAACATATATATTAATTTATCAATTAATTTGATATTTATAAAATAATTTATGTTTATAATATATAGCTTTGTATTATTTTTTATTTTCTTGATTAAGGATGATGAATAGTAGCTTTATTTTTATAATAATATATAGCTTTAATTATTTTTTATTTAATATATTATAATGGTTTATTATTATATTTACTTTTAATAACATATTTTTTAACTTTTTTTCTTTTTTAAAACTATATATTTCGTTTACCATTTTTTAATAATTCTATTTTCTTTTTTATAACATATATTAATACTTTTTTTTCTTTTTTTAAAACATATATTAGTTTATCGACTAATTTGATATCTATTTAATAATTTATGTTTATAATTTTTTTCTAAATATATAGCTTTTTATTATTTTTTATTTAATATATTAAAACAAATTCTTATTGTATTTACTTTTAATAACATATTTTTAATTTTTTTTCCTTTTTTAAAATTATATATTTTCTTTACCTATTTTTTAATAATTCTTTTTTCTTTTTTTAGAACATATATATGTAACTCGGCCAATTCATATATATATTTAAAGTTTGAAGTTTGAAAAAAAGAGAACATATATTAATAATTGTTTTTTTCTTTTTTTAGAAAATATGTTAATTTATCAATTAATTTGATACTTCTTTAATAATTTACGTTTATAACGTTTTTCTATAAACTTAAGTACGTAATTATGCTTAATTTTTCTCCTAACATTCTGTTATAAGTTTTGTTAAAAACTAAGTTATACCCAAAATAAATCAAAATAAAGTATTTATTTGGTATCATAAAACGGTACGATAATAAACTAAACCGTTCTAATGGTTTGGCTTTCTAAACAAAATGTTTATTTTCAAATCACTTTTGTTTTACATTATGATTTGCTCAGTTTCACCGCAACGCGCAACGTAAAAAATACTAGTTTTTTAAAAAATTGATGGACCTAGATTTAACCTAAAAAAATCAACAATGGTATTATCTTTTTTTCCCTTGGTTTCCTACAATTTTTATGAAAATAAGACTTTGTATAAATATACAGTATAAATACGAGTTACTTTAACTTTCGACGCCACCGCAACGCACTGCAGGCCAAAATCCTAGTTTGAATATTAATTAGAAAAACATGGTTCTCACTATATGTGTAACGTTTTTCTATTATATTTATTGAACTATGCTTTTTAAGGTATATTTAATTTAATGTTATTTTATCATATTTTTAGGTGTTTCTAACCAGAGTTGTTTTAATCTCGCCTATTTTTGTAATGAAAATTTATGTATCTGTCACTGATGTTTGAGTGCCAAACTATATAATTGTGGTCATTGCTATTCAATGCATGGGATTTAAGCTTGGATTCAAATAATTCTCCTCCCTTCGAAAAAGTTGCATAAATCAGTTTGAGGGAAATATTTGGTAAGGAGGCTGCTATGTTGAACTTAAGGTAAGTGCCTTCTCTTCAAACATGCTTTATTCACTCTACCACACTGAACATAGTAGTGGCAATGAGCATTATGAGGATGCTATGAATAAAACATTAGAGGTATGTGAATGTTTTAAGAGGTTTGTTTTTTTTTCTTATTCAACTGTGATTTGTAACTTATGCAGGCTGGAGTCATTCACAATTGCACTCTTAGGTGGGTTAGAAATCAAAGAAACTGCAAAAAAAAAAAAAAAAAAAAAAGACGCTACAGTATTTGATGATGATGAAATTGATGAAGTTAGTTGCTCAGAACTTCTAGAAGCCCATTTTCCTACTGTATTATATTGTTTCACTTTCCCCTTATCTATATAAGGGTTTACGGGGTGGAAGTGGCAAGGGGTGCGGCATGCCCCTTTGCCGTTCGGGGAACACCGGCGCCAACATCTTTTGCCGCGCGGGTATGGATCAAAGTGCGGAAAGGTTGCAGTATGCGGGGAGTTGATTGTTTGGCTTGATTTGACCATTGGGGACTTGATTTTTTTGACCGTTGTGCTTTAAACCAACTCCAGCGATTTTGATTTGTTAATATGCCGATGAAGTTTGCGAGAAAAAGAAAGTTGAAGTTGCAGATGGTAAATGGCGAGAGAGAAACTTTGACAGAGAGTAAAATGGATGAAGAAGAAGCAAAAGTCAGTATATTTTAACTAATTAATTTAATAATTTTATGTAATGTTTTTTAATTTAATTAATGTAATCTCAGGTAGTTTATTTTAACGTAATGATTTTTTTGTTTTATGTACTCTTATTCTCCTATATATTAATTTTAGAACTGAATGAACAGTAAGTTCATTAGGGGATTAACTAATAGTATTGGGTACCGGTACTGGTACCCGCTTTTACCAAATCGGGTGTATTTTCGGTACCGGTTCGGCACCGGTACTCACCGATTTTTACCCTTAAATACCGGTGCCGTACCAGTACCGAGCCGTACCGTACCAGGTATATTCGGTACCGGTACACACTTTTGGAGATTTCGGTAATGGTATTTTCGGTATCGGTTGGTACCGAGCACTTTAAATCCTGTAGCAACGTATCAATGCAAGTAATTGCACCGTTTAGATTATTTTTCATACACACAGTAACTTCATTAAGGGATGAACAAATAGTATTGGGTACCGGTACCCGCTTTTACCAAATCGGGTGTATTTTCGGTACCGGTATTCACCGATTTTTACCCTCAAATACCGGTGTCGTGTCAGTACCGACCGGTACCGAGCCGTACCGTATCAGGTATATTCGGTACCGGTACACACTTTTGGAGATTTCGGTTACGGTATTTTCGGTAACGGTATTTTCGGTACCAGTTGGTACCGAGCTCATCAAATCCTGTAGCAACGTAGCAATGCAAGTAATTGCACCGTTTAGATTACTTTTCATACACACAGTAAGTAAACTGTATTTTGTTTGATTGAGATTTTATATACACAACAACTTATTTTACTTTCTTTTTTGCCTTTTTCTGTAATGAATGAATTGTAGCATGTAAAATTAACTTGGATATTTAGATCATTGATGAGCAAATCGTATCAAATCCTGTAATCAAACCGATATCGTATCGGTACCAAATTTACTATTACCAAATCATTTTCGTTACCAATTTGGTACCCACCTTTTGGCGTTTTCAGAATCGTTACTTTTGGTTCGACACCGGTCTAGCACCATACCTGTATTTATTGATTTTTACCTTCAAATACCATACCGTATTGTACCGAGCATTTTCGTTGCATGTACCTAATTTCGATGATTTTCCGGATCGGTACTTTCGGTGCCGTTACCGGTACCGAGCTCATCCATATTTTAACGTGTTAGCACCGTAATAACTAAATTGAAAACAACCGAATTTTCAACGTGTAGGACGTGTGGGTCCTATTATTATATATTAGATTATTTAAAATCGTTTTTTAGGACGGGGTGACCATCCTTACCACGTCATTTTTATTTATGTTTTGATATTCGGTATCTGCTGCTGACACGCGTTTTGCAGACATTGGGTCCCCGCCGCAACGCGCGGGCGGAAAATCAACTAGTTTTGTTAAAATTAAGTTTCATTTATTAATTAGGTAATTTAAAAAAAAATTAGTTTACCCCCATGGCATGGGGGGAAACCATCTCTTATGATTTTTGGGCAAGAGTGAAGAATGAGAGGGGAAATGACATGACACATTATAATTGGGTGGGTGGAAATTTCCCTCTATCTCATGAGGGGTGCACCCCTTACACCCTAATGTATACACAATTACACATGTCGTTATCATGATCCCAGTTTATGATCGAGTCATATGGCGCTTTTATTTGTGAAAGAGTTAATTGCCAAAATCGTCCCTGAGGTTTGGCGCGTTTGCCATTTTCGTCCAAAATGACACTTTTGTACCAAATTGCCCCCAACGTTGGTAACTTTTTGTCATTTTCATCCAAACCACTAACTTAGTTTATTTTTTCTGTTAAGTTGGGGATATTTGGATGAAACTAGCAAATATAAAACCACAGGGACGATTTTGGCAATTTACTCAAACCCTTTTTAATTTCTTTTATTTAATTATTTTTGTTACATATATAATAAAAAAAAATATACATGGAGTTTTTAGAAAAAAAAAAAAAAAAAACTTAATAGTTTTGTCACATAATTTTTATAAATTTTCATCCAAATCACTAACTCAGTTTATTTTTTCTATTAAAGTGAAGGATGTTTTAAATTTTATAAATTAAGACAGAAATTAATTTACAGCTTCTTTATATAAATCAGTTTTATAAAGAGAAAACGTCATTGGTGTGCAACACATAACAATCGATTACAACTTTTAGTATTTATCAGCTGTAGAGATAGAAAAAAATATTGTAAAACGTTATATTTTTTAAATGTGTTGAGTATCTAGGAAATATGTTGGTAGAAATAAGATATTTATTTAATTTAGATTATGAAGGTAACTAACTAATACTTATTCTGAGTGGCTTGAGTAAAGAAACTTTTGGTTCATAGCAGTATAATTACAATTTGGTGGGTAATTTTAAGGTTTGTTAACGATACGTTGTTTGATAGAGGGAGGTGGGGCACTAGCTTCTGTTTTTCCTTAGGAGCGAATTTAAAAAAGTAGAAGATGAATTACAAACTTGGTACATGTGATAAAAAAAATTTATTTGACCTTTTTTAATAAGGTCACCAGCATTTTAGTTTTATAAAATTTAGAGGTTTAAGTAGATTTTATTTTTATAAAACTGATCTATATAAAAAAATAGAAATTAATTTTTGTCTTAGTTTATAAACATCCTTCGCCTTAATAGAAAAATTAACTTAGTTAGTGGTTGGATGAAAATTTATAAAAATTATGCGACAAAGCTATTATTTTTTCATATAAAAATTGCATGTATATTCTTTTTTATTATATATGTAACAAAATTAATTAAATAAAAGAAATTCAAAAGAGTTTGAGTAAATTGCCAAAATCGTCCCTGTGGTTTTATAATTGCCAGTTTCATCAAAATATGTGACAACCCTCATAATTACATGTATTCGTACGATGTATCAATGTTAATTAAAGTGCTTGATGACTGTGTTGAATTACATAACTATTTTCTTATTACTGCGTCATACTTACATGTGTTTGTTAACATACTAGTCTTGTGCAGAAAATTGACTAAATGGTCCTGAATGTTTTCCTAAGTGTTAGGAATTAAAAGTGTTACAAAAATATATATAAAAGACACTTTACGGAATAATTAAACACTTTAACAGAACGGTATCTAACCGAACAACCGGACATTACCCGGGACACTAAATTTTTGTCAAATACATTGTTTTATTATTTTTAGCTAGTTATGATCCCCGTTTACCATAACACCCACCAAAATCCCCTACTAACTAACATATGTAACTAGATATTTGATTTCAACTAACAATTACCAACTTGGTCACAAACTTACACCCAACCCCCCTCCCCCTTGACCGATTTCGGTCCCAAGTGGACCCACCCAAAATCCCCACCATGCCTTCATGAGATTTTATCTAATATTATAATAGATTGTTTCTTGTGATGTTGAACATAATATAGTGAACATCCTTATAAGTATGGCACCATCACTTTCATATCATTCTATAATGTTCACTCTCTCACTCTCATCTCTCTCTCCCTCTCTCAGCCACCCTTAACCGCCACCATCACCACCATTTCACCACCATCATTCATCCATTTTCTAAGCTTCATTCAAGTGTTGGAAGAAGGATCAAAGGTGCTTGAAGTTGTAGATCATCAAGAGCTTTCATACATTACTTTCATCATCCATTTTCACCATCTTTTCACTAGAGATCTTCCCTAGCTTTAAGCTAGTAGTAAGTTCTTGATTTACTTTTGTTCACTTCCATTTTGAGTAGTTAAAAGTTGGTATATGATGAATATTGCAAGAACACTAAGAATAAGAACTAAAAACATGAACATAAAGCACTACATAAGGTTTACATAAAGATGTAATATGATGATTATGTGCTGATTAAGGCTACACGGTATGAATGACTTATAACCTGCTGTAAGTGTGTATGAGAGTCGTTGTTGTTCGCTAAGCATGTTAACGGAATCAATCGAACACGCATTAGAAAGTTAAGAGCTGAAAACAGGAAGCTGGTTGGTGTTTACAGCCAACTTTAGTTGGCTGTAACCGATCATAACTTAACGAAAAACTAATTTTCTTGAGTCTATAACGTGTTATTATGAAATACGGTTCTAATGGCACTGGAATCATAATTTTTGGACTTCGTTTGCTATTTTTAAAGGGTCGTTTGTTAACAGCAGCAAAAGCTGCATTTTTACTGCAGAAAATATGTGTTATGTTTTTCGTCATAACTTGAATTCTGTGTAGAATTAGCTCACAAAATTTGTAATGTAGAAGACCACTGATGTATTTGTAATTCTCCCACTGTAATTTTGTAAATCGGACTTACGATGAATTTTAAATAAATTATTCCGTGGACTACAGTCAGAAAAAGGTGAATCTGGTTGCAGTCCGGTAAATAAATTTTTATAAAATATTGGTAATGAATTGGATCCCGAGATTTTTACACAATAATATTTGGATCGTTTAAGACATTCTGTAAAAATTTGGGAATTTTTGGAATAAGTTAACTATTTTAGTAAAATTCCCGAAAACAGCCCAGTTTTGAAGATTAAAGCTGAAACGACATAAGTAGTAAATTGTGTGTCTAAATGTCGGGTAGGTTATTTGAGAATAATCTAACATGTTATATGTCAATAAAAGTGTTATGTGCAATGTCGTATGTTTGCTTATGAACGGGAATAGATGGGAAGTTTATATGGGCATGAACCGTTAAAGTGATGCATGTTATGTGATAGATGCGTGTAGGAACTTTGTGTTCTATTTGAAACCACTAAATGACTAACTGGTAATCATATTAGGACGTGATTGACCGACCTTGACTGTTAGCTATTTTTTAGAGTCAAACCGAGCAACCAAAGGTGAGTTCACACCCTTACTAAGGCATGGGATTCCCGGTGGTTGGGAATGGGATTAAATAGCTGAGACGGAACTTGTACGTTCACCACTACTAGATTACTTACCTCCGTCCTCGGATTGGGAAGGACGCCAGCGCTAAACCTACGTACTCATTACGTACCACTGTCCTCGGATTGGGAAGGGCACCAGCACTAAACCTACGTATTCTTATACGTACCTATGTCCTCGGATTTGGAAGGGCACCAGCGCTAAACCTACGTATTTAATATGTACCTCTGTCCTCGGATTGGGAAGGACACATATATATACATCTAGTCTAGTGGTTTACAACATGGGGTAGCCCCCACCGTTTATGGTTTGGAAAATAAGGAAAGTTGATTTAACCTGCAGTTGCAAACAAATTCATAGTTCTTGAAAAACTACTTTATAACGAACACCTACTGTGAACTCGCTCAACTTTGTTGTTGATTTGTTGTTACATGCCTTGCAGGTCGTTAGTTACTTATGGAGCTTGCGCGAGGAGGAGGTCGTTGTGGGATATGGACTGCTATGTCCAGTTCTAAACATTTAAACTTTATGAACTTATTTATGTTTTGGTTTCACGTTTTATGCTTCCGCTGTTTAATTTGAACTTGGTTAACTAGTTTTTGGTCACCAATTGTGTTGTGGTTGGTTTTATTTACTTAATTGCGTTGTTCAATATGATTGGTGGCTTGATCCTGGTCATGTCACGCCTCCAAGCGGTGATACTCCGCGTGTGGATTTTGGGGGTGTGACAGATTGGTATCAGAGCCATTGGTTATAGTGAACTTGGTTTTAAAAAGGGGAAAGGCTTTTTGATAAAAACCAGACTATAACCTGTACAGTGCTCAATGATCCACAACGACGCTTCGCTCCACGTGCAAGACTCAATACTATATGTAATATAGGTTATGTTTGTATTGCCTACCTGCTAGTAGCGCATTTGATCATGATATGCTTAGTTAGCGTAACAACTATTGCTTGAAACCCTGTGTGTTTGCTCTCTTCTGTCACACCACACTTACGCACTTTCGCGACACCACTTCTTACTTGTGTTTCCTTCGATGTGAAAATAATGAGTGGACGCCTGAACTTGACTCAAGCCCAGCTGACGGCTCTAATCAACAAACGAGTTGCTGAGGCACTCGCAGCGATTCCAGCAGGAGGTATAACCTGCCATTCCGACCTATCTTAGGATGATTAGATCCTACTCTCGCGAACCAACTCTTGTGCCTAACCTTGTCTTTTATTCTCGCGCCACAGGTCAACATGCTCGGCCTCCTGTGTGCACGTTCAAAACATTCATGGATTGCCGACCTAGTACTTTCAGCGGCACAGAAGGGGCTGTAGGCCTTCTTCACTGGTTCGAGAAGCTCGGGTCTGTTTTTGAGATGTGTGAATGCCCTGAAGATCGTAGGGTGAAATTTGCTACTGGAACGCTTGAAGGTGCTGTGTTAACCTGGTGGAAAGCACAAGTTCAACTGCTAGGGCTGGCAGTTGCTAATGCCACCCCATGGAACGGTTTCAAAGAACTGATCAAAGAAGAGTACTGTAGTCGTGACGACATCCACAAGCTAGAGGTAGAATTTTTTAATCTGAAGATGACGGGGTCTGAAATCGAGGCATACACAAAGAGGTCGAACGAATTAGCTATCATGTGTCCCACTTTGGTGGATCCTCCTATCAAGCGTATCGAGCTGTACCTTAAGGGTTTGGTGCCAGAAATTCAAAGCCATGTGACCTCAGCTAATCTTGGCACCATTCAGCAAATCATCAAGTTGGCTCATCGTCTCACTGATCAGACAGTTGAGCAGAACAAGCTGCCCAAGCGTATTAGCGCTACTACTACTGATGCCCCCAGTGATAACAAGCGCAAGTGGGATGGAAATTCGGGCAAAGGTTCTACTTCAGTTCAGTCTCAGTCCCAGCAGCGAAAGACAAATGAGTACAGGAGCCCGAGTCAGCATTCTTCTGGGAATCAAGGTCAGGGTGGATACAGGGGAAAAAATAAAGTTAAGTTAGTGGTTTGGATGAAAATGGCATAAAGTTATAAACGTTGGGGGCAATTTGGTACAAAAGTGTCATTTTGGACGAAAATGACAAACTTGCCCCAACCTCAGGGACGATTTTGGCAATTAACTCTTTGTGAAATCATTGTATAGAGTATATCTAATCTTCATTTGCTAAGCTTGATGAACACCGATCTTAAATTTGGATCATCCCACTTAAACCAACTTCACCAACGATTTTAAACGGCCATAACTTTTTCGTACGTTAACATTTAAAAAAAAAGACACCATAAAATCAAGCATTTTATTCTCTTTAATTTGAGTATGATATTACTATAGTTTTTTTTATTTGAAAAAAAAAAAAACTTAACATGCCAATACGTAATTACGTTACGTGATTTTGTAGTATGCCTTGTTTTTAGAACCATTATAACAAAACGTGATTTTGTATACGCTACGTGATTATGTACCATTACGTTATTACATAGCACTACGTGGTTACTTACCACACGCGTATTACATACTAATGTTACGTGATTATGTATATAATCTAGTACTTGATTATATAACCTGATACATGATAATATAACCTTAATTGTATGACTTTGTACATGATACGTGATTACAAAGCACATCGTACATGATTATATGAACACCTACGTGATTATACATGATTATATAACCTGATACGTGATAATATAACCTTGTTATATGACTTGATACGTGATACATAATTAAAAAAATATATATATAATCCTTGATTATGTGAATTGGTATGTAATTACATGCCAACTTAATAAAAAATTAAAATATATATAACAATACTATACTCAAATTAAATATAATAATATTTTATATTTTATGATATAAATTTAAAAAAAAAATAATACAACATCAAAAAGTTATTACATTTTTTAAAAAATTGATGGACCTAGATTTAACTTAAAAAAAAAATCAACAATGGTATTATCTTCTTTTCCCTAGGTTTTCTACAATCTATATATGATAAAAAAAAAACAAACTCAATGAACAGTGATTTATTATTTATTTTTTAAATTAAAATTAGAATGGAATTAATAGTAACATCATTAAGAGATGATCAAATGGTATCGGGTATAGGTACTGGTCTCAAATTTACCAAACGGGTGTATTTTCGGTACCGGTTCTGCACAGGTATTCACCGATTTTTACCCTCAAAAACCGGTGTCGTACCAGTACCGACCGGTACCGAACCGTACCATGCTAGGTATATTCGGTACCGGTACCCAATTTTGGGGATTTCGGTAACGGTATTTTCGGTACCAGTTGGTTCCGAGCTCATCAAATCCTGTAGCAACGCAGCAATGCAAGTAATTGCATCGTTTAGATTACTTTTCATACACACAGTAAGTAAACTGTATTTCGTTTGAATGAGGTTTTATATACACAACAACTTATTTTGCTTTCTTTTTTGTCTTTTTCTGTAATAAATGAATTGTAGCATGTAAAATTAACTTGGATATTTAGTACATTGATGAGCAAATCATATCAAATCCTGTAAACAAACCGGTATCGTATCGGTACCAAATTTACTATACCAAATCATTTTCGGTACCAATTTGGTACCCACCTTTTGGCGTTTTCAGAATCGTTACTTTCGGTTCGACACTAGTCTAGCACCATACCTGTATTTATTGATTTTTACCTTCAAATACCATACCGTATTGTACCGAGCATTTTCGGTGCCGGTACCTAATTTCGATGATTTTCCGGTTCGGTACTTTCGCTGCCGTTATCGGTACCGAGCACATCCATATTTTAACGTGTTAGCAAATTGGAATAACATGTTCATTGGTACCGAGCTCAATTTTGTTTATCTAAAAAATCACCATTCCAAAAACATTAATATCCTCTTTGTAAGTAAACTCTCCACTTGATATGCAAATTGGAATAACATGTTCATTGGCAAAACTCGATCTTTTATTAAATAACAAACGAAATTTTTGTGAAAATACATGAATCTTAGCATATGCATATACACCAGTCATCACCGCACCAGCCTTTTGCTTGAGGATCTTTGTTTATAATTGTGCATTTCGAGTTGCAAAGGGGTTCATCACAATGCTCCAAAGGAAAACCGTTTACTTTACAAGCTTCTTCGATCTTAACCTCAGTCCCTAAATCATACATGGATCCATCATTGAACAATAATAGTTAGAAATGTGTTATTAAAGTGTGAACATATTACTATAAAAGTTATGGGCATAACAGATCTATAAACAGTGTCAGAGTTCTTAGGAACCCTCTCGGTTTGAAAAAAATTAGTGTAAATATTGTATGATTTAGAAAAAATTAGTGAAAATTATCGAGAAAAATATTCCTGAATCCACCACTGTTTATAAACATACATAAACTTTCCAACAATTGTGAGTATGAGCAAGACTGCAACATAAAGTTTCATTGACGCCATACCTTATAAATTCTTGATATGTATCGATGTTCGAAGATTATGGATGGATTTGTATCTATAAGTATTTCAGGCAATGTGTATTTATATTGGTAGAAGTTAGATGATATCTTTATTATTAAATGGGAGTGATATAAACCGCATTAAATACTTTTTTAACGGCAAATTTGAATAATTAACATAAATCATTTTTTTATATTGGTAAAAGTCAAATGATATCTTTGTTATTAAGGGCATGTTTGACTAAGCTTATTTAAGTGAAAAAAGACTTTTTATGAAAAAGATTTATTGACTTATGACTTTTTAAAAAGAAGTTTTTAAAAAAGTGTTTGGATTAGCTTATGGGGTGGGAAAAGCCAATGAGTCAATAAGTTGTTTTCTAAAAAGTGTTTGGCTTAACTTATTCATGTAAAATGACTAAAAGGACAAACAAATATAATATAAGGAGTGTTAAATCAGAGGTAATATGGTAATTTGGTGTTTGAAAAGTTATAAGTTGATCAAAAAGTCACTAACATGTTAACTTCTCAAAAACTCCTTTTTCTTCTTTTCAAAAAATTATTTTGAAAAGGACTTTAAGATTTGCTAAACACTAAAACTTCTTTTTAGCTTTTTGATTAAGTCAATAAGTTGGTTGGAAAAGCTTAGCCAAACATGCCCAAAATAGGTGTGATATAAATCGGGTAAAATACAATGAGTGATTTTGAATATGCTTTACATAATCAATTTTTTAATAAGGGTGGAAGGGGTGCTCAAACACATGGAGAGTGATAAACTCTTCACCTAGACAATCAATAAGTCATGTTAACTCCATATTTTGCACTCAAACACTAGGAGTGCTCAAACACATGGGGAATCCATTTTTTTAACGGCAAGGAACGACGTGCCAACCATCGTGATATCAGGCGTTGTGGCCAAGGTCGACTACTCAACCGCCACCAGCCCCTTGGCTCTCCCAAATGCGCTGAAACCCGACCTCCACCCGCTCGAATGCACGACAATGGAATAATCGGTAAAACCTCGCCTCCCATCCAAGGGTCGCCCTTCACCTGGATGCCGTAGAAAATAATGGAGATAATGGGAGTGGAACCTGGGTCACAAGGAACACCAAGTCTTTCCCCAACCACTCCACCACTACCTCATTGGCGAGTCCATTTTTTTATTTTGTATTTCTATAAATTATACATTAACACATAAAACATATTTTAAACAAAATAAAATACATTTAATTAAAAAAAGACATTACATTAAATTAAAAAAAAATACATTAATATAAGAGTAAATTACAAGTTTTGTCCTTTATGTTTGTATCAAATTGCAGGCGGTGTCCTCTACCTTTAAATTTGACGAGTTTTGTACTTAACGTTTCAAAATCTTGCACGTTATGTTCTTTAGGCTAAACCCAGTTAGATTTTTTGGTTAAGTATGGTCATGTGCCTTGCACATGAGGGTATTCTTGTCATTTTACCTCCGTATGGGCTTTTTTGTAAAAAAAAAACTCTTATTCAGTGGCTAGTTTGTACAAAACTAAAAAATAAATTTTTTTTATCATCTCTCTCAAACAAACACACTCACAGCCACAACCTCACTCACCACAAAGTCAACATCCACCCCACCTGCCACCACCACTGTTCACCATCTCCACCACCATTCAACAACAACCACCATCAGTGAGAGCAAATAAAAGACACAATGGACAACACACTAAAACCAGTGTTGTAGAGATCGCTAGGCTCCAGTCGGGCGGTGTAGTGCTGACTAGGGATTAATCAGGATTAATCGGGATTAATCGGATCAGAATTTATATATATAATTTTTAAATTTATATATATACACATACATTAATATCAATATAATATTTAAAAATAATTTAAAATTCAAACAACTAAGTTTAAAACATAGCAAATCAAGTATTTAAACATTCAATAGACACGTTAATATCAATATGATACTTAAAAATAGTTCAAAATTTAAACAATGAAGTTTAAAACATAGTAATTTAAGTATTTGAACATTCAAACATTAACATATTAGTCATGGCCTCATGGAATATGTTTTAATGCGTTAAAAAATGTTTTTTTGGGCCAGGTTGGAACTAAACAACTTGGGCCATGTATTTAATGGTTAAAAACATTTGTCTGGGACAGATTTAAACTAAAAAAGAGTGGGCCGACTAGAAACGATTTGGCCGACTTGGGCCGATTTGGGCCGCCTTGAACCGACTAGGACCGACTACCGACTAATGATCCGACTAGCTCAAAATTAATCAGTCAACGCCCGACTAGCACCTAGGCGCCGATTAATTCCGACTTTTACAACACTGACTAAAACACAATACACAACAGACTAATACACAATGAACAACAGATTAAAACACAATGGATAGCAGAATAAACACAATGACCAGAACCCATAACACAATATATAGAGTACCAAAATATAAAAACTCCTTTATTGTGTTATAAGTTTTGATAAAAACGTAGTGGCTTGAACCCGAATTAACATTGTGTTATAAGTTTTGATAATAACACAACGTATAGAAGTCCTAGTAAAAACGTAATGAACAAAACCTAGTTAAAAGACACAATGATCTGAACCTTTAACACAATGTAAAACAAAAAACAAAAAAAAAACCCAGTAAAGATGAATTTTTTTATTTTATTTTTATATACCAATATCATACTCATATTAAAGATAAAAAAACTCTTGTTATTATGGTGAACTTTTAAAAAAAATGTCGTATGAAAAAGTTATGAACGTTTTAAATTGATGGGGGGAATTGACATGTGTCTTGCATGTGGAGCGAGAAAGTAAATAAATGTAGGATTCCTTTTATACCCTTCCGTTATCTTCTTTTATTTAAACCTAATCTCAACCCGGCAAATCTTAGATCAATAGACCAAAATCCTTCTTACACTTCTTATTTATTTTTCCTTTGTAGTTGATCTTAATCCTAGTGACTGTCTTATAAGCGTGACCAAAATTCCCTTGTTTCTTTTTTGTAGGCAGCGGTTATCACTTCCCCACTTCTCTTTTAACCCGTCAGTTCTTCTCCTGTTCATTTCCATATTTTCATCTGTTGGTTATTTAAGTTACTCTGTTTTGTTGATTATTGTTAGGTCGTTAAGTAGTCAGGTTTGTTAGTAAATGTTTTCCGTTAGATAGTTAGGTTTCCGTTATTCTGTTTAGTCTTGTATATAAAAGGAACTGAATTGAATACAATACGATACTTTTTCCCCAATTTCTTTTCTTCCAAATCAACATGGTATCAGAGCAAAACTTCTTGCTCAAACCTTGATTTCAATCGTTTCTTTTGTTCATTCTTCATACAATTCGATTCTTCAATCTGTTCTTCTTTCAATTCGTTTCTTCAGTCTTTAAAAAATGCCGATCAATCAAACAAATTCAATCGGAACTTCAATCGATGCATCAAATCCTCTGTATCTTCATCCATCTGATCATCCAGGAATGATTTTGGTATCGAAACAGTTCAATGGAATAGGATTTGGATCCTGGAAGAGAGCTATGATGATTGCTCTTTCTGCCAAGAACAAATTAGGTTTTGTTACTGGAACAGTTATGCAGTCTTCAAATCAAGATCTCTAGCAGCGTTGCAACGATATGGTAATTTCGTGGATAATAAACACTTTAGCAAGAGAAATTAGTGAGAGTGTTCTGTATGTGCAAACAGCTTCTCAACTGTGGAAGGAATTAAATGATCGATATGGACAAGCCAATGGTGCTAAATTCTATCAATTACAAAAGAATCTCTGTGAAATTTCACAAGGTAACGGTGATATAGCCTCCTATTTTACCAGAATTAAGTGTATTTGGGATGAAATTAGTTCTTTGTACACTATTTCTCCTTGTTCTTGTGGAACTCATCAAGAAATGTTCAAAAGAGAGGAAGAACAAAGGCGAATTCAGTTCCTTATGGGACTGAATCCTGCTTATGACACAATTAGAGGAAACATACTAATGATGCAACCCTTACCTTCAATTAATCAAGCATATGCTTTATTAATTCAAGACGAGAAGCAAAAGGAAATTCATCCTACTACTCAATCTTTTTCAGAAACTGCAGCAATGCATGTTCAAACTCAATTTCAAGGCAATTTTAATCAGAAATCAGGAGATTCAAAGAAGCTGGTATGTGATCATTGTAAGAAATTTGGTCATGCAATGAACAAATGTTATAGGTTGATAGGTTTTCCAAAGGATTTTAAGTTTACAAAACTTAAATGTTTTGCTGCAAGTGCTATGAGTGAGCAAGTAAATGATTCTGGTGTTCATGCCATGAGTGCTGGGACAAGTTTGACAGTTGATCAATGTCAACAATTAATTCAGTTCTTACAAAATACTCATCTCACTAATACAAGTTATGGAAATTCTTCTCAAGCACCTGATTTCACCACAATTAGATCTGCCAATTTTGCAGGTATAATGGAATGTTCTTCTTTATCCATTTTTCACTCTAAATGGATAGTAGATACGGGTGCAAATGATCATATGTATTTTGATGAAAACTCATTCACAAGCATAGAAATTCTCACTAAACCAATCCATATATTACTTCCAAATGAAAGTATTATCACAGTAACTAAAATTGGTACAATTCATTTGTTACCAGATTTAGTCTTGCACAATGTTTTGTTTGTTCCACAATTCAAACATAATCTTTTATCTGTGCCAAGACTTTGCAATGATACAAATGGATTGGTTTCTTTTTCTAATAAAGCTTGTGTTTTACAGGGCCCTTCTCTGAAGAGGCCACTGGTTCTTGGTAGCTTGCTGGATGGACTTTACATTCTCAAGACAAATCAAATAGTTTACAAAAGTGTTTCTCCCGTTTCAAAAATAAACTCTTCCAGTTGTAATGTTGTTGTTACTGGAAAGATTTGGCATAATAGACTTGGGCATTTGCCTTTGTATAAGCTGAAACATTTAACTGTTTTTACACATGATCATATTAGTCAAATAGAATGTTGTGATATTTGTCTGCAAGCTAGACAACATAGGTTGCCATTTCCTCATAACAAAAGAGGAACACAAAAGATTTTTGATCTTATTCATGTGGATGTATGGAGACCTTATAACACATCTACTTATAATGGTTACGGCCCCCGTCCCGGTTTTACCCGGTTCAGAGGCCGCGGGACAGAAACCTGTGGTATTTATTTTTAATTTGGCAGCGGAAATTTTAACAGGATCGTGAAAACTGAAAATGCCCAATTATTTTATTTCACAATTTGGGATAACCCCGTAATTTACAATAAAGGAATTTCACGAGGAAATTCCATGTTTTCCAAAACATGTTTATTTATTTTACTGAGCCACTTCTTCAAGCTTTTCGTGCTACGCGGCACTTTCCCTGGGTCACAGTAAATCACCTGAAACATGTTTAAAAAAAAGATTTTATCCGCGGGGAAATACTAGCGAGTCATTCAATTTGCACAAAACGACACCTTGTTATAATATACAGTATTAAGGGTGATTACATTGTTTCTATCAACCAATTACCCCAAATCGGTATTTGTCACTCGACCGGATCTGTGACTATGGTCAGATCACCCATTGGCTAACCCGTTGTCCAATGGTGACGGGTATAAAGTAATGTATACAAAACCCCACATACCGGCAGTAATTGAAGATTACAAAGACTTAATCCTTGTCATTATAACTTTGAAAACAAGTAGAGTTTTGAAAGCATTTAATAAAAATAGAATGACTCACATTGCAAGTTTAGTTGGGCAGAGTTTAGCCTACTGATTAAGCCTGGAAACCTCGTTTAATAACTATGCACACGAAACTAGGTCAGTAACTTAATACAACTTTTACGATAAATTCACGAAATCAAAACCCTCACGACGAATGACAAAGTATAGCCCAAATACGGGCAACACTTAAACATCCATCGGATCGGTTTCAATCGATCGGACATTGTATCGTAGCAGTGATCGAGTTATTACCCTGTAATCGTAGCAGCGTATCGACCCTAAAACGCTCATTTTTACACAGAAAGTTTGTTGTTTTGAGAATTTTTCCGAACACAGCTGAAAGCCCCATGCACGTCCCATTTATACAAATTTTTTTAGTTTCTCGCAGCCCGCGTAAACCTTAAGGAATTCTTACGCGGCCCGCGAGGGCCACCCTAGCTATGGCTAGGGCTGCCGTGTCACGCCGTAGGTCTGCCACGTGTCAGACACGTGGCGTGAAGCTGATCCGAGTCATCCGATATGCTGTTGCGGCCCGCGTAACCTTAGCTTAACTCTTACGCGGCCTGCGAGAAGTCCCTAAATTTTCAATTTCTTGGTTTTTCATGAGAATTAGGGTTTTAGGGTCCGGGTTTTCACTTACGGAGTGTTGTGGGACATTTTTACAGGTCCTTACATCCTCCCCACCTTATTTAAAATCTCGTCCTCGAGATTTACTAAAATAAGTGTGGATACTTCCGCTTCATTTTCGATTCCAGTTCCCATGTATACTCAGGTCCTCTTTTTTATTCCCACTTTACCTTGACTAGCACCAATATTTTGTGCTTGAGGAACTTAATCTTTCTGTCTTCTACTCAGGTCCTCTTTTTTATTCCCAATTTTTACAGGTCCTTACATCCTCCCCACCTTAGCTTTTCATTTACCTCTACATCTTGAAGAGGGACTACCAGTGATTCGTCTGCTAAACATTTCTTGAGATTAGATACATGAAACACGTCATGTATCCCGGCTAGTTCTTCTGGTAGTTGTAAGTGATAAGCAACTGGTCCTATTCGTTGCATTACTGGGAATGGTCCTATGTATCTTGGACTCAGTTTTCTTTTCTTACCGAACCGAACTACCCCTTTCCAAGGAGAAACTTTCAAGAGTACCTTGTCTCCAACCTGGAATTCTAACGACTTGCGTCGATTGTCTTCATAACTTTTCTGACGATCTCGGGCCGTTTTCATTCTTTCCTTGATTTGAGTTATCTTGTCGGTGGTTTCTTGTACAATTTCGGGACCTGATAATTGACTTTCTCCTATTTCTGCCCAGCAAACTAGAGTTCTACACTTTCGTCCATATAGTGCTTCAAACGGGGCAGCCTCGATGCTTGCATGATAACTATTGTTATAGAAGAATTCGATTAAAGGTAAGTGGTCGTCCCAGTTTCCACCGAAGTCGATTACACATGCCCTGAGCATGTCTTCTAGGGTTTGAATTGTCCTTTCACTTTGCCCATCAGTCTGAGGATGATAGGCAGTACTTAAATTTAGTCGGGTCCCCATGGCTTCTTGGAAACTCGTCCAGAAGTGTGAAGTGAAACGACTATCTCTATCTGATACAATAGAGAGTGGGACTCCATGTAGTGATACTACCTCGTCTACGTACAACTTTGCTAACCTTTCCATGCTAAAGGTTTCCTTCATGGGTAGGAAATGAGCTGATTTAGTTAATCGATCTACAATCACCCAGATTGCGTCGTTCCCTTTTCTGGTCTTGGGTAACTTAGTAACAAAGTCCATGGTTATTAGTTCCCATTTCCATACGGGCATTTCTAATTGTTGAAGTAGGCCTGAAGGTTTCTGGTGTTCTGCCTTAACTTGTGAACAAGTTAGGCAATTAGAAACATACCTAGCTATGCCCTTCTTCATTCCTATCCACCAGAAATTATTTCTTAAATCTTGATACATTTTATTATTACCAGGATGCACGGTATACCTAGAGTTATGGGCTTCCTCTAAAATCTTATCTCTTAAATTTCCTTGCTTAGGTACCCAAATCCTTTTCTTATGGAATTTCCAAATTCCATCAGGCCCTTGCTCGAGATCCTTTATCCTTCCTTTCATTCCTTCAACATCATCCTTGATTGTTGTTTCCTGAACATTCTTTAGTTGTTCCATTAAATCTAATTGTAAACTTAATCTAAGAGCACGAACTCGTTTTTGTTTTTCATGATACTTACGACTTAGGGCATCTGCTACTACATTTGCCTTGCCCTCGGGATATTGGACATCACAGTCATAGTCACTTAGAATTTCCATCCATCTTCTTTGCCTCATGTTCAATTCTTTTTGCCCAAATATGTACCTTAAACTTTTATGATCTGTATAGACAGTAAACTTACTTCCATACAGATAATGTCTCCAAATTTTAAGGGCAAAAATTATCGCTCCTAATCCTAAGTCATGAGTCGTGCAATTCTCCTCGTGCTTTTTCAACTGTCTAGATGCATATGCAATTACCTTTTTACGTTGCATCAGTACACATCCTAATCCTAGTTTAGAAGCATCACAGTAAACTTCAAAATCTTCTGTTCCTTCTGGTAAGGCAAGGATCGGGGCATTCGTTAATCTTTGCTTTAAAATCTTAAAAGCCTCTTCTTGCTTGGGTCCCCATTCAAACTTAATGGTTTTACAGGTTAGCTTAGTTAATGGCACAGCTATCTTAGAAAAATCTTTAATGAATCGCCTATAGTATCCAGCTAATCCTAGAAAACTTCTAACTTCCATAGCTGATTGTGGGACCTTCCACTTGGTGATTGCTTCTATTTTGGAAGGATCTACGTGAATACCTTCGTGATTCACCATGTATCCTAAAATTTGCACCTCCTGTAGCCAAAATTCACACTTCGAGAATTTGGCATAAAGCTTTTCCTTTCTTAACAAGGTTAAGAGTACATGCAGGTGCTCACAATGCTCGTTCTGGCTTTTGGAATAGATAAGTATATCGTCGATGATGACAATCATGAATTTATCCAAATACGGTTTACGGATCCTATTCATCATGTCCATGAATGCTGCAGGGGCATTTGTTAATCCAAAGGGCATGACTGTAAACTCGTAGTGACCATACCTAGTCCTGAAGGCAGTTTTAGGTATGTCTTCTTCTTGTACCTTCAACTGATGGTATCTGGAGCACAGATCTATCTTAGAGAAGTATCTAGCTCCCTGAAGTTGATCAAAAAGATCATCAATCCTAGGTAATGGGTATCGATTCTTAATTGTAACCTTATTCAATTCCATATAATCGATACACATACGCATCGAACCATCTTTCTTTTTCACAAACAACACTGGTGCTCCCCAAGGGGATGAACTAGGTTGTATAAATCCTTTGCTTAACAACTCATCTAACTGTTTTTTCAATTCTAACATTTCGGTGGGTGCTAATCGATAAGGTGCTTTAGTTATTGGTGTAGTTCCAGGTATTAGATGAATTCTAAACTCTACTTCCCTATCTGGTGGTAACCCAGGTAGTTCTTCTGGGAATACATCCGGGTATTCTGACACTACTGGGATTTCCTTAAGTTCCTTACATTTGGTGTTAATGATTACCGAAATCATATACACTATTCCTTGTTTTCGTTCATAACTAGCAACTTTCATTACTGAAATGAACTTCATTGGTTTACGTGGCTTATCTCATGTTACCACAATTATTTCTCCTGCGGGTGTATGAATTTCTATGGAATTCTTATCACAAAGGATTCGAGCATGGTTGGCTACTAACTAATCCATTCCTAATACGACATCGAATCCAGCTAAATTCATAGGTAGCAGGTTCGCAGAAAATTTATGGCCTGAGAGTTCTATTTTTCCTTCTTGCAAAACCTTATCTATGTGAACAGAATTACCATCTGCTGTTTCTACCGTATACATCTGCCTAAGTTTGGTTAAAGGTTGCTTAAGAGCTTGGCAGAATGAAGTATTTATAAAACTTTGGTTTGCACCAAAGTCAAATAATACTTTTGCGTAAACGCCATGAACTAGGAACGTACCAGCTATCACATCAGGAATCAGATCTGCTTCTTGAGTTATCAGCTGGAAGGCTCTTGCATTTTTCTTATTAGTTCCTTCAGCAGGTTTGGCTTTATTATCAGCTGGTTTGACCAGTTTAGGACATTCTGGTCTAAAATGTCCAGCTTCCCCGCAATTGTAGCAGATCCTTGTTTTCTTCCTGCACCCCTCCTCTCGATGCCCCGGAGCTTTGCAGAAGTTGCAAATTTCATTACATCTTCCAAAATGTTTCCTTTTACAATTTATGCAGAATGGCGGGGTGGAAGATTGCCCAGTTCCCTTTTTCTTGAAAATGTTACCCTCACGAAAACCTTGGGTAATCTTTTGGGCCAATTCCTTCTTCTTGTTTTCTTCTCGAGTACGTACCAGACCGTCTGTCAACGTGTTGGCTAATTCAACCGCATCGTCAATTGTGCGGGGTCTCGCAGCTTTGACAATATCACGAATTTCGCTAATCAAACCCCAAATATAGCGAGAAATAAGTATCGGTTCTGGCGAAGCCAGAGTTGGTACAATTCTAGCATACTCAAAGAATGTCGAAGTATACCCTCGACAGTCAACATCCACCATCCGGTGGTTCAGTAACTTATTTGTCATTTGTTCCTTTTCATATTCGGGACAGAATTTTCTTTCCACCAATCTCTTAAATTCTTCCCAATTCATGGCATAAGCCTCGTCACTTCCTTTGGCTTACAGTACCGTGTTCCACTATTCTAACGCTCATTCTTTAAAAAGGTGAGACGCATACATAACCTTGTCTTCCTCGATACATTTACTTATTTTAATTACTGCTTCGGTTTTCTCCAACCATCGCAGTGCGGCAGTTGCCCCTTCATTGCCTGCAAATTCGACCGGTTTATAGGCAAGAAATTCTTTGTAAGTGCAACCAGGTGTTGCAACTTTCATTTTCTTAAGAAATGGGGCTTGCACCACATTATTATTATTATTATTATTATTATTATTATTATTATTATTGCTGCCTCCATTTACACTGTTATTGAAATTGTCGTCCCGAGTACGTTTGCTGGGGTTAACTTGTGAAGGTTCAACGGGATTTTTAGCAGCAGCGATAATTGCTGGGATAGCATTAGCTATTCCCTGAGCAACGATATTTTCAATATCTTGTCTGTTGAGAAATTGGTCTTCATTGTTTTGTTCAGATTGGTTAACTTCATTGACTGGTTCATTTACTGCGTTTGCCATCTGAATAATTATCAATATATACAAGTTATTGTCACATAATGATTAGCAGATAAACACGATCGAGTATTCACAACATTATCAAATCAACACGTATAGCCAAAACCGTCGACCTTGCGACTTTTATATTTATATTTTATTATACATCCATACAAACCAGATATTTTACAGACGTTTTATTTTATTATTATACAATATTATAGTATTATTATTATACATATATATATATATATATATATTATTTTATTATTATTATTATTATTATTATTTCACATATTATTATTATTATTACACAAACACACCACCACAGTCAGCTGGCCCTTTAGAAATGACGCTCCCTCTCGTTGTATTTCCACGAAATCTTCTCCCCCACGTCTCGGATCTGATTTCCTGCGTCCACCATTTCCTCGCCATAGCGGCGTAATTCAGCAACATTCTCCGGGTTCATAGGTGGGAATGGTGCAGGTTCTGGATCAAACTGGGGAAAATAAACGTTGGGGTTATTCATGAAATTCTGAAATTGCCAGTCGCTCGTCCACCATTCCTCCAATTCTCCAGGTAGGAGTTGGTGGTTGACAGTAGGGTCCTGAATTGCAGGTTCCAAATTATTGTGAAGTTCAGATTGGGCTGGGAAATTGAAAAGGGTTTTCTCTGCAGGTCCGATGAGGTCACAGTTTGCAAGTTTGCGATCAAGTTCTTCCCAAGGTGGCATTTTCTGGGCCTATCCAGAACTTTCTCCGACCTCCTTTCCTTTTCCCTTTTCTTTTGGATCCTCTGTCTTCTTTACCTTTTGGGCAGGTGGCTTCATCCTTCGTCCACGTTTCCAGTCCAGGACTCTTCTCCTCTTTTTAGGCTTACGTTTCTCCTGTGCTTGGAATTCCATTGGTTCTTCAGTGTCTGCCAGATAACCGGAAAGGTCTCTAGGAACTTCCATATCAGCAGAATGGATATTGAGGTTCTGAAGAGCTTCAGACAACTCATTCATGCTGTTAGCATAGATGAAGAAAAACACAAAATCCTAATTAGAATGTTATTTATTGCAAATTAAATTTTCACATAATCACAGAATGGCAATTTGAGAATTTAAGTATCTCTAAATACTTAATTGGCTTCGATCAGTGGCTCTGATACCACATTTTTCTGTCACGGCCCCCGTCCCGGTTTTACCCGGTTCAGAGGCCGCGGGACAGAAACCCGTGGTATTTATTTTTAATTTGGCAGCGGAAATTTTAACAGGATCGTGAAAACTGAAAATGCCCAAATATTTTATTTCACAATTTGGGATAACCCCGTAATTTACAATAAAGGAATTTCACGAGGAAATTCCCTGTTTTCCAAAACATGTTTATTTATTTTACTGAGCCACTTCTTCAAGCTTTTCGTGCTACGCGGCACTTTCCCTGGGTCACAGTAAATCACATGAAACATGTTTTAAAAAAAGACTTTATCAGCGGGGAAATACTGGCGAGTCATTCAATTTGTACAAAACGACACCTTGTTATAATATACAGTATTAAGGGTGATTACATTGTTTCTATCACCAATTACCCCAAATCGGTATTTGTCACTCGACCGGATCTGTGACTATGGTCAGATCACCCATTGGCTAACCCGTTGTCCAATGGTGAGGGGTATAAAGTAATGTATACAAAACCCCACATACCGGCAGTAATTGAAGATTACAAAGACTTAATCCCTGTAATTATAACTTTGAAAACAAGTAGAGTTTTGAAAGCATTTAATAAAAATAGAATGACTCACATTGCAAGTTTAGTTGGGCAGAGTTTAGCCTACTGATTAAGCCTGGAAACCTAGTTTAATAACAATGCACACGAAACTAGGTCAGTAACTTAATACAACTTTTACGATAAATTCACGAAATCAAAACCCTCACGACGAATGACAAAGTATAGCCTAAATACGGGCAGCACTTAAACATCCATCGGATCGGTTTCAATCGATCGGACATTGTATCGTAGCAGTGATCGAGTTATTACCCTGTAATCGTAGCAGTGTATCAACCCTAAAACGCTCATTTTTACACAGAAAGTTTGTTGTTTTGAGAATTTTTCCGAACACAGCTGAAAGCCCCATGCACGTCCCATTTATACGAAATTTTTGAGTTTCTCGCGGCCCGCGTAAACCTTAAGGAATTCTTACGCGGCCCGCGAGGGCCACCCTAGCTATGGCTAGGGCTGCCGTGTCACGCCGTAGGTCTGCCACATGTCAGACACGTGGCGTGAAGCTGATCCGAGTCACCCGATGTGCTGTCGCGGCCCGCGTAACCTTAGCTTAACTCTTACGCGGCCTGCGAGAAGTCCCTAAATTTTCAATTTCTTGGTTTTTCATGAGAATTAGGGTTTTAGGGGTCCGGGTTTTCACTTACGGAGTGTTGTGGGACATTTTTGCAGGTCCTTACAGTTTATAAGGTCAAGTATAGAGCAGATGGCACAGTGGAACGTTGTAAAGCTAGACTTGTGGTGAGAGGCGACACTCAGCAGGCTGGGATTGATTATACTGAAACTTTCTCGCCGGTAGTTAAAATGACAACTATACGAAGCCTGATTGCTACTGCTACTAAGATGCATTGGTCTTTACATCAGTTTGATGTAAACAATGTGTTCTTACACAGAGATCTTGATGAAGAAATTTATATGCAACCACCTGCTGGAATGATTCTTGATGATCCTTCTAAAGTCCTTAAACTTCAGAAATCCTTGTATGGTCTTAAGCAGGCATCTAGGCAATGGTATGGAAAATTATCTGATGTTTTGAAATCCAAAGGATATATTCGATCTTCTAATGACCATTCTTTGTTTTCTAAACAAATGGGATATTCCATTGTTCATGTGGCTGTCTATGTTGATGACATTTTGTTAACTGGAAATGATGAAACAGAAATGTAAGCTCTCAAATCTTTCCGCCATTCTACTTTTCAAATCAAAGATCTTGGATCTCTCAATTATTTTTTGGGCATTGAAATTTTAAAAGTTCCCAATGGCATCATTATGACTCAACGAAAATTTGCACATGATCTTCTTGAAGAATTTAAAGATTTTGATTCTTCAGCAACTCTTTGTCCTTTACCTCCCAATTTGTAGCATTTACAGGATAGTGGTCCTTTATTTCATGATCCTCTTCAGTATCGGCGTTTAGTTGGCAAGTTAAACTATCTTACTCATACACGGCCAGATCTGGCTTTTGCTGTACAGTTCTTGAGCCAGTTTATGAAGGAACCGCATATACCTCATTGGGAGGCTGCTTTACATACTTTGCATTATGTTAAAGGCACTTCTACTCAAGGATTATTTTTTAATAACTCACCAGATTTTAAGCTAGAGGCTTTCTGTGATTCAGACTAGGCTGCGTGTCCCAATACACGAAAATCAGTCACTATATATTTCATTTTGTTTGGCGGAAGTCCTATTTCATGGAAGTCTAAGAAACAAGCCACTGTTTCTCTAAGTTCAGCAGAAGCCGAGTATAGATCGATGAGACGAGTCACTGCTGAACTCACATGGCTTACTAGATTACTCCATGAATTTTCAGCTCCTTCAATTCTTCCTATTCCTTTTAAATGTGACAGCCAGGCTGCTATTTATATTGCAAAGAATCCTGTGTATCATGAACGTACCAAGCACATTGAGTTGGACTGTCATTTTGTCCGGGAGAAACTTCAAGAGGGCCTGATTCATTTATCACATATTGCAACTCATGATAAACCAGCAGATTTGTTCACAAAAAGTCTTTCAAGTACAAAACATAATCTTTTGTTGTCCAAGTTGGGGGTTTCTTACCCTCCAACTTGAGGGGGGGGTGTTGGTTATTTAAGTTACTCTGTTTTGTTGATTATTGTTAGGTCGTTAAGTAGTCAGGTTTGTTAGTAAACGTTTTCCGTTAGATAGTTAGGTTTCTGTTATTCTGTTTAGTCTTGTATATAAAAGGAACTGAATTGAATACAATACGATACTTTTTCCCCAATTTCTTTTCTTCCAAATCAACATAATCCCTTTGTAATCAAATAATCTCATAATTTTGAATCCAATGCTAAATATTGTTTCGTCTATATTAACTTTTTTTATATATAAATCTGGTTCACATCGTATGATAAATCAGGGCGGGTGATGGTTAGGTACTGGAGGGCACCCATCAGTGATCGGTAGAGAGTGGGGTCTGAAAAAGGGGTTCATTCGGTAAAAAATAGCATGCGGGATAAGCAGGGTAGCAATTGGTTTAGAATCAAGCATGTTTGCATGTTCGAGAATATCATGCGCATATTTAGTTTGGCCTAGGAACAAATGAGAGTCAGTGTGAAGGACTTCTAGACCACAAGATCGAGCGGTTTGAGAACTACTCGGGGTAAGATCGGTAAAAAGTTTGAACGTGCCGAGCCTTAACGAGTTCGGGCCTGATATATGGCTTGTTTAATTATCGAGCTTGAGCTTTACATACAAAGCTTGTTTAGACTCATGAGCCTAAACGAGCCCAAAAAAAATTTATATTATATTTTATATCTATAATATACTTACTATTTAACATTGGCGAGCCGAGCTTTACCCAAGCTTTGGCTCGTTTAAGCTATTGAAGCGAGATCAAGCTGAGCTTTTAGCACGTTTAAAGTTGTTCTCAAATTACCTCGAGCTGATCCGAACTCGAGCTCTTGGGTCTTACTTTCGAGCCGAGCTCGATCTCAAAATAGTAGGCTCGAACCGAGTCGAGCTCGAGTTCAAGCATAGTCAAGCTCGGGCTTGACTCAACTCGTTTTCACCCCTAGTTCCAGGTGACACCTAATAAGGAATAGGTTCAAATAACACCTAATAATTGGCTTGGTATTCACTTTATTGGAATAGATAAATATATAAAAACTATATTATTACATTGTCTACGAATTTTTGTAAGGAATTTAAAGGGTATTTTGTCACACCCCGATATTTCCACGTATTACCGGTGGGGAGTATCGTGACGTAGTTGATATCATCATAGTCAAATAACACAATATTTAAATGCACAGCGGAAGCAAAAGATAGATTCATTTCAACCAAATAAATTGTAATATTAAGTATCACAAAATAGTTGAAACAGATCCACAGGCGGATCGAAATGAAAAGGAAATTGTTCCACAGACTTTAACATCTAGAGCTTGCGAGACTTGATTATTGATGCCTGGAGTATCCAGCCTATTATGTATAGTACCTGCACTTAGCCTTTTTGGAAAAATACGTCAGTTTACACTGGTAAATACAACTTAACTGACTCATTTTGAAAAGAGTTTGAAAATTTATTTGAATGCACTTAGGCAAAAATATCTTTTATAACTTGGGACAATTATTTAAAAACAATCTTGTATACAGTTTTACTTATTTGTCGTCCATTAGGGCCGGTTTGTAGGGCCGGACAAGATTAACTGACACGCCACAGGTATAATGCCCACAAGGTTGATTCTTTTAAGTGGATTACCAGTTTTTACATAATGCAACTGTCAGGTGTACGCCTACACCCCGTGCTTAGGTCATGGCCATTTCTTTGAATGATGCCAAGGATATCCGGGACATGGTCATTTAACCCCCAAAGGCCATACACCAAATAATACAGAATAAAACGAGTTATGTAAATACATTAATCACAATCCGATTTAAATGACTACATACCCGACCAAGCGGTATTATTATAATACCGTATCCCAAGTCCGTATAGGGAAAATAAGTTAAGAGTATTTACCTGAGCAATGTATAAATCAAATATAGCAAGTGCACGTAGCTTTTACTGGGCTCCTAATCTGGAACGAAGGTTTTTAATAACCTATTAGAATCCTAACGGGTCTTTAATTAAGCTTAGACTTAGACCGGTTAGTTTTCAAAAGGAATATACGGTTCAACCGCATGATAAAGTGAAGACCGGTTTAGAATGTGACTTTGACCCGACAAGCTTGTATGCTTGTTTAATATGGGTAACTTAAACACATTCTGGATTTGAGATATAAACGATATGGTTTGACCTGTTTCGGCTAATATATGCAAACTAGTTACATAAGCCGATCCGAACGCGAAAAGTGCGTAACGAGTAACCAAAAGAGTCATATGCAAGTTTCCTAAGTTAATATGCCTTAAATATGTTGTGACATCAGTAAGATATCTTCTATTATGCCCCAAATGAATTTAAACTAAAATTATGCCCCGGAGGGGTATTTTGGTCATTTAAAAGGTTATAAAAGAGTTTAAATAATAATCTGAGTTACGGGCCTGATATAATCAGTAAAAATACTCATTTTTATAAATCATAACAGTAGGGTACTAAATATACGTGAAATTTATCTATTATAACCAAACTATGCACCGTAGGGGCATTTTGGTAATTTCACATAGCCTTTAAAGGTCAAATCTGGAAATCTGAGTTTAAAACTTTAGCTTACTGTAAAAATATAAAAATTTACTGAGATTATCAGTAGGAATCAAACCTTATATGTTTAAAATAGTGTTAATACATACTATGCGTTAAAAACGCTTAAAAATGCGATTTGGAGCCATTTCCGGGTTTTCAAAGGAAAGCTGATATTTTTATTATTCCAGAAGGTTCAAAATATTTTAGTTGTCATATAAAATCAGTAGCAAAGGTTTGGGGTCAAAAGGATCTGTAAAACTTATTTTATAGCCCAAAAGGGCAAAACCGATAATAACCGATTTAAAGCTACAACCCTATGTTATGCTCAGCCTAAAATTAGTTAAAAATCTTCAAAAATCCCAAAATATTATATTACACCAGTGGGTAAAGATTTTGATATCAAAAAGTGGGTTAAACTAGGCTATACGCTAATTACGCCGTTTAATTAACAAAAGCTTTCTAATTACGCTATTGAGCATAACTCTTAATCTAGACCTCAAACTGATGTCAAATTTTAGGTGCAAGTTTATAAATCAGTAAGTAAGGTTTCTACTCTTTTATATTATCAAAAGTCATGTTTTAAGGTCATATGGGCATAATAGTCAACATTTAAGCATTTAACGGAAACATGCATGTGAATCGGATAACTAATGGACCAAGTTGTATAATCACATAGGGTTATACTAACATGAAACCGGGTCCTAATAGGGCTCTAAGGCATTTCTAAAACATGCTACAATGGGTTAGAACTGAAAGTCAAAGCAGAAGTCAAATTGTGTGACTCTCGGTTCCGAACCAAGCCTAGACTGAAAATTGTCTGGTGGAACATGTTTAGACATGTTCTTACATTAATTACCAAGTTATATTAGTGATAAACAGGTTGCATGGGTTCTACATTGCTAATTATGCATTAATTTGAAATTAAGCTTTCTGTTGACTTTTTAATATCAAGTTTGACCCGACAATTGACCTAGTTAGAGTGGGAATCAGAGGGTGCCCTTTTAAGGGTTTATTACCCACATAATTACCAACTCATAGGTACTTTCAATTCGAGATTTGACTGGACAATTATTGATTAATCTCGAAGTCAAACCTTAATTGCGACGGTTTGACTTTAAGCTAATTAACTAAGCTAAGCTGAATTAAAGAAGGTTAAGGACACTTACAAGAGTCCTAAGTATGATTAGAGATCCTAGGAAAGCTTATTGCTGATCAGAGAAGCTCCAGAAATGAGTTTGAAGTGAGTTGCAAAAGAATGGCAAAATGTTGCAACCTTGTGTTTCTTATATAGGACTTAGAATTCTCTAGGATCATTACAACAAGGTCTACTAGTGATCACTGATGATTCCCAGGTGTCCCTATGATGCCAAAACCAGCTACCAAGTCCCTGATTTCGAAAACCACTCTCTTAAGGCGGTGCAACAGGCTGAACAGGCATCTGTCCATTTTCTGCTGCCAGCGATTGTCTTACGGACCGTAAGCAAGAAGCCTTGCGGACCCGTAAGCATCTCTTACGGACCGTAAGATCTTAGCTTTGCGGTCCGTAACCGACCTTCATCTGAAATGCCCAGTTACCAGCCTTACGGACCGTAAGCCCTTGGCCATGCGGTCCGCATCCGCTTATTAAATTTTAAGTCGCCCAGCTCCGCCATCTTACGGGCCGTAAGGGTTCACCTTTGCGGTCCGTAAGCCTTCATCAGAAGACAAAAACTTGTAACTTTCGAGCTTTGACCATGCAATCCTTCATAATTCGAACCTTGGGTCTTTTGTAACAGACTGGGACCATATGATTAGTTCTGAAAGGGCATGCATGCCTAGCCATGCACTTATGTTGCCTTGGATTTTTGTGTTGCATGCTTTTAAGGGACATGAATTCTTTTAAAAAAGAATTGGCCATATACTTTATTGTAACATTATTTCTAAATCCAATTCCTTATAAACTGAATTTATTTATTTTAGGAATAACCGGTTAAATATATCAGATGTTTATCATAACGATTTAAGGTCTTGGGATTTATTATTATTTGGTCGCTCAGAGGTGTTTAATTAACATGTCGACCTTTTAAATCCTACCATACATCTTTTACTTAATACGGGTTCCTGACACGCTTATCTTACATGACACGTGTCTTTATTCTATTGGGTATGATTTTACGAGGTGTTACATATTTTTAATGTATAATTATAACTTAAGCACATTTCTGATGTGAAACAGACAATAAAGTTTCTGAACTTGGAAGTATCGAAAGTTTTTGATAAAACTTAAAAGCATATCATAAATATTATACAGAGCATTCACATTCTATCCACCAAATCTTGAGAGATGAGTTTTTAAATTATAAAATGTGGTTTAAGTGATTGTAAGTGGAGGAGAGAGAAAATGTTACTGTTCATCTGTATATTTGGGGGGACACTGTTCACCCTGTATAATTTTTTAATATATTTTGAAAGTGGTTGTGAGTAGAGGAGAGAGAAAATGTAATATATATTGAAAATGAGAGAGAAAAAGTATTTGTTTTTAGTGGAAATATATTGATATAGGAGTTGTTTTTTAGTGGAATGTATGTATATTTTTAGTGGATTGGATGTGAATGCTCTTACACAAGTTTAAAAACTTTGTATTCCAAAAATTTGTACCTAAGAGATAAGTTATGGTTGTTTCATGTGTCATGACTATGTGGACTTAAAAAGAAAAATTGCTCGTCTTATTTCATCTTTTCGCATTTTATTTCTTAATTTTAAAAAAAGTAATAAAGCATAATATTTAAGATTATTCAACCCATTTAAATCTACGTAACTAAAGTATTTAATATATTTTTTTTATCCATGTAATAGGGAAGTGACATGTGGCTTTTAGTTTTTTATTTAAAAGGGCATGATGGTAATTTGATTATTAATTTAATTTTGGAATATTATATATCGTAAACTAACTATCCAGATATTTATGGAAACGTATATCTCTTTGACTATTTGAAATCATTACGATTTCAAAAGGGCAGTTACCTTAAATTACGAAGTTCAAATCATTAACAATTTCTTCACGTTGTGCTTTATTAGTTACTGGGTTCATCACAATGTGTTTTATCAGAAACTGGTTGATATGATTTTTGGCATTTTTGATGTTGTGTTTTATCAGTTACTGGTTTCATCACAATGTGTTTTAGCAGTTACTGTTTCATCACAATGTGTTTTATCAGTTACTGGTTGATATGATTTTTGGCATTCTTGATGTTGTGTTTTATCAATTATCGGTTCCATCACAATGTGTTATACCAGTTATGATTCATGAATGACATGTTCTTTTGTATTTTATCTACTGTTTCATCACAATGTGTTTTATCAGTTACTGGTTGATGTGATTTTGGCATTCTTGATGTTGTGTTTTATCAGTTACTGGTTTCATCACAATGTGGTTTATCAGTTACTGGTTCCAGTTATTGTTTCATCACAATGTGTTATATCAGTTACTGGTTGATATGATTTTGGCATTCTTGATGTTGTGTTTTATCAGTCACCGGTTCACGTTGTGTTTTATCAGTTGGCATTCTTGATGTTGTGTTTTAGCAGTCAGTCACTAGTTCGTCACATTGTGTTTTATCGCTAAAACACACTACCATGAACACATCTAGATCTGATTCATTGTTCTTTTTTGTATGATTTGGTGTTTCAAATGTGAGGGATTAGAGAGAGAAAAAATTGCGATATTTTTGGAGGTGGTTTTATGATTGGTAGTTATTTCCTTATTTAAAACAACTTAAATGATTGGTAGTTATTTTCTTATTTAAAACAACTTAAATGACACATTTACCCCCAATCAATTAAATTAGCCTATTTTAAAAACACTTAAATTACCAAAATGCCACCAAAATGATCTCAACCATTAAACATACTCATCTGATGGCCCAGATCACTTGCTATACTTTCTAAGAAAAACACACTTTCAGCAGGAATCCAACCACTAATTTAGTACTCATATTTCCAAACTCGAGAGGATTTGCTTATGATGATGATCTTCGCAATTCTGATCACTGCATACTTGTTGACCTAACTGAGAACACCTCCAAAAGGGCACGAGCTAGTGAGCACGAATATGAAATATGAAAAACCTTTTTGAGTTTCCCAAACAATGTTCTGAAAATTAGTGGATCATCCATACACAGGTTCTCAAAACAGACACAAATTTAACATTATAGGTATTACACTCGACATTATTTTCTAACATAATGCCCAGACAAAATCAAACCAATCCTTAACCAGTTAACCATGATTCAATTACTGTTGTGCACATTGTACCCTCTGGGCTCCTCCATGCATGTCTTCATCGTCTTCATCATAAGCTTCTTGAGCCGCTTGTTGCTTCCTTCTCATCTCCTCTTCGATGTTGACGTCATGCAGAGTCGTCTCCTCACATTCGTCGAGCTCCATGTCTGTCATCTGCATTGAAGGCTTCGGTGGCAGCACCGCCTCCAACGCCTTGCACTGCTCAGGCGACAATGAGTCAGGGAATTCCACTGTGAAGTGGATGTACAGCTTCCCCTTCATAAACGGCCTCTGGTACATCGGCATTCCTTCATCGTTTATCGCCTTGAATGAATCTACATTTCAGTTCAACCAATTAAATCACCATCACCATTGCTTATGAATCATAAAACATTTAGCATAAGAATCGAATCAGCAGAACAAATAAATACCTGGCTTGACAACCTCTCCGGGTTGAGATTTGATGAGAAGCTGTCGGTTATCCAAATGGGTTAAGATAAACTGGAACCCACATAGGGCCTCTGTCAAACTCAATGTGTGCTCGACAAATATGTCATCACCCTTTCGCTTAAACTTAGGGTGCTCCTTTTGTTGCAACACAAACACAATATCACCAGTAACCGTGTCAGGCTGCATAGTACAAAACAAGTCAGACAACGTTGGAACATCTTTATAAACGAATACAAATAGTAAAGAGATGATGCAAAGCTTACAGCTTCATCAGCCTCTCCGGGGAACGTAATCTTCTGTCCGTTCTGCATGCCCTTCTCGACGTGTACTTCGAGTACCTTCTTCTCCTGCACAACTTTCTCACCCTTGCACTGTGTGCATCGATCCTTGTCGTTGATAGTTTCACCGGTACCCTTGCATTCGTTACAAGGATGCTGCATTTGCTGGATCATAGATGGTCCAAGATGTCTGATGGAAACCTTCATTCCGGAACCTTGACAGCCAGCACATTTCATTGAAGCACCGGACTTTGAACCCTTGCTGCAAATACGCAACGTGAGCAAGTGAAATCATGAAACGAAATCAGTTGCCAGATACGTATAAAAGAAGTTGTAGACTAGTAGACTCACCCTTTACACTTGGAGCAGATTACATTGCGTGAAAGAGAGAGCTTCTTGGAAGTTCCGTTATAGAGATCCTCAAGAGAGACTTTGAGAGGATGAACAACGTCTTCTCCCCTCCGTTGTCTTCGTCCCCTGCTGCTACCGCCACCACCACCTGGGTACATTAGGATTTATAAGTGAATTTAGCATTCAACAGTAAAACAGAGATAGTAACTTCAAAGATAAAGTGTAATGGCTTCTAAACGACAAATAGATCAAGAATGCTTACCACCAAACGGACTACCACCACCAAAGAAAGACTGGAAGATGTCAAAGGGGTCATGACCACCGCCTCCACCGCCCATTCCTTCCTTCAAGGCATCCTCACCGTACTGATCATATATCTCACGCTTCTCTGGGTCACTCAGTACCTCATATGCTTGGGCAAGCTCTTTAAACTAAAGCATAAATGACATGTCAAAAATATTAACACAAAGATTGATGTTGAATTAAAAAAAATTAATACACCCATTCGCTGTATAAGCAAGGCTTGGTTACAATTTCACGTCCCAGATAAGCATCCTAATTGCAAAATCTAACACTGAAAACATCAACTAAATAACTAGCAGAAGATAAAGTAATATATCAACTGAAAACCACTCCTACATTTTTGTTGGCCTATCTTCCTGGGTGTATGTACTAGGTACTTTCTAGATGGTTCATAAATCGTGATCTTTTTTCAGTCCCTTTACTATTCTACTACTAGTATACACTTTATGTTATTGGTACTTTTATACAATACAAGAAAGTTTGCTGAGCCTGGTTTCATTGCAAGCAGCTCCTCTGTTTCCTGAGAAAGAGAAGAGGTGTGCCCTCCTCTTCCTACCCTCCCCAGACCCTACTCAACAAGTGGGAGATTACTAGGTATGCTTGCTTGTTTGTATGTTTTGTTATGAATTAAAAGCTACAGAAAAGTATCACTAACTACCATATGTATATCTACAACAAAAAAACAGCGAACTCAACACCAAAATTCACATTTCCTAGAAGATAGATCTTGCACATAAATTCACATTTCCCAGAAGATAGATCTTGCACATATTCGTAACAAACATAGTTTTCGAAGGCGCACAAAGAGTGCAAGGCGCTTAAAAGCAATGGCTTTATAGGCGAGGCATATAATATAAAATACAATTTTAGGGGTTTTGGCCATTTAGACATGTGTTAGGCTTCTTTAGGGCTAGTTTAGGTTGTTTTAGGTTAATCCAGGCTTGTTTAGGGATAGTACAAATGTTTTAGCCCTGTTCAAACAATTTTTGACCGGAAATTCATCAGAACATGGCCTGAAAAATGTGCCCAAGGGCCTGAGAGTGAGGCTTTTGAAGCAAAGCGAGAGGGCTGCACTGGCCAAGGAAGGCGCATGGATAAGCCTTGACAACAGAGGTTAAAATAACAAAGAAACATGCTTCAAACAAGGCCTAACTAGCATGCTCTATAGGATGGATCTTGCAACTATGATTGTGCAGGGAGAAACAAACAGCTAGGTGCAGAATATGTAACAATCTAGAAGCATATCCTTACAAGAAACTAATCAGTTTTAAAAAAAAACTAGTAACCCCTCTTCAACATCAAATGCTGTTTATGTAACATACTACCCTCTCATATAAATCAAGAATCCCTATATCATTACTTTTACTCATCTAACAAGTCATCATTTATACTCTACAGTTCATCCTTGTATACTAGCTATTAATTTCTTCTAAACTATTCATCATTTAGCAATTCATACATAGATCTTCAAATTCACATCAAACCTTCATCTGTCCAAACTTATCACCAATCAATCAGTAACAGTTTCATAACAAAGCAATTAAACCTAATTTTCATCCAGTTACTGAATTGAATTACTTACTCCACACGCAACAAATATAGAAAAACCTAACGCATAGAATATAATAATCATAAAAGTTAGGGTTAAACAGCATCATGACTACCTTCTCAGGATCTCCACCTTTATCAGGATGATTCTTAATAGCAGCTTTCCGATAGGCCTTTTTCAGATCATCCTGAGAAGCGGTTTTCGGAACACCGAGGATCTCGTAATACTTGGTGTTATCGCTCTTCTTCGGTGCTCTTCCAAACATCCTGTTTTCCTTCTTCTTCTTCGATCTTCAATGCTCAATTATAACAATAACAGAATCAGATCAATGGAAGCTATTAATCAAATGCATACATACAACAAGATTTAAGCATGAAAGTTACCGACGACGAAGAAGTAGATCGCGAGGGGAAGACTTGACTTGGTTGTTGTTTGGGTGAAAACAAAAGAGGGTTTGGAATAATGAGATGGAGGTGTGATATTAATTGAGGGTGGGAATATGGACGGTCGAGATGCTTTGGTTTGTTGATGGTGAAGAAGGATCTAGAATGGTCTATGTGGTTCTTTTGGCTTTTTAACAAGTGATCTACACCGTTTATTTTCTTTGAATATAATTGGTCAAATATATGTGAAAATAAAATGAAAAAAGTTCGTAGCGTTCACACAATTATATTTTTTATATATTTCGTAGTTACAAGTTACGAACACCTTTTATAATCTTTAATCAATATTTTCAAACGTGGTTTGTAATAATATCATCTACTCTTAAGCCCCCGCGTTACGGGACAGGGGCGTAAAACTATGTTACCAAGGTTGCGGGGCTAAGGACGTAAAACCGTGTTAAATAGCAACCGAACCATTAACAAAATCAAGAAAAAACGTAAAACAAAAACACGATTTTTTAACATCAAGTGACTCATTAGACGTAATAACTACCAAATATTGTGTTAAACTGCAACCGAACGAAAAACTAAGGGACAAAATATAACCACCAAGCACTGTGTTCAATAGCAAACATACGACAATCAAATTCAAGAAAAACGTAAAAAACTAAACTTCTAAAACAAAAATTAAAAGAAAAACCTTAAAGTTAAAAAAAATACACACACAAAACCACGCAAGACAAAAAATATATTACTATTCATCAAGATGTGATGAATTAAGACTATGGTATTTGGTTCCCTTTCCCCCACCTCCACATCACCTCCATCTTATCACCTTCTTCTTCCCCTTCCTCTTCCTCCATCAACAAGAAATAGTTTCCTCATCCATCTCATCCTCATTCAATAATATTAAGAGTGAGACGCTATTGGGGGTGAGTCCCCGAGCTCAACGAAATCTCGGGAGGGGGAGGGGGGGCGGTGTTCCCTGACGGAGAAGAGCTCCACATCAGCTTCCCGAGCTCTCTCCTAATACCAACCCACGAGTCTAATAGATATATATAACTTAACTTGTATTTATCAAACTTAATTCGTATTTAACTCAACTCAAATTGTGCCTTAACAAGTTGGTTTGTTTATTTATTTTTTACTTCTTATAAAATTTCGATGTTAAATATTTTTAAATATTATCAATTTGCTAAAGACAAATAACGGAATAAGAAACCGAAGATGACATTGAATAGTTATAAAAATAAATAACTTGAGCGAATCCAAAACAAGCTACTTTCAGTTTGTATTCATCTAAAATTTTGATAACAATCAACTAGCTCGAGTTAATTTCGCCGAGTTTTCAACGAAAAATTACATGTTTTAGGACATAGTTGTTCTCCCTTTCTAATTAAAACTGATTTGTGAGCCATGAGTTGTTTATTACGAGATGTATAAGGCCGGGCGGGGTGGTTCACTAGTTATAAAATCTATCACTCACAAGCACCAATCAAGTTCCGCCATGTCATCAACCATTTTTCCATCACTCACAACCTTTATATAGGCGGGGTGGTCATCACTCACCACCACACCCAACAATTTCCCCCCAACCAACAAATACCCTCACAAAATAAATCATCACTCGTTGAAAAAATAACGAAAATCGGATTTCGTGGAAGATTAACGCGTTGAAGTTTATGCCGGCGGTGGAGATCACGCGTGATGGATGGTGGCCGTGATGCTATAACGCACGAGCCCGCCCCCCTAATGAGTTTTATTAGGAGATGTATAATGATAATAAGGTTATTTTATCTTATTTAAATTTAACTGCTAAAATTGATCCTAATATACAAGATAATTAGCAAGATTTACAACAAATTTGTTATTATTTTCTCATTTCAGATTTACCAAATACACATTTTTACGTAAATTTAAGTTAAGAAATATTTTATTTTACTTGGAATTCAATAGACTCCTAAAAACCACTTCTTATAAAACCGATGTGCCGATTCAGTTGACCCAAAAATATTGGGCATGTTTGGAATTAGATAATCAAAGTGGGAATGGAATCAACTGCTTGGTATTGGGTAATGAAAGTGGGAATGGAATCAATTCTTCCAATGGATGAAGGGAATGTAAGAATGTCACGTTTTTAATAAAATCGCCTCATGTGTGGGTAGTGCTTCACCGTAGCATTTCGTAGGGCTAGTAATTTTAGACATTGACACGACTATACGAGACTAACCTACATGACCTTAACAGGTTTCGTGTACTAAACAGGTAGACATGAAAGAACCTGTTAATTTTCGTGTCTAACAGGTAAAATACGTGTTTACTTGTTAAGTATCGGTTAATACATTAAAAGAAATTTAATTAAATAAAAAATATGATATGGATTATAGTGGGTGTGTGCGTGGGTTCCTTCATTCATTCCTCAGTAAAAAAAAAACCCTAACTCTCACTTCCAACCGGCAGTTCACAACCATCCACTTTCACTGTCTGCCACCACTCCACCGTACAACCGTTGATAGTTCAACCCTCTACTACCGTCCACTTCAACCGTCGGTGAGACAGTTCAAATGTTCAACCCTTTTCGTTTGTTCAGCCGAAAATAAACCCTCGATCGTTCAGTCGCCTGAGTTCATGTATCAATTTAATATGTTTAACTTTGTCATTCTTGTAATCGTGTATCAATTTAATTTGTTTAACTTTAATGTGAGACTTATTTTATGATATTTTTTATATTTGTTTAACTTTTTATACCAGCGGTAGGTTCAAGTTTCAATTTAATCTCGCAAGTTCTGTTTCATTAAACAGGTTCCTAAATATGCGACTATTATAGTGTTCACTAACATGTATTTTTCGTGTATACATGTTATATAATAAATCGTGTTCGTGTATGAAAAAAAGGACCAATAAGTTATCGTGTCGTATTCGTGTATAGTGTTTCGTGTCTTATCGTGTCATGTCGTGTCGTATCGCGTATACACGATATGTCAGCCCTAGCATTTCGTACACCTGACTCACGTATACAATCCTATGTAGGAACTTTTCCTACTTATACAACTCACGAGCATCTTTAATTTGTCACAAACGTGGCCACATCATCAATCTTCACGAACGGATATCTTATATGCAAACATCGTGCCCCTCTATCTCCCACAAGCATATTCTTCCTTCTCTCATCCGTGACCACATACGAGCCATCCTTCGTTTCTCTCCTCTACATCAGCACCACCTCCTCACATATGCTAGAGGATATGATTTATGCAATTACTTACGCTTGAAGCTCTCCGCTTGTATTATTTTTGTGTTATTTTGTTATGTACACAAGAACGTTGCAAAATGAAGAGTACGCATTTGTCTTCCATTTGACATTGATCGTACAAACTTAAAATATACACAAAAATCAAGGGAGCTACATTCTTGAGATACATAATGTTATATACGTTCCTTTCATGGAAGAATCTAGTGCTTGTAGAACAAGAAAAGAAGCAATAGTTGGACCCAAAACAACGAAGCAACCAAAAGCTTAGTTAAGATCTTCATTTTGTATTGGAATTGAGAAACAATGATCCGATATAAGTGATTCATAAAGTTCAAACAATAACATGTTTTCACAAGACCATCGTTAGTAAAACTCTAAAGAATGAAAAATCACTAAAATATAACGTTCAAATATAACAAAATCAGTTAAACATTTCAACGAAATCAATTAAGTTGTTGAACTATAATTAGTGTAATTTAACTAATTATTTTATTAAACACACACATATATATTATGGAAAGTGAATGATAAGTCGCATTCGTTGTCTTCATAAGAAAATCATATACATGGCTAGATTTAATATTTTCTTCTTCACGTGATGCTTCGAAATAAATTTTATTGAAAAATTAAAAATAGTACCGTGACAAAGCAAACAAATATTAACGTCCATATCAATATTATCGTAATCAGCACCAGTAGTCGTATTAATGGTTTTCAATGTAAACCCATACCGATATCCATTTAGACATATCTAATACCATAACAAACTGAACCGATACCGACCAAATTACACCAGAATCCCACTAGTGAGTCAATTAAATAAATAATTAAAAATGTGATGGTTGTTGTTTACCATATTAAAAAAGATATTTCTTCCTCTCCCGGTTCAAAACGCCAACCCACTTGCACCATGGCTTCACCAAGCCAACGTGTAAAGACGGCTTAAATCGCTCAACTACGCATCGTATCTCCATTCCATTTCTCTCTCTCGATAATCGGGTGAAAAACCTCTAAAAAGGTACGTCAAATTTCCCCAATTTCCCTTCATTCTTCATCACATTATCAATCTCCACTCATATCTCTTCAATTTTCACAACAAACCCACTTTAATCCTTCCTTTTTAACCCCCCCTGCTGTCTTACTTCCGTTGCGTCACTAATTATTCCAACAATTTGCAAGAATTTTTTTAATCTAATTTGTATATGTTTTATAGGTGTTTTGTAGGTGTTTTTGCTGTTTTTAGTCGCATTTGGTTGTGTTGTACTGAGGTTTTGATGTGTTTGGGGATGTTGTGTACTGATTAATGGCAAATTATTGTTTATTTGTATGTTTTTTTGTGTTGTATTTAGTGAAATAGGTTTTGGGTTTTGTTAGAATAACTCAAGGCTGGCAAATCGTGTTTTAGCGGGTTTAACAGCATGAACGACACAAGGTCTAAATATGAATACGACTCGTTTAACTACTTTATATCCGATGTCTATAACATAGTCGTATGTTTTATGTACCAAGAAAAGAGAGATGATGGATTCTAACCTTCTAATTTTAAGTATTTTAAAAAAAGTGAAAAATCACATGGTGTAGTTTTCAGTAAACTGTAAACTGGTCAAATCGTGTGTCTTATACAGGTTAACTATTGCCAGCCTGTTACGTTAGTTTTTGTAACGATACAGAGAAGGTTAGCATGGCCCATTGTAACACTTTACGCAAATCGTACATTGGTCGTGACCAGGAGAGATTCTTGGTTAATAAGACATGTCCCGTTTGTAAACGTTTGATTATACGATATTTGGTTCATGAACTGTGTGTTATAGATATTTGTTTATCTTCAAATTTGTTGACTGTTCAGTTGTAATTTGATAACTTGATGAAAATGTTTAATGTAAGCTGTTAGCCTGTTACAGATGCAAACAAACCATGTTAAGATTTTAAGCTATTATTAATCTTTTTTTTTTGTTGATGGGTTGTTTTTATAAAATCAGTCAATCATGTCAAGACAACCGCAACTTCCGCCTCGCTGCCCAATTTCGAAGTCGAATTCTCTCGACCCGCCCTCTTCGGGCATGTTCCACGATGAGTACTCTCGTACCCGACTTTACAAATCTCTGTCACAAGGTTTCGATATGGAGGAACAGCCGGAATGGCTAGACGATCTGTTGGGTGATTGGGACCCGGGGTTTAAGTCGAAGTCTCATCGACGTGCAGGTAGTGATTCCGGCACTGTTTTCGATGAACTTGTCGAGTTGCCGAATGTGAAGACGGAAAAAGACGATGACACTGCTGTGCCCGCATTGGATTCGGATTGTAAATACGGTCCTAATTCGCCTCGGAGCAAGGATAAAGTATCGGTTCAAGAAAACGCTATCGTTTCGGCTTTATCGGAGTATGCTTCTCATGGTCCCATGCAGTATGTTAATTCAGATCCTTTGGTTTCTGTAGAGAATCCTGCTGGTGAAGCCGATACGGATGCTAAACCGTTTAAAAGGTTAATTTCCAGTTCATGTTTGTAATTTTTAGCACTATGAATTATGAATACCGTTAAGTTGATTTGATTTGTGGTGCGAGTTCTTGTAGGCACTCTGCACAACGATCACGAGTACGTAAACTTCAGTATATAGCAGAACTGGAAAGAACTGTTGAGAATTATCAGGTAAAAACTAAAAACCAGTAGAAGCAGTTGAGTAATACTTATGGTAATGTAACACTTGCTTAAACAATTTGTTTTTATTTTCTTGTGACAATGAAAATTCTGACTGGTTTAAGATGCGTTTATATTAATCTAATAAAGTGTGCGGCTGCTGATGCAGAATATTGTGTCAGAATTGGTTGTTAGAGTTAAATCTTTGGGTGAGCAGCGTGTTTATATGTCGATAGAAAACAAGCAACTTAAACAGCAGTTAGGCAGGCTGCAGCAGGAAAAGTTTGTCAAAGAACGTAAGTTTTTCCCATTTCTTTTACTATTTAAAACTTTCTGATTATCATTTATGTTGGGGTGCTTAACGGGTTCTGCTCGCAGGTTGGCAGGTTCAACCCGAACCCAAAAATCGTGTCATACATATGAACCCGAACACCGTTCACCCCGATTTTTTTTTGCAAATTAATATACTAAAAATAAAATTTACTACAAAAAAACACAAATACATATAATACAATCACATTTAAATTATAAAATCTTATGTCAATTTCTCTTTTTAAGTTATGATCATGGCATAAAATATGCACCCATTTAAATTTATGTCATAAAACATATTGCAAAAAATATAATTTAATATAAATGGATTAAACAAGTTAACCGGGCAACCCGACCGGGTTGACCCGAACCTGACCCGTTTAGCTAAACGGCTTTGTGGGTTCAACCTGAAACTGACCCGAACCCGTTTAGACTAAACCCAAACCGCGAGCTTCGTGTTCGGTTCGTGTCGTGTCAGAAATTCACACCCCTATGATCAAACCTGTTATATTGTCTGATATAAAAGATTAGAGTGAATTGCAAGTTTTGTCCTTTATCTTTAGGCCATTTTGCAAGTTTTGTCCTTTATATTTAAAGTTGACGAGTTTTGTCCTTTATGTTTGAAATCAAGCACGTTTTACCCTTTGGGCCTTAAAAATCAAGCACGTTTTGTCCTTTATGTTTAAAGAATCAAGCACGTTTTGTCCTTAAAAATCAGGCACGTTTTGCCCCAAAGGGCAAAACGTGCTTGATTTTCAAACATAAAGGACAAAACTCGTCAACTTTAAACATAAAGGACAAAACTTGCAAAATGGCCTAAAGATAAAGGACAAAACTTGCAATTCACTCTATAAAAGATTATGACGTACATATATACAGGCCAGTACCAGCTTATGAGAAATGAAGTTGAGGGGTTGAAACGTAATTTGGCGTATTCACGCAATGGCAACAAGGTAAGAACGCATTTTAGGTCGAATTCTAGCGGCGATGCGGAGAAATTGAATGTAGAACCGAATTGGCGTATGATTGACATGGAGAAGCTTCATATTAACTGAAGAATTTTGGCATCAAGGTAAAGATGATGATGATGATGATCTTCTGCAGATTGCATACATTTTAGGTAGCATTAGAAACTCTTTTTTTTTTTTAAATCCCAATGGATATTGTGTTTATGATATCCCATTTGTTAAAAAAAAAGGGGGGACAAAGCTATGTAGCAATCTATGTTTAAGAAAAAAAGAACTGTTATTAACTGATTTAACTCCAAGGTTAGAAAAAGCCTTGTTGATTAAGGGACTGGTTCCAACTTTGTCTGATGTTGAATTGTGATCAGTTTTGTCTAATGCTCGGTTTGTTATAGTCGACGCACCAAACTAGGGGTGTAACTGAGGCGAGCTTGGCTTGTTTCAAGTAGGGTTGTAAACGAGCTGGGCCGAGCCCGGGCTTTTCACCACTCGAGCTCGGCTCACCAATGTTATTAGTTTAAATCATATGGGCTTAAGATGAAATTGACTTGTCCTTGTAGGATTGGGTTATAATCATCATCATCGTTAAAATATATATATATATATATATATACACACACATAGGGAGAAGATCATGCGAGAACCACCTCTTATTGCGAGAACCGCGAGAACCAATGTGAACACAACAAAAAATGCCAAAAAATAGCTAAAAATCACACAAATTTTTTTTTAAATATTTTTTTATATAAAAATCGCTACTTTTCGAAGCGTTTTTTTTTTTTTGCCACTAAAAGTAGCGATTTGAGCATAAAAAATATTAAAAAAAAAATTTATATTTTTTTTAGATTTTTTTAGGTTTTTTTGGGGTTTAGTTTTTAGCATTTTAGCTTTGGGGGGGGGGGGGTTAGGTTTTTTTAGCTATTTTAGGTTGTGTTCACATTGGTTCTCGTGGTTCTCGCAATAAGGGTGGTTCTCGCATGATCTCCTCCCTATATATATATAGGGAGAAGATCATGCGAGAACCACCTCTTATTGCGAGAACCGCGAGAACCAACGTGAACACAACCAAAAATGCCTAAAAATAGCTAAAAATCACACAATTTTTTTTTAATATTTTTTATATAAAAATCGCTACTTTTCGAAGCCAAAAAAAAAATTTATTATTTTTTTTAAAATTGCCACTAAAAGTAGCGATTTGAGCATAAAAAATATTAAAAAAAAAATTTAGATTTTTTTTTATTTTTTTAGATTTTTTTTAGATTTTTTTAGGTTTTTTTGGGGTTTAGTTTTTAGCATTTTAACTTGGGGGTGGGGGGGGGGGGGTAGGTTTTTTTAGGTTGTGTTTACATTGGTTCTCGCGGTTCTCACAATAAATGGAGTTCTCGCATGAGCCCCTCCCTATATATATATATATGAACTCTAATTTTATTTGGGCTCGGCTTGCGGGCCTAAACGAGCTTTGTATTTCAGGCTCGAGCTTGGGCTCAGACTCGTTAAGGCTCGTCACATTCGAGCTTTTAACTGAGCCGATCCCGAGTAGCTCTCGAGCCTTTGGGCCTGTTTACACCCCTAGTTTCAAGCTTTATATCACAAGCTTGAGCTCGGATCTGGGTTGGCTCGTTCATTTTTGTTAACTATGTAACTATGCTATTTGTATACATGTATAACTTTTTTTTATATATATTTATATGTATAATTGGCTCGTTACCCGAGCTTGGTATATAAATCTCGGGCGCGAGGCCAGCTGATAAACGAGCTTATTTTTAGGCTTGAGCTTGTTTTAGCTCAGTTCCGCCGGTTCGCCTTATTTACAGACAAAAACATGTGTTGAAAGTGAAGCAATCAAACTAGTAATATGACCATTTATATTTGACCAAATAAATTTTATTATTATTATTATTATTATTATTATTATTATTATTATTATTATTATTATTATTCAGATAATAGAGTACAATGGTTTTGTTTTAGAACAATGTTAACCAAGACTACACTACAATCCATGGTCAACGGAAGACCCTAAGTGAATGATTTGTAGATGTGAAACCACCATCAACAAACAGATTTTCCCCACTTACATACCTTGCATCATCACTAGCTAAAAACAATACAGCATTTGCAACATCCTCCCTTACCAGTTCGACACCCTGCAAATTAGCGTTTTTCCCGATAAAAGACCGGAAACCCGCCTTCGCATCGTCGGTCCTTTCGTCTTCATGCAGATGCGCCAAAGCCAAATCGGTCAAAACCGCGTAAGGTGAAACACAGTTGACCCGAATCCCATGCTTCCCGAGTTCAGCTGCCACACTCTTGGTGAGTCCCAACACCGCATGCTTGGACCCTGTGTATGCGTGTGGACCCAACCCCCCGATAGCACTCGCGACACTACAGAGAGAAACAATCGCTCCCGTCTTTAACGGGATCATCACCCGAGCCGCATGTTTCATCCCAATAAACGTACCCTTGACGTTTACATCAAATACCTTTTCGAACGTTGATATGGAGAATTCACGGATATCAGGACAGGGCGGCCCGCCCATTCCAGCATTGTTGACCATGATATCGAGCGTACCAAAAGTGTTGACCGAAAAGTCAACCGCACCAGAAATGTCATCTTCAATGGTGACATCACCGTGAATGAAGCGAGTGTTGTCACCAAGAGTTTGACATAACTGTTGGCCGAGGTTGTCGTCAATATCGACTACACAAACTTTTGCACCGTGTTTATGAAAAAGACGAACAATGCTCTCACCAATACCAGTAGCGCCACCGGTTACCAAAGCAACCTTCCCTAATAATCTGAACGATTAAGCGCATATCAAGCCGTAGTTGTAGTACCCAAACAAATAAACTACATAAATTATTTTTGTTTGCTTACCTTTGAGCAACAAGAGGAGCATCACTAGAACCAGTGGTTGTCATTGCAAGAATTTCACCTTTTTATTAAACTCACTGCAGATTAACCAAAACAATGGTCTTTTATAAAAAAAGCTATAGTTAAAGATGCAAGTGGGCTTCATTTTAAAAGAAAAAACACCATGGATACAGTGACACTTTATTGAATTCTAACCACATGATAAACATATGGATCGCAATTCACACAACTCTAAAAACCCCTGTACCTAACTTGTACAATACATAGACCATAGGGGTTTTCAAAACTCACACGTCTTTTTTTTCTAACTGTTAGAACCCTTTAATAAAAAACTCACCGGACTCCACCAATACCCTGCTAAATATGGGATCAGGCTAGCTAGAGCTTGTGCTAGACATGTTTCTTTTAGAACGGCTAATCACACACTGTCTAAACCTACACCTAAATCTACACCAGTTTCCACAACGGGACTGGAATCCTCAACCACTTGTGAAGGAACACAATCACACATACTACACACTTTGATACCGCTAGGCTACAGCCCTTTGGTTTACGCTGGACAGGTGAACGTCAAGAGTGACTCCATTGAAGGATGAAAACTCACATGCTAATATCTTGGATTCTAGTAAAGCATGATTACCCATCTTTGTCTCTATACGAAAACATTTGCATTATTGGTTATGTTGCTCATTGATAAAGACACAAGGCAAAAACTTTTCACAAAAGCTTTATACATATCCACAAAGTTCCCTATAACCCCAATCTCCATTATGCTCAATTCAAATTCAATCTTTCTTAAAAGACAAAGTCGGTGGGGTTTCCCACTGGCTTTGTCTCCGCCCCTAAACTTTTATAATATTACATTTCAACCCCCTCAGCTTTGCTACAGTCCCTCCACTTTTGGAGTAATCAATTTTAGTCTCTTATCTAACTTTACTATTTTTCTACTTTAATTGACTTGAAAACTAAAAAAAATCTTCACAAAAAAATCTACTAACACAAGAGAAAACCATACTGATCCTCGTACCATTCAATATTGTCCGCTTTTCTCACGATGGGTTGCCCATCGAGAAACTCACAGATTTGTTTTTGGTTTTCCTACTACTCCAATCTGGGCACGCTTAACTCTGGAGTTTAAATATACTCTGGTCACAGTTGATGTAAGATTTGCCAAGGATGTTTAAATGGATGATGCTAATATTCTCTATATCGTTACTAAGCTATATGAAAGTAATCTTCAGAGCAGTGGCGAAGCTTCGCCCCCCCCCCCCCCCCCATTTTTCCGAAACCAGGGGTGGAAACGTATATACCTAAAAAATTTCTATAGGAAAGTACTATTCATAACACTACGCGTCGAAAAGTTCGAGGGGTCGGGCGCCCCTCGGACGTAGCCTAAGCTGCGCCCCTGCTTCAGAGTATCAGATCCCTAACCTTAAATATATCGAATTAGATTCGATCATAACATCGTAACAAAGGCAGTTATTAAAGAGACAACAAGAATAAGAAACAAAAGATCAGTTAACTAACCTGAACGAATAAGAAGATCAACGTTGCCGGAAAATAAGTGATCGGCGGTTGAGGATTCAGTTAAAATGATGACGTCACTTCGCACTCAGAAGCACTTTGCCACTAGTGAGAGTGTGAGGGACTTGTGGAACTTGAAAATGGAATACCACATTTTAAAGCAAAAAAATAATAATAAAATAATGAAATATTAAGGAAAAAATACAAATAGAATATATGAAGGTGTGCTGGTACAAGGATGTTCATAGGATCGTCCGAAATGACGAAACCAAAGGATCAACAAATCAAAATCAATCAGTAATGCTTTAGTGGTGATTACGGGTATTTAAGTTTCATTTATGGGGGTCTGGATGAGTTTTTCTCTCCAGATCTCAAGTTCGAGTCTGGATGATAGGGGTTTTTCATTGAGGGGTTTAAATTGAGGATCTATTGTGCGAGGGGGCTTTCTAGCGCAGACACGGTTGAGACAATGTATGCTAGACCTCCCAACATTCACGAATAATTCACACCTTTCAAGAAAAAAAGAGTAAATTGTCATTTTAGTCCCTGAGGTTTGGTCCAAATTGTCATTTTAGTCCAAATAGTCTTTGTTTCTTCTCTAGATCCATGACTTTTCTATTTTTTTGCCATTTTGATCACATTGCCTAACTCAGTCTAAAAATCTGGTTATAACCAGGGGTATTTTTGGCATAACTGTTGTGTAGTGATAACCAGGGGTAGTTTACAACATAATTTATAAACTCATAATAATTTAATGCCAAAAAATACCCCTAATTATAACCTGGTTTTTAGACTAAGTTAGGTAATGTGATTAAAATGGCAAGAAAAAGGAAAAGTCAGAGACCTAGGGAAGAAAAAAAACTATTTTGACTAAAATGGCAATTTGGACAAAAACTCAGGGACTAAAATGACAATTTACTATAAAAAATCAACATCAAATTGATGTTTTTAGAAGAAAAAAAACATTTATCGAAGATCGAGATGCCCGGGGACCAATTCTATATTTTTTTATATATTTAAGTTATATCTGAACCAAACTCATAATTTTATTTACTTAACTTTGTACACAAGTATATGGATATCGGTATAAGAATCGCTCGATATGAAAAAAAACAAAGTGATAATATGACTGATCTAGGGGTGGTATGTTTAACATGATTCTTAAAAAAAATCTATATCATAACTAAGCTGATATATTTTTTATTCTAGAATTTTATAAAAGAATTGATACAACGATATAGGAACACTAAAGTATTTTCTTTCTTCGGATCGAATAATTGAGAATTGTGTATTTGAAGTATTTTTTTGAGTAAATTTCCGTTTTGCTACCTGTGGTTTGCTCACTTTAACGGTTTTGCCCCAAACCTTTCAAAATAGCCATTTTACTCCCTGATCTTTGAAGGCCATCTTGATTTTGCTCCCCGCCCCTTAACCTCATCCATTTATGCTGTTAACCCATGTCACGTGCAAATCACCTGAGGGACATTTATGTCTTTTCCCAACCATGTCTTTAATAAAACCCTAACTACTCCTTATTATAATCTTATCACCCTTTTCCCCAGACATTTCACCCTAATCGATGTTCATCTCCCAAAGCGAAATCACTCTCAAACCCTAAACATTCTCCCAAAACGAAATCATTCAGGATCATCGACGATTGAAGTGCAATGTCAATGTGGTTCATTCGTCCTAAGGGACAAGAGGTTGATGTAGAGACACTGTATGGTGAGTTTTTTAAACCCTAACATTGATCATGTAACACTGATCATCTATTGAACCCTAACACTGATCATGTTGTTATGTTTTTTCAGATAATCCTACTTTTTTCTCACTGAAGATTCATCATGGGGGATCTTTCACAAAGTTTCCTAACAGGATTTACTTAAAAGGTCAGGTAGACTATGTTGACTTCGTAGACAAGGATGAATTTTCAGTTCATGAAGTAAGTTATATGATGTTAGAACTAGGCTACTCTGAAAAAGAGTTGATTTTTTACCATTTCAAAGTGTTTGATGAAGATTTGAACTTTGGATTGAGGGCTTTAGGAAATGACTCTGATGTGCTCAGCTTTTTGTCTTGTGTGGGAGATCATAAGTTGATGGAAGTATATACTGAGCATGGTGAAACTTTAGTTGAAACTTATTTTATATCTCCTAATTGTAAAGTTAGGATTCATGAAATAAATGACGATGATGATGATCTACCTATTAGGAATACACAAGAAATATTGTCAAGGGCTTCCAGGAGACTAGCATTAGAGTATAATGTAGGTGATGCTAGGACTAGACAAACTGATGTGCTAGTTAATCAAAATGTTGTTGAAGATAGCCAAGTTGAATTAGATCAGAGTCAGGTATTGAATGCTGGAAGTAGTCAAACTGAGGTTAATCAAAAAGATGTGGAAGTTAGGGAAGTTGAATTAGATCAGAGTCAAGTATTGAATGATGTTGAATTTAGCCAAGTTGATGATGAGGGTAGTGAGGCTGATGATGAGGGAGTTGATGGTGAGGGTAGTGAGGCTAGTGATAGTGAGGATAGTGATTATAAGCAGGGCAAAGATGATGTTGAGGCTAGTGAAGATGAAGATGTGAACCTAGTTGAGGAGCCTGCAAATAGTGTTGAAGAGGAAGATGATTCTGATGATTCAGATTACATAGTAGATGAAGATAATAGGATTGCTGATGTAGTTGTTGATATGCAGAATTTTAGTAGTTATGTGGATCATGACATAGAGGAAGAGCCTTTAGAGTACAATCATTTAAGTGACTCAGAGGGTATGGGACTTAATGCACATTTAGATGACTTTGACAGCTTAACTGATGAGGAAAATGACCCACCCCTTAAGATACAACTGAGGAGGGAGAGAAGGAAACAAAAAAGAAGGAATGATCCTGTGGCTGACCCATTCTATCTTGGTCAAGTTTTTGCAGAAAGGAAGGAGATAAGGGCCCTAGTTAAGAAGTTGGTTGTGTCTAGCAAAAGGAAACTGAAGATTATAAGGAATGATCCAGTTAGGTTTAGGGTGATTTGTGAAAGGTTTAAACAAGATGGTGGTAAGGGTAAAGAGGGGAATTCAGATGCAAGTAAGGGTAAAAAGGGAAATGCAGCTGCAAATAAGGGTAAAAATGTCAAATCTGCAACAACAAGTGGTGGTGATAAAGGGGAATCTTCATCCAAAAAAGGTGGTCCAAAGGGTGTGGGTCCCAAGGGTAAAGCTTTAATGCACAAACCTACCACAAGGTCAGAAACTAGATCCAAAAAACATGCAACCACATGTCCATGGATACTTTATATCTCCAATGCAAACAGAGAAGGGTCTTGGGTAGTGAAGACTTACATAAATGAACACAAGTGCTTTCAAACAAGATCTGTGAAGTTGTGTACTGTTATTTGGTTAGCAAAGGAGATAGAGCCTACAGTTGCAGTAAATCCTTCTATTCCTCTAAAAGCACTGCAAGATACTTTCCAAAGGAAGCATCAGATCTCAGTTTCTTTGCAAAAGATGTTCAAGGCAAAAGGGCTTGCAAAACAGAAGATAGAGGGGGACTACAGGGCTCAGTATGCAATTCTGAGAGACTACAATGAAGAACTCATGAGGTCTAACCCAGGAACAACAGTAACAATTGATGTAGAGCCTGAAGCTAATCCTAGTAGCCCAACAAGACAGTTTAGAAGGATCTACATATGTTTAGGTGGTTTGAAGGCAGGCTTTAAGCTTTGTGGAAGGCCACTATTGGGTTTGGATGGAGCCTTCATGAAAGGTCCTTTCCCAGGACAAGTGTTAACAGCAGTTGGCCTAGACTCCAACAATGGAATATATCCTGTGGCCTATGCCTTGGTTGAAGCTGAAACCAAAAATTCATGGGTTTGGTTCTTGAATTGTCTAGGACATGACTTAGATCTTCAGAGAGATTCATACTTCACATTTATCACTGATGGGCAGAAGGTAACTTTATTTGTCATTCTGCAACACTAATTCATTCTAACATTAACTATCATTGTTAACATTAACTGCCATTGTTCATTTTAGGGCCTCATTCCAGCCATACAACAGGTGTTTCTATATGCAGAACACAGGTTCTGTTTGAGGCATGTGCATGAAAATATGAAGCCTAGGTGGAAGGGTGAGCTATATAAGAATTTGTTATGGAAATGTGCATCTTCAACTACTGTAGCTTACTTTGAACAAGCAATGAAGGAGGTTCTAGCCACTGATGAGGGTTTATATCAATGGTTAAGGGAGATTCCACCTGTTCACTGGACCAGAGCCTATTTTAGTGGTATGTCAATATTGTAACTTCATTTAGTAATGTATTGTAAATATTGTAGGTGAATTGTAACTTCATTTAGTAATGTTTATCATTTGTAACTTGTGTTATGCAGGTAGGGCTATCAGTGATGCGCTTCTTAACAACTTGTGTGAAGTTTTCAACAGACAGTTGGTTGAAGGAAGGGACAAGCCTGTTATAACATGTCTAGAGTATATTAGAGAGTATTTGATGAGGAGGAATGTTGCTGTGCACATACTGATTTCAAAGAGTGAAGGTCACTTGACACCAACTGCTACTGAGATTTTTGACAAGATAAAGGAACATGTGGCTACCATCTGCTTGTCCAACAACCCTTGTTCCACCAAAGCACCACAAGCAAGTTGGCAGGCCAAGAAAGAAGAGGAAGAAACGTGTAGAAGAGTTGACTGAACAGGCATCGAAGCAAGGGAAGCTGTCTAGGGTTGGTCAAACTGTGAAATGCACAAAGTGTGGTGGGAAGGGGCATAATCAAAGGTCTTGCAAGGGAACTGCAGATGGGTCTCAGTCCAATGTTTAAGTTTTAGCTGTTTGTGGTTAGGTTTATAATGGTTTAAGTATGTATGTGATAACAATCATCCTCTTTTGCTGACATTATGACTGTATTACCCTATGGCCCGAATTTTGGTGTTTCTTATGGGTTAAGGCTTGCTTATTATATCAATGACAATGTTATGGTTGGTTGTTATGTATTTAATGTCTTTTATGTATTTTATACTGTAGTTTTGGTCATGGTCTTGTTTATGTTATGCATGCAATTTATTGTATGTTGTTTTGGTGTTCTTTAATGCATGCAGGTATGATTTGGTCTTCTTTTGGTCTTGGTCAGTTATTGCAGGTTTGATTTGGTCTTGTTTTAGTGTTCTTTATCATATGCAGGTAATGATTTGGTGTTGTTTTGGTCTTGTTTTGGTTTGGTTTGGCCTTAGGTCAGTTTTAGTGTCTGTTGGGTCTTGTTTTGGTTTGTTCTTGTTTTGGTTTGGTCTTAGTCAGTTTTAGTGTCTGTTTGGTCTTCTTTTGGTTTGGTCTTACTCAGTTTTAGTGTCTGTTTGGTCTTGTTTTGGTTTGTTAAGTTTTGGGTTTGATTTGGCTGCAAACCAAACATACCAAACAGATTAGCATAACTGTACAAAGTGGTCGAAATTTTGCCGTTGTCCGGTCTTGTTTTGGTTTGTTAAGTTTTGGGTTTGATTTGGCTGCAAACCAAACATACCAAACAGATTAGCATAACTGTACAAAGTGGTCGAATTTTTTTCGTTGTCCGTATGTAATGTCAACGATGTCAAAACCAAACATATCAACAAAAAAACTCAACTGTGCCAAACAAGTAAACTGCTTTCATTACAGTTCCAAAATACATCAGTTCCAAAATACATCACTTCCAACAAACATTCTTCGATAACAAACCTACAACACTGATTATTCCTAATTACAAAATACCTAGGTCATTTTTTTAGCAACAAGAAGATGCAAAACATCCATGTCAACACTAACAAAACTTTAAGCTTCCTGTTTTCTTTCGTAGCAGCTCTTGCAATGGATTCGTTCCTGTTACACCTCTCCAATAAACCATGTATGATTTCAGCAGATCGTCGACACATGGGTGGATCTGACCACTTCACAAAGCCATGTTGAGCACATAGATAGAACCTCCTTCCTGGATTAGCTCGAGTCCAAGATGTCACGTTCGAGGTTGGAGATCCACAAGCACAGTGTACGTCTGCCATGGATTTAGGGTTTTTCTTTGTTGATGGGGAAGAAGATGAATGGGGGGCGATAATGGTTGTTAGGGTTTTAAATATGATTCATTAAAGATGGTTGGGAAAAGACATAAATGCCCCTCAGGTGATTTGCACGTGACATGGGTTAACAACATAAATGGATGAGGTTAAGGGGCGGGGAGCAAAATCAAGATGACCTTCAAAGATCAGGGAGTAAAATGGCTATTTTGAAAGGTTTGGGGAAAAACCGTTAAAGTGAACAAACCACAGGGAGCAAAACGGAAGTTTACTCTATTTTTTTTTCTAAAGTTTTACAAAAGAATTAAGATATCCATTTAAGAACAAAATCGATATCTTACTCTTCATATCGAAAAATCAAAGTGTACGAATTAAGCTGATCATTTTTTCTTTGTATGTATTAGAACCAGATGAGTAAATTACTATTTGAGTCCCTATGGTTAATTTATTTTAACTAGTTTAATCTAACCAGGTGAGTAAATTACTATGTGTGGTTTCAATGAGTCCCTATGGTTAATTTGTTTTGAGAAAAATGCCCGGATAGTCCCTGTGGTTTCGTATTTTTTCACCTATAGTCCCCAACTTTCTAAAATTACCTGAATAGTCCCTAACTTTTCATTTTTTGTTCCCGGATAGTCCCTGGGTCTAACTTCAGTTTGTTTTCTCTGTTAAGTGGGTGTGAAATGACAAAAATACTCTTTCCTTGAAAATGCCAAACCACAGGGACTATCCGGGCATCTTCTTCATTTTTATTTATAAAACCCCACCACCACACTTCATCTTCAACCTCCACCCACCATCACCCTCCTCCACCCTCCACCATCACCGCCACAGTCACTCTCCACCAAATCAAATGCAGAAATTAACCTCTCACATCCCTATCATTTCTTTCAGAATTGCAAAACACCTCCATAACACAACCAATCGAATCTGTCTACCGATCGGAAAATCATCGAAGTATTGGTGTTTACCTGAGAAATTGCGGCTGCCTCCGTCGTCTGCCGCTCACCGAAAAGACGGCACACCACCGTCAACGACCATCATCTTCATCGTCCTCATCGTCTCATCATCTTCACCGTCGCCTTAGCGGCGTTTCTGGTCACCGGAGCGACGGCTCCGTCGTCTGCACACTATCGCACCACCATAGAGGGGTGACCAGCACTGCTTCTCCATCCTGATCTCTCTCTCCCTCGCTATTTCTCTCTCTACAGTCCTCTCTCTCTCTCTTCGATCTCTAGTCTGGTGTGGGTGTGAGCGGCTATGGATGTGTTCGAGGAGGAGTGGAGGTGTGCGACAACCATAAAAGATGGCGCCGGAGCTCGGCCGGCACCTCCGGCTCTGGTCACCGGACCTGTAACGAGAGAGAGAGAGATCACGAGGGTTTTGGCTGAATGTTGAAAGTGAGAGTGAAGGTTTTAATTTTTGTTTCTTTTAGAGAAAAATGCCCGGATAGTCCCTGTGGTTTGGCATTTTTAAGGAAAGGGTATTTTTGTCATTTCACACCCACTTAACAGAGAAAACAAACTGAAGTTAGACCCAGGGACTATCCGGGAACAAAAAATGAAAAGTTGGGGACTATTCAGGTAATTTTAAAAAGTTGGGGACTATATGTGAAAAAATGCGAAACCACAGGGACTATCCGGGCATTTTTCTCATTTATTTTAACTAGTTTAATCTAACAAGATGAGTAAATTACTATGTGTGGTTTCAATTTGTTTATTATTAACTACTTTTTTGTTTCGCTTTTTTTTGGTGATAAGTGAGATCAGGTCACATGGGCAGTTTCTCTGTTAAGTGGGTGTGAAATGACAAAAATACCCTTTTCTTAAAAATGCCAAACCACAGGGACTATCCGGGAACAAAAAATGAAAAGTTGGGGACTATTCAGTTAATTTTAGAAAGTTGGGGACTATAGGTGAAAAAATGCAAAACCACAGGGACTATCCGGGCATTTTTCTCATTTATTTTAACTAGTTTAATCTAACCAGATGAGTAAATTACTATGTGTGGTTTCAATTTGTTTATTATTAACAACTTTTTTGTTTCGTTTTTTTTTTTTGGTGATAAGTGAGATCAGGTCACATGGGCAGTGGTCAAGATTGTGTTGCCAAATGGACGGTGGTCAAGCAAAAAAGAACGTGGCGTACTTTTAAATTCTTTTGTTTAAATCAATTTTTGGTACACGGTTGCCATAATAAAAAGAGTTAATTACTCTTTTCGTTTATATGTTTTGTTAAAAATCACTATTTTAGTACATTAGTTTAAAAATTACGATTTCAGTTCATGTGATTTCACTTTCATAACCATTTCAGTCCCCGTGGTTTCACTTTCGTAACCATTTCAATCCATTTATTCTGTTAGTATAGGGACTGAAATGGTTACGAGGTGGACTGAAATGGTTACGAAAGTGAAACCAGATGGACTGAAATCGCAATTTTTAAACTAATGGACTGAAACAGTGATTTTTGACAAACCACAAGGATGAAAACAGTAATTAACTCTAAAAATATTTTATTTTAATAAAATATGTAAACTATATAGCTAAATGTTTATATTTATCAATCACCTACTTACGATATACAAATTACTAAATGATCATCAATTATTGTTATATTAACAATAACAACTTCCTTCATAAAAAAATGTTTGTGTGGACCTCACGGAAGTTTCCCCTTTAGTTGGTTTAAGGAAAGACGGGTTTGTAGCTAGACAAACAGTAAGGAAGGCATAATAAAAGAAAGTGGATAAGCACGCTAAAGCTTGCGCAGAGAACCAACATGTCTTTGTCCTTTTTGCCTTTGACACATTTGGTTCCCTAGTGCCGAAAGCTATCTACTTCTTGAACAGGGTCCAACGGGTCACCCACAACAATTATTCAACCCCAGGGGACAGTGGTTTGTCTTTGGAAGGTTAGGGTTTACAATTCAGAAATGGGTGACAACGCAGCTTGTTGCTTGTCTACCTTCCAAAATTTTGTTTTGTTTCAAGATTAATCTTTTTGTCAGCTAAATAAAGATAGTGTAACCAACATGAATATAAATAAAAATAAAAAAAAATAAAAACTTTTTTTGGATGATATGCAATTCACGTTTGATTCCTTTCTTAGCGTTATCCACCGTTGCCTAATATACAAAAGTACATGATTCACTTAGTATTATACGTATGGTATTTTTTATTTACCTTTATGTATATAGTGTTTAAATTTTATTGGGAGCTTAATTTTTAGACATACTAACCGTCTATACAAAGTATTAGAGTGTGTTTAAACGCATAAAGTGGTAAGGGTTGGGGTATGGTTAATCATTCTAGAGTGTTTGAGTGATTCTCTATCCAATAATATTATGTCATGTCCACTCCTCATTTTACACTCAATCACTAAGTATGGTCAAACACCCCTCAATTAAAAAAAAACTTGATTGTTTGAGTGATCATCTCTCCTCTCTCTCTCCTCTCAATCAACCCACTCAATCATCGGTGACCGTACACCGATTCTCCCATCCCCACGGTGAATCACCAAAACCCTTCATCATCGCGGTATGGTCACCGCTCAGTGACTCCCCCTCCCCGATTAACACCCCGCAAACCTCACCGCCCACCCTAATATTTGATAGTTGAATTACCACTTTCATATAATTTGACTTCACATGTTATATCGTTGAAAGTAATTGTAATTTTTTTTTTTTTTTTTTAATATAATGGAAGACATAGTAGTGGATTTAAATGTGATGGTGGGGCATGATGAGCTAGAACAGGTGTTTTCTCTGGCTGTAGTTTTCTGTTTTGATCCATTACAATTTAGAGCAAAAATGCATTGATAACAGTTATGATAAACTTTTATGGGTTTATGTTCTTCTTAATAAAGTTCACAACAAGCAAAACAAATGTTTTGAAAACCGGTTTAAATCGGTCGATTGAATCGGTTAAACCGGACGCCGGAAGCTTGGCCAGCACGAATCATACCAGTAAACTGAGAAAACGACAAAGAAATTGTACTGCTGGTAAATTGGGTTATACCGGTATACCTTTTAGTATAATTTAGCGCCAAAAAATGTTAAAATTTGAACTTTTAATTTTTTATGCGCCAAAAAAGGTGAGGGTTTACCTTCTTAGTAAAATTTAGCGCCCAAAAAGGTAACAATAGTGAATTTTGGATTATTTTATGAGTTGAAATTGTATATTATGGATTTAAAGAGTAAATTAGTTAACCCGGTTGAACCCCCCGGTACAATGCGGTTCAACCGGTTGAACAATTTCTGAGCCTAAACCGGTACGATATTACGATTTAAAAACCGGTTTTTAAAATATTGAGCAAAACAGTTAAAACATGGTTCATATGTAGTGATGTTAGAAATTTACAACTCTCTTCGCCAATCATTGTATCTAGAGTAAATTGTTATTTTTGTCCCTGTGGTTTATTGCTAATTGTTATATTTTACAAATTCGAAAAGTCATGAAATTTACACATCAACGTTTTAATTTATTGCGATTTTAGTCCACATGCTATGTAGTTAATATCCTGATATATCAATGATATATCGGTTATCGGTCTCATGCCGAGATATCGGTTCAAAATATCGGTCAGAATATCCGTACTGATAATATCAGCGATATTGACCGATATTTGACAGATATATCACTGATATTGTGACACCTCCGAAATTTTATCGAATAACATGGCAACACGTGTCCGATAAACTCTCAAATATTCCTTATATGTTGGACGAGAGGGACAATTTTTTATCAAAATATGGAAGATTGATAGTGGAGGGATCAAATGTGAATAAATGCCAAAATTTTGGCTTTTGACGGTCCCTTATGACTCGTAAGACATTCAAAACTCTGTGGGCGCCGAAGGTCCTTACGGACCGTAAACCACAACCCTTACGGTCTGTAAGGGGTCTACATAACAGCAGCTGGCAGCTGTAGTCTTTTGATACCTAGCTCGCAAAATGCCACCCTTCTTCAGCTTCCTCCACTTATGTGGACACTAATCAACATCAAGGAAGCCTTGCCAACACTTGACATCATCACATGAGGCTTGAACAAGTATAATTAGGCCTCATTTCCACTCATTCCAACTTGCACCTTTCAAATTCTCACTCTCACTTCTATTGGAGCAGCTTCTGATCTATAGAAGCCTCCTCTCTAGAGTTATAATTCTCCCTTGAACACTTGTAAGTGTTCTCCCTAGTTCTTTTCCATTCCTAGGCTAGTTATTAGCTGAAAGTCAAGCAAATTGACTTTTGCTTTCACTTTCGATTCTGACCATTTTGAATCGAACTTGGCTACGTGATCGTAATAATGAAGATGTTAATCCCTTGTGATTACACCCTCTGAAGATCACGTTAAGTAGTCGAAATGACGAGTCAAAGTTATGTTAAATAAAAAGTCAAAACACAGATTTTTGCAAATTACGCTAAATGAATTTCTAAGTATCAAAACCTTAATTTTTGTCATTATAACAGTTCATGTAACATATTAGGACATGTTTGATCATGTTTAACTCGTCATTTCTCGCTTAGATCTAACACCCCAAAAGTATAAAATTATATATGTATAAGTATAAGTTGGTCATAACCAAGGGTAATGTAACTAGGAATAATTAACCTAATTAATATAGGGTTGAAAACAATAAAGAAACTTGAAATAATTAACCTTTTTATAAACTTTGGAACTAGAGGGACTAAAAGGGGCAAATATGAAAATGTTTTAATTAAAAGAAAACTGAAAACCAAAACACACACACATGTGTGTGTGGTTGGTCGACATATGCAGAGAGCAAAAAGGGGGGAACCTCTCAAAACCCTAACTCACAATTTTCATCAAAATCAAAGAAGAAAAACGGATTAAAATTAGAGCCAAGTTGAATTAAGTGATCACTTAAGTTAGGAGATCACAAGATATGTTTAATTTTGATATTTGGTGAAGTTATGAATTTATGATGAACACTCTTAGATGAAATTCTAGAGTGAATGTTACACATTATGGCAAAATTGTGTTGATTTCAAGTCTAGAAACAAACCCTGGATGTGAATTTGGGGATTTTGTGCCTTAAACTAGTGATTGAAGGATTAACCTTGTATATGATAAATGGGTTTTATGATAATATGATGAACACTTGAGTTAGAGTGGTAAAATTGTAAAATTTGATGTTTTGATGCAAGTTCTAGATGTTGTTCATGTACATTAGACATAGAGACTTGAATATGATGTTAAAACTTGGTTAAAAGTTAACCATGAATTTGATAATAGATGCATAAAAAAATATCGGCCACAAGATGCTCGTTAAAATGCCTAAGTAAATCTTGATATGTTGAAAATATGAAAGAATCGCGTAATTGACTAATTTGACAAATTACGTGTGATATGTGATAATACGAGTTCTAAACGATGAAGTTAATTGAACTCTATAGGCAAGTCGGGCGAAGCGTCAAGCGGACAAGAGGGAGCGGATGCACGTTTGAAAGATAAGCTCTAAGGTACGTGACTTGTTGTTTCGTTACATTCTTGTAGACAAATTTGGTCATAGATGTGTCTTATGTATGATAATAGCAAAAATTGGATGCGTTTGGTATGTTTGCAAAAATGATGGAATTCATTAAAACAACCAAACAGGTCAAAACAAAATAGTTAGCTAATTGGTGGTTTTAAGTGATTTGAATGTCACGCCAATAAACCGGTAAATTGGATGAGTAAGCCGAGTATCGGATACGCCAAAATTTGATTGATGAATCTAATATTTGAGTAAAACTTAGATAACAGAATTTCCTTGAGTTATTGACGGAAAAACTTATGCTTGAATCAAAGAAGTCAAGCGGACAATAACGCGTATGCAAACCATGTAGTGGGAGCGGGATACGCGAGTTTTTAATAAGCCAGGAAGTGGGTAAAATGGCAAAGGATTAACCCTCGCCATAAGATATAAGAAATGGTGTTAAACGAAACGGGTCGAATAATTTCATAAGGGATTTATAAGCCGTTAGCTTATAAATCAAGATTATTGCGAACCCGAGGTATTAAATATGTAGGTAAATATATTACAGTTGTTTAGAAATAAGTTTCATGTAAAACGGACAAGAATTGTGGAAGTTATGAGTAAAGCAGTAAAATATGGCAATGCTGGGCAAAAATGCAGACCCAGCTGCAAACTTTCTGTCGAAATGAGGTTGTCGCGCCCCGCGACGGAATAAGTTAATATCGGTCGCGCCCCGCCAGGGATCTCGCGCCCCGCGAAGGCCTAGGCTAATATCGGTCGCGCCCCGCGAGGGGCATAATAACTGGCAAAAATGGCTGATTTGATTATTTTGCCTTGCAAACTTGTTTAAATATGTTATAAAACTCTCATAACTAATGTTTATGACAGTTTTGTTTATAGGTGATCAGTTTGAACTTTTGGATGGCGATTGATGAGGCTGTCGTGGGCCGCTCAAAAAATAATAACCTAACTTTACCTATAGACAGGGTAAGTCGGGTGTCGAATCCACGAGGAGCATGTGGTTAGTGTTACGCGTTTTGTTTGTAAATTATACTAAACTAAATGATGATTATAAAACTGATATGAAATTAAAAACACATGAAACAAGTTGCAATTAAGAGAAAGATTGAGTTGTAATAAAGAATGATGAGAAAAGGTGATCACTCCGGGATTCAGATTATGTAATTACTAATAGCCTAGTTCTGATTTTATTGGATGCTATTGATTGAATAGTAAATCTGTCACATCTACCAATTATCTATGCAGTTCAAAATCTTAATATTAATTGATCAGATAAATATTAAAACAAACATACATAGAAATCATTCAATCAACAAAAACATAATTGGATTCAAAACATAATTATAACTCTGACTGTCACTTAGGATTTGTCTGTCACATAAATAATATAATCATGTAAATAGTCGGCTGTCACCCGACTACAAATCCAAATCTCAATACAAAACAGAAACTAGAATTAAAAGTGTCTCACAAGAATCATTCACATGGAGTGTCCACGAGAGAATTAGCCGCTCATGATGCTTGTGCGATCCTCAATAGCTTGAAAGAATGTTGAATTCATGATCGAATCGGATCTTGTGGTCGATGATAATTATGATGATGATGGTTGAATGCTCCCCCTCAGTTGTATTGACGGCTGCCAAAGAAAGTATACGGCTCCTTCCCAAAAAAATGTGATTGGCCCAATAATTCATGATGGATAATGATGATGTTGGGCTGAGAGTTTTAGAGCCCAAAATATCATGAAGTGGCTGCCAATCAATCGTGAATCATCAGGCCCACCCCCTTAATGTTGGCTGCCTATATTGGAATAATAATAAGAGTAAACTGCCATTTTGGTCCTTGTGGTTTGGCCAGTTTTGCCATTTTAGTCCAAATCTCAAACTTATTACAACTGGGTCCCTGTGGTTTGAATTTTATTGCCATTTTAGTCCAAAACTCAAAATCTCTGAATTTTGACTGATTTAATGACCCTTTTTTGTCCTTTTCCTTAATTTAGTGAAGGGGCATTTTAGTCCATCTGATTTTAATATAGTGTATTAATAATTAAGATGATGTCTCACCATCATCTTCCCCAAATGAGATGCTGATTAAAAAACCCTTAACCCAAACCCTAATTCCACATCCACCTTCAACTCCACCACCGCCTATATCTCTCTCTAAAGACCACCCACTGCTACCATACACCATTTCCTTGTGTCCACCACAACCACATCACCTACAACCATAAACCACCATTGACCACCACCATTATAATACACCGCCGCTGCCACCTCTATAAGCCACAACTCCGACCGTTAAGATCATCACCATCTCCGGCCGTTAATACACCGCCGCTGAACACCACAATAAACCACCACCACTAATACCTCCTCCTTTCCACCATCAACTCCGATCTCCTCTTGCTATCTCCACTTTGAACCCCCAATGCCGCCACCATTCAGATCCATAAACCTAACTGCTTCTGCAACTCTAAATCGGTGAACAAAATCGTTTAGTTCTCTCATAATGCTGGTTTGATGTTGTTTATTGATTTGTGTTTGATGTTGTTGATTGAGTTGTTTTTGGTTTGATTTTGACTTAGATGTGTGTGATCTGTTGTGACTTTGTGTTACTTTGGTTTGATTTGTTTAGAGATTACTTCAGGTGGTTTGATTTGTTTATGAATTTGTGTTACCTTGATTGAATTCCTAATAATTATGTATTGTCTTCTAATCAATTTTATGTTACTTATTCTAGTTGCAGATACATATGAATTCCTAATAATTCTACAGTTGTAAATCCTATATTGTTTGTTTGCAAATTCATTATTCTTGAATACATTGTTTCGTAATTTTTGTTGCTAATTTATTGGCAGATTAATATGGATAATTTGAATGAATCTGTTGTGTATCATGATGGGGAAAGAGAGAGGAGAGATGAGAGAGGAGAGAGAGAGGGGTGGGGGTGGGCAGGTGGGCAAAATGACCAAAATGCCCTTCACTAAATTAAGGAAAAGGACAAAAAAGGGTCATTAAATCAGTCAAAATTCAGAGATTTTGAGTTTTGAACTAAAATGGCAATAAAATGCAAACCACAGGGACCCAGATGTAATAAGTTTGAGATTTGGACTAAAATGGCAAAACTGGCCAAACCACAGGGACCAAAATGGCAGTTTACTCTAATAATAATGATCCCCAACATTATAAATTATGGCTGTTTAAATTGTAGGTAATGATGATGTCTCATGATTTGATCACGTGTAGGCATCCCTTTTCCAGCCGTAAGTCACATGTTGAAGCCGTAAACCCCATACTAATTGTTCTGTTACTTTTTGCTATGCCATGCACAACAGCCGTAAGTTACGCATCCATTCCGTAAACCAAAATTATATGTTACTGTTTCTTTTTGTGAACACAATAGTTGCATGCAACGTAATAATAATGAATCCTTCATAAAAAACCACATGATACTTCCTTTTTTCCTTTTCACAAGAAATCTATGAAGACTGGTCTCCGGCCTTCTTGGGACTGGCTAAGCACCTCCGTTCCCCTTCGTCTCAATCTAACGGTACTCCGGTAAGTCATGGCCGGCCGGAAGGGGTAAGCCGTGATCGGCCGGTAGAAACTCCGGTATTGCCGTTACATGACTATGGGGGAAATGGAGCGTCGGGAGATGAAGAGCCTTGCATGGGGTTTTCCCATGCACAGGTTGTCTCACCCACGCGTGATAATTGCCAAGTCCCTAGGTCAGATATTTCGGCTGGCCCCACATTTTTTAATGATGAGAACATTGAAGTGGAGGAGATTGTTTCCCCCCATAACCCCCCTGGGTCCCCTTGTAATGTGGCCCATCAAAAAATAAGTTTCATAACCTGACGACCCAAATCGAGATCTGTTATTGACGGCCCACCTAGGCCAGCCCAATCTTTTGTAACCCCAGACCTGAATATGGGTCCTGGAACGAGTGAGCTGTTAGAGGAGGAGAACCCCATCGGATCTGATCCCTTCAATCTGGAGGAGATCTTCCGGCAAGAGGCGGTAAGGGGTAAAGGTGTCGGCGATATCGTTAGGGAAGACCCATCTCCTCCGGCCGCTGAGGGGACGGTTACGGACTCACCAGTTGCTGCAGAGAACTTGACCGACAACATTTTCGAGAAGGAAGTCAGGGAAACTTTGAATCTTGGGAAGTCGTTGGGCATTCATTTGGATGGTTTTGAGAACCAGGTGAAGAAATTAGTGAGAGGGGACATGGAGACAAGGAAGAATCTATCAATTTTTTAACTCTAAATATTAGGGGAATCTCGGAGCCAGGCAAGGCCGGATGGGTTAGAAGATTGAAGAAGGAAGCGAAGTTCTCTTATCTCGCGATTCAGGAGTCTCATCAAGCGTCTCTCTCGGAGTCATCCCTGTGCAAGTTTTGGGATCGCTCTGGTTTGGATTGTGCGGTTCTGGACGCCGATGGAAGGTCAGGAGGTATGTTCTCAATTTAGGATCCTTCGTTGTTCAATGCTGATTCTATTGTCAAAGGCAGAGGTTTCCTGCTTACGTCTGGCAGTATGAAAAGTGTGGAGGGCAGTGTGCATATTATGAATGTTTATGCTCCTAGAGACGCGGTGAACCGTAGGAGTCTCTGGGAGGATATTCTCGCTGTTAAGGCAAATTAAACTGGTACTTGGATTATCCTTGGTGATTTTAATGAAGTTAGAGCGGCCGCCGAAAGGAAAAACTCCAGATTTGACGAATCGGTTTCTGTCGTGTTCAATGATTTTATATCTAGGGCTGGCCTCCTGGAGTATAATATGCTAGGGGGAACTTCACCTACATGACGGATAATGGCTCGAAGTTGAGCAAGCTTGACAGAATCCTAGTTTGCGATTCTTTCATGGCTCGGTGGCCTACGGCTAGCCAGAGGGTGCTTTGTGGGGGCCTGTCTGATCACCGGCCAGTCTTTCTGGGATCATTAATGTGGATTTCGGTCCCATCTCGTTCAAAATGTTTAATAGTTGGCTGGGTACTGATATGGTAAATCGGATTGTTGCTAATCATACCGCTGTGGTTGACGCTTCAGTGTCAGGGGATTTGGCCCTAGCTCAGACTCTTAGGCTAATCAAAAAGATATAAAAAAATGGAGGGATTCGGTCCGTGAGGAGGAGGATTGGGAGCTTAAAGCCACTGTTATAAGGTTAGTAGATTTGGAGTCAAAAGCAGAGACTTTAGCTCTCTCGGATGTTGAAAAGGAAGAGAGAGCCTGTCTCCGCTCTAAATTAATGGGCATTGAACGCAGTAAATGCCTTGATCTGCAGCAGAAAGCTCGTGTGAATTGGACTAAATATGGGGTTGAGAACTCGTCGTTCTTTCACCGCGTCATTAAAATCAAGGTCGCTAAAAATAGAATTCAGGAGCTGGAATTTAACGGACAACGGATATGGGATCCGGAGGAGTTGAAAAATGAAGTTAGAAAGTGGTTAAGAAGTATGTTTAAAGAACCGATGCGTAGACGGCCTAATTTTTCTAACTTGGGGCTGCCTTCTATTGCTCAGTCTGAGGCTGATGCTTTAACTGCCAGTTTCACCTCCGAAGAGATAAAGGCAGCTATCAAGGGATGCGACGGAAGTAAAGCGCCAGCCCGGACGGGTTTTCGATGGGCTTTTTTAAGCGGTACTGGATCGATTTGAAGCCCTTGCTTGAGAAGCTTATGTCGGATTTTCATTCTTCCGGGCAGTTGAACAAGGGGTGTAATTCTACTTTTATCACTTTAATTGCTAAGTCTACTGATCCTCATAACCTCTCGCACTTCAGGCCTATTTCTCTAGTCGGGTCTATTTATAAAATTGTCACTAAAGTTCTAGCTAACCGCATTTCTTCAGTCATGGACCCCCTTGTCTCCCCGTGCCAGTCGGCATTCGTCGGCAAGAGGAATATCCTTGATAATGTACTCATCGTTAGCGAGATAGTTTCTTGGGCTAAGGCGAAGAAAACGAAGCTCTTAATTTTCAAAGTCGACTTCCATAAAGCCTACGATTCGCTGAATTGGAAGTTCCTTATCAAGACTATGGAATATATGGGGTTCCCGGATTTGTGGATTAAGTGGGTGAAGGGTTGTCTTGGTTCTGGTAAGGGGTCGTGTCACACCCCGATATTTACACGTTTGACCGGTGGGCCCGGTGGGGAGTATCGTGACGTAGTTGATATCATCATAGTCAAACAACACAATATATAAATGCACAGTGGAAGCAAAAGATAAATATATTACAATCCGAAAATAAAGTAATATCCAGCATTACAACGGAAAGTAAAGGATCCACAGGCGGATCAAAATAAAATGGAAAACTATTCAACAGACTTTGACATCTAGAGCTTGCGAGACTTGAGTAATGATGCCTGGAGTAGCCAGCCTATTTCGTCTAGCATCTACACTTAGCCTTTTTGGAAAATACGTCAATTTACACTGGTAAATACAACTTAACTGACTCATTTTGAAAAGAGTTTGAAAATTGATTTGAATGCACTTCGGCAAAATATCTTTTATAACTTGGGACAATTATTAAAATAATCTTGTATACAGTTTTACTCATTTGTTGTCCATTAGTACCGGTTAGAAGAGCCGGTTTAAGTTAAGCGACACGCCACAGGTATAATGCCCACAAGGTTGATTCCTTTAAGTGGATTACCAGTTTTTACATATGCAACTGTCAGGTGTACGCCTACACCCCGTGCTTAGGTCGTGGCCATTTCGTAAAATGATGCCAAGGATATCCGGGACATGGTCATTTAACCCCCAAGGGCCATACACCAAATAAAACAGAATAAAGTGAGTTATGTAAATACATTAATTACAATCCGATTTAAATGACTACATACCCGACCAAGCGGTACTTTTATAGTACCGTATCCCAAGCCCGTATAGGGAAATAAGTTAAGAGTATTTACCTGAGCAAAGTATCAATCAAATACAGCAAATGCAAGTACTTTTACAGGGCTCCTAATCTGGAACGAAGGTTTATAATAACCTATTATATTTCTAACGGGTTTTTAATTAAGCCTAAGCTTAGACCAGTTAGTTTTAAAAAGGAGGACACGGTTCAAACGCATGAAGAAGCGAAGACCGGTTTAGAATGTGGTTTTGACCCGACAAGCTTGTATGCTTTTTTAATATGGGTAACTTAAACACACTCTGGATTTTGAGATAAAAACGATATGGTTTGACCCGTTTCGGCTAATATATGCAAACTAGTCACATAAGCCGATCCGAACGCGACCAGTGCGTAACGAGTAACCAAAAGAGTCATCTACAGGTTTCCTAAGTTAATATGCCTTAAATATGTTGTGATATCAGTAGGATACCTTCCATTATGCCCAAAACGAGTTTAATCACAATTTAAGCCCCGTAGGGGTATTTTTGTCATTTTAAAGATTATAAAAGAGATTATTTAAGTTTCTGAGATTTGGGTCTGAATACATTAGTAAAATAACTTATTTTAACAGGTTATATCAGTTGGTAATAAGTCTTGTATGCCAAAATAGTTTTAAACCCATACTAGGTGTTTAATATGCGTTAAAAAGCCGTTTTAAGCGATTTCCGGGTTATACCGGAAATCTGAGTTTTCTGGACAGTTATAAAGTTCAAAATACTTCATTTATTAAATAAAATTAGTAGCAACTGGATTGGCGTCAAAATACTTTGTAGAACTCATTTTATAACCAAAAAGGGTATATTCGGTATTTACCGAATCAACGCCATAACCTTAGGTTATGAGCAGGTTAAAAATAATTAAAAATCTTTAAAAATCCCAAAATATTATATTACATCAGTAGGTAAAAGGTTTGGTGTCGAAAATTGGGTTTAGATAGGCTTTATGCTAATGACGCCGCTTAATTACTAAAAAGCGTTATAATTACGCTATTGAGCATAACTCCTAATCTAGACCTCAAATTGATGTGAAAATTTAGGGACATGTTTATAAATCAGTAACAAAGATTATTGTCCTTTCACATATTCAAAAATCTCATTTTATGGTCAAAAGGGCATTATGGTCAACATTAAGCAATTAACGGAAACATATAAACGAATCGGACAAACAATGAACCAACCACAGAGGGTTATACCAACATGTAGCCTGGTCCTAAGGAAGTCCTAAGGCATTTCCAAACCTATCTAAAACGGGTCAGAACTAAAGTCAAAGCAAAAGTCAAAGTTTTGCGACTTTCGGTTCTGAACCGAGTCTAAACAGAAAATTGTCAGGTCGAACATGCTTAGACATGTTCTTACATTAATTACTAAGTTATAAGAGTAATAAAACAGGTTGCAAAGCTCCTACATTGTTAATTACATGTTAATTCGCAATTTAGCATTCTGTTGACTTTTTCTAAACAACTTTGACCCGACATTTGATCTAGTTAGAGTGGAAATCTGAGGGTGCCCTTTTAAGGGTTTATTGCCCACATAATTACCAACTTATAACTACTTTCAATTCGACTAATCACTGGACCATTAGTGATTAATCGTGAAGTCAACCGTTAATTACGATGGTTTGACTTTTAAGCTAAAACTAAGTAAAAACTCAACTAAGAAAGGTTAAACATACTTACAGAAGTCCTATGCACGATTAGGAAGGCTTAGGTCTGCTCTTATGCTCCAAGAAGCTCCCCAAATGCAGATGGAATGGTGTGATCACAATGTTGCAACATTGTGGCCTTTTATAGTGATTTTGATCTCATTAGATCATGACACACAAGGCTAGCAATGTTCCCAGATCATTTACATGTGTCCCTAAGGCCTAGGAACTGTTAGGGGTCGCCCTTGAAGTGAAAATATCTGATCTAAGTCGGTTCCAAGGCTGAACAGCCAACTTTCACAATTTTCTGCATCTGGGCCACCCTTACGGACCGTAAGGCTTGGGGCTTACAGTCCGTAAGCCTTCAATCAGGGCAAAAAAATTCTTTCAGTTTGCATCCTTGGCTCTTGGTCCTTCGAAAGGTCAATCCACCTTTATTCTTTGCATTTTGAGCCACTCTAATTGACTTATAAGGGTTTCAAGTCTTATACCCACTTTGTTAAGTCCTTGGTTAACTTGGTTATCACCCGAAAAGTCATAATTTTCAACGTTGACGCTTTAACCCATCGCATACGAATTTGATCATAACTTTCTCATACGATAACGAAACTTTATGAAATTTTTATCGTGCATTCTAGTGAGCATAATTAATCGTTACAAAGCTTCGGGTCTGCTAAAAGGTCACTCAGAGGTATACTTTAAACATGTTGACACATTTAACCCCTGTAGTTTGTAATCTCTCACTTTCTTTCATATTTAGCTTCGTATGATCCATGATTTATTCGTTTAAGGGTACAAACATCATGTAGGGTTATTTTAAAAATGTATTTATCCATTGTTGACATTTTGAACCCCTATATTCACATGCTTTCCATGTTTGTCAACTTTAGTCCCTCTAGAGTATTCTGTCACACGTTTAAGCTTACGACACGTGTCAATACATTATAGGACGTGAATTTTCGAGGTGTTACATCCTCACCCCCTTAAAAGAAATCTCAACCTCGAGATTTACTAAAATAAATGAGGGTACTTTTCTTTCATAGTGGACTCTACCTCCCACGTATACTCGGGACCTCTACGGGCATCCCATTTTACCTTTACAATAGGTACATGCTTCCTTCGAAGCTTCTTAACCTGTCGATCCTCAATCGACAATGGTTTTTCCACAAATTTCAAGCTCTCATCTATATGCACATCCGTATGTGGTATGACTAGCGATTCGTCAGCTAGGCATTTCTTCAGATTGAAGACGTGGAATACGTTATGAATACCACTGAGCTCTTCAGGTAAGTTTAACTTTTAAGCCACTGACCCAACACATTCGATAATCTCGAATGGTCCTATATACCTCGGGCTTAACTTACCTTTCTTACCAAACCGCATCACTCCCTTCCAGGGTGATACTTTAAGTAAAACTTTATCACCAACCTCAAACTTTAGAGGTTTTCGTTTTGGATCCGCGTAGCTTTTCTGCCTATCTCTGGCAGCTTTCAGGCGATCGCGAATCTGGACAATCTTGTCCGTTGTTTCAAAGACCAAATCAGGTCATGATAATTGAACTTCCCCTACTTCGCCCAACAAACAGGCGTTCTGCATTTTCTACCATATAATGCCTCAAAAGGCGTAGCCTTAATGCTCGTATGGTAGCTATTGTTATAGGAGAACTCAACCAATGGCAGGTGGTTATCCCAACTACCACCTAAATCAATTACACATGCACGAAGCATGTCTTTCAATGTTTGGATGGTACGCTCACATTGCCCGTCCGTCTGAGGGTGGTAAGCCGTACTGAAATTTAAGCGCGTGCCCAAAGATTGTTGGAAACTTTTCCAAAAATGTGACGTGTATCTAGTATCTCTGTCAGAGATAATAGACACAGGTATGCCATGTAAAGCTACAATCTTATCTACGTACAGTTGGGCTAACATGCCAGAGCTGTAGGTCTCCTTAATGGGTAGGAAATGTGTTGACTTAGTCAGTCTGTCTACGATAACCCATATGGTATCGTTTCCTTTCCTTGTCTTTGGCAATTTGGTGATAAAATCCATTGTCACTATTTCCCACTTCCACGTGGGAAGTTCAGGCTGTTGTAGCAAACCTGACGGTTTCTGATGTTCTGCTTTGACTTGCGCACACGTCAAGCATTTAGCTACATAGGTAGCTACAGACTTCTTCAAGCCTATCCACCAATAGTTTGCCCTTAGATCCTGGTACATCTTATCAGCTCCAGGATGAACGGAATATTTAGAACTATGGGCCTCCTGAAGGATAACATCTCGAAGTCCTCCATAAACTGGAACCCATATTCGTCCGTTTAACCTTAAAATTCCGTCCTTGCCATAGGATAACTGCTCCTCAGTCACCCCCAGCTTTTCATTAGGATAGTTAGCTTCCAGCACAGCTTCCTTCTGTACAGCTAACAACCTTTCATTCAAACCGTTCTTTATCTCAATGCTCTTGCCATTGATTCGGATGGGTTTAACCCTTTCTTTTCTGCTCAAGGCATCGGCGACTACATTCGCCTTGCCAGGATGGTATCTGATTTCACAATCATAATCATTTAAAGTTTCCATCCAACGTCGTTGCTTCATGTTCAAATCCTTTTGATTAAACAGATGTTGAAGGCTCTTGTGATCAGAATAGATCACACATTTGATTCCGTATAAATAATGCCTCCATAGTTTTAGTGCAAATACAACGGCACCCAACTCCAAGTCATGGGTGGTGTAATTTTTCTCGTGCACCTTTAACTGACGTGAAGCATATGCAATGACCTTGCCTCTTTGCATAAGCACACATCCCATACCGATGTGTGATGCGTCACAATATACTACTAACTCTTCTATTCCATCAGGCAATGTCAACACAGGAGCATTGCTCAATTTCTGTTTTAGGATATCGAAGGATTCCTGCTGCTTAGGACCCCAGTCAAATTTAATCTTCTTACGCGTCAGCGAAGTCAGGGGTGCAGCAATCCTTGAGAAGTTTTCAATAAATTGCCTATAATATCCTGCCAAACCTAGAAAGCTACGAATCTCTGTAGGCGTCTTTGGCTCTTGCCAATTCATGACAGCTTCAACTTTAGCGGGATCCACTTGGATGCCATGCTCACTAACAACGTATCCAAGAAATTGGACTTCTCGAAGCCAGAATTCACACTTCGAGAACTTGGCATAGAGCTTCTCTTGATGAAGTACCTTCAGAATGCAACAGAGATGCTTCACGTGATCAGCTTGGCTCTTCGAGTAAATGAGGATGTCATCGATGAAGACGATGACGAATTTATCCAAGTAGGGCTTGCAGACGCGATTCATGAGATCCATGAATGCGGCAGGTGCATTAGTGAGCCCAAAAGGCATCACTAGGAACTCGTAATGACCATAACGAGTCCTAAATGCAGTCTTGTGTACATCTTCATCTTTAACCTTCAATTGATGATAGCCTGACCTCAAATCGATCTTGGAGAAGTAACTTGCCCCTTGTAGTTGATCGAACAGATCGTCGATCCTGGGCAATGGATACCTATTCTTTATAGTGACTTTGTTAAGTTCGCGGTAATCGATGCATAGACGCATCGATCCATCCTTCTTCTTTACAAACAGGATTGGTGCTCCCCAAGGAGATGAACTAGGTCTAATGAAACCCTTGGCTAGCAAATCATCTAGCTGCGTCCTTAATTCCTTCATCTCTGTTGGTGCCAACCTATAAGGCGCTCTAGCAACAGGTGCTGCTCCGGGGATGATGTCAATTCTGAATTCTACTTGTCTATCTGGTGGTAAACCAGGTAGATCTTCAGGAAACACTTCAGGGTATTCAGAAATGACAAGGATATCCTCAATCTTGGGCTTCGGCTCATCAATAGTCACTTGTGCCATGTAGATGACACAACCCTTCTTCAGACACCTAGAGGCCTTGAGCATAGACACTTGCTCAGGTAGTCCATATCGGGTATCTCCCTGAATGGTAAGTGATTCACCAGACGGAGTCTTGATCACCACTTGCTTCTTATTGCAGACAATCTGGGCCTGGTTATGAGATAACCAGTCCATGCCTAGCACGATGTCGAAACCGGCTAACTTCAAAGGAAGTAAAGACAATGGAAATGAGTGGTTCTTAATGGATATGAAACATCCATCTAATATGGTTGATGCGGTTTCTATGGTTCCATCAGCTAATTCCACCTCGTATTTCACACTTAAGGTTTTAACAGGCAATTTCAACAATTCACAAAACTTATTATCTACGAACGACTTATCAGCGCCTGAATCAAAAAGTACTCTTGCATATACATCATTTATGATGAAGGTACCTGTGATAACGTTGTCATCCTGGACGGCTTCCCTTGCATCCATCCTGAAGACCCTTGTATTGGTCTTCTTGACCTCTTCAGGCTTCTTGGCGTACTTAGGGCAGTTGGTCTTGATATGCCCTTTCTTATTGCAGTTGTAGCATGTAGCATCTTTAATCTTCTTGCAATCAACAGTCTTGTGCTCCTTAGACTTGCATATCCCACATGCAGGTGATCCTGACTTAGAATTGGACTCAAGTCTGCACTTTCCAAAGTGGCGTTTTTGGCAAGTCGTGCACTTTGGCTTTTCCTCTGTTCGCTGACTATTCCTTCCAGGCCCAGACTTCTTAGAATCAGTGTTTCCCTTGTGCTTCTTCTCTGAACCTCGTGAGTTATCATCCTCACGTTTCCTCTTACTTTCTTCAGATTTCTTTAGCGATCTTAACCTGACCGCATCTAAAGTAAGGGACAGAGAGAGATCTGCTGCCGACCTAAACGTAGCAGGTCTTGAAGCCTTAACACTGGCCTTGATTTCTGGGGCTAAACCCCCAATGAAGCGAGCAATCCTCTTGGGTTCTGGTGTTACTAGGTAAGGAACCAGTCTGGACAGGGTATTGAAACTGGTGAGGTAAGCTTGACAATCTAAGTTTATCATCACCAATGATAAGAAATCTGATTCAATTCTTTCAACCTCGTGTTGAGGGCAGTAGTTCTCCATAATGAGAGCAACAAACTGTTCCCATGACATGTAGAATGGAATCTTCCCAGCAGCTTGGATGAGAGATTTCCACCATGCTAGTGCCTCTCCCTTGAACGATTGGGATACATACTTCACTACATCCCTTTCAGCACAACCGCTGATATCGACAACTGTGTCCATTTCATCCAACCAGATCATACAATCAATTGCCCCTTCTCCCCAGTGAAATCCCGGGGTTTACAGGAAACAAAGTATTTATAGGTACAGGACTTGGTACGTGGTTCATTATCGAACACTATCCTCTTGGATGGAACACTGTGTTGGTTACATGAATGTCGATCATCATCCTTCTTTGGTTCCTCTTTATTGGAGGGCGGTGGCTTGCTGTGAGCCTCCGAATGAGTCTTAGGGACAGACTTAGAGTGGGGTACAGATGAGGCTTTACTATGTGTCCCACTATACTCCTTAAATTGCTCCTCTACAGCTTTAGATACAGCTGTATCAATCAGTGTACGAAGTTCTCCTCTGGTTATATTAATCTTATCATCATCGCGGTTTTCCAGAGGATGACTGTTTATCTCGTCAGAGTCAGCCATGTAGGTAGTTTTAATTGCTACAAAAAGAAAATAAGGGCAAGGTTTATTTAGAAGCCCATACAGTACTATCGTTCTTGACGATTTATTAACCATGGTTTTTAATAACTATTTTGGTTAATTTGTTAAGCATGCATATATTCAGGATCTTTATTACAAGCCCTAGTTATAATTTAATAATGGCACAAAAAGGCCTATTCACGTAGACAAGTTTAATTTATAATCCATGATTTCAGAGAATCGAGGCATTAAGGTTTGAATCAAAGTTCATTACCTTTTCTTGACAGGGAGTTGTAGGCTAGCACTGTCTTTAGTCTCAGAGGACGCTAATTATAGCCCGTGGGCACTTCATCCTTAAGGGATGATTATATAAATAAGGGAATTTAAAAATAACCCATTTAAGAATGACTTATGTGATTTTATCGTATCACATTTTGTCAAGCATGTTAATATGCTTTCAGATGTTTAACAAAGATTTGAATCTCTTGAATAAGTTTTATCATCTTGGCCATGTCTATAATGACATTTAGGCTAGGTTTTACCCTTTAGATTCTTTTTAATAATTAACGCAGAACAATTTCTAAATTGAAATGTTAACAAGGATCTGAATCTAATTGTGGAACTACCATCTTGGCCTTGTCTTAACGTGACACATGGGCCAGGTCTTGTTCTTTTTAGATTTTGCCATTTTATTATAATGGTAGATCTTATAATATAGGAATGATATTTTAAACATAATCGTTCCTTTAAAATTTAAACAAGTATATGGCTGCCCTAAACGGGACTTCTTAAGAAAATGACTTGCCCATGCAAGGGCTAATCAGAAAATAACAAAAGAAGCAATCAAAAGACAATGAAACGAATTAGGATTAGTCCTATGTTCTTGTCTAGACTCAAGAATGTGCATCTGTGTAACTGAGATTAAACACAAAAGGCTAGTGTTTAATTCACTCAGTGTTGGCTCTGATACCAACCTGTCACACCCCGATATTTACACGTTTGACCGGTGGGCCCGGTGGGGAGTATCGTGACGTAGTTGATATCATCATAGTCAAACAACACAATACATAAATGCACAGCGGAAGCAAAAGATAAATATATTACAATCCGAAAATAAAGTAATATCCAGTATTACAACGGAAAGTAAAGGATCCACAGGCGGATCAAAATAAAATGGAAAACTATTCAACAGACTTTGACATCTAGAGCTTGCGAGACTTGAGTAATGATGCCTGGAGTAGCCAGCCTATTTCGTCTAGCACCTGCACTTAGCCTTTTTGGAAAATACGTCAGTTTACACTGGTAATACAACTTAACTGACTCATTTTGAAAAGAGTTTGAAAATTGATTTGAATGCACTTCGGCAAAATATCTTTTATAACTTGGGACAATTATTAAAATAATCTTGTATACAGTTTTACTCATTTGTTGTCCATTAGTACCGGTTAGAAGAGCCGGTTTAAGTTAAGCGACACGCCACAGGTATAATGCCCACAAGGTTGATTCCTTTAAGTGGATTACCAGTTTTTACATATGCAACTGTCAGGTGTACGCCTACACCCCGTGCTTAGGTCGTGGCCATTTCGTAAAATGATGCCAAGGATATCTGGGACATGGTCATTTAACCCCCAAGGGCCATACACCAAATAATACAGAATAAAGCGAGTTATGTAAATACATTAATCACAATCCGATTTAAATGACTACATACCCGACCAAGCGGTACTTTTATAGTACCGTATCCCAAGCCCGTATAGGGAAAATAAGTTAAGAGTATTTACCTGAGCAAAGTATCAATCAAATACAGCAAATGCAAGTACTTTTACTGGGCTCCTAATCTGGAACGAAGGTTTATAATAACCTATTAGATTTCTAACGGGTTTTTAATTAAGCCTAAGCTTAGACCGGTTAGTTTTAAAAAGGAGGACACGGTTCAAACGCATGAAGAAGCGAAGACCGGTTTAAAATGTGGTTTTGACCCGAAAAGTTTGTATGCTTGTTTAATATGGGTAACTTAAACACACTCTGGATTTTGAGATAAAAACGATATGGTTTGACCCGTTTCGGCTAATATATGCAAACTAGTCACATAAGCCGATCCGAACGCGACCAGTGTGTAACGAGTAACCAAAAGAGTCATCTACAGGTTTCCTAAGTTAATATGCCTTAAATATGTTGTGATATCAGTAGGATACCTTCCATTATGCCCAAAACGAGTTTAATCACAATTTAAGCCCCGTAGGGGTATTTTGGTCATTTTAAAGATTATAAAAGAGATTATTTAAGTTTCTGAGATTCGGGTCTGAATACATCAGTAAAATAACTTATTTTAACAGGTTATATCAGTTGGTAATAAGTCTTGTATGCCAAAATAGTTTTAAACCCATACTAGGTGTTTAATATGCGTTAAAAAGCCGTTTTAAGCGATTTCCGGGTTATACCGGAAATCTGAGTTTTCTGGATAGGTTATAAAATTCAAAATACTTCATTTATTAAATAAAATCAGTAGCAACTGGATTGGCGTCAAAATACTTTGTAGAACTCATTTTATAACCAAAAAGGGTATATTCGGTATTTACCGAATAAACGCCATAACCTTAGGTTATGAGCAGGTTAAAAATAATTAAAAATCTTTAAAAATCCCAAAATATTATATTACATCAGTAGGTAAAAGGTTTGGTGTCAAAAATTGGGTTTAGATAGGCTTTATGCTAATGACGCCGCTTAATTACTAAAAAGCGTTATAATTACGCTATTGAGCATAACTCCTAATCTAGACCTCAAATTGATGTGAAAATTTAGGGACATGTTTATAAATCAGTAACAAAGATTATTGTCCTTTCACATATTCAAAAATCTCGTTTTATGGTCAAAAGGGCATTATGGTCAACATTAAGCAATTAACGGAAACATGTAAACGAATCGGACAAACAATGAACCAACCACAGAGGGTTATAGCAACATGTAGCCTGGTCCTAAGGAAGTCCTAAGGAATTTCCAAACCTATCTAAAACGGGTCAGAACTAAAGTCAAAGCAAAAGTCAAAGTTTTGCGACTTTCGGTTCCGAACCGAGTCTAAACAGAAAATTGTCGGGTCGAACATGCTTAGACATGTTCTTACATTAATTACTAAGTTATAAGAGTAATAAAACAGGTTACAAAGCTCCTACATTGTTAATTACATGTTAATTCGCAATTTAGCATTCTGTTGACTTTTTCTAAACAACTTTGACCCGACATTTGATATAGTTAGAGTGGAAATCAGAGGGTGCCCTTTTAAGGGTTTATTGCCCACATAATTACCAACTTATAACTACTTTCAATTCGACTAATCACTGGACCATTAGTGATTAATCGTGAAGTCAACCGTTAATTACGACGGTTTGACTTTTAAGTCGGTTCCAAGGCTGAACAGCCAACTTTCACGATTTTCTGCATCTGGGCCACCCTTACGGACCGTAAGGCTTGGGGCTTACGGTCCGTAAGCCTTCAATCAGGGCAAAAAAATTCTTTCAGTTTGCATCCTTGGCTCTTGGTCCTTCGAAAGGTCAATCCACCTTTATTCTTTGCATTTTGAGCCCCTCTAATTGACTTATAAGGGTTTCAAGTCTTATACCCACTTTGTTAACTCCTTGGTTAACTTGGTTATCACCCGAAAAGTCATAATTTTCAACGTTGACGCTTTAACCCCTCGCATACGAATTTGATCATAACTTTCTCATACGATAACGAAACTTTATGAAATTTTTATCGTGCATTCTAGTGAGCATAATTAATCGTTACAATTCTTCGGGTCTGCTAAAAGGTCACTCAGAGGTATACTTTAAACATGTTGACACATTTAACCCCTGTAGTTTGTAATCTCTCACTTTCTTTCATATTTAGCTTCGTATGATCCATGATTTATTCGTTTAAGGGTACAAACATCATGTAGGGTTATTTTAAAAATGTATTTATCCATTGTTGACATTTTGAACCCCTATATTCACATGCTTTCCATGTTTGTCAACTTTAGTCCCTCTAGAGTATTCTGTCACACGTTTAAGCTTACGACACGTGTCAATACATTATAGGACGTGAATTTTCGAGGTGTTATAGGTCGGTTCTCGTTAACGGGTCTCCGACGGGGGAGTTCGTCTTCAAGAGGGGGCTCCGCCAAGGGGATCCTCTATCTCCGTTCCTCTTCGTCCTTGCAATGGAAGTCGTATCGATGTTTACCAAAAGAGCTGTGGATTTGGGTGCTTTCAAAGGTATAAAACTACCAAATGAAGGACCTAGCATTTCTCACCTTTGTTACGCAGACGACGTTTTGTTTATCGGAGAATGGTCAGAAGAGAATGTCACTGCTCTTAGCCGGCTTCTCAGATGTATCAGCTTAGTTACCGGGCTCAAAATAAATGCTAGTAAGTGTAATCTCATCGGGGTGTGGACAAGGCTGAAGTCATAAGGTTGACTAGGATCTTGAATTGCAAGGAAGGCTCCATGTCGTTCGATTACCTCGGTGTCCCTATTGGAGCCAATATGAAATTAGTGAAAAGGTGGAAGCCGGTCGTCGATAGATTCAGAAGTAAGCTTGCCACTTGGAAGGCTAACTCTCTTTCTTTTGCCGGAAGAGTCACTCTAGCCAAGTCCGTTCTAGGCAGCCTCCCGTCGTATTTTCTTTTGATTTTCAAGGCTCCTATTTCGGTTATAAAGACTCTAGAGAAGATTCGGAGGGACTTCGTGTGGGGGGAAAATGGACCGAAATCTAAAATGAAGTGGGTGAGGTGGGATATGCTTACTAGAGCTAAAAAGAAAGGAGGGTTAGGCATTGCTGGTATAAAGGAATTTAACCTCGCCATGCTCTCAAAGTGGTGGTGGAGGTTAAGGGAGTTCCCGAATCAACTGTGGGCCAGGGTCATCTTTTCTCTCCACAGTTCGAAGATGGATAAGAAGATTGTGCCAATTAAAAATTCCATCTCGGGTATATGGAAAGATATTGGTACTATGGACGAAGTGCTCGATAAGTACGGAGTCCGGATCAAAGACAGGTTATCGGTCAAGGTGGGTAATGGTTCGAAAACCCGATTCTGGACGGATGTTTGGATCGGTCAGTCTGCTCTTAAAGATAGTTTCCCGGACATTTTCGCCCTCACTAAAAATAAAAATGGGTTAGTTGCGGATTTCATCGTGGATCGCACGACCGGTGTAAAATGGGCCTGGGAATGGATTAGAGAGCCGGTGTCGGCCGCCGAATGGAACCAGGTGGGTTCTCTTATGAATTTTCTACATCAGGCGTCGATCTCCGAGGCGATGGATCGATGGGCTTTCGAAAACGACAGTGGGAACCCCTTCTCTGTTAAGGAACTGAGAAACTTGTTAGCGGCCAGAACCGAGTCCCAGCCAACTGGTCATCCTTTTCACTGGAATAATTGGGCAACTTTGAAGGTCAATTTCCTGGCTTGGAGGGCGCTTTTGGGCAGAATGGCATCGAAAATCGGGCTTGCCGAGAGGGGAGTAAACATTCAAAATTATACTTGCGATAGATGTGGTTACGAGCAGGAGAATGTGGACCACATATTCGCCACGTGCCTGTTTGCGAGAAGCATTTGGTGGAATGTGTTCGTTTGGATTAGGATCCCGTTTCCTTTGACGGCTTCCTCGTTATCTGATATTTTCGACCATTTAGCCTCTAGCCCGGGTTCGTCCAAATGGAGGAAAATCGTGCACCTGGTCATGTTAGCCACAACCTGGAGAATATGGCTGACCCGCAATAAGAAGACTTTCGACGGGCTCTTTGTTCCGGTTACGAAGATGTTGGAGATGATCAAAGAAGAATCTTTCTTGTGGATGTGTCACAGGTCTAACACGCCCCGTCTCTCGTGGGCGGATTGGTCCGATTTCAATATTGCCGTTTTGTTGTAACTGTACTCCTCCTTTTCCCCTTTGTTTTGTTCTGGTTGTTTGTTGGCTTCAGCTTCTGGCTGGTTTTTCTATATATATATAGAATTTTTGCTGTTCAAAAAAAAAAAAAAAAAAAAAAAAACAAAGCCTGCACACATGTATGTATGTTATGATGGTGATGGCTGACTTCTCAATGTCACCTATTAAATGCCATCCAAATCTTTTCTCATGTGCTGCCACTAGCCGCCAAAGATGATGATCAAAATAGCGTTATTGAAATTAATGATGATTCCTTTGACTTGTTTTTTCGAAAACACCCAATGACTCGTCATGTTGTCTTTGTTGTGATATCATAAATTTATGACTTCTAAAATAATGGTTGGTACCCCAAAGCTATTGTATTGGGGTTTCAAACTTTCAACTCTATTAATTCTTTCCACCACAAACAAACATGCGCTGCATTCTCTGTGTTCCCAAGTTATATCTCAGCCCGAACAAATCCCGAATAATGTAAACTCTCATGATAAACATCCGTACTTGTTCCGTTCCATCACCATATGTTCCAAACTTCACCGAATTAAGTGATTTACCTGTAAAACCACGAGCACTCATAGTTAACAAATTCAAGGCGCATTATCACTTAAAGTATAAGAAAACACGTATTACATCCACAGTAATGCACAAGATTCACACTCTACATCAGCGATCAAGCTTGTGAAAGAACCAAATACACACTAAAATGAAACTTCTGTGTTATCTTAGTTTCTTTTGATGTTACGACTTGTGTAAACACTTTATAACTACGTTTGAATGTTTTAAACTTTAAATGAACATCGTTGTGTAGATGTTATAGTAAAATGACATTTTTATGTAAAAATGCCAACTTTATATGATGAAGTATTTATAAATTTAGTAAGACCATGTGTAGTCGTTAGATGAATAATGCCCTCACCCTGGGGCGTTTTCTGCCATGTGGCAGTCCAGTCAGCATGGGGGCATTATTGGGCGTTATTGCAAAAGTGTCGTAGTGGAAATAATGCCCAACAACGCCACTTCCAATCATTACACAATTATTATTTTTTTAATTAAAAACTTAAAATACTTCATTAAATAAAAAAAATACAATACTAGAAATTAAAAAAAAACCAGAAAAAAGTAAAAAAAAAATTACATTGCCAAAATCTAATTAAAAGTAATTAAAACTTTAGGGACTGAAATGCAAAATCATTTTTTAAGGACTTTGAAGTTTAAATCATTTTTTTATATACACTCAAAATACAGGGACTGAAATGAAAGTTCACCTTCTTTTTCCTTTCACCCACAACAACCACCTTACCACCTGCAACTTATAAACTTTAAGAAAAACCATTGCCAAAATCTAATTAAAACTAATTTCTTTTGTTTTTTTTAATTAAAACTAAGTATACACACATGACAAGGTTCTATTGGGCAAAGAAATCAAGTTTAGGCGTTTTTTAGAAAACGCCGGTGGCCCTTTTTTCGCGAATACCGCCCAAGTGGGCGGAGGCTGGGTGTTTTCCGGCGTGTTTGGTGAAAATTAAAAAAAACACCCCATTACGGGCGGTCTAAGGGTCTTACATTAGAGCTCATTCCGTAACCGAAAGTCAAACAGTTTGACTTCTGATTTGACTTTCGATTCTGACCCGTTTGGTCAAGTTTAGAGCATTTATAAAGGTTGTTATATGATCATATTATTGTAGTGAATAGCCCTCAGCGATTATACCTTCTGATCATATCATTTGGTAGGTTTTATGATAAAGTACATATAATATGCCTAAAATGTCAAAATTGTCCTTGTGATAAAAATGGTTTAAAAAACAAATGAACCTGTAACCTGACTTTGAAATTGATTATATAACATAATTAAATATGTTTTGTCATAATGGACTTGCCATGAACCTATTCGTGTCACACCCCAATCAATGGCGGAAACATCGGGATGAGACGAAGTGTGAAGATTGCTAGAGACTTCATAACACTATTTGTGTCAATATTTAATAAACCGATTTCATTTCATAAACTAAATTGTTAACAATACAAGGAATTCAAATAACATCAAGTTCGAAATAAATACATAACAACATAATCAAATTTGATACAACATTTAAACCTAAACGTTTATATGTGTATCTAGGCATCAACGCTACCTCATTTCATCATCATCAACCTATAACATGTTAAAATAAAGTTCAATGCAAAAGCAAGGGCGAGTACACAAGGTTTAATTAGTATAGCATAAGTATAAAGCATTTTACTCGAATCCACATGGCAATTTGTATACAAGGTAACTAGCATGCATAACATTACGTCTAAACCCAAAGTGTCCACTAGTATTTAGCATCATTCGCCACAAAAGTGACGAGACCGTATAGTATATTGACTTAACAAACCCCTGTCGGGTGGTGTGCTACTCCTATAGCGCTATAATTGTTAAGTGAGGGTATAACATAGTAATGGCATAAAGCATGTATTATCTAGGATAACAAGTAGCATGTATATCGGATTGAGTTCGCAAAGTAAGTTTAAGTGTGTGTAAGTGTAATTGTTGTATGGTAACATGTTACAACCCAAAAGTGGTTTAAAATGTAAATGGGTCGAGTGTACTCACATAATTGCTAAGTCTTCTGATTATCCAAGTGTTGACAAGTGAAGAGATTAGGAGGAAGGAACATCGAAGTCTCGAGTTTATGAGTGGTTGCGATTTTGACTCCTAGTGAAATAACGCACGAGTAAAGATTGGAACAATTCAAGAGAACGAACGAGAGTGTTTAACCTAAATATTTAAAATAACGACCTCGTTAAATAAGTTTTCTAATATTTTAGGTTTATAAGTAGATTAATTTGGGAACACTAGGGTGTAAGATGTGTTATCAATTAGTTATTTAAAATAATTGAGTTATGATAAAAGGTATTTGTTATTTACTCAAAACAAGTAGTAGGGTGTAAGTAATTAAATAAATCGTTAAAACTAAATACGAGGACTTATTGTTAAATTTTAAACAAACTACGTATAATTAATGTAAATGGGAAATCACTTTATTTGTTCAAATGGAACAAAAATTGTATAGCAGCAGGAAGACGATAGTTACAATAATCGGAGTTCTTACGTTTCACGAGGTTCATATTTCTCAAATGAACCCCTTCGGCCTTGCCAAGGTGTGTCATTTTGAGTTGGCTTGTCGTAGTTTGGGATCCGACCCAGACTTGGATGTGTTCCGGGCTTTTTACAAATTGAATCGGTCCAGCAACTGGTACACCTTTGAGGTCAGAGATAAAAATTCCTGCTGCTATACATGGATTACTACTAGCATAAAGGACTGGAAGGAACGATTTTTCTATGTTGATGACCGGTGCGTTCCGGAGTTTATGGTATGGAGGACCAAAAAGACGAAGCTCCCGTCTTCTCATCCTGAAGACTTTGAATTTAATAGGGACTAATACGCAAACTTGATTAAAGAAGTAGGCCGCATACAAAGTTATCCGGAACACATTCTTTTTATGGGACGGATCAGCACGATTTGGGCCGAACCGGAGTGGTATCCTACCCTTAGGTGGAACGGAAAGGGTTAGTCATGCCTTTACTTTTGATACGGTGCTCGTCGTGTCGCTCGTATAATTATTTTATTTTTATTTTTATCTTTCCTTTCATTATACCGGACTTCGGATACTACTTGCTTACTTTTTTGCAGCTATGGGCTTGAGAGAAGCTTTAAGACTGAAGTCCTTCGATTCCAAGGGGCTTGAGATCCGAGCCACAAGGACACCGAAGGGTGACCCTCCGTATCTAAACGTGGTGCAGGAGAATCTTTATCAGATCCGAGAACCGAAAGTTCCGGATGACCAAGGAGGTTCAGCCGGTCAAGGAGGTTCAGGCTCAATTCCTGCGGCACAAACAGCGGATGTTGCTCCGGCTCAGACTGTGATGGTGACCGGCAGTGGTAAGGGTAAGGAAACTGGTTCGATCGGGTCGAAAGGGTCCGGTTCCAAGTTTGTGATCGAAGATGAAGGAGTCCACCTATCTGTTGACGACGAAGGAGTGCGTGATGAGGATGTAAAAGAGGGTGGTGACGATGGGGACGGGGAAGGAACGGACGAAGAGGAGCATCCTCAAGTTAGCTTGAAAAGGAAGAGGGCTGTTCCAGCTAAATCCGGTCCGAAACCTAAGCAAAAGAAGACGAAGACGGACCTTAAGACTATTACTCTAGATGACAATGATGACCAAGTTACCGAATTTTCTGCTGCTGGAGGTATTTTGGCGAACTTAGATGCCCATCTTCATGGGGGCCGAACCCCTAGGGACCGTCCGGTGAACATTCCATTGAGCCCCTTGTCTTTTGGGGGAGGAACTACCAAGGTTATCACAGACGTCCATATGTCCGATCCTTTATCTCTCAAGAAAACCGAACCTTCTCCTTCGGGTAAGTTTACCACGGGGGTTGCTTCTAACGTGTCAAGGCCAAGCCCCAAGCCAGTTGATGGTGGGGACAGTGCCTCTTCGTCCCCTTTATGGTATAACACTGAAGCTGTTTTCTTATCACGGGAGTTAGGTTCGGGCGGCATTGAGGATATGGATTCAACTCGAGCATTGGAGAAGTACGTTCCGGAGTGGTCGCTGACGAACAAGGATCGGATAGTGGATGCTCTGTCGGCGAAAATGGCATTATTTCATTTGGGGACTCCAGCTGAGCACTCTCATTATCGGAAGATGAGCGGCCCGGAACTTGGGAATGCCCTTATGATAAATCAAGCTCAGTCTAACTCATTGGTGGTGGAATCGTATAAACGTTGGATCGAGTCGGAGTCAACCTGTAACAAGCTCTGACGCGAAATTGCTAATTTGAAAAATGAAGATAATGTCCGATCGAAGACTAAACAAGAACTGAGCTCTCTTCGATCTCAGATTGACCGTTTAAAGGAGCAAAACTTAAAGGCAAAAGAAGTTAACAAATCTACCCAGGCTTCGGCTGCAGCCGCTTATTAGGCTCGAGACAAAGCTCTTCAAGACTTGGAAATTTTCAAGTCGAAATTCACTGACTTGGAGAAAAAATAATCTAGTGTGGAGAAGAAGCATGCGGCTGAGCTGAAGGAAATGCAGACATCTCATGATCAGCTTCTGGCCGATTATCACCGCTTGGTTGATGGTATGTTCGTAATCTTTTTTTTATTACTTCCTTTCCTGTTCATTGAACCTTGTTTTTGCTTAGTTAAAGACGAATTGGAGAGAGCTCGTGGCAGGGAGGTTGAGTCACATAAAACAACGATCGATGAAGCAAAGGAGATGTTGATTCGTTGTGAGCGTGATATCATTGAGTCGTATGCCCAACTGTCGGAGCTTAAGCTCACCAAGCAATGGTTCTTAACAGACGGGATCGCGTGGGTAGTCAAACTGGTGCATCAAAGCCCGGAACTGGAGAAAGTTGTTGCGGATTTGGTGAACAGTGTTAATGCGGTTGGAGCGAACGAAGGTATTAAGTACGGCTTCGAAGCCGCTAAGGGCCCTGTTCGATCCTTTGAGGAAGTTCCAGGGTATGATGGAGGTGCTCAAGACAAATTAAATGTTGCGATAAAGGCTTTTGAAGATTTTCATATCTCCGTACTTGGGAAGGTTGCTGATTTGGTGGACGAACCTTTGTCCGTTATCAAGCAACAAAGTGAACTCCCCATAGTGAAGGAAGACTTTGAAGCTTGAAATTCGATCTTTCTTGCCATATAACTTTTAGCTTTTATTCGTCATTGTGACCGTACAATTTTAAATATATGTTTCCTTTGGCATGTAACCAGTACAATTTTTTGTTTGAAATATTCAACTGACATGTTTTGTATGGAATCGGACCTTGATATTAGTTATTCATTCCTGGCTACTTAGTTTTCAGTTTGCGTCCAAACTTCACTGTTCGACCAGGCTTTTGGTTCGGTCATCTTAGGTGACCGAAGCATAATAGGAAATCCTTTGATTTTAATCGGACCGTTTTAAGTACGGACCGTTTTGCTTAATTGATTTTGTTCTTTTTGAACTATTTAAGCCTTCTCGATCGGGGCGAGGCATGGGTCGAGGCCCGTTTGTGCACACTTAAGAAATTGTTCGAACTTATACATATGCTATTTTTATACTTATAAAAGTATAGATCGCTTTATTCATTGATTTGCTAACCATTGGTCCGGGGAAAAACCCTCCCGGTTACAAAGAAAATGGAAAATTGTCGGGGCATTACCCTCCCGAATTACACACGGAAATTGGAAATAAGAAATAAAAAATAGCGATCCTTTTTTAGCCGTAGCAGGCTATTCACATGAAACATTTCTTTAAATGCACCCCGTTCCACGTCCGGGGTACAGGGGTTCCATCGATCTTCTCCAACACATACGAGCCCTTGTCGCTAGCTTCTTTGACTCGGTACGGTCCCTCCCACTTAGGGGTTAGCTTGCCGGGAGCTTCGATACGGCTCGCATCGTTGTTTCGGAGACGTAATCTCCGACCTTGAACTTGTAGAGTTTGGCCCGGGCGTTATAGTACTTCTCAATCTTCTTTTTGTATCGGGCTTCTTTGATTGCCGCGATGTTCCGGCGCTCTTCTAACAGGTCAAGGTTGGACCGGAGTTCATGCTCATTTTCCTCCCAATTCTTGCACCTCTGGTTTGGGAGTCCGATCTCAGCGGGAATCACTGCCTCGGTACCGTAAGTAAGACTAAACGGTGTTTCTCCGTTGCTAGTCTTGTGCAGTGTTCGGTGCGCCCATAAAACGTTCGGCAACTCGTCCGCCCAGCCTTTTCCCTCGTAACCGAGCCTCCTCTTTATCCCATCGACGATTCGTCGATTTATCTGTTCGACCTGCCCGTTTCCCTAGGGGTGGGCGACCGAGGAAAAGACTTGGTTAATTTTTATATTTTCACACCAGCGCTTAAATGGGTTTTCTGCAAACTGCTTTGCATTGTCGCTTATAATGTAGAGTGGAAGACCGAATCGGCATACGATTTGTTCCCAGAAGAAACGCGTCACGTTGTAGCCGGAGATGACTGTAAATGGTCGAGCTTCCACCCATTTGGTGAAATAATCCACTGCGACTAGCAGGTACTGAGCGCTTCCGCTTGATCTTGGAAATGGCCCGACGTTATCAACGCCCCACTTTTGGAAGGGCCATGCACAGTTACCGGTATCATCTCATTCTTGGCTCGGAGGCTGATTGGTGCGTGCTTTTGGCACTCGTCACACTGTTGGAGCTCTTTTACTGCACTTTCATGCATCCCGGGCCAGTAATACCCTGCGTTTTTTACCTTCGTCACAATCATCTTAGGTCCGGCATGGATGCCACAGATGCCATAGTGTATTTCCCTGATGATATAACTGGCTTGCTCCGGGTCTAGACACTTTAGCAGAGGTCCGAGAAAAGTCTTTCGGTATAAGCCTCCTTCTTGCAACTGGTATTGAAGAGAGTTGATTTGGACCTTTCTTGCTTCCGCTTTGTCGGTCGGCAAAACGTCATGCACGAAATAGTTAATTATTGGCGTCATCCACGTTTGCGACGGTGCTTCGACCTGCATAACCTGCGGAGCTGCAATTGAAGGTGTAGTTAAAACTTCCACTCTCACTTCTTTGGCTAGGTGACTGAACGATACCGATGCCAACTTGCTCAAAGCATCAGCCTTCTTGTTCTTGCTACGGGGAATGTGCTCGACCTTACATGCTTCAAATGATGCCATAGCTTGCTTTACCTGTTCGAGATATTCGACCATGTTTGCTTCCCTCGCCTCATATTCTCCGTTTACCTTATTTGCTACGAGCAACGAATCTACATGGGCTATGACATTTTTTGCTCCGACTCTCAGCGCTAGGCGTAGGCCGGCTAAGAGGGCCTCGTATTCAGCTTCATTGTTTGAACTCTTGAATTCTAGCCGGAGCGCATACGTCATATCCATTCCGTCTGGATCAGTGAGAATTAGGCCTGCCCCTGCTCCTTCGGCACTAGAAGCTCCGTCGGTATACAGGGACCACGGCTTCTCTGGAGCTTTTTCAACTTCTTCCATTCCTTTATCTTCTGGAATTTCAACTAGGAAATCTGCTATTACCTGCCCTTTCAACGGACCTTTAGTTCGGAAGGTGATGTTGAATGCGCCCAATTCGATCGCCCATTTTGCCATTCGACCCGAAACTTCAGGTCGTCGGAGAACATGCTGGATTCTTGTCACACCCCAATTTTCCACGTGTCACCGGTGGGCCCGGTGGGGGAGTATCGTGACGTGGTTGGCAACATCATGGTCAAACAACACAATATAGTAATGCACAGCGGAAGCAAAAGATAAATATATTACATTCCCAATATAAGTAATGTAAAAGTATTACAACGGAAGGTAAAGGATCCACAGGCGGATCAATAAAAGAAAACTGTTCAACAGACTTTAGGCATCTAGAACTTGCAAGATTCCCTAGTGACGCCCTGAGCTCCCAGCCAATTACGCATAGTACCTGTCACTTAACCTTTTTGGAAAATACGTCAGTTTACACTGGTAAATACAATTAACTGACTCATTTTGGAAAAAGAGTTTGAAAAGTGATTCGAGTGCAAACGGCACAAAATATCTTGACACATTGATTAAAATGCACAGAGGCAAAATTAATCTTTTATACTTGGGACAATTTTATTAATAAAAATCTTGTATCCGATTTACATGGTTGTCCAACATTTAGGGCCGGTGATTATACAATACAAGCCGGACAAGATTAATCGACACACCACAAATATAATCTCACAAGAAGACACCCTTACGAGTGAGTATACGTTATACATATGCAACAGGAGGTGTTTTGTCTACACCTTGTGCTTACGTCGTGGCCATTCACTTTTTAAAATGAGCCAAGGATATCCAGGACACGGTCATTAACCCCCAATGTTATTTGTTATCAATCAATACAGATTAAAACGAGATTATGCAATTTAATCATCTCCGATTAAAAGGTTTCTACACCCGACCAAGCGGTATTTTTATAATACCATATCCCAAGCCCGTAATAGGGAAAATAAGTTAAAAGTATTTACCTGAGCTAGCAATGCAACTTACACTCAGCCGTATATCTTAATCAGCAAGCACAAGTACTTCTACTGGGGCTCTTAATCTGGAACGAAGGTTTTATTAACCTATTAAATTCCTAACGGGTCTTATTTAAGTCGTAACTTAGACCGGTTAGTTTTAAGGAAAGGTTTACGGTTCAAAACGCATGATTAAGCGAAGACCGGAATAGGATGTGATTTAGACCCGACAAGTCTGGAGACTTGTATAATATGGGTAAACTAAACACATTCTGGATTTTGAGATAAAACCGATAAGGTTTGACCCGTTTCGGCTAATTTATGTAAACTTGCTACTTAAACCGAACCGAACGCGTAATAAGCATAACGGGTATCCGTAAGAGCCATATACAGGTTTCCTAAGTTAATATGCTTCAAATATGTTGTGACATCAGTAGGATGTCTTTCATTATGCCCGAAATGAAATTTTAAACACAAACTATGCCCCGTAGGGGTAGTTTGGTCATTTCACATAAGCCGAAAAGCTCAAAACCGAAGTCTGAGTTAATCAACCTTTGCTTACTGTTAAAATATGATAATTTGCCTCTTATATCAGTAGGTATCAACCCGGGTATGTCCAATATGATTTTAAAACGTACTATGCGCTAAAAACGCTAAATAAGGCGATTAAAGGCCATTACCGGGTTCGATACTTAAATCTGATATTTTTATATTTCCAGAAGGCTTAAAATAATTTATTTATCATAACTAATCAGTAGCAAAAGGTTTGGAGTCGTTTAGATATGTAAAACTCATTTTATGGCCCGTAAGGGCAAAACCGACAATTACCGGATTAAGCCTACGACTATGAGTTATGCTCAGCCTAAAATTAATTAAAAATCTTTAAAAATCCCAAAATAATATATTACATCAGTGGGTATTAAGTTTGATACCAAAAAGTAGGCTTAACTAGGCTATACGCCAATTACGCCGTTTTATTAACATAAAGCATTAAATTTGCGATATTGAGCATAACTCTTAATCTACAAGTCAAACTGATGTCAAACTTTGCATACAAGTTTATATATCAGTAACTAAGGTTTCTACACTTTTACATTTTCATAAATCATGTTTTAAGGTAATAAGGGCATAATGGTCAACATATGAGCAATTAACGGAAACGCGCAAACGAATGGGTCAATCAATGAACCAACCACAGAGGGTTATGCTAACATGTAGCCTGGTCCTAAGGAAACTCTAAGGCATTTCCAAATCATACTAAAGCGGGTCAGAACTGAAGTCAAAGCAAAAGTCAAAGCTTTGCGACTTTCGGTTCCGAATCGGTTCACAATGGAAAGTTGTCGAATCAAACAAGCTTAGACAAGTTCTTATGCTTATTATCAAGTTATATGAATGATAAAATAGGTTACACGCCTTTTACCTTGTTAATTATGCGTTAAACGAAAGATTACATTTCTGTTGACTTTTTCTAATCATCTTTGACTCGACAAATGACCCAGTTAGGATGGGAATCAGTGGATGCCCTTTTAAGGGTTTAAAGCCCACATAATTACCAACTTATAACTACCTTTAATTCGAGATATTACTGAGTCATTGTTGACAAGACTCGAAGTCAAACGTTAACTACGATATATTGACTTTTAAGCTAAATACTAAGCTAAACATGATTAGAGAAGGTTTAGCTTACTTACAAGTGCTTAATGGATGATTAGGAAGGCTTGGGGGCTGCTTGGAAGTTCCACAAAAGCTCTAAATGGCCAGATGAAGATGTGAGGAATTGTTTGCAATACATGGCCCTTATATAGTGGATTCAAGCACCACAATTGATTGACAAACAAGTCTAGCACACACCACAACCTTCCAACATGTGTCCTAGTGTTCTAGGGGTTGTTTTAGGGGCCAAGGGAGTGTGAAAAATCGATCCAAGTGGGTTACAAAGGGCTGTGGCAGACATGAGATCAAGTAGGATATGTTGCTGTCCAGACATGGCAGTCGCGTAGCGCGACTGCCTGAGCTTATAAGCTCGCGCTACGCGAGCCCCTATGATCATCCAACAAACTTTTGTTAATTTGCAGTTTAGGTCCTTGGCTCTTCAAACTTCTTACAGACAGTTGTTTATTGCAGTATGAACCCTTATAATTGACGTATAAGGGCTTCAAGACATATACCCACTTTGTTAAGTCCCCGGTTAACTTTATTGTTACCCGAAAAGGCCTAACTTTCAACATTGACGCTTTAACCCCTCGCACACGAATTTGATCACAACTTTCTCATACGTTGACGAAACTTTATGAAATTTAAATCGTGCATTCTAGTGAGCATAATTAACATTTACAAAGCTTCGGGTTTGTCAAAAGGTCACTCAGAGGTATATCTTTAAACATGTTGACAGATTTAACCCCTGTAGTTCGTAATCTCTCACTTTTAGCTTCGTATGATCCATGATTTATTCGTTTGAAGGTATGAGCATCGTGTAGGGTTAATGTACATTATATTTATTCACAGTTGACACTTAGAATACGTAATTTCACATACTTTCCATGTTTGTCAACTTTAGTCCTTTTATAACATTCTTTCACACGTTCAGACTTTATGACACGTGTCAACACATTATAGGACGTGAATTTTCGAGGTGTTACAATTCTCTGGTATGTTCGTACCTCGATTGAGTGGGCTTGAAAGTATCGGTGAAGTCTTCTCGAAGCATGGACTAGTGCCAGAGCTTACATAATAAATGGGGATTTGCTTCCCAGTACGGTGAGCAACTAATACTGCACTGATAGCTCCGAACGACGCGGCTAAGTATACCGTTAGTACCTCATCTTCTTCCGGTACGGTGAGAGTTGGCAAAGTGCCCAGACAGGTTTTAAGCTCTTCGAAAGCTCGTGCGGCTTCTTCCGTCCATTTAAACTCCGATCTAAAGCTTTTTCTGAGAACATCCATGAACGGGAGTGACCTGTCTGCTGCTTTTGATAAGAACCGATGGAGAGCAGCCAACCGTCCATTTAAGGACTGGATCTCTTTAACCGACGTCGGAGGCTTCATTGTAAGAACAGCGTCAATCTTGTTTGGGTTGGCTCGCAAGCCTTTTGACCCAACCATGACTCCCAGAAACTTACCTTCTTCTACCCCGAACGTACATTTTTTGGGGTTTAGCTTCATGTTGATTCTTCGAAGTCGGGTAAAAGTTTCAAGTATATCCTTTAGCATGGTGGCCTCATCATGACTTTTGATCACGATATCATCAACATATACATCTACGTTTCGCTCAATCTGATCTTTAAAGGCTTTGCTCATCAAACGCTGGTATGTAGCACCGGCGTTTTTCAAACCGAACAGCATCTTAGTAAAGCAATACACTCCTTCATTGGTGACAAAGGCTGTCTTATCCTCATCTTCGACCGCCATTTGTATCCGATGATATCCCTTGTAGGCGTCCAAAAAACATTTCAACCTGAACGTGGCGACGGAGTCAATCTTCTCATCAATTTCCGGTAGAGGAAAACAATCTTTCGGGCACGCATCATTTAAATCGGTGAAATCAATGCACATTCTCCATGAATTATCTTTTTTCCGCACCAAAACGGGATTTGACACCCATGTTTGATACCGGACTTCTCGAATGATTCCAGCGTCTAAGAGGCTCTTAACATCTTTTGCAATTGCTTTTGCTCGATCCGGCGCCATGTGCCTTTTCCTTTGTGCTATTGGTTTGATTGATTCTTTTACGTTCAGGTGATGTTGTGCCATAGATCTGGGAACTCCTTGCATATCGGAGTGCTTCCACACGAAAACGTCTATCGAGTTGCTTAACAATTCCCACAGGAGCTTCTTTGTTCGTTTTGGGAGCTGAGCCCCAATAGCTACTTGCTGTTCGGGAAAATCCGGATTGATTGCCCAAAGTTCGGTAGGTACTTCGGACTTTTTGGAGCTCGTTTCCGCTGCATGTCTTACTTCGGCAACAAACGAGTTTGATTCTGAGAAAATAGTGGCAACTCCGGCCTCGGTAGGGAATTTGATAGCTCCATGTATTGTCAAACTGATCGCCCCGAGGGCTCTCAACCCAGGTCACCCGAGTATTATGTTATGCGATGAATGAGTGCCAACAACCAGGAAGGTTAGTTGGACAGTCATGTTTTTATCACCCTCTTTGAGTGTGGTCGGAAGGGTAATCTGTCCTATCGGACGGACCACCTCCCCGGAGAAACTGATCAGAGGGGGTGGAGACTTCAATCAACCTCTTCTTTACTTGGGGGTTCAGCTGCTGGAAACAATGTAAATACATGATCTCAAAGGCGCTTCCTCCGTCCACGTAAATTCGTCGGACCATGTGTCCGGCGATGACAGCCGAGATTGTAATTGGTCCGTCCCGAGCATCATCGGGATCGATCGAAGGGAAGTACGTTGGTTGATGCATCCATGCTGCCATATGCTGGTTCGACCGCTTTACCCCTCTTGGTTCGGTTGACCGGATCATATTGATTCCGGGCTCGGTGTTCGGATTATCAATTGCTGTTGCTGACTTCTTCCCATCTTTCACTTCTTTCACAAGGTGCGAGAGTTTACCGGATCGTACAGCCTTTTCGATTTCTTGCTTCAGAGCCCAACATTCATCAGTTGTATGACCCTTGTCTCGGTGATATTCATAATATTTCTTGGAGTGCCTGTCCGAGGTGGGTCGTTGCTTCGACGACGTAGGGAACCGAGTAGTCTCCGTACTGAGAATTTCGCTTGGTGATTTGGTGAGCTCGGAAAAGGTGTTGAAACGCACATTTCCTGTTCGAAAACTGCTTCGATCTGACTTCTGATACGGACCACGATTTCTGTTCCAACCGCTGCTTCTATCTTTTGGTGGCGACGCATTGCGTTTCCACGAAGTGGTCCGAGCCTTGGTGTTTCTTGCTGTAGTTTCACTCGTCTGACCGCAGGCACTCTTTCCCCGAACGAATGCCCGAGCTCTCTCCATAAGCGTCTCCATAGTTTTTGGGAGATCTTCATGGAGTTTCTCCACAAGCTGATTGTTCCGAACTCCGTGGCAGAACCCAGAGACTCGGAGCTGGTCAACCGCTTTCTCGATTGAAACCATCGATAAAATCTTCTACAGACTCTCCGTCGCGGCGCTTTATATGGTGAACCTCGGTAATATCTTTCTTGCAACGTCGCTGCTGACAGAAATTTTGCAAGAAAATACGTCGGAAATCCTCAAAGTGGTCGATCGACCCCTCTGGCAACCCATCAAACCAAACCCTTGCCGATCCGGTGAGAGTTTGGGCGAACATAAGACACCAAGCCGGCATAGGCCACTGCTCGACCTTAGCCGCTCCGGCAAACGCGAACATATGGTCGTCCGGATCGGACGTACCATCGTAAAACTTCCGTGTGGGAGGCATCTTCAGCTTAGCTGGGAGTGGGGCATTGACGATCCGTAACGTAAACTTTGATTGGGAAGTCATAGACGTGGGGTGGTATGGCATGAGCAGCTCTTGATCTTGGGGGTTTAAACCCATAGATCCCTGGAGAAACAGGTCGTTTAGACCGTTATTCATCGGAGCACTTGTAACCGAAGAAAATTGTGTAACGTGTGTTATAGGAGTGGAGATCATAGAACTTACCAGAGATCCAGGAGCGAAGGTTCCAACGGAGACGGGGTTTCCCCCTGGATAGACGTTGTTAAACAAGTTTGTTCGGAGACTTTGCAGCATCTCATCTTGCTGTTGTTGCTGCTGTAACTGACGCAATAGATCGGCATTCCTTAAAAGGAAAGCGTTGTCGAAGTTAGGTAATGGCGTGGCAACTGGGGCAGTAACAGACAGCGTGGTGACAGAGCTTCCGCCTATAGGATTTGCAGCTGGAGGAGCCGACGCGGATCCTATTAAAGCTGCTGAGGCAGCAACTGCTGCTGAAGCAGTTGTGGAGTTAGCGTTTCCTTCCCATATATCATTGTAAGATGGGAAAGTGCTGGTGGAGACTGCTGTCGTTGATTCTGCCATGACTTCAAATGAACAAAAACAAAGAAACGAATTATGTGAATTCAAGGGGATGGCGCCACTGAAGACTCAAAACCAGTTGGTGCGACCTGGTCAGAGTAGAGCTTCAGATGACCTAGCAAGAAACCTGCAAGATCACAAGAGAACGAACACACTGTTAGCCTCGTCACAGGGAGGGGAGCCTCTCTGTGACCAAGCTCAGGCGTGAGAATAAGTATTTGTGAGGAGGAAATAGGTCAGGGAGAGAGAGAGGAGAGTTTAGAGAGAGAAAGTAGCAATTACCCCTTGCTGGAAGTCTTGGCGGGGTATTTATAGCTTTTGGGTGTGCTGATGTGGCAAGTTAGTTAGGGTCGGACCAGTCGCTATCATGGCAGTTATGGTGGTGGGGCCCAGTTAGTTATGCCGCACCAGCGTATCTGTCCGTTTCGTCTATGGCGCAAGGTCCGGTCCGACTTTGGTGTGCCATGGTTCGGTTCTATTTATGGCGATGATTCGGTCCGGTCAGGGACGTATCCTCATCACTCCTCACAAATACTTATTCTCACGCCCGAGCTTGGTCACAGAGAGGCCCCCCTCCCTGTGACGAGGCTAACGGTGTGTTTGTTCTCTGGTGATCTTGTAGGTTTCTTGCTAGGTCATCTGAACCTCTACTCTGACCAGGTCGCACCAACTGGTTTTGAGTCTTCAGTGGCGCCATCCCCTCGAATTCACATAATTCGTTTCTTTGTTTTTGTTCATTTGAAGTCATGGCAGAATCAACGACAGCAGTCTCCACCAGCACTTTCCCATCTTACAATGATATATGGGAAGGAAACGCTAACTCCACAACTGCCTCAGCAGCAGTTGCTGCCTCAGCAGCTTCAATAGGATCTGCGTCGGCTCCTCCAGTTTCAAATCATGTAGGCGGAAGCTCTGTTACCACGCTGTCTGTTACTGCCCCGGTTGCCACGCCATTACCTAACTTTGACAACGCTTTCCTTTTAAGGAATGCCGATCTATTGCGTCAGTTACAGCAGCAACAACAGCGAGATGAGATGCTGCAAAGTCTCCGAGCAAATTTGTTTACCAATGTCTATCCAGGGGGAAACCCCGTCTCCGTTGGACCCTTCGCTTCCGGATCTCTGGTAAGTTCTATGCTCTCCACTCCTATAACACACGTTACACAATTTTCTTCGGTTAAAAGTGCTCCGATGAATAACGGTCTAAACGACCTGTTTCTCCAGGGATCTGTGGGTCTAAACCCCCAAGATCAAGAGCTGTTCATGCCATACCACCCCACGTCTATGACTTCCCAATCAAAGTTTACGTTACGGATCGTCAACACCCTACTCCCAGCCAAGCTGAAGATGCCTCCCACACTGAAGTTTTACGATGGTACGTCTGATCCGGACGACCATATGTTCGCATTTGTCAGAGCGGCTAAGGTCGAGCAGTGGCCTATGCCGGCTTGGTGCCTAATGTTCGCCCAAACTCTCACCGGATCGGCAAGGGTTTGGTTTGATGGGTTGCCAGAAGGTTCGATCGACCACTTTGAGGAATTCGACGTATTATCTTGCAAAATTTCTGTCAGCAGCGATGTTGCAAGAAAGATATTACCGAGGTCCACCATATAAAGCGCCGTGACGGAGAGTCTGTAGAAGATTTTATAGATCATTTTAATCGAGAAAGCATGCAGATAAATGGAGCGGTTGACCAGCTCCGAGTCTCTGGGTTCTGCCACGGAGTTCGGAACAATCAGCTTGTGGAGAAACTCCATGAAGATCTCCCAAAAACTATGGAGACGCTTATGAAGAGAGCTCGGGCATTCGTTCGGGGAAAGAGTGCATGCGGTCAGCCGAATGAAACTACAGCAAGAAACGCCAAGGCTCGGACCACTTCGTGGAAACGCAATGCGTCGCCACCAAAAGATAGAAGCAGCGATTGGAACAGAAATCGTGGTCCGTATCAGAAGTCGGATCGAAGCAGTTTCCGAACAGGAAATGTGCGTTTCAACACCTTTTCCGAGCTCACCAAATCACCAAGCGAAATTCTCAGTACGGAGACTACTCGGTTCCCTACGCCGTCGAAGCAACGACCCACCTCGGACAGGCACTCCAAGAAATATTGTGAATATCACCGAGACAAGGGTCATACAACTGATGAATGTTGGGCTCTGAAGCAAGAAATCGAAAAGGCTGTACGATCCGGTAAACTCTCGCACCTTGTGAAAGAAGTGAAAGATGGGAAGAAGTCAGCAACAGCAATTGATAATCCGAACACCGAGCCCGGAATCAATATGATCTGGTCAACCGAACCAAGAGGGGTAAAGCGGTCGAACCAGCATATGGCAGCATGGATGCATCAACCAACGTACTTCCCTCCGATCGATCCCGATGATGCTCGGGACGGACCAATTACAATCTCGGCTGTCATCGCCGGACACCTGGTCCGACGAATTTACGTGGACGGAGGAAGCGCCTTTGAGATCATGTATTTACAGTGTTTCCAGCAGCTGAACCCCCAAGTAAAGAAGAGGTTGATTGAAGTCTCCACCCCCTCTGATCAGTTTCTCCGGGGAGGTGGTCCGTCCGATAGGACAGATTACCCTTCCGACCACATTCAAAGAGGGTGATAAAAACAGGACTGTCCAACTAACCTTCCTGGTTGTTGGCACTCATTCATCGCATAACATAATACTCGGGCGACCTGGGTTGAGAGCCCTCGGGGCGATCAGTTCGACAATACATGGAGCTATCAAATTCCTTACCGAGGCCGGAGTTGCCACTATTTTCTCAGAATCAAACTCGTTTGTTGCCGAAGTAAGACATGCAGCGGAAACGAGTTCCAAAAAGTCCGAAGTACCTACCGAACTTTGGGTAATCAATCCGGATTTTCCCGAACAGCAAGTAGCTATTGGGGCTCAGCTCCTAAAACGAACAAAGAAGCTCCTGTGGGAATTGTTAAGCAACTCGATAGACGTTTTCGCGTGGAAGCACTCCGATATGCAAGGAGTTCCCAGATCTATGGCGCAACATCACCTGAACGTAAAAGAATCAATCAAACCAATAGCACAAAGGAAAAGGCACATGGCGCCGGATCGAGCAAAAGCAATTGCAAAAGATGTTAAGAGCCTCTTAGACGCTGGAATCATTCGAGAAGTCCGATATCAAACATGGGTGTCAAATCCCGTTTTGGTGCGGAAAAAAGATAATTCGTGGAGAATGTGCATTGATTTCACCGATTTAAATGATGCGTGCCCGAAAGATTGTTTTCCTCTACCGGAAATTGATGAGAAGATTGACTCCGTCGCCACGTTCAGGTTGAAATGTTTTTTGGACGCCTACAAGGGATATCATCAGATACAAATGGCGGTCGAAGATGAGGATAAGACAGCCTTTGTCACCAATGAAGGAGTGTATTGTTTTACTAAGATGCCGTTCGGTTTGAAAAGCGCCGGTGCTACATACCAGCGTTTGATGAGCAAAGCCTTTAAAGATCAGATTGAGCGATACGTAGAAGTATATGTTGATGATATCGTGATCAAAAGTCATGATGAGGCCACCATGCTAAAGGATATACTTGAAACTTTTACCCGACTTCGAAGCATCAACATGAAACTAAACCCCAAAAAATGTACGTTCGGGGTAGAAGAAGGTAAGTTTCTGGGAGTCATGGTTGGGTCAAAAGGCTTGCGAGCCAACCCAGACAAGATTGACGCTGTTCTTACAATGAAGCCTCCGACGTCGGTTAAAGAGATCCAGTCCTTAAATGGATGGTTGGCTGCTCTCCATCGGTTCTTATCAAAAGCAGCAGACAGGTCACTCCCGTTCATGGATGTTCTCAGAAAAAGCTTTAGATCGGAGTTTAAATGGACGGAAGAAGCCGCACGAGCTTTCGAAGAGCTTAAAACCTGTCTGGGCACTTTGCCAACTCTCACCGTACCGGAAGAAGATGAGGTACTAACGGTAAACTTAGCCGCGTCGTTCGGAGCTATCAGTGCAGTATTAGTTGCTCACCGTACTGGGAAGCAAATCCCCATTTATTACGTAAGCTGAACGTTAAAAGATTACGAAACAAGATACTCAAACTTGGAAAAATTGGCTCTGGCACTAGTCCATGCTTCGAGAAGACTTCGCCGATACTTTCAAGCCCACCCAATCGAGGTACGAACAGACCAGAGAATCCAGCACGTTCTCCGACGACCTGAAGTTTCGGGTCGAATGGCAAAATGGGCGATCGAATTGGGCGCATTCAACATCACCTTCCGAACTAAAGGTCCGTTGAAAGGGCAAGTAATAGTAGATTTCCTAGTTGAAATTCCGGAAGATAAAGGAAAGGAAGAAGTTGAAAAAGCTCCAGAGAAGCCGTGGTCCCTGTATACCAACGGAGCTTCTAGTGCCGAAGGAGCAGGGGCAGGCCTAATTCTCACCGATCCAGACGGAACGGATATGACGTATGCGCTCCGGCTAGAATTCAAGAGTTCAAACAATGAAGCTGAATACGAGGCCCTCTTAGCCGGCCTACGCCTAGCGCTGAGAGTCGGAGCAAAAAATGTCATAGCCCATGTAGATTCGTTGCTCGTAGCAAATCAGGTAAACGGAGAATATGAGGCGAGGGAAGCAAACATGGTCGAATATCTCGAATAGGTAAAGCAAGCTATGGCATCATTTGAAGCATGTAAGGTCGAGCATATTCCCCGTAGCAAGAACAAGAAGGCTGATGCTTTGAGCAAGTTGGCATCGGTATCGTTCAGTCACCTAGCCCAAGAAGTGAGAGTGGAAGTTTTAACTACACCTTCAATTGCAGCTCCGCAGGTTATGCAGGTCGAAGCACCGTCGCAAACGTGGATGACGCCAATAATTAACTACTTGGTGCATGACGTTTTGCCGACCGACAAAGCGGAAGCAAGAAAGGTCCAAATCAACTCTCTTCAATACCAGATGCAAGAAGGAGGCTTATACCGAAAGACTTTTCTCGGACCTCTGCTAAAGTGTCTAGACCCGGAGCAAGCCAGTTATATCATCAGGGAAATACACTATGGCATCTGTGGCATCCATGCCGGACCTAAGATGATTGTGACGAAGGTAAAAAACGCAGGGTATTACTGGCCCGGGATGCATGAAAGTGCAGTAAAAGAGCCCCAACAGTGTGACGAGTGCCAAAAGCACGCACTAATCAGCCTCCGAGCCAAGAATGAGATGATACCGGTAACTGCTGCATGGCCCTTCCAAAAGTGGGGCGTTGATATCGTCGGGCCTTTTCCAAGATCAAGCGGAAGCGCTTAGTACCTGCTAGTCGCAGTGGATTATTTCACCAAATGGGTGGAAGCTCGACCATTTACAGTCATCTCCGGCTACAACGTGACGCGTTTCTTCTGGGAACAAATCGTATGCCGATTCGGTCTTCCACTCTACATTATAAGCGACAATGCAAAGCAGTTTGCAGAAAACCCATTTAAGCGCTGGTGTGAAAATCTAAAAATTAACCAAGTCTTTTCCTCGGTCGCCCACCCCCAGGGTAACGGGCAGGTCGAACAGATAAATCGACGAATCGTCGATGGGATAAAGAGGAGGCTCGGTTACGAGGGAAAAGGTTGGGCGGACGAGTTGCCGAACGTTTTATGGGCGCACCGAACACTGCACAAGACTAGCAACGGAGAAACACCGTTTAGTCTTACTTACGGTACCGAGGCAGTGATTCCCGCTGAGATCGGACTCCCAAACCAGAGGTGCAAGAATTGGGAGGAAAATGAGCATGAACTCCGGTCCAACCTTGACCTGTTAGAAGAGCGCCGGAACATCGCGGCAATCAAAGAAGCCCGATACAAAAAGAAGATTGAGAAGTACTATAACGCCCGGGCCAAACTCTACAAGTTCAAGGTCGGAGATTACGTGCTCCGAAACAACGATGCGAGCCGTATCGAAGCTCCCGGCAAGCTAACCCCTAAGTGGGAGGGACCGTACCGAGTCAAAGAAGCTAGCGACAAGGGCTCGTATGTGTTGGAGAAGATCGATGGAACCCCAGTACCCCGGACGTGGAACGGGGTGCATTTAAAGAAATGTTTCATGTGAATAGCCTGCTACGGCTAAAAAAGGATCGCTATTTTTTATTTCTTATTTCCAATTTCCGTGTGTAATTCGGGAGGGTAATGCCCCGACAATTTTCCATTTTCTTTGTAACCGGGAGGGTTTTTCCCCGGACCAATGGTTAGCAAATCAATGAATAAAGCGATCTATACTTTTATAAGTATAAAAATAGCATATGTATAAGTTCGAACAATTTCTTAAGTGTGCACAAACGGGCCTCGACCCATGCCTCGCGCCGATCGAGAAGGCTTAAATAGTTTAAAAAGAACAAAATCTATTAAGCAAAACGGTCCGTACTTAAAACGGTCCGATTACAATCAAAGGATTTTCTATTATGCTTCGGTCACCTAAGATGACCGAACCAAAAGCCTGGTCGAACAGTGAAGTTTGGACACAAACTGAAAACTAAGTAGCCAGGAATGAATAACTAATATCAAGGTCTGATTCCATACAAAACATGTCAGTTGAATATTTCAAACAAAAAATTGTACTGGTTACATGCCAAAGGAAACAGATATTTAAAATTGTACGGTCACAATGACGAATAAAAGCTAAAAGTTATATGGCAAGAAAGATCGAATTTCAAGCTTCAAAGTCTTCCTTCACTATAGGGAGTTCACTTTGTTGCTTGATAACGGACAAAGGTTCGTCCACCAAATCAGCAACCTTCCCAAGTACGGAGATATGAAAATCTTCAAAAGCCTTTATTGCAGCATTTAATTTGTCTTGAGCACCTCCATCATACCCTGGAACTTCCTCAAAGGATCGAACAGGGCCCTTAGCGGCTTCGAAGCCGTACTTAATACCTTCGTTCGCTCCAACCGCATTAACACTGTTCACCAAATCCGCAACAACTTTCTCCAGTTCCGGGCTTTGATGCACCAGTTTGACTACCTACGCGATCCCGTCTGTTAAGAACCATTGCTTGGTGAGCTTAAGCTCCGACAGTTGGGCATACGACTCAATCATATCACGCTCACAACGAATCAACATCTCCTTTGCTTCATCGATCGTTGATTTATGTGACTCAACCTCCCTGTCACGAGCTCTCTCCAATTCGTCTTTAACTAAGGAAAAACAAGGTTCAATGAACAGGAAAGGAAGTAATAAAAAAAAAAAGATTACGAACATACCATCAACCAAGCGGTGATAATCGGCCAGAAGTTGATCAAGAGATGTCTGCATTTCCTTCAGCTCAGCCGCATGCTTCTTCTCCACACTAGATAATTTTTTCTCCAAGTCAGTGAATTTCGACTTGAAAATTTCCAAGTCTTGAAGAGCTTTGTCTCGAGCCTCATAAGCGGCTGCAGCCGAAGCCTGGGTAGATTTGTTAACTTTTTTTGCCTTTAAGTTTTGCTCCTTTAAACGGTCAATCTGAGATCGAAGAGAGCTTAGTTCTTGTTTAGTCTTCGATCGGACATTATCTTCATTTTTCAAATTAGCAATTTCGCGTCGGAGCTTGTTACAGGTTGACTCCGACTCGATCCAACGTTTATACGATTCCACCACCAATGAGTTAGATTGAGCTTGATTTATCATAAGGGCATTCCCAAGTTCCGGGCCGCTCATCTTCCGATAATGAGAGTGCTCAGCTGGAGTCCCCAAATGAAATAATGCCATTTTCGCTGACAGAGCATCCACTATCCGATCCTTGTTCGTCAGCGACCACTCCGGAACGTACTTCTCCAATGCTCGAGTTGAATCCATATCCTCAATGCCGCCCGAACCTACGTCCCGTGATAAGAAAACAGCTTCAGTGTTATACCATAAAGGGGACGAAGAGGCACTGTCACCACCATCAACTGGCTTGGGGCTTGGCCTTGACACGTTAGAAGCAACCCCCGTGGTAAACTTACCCGAAGGAGAAGGTTCGGTTTTCTTGAGAGATAAAGGATCGGACATATGGACGTCTGTGATAACCTTGGTAGTTCCTCCCCCAAAAGATAAGGGGCTCAATGGAATGTTCACCGGATGGTCCCTAGGGGTTCGGCCCCCATGAAGATGGGCATCTAAATTCGCCAAAATACCTCCAGCAACAGAAAATTCGGTAACTTGGTCATTATCGTCATCTAGAGTAATAGTCTTAAGGTCCGTCTTCGTCTTCTTTTGCTTAGGTTTCGGACCGGATTTAGCTGGAACAGCCCTATTCCTTTTCAAGCTAACTTGAGGATGCTCATCTTCGTCCGTTCCTTCCTCGTCCCCATCGTCGCCACCCTCTTTTACATCCTCATCACGCATTCCTTCGTCGTCAACAGATAGGTGGATTCCTTCATCTTCGATCACAAACTTGGAACCGGACCCTTTCGACCCGATCGAACCAGTTTCCTTACCCTTACCACTGCCGGTCACCATCACAGTCTGAGCCGGAGCAACATCCGCTGTTTGTGCCGCAGGAATTGAGCCTGAACCTCCTTGACCGGCTGAACCTCCTTGGTCATCCGGAACTTCCGGTTCTCGGATCTGATAAAGATTCTCCTGCACCACGTTTAGATACGGAGGGTCACCCTTCGGTGTCCTTGTGGCTCGGATCTCAAGCTCCTTGGAATCGAAGGACTTCAGTCTTAAAGCTTCTCTCAAGCCCATAGCTGCAAAAAAGTAAGCAAGTAGTATCCGAAGTCCGGTATAATGAAAGGAAAGATAAAAATAAAAATAAAATAATTATACGAGTGACACGACGAGCACCGTATCAAAAGTAAAGGCATGACTAACCCTTTCCGTTCCACCTAAGGGTAGGATACCACTCCGGTTCGGCCCAAATCGTGTTGATCCGTCCCATAACAAGAATGTGTTCCGGATAACTTTGTATGCGGCCTGCTTCTTTAATCAAGTTTGCGTATAAGTCCCTATTAAATTCAAAGTCTTCAGGAAGAGAAGACGGGAGCTTCGTCTTTTTGGTCCTCCATACCATAAACTCCGGAACGCACCGGTCATCAACATAGAAAAATCGTTCCTTCCAGTCCTTTATGCTAGTAGTAATCCATGTATAGCAGCGGGAATTTTTATCTCTGACCTCAAAGGTGTACCAGTTGCCGGACCGATTCAATTTGTAAAAAGCCCGGAACACATCCAAGTCCGGGTCGGATCCCAAACTACGACAAGCCAACTCAAAATGACACACCTTGGCAACGCCGAAGGGGTTCATTTGAGAAATATGAACCTCGTGAAACGTAAGAACTCCGATCAAGAACTTCGTCAGAGGAAGACGATAGTTACAATAATCGAATAAACGAGTGTAAACCCCTATCTTCCCCGAAGGAAACGGATAAATAGGCATGTTCTTTTTGGGGAGAACGGGGTGCAGAGATGCAGGGACTGCATATCTTTCGACGTACCAGGCTAAACCATTTTTATTCAAAACGTTAAAGCAACCGGACAAGTTGTTCTTCGCCATTATGTAAAGAAGAAACTAACCTGTGTCGCAAACCTGCTGTCTCAGAGAAAAGGGGTGAAGAAGATGAGGTAAGAAGTGAAAGCGGAAAGTTACCTTTTCTCCTTTTTTATAGAGATATGTAACCGACTTAAAACCGCCAATCAAGTGGTGACACGTCATGACAGCTGACGCACACCAAACGTCACATCAAGCGGGAAATATAAAGTGACCGTCGGTTACCCAACTAAGGTCACCGCCTAGAAATTTAAAATTCGAAAAACTTAACAAAACGACAAATCAGAGATTTAGACCGCCAAAATTGCGCCGTTATAGTTCGAAGCTTTTATCTAAGAAACGCTACGAACTAGGGGGACTTGATGAGGATACGTCCCTGACCGGACCGAATCATCGCCATAAATAGAACCGAATCATGGCACACCAAGGTCGGACCGGACCTTGCACCATAGACGAATCGGACAGATACGCTGGTGCGGCATAACTAACTGGGTCCCACCACCATAACTGCCATGATAGCGACTGGTCCGACCCTAACTAACTTGCCATGTCAGCACACCCAAAAGCTATAAATACCCCGCCAAGACTTCCAGCAATGGGTAATTGCTACTTTCTCTCTCTAAACTCTCCTCTCTCTCTCCCTGACCTATTTCCTCCTCACAAATACTTATTCTCACGCCCGAGCTTGGTCACAGAGAGGCCCCCCTCCCTGTGACGAGGCTAACGGTGTGTTTGTTCTCTTGTGATCTTGCAGGTTTCTTGCTAGGTCATCTGAAGCTCTACTCTGACCAGGTCGCACCAACTGGTTTTGAGTCTTCATTTGTTGAGTTTTATTTCATTTAAACTGTATTGAAAGCCATCCTCTTCATTCTTATCATAAAGTCATCGACAGGAGTCAAAACAAGAACAAAACTGAACAAAACTAAATCAAAGAAAACCCACAGTTATGTGTTTGTATTGATTCAATTGAAAGGAAATGGGCTTTTTATTTTACCTAAACTTTAATCAACACCATCTTTATAAATAAACGACCGAACCGAACAAGAGGGAACATCAATTACAACATTTCAAAACTCACGAATTCTAATGTGGTTGGCTCTTGTTATTCATTGGTTATATAACATCAAAAAAAGAAATCAACTGAGTTCAAAGATATACCGAAACGATATAAGGGCCGCGGGCTTTCCGGTCGTCATCTTCGAGTCTCCGACGCGATTCGGACGGCTCCGGTGAACTCCAGTGACGACTAGCTTTCTCCGACATGTTTGTTATCGTTCTCGCGAGTGAAACAACGGTGAGAGGGTGGCGAAACGTATCGTGGCTTCGTCACGGTTCCGGTTGTTCTCTTTTCTTTTATGCAAAAAGAGAAGAACCGTGTCCGACTCGATGAACTCCGGGCATGATTCCGGCGAGTTCTGACCTCTCCGGTGATGCTTCGAACCCTGGTGAGATTCCGACTACGGCGAATGGCTTTTGCATTTCGTGAGAAAGAAAGAGAACGAGGGAGGTGGATGTGTCGAGATGTGTGGGTTTGTGAGGATGTTGAGATGGAACCTGGAATGGTATATATTGATGATTATGCTACTGTATGAAGCCATGATTTGGTTTGGCAACCTTGGAAGAGAAGGATTTAAAAAGGAAACATGGTTGTCTGTAGTTGTTGGGCGGTAACATCTAGTTTCAAAAAGGGTTCAATGTATGCTGGGCCGTCTCCGAGAAAAATAAAAAAAATTAGGCCTCGGGCGAGACAAAAAAATTGGGCCCATTACTTATAATATAAACTCATCAAATATATACCATGAAACCACAATACAACAATAATTGTTGTAAAATGAACAAAACAAAAGTAGTGTAACAAAATAATCAAACTTACTTGAGCGAATCATGTGGCTCTTTTAGCCTTTTTAGAAGCAAGTTGATAATATTCAACAATCAATTTATATATTAATCTTATCTGGTTAATTGGTTTGTGGGAAATTGTAAAAGAATATTTTGATTTATTTTTTTTGGGTTTCTTTCTTGTGCCAATAATCCAGAATTCAAAAAAAAAAAAAAAATTATAAGTTAGTGCGATATTACATTTTCCTCATATAAAGTCTAGCTCCACTAATACTTATTTGTTTTCAAATATACACTGAAGAATATTGATAGGATAAAATTATTTATTTTGATTATTTAATACTCAAAATTTATTAAACTTGTAAATTAACAAATTATTGAATACATTGAGGGATAATTAATTTTATGTTAAAAAATATTAAAATAGGCTGTTCTTTTGAATTTTCTATATATTACGTATTTTTCATAAAATGGAGTTTCCTCTTATGAAGTTAAAGATCTTATTTTGTTTTGTTTTGTCCTTTGATTTTAAGAAAAGGTTTGACCGTATACACTTGCATATTCCATCATTTTTTTCACTTAAAAACATATATATTTAAAGCACGTGAAGAGGCTCTCATCCCCAGATAATGATATCACTACCTCTTGTAGTCGCCCCACTGCAGCAGTCTAACCCAATAACCCAGGCCCCAATCACTAATAAAATACATGTAATCAGAATTTCAAATCTCGGGCCCCTTTTAATTTTGGGCCTTGGCATTTGCCCGGGCTGCCCAGCCCAATAACCGGGCCTGAATGTATGAGTGTATAAGCATTAAACGCTGGAAGAACCAGCCGATTTCCAAGATACGGCGGAGTGGGTTTTTTTTGCTTTCAAAATGTAAATTTTATAATTCGCACAAAGGCCCCCTTAAGTTTAAAATTTAGCTAACTAGGTAATTTGACTTGGTTAGGTTATATAACTTAGTTAACTTGTAGGATCTAACAACTAACTAGGTTTTTTTTTTTATAAACAAACAAAACTTTTATTATTAATTAATTTAATTAATTAAACAAATAAAATGAATAACCATATTTATAACCGGATTAAATTAACGATAAAAACCTTCTAACGATTATTTATTTCGCGAAGCTTTCGAGTTTCAAGGATTAGGATTCGGATCTTTCAAAACGAGACGGGTTTTGGCAATACATTTTGACAGATGTTACAATTCGACCACCCGATAGCGCATATGCGCATACAGCCAGTTTAAATAGCATAAAATATATAAACTAGCCGAATCGGGTCAAAACCTTTCAAAATCAGTTCTAATCAGAATGTTTGGTTATTTAACTCATATAGTACGAGTCCTTACACTCGGAAGGGTATAAACCATATTCTATCTGGTCAACGCTTAATCTAGTAAATCATACGTATCTATTAAGTTAACCGATCAAAGTCAAATGACTTTATAAGACCCATTAACATTCTAACGGATCATAGTACTGTTCATTTCAGACTAGGAGTCTCTAGTAAATTGCACTTGTGTTTAGGTTGTTTTGAAATACGGTTGTGCTAAACATCTTTGATTTGTAAAGACTAGCACTAGTAAATACTCTTAGCCTATTTTCCTTTATAAAGGCTTGGGATACGGCACTAGCTGCTTGGTTGGGTATTGAAAAAAGGATTAATGATGTTAATGAAATTTAAATAACCCCTTTTAATCCGTTTTGCTTGATAACTTAAACATTGGGGATAATACGACCGTGTCCTGAATAACCCGACTCATTTAATTGCAAATGGTCACGACCTAAGCGCGAGGTATAGGCATAAACCTGACAGACGCTAATGTTATATTTATATGATATTGAAAATGTGGTGTGTCGATTAATCATGTACCGGCGGTTAGTTCTGGTCCCCAACTGTATTGACAGGCATGTAAAACTAGTAACAAGAGATATAGTTTGTCCCGGGTTATTTAAAACAATATACCAAATGGTATCAAATAAAATTTTGAAAAGATTTAAAAAAAAGAGCCGGTTAATTGTATTTACCAGTGAAAACTGACGTATTTTCAAAAGACTAAGCGCGGGTTATTTAGCAAATACAAAATAGGCTGGAGTTGCTCGGTTTTGATATATTGGAATTTGCAACTCCACAAAAAGACCTTATTAGTCTAATGTCTTATTTTATATCATTCGATCCGCCTGTGGATATTTTAGTGCGAACAACTTATGTAATAATTTTGTACTTTATTTTTCCGGTTAGTACTTTGTATAATTTACTTTAAAATTCTCATCTTCCGCTGTGTATTGTGATTATTGATATCAATCGTCACACATATACCTGAAGTCCGGGCCCACCGGGAAATCAGGGTGTGACAGATATTCCCGATATCAGTAAATTTCTTTTTAGTTCTACCATTCGTCTTTCTTCTTATTGCTGCTATTAGTGTTTTAAGTCTTAATTGTTAGTTGGTTACTATTATATATTAGTGTTTTAAGTCTTAGTCAGTTCCTATTTGTTGCAGTATTTGTGTTTTGTAACTTGCAAAAGGTTAATTTGTTATGGTATGTAAGTATATTGAATTGTTAGTGTTAAATTGCTATATATATAAATTTAGCGTGATATTAAAATTATCGTTACCGTACCGCGATAACCAATATCTCAAATATCAGTCCTTGACCGATATCCAATATTTTACCCATTGACTACTTAGTCCGCATGCCTAACTTCATCCACTTTCCTGTTAAGTCTATGTCACATGTTAAGCATGTGATAGGCATTTTTATAATTAACCATATGTATTGTTGACTTAACTTACCGTGATTAAAATGTCATTCTAGTTATCTATGGTTTATTACTTAAACAATAAGCAGTTTTTCTTATTATTGCAGGCCTATCTTTGCAACTTTGATGCGTATGCTATTTTTTTAGATAACTTTTTCTAAGTACATTTTTCATGCATATGTTATTTTTTAAGATAAATTTTTCTAAGTATATTTTAACATTCTAACCGTGTTTTAAAAACATTTTTTACTCGTTTGTTAATGAATGAAAATGGTTAATTAAAATTTATTTTGATCAAAACGTTTGTTTCTTTCCTCAAGTGACGTTAACACCAGAGCCGTTTTCGAGAACTCTCAAAATAATTTAGGCCTCAGACGAAATAAAAAAAGTTGGGCCCAAAATTGTGGTAAGAGGAAATGAATTAAAAGAAAATAAGACTTTGGTGATGGAGTCAATACTTGAACTTGAGACCTCAACGTTATCTTGAGGTTGTCTTTAACTTGAGACCTCAACATTATCTTGAGGTTGTTTTTTTTTCCACTCTCCCGCCAAGACTTTTATGTATAACAAATGAATGCATATATTAAATATATCATTTACTATATATATAAAAGCTTATAAAAACCTTTCAGACCTTTTGAAAATTTGGGTCTCAAGCGACGGCACAGGTTGGCCGGCCTAAGAGCCGGCCCTGGTTAGCACGCCCACAAAACAAATAAACCATTTAACAACCATATATTTCATATCCACTCATAGCTTTTAGAGAATAATGACCACAAGAATAAATAGTTAGATCAAATTTTTCAGATAATTATTAATTAATATTGATTTTTTTCTTTTGAAAAAACCAGATTAATCTAACACCTGATTTCTCAAAACCATTTTAGACTAATGGGTATGGGGGCCGGCTGAGGCCCGGCTAGGACCGGCGCCGGTCCCCCACACCACCCCCCTCATGTCCGGCTCGGCCCAAACGGCTCCCCACAGCCGGTGGCGCCGTGCCTCTCCTCTCCCCTTTCTCTCGCAATAACCTATACATACATACATATATATACATAAAGGGGCTCATCCCCCACCCCCCTAGGTTCATCCCCTTCAAGCCGAGCCTACGTGGCGCCTACGTGGCGGCTACGTGGCGGCTCATCCCCTCCAAACCTATCCTCTCCTCTCCATACCCTTTAGACTAACAACCATATATTTCATATCCACTCATAGCTTTTAGCGAATATCGATCATCAGAATAAATAGTTTGATCAAATTTTTATCAGATAATTAATATTGACTTTTTTCTTTTGAAACAAATTAGATCAAAATAAAAACAAGAAATTTGAGCCTTAAAGATACGATTCTTATATGTCCTTAACATTTTGTCTATATCAAGTTCAATTATTTGTTTGTCACAGTCATAAAATTCTTATATTTCCCTAACATTCTGTCCATCCATATCAAGTTCAATTATATGTTTGTCAGTCATATTTCTAACATGCAAACTATTGATTTTGTAGTTTTATAAACAAGAGTGCTACAATATAACAGTTTTTTATATTTATTTATGACTTAAAATTATTTAAATTTGATAATTTTGCAAATATAATTTAATATACCGGTAATATTTGTTAATTTCCAAGATTTGATATTTATTTAGAGATATACCAAATAAGTGGGCATGGTTTCACCTTTTTACTCTAGATGCAACACTACTTTTTTTAATTAGATCAAAAAATACATATAGTTAATTACGAAAATGGCCAGCACATGCTTACCATGTGACTTAGGGGTTGTTTGGCAACTTCTAAATGGTTAAGAGTTGAACCAGTAAGAGATCTAAACTATTAAGTGTTGAACCAGTAAAAGATCTGAATCATTAAAAGTCAGTATAATGCTTAACCGTTCAGAGGCAAATGTCTGACCAATTCAGATTAGAGGTTTTAACCATTCAGACTCAGTATAATGCTTAACCATTCAGAGAGACAGATGTCTAGACCATTAAGACATGAGACATCTGCTCGTGAAACAAACAGTCTGAACCATTAAGCGCTAAACCAGTAAGAGGTCTAAACCATTAAAAGCTAAACAACTACTGAAATCACAATAAATTGAAACGTTGTGTTAAAATATATAAATAATACCAATTCAATAATCAAAGTTTATAATATGCTTAATATTAATTATTATTCTTTTGTTTTGTATGTACAGTGAACCATGGTTTGATCATTGGAACAAGTTTGATGTGGGCTTAGTATTTAGTAGGCTTACAAAGATAAGAAGATATGGGCTTAAGAAGCCGGGTCAAGTATTGAAGCGGGATCTCTTCTCCGGGTCACTATAAATGAGAACTAATGACTCACAAAGAGTCATTAGGAGTCGGCTTTTTACACCATCATTGTGTGTACATGTCTTTAGAAGCCTTTGGAGAAAAGTCTTAGGGTGTCCGGAGTGGTGCGGTAAAGGGGAGCGGCAAAGGGTTTTGCCGTGCGGCAACACCGCCGCCGGCCCCTTTGCCGCTGCGGTTTCAATGTTGATCGGGGAAGGCATGCCGCTGCGGTGAAGGGAGGAAGGAGAGAGAGAGGGCTGATCTAGTAAAAGTGTTTCTTGTGTTTGAAATCGATTTAAGTTTACAAATTTGACCGTTGGTGTATAAATTGCAAGACTTTCAATTTTGCAAAATATAGCAAATCAACAATAAACCACAGGGACCAAAACAACAATTTACTCTTTTATCTGTTTGAAGAAGCAATCGTGGCTGGCGATGAAAGTTTTATGCAGTGGTGCATCCAACCATTACGTCTCTTTTAGAGGTTACAAATTGCGATCCGCGGGGCAATTACAACACATGGGACCGTTCTAAACCATCACTATTACGAATTCTATATCTCTTGTTACACATCTAAACACCGTTTATCAACGAGCTCAATCGAATATCACCACCCGTTCATTCTTGCGCAGCAATTCATCACAAGCCTCAAATCAGTACATCGCAGTATCGATTGTTATTTACTATTTAGAAACTCAAAACCGAGTATAATTTCATAGTACGGGAACATATATATAATCAGGGGATACTTTTAACTTTTGGCATGTATGTTAAAAACAAATGGGAATGTTTTTCCATTTTTTTCTAGATAAAAGTAAACATTATTATATACTAGTTATAATCCAAATGTAGGAGTTTATTCATAATATCATATTCTAAATGACATCAAATAAAAGTAATCATGTTCGGATATGCACACTATTGTTTACAGAGGTAGTCGTAGTAAAGATGCCAAGCCAGCCAGCCGAAGAATAAACAGACTAGTAGCCAAGCGGTTCGGGCTTAAGTGCGAAGTGATGCATGAGGGACAGCAGGAAACCCATGTTCATCCACAGGCTGTAAACCAAACAAATATAAATTACTTAACTTGACGCGTGTCGGGTAGAGATGGCAAAATTGCCAGTGTAGTGTTGGATAGCAGGTCAAAGCAGGTTCTAGTTGAAATATGTCGGTTTAGGTTGGTCAGAATATAATTTCTTATAAATAACTTAAGACGGTTAAATATGATCATAAAATCTATATACGATATTAAAGAGTAAAATGCCATTTTCGTCCTTGAGGTTTGGCCAGTTTGCGACTTTCATCCAAATGTTTGTTTTTTCGCATCTGGGTCCAAAAGGTTTGAAATCTTGTCATTTTCATCCAGCTCGTTAACTCCATCCATTTTTCTCGTTAAGTAAGGGGTATTTTCGTCTTTTTCTTAACTTAAAGTGCAATTCAGTCTTTTTCACTTTATGTACAAGCATTTAAAACACCCCGGACCGAATTGCATTTTAAGTAAACAAAAAAGACGGAAATACCCCCGCCTTAACGGAGAAAATGGATGGAGTTAACGAGCCGGAAGAAAATGACAAGATTTCAAACCTTTTGGATCCGGATGCAGAAAAACAAACCTTTGGACGAAAGTCGCAAAACTGACCAAACCTCATGGATGAAAATGGCATTTTACTCCTATATTAAATTATTAGTTAAAAAAATGATTTTGTCCCATTTAATAACCTAAACCCAAATCGACCTGTTTAGCGATAAGTTAACTAACACAGGAGTATTTTGTCACCTGATTGTTAACTCTGCCAGCTGGCACCGCTTGTCCACTTGGAGCTGAAGGCAAGTTGAGTTCTTCGCTCAAATCAGGCTCATTATCAGGTTGAAGATATGATGGCACCCCTACACCTTCAGTTTCCTGCCCCATATCAGCCTCTAGCGCATCAAGTTCTGCATATCCAAACATAAACCGTGTTTAATCATGAAATCAACGATCCAAACAGATCAAAAGTGATTTTGATACTTGAAATGAAAAGAAAAATGTGTACTTACCACCCAAAAGTTCATCTTCATCGATATCATCGGGCACACTGTAACTTCTACCGAGAGATTCTTGTATTTCGTTGCTGATATCCATCATGTCCATCATTTCATCTTGCAAGTTCTATACAAAATATAGTAAACGATCAACAATTAAAAAGATATTCAATTAGAGTCAGAAAAGGAGGTACAAAACAAACGATACGATAGTACAAATGTACAATACTAACATCAATGTCTTGAATCTTGACGGTTTTCATCATTCCTTTCAACTCTTTATTTGCTGACTTCAAAGCCGACATCTGAAAGATGCAAAAGTTAAAAATGACAACAGCACAATAAATATAGAAGATATTGCAACTGTGCAAGTTAAAGATGAGTAGATGACTTAAAAAACAGTAACAAAAACTTGAGAATCGTAAAACATACTGTTTGCTGAGCATCTTTAATCCCTTCTGAAGCAAACGCCACTTGATCTAGGTTGAACGTTTGATTATATAACATGTCACGTTGTCCTTCATACCTTCAAAAGACAATTGAAGATTGTAATTCAATTTATGTCACGTAATGATGCATGCATATACCTGTAACATCCGGACCCTCGTACCACCGACCATTGTCAGTTTTGCCCACCAGGAGCTCAAGGTTTTGTTTCAAGTTATTCAACTGAATACTTCCCAAAAGGTCACCCATCCTGGAATTACTCGAATTCTCTCATCCACAACCAATGCACCCATCGGTGGAATTTGAGGTTGAGCATTCCTTATGAACCCAACATCTCTTCTATACGTTCAAAAGCTACAACAGACCTCTAACCTATTTACCATTTTACACTACACGATTTGCCTAAGATGTTACGAAAGTTATAATAGACTGCTAGCTACGGTTTACACAGCCAGTTTCAAGTTTCAAACTGTACCAAACCATCCGGATCTCAAACCGAGTTCGGTCGATTTCAACAGTAAATATAATAAAGACCCCTAGCCCTAATTTACAATAGTGACATTAACAACAAGTATGGAGTATCTTACATTCTTTTTTGCTTAAGAACTCTCATGGCTCGAGCCTTGACAGCTTCTTGAGCTGGACCGGGTCTAGTCTTCTTAATCTGTTCCTTATATCGAGCAAGCTCTGCATCAAGCCGTTTGATCTTCTCATCCACAGTCTCACCTCTTTTATTAATCTAATAATACAAGTTGTTAAACCAATCCCAATCAATCATCCATTTCATTTCATTTCAATAATAATAACTAAATAAATAAGAAACCCTAACCTAACAATATCTAATCATGATAATAAGTTAATAACCTTCAAATCAAACAATTGGTCAAATTAAACAAAGATCATAACATCGAATTACCCGATCAGAGGCGTCGTTAACAGACGGAGGCGGTTCTTTGTCTTTTTTAACGCCGAATACTCTCCTCATATTTGCTGTTTTACTTCAATTGATTCAAGGTTTGTGTTGGATTTGAAACCCTAATTGAACGGTGAGGATGATCTACTACGAGAGAATGAATGACAGACAGATCTTGCGTTGGAAGATTCGTCAGGATTTTGGGTGTTGGTGAGGGTGAAGGTTGTTCATGTCAATCTCTCTATTGGTGAGGGTAAGTTGCACAATAAGTCCATGTAGTATAACATTGTTTATGGAGTTAGTCCAGTAGTTTGTTTTATATTGTGTATTATACGTGTAATTTTACATACTAAATAAAAAACAATATGTCTTTAAAAATCTCATTTATTACACGGTTGAATAAATGTAATTTATATTCCAAAAAATAAAAAATTTAAATCTTTAAAAACTCTGTATATTACACGAGTTGAATAAATATAATTTTAGATTAATAGTATATTAAATAAATATAATTTTGGATTAATAGTATATTAAATAAATACAATTTTGGATAAAGTCTTATATATATATATATATATATATATATATATATATAATTGTAAGTAATCAATATATTTGATAAATAATAAAAATACTAATAATAGTAAAACATCTAATTTATATACTAAATAATAAAACAATATATCTTTAAAAACTCATTTATTAAACGGGTTGAATAAATATAATTTTATATATTAAATAATAAAAAATATTAACATTAGGGTGGTGGTCAATTGGTAAAGGCAAAACCTTTAAACACCCTAGGAGGGTGAAGTCTTTGGTTCAAGTCTCACAAACAACAGGGGAATAAAATAATTTGTCGTTCAAAAAAAATATTAATAATAATAAATATTATATCTTTAAGAACCTCGTCTATTGTATGGGTTCAATAAATATAATTTATATACCAAATCATAAAACAGTTAAAAAACTTTGTGTATTACACGAGTTGAATAAATGTAATTTTGGATTGATGGTATATTAAATAAATGTAATTTTGGATTGGCGGTATATTAAATAAATATAATTTTGGAAAAAGTCTTATATATAATAAATGTAATTTTGGATTGATAGTAAATTAAATAAATATAATTTTGGATTATATATAAAAAAATTAAGTAATTGATATATTTGATAAATAATAAAACAATAATAATAGTAAAAAAAAATCTCATACATGTATATTATCAATAAGTAATCGTTAAAGATGTTATCCAATGTTTTTTTATTCAATTAACATTTTTTGTTTAATATTATCTATAATTATTAGAAGATAAATATAAGATAAAGGCGGAAAATCTTAAAAATAGGTGTCTCCAATGAATGACACGTGTCAAATATTGGTTTCTTTTATTATATAGTATAGATATAGATTATACGTGTTGAATAAATAAATTTTATATACTAAATAATAAAACAATATATCTTTAAAAAAAAATTATTACACGGGCTGAATAAATATAATCTTATATATAAATTAATAAAAAGTTATATCTATAAGAACAATATTGAACGGGTTGAATAAACGTAATTTTATATACCAAATAAAAAAGTTATATATTTAAAATCACATGTATTACACGAGTTGAATAAATGTAATATTGTTTACCAAATAATAAAATAATACATTTTTAAAAAACCTCATTTATTACACCGGTTGAATAAATGTAATTTTATATAGCAAATAATAAATAAAATTGCATATTTAAAAATATGCGTATTACACGGTTTGAATAATGTAATTTGCTGTACTAGATAATATATATATATCCTTAAAAAACTTTGTGTATTGTACGAATTGAATAAATCTAATTTTATACATCAAATAATAAAAAGTTATATCTTAAAAAACCTCATGTATTACATAGGTCGAGTAAATGTAATTTTGTATAGTGAAAATAAAAATATTTAATATATTAACACAAAGTTTGGTTTTCGTGATAAAAATAGATTGTTCTGTTGCTGCAAAATTTGTTAACGAAGTCTCAATAAATTTAACCCTTTATTTAAAACTCCGTAAATGTATAAATGATAAATAATATTAGTTAATTTTATTTTAAGTTTCGTAAAACCTGTTTGATACCAAACTAAACAAAATGTTCAAATATATAGTTAAGATCAAATTAGATAATTAAGTTTGAATTTGAAGTAAATAAATAAATATAAAAGTAATAATTAATCTATACTATATAATAAAATTCAAATAAATAATAGAGTAAATTATGATTTTAGCCCCCGTGGTTATATCACTTTTACCCTTTTAGCCCAAATTTTTTTTTTAAACATCTAATCCCCAAACGCCTTTTTTCTAACCTTTTTGGCCCCTAACGTCTTTTTTTCTAACCCTTTTGGCCCCTAACATTTAATGGATGGGGTTAGTGTTAGGAGCCAAAAGGGGTTAGAAAAGAAGACCTTAGGGGTTATGATGTTAAAAAATTCTTTTTTGAGCTAAAAGGGTAAAAGTGATATAATCACAGGGGCCAAAATCCTAATTTACTCTAAATAATATTATAAATGAGAAGAATATTAAACATTAGAGTAAATTACGTTTTTGGCCCATGTGGTTGTATCACTTTTACTATATTAGCCCAAAATAAGAATTTTTAACATATATGCCCCCATGGTCTCTATAACTAACCATTTGGCCCCTAAGTCTAACCATTTTGGCCCCCACGGTCTCTATAACTAACCATTTTGGCCCCCTATGATCTCTAGACTTAGGGGCCAAAATGGTTAGTTATAGAGACCATGGGGGCAGATATGTTAAAAATTCTTATTTTGGGCTAATATAGTAAAAGTGATATAACCACAGGGGCTAAAAACGTAATTTACTCTAAACTAAATAATAATTATCCATAAGATATTAAACTAAATAATATTTAGTATGAGAGTTATCTATAATTAATTAGAAAAAATTAAATTAAAATAATAATTATCTATAAGAGATGCCGTAATATGATGACAAGTGTCCCCAAAGCGGTTTATTTTATTATATAGTACTAGCGGTAAGACCTGTGTGCAAACACGAGTCGTTTCTTAGAAAACCATGCATAACACATGAATAACACCATTTCCACTTTTACTTCAATGAACTTAAATGATATGGGTGATTTGGGATTTTGTAAAAATGTTTGTTTTTGTACTACTTTACAAAATTACATAGAATTCAAGAAAACGAAACAATGAATGAAACAGATGTTGAATTATTCAAAGTTCTGTTGAATACTAAATGAGATGTTGACCAAAATTCAAATAGATGTTGACCAAAAGTCAATCAGATGTTGACCAATAGTCAAACAGATGTTGACCTTAAACATATGTTTAATTTAAGGCCAAACATCTATTTATGGCCAAACATCTGTTTAAGGTAAAACATCTGTTTAAGTCCAAATATCTGATATAGAAGGCTAAACATCTGTTTAAGGCAAAACATGTGTTTAAGCTGAAACATCTGTTTATGGCCAAAAATCTGTTTAAGGTCAAACAACTGTTTAAGTCCAAACCTCTGATATAAAAGGCCAAACATCTGTTTAAGGCCAAACATCTGTTTAAGTCTGAACAGATGTTTAATTTAATCAGATCTACTGTCTTCTCACACTGTTTTCCTCTTCAAAACACTGTTAAACCTAACATCGGTTTCCATTAACTATTGACCAAAAGGAAAATATGGGTTCAAACCACTGTTTGTTATTGTACTTCTTTACAAAATTACATAAAATTCAAGAAAACGAAACAATGACTTAAAGAACTATAATTTAACACATAATCTAATCGGGCAAAGAAATCTATTATCTGACAATTCCCTGGTTTTACAACATGAAACACAACATCATCATGCCAAATACAATTATATATATCCATCCATTATTCTAAATTCATAAACCCATAAATGCAGAAGAATGTCACATTTGCGATTAATAAACCAAGTTTCTACTAATTGCAGTTACTATTAGCAAAAAGAAGCATGATATCATCTATATATAAAACATAAAGAGCTAATAACAGTGTTTTATCATGTTAGCTATACATAGCAACAAAACATCAAGTTAATAATTTAAAAAAAAAAAACATACAACATCACCATCAAAAAATTCATACTTATAATATATGATATTAGAACATACTTAAATGTCGTTGTTAAAGTGAGGTAACTTGATTTAATACGATCTTCTGTTGCGAAGACACATATGTGAAGTGCAACATATCACCAAACCTCAAGTTATTCTCAGTCATAAATTTTCGCCAACCGTCCAACGCATAATGTGGCTTCAATTCATTTAACTCCGACTTAACATCAGAAACCTCCACAACTCCAACCATGTTTTAAACGTTCAAAGGATGAAGATCAACATAAAGACCTGCTAGTCTGGCAACTTCAACAGGAAGACGCTACATGTATTGTGTAGAAAAAAATTATAGTCAGACAAATAAACATAAATCATTAGTTTATTATAAAAAATGGTATACCAGCCTATAGTCTCCTTTGTGATCAAAATGAAAGAACTCAGGGTCGAGAAGATGTCCAGAATGTTTTTTTGCAGTCTTCGTAATCTTATTTCTACAGTTAAGCTTTTTCTGAACGTTGGCGGCTCTCTTCCCCTTGATGAAAAAGTAAACATATACATGTGAATTAAAGGAATGTTGAATATATGCACAAAAAAAACAGTTTATATAAGATATACTAATTAAGTGGCGAGTATAGATACCTTAACTTTGTGAGCAGATGAAGAACATCCAATATGATCACTTGTGTCGATAGCTAAGTCAGCATTTCCCTTAGTCCTATTCTTGACCGTCTCCTTCCTCACAGAAGTAACTTTATCTTTCTTCTTAACGTATTGTCATAGAGTAACTATAATAACCATAGTAATATAACAATCTTTAAGATGGTAAACTTACATCTTGTGTTTTATTCAATCGTGAAGACATGCGTCTCTTCGACGTGCATTCGGCATTGGTTGGTAACTTCTTTTAAATAATACATTATTGGAGAAATGTAACATCAGTAAACAGCATTACTAATAGTTGTAAAAACATTAAATTCTTATATGTGTTAAACTAAAAATAAATATAAATAATTTTAATAATTTAGTAAGTACCTGAGTAATGGTTCTTCCTTCACCTACAGACACAACTTCTTCATCCTCATAGATGTCCTAGTCAACATTAATGAAATAATTAATATAATGATAAAATAATTAAAACTTTTACTGCTAATGCTAAATACATACGTACCTTGAATGCATTCTCAACATAATCAGCCTTCGATATCTCAAGTACACTATCATCGTCAGATTCAGGTTTCTTCGAAAAGCAAATCTTGGTCTAATCTCTATAAACTACTACCTCAAAAACAACATCATCAATTCTGCTAAACGCAAGCAAATCATCCTCAAGTATCCCAACATCTTTGCACATTTCAGGCCAACCTCTAGCAAATGCAAAGTTTGTATCAACCTTAGACACCTCAACATTCCAATAGGAACCCTTATAACAGATTTGAAATTTGCCACTTGGTGCGTTGTTTACGTAAAATTGTTTAATGAAGCAGTCTTTGATTACCTGCATAAAATTAAAAATAATGAATACTATACGTGAAGTATGTAACTTATGAGAATAAGTGTTGACATGTTTAAGATGCAAAAGGATTGAAGTTAAGATCAATAGTCATACCGTAAAACCAAATCTTACATAACGATTAAACGTGAAATAGGATTCACCACACATGCCATCAACAAAACATGAAAGTTCAAGCCCAAAATCACCTAACGCTTTAAAAACCAACAAAGTATCCCTCGGCAGATTGAGATCTTTAACAACATTGTACCAATCGTCAGTTATTATTGGTGTTGAATTTTTTGTTCTGACCCTCACAACCCATTTTTTACCAGACTCATCATAGATTCGCAACTTATTTTTTTGCCAACAATCTCCCTACTTTTGATTAGCAAAGGCTATAGGTACATCCTGTATATAATTTTGAAGTAGTGTAAGAAAATATAAACCATAACAATTGTTAAATATATATATCTCAATAAAATAAATTATGTATATAAAAACATGTCATACCAGTGTCAAAGATTCTGGGTTATCAAGAAACTTGACAAATGTAGTATACATGATAAAACCTGAATCAGTAAAGATGTTAAAAGATTGAAATTAAAAAGTTGGCTTCGAAGATGAACATTAACCTTTTGTATTAACAGAGTATCTATTGAAATTAATCATAGAAACAGAGCATGAGTTAAAAAATTTCTGCTAATAATAACTATTTTAATATGTTTTCAACAAATGATTCAAACACCTAACTAAACTCTTCTTGAATATATAGCAATAAACATTTAAAATCGTATTTGTAGCAAGATAGGATTTGAATTAAAATCGGTTAAACAATATAAAGTTCATTACAATATGAATGTGCATACCAGTTGCTGAAGAAAAAACAATAAAACCTCCAGTGATTGAAGTGTAGAAGACGGAGAATAAGAAAGTTGAAACCCTAGAAAATGACTGGGAAGAAGAGATTTTCGAAAGAAGTCAGATGATAGATGTTTGATGTGTAATGATGCTAAAGAAACAATGACGGTTGTGTTTTCGTTTCCCATATTTTCAAAAAATGAAAAATATTTACACATACACCCCTGATTGAATTTGTTATTTACATGTCTAAAAAATGTCTAACAAAATGTGTTTGGAAACCTCTGTTGGTCGTTGGGAACAGTGTGAGTCAAACAGTGGTTAGATAAACATAAGTTATGAGAACAGATGATAACTTTCAGTAGTTGTTTAATTTTTAGCTAACATATGTCCACGTCAGAACCTCTGTTGTCATAATGGATGACAGTCAGCAGTATAGTAAATCAACAGCTATTAGGATAAACAGAAATTATGACAACAGACGGTACCATTTAGCAGTGGATGTATTTTTAGGCAAACGTAAGTTTCAAAAACAGTTGTTTTCAATCGGTGTAACTCAACAGTCGTAAGTCTAACATCTGCTATTAGCCCAACCAATGTTAGTATCAAATCCTCTGTTAAACATTTTTAAGACTGAAAACACACCTTTTATAACAGCAGATGCTCTTTTTTTGTCAAACTTTAGCTACAACACACCTTTTATTCATTTAGTCAACAGTGGTAAATCAAACAGTCGTTAGCATACACAGTTGTTTCATCATCAGCAGATGTTCTCTTTTACCAAACTTTAACTACAACAGACATTTTACAACTACAAATATTGACTCTCTGTCATTTTGCAGGAGCACAGATTCTTCAAAAAACTACTATCAATGATCAAATTCTGAACATTTGTTTTATCTTTGCATTCATCTGTTCACCATCAAACCAACCCTTGATACTATTAAACCTCTATTGACTTACCAAACAGATATTCATACACAATTCAACATCAACGTAATCAAAATGAAACTCAAACACTAAATAAGCAAAACTAAAACGCAAAGTTCAAATCTAACAATAACAACAAGAATTAAGAAACTTTAGCTTCAACTCCATTGATTGCTGAACCTCTCAATGTATGTCCTTCAGCATCACCATGAAAACATCTCGTCAGCTCTTGAAGAGTAGCCCTATCTTCATACACATTCAAAGCTGGCCCACATTCAAACCACTGCCCATTCAAGCCACTGATGATACAAAATTCAAACTTCAAAACCTCTGACGATTCAATATTATGGCTCCAAATTCAAAATTCAAAATTATGGCTCCAGGTATATAACATATCATCTTCTTCACCTGTTCCTCGATTTGCCTGACAAAACGCTGTTTTAAAACATCTAATTTTGCATTTGTGAATGACGCCATTTAAATAAACTATATTACTCGACTTTCCTGAAATTTACTACAAAACAGGTGAAGTGACTATGAGTTTATATACTGAAATTTATAATTGTGAAAACATGTAGATTTAATATAAATATATTGATGTATATTTCAAAACAGCAGTCTTTTAATGCAAAAACCTTTTTAGGCAAGCATAAGTTTCAAAAACAGTTGTTTTCAATCGGTGTAACTCAACAGTCGTAAGTCTAGCATCTGCTATTAGCCCAACCACTGTTAGTATCAAATCATCTGTTAAATATTTTAAGACTGAAAACACACCTTTTATAACAGCAGATGCTCTTTTTTTGTCAGACTTTAGCTACAACACACCTTTTATTCATTTAGTCAACAGTGGTAAATCAAACAGTCGTTAGCATACACAGTTATTTCATCATCAGCAGATGTTCTCTTTTACCAAACTTTAACTACAACAGACCTTTTACAACTACAAATATTGACTCTCTGTAAGTTTGCAGGAACACAGATTCTTCAAAAAACTACTATCAATGATCAAATTCTGAACATTTGTTTTATCTTTGCACTCATCTGTTCACCATCAAACCAACCCTTGATACTATTAAACCTCTGTTGACTTACCAAACAGATGTTCAGACACAATTCAACATCAACGTAATCTAAATGAAACTCAAACACTAAATAAGCAAAACTAAAACGCAAAGTTCAAATCTAACAATAACAGCAAGAATTAAGAAACTTTAGCTTCAACTCCATCGATTGCTGAACCTCTCGATGTATGTCCTTCAGCATCGCCATGAAAACATCTTTTCAGCTCTTGAAGAGTAGCCCTATCTTCATACACATTCAAAGCTGGCCCACATTCAAACCACTGCCTATTCAAGCCACTGATGATACAAAATTCAAACTTCAAAACCTCTGACGATTCAATATTATGGCTCCAAATTCAAAATTCAAAATTATGGCTCCAGGTATATAACATATCATCTTCTTCACATGTTCCTCGATTTGCCTGACAAAACGCTGCTTTAAAACATCTGATTTTGCATTTGTGAATGACGCCATTTGAATAAACTATATTACTCGACTTTCCTGAAATTTAATACAAAACAGGTGAAGTGACTATGAGTTTATATACTGAAATTTATAATTGTGAAAACGTGTAGATTTAATATAAACATATTAATGTATATTTCAAAACAGCAATATTTTAATGCAAAAACCTTTTCAAACCCCAACTTTTATGGGAAACTTCAGCTTCTACCACTGGTCAGACACCAGCGATGTTAAAACACAGTTCTCCATGTGTTCTCTCAAAGAACAAAGAAGAGACGAAGCACTAAACATTCAAAGTTGACATAATCAATGACACTAATTACAACAAAACCTGCAACATGCTAACTGACCTGAAATTCAAAAGAGAGCATGAAATAACATGGAGAAGGTTGATGTGTGATGGGAAACTTCATTGAAACGACGATGTTGGAACAATGATATTGGAACGATAACATGTAAACAGAATCATCAAAATTCGGACAAATAGATCGGACGGAACTCCGGCTGATATATTTACATACCATTGACTGAGTTGAGCAACTGGAAGTGATGCCGGTGTGATCTTTACCTTCTTGCGTTGAAGAAACATACTGGAGAGAGAGAAAGTGAGTTTTAGAGAGAGAGAGAGAGAGAGAGTTGAGAGAGAAATAGATTAGAGAGAGTAATTGATTGAAGAAGATGGTATGTTATATACCTGGAGCCATAATTTTGAATTTTGAATTTGGAGCCATAATATTAAATCGTCAGAGGTTTTGAAGTTTGAATTTTGAATCACCAGTGGCTTGAACGGACAGTGGGTTTTTATTACAGAGGTTTTGAATGGGCAGTGGTTTAAATGTGGGCCAGCTTTGAATTTTAAAGTCTTTATATATTAGCCTTTATGATGTAATAATGACATAAGAAAAGCCTTGTTGGACATGCTCTCATGCTGACACATCAGCTTTTCTTATGTCACTGGGATTTCTCCTTTTATAGAAAGTATAGATAGATTCTTATTTATCTTGTTACCAGGCAAGTAAAATAGTAAACTTTATCTCCAACTTGTTTATACAGCGTTCCACTTTCCTTCTCATCATTCATTTGAAAAATACTATCGACATTTGTTTAACGATTATGACTTCATGGTCTAGCACCGCTCCCTCTCACCATCCACCTCTAGCCACCACCGTCTTCGCCGATTTTATCTGTGTTCATTTGTGTTTGTGAACACGTTCCTTTCCTTAATGAACGAACACGAACAAAAGTCTCGTTCAGTAAGAGTTCATGAACCATTTGTGAACACATTATATCCTTAACGAACGAACACGAACAAGGCCTTATTCGTGTTTGTTCGATTTGTTTACAACCCTATTTACATTGGATTCTTATTTTCATTTCTATAATGTAAGTATTTAACTAAACAACAAATTTATCTATAAAGTGTCTTCATCTTTTAAAACCTTTTACATTCGATTCCTTATGTTTATCTCTATATGGTTAAATTATATTAATTATATTTTCTTTTTCTTTCACTTACAACCGCTGAACCATTGAAAAAATATATGAAATATACATATTGTGTGAATAGTAATCTCATATATAGAGAACTACTATTCAATCTATATATTTATTCACTATTATATAGGAAAACAAGATGCAGCGTAACAATAGATATTTTTTTTATTATAAGGTTGAGAAGGATACATGGATTTCAAAGTAAACTCTTGTAGCTTGCTTATTATATCATGTGGCTTGTGGGAGTTGTGAACACCAATATGAAAAGGAAGGAAGGGATCTCAACAGGGTGACATTAACAGTAAGATAATCACTAAATTTTTCGTTTCCAATCTTCCACCGAAGTGTTCGTCTTCGGATCTCAAGGAGTTTTTCGGGACTTTCGGTACGTTAGAGGGTTCGTATATTGCTCGTAAGTTGGATAGGTGGGGGAAACGGTTTGCGTTCTTATCATTCAGGGATGTGATCGATGTGAAAAGAATGGAAGGGGAGATGGGGGATGTTTGGATGGGCTCATATAAATTGTTTGTGGTTTTGGCGAGATTTGTAGATGGGGAGACTAGATACAAGGACAAGCAGGAGCCAAAAGGTAAAAGTATTATGAAGGAGAATGCTACCCATGCAAACCCTAAGGTAGGGTCGTCGACATACATTCCTGTAAACTCCAATGTTTCGAGGCCTTCACGGGTCGATAATGGAAAGGGTAGAACTTATCTTGATTCGGTGCTTAACAAGAACACGGTTGAAGTGATCAATGTTGATGATAACGCTCGGGGTTTTTCTGAGTGGAATGGTTGTTCTTTAATGGGTAAGGTAGTAGATTTCAAAGCTCTAACTTCATTGAAGGGATGTTTGAATTCGGGAGGGTGGGGCTCCGTAGATATCAAGTATGCCAGTGGTTATGTTGTGTTGTTGGTGTTTAGAAGTATAGCAGATTGTGAGAGGTTTTATGCGGATAAAGGGTGGTGGTCGAGGATCTTTAACAGCCTTTTTATTTGGGATGGTAGCTCCATGGTGGTGAATGAAAGAATTGCATGGCTTCAAGTTCATGGGAATCCAATTCATCTTGCTATTGATTAGGGTTGTAAACAAGCCCGGAAGCTCGAGAGCTACTAGTGATCGACTCGGTTAAAAGCTCGAACGAGTCGAGCCTTAAAGAGCCCGAGCCCGAGCTCGAGCCTGAAATAGAGCTCGTTTAGTTATCGAGCCCGAGCTCGAGCCTGAAATACAAAGCTCGTTTAGGCTCGCGAGCCCAAACGAGCCTAAACAAAATTTTAGTTTTTTTATATATAATATAATAATGATGATGATAACATTGGTGAGCCAAGCTCGAGCCGAGCTTTGGCTCGTTTAATTGCTGTTGAAACGAGCTCGAGCCAAGCTTTTAGCTTATTTGAGGTTGTTCTCGAAATAGCTCGAGCCGAGTCGAGCCGAGCTCGAGCTTTGGGTTTTACTCGCGAGTCGAGCTCGAGCTCAGAAAAGTAGGCTCGAACCGAGCCGAGCTTGAGCTTCATAAAAACATAACGAGCCGAGCTCGAGCCTCGTCGGGCTCGGGCTCGACTCGGCTCGTTTACACCCCTACTATTGATGAAGTATTTGATTTGGTGGGTGCTCGTTATGGTGAAGTGGTTCAACCGGCTCGGATGACGACTTCGGATAACAACTTTTCTTATGCTTATATAGGTGTGCTTTGTAAATCTCGGGGGAGGATTGTGGATCGGTTCGACATTAGGTGGAGGGGTTGCGTTTATAATGTGTGGATCGATGAAGAGGCCGGAGAATGGGTTCCCGATTGCGTCGAGGATTTTGATATGGGGTCTATAGATGGTATTGAAAATGTGGCAGGAAATCGTGTTATAGAAAAGGAGGTGGTCAGTAATGAAAGTCATAAGTCGGCACCTATTATTGATAGAGATTTTGAGATGGGAGAAATTCCTGGTAATGGTAATGGTGAGGATACATCCGCAGTGGATGTGACGGGAGATGGGTTGGGTTTTCAGAATGAGACTGGGGACGGTTCTGGCTGCGTATCGGCAAGTAATGAAGAGAACCCGAAGGCCAATACCTCAGTTACCAAAAAGAAGTTTCGAAGGAAATCCTTATTCAAAAATCGGGGAGAGTCAAGTGGATCGTTAGAAAAACCAAGGAAGCGTTTACGGGATGACAATGATTTATTTGGTCTAGATAAGCTAATCGGTATTTTGAACGACAATCCGAGGCAGGTTAACGAGGAAGAGGAAGTACCGAGCGATGTGTTCGTAACTCCAGATTTAAACAGAAGTTCAGAGGCAATTGTGGATGTAAGCAATAAGGAAAATCATGAAGTGGGAAGAGTAGTTATTAACGTGGATGAGCCGAATGGAGTAGAGTTTATTTCACACGACGTGGATGAAACTGTGAAGGTTGGAAAATCCTTGGGAGCTAATGATATTGAGACTTTTGTTCCTCAAATACATGAGGCGATCGCTAATGAAGGTTATCAAGCGGTTGAGCGATGAATTTATTGTCAGTTAATATTCGCGGGCTGGGGAGGGTAGACAAAGCGGATTGGGTTCGGGGCTTTCATGTTAAGCATGAAGTTGGTTTTATTATGTTTCAAGAGACTCAGTTTTCGGTGGTGGATTCAGTGGATTTGGGGAGATTCTGGGGGAGAGGGGATTTTCGTTATGAATGGGTTCCGTCGTCGGGAAGATCTGGTGGTTTGCTCTCTATGTGGGACCCGATGATTTTTAATATGGAGGATGTTGTAAAGTTTTCTAATTCTATGCTTGTTTCGGGTAAGGTGAAAGGTACTGGTTTCAATTGTCATTTGTTGAATGTGTACGCTCCTCAGGCTCTGGCGGCTAAACGTCTCTTATGGTCAGAGATTAGTGGGTTGGTGGGGGTTGGAGACGGGTTATGGACGGTGGCGGGGGATTTTAATGCAGTTAGATAATAATAAAAGTAAACTATAATCTTGTAAAATAACCTAAAATAAAACTTTGTAAGATAAATGGTGTGTAATGACGCATATTATAATATATATATAAAAATGGAATCAAGAAATCGATAGTTTTGGCTATATGTGTGTTGTAAAAATTGTATGATTGTTTTGTGTATAATTGTTATTTATTCGATACTAATAAATTACATATATTAATTATCAGATGGAAAACGCTAATAATGAACCAGTTAATGAGGTTAACCAATCTGAGCAACACCCGGAGGATCAATTTATGACTAGGCAAGATATAGAAAATATCGTTGCTCAAGGGATAGCCAATGCTATTCCAGCAATACTTGCTGCTGCTCAGAAACCTGCTGAACCTCAACAAATCATTCCTAGCAAACGTATTTCTGAAGATAACTTCAGTAATAGCATAAACGGAGGCGGTAATCATACTAATCACGATAATGATCCACTGCAAGCTCCGCTCCCTAAGAAAATGAAAGCTGCAACGCCTGGTTGCACTTACAAAGAATTTCTTGCTTGTAAACCCGCGGAATTTGCAGGCAATGAAGGAGCGATTGCGGCACTACGTTGGTTAGAGAAAACCGAGGCAGTGATTACAATAAGTAAATGTAACAAAGACGACAAGGTCATATACGCGTCAAATCTTTTCAAAGAAGGGGCACTAGAATGGTGGAACACGGTGTTACAAGCAAAAGGAAGGATGATGGCGTATGCCATGAACTGGGAAGAATTTAAGAGTCTTGTAGAAAGAAAATTCTGTCCCGAATATGAAAAACGATCAAATGGCAAATAAATTCCTAAATCATAGAATGATGGGTGTAGATTGTCGCGGTTATACTTCGACATTCTTTGAATATGCTAGAGTGGTACCAACACTGGCTTCGCCAGAACCGGTACTCATTTCTCGCTATATTTGGGGACTGATTGGTGAAATCCGTAACATCGTTAAAGCTGCGAGACCTCGCACTATTGACGATGCGGTGGAATTAGCTAACACCCTAACTGATGAACTGGTACGCACAAGAGATGAAAACAGGAAAAAGGAACTGGCTCAGAAAATTACCCAAGGATTTCGTACGGGTAATAATAGCAGCTTAAGGAGAAGAGGAACAGGGCAATCTTCAACTCCGCCGTTCTGCAAGAATTGCAAAAAGAAACATTATGGAAGATGTAATGTAACCTGCAACTTCTGCAAAGTTGTAGGACATCGCGAAAAAGACTGCAGAAAGAAAACAAGAGTCTGCTATAACTGTGGAGAAACATGACATTTTAAGCCAGAATGCCCTAAGTTAGTTAAACCAGCAGACAACAAAGCTAAACCAGCCGACGGAGCTACCAAGAAGAATGTTCATGCATTCCAATTAACTACTCAGGAGGCAGAACTCATTCCAGATGTGATAGCTGATACGTTCTTAGTTCACAACATTTATGCAAAAGTATTATTTGACTCTGGTGCAAACCAAAGTTTTATAAATACTTCATTATGCCAATCACTTAAATTACCCTTAACCAACCTTAGGCAGATTTTTACAGTCGAAACGGCAGATGGAAATTCTATTACCATAGATAAGGTTTTGCAAAAAGAAAATATAGAACTTTCAGGTCATAAATTTCATGCAAACCTATTGCCAATGAATTTAACTGGATTCGATGTTGTCTTAGGAATGGATTAGTTAGTAGCCAACCATGCTCGAATCCTTTGTGATAAAAATTCTATAGAAATCCAGGCACCTACTGGGGAAGTAATCATGATTACAGGAGATAAACCACGTAAGCCCATGAAGTTCATATCAGTAATGAAAGTTGCTAGTTATGAACGGAAACAAGGAATAGTATATATGATTTCAGTAATCATTAATACTAAGGGTAAAGAACTTAAGGAGATTCCTGTAGTCTCAGAATACCCCGATGTATTCCCAGAAGAGTTACCAGGATTACCACCCGATAGGGAAGTAGAATTTAGAATTCATCTAATTCCAGGAACTACACCGATAGCCAAAGCACCTTATCGGTTAGCACCCACAGAAATGTTAGAATTGAAAAAGCAATTAGATGAATTACTAAGTAAAGGTTTCATACAACCTAGTTCATCCCCGTGGGGAGCACCAGTGTTGTTTGTGAAAAAGAAGGATGGTTCAATGAGAATGTGTATTGATTATAGAGAATTGAATAAGGTTACAATTAAGAATCGATACCCATTACCTAGGATGATCTGTTTGATCAACTTCAAGGAGCTAGATATTTTTATAAGATCGACTTACGCTCCGGATACCATCAATTGAAGGTACAAGAAGAAGACATACCTAAAACTGCTTTTAGAACTAGGTATGGTCATTACGAGTTTACAGTCATGCCCTTCGGATTAACGAATGCACCTGCCGCATTCATGGATATGATGAATAGAATCTGTAAACCGTATTTGGATAAATTTGTAATTGTCTTTATCGATGATATACTTATTTATTCAAAAAGTCAGGACGAGCATTGTCAACACTTGCATGCGCTCTTAACTTTGTTAAGAAAAGAAAAGCTTTATGCCAAATTCTCGAAGTGTGAATTTTGGTTGCAAGAAGTGCAATTTTTAGGACACATGGTGAATCACGAAGGTATTCATGTAGATCCTGCCAAGATAGAGGCCATTACCAAATGGAAGGGTTCCGCAATCTGCAATGGAAATTAGAAGTTTTATAGGTTTAGCTGGATACTATAGACGATTTATTAAGGATTTTTCCAAGATAGTTGTACCATTAACTAAGCTAACCTGTAAAGCAGTTAAGTTTGAATGGGGACCTAAGCAAGAAGAAGCTTTTAGGATTTTAAAGCAAAAGTTAACAAATGCTCCAATCTTAGCCTTACCAGAAGGGACTGAAGATTTTGAAGTTTACTGTGATGCTTCAAAACTAGGATTAGGATGTGTGCTAATGCAACGCAAGAAGGTAATTGCGTATGCTTCAAGACAATTGAAAAGGCACGAGGAAAATTATACAACTCATGACTTAGAATTAGGCGCCATAATTTTTGCTCTTAAGATTTGGAGACATTATCTGTACGGAAGTAAATTTACTGTCTATACGGATCACAAAAGTTTAAGATATATATTTGGGCAAAAAGAGTTAAACATGAGGCAAAGAAGATGGATGGAAATCCTAAGTGACTACGACTGTGATATTCAGTATCACGAAGGAAAGGCAAATGTAGTTGCAGATGCCTTAAGTCGTAAATACCATGAGAAACAACGACGAGTTTGTGCTCTTAGATTAAATTTACAGTTAGATTTAATGGAACAACTAAAGTATTTCCAAGAAACAACAATCAAGGATGATGTTGAAGGAATGAAGGGACGAATAAAAGAATTAGAACAAGGAGCTGATGGAATTTGGAGATTCCACAAAAGAAGAATTTGGGTACCTAAGCAGGGAGAATTAAGAAATAAGATTTTAGAAGAAGCCCATAAGTCTAGGTATACCATGCACCCTGGAAACAATAATATGTACCAAGATTTAAGAAATAATTTTTGGTGGATAGGAATGAAAAAGGATATAGCTCGATATGTTTCTAAGTGTCTTACTTGTTCACAAGTTAAGGCAGAACACCAGAAACCTTCAGGCCTACTACAACAATTAGAAATGCCTGTATGGAAATGGGAACTCATAACAATGGATTTTGTTACTAAGTTACCCAAAACCAAAAAATGTAATGATGCGATTTGGATAATTGTAGATCGATTAACCAAATCAGCTCATTTTCTACCTATGAAAGAAACCTTTTAGCATGGAAAAGTTAGCAAAGTTGTATGTAGATGAAGTCGTATCCTTACATGGAGTTCCACTCTCCATTGTATCAGATAGGGATAGTCGTTTCACTTCCCATTTTTGGACAAGTTTCCAAGAAGCAATGGGAACTCGACTAAATTTAAGTACGACATATCATCCTCAAACGGAAGAACAAAGTGAAAGGACAATCCAAACTCTGGAAGACATGCTCAGAGCATGTGTAATAGATTTTGGTGGAAATTGGGACGACCATTTACCTTTAATTTAATTCTCCTATAACAATAGTTATCATTCAAGTATTGAAACTGCCCCATTCGAGGCACTGTACGGAAGAAAGTGCAGAATTCCAGTTTGTTGGGCAGAAATAGGAGAAAGTCAATTGTCAGGTCCTGAAATAGTGTAAGAAACGACCGACAAAATTACACAAATCAAGGAAAGACCGAAGACGGCTCGAGATCGCCAGAAAAGTTATGCTGATAATAGACGGAAGCCGTTGGAATTTCAAGTTGGAGACAAAGTACTATTGAAAGTTTCTCCTTGGAAATGAGTAGTTCGATTTGGTAAGAAAGGAAAGCTAAGTCCAAGATACGTAGGACCATTTTCAGTGATCCAACGTATAGGACCAGTTGCTTATCGTTTACAACTACCAGAAGAGTTAGCTGGAGTACATGATGTATTTCATGTATCCAATCTCAAGAAATGCCTATCAGATGAATCTTTGGTAGTACCTCTCCAAGATATAGAGGTAAACGAAAAGTTAAAATTTGTTGAGAAACCTCTTCAAATAGAAGACAGAAAGGTGAAATTTCTCAAGCACAAACGACTAGTGCTAGTTAAAGTCAAATGGGATTCAAAGAGAGGAGCTGAATACACTTGGGAGCTGGAATCTGAGATGAAGCGAAAGTATCCCTACTTGTTCCAGTAAATCTCGAGGACGAGATTTTTATTAAGGTGGGGAGGATGTAACAACTCTCATCAAAAGTACTATTTATTATTTTAATTTGTCCAATAGGAAACCCTAATTAAGACACCCAAGTGATTCTGCATAAACCCTAAAATTTTCAGAATAATCGGAATCAGGATCAGGGCCCCTAAAACTCAGGGGGGGTAAACCCTAGTTAGTATTATCAACACAGTTTTACGTGGGATGCGAATTTGATCGAGCGACCAACTCAGCAAGCCTACTGGGACACCGGGCTACCCTATGGTAGGGGAGCACCCCTCGCGCCACGCGACAGCCCCTCGCGCCACGCGAGGGGGCTGTTTTTCAGGTATAAATAGAGGGGGTTGGCAATCGAATTCTGGCACTTGTTCGACGTAAAAACTCAAATTGTACGCTGAGATATTGTATAATTACTACAAAACACACACAAATCACGAAGTGCTGCCGCAATACAGGGTAATAACTCGATCGCTGCTACGATTCAATGTCCGATCGATTAAACTATCCAATGGATGTTTAAGTGCTGCCCACATTAGGGTTTATGCTTTGTCATTCGTCATTAATTCGATGGATGTTAAAGTATCGCACTTTGTCATTCGTTGTGAAGGTTTAATCTCGTGAGTTATCGTAAATGTTGTATTAGTTACTAACCTAGTTTGTGTGCATTGTTATTTAAACTAGGTTATCAAGGCTAATCAGTAGGCTAAGCTCTGTTCATATTAAATCTGCAATGTGAGTCATTCTCTTTTTATCAAAGTGCTTTATAAATTCTTAAATGTTTTCAAAGTTATAGTTAAAGGGATTAAGTCTTTGTAGTCACCAAATTACAGCCGGTATGTGGGGTTTTGTATACATTACTTGATAACCGTCACCATTGGACAACGAGTTAGCCAAGGGGTGATATGACCATAGTCACAGACACCATTGGACTCAGAGGTTACCGATGGATTGTTGAGTGACAAATACTGTGGGTAGTTGGTTGATATATTGAAACATTGTAATCGCTCTTAATAGTGTAAATTATAACAAACGTGTCGTTTTATTAAAAAGAATGATTCACCAGTATTTCCCGCTGACAAAACCTTTTTCAAACATGTTTCAGGTGATCTGTTGTGATCCAGGAAAAGTGCCGTGAAAGCACTACAAGCTTAAGGAAGTGGCTCAATATAAATAAAGAAACATGTTTTGTAAAATAAAGATTTCTCAGTGAAATCATATGATTGTAAATTACCGGGATTTTATCCCGAGTTGTGAAATAAAATAATCGGGAAATTGCAGTTTTAAAAAGATCCTGAAGAAAACTTCCGCTGTTAAATAAATACCACGGGATTTTCTGTCCCGCGGGTCCTGAAACGGGTCAAACCGGGTCGGGGGCCGTGACAGCTTTGGAAAGCTAGGAACGAGAAAATTTTCAATGGCAAGGAATCGCATGTGGTGGATCTGATCTCGGACGTCAAGGCTATAGGTTTTCTTTGGTATAAGCATAGATTTAAAGGAGAGGTTGTAGGCTGGGATATATGGAGTAACTTTGATGTAATGTAACCGCTTTTGTTCTTGTGGCTTTGGGCTTCTATCTCCGTCTTGGTGATAGTTTGTCCGGTGTTTTGGGTTTAATGAAAGTTAATTTTCAAAAAAAAAAAAAAAAAACCAATATGGAAAAAGAAGATAAAAAAAGACAACTTTTTGTGTTGTATTTTAAGAAGTAAACATATTATACAAAAGTTCAAACTTTTTAATCTTATTTTTGGTATCTTAAATCCACTAAGCTTGTTTATACTATTGGTTTGCTTATATTTTACGCATCTTTATAAACTTTAATTTATGCCTCAAAATTGGGTTGGTCCACTTTATTTAATGTATAAATGAAAAGTATGTTAGTTTTTTGTATGATACAGATCAAATAAGTTAGCTTTAGTTTAATTTTAAAAACTTTATACACATTATTTTCCCTTTTCAGATCAACTTGTGAATACATCTTTAGTAGGTAAATATTGGAAACCATACATCTTGAGTGGCGATACAACCATATGCACGTTGTTGATGCAACAAATAATAGACAAAGGATGGTAGCTGGGCTGGTTAGGCAAAAGGGTTGAAGGGTTCAACTTTGCCTAACGCAGGTCGTGGGGTCCCCCCACGTTTGCAAGACATGGAAGGAGGTTCACTAGTTTATCTTTATTGTTTGCTGAAGATCCTCTTCTGAAGTGTATTCAGATTCGGATGAAGGAGCAAACAGAATGTGTGTGTTGGATGTGAAAGGAAGTAACTCGCATGAAGCAAGTACTTGAAGTGAATGACCAGAGATCTCGAGAATCAGGACTGCCCAGGAATGTCCCAACTTAGTAAATGAAGTGTCTAATATATAGGAGAAGACATCTCCCGAAGAGGAATGCATTTGACTAGTGACCATGCTTGCAGTGAGGGGCTTACCCTTTCGGGGGTTGAAGACTTTTGACCCCTGGATAATAGAATGTGTTCTGAGGACCTGCATTGCTTTTGCGGCTGGCGAGTTGGTGAAGCAATCCGGAGATGTGACTATTTACTGTTCCCGTATTGCTTTACTTCATCTCCTCAGCTTTTCAACCATTGAACCGTTTAACCCTTTGAGCGTTCATGTATTTAGTCATTTTATTTAGTCTTGGGCTACCCCCGTCATCAGCCCCCCAAGTCAGAGGTTTTTGGGGAATGGGCTCAAAGACTTCTGACTTTAATATGTGTATTTTATTGCCTGAAGGTTTCAAGGGTTCAACGCTTGAAGGCTTTAAGGGTTGGAGTCAGTTAATTTTTGAATTTTAAATAACTGACAACTGATTTGATTGATGTGTGGCAGTTCATAGGGTGGCGGTTTTACAGAAGTAACTGTTCGCAATTATCACCCCTAATTTGGGTTTTATTTTCTTTTTGTATTTGAATTTTTCGTTCACTTTCCTTATTATCTTATCAAGTTTCTCCTCTGCGATTCCTTTCTTCTTCTTCAAGGTTAGTTCTGGTTTCCTTTGTATTTCCTTACATTCTTCATATTTTCTTGCGAAATGGGTGCTCGTAAGGATTTAGCAAAATCCTTTTCCCGATTAACCCAAGAAGAAGTAGAATTATTTTGTGTGGAATATGGTATTGATAAAATGTTTAAACCGACCGCTCCTGCTTGTGATGTTCCTATTGATAAACCGACCCCTGGTTCGATTGCTCTTTATTGTCGTCATTTTGAGTTTTCGAACCTTCGTTATCCCTTTTCCTTCTTTGTTTTGAATCTGTTGGAATATTATCGTGTTTCTTTTGGGCAAGTTCATCCGAAGGGCATGGCTAGGGTTTTGCACTTTGAGGTTTTATGCCGTGCCCTTGGATATGATCCTTCCTTGTTACTCTTTCGCCGGTTTTTTCGTTTGGCCAAAAATGGTGATTGGTTCACCTTTGAAACATCCAAGGTTGATTCTTGTCTTATTTCGTCTATGGTTACAACACTTGGTACTTGAAAGGATCGCTTTTTCTGGGTTTCTGATTCTATTGTCCCATTCAAAATGGTGTGGAGGCACCCGGATGCCGTTCTCAATGAACCGGAGCCCTCTGAATCTGAGTTAAATGATGCTTTTCTCAAAGCCATCCGGGAGTGCCCTTCGAGGGTTCGTCCCTTCCCTGAACATTTGCTAGTTCTATTAGGGGTTAGTAAATTGTGGGAAAATGCTGATCGGGATCCTGTTCTAATGAGGAGTGGCACGGGTATGCATTTTCCTTTTTTGTCCTCTTTGCATTTATCTTGACTTATGCCTTATGTGTTTTTGTTTTTGTTTTGTTATTTGTAGTCATGTCTGCCCTGGATTTCATTAAGAGTGACGACACTTCTGATGTTGTGTTTGAGGATGTCCCATCTATTCCTGGTGAAAACGTTGTAGTTAGAACTGCTGAGCAAAGGTTCGAGGGCTCGGGTTATATTAGTACTTCCAATGTCAAAGGTTTTTCTAAGTCTCATGCTCCCAAGTCTTCAACCCGTTGATCTACCCGCCGTTTGTTGAAGGCTGCTCCTCAATCCACTTCTACTGAACCAGTGGAGTTGAGTGATGATATTGAAGCTTCTGAAGATCAAGGTGTTGAAGCGGGTGCTGAAAAGGAGAAGGAACTGGTTGTTCATGGTAAGAAGGCTTCAGTCAAGAAGGTTATTGCTACCCCTGTTCAGGGTTCTTCAAGCAGGGATGTTGAAGAGTTGGATCCTGATGAAGTTTATGTGCCTAGTTGGTCGGTGAAAAATGATGATAGCTTTAAGGATGCTGCTGTTTGTGAAGATGCTCTGAGTCACATTGCTCCTCCTTCAGTTCACAAAACTATTGCTGGGATGGATGATGACTTGATGTTATCCAACATGATTTTGAGCACCTGCAACCTTGCTGCTATGCTTCCTCAAGGGATTGCTCGTTTTCGTAAGAGGATGCAGGAATATGAAGAATTTTCTAAGAAGAAAGATAAGATGAAATCTTCAATGGCTGCGATGAATAAGGAGATAGCTGGGTTTGCTGAGAAAGAAGAAGCGTGGGACAAAAAGGCTAGTGAGCTGACTAGGATGCACGACATTGAAATGAGTAATCTGAAGAAGAGCTTTGAGGCTGATCGGTTGAAGCTTAAAGCTGACAGGGAAGCTTTATTTGTTCAGCCGCGGGCTTTTGATGAGGAAAAGGAAGGGTTGAAAGCTTCGTTAGCTCGATCCACCATTGACAATCAGTGGTTAATTGAGCAGGGTTTTCACCAGATTGTTACTTACCTTCTTCACTCCAAGGAGTTTAACTCTGCCTTTGGTGAAGTTTATACTAAGTTGCTCAACCTGGGTAAACACCAAGGCCTCATCGCTGGTTATAAGCTTCATGAATCCGGCCATCCTTTGGAGAAGTCTCCCCTGTTTCGTCCTGAGGTTTCCGATATTTTCAAAGGCTCCGTTGAACAAATGGAGAAGCTGACCTACCCTTATATCCATCAAGTTTCTGCTTGTTTTGGTAAGCCTCTTGCTGTGTTGCAGGACTTAAAGCCGGAGGGCCTTAATGAAAAAGTCTGTGCTGAAATATTGGGTTCTCTTTCAAGGAAGAGGTCCTACTCGGGAGATAGTGATGACACCTTTTCGGCGGAACAAGGTGCTCCGAAGGATGCAAGCTTGGAGGCTTCAGCAGTAGGTGATGATGGAGGTGCAAAAGCTAAGAAGTCCAAGAAAGCAAAGAAGGTCAAGGGTGAAGGTTCCGGGGTTTCCAAGTCCTCTGCTGATGCTTAATTCGTAGCTTTCTTAGCACTCGAAAACAATTTGTGGTTTGTAATGTTAACTTCGAACAATGTTAGGTTTCCAGGAACCCTTAAGGTTCCTGTTGGTTGTGTTTTAGGCTTGTATGGTCGTTTGAACAATATCTAAACTTGCAAGTCACTAGGACTTGTTTTAACTTGTGATTGAAAATCTTTCAGGGCTTTCTTTGGTATGCTATTATGTTTTATCCATTTTCCTTGTGTTGTGTTTTTGTATGTGTGCCTATTTCGTTGAGGCAGCCTGGTTGGCTTCAACCCTTGAAGCCTTTTGGCTATCCGCAGGTAAGTTGAAGCCTTTGAGGTTTCAAGTTGTTAACTAGGTGGCTTGAAGGCTTCTTAGTTTTGTGACTTGACTTGTTTTGTATCCTTAATTTTTCGTTTAAGTTGTATCATCCTTTAGATTATTTTTTATCTTCTTGTAACTTTGTCTTTGTCGAGTTTGCGTTGTCTTTATGTGTTTTATACCTTAAAGGGTTCAGTGCTGCAGTAACTTAGCCTTGGTATTTTTAACAAGAAGACATAGCACCTATCCTTTTTATTTTCTTGTTTTGTTTGATTTCGTAAGCCTGTTTGTTGGTTATTTTTCTAAGGCTTAAGGAACATTTGGTGTAGGCTGTTCAAACCCGTCTATGAGACAATTTTGCTTTTACTTAATAAGTCTCATGGAGTTGTATTGATTTAGGAACTCACCCCTTATATAGGTTCATTCAACCCTTGAACCTATTGAGCGATGTGGCCTGGGAGCTCATCCCCTTACATGGCCTTTGCCATGGAGTTTCTTGCTAGGTTCTCAACCTGATCTTAGGATAGAAAGACAAGTTTGATAAAACAACTTCATTTATTCAATAGATACTTGTTCTTACAAAAGGTTTTCGTAGTGTCATTTTCGAAATACAACTCGTGAAATACAAACCAATCTTTCTTGTTTAAACATGGAATCTTTTCAAGGTTTTTCCGTTCCAATGTCTTGGAAGCCTTTTACCCTCTGAGTCTGCTAGCTTGTAAGATCCACCCTTATGTGCTTCAAGGTTGGTATACGGGCCTTCCCATTTTGGGCCAAGCTTTCCTTGATTCTCTTTTTTGCTAGCCTCATTGTTTCTAAGGACCAAATCCCCTGGCTTGAAGCGTTCGTTCTTAACTCTCTTGTTGTAGTAGGCTTCCATTTGTTGCTTGTATTTGGCTTCTTGAATCGCAGCTTGGTCTCGTGCTTCCTCTAGGAGTTGTAAGTTCAACATGGTCTCTTTTTGGTTTGTTTCGGGATCCATGTTGACAATTCGTTATGTTACAACTCCTACCTCGGCTGGGATCACAGCCTCGGATCCAAATACCAAGCTATAGGGTGTTCTCTTATGGCTTGTTTTTTCGGTTGTTCTTATGGCCCATAGAACGCTAGGCAATTCTTCAAGCCAATTGCTTTCGTATCTTCCCAATCTTGTTTTGATACCTTCCACTATGCTTTGATTTGTTCTTTCAACCTGACCGTTTGATTGCGGGTAAGCCACTGAGCTGAAGACCTGATTGATCCTGTATTCTTTACACCAAATGCTGAAAGGCTTCTCAACAAATTGCTTCCCGTTATCGGTGACAAGTACTCCCGGCAATCTATAACGGCAAATAATGTTTTCCCAAACAAAATCGAAGACCTGTTTTCCCGTGATTTTTGCAAGTGGTTTAACCTCGGGCCATTTGGTGAAATAATCTATTGCCACCAGCAAGAATTTTACTCCTCCTTTGTTGGGGGAAATGGACCAACAATGTCCATTCCCCATTTATGGAATGGCCATGTTGAGGTTATTGGGACAAGGTCATGCTTGGGACTCTTTGGGATCGGCGCATGAATCTGGCTAGCATCACACTTCCTCAATTGCTCAGCGGTATCACGATGCATTGAGGGCCAGAAATACCCGAGGTTCATAAGTTTTGCAACCACCGACCTAGCTCCAAAATGAGCTCCGCATATGCCTCCGTGAATCTCTTTGATCAAATACTTACTTTGCTCAGGACCAACACATCTTAACAAAGGGGCAAGGTTTTTGTAAAGGGTTTCATCTTGTAGCACATATTGCCTTGCTTTGATATTAACCCTTTCAGCTTCTATTTGATCATTTGGCAATTCACCATTTTTAAGGAATTTTTTGATTGGAGTCATCCAGTTTGGATCTTCCTCAGTGATTACGTCTTGAACTTCCAATTCATCGATTGACGGGGTCTTCAATACTTCTACCAACACCTTTTTGGTAAGGTGGGCGAAGGTGAGGGATGCAAGCTTACTTAAGGCATCCGCCTTTTTGTTTTGGGATCTGGGAATTTGCTTGATATTGCATGCTTGGAAGGTACTCATCAGCTAATTGAATTTTTCTTTGTACCTTTTCATGTTTGGCTCTTTGGCAACATAGCTATCGTTTACTTGACTGGAGACTAGTAATGAATCTGTGAACACTTCAAGCTTCTTCTGGACCTTCATCTCTTTGGCTAGCCTTAAACCGACAATTAGTGCCTCGTATTCAGCCTCGTTATTGGTGGTCTGAAAATCAAAACGGAGAGCATATGTGAATTCCAGCCCTTATGGGTTGATCAAAATTAGTCCAGGCCCTGACCCCTCAATGCTTGAAGCCCCATCGGTAAAAAGCTTCCAGGCTTCAGGGTTGGAGGATTCAGTGGTGGCAGTGTTCACTTCAGTGATTGCTTGGTTTGGGACTTCTACGATGAAATCAGCCAAGACTTGGGCTTTGATAGCTTTTTGTGGGACGTAGGTGATGTTATGCTCACCTAGTTCCACTGCCCATTTGGCCAACCTTCCCGAGTTCTCTGGTTTTTCAAGCACACTCTTAATAGGTTGGTCAGTGACCACTTGTATAGGGTGTGCTTGAAAATACCTTCGAAGCCTTCTAGCTGTTTGAACTAGGGCTAGGGCAAGTTTTTCAAGAGGAGGATATTTGGTTTCAGCCAATTTTAGAGTTTTGCTGAAGAAATAAACGGGTACCTGGGCCTTTTCTCACTCGATGGTGAGGATCGCGCTTATGGCTTCCTCAGCGACTGAAAGGTACACTGAGATTAACTCCCCCGTTTCTGGAGCTGCAATGTCAGGTAAGGAAGCAAGATGTTGTTTCATCTGGTTGAAGGCTTCTTCAGCACTCATCAGTCCATTTGAAGTCCTTCTTATCAGAGCAATTCTTGAGCGTTTTGTAGAAGGGCAGAGATCCTTCGGCCAACTTGGAGGTAAAACGCTTCAAGGCTGCAAGCTTCCCGTTTAAGCTTTCAACCTACTTCTTGGTTTTTGGTGGTTTGGTTTCAAGAACAGCTTTCACCTTGCTTGGGTTAGCCTTGATGCTTTGTTTCCCAACAATATGACCCAAGAACTTTCCTTCCTCAAACCCAAATGAACATTTTTCAGGGTTGAGCTTCATGTTAACCTTTCTGAGGTTCTTGAAAGTTTCTTGAATTTCATTGAGCATTTGATACTCCGTCTTGCTTTTGATCACCAAGTCATCGACATATGCCTCCATGTTTTTACCAATTTGGCTCACAAAGGCTTTGTCCACTAGACGTTGGTAGGTTGCTCCAGCGTTTTTGACGCCAAAAGACATCTTTTGGTAACAAAAGATTCCTTTATCAGTGTGGAACGCTGTCTTTTCTTCATCTTCTTTTTTTCATGAGTATTTGATGATACCCTTTGTAAGCATCAAGAAAGCACTTGAAAGGGCGGTGAGGGAGTCAACCTTGAGATCAATTTCCGGTAGTGGATAGCAATCCTTAGGACAAGCCTTGTTAAGATCCTTGAAATCTATGCACATCCTCTAAGAGTTGTCTGGTTTCTTGACCATAACCGGGTTTGCAACCCAGGATTGGTACTTGACTTCTCGGAGAATGTCGGCCGACACAAGCTTTTCAACTTCTTGGCAAGCAGGCAGGCTTCTCTCAGGTGCTAGACTTCTTTTCTTTTGGACCACAGGCTTGACATCCGGTGGTATTCTTAACTCATGTTCAGCAATGTTCCGGGGGATCCCTATCATATCCTCTGGACACCAAGCGTAGACATCGCTGTAATGTGTTAGCAACTTTTCAAGATATGAGAGGGTTTCTTGTGAAAGGCTTGGATTGACCCTTATTCTCTGTTCAGGGTACTTAGGATTTATGATTAGCCTTTGCTTGTCTTCTTCACTTCTGGAACTTTCACCCTCAACCAGGTAGGCCTCTTGAGAGGGTTAAAGGGTTACTATCCCCCTCTCGGTGGGAAATTTGACTGTGCCATGGCCAACAGACACGGCCATGTAGAAAGCACACTGCCCTGGCCTTCCAATGATCACATCATAGTTTGAAGGTATGTTGATAACCACAAAGGTGAGTGGTTGGATTCTTTCCTTCTGACCTTCGCTGAAACGAACATTAAGTGACAGTTGCCCTAAAGGCTTAAGGGGTATATCGGCAATACCTTTTATGGAGGTTCCAGAGGGTTGAAGCCTTGAACGTTCTTCATTGCTCAAGCGGTTGAAGAATTTCTCAAACATTATTTCGGTGGCTGCCCCAGTATCTATGTATGCTCTATTTGTTTGCAATGTTCCCACAGTAGCTTCTACCACAAGAGGGCTTGAAAGAGGGCCTTTTTCTGTTGGGGGGAAGCAAACACACTGAAGCTCCCAAGCTTCCAACCGCTGTCTTTTGTGAGGAACCCTTCCATCAAAATCCACCATATTGACTTCCTTGCCCTTTCCTTCAGCCATTTTGTCTCGTACCCCTTTCACCAAATGAGCGAGTTCTCCGGACTTAACAGCTTCTTCAATTCTTTTCTTGAGCTGGAAGCAATCATTGGTGTGGTGACCCTTTTCTTCATGTAACTCACAATACTGTGTGGAGTTCTCATTTTTTCTGCTTTTGGGGAGAGGCCGAAAGTTTTGCTTGACTTATTCCGTTGCGAGGATTTCTTGAGGAGTCTTTGTGAGGGGTGTGAAACTCATGCCTCTCTCCCTGCTGGAAGGGTTCTGGCCTTCAGACCTTCGATGGTCTGAACCCTTTGGTCATCTGTCATAAGAGTTGAAGTTTCCCCTTTTTCTAGCTGGACTATTGCTTCGCCAGCTGGATCCTCTTTTCCTTTTCTCTTTAATGTCTACTGCCTCCTCTCCCCGGATGTGGGCTTCAGCCCTTTCGAGAGCTTCTTCCAAGGTCTTGGGCAGGGATTTGTTGAAATCTCTTGTGAGATATTTAGATGTGATGGCATTCATAAAACCAGACACTCTCATTTTCTCGTCTGCCCCCACATAAGTTAGACCTTCCTTCTTATACCGTTCGATAAACGCTCGAAGACTTTCATCATCACGTTGTTTTATCTGAAAGATTACGGTTGCGTCTTTGACATATCGCCTTTGTTGGGAGAAATTGGCCAGAAAACCCTTGCTGAGGTCGTCGAAGCTTCGAACGCTTCGAACAGGTAAGTCGTTGAACCAGATCCTGGCTGATCCAACAAGGGTTTGCATGAACATTAGGCAGCATTCAGCGTTCGACCATTTCTCTATCCTTGCTGCATCGGTAAAGATCTGAAGATGGTCCTCAGGATCTTCAGTCCCATCGTATGTTTTAATGTGAGGAGGCATCTTGATCTTTGTTTGAAAATCATAATCAGCTATTTGCTGTGAAAAGCATGAAAGGTTACTTGGCTTATATGGTTTGGCCAAATCTTCTTCAGCCCTTGCACCCATGTTATTGCAATTGTTGTTGTTTCCCTGAGTGACCAGCACTTGATTAATAAAGTGCTGCCATGGGAAGCTGGCCATCATCGGGGGCATGAGGTTGAAGCCTTGAAGGCTTCCGGGTGCAACTGAGCAGCTCACTCCAAGGGGGGTGCTCATAACAGCACTTCGTGCCAAGGGGAGCACGGACAGAGCTTGTTCCCACGAGGTCGTTGTAGAAGCTGGAAGGCTTGTTACTGGGGACTGCAAGAGCTGGTCGAGGGTCAGCTCATGCCCCAAAGGAGCACCACTTGTAGCCGGTTGAGATGTAAAGAGAGGATGTGTTGTAGGATTTGTCATTGCGGACAAATATGGATTAGGGTTTGGAGGATTACTGGGACCAGCCCCATTCCTAGTTGTGAAAGGTGGGATGGGAGGTCCGGGAGACAGCATTGGTTCTGGCTCATCATAGTCTAGATGAATCCTCACTCCCTTGCCCCTTTCCCTACTAACATACTGGTTTAGTAGAGACCTCAACTCAAGGAAATTGTTGGCAACCCCCTCGGGGGTAAGTTCAACACGCGTCGGGGTGTCCGAGACACCGACATTGGGGGAAGGGACTCCGGATCTGGACGGAGTTGGCGTGTTAAAAGTGAGGAACTCAGAAGTGCTCCCCGGAGTTGAGAAAGAAGTTGGTATGGCCACATGAGCTTGGCCAGTACCCGGGGTTGAGGTGTTCGGGACCTGATTTACTTCTCCCGGGGATCCACTCTCTGACATGGTAGTTTCAAGAGAAAAGAGCTACACTACTAGGTCTTTTTGAGGAGAAATAGCGGCGTAGCCCCACGGTGGGCGCCAACTTGTTGATGCAACAAATAATAGACCAAGGATGGTAGCTAGGCTGGTTAGGCAAAAGGGTTGAAGGGTTCAACTTTGCCTAACGCAGGTCGTGGGGTCCCCCCACGTTTGCAAGACGTGGAAGGAGGTTCACTAGTTTATTTTTATTGTTTGCTGAAGATCCTCTTCTGAAGTGTATTCAGATTCGGATGAAGGAGCAAACAGAATGTGTGTGTTGGATGTGAAAGGAAGTAACTCGCATGAAGCAAGTACTTGAAGTGAATGACCAGAGATCTCGAGAATCAGGACTGGCCAGGAATGTCCCAACTCAGTAAATGAAGTGTCTAATATATAGGAGAATACATCTCCCGAAGAGGAATGCATTTGACTAGTGACCATGCTTGCAGTGAGAGGGCTTACCCTTTCGGGGGTTGAAGCCTTTTGACCCCCGGATAATAGAATGTGTTCTGAGTACCTGCATTGCTTTTGCGGCTGGCGAGTTGGTGAAGCAATCCGGAGCTGTGACTATTTACTGTTCCCGTATTGCTTTACTTCATCTCCTCAGCTTTTCAACCATTGAACCGTTTAACCCTTTGAGCGTTCATGTATTTAGTCATTTTATTTAGTCTTGGGCTACCCCCGTCATCACACGTATTTCTTTTATTTGACAAAACGTAAAGTTTTATTAATATACAAGTTCAAATGGCAACGTTACCATACATTAACAAATAAGTTACATGTTCAGATTGCATTTGACTATTATATAAGAAAAGTCCACATAGATATTTCATATTTAGATAGACTATCCAGAATAATTTTTTTTTTTTGTAAATCAAATGTCACAAAGTTCTGTTTTTTCAACGGTCTATCAACCGGAGTGGAGTGCATTTTGAGCGTTTTTTCTCTAAAAAACACCCCTCCCCGCCTTGATGACCGCACCTGGGCGTTTTTGATGAAAAAAATCGTGGGGCTTTTCATATAAAAACCCGATTGACAAATTTGTTGGCTCATAGACCGTTGCCAACGGTCACTTTTTAATGGCTATATTTATTTTATTTTATTTTATTTTATTTTTAATTCAAATTCCATATCTATATTTATATACACACTCACAATCCATTCCAGGTTAGCGATGGATTTAGTCTAACATGCATGGTCGGTTCGATATATTTAAAACGAGGGTGAAGAAAAAGATGAAGATGACGAGGAAGGCGAAGATGAAGACGAATACACCGAAAGCGAAGATGAAAATTAAGTCGAATAGTATTATTTATTTGTGTTTTAGTATTTAAAAAAATCACAATTGTTACGGTGTGCCTAAATGTACCATTGTCCAATGACGTCTAAAATATGGGATTATGATCAAATACAAAGGCTCCTAATTGTAAGAAGGGTACAAAGGCTCCTAAAAAAACCCACTACAAATAAAAAAAAAACTTAAACATCCACCACCACCCAAAAACCTAAACCCCCACCCACCCCCTCCCCCATCACCCACAAAAAAAAAAAAAAAAAAAAATTGCCGAGGGGGTGGGGGTTTAGGTTTTTGGGTGGTGATGAGGTGGGAGTTTAGTTTTTTTTTAGATTTTTTTTTAGGTTTTTAGGGTGTGGGGTAGGTTTTTTTAGGTTTTTTTTCGGGGGGGGGGGGGGGGGGGTGGGGGTTAGGTTTTTTTGGGGTTTTTTTTGTGAGGTATAGTTTTTTTTTTTCGGGGGGGGGGGGGGGGTTAGGTTTTTGGGTGGTGGTGGGGTGGGGGTGGGTGTTTTAGGTGGTGATGTAGTTGGTTTAATTTTAGGTTATTGGACACTTGTCACTCTATAAATCTTTCTTACACTTCTTACAATTAGAAGCTTTTGTGGAATAACTTTTTTTTTTATTTTTTTTTTAACGGCTAATTTTTCCTCTTAAATATTTATACCTCCCAAGGATTGAACATTGGTCTTCCCACAAGAGATAATTTCTCTTGACCACTAGGCTATAACCTAAGTGGCTTTGTGGAATAACTTGACCCCTAAAATATGAGAGATCCACGAGGATCGAATAGAAACCCAAAGAAGCAAGAAACGTTGAATCGATTGCAAGATGTCTTCATCCAATATTTTCCTTTTGATTGACGGTATTATTAAACATTTTTGAAGATTTGTGTTTATAAAATGAAAATGTTAAATTTTTAATATAACTTTATTTATAAAGTTCTTTTCATGGTTTTTCAACATGTACTCTTTTTTCTTTACATGTGATTCTAGTCACTTGCAACTTTGCGACATAGGGCATGTTTGGCTAACCTTATTATAGTTAAAAAGTACTTTTGGAAAAGGACTTTTGTAAAATTAACTTTTTAAAAATGAGTTTTTTAAAAAAGTGTTTGGATTAGCTTATTGATGTAAAATGACTAAAATGAGCATTCTTTTAGATATAAGGGGGTAAAGAAGGGGTATATTGGTAATTTGTAGTTTGAAAAGTTAAAAGCTGGCCAAGAAGTCACAATATTGTGACTTCTTGAAACCACATTTTTCTTCTTTGCAAAAAGTCATTTCTAAAAGGACTTTTGGCTTAGCCAAACACAAAAACAACTTATTGACTTTTTGATAAGTTAATAAGTCAATAAGTTGTTTTGAAAAGCTTAGCCAAACATGCCCATAATCCTCTATCAAAACTATAAGCCTCTCTTCATTGTATCCTATTTATGAACGGGGCAACCTGACTCCATCCATCCCTCTACTATGGGTGGTCTCCCTCTTTCCCCATCTCGGCCTAACACAGCCCCTTAGGGACGAATTTATGCTTCTCTCTGATCCCACATCTGAAAGACTGAAACTACTTGTCACTGCTCCTTCTCCCTCTTCATCCTCTTCATGATCCACTTTTACCTCACCAATGTTGGAGATAGTCTAATTCCTTTGTGAATTACATATTGGATAGTCTAATATTTATTTGAGTTAAATTTTGGAAGTGCTTACTTTATTATTAAATAATAATTAAGAAATAATGTTTTGTTGTATTATACTATTATATATACCATTAATATGCTATGTCGATGTGTTTTAAGTATTGTTTTAATTTAAATTTATTTTATTTTATTAATATAATGTTTTATTATTATAATAATTGATTTTATACATATTGTGTTCTTTTTATTTTAATTATATTATTATTATAGGATACAATCTTATTATCTTTTATAAAATCCGCGTACATTGTTGCGACATTATTATTTTTGTCTGCGTCTAAATATAAATTTACTTAAAATTAACTTGTTAATAGCAAAACACAAATGATCAAAACACAATCATACATATCATAACAGTTACGTCATGATCATAAAGTGATGTGTTTACCATTTTCGTCATTTTAGCAACATAATATGTATTTTTTATAAACTTCAAGTATAAGTTTTGTCGTGTGTAATTTTACATACGATTTGATAAAGTTTTTATTCAACTGCATCAAATATAGTTTATTTTTGTTCTTTGCCGTGGAAGTTGTTCCGATAACATTTGAACAACATCAACACAGATATCCTATTCTTTTTAATGTTTTTTCTCAACACGCCAAACAATATTGGTATGTGACACCATACCCAGATAAAGATGCACCATCCACAATTGATACCAACTTACAAGTAAACATTTATTTTATTAAGAGTTAATTGCTCGGATGGTCCCTGTGGTTTCACGTTTTTTCACGTTTAGTCCCCACCTTTTGAAAATAGCAGGTATGCTCCCTATGGTTTGTCATTTTGTTATTCGGATAGTCCCTGAGTAGATGTCAGTTAGTTTGAAAATAGCAGGTATGCTCCCTATGGTTTGTCATTTTGTTACTCGGATAGTCCCCAGAGTAAATGTTTAGGGACCATCCGAGTAACAAAATGACAAACCATAGGGAGCATACATGCTATTTTCAAAAGGTGGGGACTAAACGTGAAAAAACGTGAAACCAAAGGGACCATCCGGGCAATTAACTCTTTTATTAATATAAACAAGATTTGATCAAACTATTCTTAGCCGTAAGTACAAAATTTCCACCAGATAAGTAAGTCTGGGATACTTTATTCCAATAGTCACGCATATCCGAGATAAACAGTACGCACAAACTAACCATCATTACCTGTGACACATGCTTAAAAGACATAAGATATTGCTGATATTGCTGGTGAGTTCATAAATATACACAATTTACAAATTGCACCAATTAATCATGACTTGTACCCGCCCATGTCATCATAACCCAACGTTACCACGTAACTTACATAACCATACAGTTAATGCCCACTACACCACGAGTGCAGTACCGACAAATCCCCCCGTAGCGGCACGTATAAGGGACCACAAATATCATGTGTATGTCATGCTTAGGTTATATACATGTGTACATCAGTCATGCCCATATTATTACAGTCTAGGACAAACATATTCACGTTTGGAAAGCATTTATAAAACTCATCTTTGCTATATGGAGGTTTTGCTATAATTGATCCAAACTTAGTTTCTTGATCAAGACCAGAGTAATCTTATACAATAGTTAAATAAAGAGTAGGGCACTAGATAGTCATTATCCTGGTCATAAACCTAAACTCTACTCTTAACATTTTACTATAATTAAATTTATACTTTAATTAATTCTAAAAAAATCAATATTAAAACTTAAAAAGAAACTTATATTTAAATTAAATACACAATAATCTTGTAACACCCCAACCCGGATGGGCTGACGTGTCACTCTAACAAATATCAAATCCAAAAACTAGTCCATAACATTAAATCGAAAGGAACCTAATTACGTTTTATAACATGACAAAAATTAAATAATCTTGCTTGACCTTCAACCTGTGTTTAACGCTCCTCACTGATTTCCCCGGTCTCCCAAATTACCTGTTATCAAATACGAAAAACACAAAAAGAAAACTACGGCTGAGCCAAAAATTGCTCAGTAACGGAGAAAGCAATAGTATAAATAAAAAAAATACTCAGCGGAAAGCAAAACATAACGGAGCTGAGAATGAACCGAAACGGATATTGAAACAGATACTGAGAACATATACGGACACATAAAAGATGCTGAACTGACACGATACCGAACTGACAAAAAAAGTATACTAGAACTGACAAAAAAAATACTGGTACGGATACAAAATACAATTTCGGGTACAAGACTGATGCGGAAATTAATACGAAAACTTGTTCAAATATAACATGGAACTAATACGGAAACTAATACATAAACAAAAGTCTTGCTGAACCCAATACAAAGACCTTCAGAGACATGTACGTCGTTGATCACGAGTTTTCTTTTACAAACAGTTCCGTTTTAGGCCTCGTTTAATAACTCTATGATTTTCAAACAAGATAGATGGCAAAATTATTTTTCTTTAGTAAACGTGTGAATTTGAATCGAACGTTAGTGATTAGTGAGAGTTCGTGACAAACCATTAATCGATAAAATACTATTTCTATAACATCTGAAAGATTTATATTTAAGTACAAAAACATTTACATAACTGGATTTCAAAACAAAACACTTAAGATACTTATGAAGATTTTTATAAAGCGACAAAGGTTATCGGGTTTCAAAATAAAATAATAATAATAAGTATATTCATAACTTTTGAAAGTTTTATAAAAGAAACAACATAGTTTAGGTAACATGGGTTTAAAAAAAAAATAACTAAATCGTTATATATTTAATGTTGTAACACGATGTTGTTAACCGATACGGAAACAAAAATGGATATGCAAGCCAAAACAGAAGCAAATACAAGGTGCAGAGACAGACATCGGAACAAATACCGATACGAATCCCGAAGCGAAAAACGGAGTCAACTCATACAGAAATAGACCCATATTAAGAATAGACCCATAATCAGATATAGAACATAATCGGAAACTAAACATGTCAGAAACATAATCCGATACACGATCGGAACCATAGCCAGGGCATAATCAGATGCATATATAACTTATGAGAACGTAATCAGAACGGAAACTAAACATGTCAGAAACATAAACTTATGGGTCACCGGTGAACTAACCAAAAACTGAAACCCAGCCCCAACTCAATATCTCCCTCTGTTCGTTTTATCGCCGGAACCCAAGACAAGACCCCACTCATCGCAAATGTTAATAAAGAAAATAAAACAAAGATGGAGTCTACCTCTCGGATCAGACCGAAAAAGGGTAACCCGACAGAGGTAGTGGGGCGTGCGGTGACTGAAACAATGGATGCGGAGACAGGACGACGTTCGAACTACGAACTAAGGCAAACCCACGGCGACACAGGGTGGCAAGTTAGTGGTTTTGCGGTGTACTCGAAACAGAGGTGGCGGCAAAGTGAGAATCTTACGACGGTTTAGGCGACGATATCTGGTGGCATCTTGTGGTGGTGGCGGTTTTGATATTTTTGATAGGTGGGTGTAGTGTAGAGAAGAGATCAGTGGATCATGTATTTATATGGGTGTACCTATCAACACACCATTTTGCCTATTTACACACCAAAAAAGGTGTTTTTTGTCCTTGTATGCACACCCTGCAGTGTCGAACTGTGGCCAATACGCGGCGTTTTGGTCCGGTTAACCAGACAAAGACTGACGGGTGTCTGACGGGTCTGTTGACCGGACCAAAACGCCGAGCTTTGGCCGCGTTTTGGTCCTATCAACCAGACAAAAGACTGACACCCCGGTCTGGTTGACAGGACCAAAACGTGGCCAAAGCTCGGCGTTTTGGTCCGGTCAACAGACCCGTCAGACACCCCTCAGTCTTTGTCTGGTTAACCGGACCAAAACGCCGCGTTTTGGTCACAGTTCGACACTGCAAGGTGTGCATATAAGGACAAAAAACACCTTTTAAGTGTGTCTATCTACACACTTGGTGTGTGTAGATAGTTTAGCCCATTTATATTTGAAATGGTTTTCACATGTTATATTGAATTTCTTGATACAAGATCTTGTTGTCTTGGATAGTTAAAGATTAGGATGATGTCAAAGTATGGGGTTTTTATTATTGCCTTGAAACCTACAGAAAGGTGAAGATGGTGGTATGGTGTTTTCAATTTTTATTTTATTTCTTGGCTTGTACGATCATATTTAGACATAATTATGATGTTTGTCAATTTACTTTAGTTTCTTTGTAACTAAGAAGATTTACTAGTTACCTACACATACATATAAATATATGGCTTTAACAAGGTTATATAAATAATTGTTTTATAAAATTTATACAAAATTTTACGATACACACCATGGTTGGTAAGATATGAATATGTACGCACACTAACTTGGTTTATAAAAAAAATATCTAAGTAATCCACTTTAGCTTGTTTTAAACGTCAAATTTAAATTATACTAAACGGTAAAAAATATTATAACTATTATAACGATTTAAGAAATTTTCGAGTGTTACAATTCTTCCCCTCTAAAAAAAATTCCGTCCTCGAAATTGCTAAGTTCGAATGGAAAACAAATTCTACGAATAACAATACGGAATTGACTTTAAATTTAATAATGGCATGAACCAACGTCACCTAAAATTCTAATATAGAGTTACTATGAGGGCAAATAACTAACTATCACTAACTAGGGACTGAAACAAGTTAAAATTCATATGCTATAAAAAAAATCAAAACAAATCAAAATCAAGAACATGAAGATGCACACAAATTTAGATAATGAGATTGGATAATGTCTCGCAATTCCTAAGTAGCATCAGGTTTAAAGTGGTTCTTCCGGAGAGTGGTAACGGGAGGAATAGCATATTGTCACGATCCGCCTAAATACAAAACTTTTTTCGCTAGTTCCGGAAGATTCCGGAACACTAAAGAGGCATCTAGGGCTGCCCGGAAGTCTCCGGAACAGCCTACAAGTTGCTTGAACATTTTAGCACCATCGGAAGGGTCTAGATCAGCCTTCAAGGGTCTAGGAAGGGCCTAGAACGTGCTGATATTTTCTGCCAAAAGTTGCAGCCAAGAAACATCTAGAAAAGCCTTGAAAACTCTTAGAATGGCTGGATATTTTGCAAGAAAGATCTAGAAATCGGCTCTAAATATCTTGGATATTTTGTATAGAATTCTCTAACTAGAGAATTCTCTAGAACTAGTAGATAGCAAGTATAAATAGGTGGAATGGATCTCATTTGGAGATCACCCAACATTATAGCAAGTTAACATACTTGTACTTGTAAACACACTCTTGTAATACTTCTTGTGATCAATACTAAGTTGTTTCTTTGTAAACAACACTTGCAAACATCACTTGATTCACACAAAACACTTTCATCGTTGGGCACAAAAGCTTAACTTAGATCAAGTCTAAGTCGCTACACGAGAGTCAGAAGTTACTCTGTGACAATATGCTCATGACGTTCAACATAGATTCATATTCTTTTCCAAAAGCAAGTCTCCCAAAATCGGATGAATGGGATAGTTAACGCGTAACAGTGATGGTTATATAAAAAAAGATGTGTAAAAGATGTTATACACGCAGGGCTGGCCCAAGACCAAGTATTTTAAGGCTTGGGCTTTAGGCCTCCAAATCATCAGGGCCTCTAACTTAAAAAAATTATATATGATATTTGGGTTGGGCTAAACTTATTTTTATACATATAAAAATTATATAAAAATACAAAAAAAAAATTAACTTTGCCAATAATACCCCGTTAAGTTTATTTTGCCGGTCCCAAGCCCGAGTAATGGAGGGTTCTTCTCAAATAGTGTTTTTTTTTTTTTTGTAAAAAAAGAGGCATCGAGTTTTTAATTCGCTTTAGGCCCCCAAAATAGTTGAGCCGACCCTGTATACACTTGCTATAGCTGAGATAGTAGAGCCAAACGATAAGAAATTTCGCGGACTATAATAGGATCTCAAACGGTCCGACAAATCTAGGCTGAGTTGCTCCTTGATTCCAAAGCGACGAAGAAATAACTTGGCAACAATGTAAAACTCTAACCTTTGACGTTGTCGATCTACTTTACTCATAAGTCTACTATGAGGTTCCTTTAACCTCTCTTAGGTGATAGCATCTTTCTCATTGTTGATCAGAGTGGTACATTTTGACTAACCGTCGATCTGAGGATGAAACGCGGTGTTGAGTTTCCATATGGTGCCTAAAACAGCTAACCTTTCCAAGAAATGAGAAGTGAAACGCGGAACATGATGCGAAATAATTGGGACTAGGGTACCATACGACATGGTGCAACATGAATCAATTCAGTACAAAGAATGACACATATAGCAAAATCCACAAACTCTCATTAATCGAATGCTCATCGAAAAACCCATAGTTTCATAACATTAGACAGGTGAAGAGGGCATAACCTTACGATAATAGGATATGCACATCATAAGTGTAACGCCCGGCTCTTTTGTACTTTCCATTTATAGAAAGTTTTGTTCGTATTTCTATTTTTGGAAACCTTGTATTCTTGTAATCGTCATTTCTTTGTAATCATTGTAAAACCGAGGCTTGGATCATTAATGAAACTCGTACTTTGTTACAAATATGTTATACACACTCTATAGATGCTCGTATGTTCGATTTTGTAAATCAATTGATGATTAATCATTATTCTTGGAAACTAAGTGCTAAACTTGAAATTATTTAAACTCGTGTTATACATACTCTATACATGTTTGTACGCTTAAAATTGAGAAACAACTTGGTATTTATTCGGGATGTTCGCGAACTTATGTTAAACAAATAAACACGTGACATTTATATTTCATGCGAAACTTATGCTTAGTCATATTCAATTTACACTTGGGCATACTTTAGAACATGTTACATATGCCTAGGAACACTAATTTAATCATAAAATCCGTATTAGTTGACATGGGAATAAGTTGCAATTCGTTAAAACATAAAATAAAAATTTTGTGCTTCTGGTCCAGGCTTACGGACCGTAAGCCTCTACCCTTACGGTCCGTAAGGGGTGTCTGGGCGGACAGAATTCACAGCAGCCCGCGTTTTTGCACGAAATCCCACTTTCTTAACCCCTCCAATTAGCTCTAATCCACCTCTAATCACCTCCAATCATCCCTAACCTCTTCCCCTATAAATACAACCCTTCTCCAAGCATTTTTACACTTTCACAACTCTCTACAACTCACAAAATACTCTCAAATCTCTTGCAAATTCAGTTTCTGGACAGATTCATACTCTTGCACTAAAGTGAGTGTAACTTGCTCATTTCTTAACCAAATCACTTGGTTCTTCTTCCTACTTCTTTGGATTATCTTGAGGTTTGATTCCTTGGTTTCTCTTTGGAGAAATCAGACCTAGAATTGCCCTAAATATGTCTGTAAACTTTATGTTTTGTTTATACTCTTTCAAAACTTGTTTAAACTTATCAAGACTCATCTCAAGATTATGTACTAATGCTCACAACCCTTCCTATGGTTGATTAGGTGTTAGAAACATGTTTGAGACATCTAAAATCAGAGGATTAAACCTCATAAACTTTCGGTTTTGTTAGGGTATTTAACCCACAAATCATGTCAAGCTTAGATCTTGATGAATGAGTGATTATGGAACAACTTGGGTTGTCCTACATACAATCCTCACATGATTTGATGATTTCTCTTAGCTTAGTTCATTTACATACTTGTATTAATCATAGTTCTTGACCCTCCTTGGTTGTTTTCACATCAAGTGAAGTGGTGAACATTCAAGGGGTTCCTAAACGGAAGCTTGTTCGTCCTACCCCATACATGACTTCCATGATAACTCGAGGTGCCTAAATGAAGATCCTAATCTTCTACCTCCTACATGAATTATTGGACTAAATAATATGTAACCTAGATATGTATATATACTCATTCGAACCTTTAATGTTGAACTTGTGTTTATATGTTAAAGTAGTAGAATATCATCTAAGACTTTAAGACCTTGATATGATTCTAATGGGTGTACTACCCATGAAATACAATATAACCCTAGTGGTTACATAGTGTCATATAAGAGTTATAAGTTAAAGATGATTATTTTTAATATCATACTTATGTTAAAATCCAAATTTATAATATTCCGTTAAACGCCAAACTCACACACCTATGTTTCCTCGTGTAGAAGGACTAGGTGCTCCAAACTAATCCATCCACCAACTCACTCGCGGGATTTCAAGTAGGAAAGCTTGCAACCACCGTGAGTATACTCGGTCCCTTTTTCCCTTTACACTTTGGGATGCAACATGTATAATTATGCAAACAACTTTTAAACTAAACATACTCAATCCTTGATCAAGCATGAAACTAATGTAACTTACTTGTTATTCTCGTATGCTATGTGAACGATTTGGAACGTTATATGCTCATTAACTTTGCTCGCCCACCTTAACAATTATAGCGCTATAGGATTAACGCCCCGCCCGTTATACTTTTGGGTATTGTTAAGTTAAACATTACCACCCCGCTAAACTATTGGGATTAGGCTATTTTATGCGTTGTATTCTAGGGTTTGATCATATTGTACGCCAAAATTGCATACTAGTAATCACATATTATGAATCATGTTGGATTTGAGTTTTTATTCTATTATGCTATGTAAACAAACTTGTATACTCGCCTTTGCTTTTGCATTGAAACTCTATTTTAATACATGTTGCAGGTTAAATTGTTGAAGTATGATGAAAGATGAAACAAGGATAGGGTGGACTAGATACACACCTATAAGCCATTTATCTTTTAATGTTATGTTATTTGTTGAAACAATGTTGTATTTTGTTTTGATTATTGTATGACAATTTAGAAATTGCAATGAAATTCGAATTTAAATTAAATATTGTCACATAGTGTTATGAAGTCTCTTGCAATCTATACACACTTCGTCTCATTCCGATGTTTCCGCCATCGGTTGGGGTGTGACAATAAGTATGTAGACACCTAACATCGAAGAACGAGCTTGGAATTTTCAGAGAAATGTTAAGAACCACAGAATTTTAGGAGTTAAAAAAAAACAACAATCACATAGACATCAACCTGCATTACAGGAATCCTAAAGCGCACATATGTACTTGTAACTCGATTACGTTCATGGTCGTTACCGTCGATTACCTTACAAAAGCGCCCTTAAAGTACTCTCACTCTGCACCTTAATGACTAACCCAGATTTATAGTGAAAGGAAAAGTGATAGGAGAAAATGAATCGTACTTAATTGTAGTAATCTTAAAAGATAACGAGACGATAACAAAAGCATGTGTCGATTTTGGTAGGAACTATAACTTATGTAAAACATGTCTTGAAGGGCGCAAGGTAGTACGGTCCTTGTGGCGCGTCGTCGAGTTCGTTCGATGTCGTACTCACCTTAGTCATATCATCCACCACGTCCTAGGTCATTTATGAATTCGGTAACGAAATTATAATGGCAATAGAATAATTATTCGGCTTAGACGAAACATAGAATAAGTGAGTGGTAGTTCACAACAAAAAGCTCTAGTGGATTGATTAACAGTCAGAAATTGATGAGTACGGAGATTGATCGGAAGTTGAGATCCTAACTCAACGTCTACCCATTACCTCACAGGTTTAGTTTTTAAGATTTAAATTTTCTACAGGAAAGAGCATTTGCTCTGATACCATAACTGTAACACCCCAACCCGGATGGGCTGACGTGTCACTCTAACATATATCAAATCCAAAAACTAGTCCATAAAATTAAATCGAAAGGATCCTATTTACATTTTATAACATGACAAAAATTAAATAATCTTGCTTGACCTTCAACCTGTGTTTAACGCTCCTCACCGATTCCCCCGGTCTCCCAAATTACCTGTTATCAAATACGAAAAACACAAAAAGAAAACTACGGCTGAGCCAAAAATTGCTCGGTAACGGAGAAAGCAATAGTATAAATAAAAAAAATACTCAGCGGAAAGCAAAACATAACGGAGCTTAGAATGAACCGAAACGGATATTGAAACAGATACTGAGAACATATACAGACACATAAAAGATGCTGAACTGACACGATACCGAACTGACAAAAAAAGTATACTAGAACTGACAAAAAAAATACTGGTACGGATACAAAATACAATTTCGGGTACAAGACTGATGCGGAAATTAATACGAAAACTTGTACAAATATAATATGGAACTAATACAGAAACTAACACATAAACAAAAGTCTTGCTGAACCCAATACAAAGACCTTCAGAGACAGGTACGTCGTTGATCACGAGTTTTCTTTTATAAACAGTTCCGTTTTAGGCCTCGTTTAATAACTATATGATTTTCAAACAAGATAGATGGCAAAATTATTTTTCTTTAGTAAACTTGTGAATTTGAATCGAACGTTAGTGATTAATGAGAGTTTGTGACAAACCATTAATCGATAAAATACTATTTCTAAAACATCTGAAAGATTTATATTTAAGTACAAAAACGTTTACATAACTGGATTTCAAAACAAAACACTTAAGATACTTATGAAGATTTTTATAAAGCGACAAAGGTTATCGGGTTTCAAAATAAAATAATAATAATAATAATAATAAGTATATTCACAACTTTTGAAAGTTTTATAAAAGAAACAACATAGTTTAGGTAACATGGGTTTTAAAAACAAAATAACTAAATCGTTATATATTTAATGTTGTACCACGATGTGGTTAACCGACACGGAAACAAAAATGGATATGCAAGCCAAAACAGAAGCAAATACAAGGTACAGAGACAGACATCGGAACAAATACCGATACGAATCCTGAAGCGAAAAACGGAGTCAACTCATACAGAAATAGACCCATATTAAGAATAGACCCATAATCAGATACAAAACATAATTGGAAACTAAACATGTCAGAAACATAATCCGATACACGATCGGAACCATAGCCAGAGCATAATCAGATGCATATATAACTTATGAGAACGTAATCAGAACGGAAACTAAACATGTCAGAAACATAAACTTATGGGTCACCGGTGAACTAACCAAAAACCGAAACCCAGCCCCAACTCAATATCTCCCTCTGTTCGTTTTATTGCCGGAACCCAAGACAAGACCCCACTCATCGCAAATGTTAATAAAGAAAATAAAACAAAGATGGAGTCTACCTCTCGGATCAGACCGGAAAAGAGTAACCCGACATAGGTAGTGGGGCGTGCGGTGGCTGAAACAATGGATGCGGAGACATGACGACGTTCGAACTACGAACTACGGCAAACCCACGGCGACACAGGGTGGCAAGTTAGTGGTTTTGCGGTGTACTCGAAACAGAGGTGGCGGCAAAGTGAGAATCTTACGACGGTTTAGGCGACGATATCTGGTGGCATCTTGTGGTGGTGGCGGTTTTGATCGGTGGGTGTAGTGTAGAGTAGAGAAGAGATCAGTGGATCATGTATTTATATGGGTATACCTATCTACACACCATTTTGCCCATTTACACACCAAAAAAGGTGTTTTTTGTCCTTGTATGCACACCCTGCAGTGTCGAACTGTGGCCAAAACGCGGCGTTTTGGTCCGGTTAACCAGACAAAGACTGACGGGTGTCTGACGGGTCTGTTGACCGGACCAAAACGCCGAGCTTTGGCCGCGTTTTGGTCCTCTCAACCAGACAAAAGACTGACACCCGGTCTGGTTGACAGGACCAAAACGCGGCCAAAACTCAGCGTTTTGGTCCGGTCAACAGACTCGTTAGACACCCGTCAGTCTTTGTCTGGTTAACCGGACCAAAACGCCGCGTTTTGGTCACAGTTCGACACTGCAAGGTGTGCATATAAGGACAAAAAACACCTTTTAAGGGTGTCTATCTACACACTTGGTGTGTGTAGATAGTTTAGCCCATTTATATTTGAAATGGTTTTCACATGTTATATTGAATTTCTTGATACAAGATCTTGTTATCTTGGATAGTTAAAGATTAGGATGATGTCAAAGTATGGGGTGTTTATTATTGCCTTGAAACCTACAGAAAGGTGAAGATGGTGGTATGGTGTTTTCAATTTTTATTTTATTTCTTGGCTTGTACGATCATATTTAGACATAATTATGATGTTTGTCAATTTAGTTTAGTTTCTTTGTAACTAAGAAGATTTACTAGTTACCTACACATACATAGAAATATATGGCTTTAACAAGGTTATATAAATAATTGTTTTATAAAATTTATACAAAATTTTACGATACACACCATGGTTGGTAAGATATGAATATGTACGCACACTAACTTGGTTTATAAAAAAAATATCTAAGTAATCCATTTCAACTTGTTTTAAACGTCAAATTTAAATTATACTAAACGGTAAAAAATATTATAACTATTATAACGATTTAAGAATTTTTTTAGTGTTACAATTCTTCCCCTCTAAAAAAAATTTCGTCCTCGAAATTGCTAAGTTCGGATGGAAAACAAATTCTACGAATAACAATACGGAATTGACTTTAAATTTAATAATGGCATGAACCAAGGTCACCTAAAATTCTAATATAGAGTTACTGTGAGGGCAAATAACTAACTATCACTAACTAGGGACTGAAACAAGTTAAAATTCATATGCTATAAAAAAAATCAAAACAAATCAAAATCAAGAACATGAAGATGCACACAAATTTAGATAATGAGATTGGATAATGTCTCGCAATTCCTAAGTAGCTTCAGGTTTAAAGTGGTTCTTCCGGAGAGTGGTAACGGGAGGAATAGCATATTGTCACGATCTGTCACACCCCGATATTTCCACGTATTACCGGTGGGCCCGGTAGGGGAGTATTGTGACGTAGTTGATATTGTCATAGTCAAACAACACAATATATAAATGCACAGCGGAAGCAAAAGATAAATATATTACAATCCGAACATAAAGTAATATCAAGTATTACAACGGAAAGTAAAGGATCCACAGGCGGATCGAAAATAAAATGAAACATTGTTCAACAGACTTTAGACGCCTAGAACTTGCAAGATTCTTTATTAACGCCCTGAGCTTCCAGCCAATTACGTTCAGTACCTGTCACTTAACCTTTTTGGAAAATACGTCAGTTTACACTGGTAAATACAATTAACTGACTCGTTTTAAAAAGAGTTTAAGAAAATTGATTTAGATGCACTAGGCACAAAGATATCTTTTATAACTTGGGACAATTATATAAAAATAATCTTGTATACAGATTTACATGTTCGTTGTACGTTCAGGGCCCGATGTAGAAACCGAGTCAAGATTAACAGACACGCCACAAGTATAGGCCCACGAGAGAGTGAGATACCGTTTCCCTTATGCACTGTCAGGTGTATGCCTACACCTCGTGCATAAGGCGTGGCCATTTTATAATACAATGATGTCAAGGATATCCGGGACATGGTCTTTAACTCCTAAAGGCTTTTATTTCAAACAATACAGATTAAAGCGGGTTACCTCAATAATTTAATCACAATACGACTAAACATTCAATACCCGACCAAGCGGTATTATTATAATACCGTATCCCAAGCCTGTATAGGGAAAATAAGTTAAGAGTATTTACCTGAGCTAGCAATGCAATTTATACTCAGCCGTATATTCTAATTAGCAAGCACAAGTACTTCTACTGGGCTCTTAATCTGGAATGAAGGTTTTATTAACCTATTAGATTCCTAACGGGTCTTATTTAAGCCTAAACTTAGACCAGTTAATTTTCAAAAGAAAGATACGGTTCAAACGCATGATAAGGCGAAGACCGGTTTAGAATGTGGTTTTGACCCAGCAAGCTTGTATGCTTGTTTAATATGGGTAACTTAAACACATTCTGGATTTTGAGATGAAAACGATATGGTTTGACCCGTTTCGGCTAAATTATGCAAACTAGTTACATAAGCCGATCCGAACGCGAAAAGTGCGTAACTGATAACCAAAAGAGTCATATACAGGTTTCCTATGCCTTAAATATGTTGTGATATCAGTAGGATACCTTCCATTATGCCCAAAACGAGTTTAGTCTCAAAATAAGCCCCGTAGGGGTATTTTGGTCATTTTAAAGATTATAAAAGAGATTAAATAAAGTTCTGAGATTCGGGTACGAATACATCAGTAAAATAACTTATTTTAATAGGTCATATCAGTTGGTAATAAGTCTTATATGGCAAAATGGTTTTTAACCCAAACTATGCGTTTAATACGCGTAAAAAGCTATTTTAAGCGATTTCCGGGTTATACAGGAAATCTGAGTTTTCTGATCAGGTTATAAATTTCAAAATACTTTATTTATTATATAAAATCAGTAGCAATTGGATTGGTGTCAAAATACTATGTAGAACTCATTTTATACATAAAAAGGGTATAATCGGTATTTACCGAATCAATGCCATAACCTTAGGTTATGAGCAGGTTAAAAATAATTAAAAATCTTTAAAAATCTCAAAATATTATATTACATCAGTGGGTAAAAGGTTTGGTGTCAAAAATTGGGTTTAGATAGGCCTTATGCTAATTGCGCCGTTTAACTACTAAAAGGCGTTATAATTACGCTAATGAGCATAACTCCTAATCTAGACCTCCAACTGATGTGAAATTTTAGGGACATATTTATAAATCAGTAGTAAAGATTATTGTCCTTTCATATTTCTAAAATTCTCGTTTTATGGTCAAAAGGGCATTATGGTCAACATTAAGCAATTAACGGAAACGTGTAAACGAATCGGACAACCAAAGAACCAATCACAGAGGGCTATACTATCATGTAACCTAGTCCTAAGGAAGTCCTAAGGAACTTCTAAACTCTACTAAAACGGGTCAGAACTGAAGTCAAAGCAAAAGTCAAAGTTTTGCGACTTTCGGTTCCGAACCGGGTCTAAACAGAAAATTGTCGGATCAAACAAGCTTAGACAAGTTCTTATACTTATTACCAAGTTATATGAATGATAAAATAGGTTACACGCCTCCTACATTGTTAATTACATGTTAATTTGAAAATTATAGTTCTGTTGACTTTTTATAAGCAACTTTGACCCGACATTTGATCTAGTTAGAACGGGAATCAGCGGGTGCCCTTCTAAGGGTTTATTACCCACATAAATACCAACTTATAACTACCTTCAATTCGACTAATCACTGGACCATTAATGATTAATCGCTAAGTCAAACGTTAATTACGACGGTTTGACTTTTAAGCTAATAACTAAGCAAAACTCAACTAAGGAGGGTTAAGGGCACTTACCAAAGTCTAATGCACTATTAGAGATGACTTGGGTCTGCTCTTATACTCCAGGAAGCTCCACAATTGCAGATGGAAGGAATGATCACAAAGTTGCAACATGAATGGCCTTTTTATAGTGATTTTGATCCATTATGATCATGACAAATCATGCTACCCTTGTTCCCTGATCATCAACATGTGTCCCTAAGGCCTAGGAACTGTTAGGGGTCGCCCATGGATGTGAAAATATCTTCTTAAGTCGGTTAGAACGTTTAAACAGGCTGCTGTCCGAGTTTCTGCATCTGGGCATGCCTTACGGACCGTAAGGGTCGACCTTTACGGTCCGTAAGCCCTTTATCAGGGCTAAAAATCTCTTGACCTTTCAAGTTTCGAACGGGTAACTAGTGTAATACGATTTTGGGCCATTATTTTCAGTATGGGGCCTCTTGTTTGGGTCATGAACAGTTTACACCACCTAGATATGATATAAGGTTTTTCTTGGATCCTTTTGAAATTGCCGTAAATGAAGGTTGTCGCGCACATCCTCGTAGGATCCCATTCTTGTGTAATTCGAATCAATCCTTGTTAGTATTTACCGGATTTGAGTATACCAGATGTTTATAATATTTATTAGGGTCTTGGGATTTATAATTAGGTCGTTCAGAGGTGTTTAATTAACATGTCGACGCTTTAAATCCTACCATACATCTTTGACTAGATCCGGGTTTCTAACACTTTTGTCTTGTATGACACGTGTCGTTATTTTATTGAACATGAATTTTCGAGGTGTTACATCCTCACCCCCTTAAAAGAAATCTCGACCTCGAGATTTGTTAAAATGCTGGAAGTACTTTTCGTCGCATAATGGACTTAACTTCTATAACATATCTGGAGTCTTTCCAAGCTCCCAAAGTGACTCCTATAATAGATACATGTATACTTTTGGAGCTTCTTAACCTGTCGATCCTCAGTTGATACAGGATGCTCATCACATCATAAATCTGCATATCATTATGTGATAGTGTTTCTTGACTTATTGGCGAAACACATCCTTCAGTCACTAGTGTGCAATGTATTGCGAGCTCTGCTAAGCTCCTTACATAGGTTTTAGCTTATAAGCTACTTGATCTAGATACATTCGATTTCCTTCGAATGATTCTATATTTTCAGAGCTTAACTAGCCTGATAATTTAACAAATTTGGTACACCCTTCCTGGGTGATATCTTTTGTTGAACCTTATTCCTTAACAAGAATTTAGGAGGGTTGCTACTTTCACTAATTCGTGATTTTCTGCCAAATACTGGCAACTTACAGATGACTAGGGATTTGTATGATCTTATTCGTTGTTTCCAATGAAAATTTCAGATCCTGATAAGTGGACTTCCCAAAGTCTCGTCCATCCAACGGATGTTTTGATATTTCATCTATACAAGGTCTCCAAAGGAGCAGCCTTGATGCTTATATATCAACTATTATAGAAAAACTTATCTTAAGGTGAGATGGTCATCCCAACCATTGCTTAAAACTATTCTTAAGGAATAGCTAATCCTTATAGCTAGTTGAATAACTCGACGATCCTGGGTAGTTGATGGCGATTCTTAATCGTTGTCTAAATAGGGTTGCGGTAATGAATGCATAAGCAAAATGAACCGTCTTTCTTATTTAGCAATATCAAACTCTCGGAATATTAAGTTAGGCTATATGAATCTCCTATCTTAAAATTTACTTAATTAGGGTTTCGATTATTCCATAATCAATCATGGAGTTCTTACAACACTCCAACCCAAAGTGGGATGTTAATCTTAACTCTACTTGCCTCTCGGGAGGTAAACAGGGTAGTCTTTGCAGAAGGTAATCAAGACACACGGAGATTACAGAGATTTTCCAAATCTCGGCTCCAGTTCATTTATCTTTGCCTGTGTCAGATAAGTGGCATATTTATGTTACGAGTCCACAGATTTAATCATAGACACTTACTTGGACAATTCCATTCTGGATATCTTCTTTGAATACCATTAGTTGACTTTAGTACCATATGATCATTGGGATATCTTTGTGGTTCCATGCATTAAACCTCCATACTGATCAGGCATGGAAGCAATCTATGGAACTTATTAAGATACATCAATTCTCATACGGCGGTTTTGTCATACCATTTGGTATTCGTAATCAATAGGGATTAAAGAGATATCAATTACATGCGAATGTACTTTATCTGTAGAGAGGGTACATTAGAATTTTATGACTTAAAGATTTCTGACAGGAACAGAAGAAATGGTTCCTATGATTTTCGCCTTCACTTAATAACTATGGTTCTTAGGAAAGATTTTAAAAGTTTGCTATACTTATAGTTTATGAAGGATTTGGAGTAAGTAGCATTCGGCTCTTTGAACTTTTTCACGATCCCTTCACAACTTTTCCAACAGCTGCGTCTTATCATAGTTTGAAGAACATCCTTGGACTTTCTAAGGTTTACTATTGTAGTATCATTAGCATGCGTCGCATCATCAATGGCGCGATTGACTGTTGTCTTATCCGAGTTTGTCATACTCGAGATTTGGTTCCTATTACTAGATGAATCACTTACTTAGTTGCAATCCAACAACTGCTATTCATCACCCTGATGGCCTTAACATATACTAACCATGGTTTCATTAAACTATACTGGCCAATATGGCACTAACATTCTTAATGAACGTTATTTTATAAACATATCAATATCACTTAGCCTAGGTCACAAAAGACCATCAATGGCATTTAAGGGTTGGACCTAGTCCATCACCTTTTTGACAGGGGATCAAAATGTCATATCTGTCTTTATTATATTGATGAATTTGGACAGCTTGAAAGCTTGCCATAAGGATATCAGAAAAGAGTGATTCCTAATAGATATAAAATATCGATCTAAGGTTAGTTGGAGCATTCTCTAAAGTATCATCGGTCAGTTTTTACCTCGCATTAAATGACCGAAGTCCTAATCAGCGGAGACAACAGTTCTCAACATTTATCGTTCCTTATAGAATCATATGTGCCAGTATTAAATAAATTTCTGCATAAACTGCTTGATAAGGAAAGGTACCTGCTATATGGTTATCATTCTGCACCATCTCCCGGGCGTTCATCTGGAAGACTCATGCGTTTTCTTTCTTGGCTTCTTCAGGCTTCTTCTGATTCCTAGGGCAGTTAGTCTTGATATGCCCCTTCTCGTTGCAACCATAACAGATTGCATCTTTCAACTTCTTGCAATCCAAGGTTTTATGTTCCTTAGACTTGCAGATTCCACAGGGTAGAGGCTGAGACTCGAATCTGCATTTTCCGAGGTGGTATTTCCGACAGGTTTTGCACCTGGTCTTCTCACCCGACTGCTGGCTGTCTTCCTTAAACCCGAAACTCTTCTTATCCTCAGAGTTCCTCTTTGTCTTCCTATCGGAGCGATGAGAATTCTCATCCTCCCTTTTACGCTTTCCATTTTCAGAGGCTTTGGCAGCCTTGTTTCTGACCACATCGAGTGTGAGAGATAGCGACAGATCTGCCACTGACCTGAATGTAGTAGGTCTTGAAGCCTTAACACTGGCTTTGATTTCTGGGGCTAAACCCCCAATGAAGCGAGCAATTCTCTTGGGTTCTGGTGTTACTAGGTAAGGAACCAGTCTGGACAGGGTATTGAAACGGGTGAGGTAAGCTTGACAATCTAAGTTTGTCATAACCAATGATAAGAAATCTGACTCAATCCTCTCAACCTCGTGTTGAGGGCAGTAGTTCTCCATAATGAGAGCAACAAACTGTTCCCATGACATGTTGTAAAGTTGGATCTTCCCAGCAGCTTGAATGAGTGACTTCCACCATGCCAGTGCCTCTCCTTTGAATGATTGGGATACATACTTCACTACATCCTTTTCAGCACAACCGCTGATATCGACAACTGTGTCCATTTCATCCAACCAGGTCATACAATCAATTGCCCCTTTCTCCCCAGTGAAATCCTGGGGTTTGCAGGAAACAAAGTATTTATAGGTACAGGACTTGGTACGCTGTTCATTATCGAACACTATCCTCTTGGATGGAACACTGTGTTGATTAGATGAATGTCGATCATCATCCTTCTTTGGTTCCTCTTTCTTAGAGGGCGGCTTGCTATGAGGCTCTGAATGTGTTTTAGGGGCAGATTTAGAGTGGGGTACAGATGAGGCTTTACTATGAGTCCCACTATACTCCCTGAATTGCTCCTCTACGGCTTTAGATACAGCTGTATCAATTAGTGTACGAAGTTCTCCTCTGGTTATATTAATCTTATCATTCTCATTATTCTCCAGGGGATGACTGTTGATCTCGTCAGAGTCAGCCATGTAGTTTTAATTGCTACAAAGAGAAAATAAGGGCAAGGTTTATTTAGAAGCCCATACAGTACCATCGTTCTTGACGATTTATTAACCATGGTTTTTTATAACTATTTTGGTTAATTTGTTAAGCATGCATATATTCAGGATCTTTATTACAATCCCTAATTATAATTTAATAATAGCACAGAAAGTATAGTCACGTAGACAAGTTTAATTTATAAGCCTTGATTTTACGGAATCGAGGCATTAAGGTTTGAATCAAAGTTCATTACCTTTCCTTGACAGGGAGTTGTAGGCTACCACTGTCTTTAGTCCAGAGGACGTTAATTATAGCCCGCGGGCACTTCATCCTTAAGGGATGATTATATAAATAAGGGAATTTTAGAATAACCCATTTAAGAATGACTTATGTGATTTTATCGTATCACATTTTGTCAAGCATGTTAATATGCTTTCAGATATTTAACAAGGATTTGAATCTTTTTGAATAAGTTTTACCATCTTGGCCATGTCTGTAATGACATTTAGGCTAGGTTTTACCCTTTAGATTCTTTTTAATATTTAATGCAGAACAATCCTTAATTGAAATGTTAACAAGGATCTGAATCTAACTGTGGAACTACCATCTTGGCCCTGTCTTAATGTGACATATGGCTAGGTCTTGTCCTTTTTAGATTTTGCCATTTTATTATAATGGTAGATCTTATAATATAGGAATGATATTTTAAATATAATCGTTCCATTAAAATTTAAACAAGTATATGGTTGCCCTAAACGGGACTTCTAATAGCAAATGATTTGCCCATGCAAGGGCTAATCAGAAAAATAACAAAGGAACCGAATAAGGACAAAATAAAACGAATTAGGATTAGTCTTATGTTCTTGTCTAGACTCAAGAATGTGCAACTGTGTAACTGAGATTAAACACAAAAGGCTAGCATTTAATTCACTCAGTGTTGGCTCTGATACCAACCTGTCACACCCCGATATTTCCACGTATTACCTGTGGGCCCGGTAGGGGAGTATCGTGACATAGTTGATATCGTCATAGTCAAACAACACAATATATAAATGCACAGCGGAAGCAAAAGATAAATATATTACAATCCGAACATAAAGTAATATCAAGTATTACAACGGAAAGTAAAGGATCCACAGGCGGATCGAAAATAAAATGAAACATTGTTCAATAGACTTTAGACACCTAGAACTTGCAAGATTCTTTATTAACGCCCTGAGCTTCCAGCCAATTACGTTCAGTACCTGTTACTTAACCTTTTTGGAAAATACGTCAGTTTACACTGGTAAATACTCTTAACTTATTTTCCCTATACGGGCTTGGGATACGGTATTATAATAATACCGCTTGGTCGGGTATTGAATGTTTAGTCGTATTGTGATTAAATTATTGAGGTAACCCGCTTTAATCTGTATTGTTTGAAATAAAAGCCTTTAGGAGTTAATGACCATGTCCCGGATATCCTTGACATCATTGTATTATAAAATGGCCACGCCTTATGCACGAGGTGTAGGCATACACCTGACAGTGCATAAGGGAAACGGTATCTCACTCTCTCGTGGGCCTATACTTGTGGCGTGTCTGTTAATCTTGACTCGGTTTCTACATCGGGCCCTGAACGTACAACGAACATGTAAATCTGTATACAAGATTATTTTTATATAATTGTCCCAAGTTATAAAATATATCTTTGTGCCTGGTGCATCTAAATCAATTTTCTTAAACTCTTTTTAAAATGAGTCGGTTAATTGTATTTACCAGTGTAAACTGGCGTATTTTCCAAAAAGGTTAAGTGACAGGTACTGAACGTAATTGGCTGGAAGCTCAGGGCGTTAATAAAGAATCTTGCAAGTTCTAGGCGTCTAAAGTCTGTTGAACAATGTTTCATTTTATTTTCGATCCGCCTGTGGATCCTTTACTTTCCGTTGCAATACTTGATATTACTTTATGTTCGGATTGTAATATATTTATCTTTTGCTTCCGCTGTGCATTTATATATTGTGTTGTTTGAATATGACGATATTAACTACGTCACGATACTCCCCTACCGGGCCCACTGGTAATACGTGGAAATATCGGGGTGTGACACGATCCGCCTAAATACAAAACCTTTTTCGCTAGTTCCGGAAGATTCCGGAACACTAAAGAGGCATCTAGGGCTGCCCGGAAGTCTCCGGAACAGCCTACAAGTTGCTTGAACATTTTAGCACCATCGGAAGGGTCTAGATCAGCCTTCAAGGGTCTAGGAAGGGCCTAGAACGTGCTGATATTTTCTGCCAAAAGTTGCAGCCAAGAAACATCTAGAAAAGCCTTGAAAACTCTTAGAATGGCTGGATATTTTGCAAGAAAGATCTAGAAATCGGCTCTAAATATCTTGGATATTTTGTATAGAATTCTCTACTTAGAGAATTCTCAAGAACTAGTAGATAGCAAGTATAAATAGGTGGAATGGATCTCATTTGGAGATCACCCAACATTATAGCAAGTTAACATACTTGTACTTGTAAACACACTCTTGTAAAACTTCTTGTGATCAATACTAAGTTGTTTCTTTGTAAACAACACTTGCAAACATCACTTGATTCACACAAAACACTTTCATCGTTGGACACAAAAGCTTAACTTAGATCAAGTCTAAGTCGCTACACGAGAGTCAGAAGTTACTCCGTGACAATATGCTCATGACGTTCAACATAGATTCATATTCTTTTCCAAAAGCAAGTCTCCCAAAATCGGATGAATGGGATAGTTCACGCGTAACAGTGATGGTTATATAAAAAAAGATGTGTAAAAGATGTTATACACGCAGGGCTGGCCCAAGACCAAGTATTTTAAGGCTTGGGCTTTAGGCCTCCAAATCATCAGGGCCTCTAACTTAAAAAAATTATATATGATATTTGGGTTGGGCTAAACTTATTTTTATACATATAAAAATTATATAAAAATACAAAAAAAAATTAACTTTGCCAATAATACCCCTTTAAGTTTATTTTGCCGGTCCCAAGCCCGAGTAAAGGAGGGTTCTTCTCAAATAGTGTTTTTTTTTTGTAAAAAAAGAGGCATCGAGTTTTTAATTCGCTTTAGGCCACCAAAATAGTTGAGCCGGCCCTGTATACACGTGCTATAGCTGAGATAGTAGAGCCAAACGATAAGAAATTTCGCAGACTATAATAGGATCTCAAACGGTCCGAGAAATCTAGGTTGAGTTGCTCATTGATTCCAAAGCGACGAAGAAATAACTTGGCAACAATGTAAAACTCTAACCTTTGACGTTGTCGATCTACTTTACTCATAAGTCTACTATGAGGTTCCTTTAACCTCTCTTAGGTGATAGCATCTTTCTCATTGTTGATCAGAGTGGTACATTTTGACTAACCGTCGATCTGAGGATGAAACGCGGTGCTGAGTTTCCATATGGTGCCTAAAACAGCTAACCTTTCCAAGAAATGAGAAGTGAAACGCGGAACATGATGCGAAATAATAGGGACTAGGGTACCATACGACATGGTGCAACATGAATCAATTCAGTACAAAGAATGACACATATAGCAAAATCCACAAACTCTCAGTAATCGAATGCTCATCGAAAAACCCATAGTTTCATAACATTAGACAGGTGAAGAGGGCATGACCTTACGATAATAGGATATGCACATCATAAGTATGTAGACACCTAACATCGAAGAACGAGCTTGGAATTTTCAGAGAAATGTTAAGAACCACAGAATTTTAGGAGTTAAAAAAACAACAATCACATAGACATCAACCTGCATTACAGGAATCCTAAAGCGCACATATGTACTTGTAACTCGATTACGTTCATGGTCGTTACCGTCGATTACCTTACAAAAGCGCCCTTAAAGTACTCTCACTCTGCACCTTAATGACTAACCCAGATTTATAGTGAAAGGAAAAGTGATAGGAGAAAATGAATCGTACTTAATTGTAGTAATCTTAAAAGATAACGAGACGTTAACAAAAGCATGTGTCGATTTTGGTAGGAACTATAACTTATGTAAAACATGTCTTGAAGGGCGCAAGGTAGTACGGTCCTTGTGGCGCGTCGTCGAGTTCGTTCGATGTCGTACTCACCTTAGTCATATCATCCACCACGTCCTAGGTCATTTATGAATTCGGTAACGAAATTATAATGGCAATAGAATAATTATTCGGCTTAGACGAAACATAGAATAAGTGAGTGGTAGTTCACAACAAAAAGCTCTAGTGGATTGATTAACAGTCAGAAATTGATGAGTACGGAGATTGATCGGAAGTCGAGATCCTAACCCAACGTCTACCCATTACCTCACAGGTTTAGTTTTTAAGATTTAAATTTTCTACAGGAAAGAGCATTTGCTCTGATACCATAACTGTAACACCCCAACCCGGATGGGCTGACGTGTCACTCTAACATATATCAAATCCAAAAACTAGTCCATAACATTAAATCGAAAGGATCCTAATTACATTTTATAACATGACAAAAATTAAATAATCTTGCATGACCTTCAACCTGTGTTTAACGCTCCTCACCGATTCCCCCGGTCTCCCAAATTACATGTTATCAAATACGAAAAACACAAAAAGAAAACTACGGCTGAGCCAAAAATTGCTCAGTAACGGAGAAAGCAATAGTATAAATAAAAAATACTCAGCGGAAAGCAAAACATAACGGAGCTGAGAATGAACCAAAACGGATATTGAAACAGATACTGAGAACATATACGGACACATAAAAGATGTTGAACTGACACGATACCGAACTGACAAAAAAGTATACTAGAACTGACAAAAAAAAAATACTGGTACGGATACAAAATACAATTTCGGGTACAAAACTGATGCGGAAATTAATACGAAAACTTGTTCAAATATAATATGGAACTAATACAGAAACTAACACATAAACAAAAGTCTTGTTGAACCCAATACAAAGACCTTCAGAGACAGGTACGTCGTTGATCACGAGTTTTCTTTTATAAACAGTTCCGTTTTAGGCATCGTTTAATAACTCTATGATTTTCAAACAAGATAGATGGCAAAATTATTTTTCTTTAGTAAACGTGTGAATTTGAATCGAACGTTAGTGATTAATGAGAGTTCGTGACAAACCATTAATCGATAAAATACTATTTCTATAACATCTGAAAGATTTATATTTAAGTACAAAAACATTTACATAACTGGATTTCAAAACAAAACACTTAAGATACTTATGAAGATTTTTATAAAGCGACAAAGGTTATCGGGTTTCAAAATAAAATAATAATAATAATAATAATAAGTATATTCATAACTTTTGAAAGTTTTATAAAAGAAACAACATAGTTTAGGTAACATGGGTTTTAAAAACAAAATAACTAAATCGTTATATATTTAATGTTGTAACACGATGTGGTAAACCGATACGGAAACAAAAATGGATATGCAAGCCAAAACAGAAGCAAATACAAGGTGCAGAGACAGACATCGGAACAAATACTGATACGAACCCCGAAGCGAAAAACGGAGTCAACTCATACAGAAATAGACCCATATTAAGAATAGACCCATAATCAGATACAGAACATAATCGGAAACTAAACATGTCAGAAAAATAATCCGATACACGATCGGAACCATAGCCAGAGCATAATCAGATGCATACATAACTTATGAGAACGTAATCAGAACGAAACATATTCACATACAGAAACATATACAAACTTACACGATAGATTTATATCAACAAAATAAATTATGTAACATAGAAGCACCCAGAGCCACAAACAGACTGGTACACAGGTAGCTACTCTATGTACCTATGAGATGGTGAGTGTGGCGTACACCCATTATTCCATCTCTCACACACAAACAAACTCAAACTCGGAGCTAAGATCGATCTATACGCCTCTAGGGGCCAAGTGCTACACAAGCACATGCTAGAGACGCCGTGAACTTTTATTACGCACTGTCACGATAAGTGCCATGCCGTTTACGCCCAACGGCAAGCCAGACGCTCGGGTGACATAGTACAAAAGCTAAGTCCATGTAAATAACTTACAGACAACTGAAAATAATACTAACAGGAACATGCGACCATGAGTACAAGTCTGAGGTATGGCATGCTACAACTCACTAATTATCATATAAACAATACCAGACTGATTCTGATTCTGATAACGCATCACATATCAAACGGCTAATACGAAGAAACAAAAATCCGTACTGCGAAGTGACGGATATGATTAAATTAAAAATAATACAAGGATGAGAAGACCAAATAATCCGTATCCGTAGGGGAAACCGAAATATATACTATGATAAAAAAAAAGGGACAGGATCCGTACTACAAAGTAACGGATACATATTTATACTAAGATGGTAGGACCAATGAATCCGTACCAAAGAGTAACGAAGATAAATAGATAAATAAAGTTATACTAGCATAAAAAAAATCACGAATCCATACCACAAGGTAATGGATACAAATAAGAATACTACGATGTCAAGGACTAGGATCCGTACCTTAGTTTAGCAAGCAAAGCAAAAATCCACAAATCGAGTCGTCCTCAAAACTTACGCGAACCTAAACCCGTATTTACGAGATTAGTATTATATAATTTATTTAAATTAAAAGGTCTTTCGTTTTGACTTTCCGGCGACTACAAACCAACCTATCTGTAATAATTAATCAATACACTCTTGGCTTAACACTCGTATACTTATTTTATATACCCCTTTTATAAAAACGGTCCATCATGTTCATAATAATAAATAAATATACTAACACACACACATAAGCATATATTTATTTAAGAACATAATCTGTAATCTTAATTAACTCATTTAATCTTGCAAGTATAAATTTAATAAGAGTCCTTAAATAAAATAATACACAAGGATATGGATTTTTAATTGTTCACAACAACAATGTTTTTTTTACCAGATATTGAATCATATAAAGTAGGTTTTTATTTTACTAAAAGAAATAAATCATATAAGGTACATCATAATGTATACATCAAGTTCATTTTTTATCAATCTAAATAGTTAGGATTTTGTTATGATAAACAACCTTTGATTAACTACAAACCATTGGAGAATAAGAATAGTAAAAAAACAATAAAAGAAAACAAAACTTCATATGTTAGTTCTATACACTACCGACCCTTCACATACATATTCCGATTTTTTTTCTTTTCCTTTCAAAAAGACAGCACACATATTACTTTCAAAACACACATATATTCATTAGATAAACACACTCACATTATCATGTAACACACACACTACTCGATACACACACAACTCATAGCGCTCTCTCTCTCTCTCCAACCTTGTTTGCTGAAGCTAACCGGAACCCTTATGGGTCACCGGTGAACAAACCAAAAACCGAAACCCAGCCCAACTCAATATCTCCCTCTGTTCGTTTTATCGCCGGAACCCAAGACAAGACAAGACCCCACTCATCGCAAATGTTAATAAAGAAAATAAAACAAAGATGGAGTCTACCTCTCGGATCAGACTGGAAAAGAGTAATACGACAGAGGTAGTGAGGCGTGCGGTGGCTGCAAGGGCGTACCCACCCTAAGCAAAGAGTGGGCGGCGCACCCATGAAAAAATATTTTTTAGTGTTATTTTTTTGCCGGAAATCACGACCGCACCCCTTGGAATTTTTCAGCCGCACCCCTTGAAAATTTTCAACCGCCCCACTTAGAAAAAAATAATTATTAACCACTTATTCACTTAGGTAGTGTTTGGTATGCAGAAATTACAGTTGTAATGGAATGACTGATTACGAGGGAATGAAGAAAAGAGTGTTTGTTTGGTCAATGGAATGGAATCACCCATTCCAAAAGGCATTCCATTCCCTCAAAATCATTCCTTCCACCCCCATGTTTTTTTTCCATTCCATCTCCTCTTGCACCATTCATCAACAACACCACAACCCACGACCTTCGCCACAACCTACCACCACCACCACCATCCACCACCGACGCCATCGCCGCCACCCGCCACCACGTCACCCCGACAGCCACCGTTATCACCCACAGCTGCGACCAACCGCCAACGCCACTAGTCGTCGCCGCCCACCACCATCGTCGACGCCACCACCGCCACCACCGACCGCCGCCGCCACCTTTGCTGCCACCCACCACCAATGGCCACCTTGTCGCCACCACCACTCGTCGTCACCGTCGCACCGCCGCTACCACCCCCACCCATCGCCGCCGCCGACACCCACCACCGCCACCTATAACCACCCACAATCACTAGCACGGATCACCACCACCACTCACCGCTAATTTTATTACTCCGTTTTTCTTGTCTACAGAACAATACACAATAATAATTCATTCCATTCCCTAGTCCATTTCATTCCTTCGTTCATTCCATTACCCCATACCAAACAGACCCTTAATTATTTAATCCAGTCAAAGCCCAATCTGCAATCAATTTTTATTAACACAAGTTTAAACCCAACCTAAAGAAATTTGAACTAAATAAAATAACCCAAACCCATCCACCCATTCCATTTCCAAATTCCGCCCCCAAAAAAACTCCCAGCGCCTTGACGCCACTGCTCACGACCTGGTGACTTTTTTTACCGGAAAAACCAAAATTCCGGTTGGACCGACCCATATTACGTCAGAATTCCAATATAGAACTAGTATGGTTTATGTGATGATTAGGAGAAAATATAGATGTGTAAGGGTTTAATCTTTTTATATTTTTTTGATTTTTTTGTTGTTATAGACTTGTAGTTAAATGATTTTGTTGTTTTATTTATAGCTTTGTTTGTTTAAATGATTAGTTACAAGCAATCAACATTTAATATTAGGGCTTGAATGTTTAAAATATAATTGAAAGTTATGGGCTATGGTTGAACATGATTGTTTATTTTGTTTAAGTGTTTAGTGTTGTTTTATGAACTTATGGAGCAAATTATATGTGTTAGGAACAATGAGTAAGAATGTAATGAACTTATGACGTGTTTAGTATCTTTAGATGATATTTTGGGTATATTTCAAAAAAAAAAAAAAAAAACCTGTAGGGCACAATTTTAAATACGTTTGTAATTTGTAATGACGTTTGACGTGTTTTTGATGATTTATAAATTTTAGTTTGATGTTCTTTTGTCTTACATGATCCGACCCGACCCACTATGAACCGATATTTTTATACAGCTAGGGGCCTAAAATCTTTGAAAATATTCCGCACCCCCAGGAAAAAATTCCTGGGTCCGCCACTGGGGTGGCTGAAACAATGGATGCGGAGACAGGACGACGTTCGAACTACGAACTACGGCAAACCCACGGCGACACAGGGTGGCAAGCTAGTGGTTTTGCGGTGTACTCGGAACAGAGGTGGCGGCAAAGTGAGAATCTTACGACGGTTTAGGCGACGATATCTGGTGGCATCTTGTGGTGGTGGCGGTTTTGATATTTTTGATAGGTGGGTGTAGTGTAGAGTAGAGAAGAGATCAGTGGATCATGTATTTATATATGAAATGGGTTTCACATGTTATATTGAATTTCTTGATACAAGATCTTGTTATCTTGGATAGTCAAACATTAGGATGATGTCAAAGTCTGGGGTGTGTATTATTGCCTTGAAACCTACAGAAAGGTGAAGATGGTGGTATGGTGTTTTCAATTTTTATTTTATTTCTTGGCTTGTAGGATCATATCTAGACATAATTATGATGTTTTTCAATTTAGTTTAGTTTCTTTGTAACTAAGAAGATTTATTAGTTACCTACACATACATATAAATATATGGCTTTAACAAGGTTATATAAATAATTGTTTTATAAAATTTATACAAAATTTTAGGATACTCACCATGGTTGGTAAGATATGAATATGTACGCACACTAACTTGGTTTATAAAATATCTAAGTAATCCACTTCAACTTGTTTTAAACGTCAAATTTAAATTATACTAAACAGTAAAAAATATTATAACTATTATAACGATTTAAGAAATTTTCGAGTGTTACAAATCTGATTATACACAGGGGCAGACTTAGATTGTTAGTAGGGGTAGTACGGGCTACCCCTCAACCCCGTCTCCGTAGCATAAAATACCCTTTAACTCAATTCTCGCAGTGTAAAATACCCCTCAACTCCGTTTCCGTTATATAAAAGATACCCCTGATCCTAAAAAAAATTAGGATACCCCTAACTTTTTGGAATAATTCTGCTACTGATTATACGCCTCATATTCGAGAAAGTTGTTAATGGCTAAACCTAATGAAATTGATCTCTATTTATAGCTGGAAGGCTTGCTTTGCTTTGTTCCGAAGAAAACCAATTTGGAGGCTAAGTTTGCCTCTTTGAAGAAAAGAAATCCCCATATGATGATGAATTCATGTATATCACACACGTATCCTTACATGCATATACATATACGTTGCATATACAGAGACTTACACGTTGCACATATAGACTTAATACACATACACGTAAACATTCCTATCACATTTGTTGTTTTTAAATTTTATTATTATATTATTATAATTAATTCAGTTGCTTCATTGCTTCACTCGTTTTTCTTTTATAACTTTTAAACTATAAAGTTTTATAAAATGACGAATATGTCATTAGAACGAGCATATTTTTATCTATATTTTGACCAAAGTTTCATTAAAAACAAAGTAAGATCAATTATAATATATTTTATTATTAATATTAAACGGTCCCTATGATAGTTAAAGCTCGTCTAGATATCTCATATTTCAACTAACCATTTTACTCGTTTCTTACTCGTACAACAATGTATAAATTATAAACTTTAGAGTGAATTGCAAGTTTTGTCCTTTATTTATATATAAAATTTCAGGTGGTGTCCTTTATTTTTAAAATTGACGAGTTTTATACTTAATGTTACAGAATTTTACATGGTTTGTCCTTTATCCCTATTATAATGAGATGATTGAATGAATATTACTAAAGAGAATGATACAATTTATAGGCATGAATAAGGGCCAAAGAATAAATACAAATTACAATAAGGTACACTAGTTATGTAAACTTATCTAATATCCCCCGGCAAGCGAAACAGTGGCGGTCCAATCCGAAGAATCTGACGAAAGTTGATGAACTGAGGTTTGGGAAGACTCTTGGTAAAGATGTCCGCCACTTGAAGCTTGGTTGGAACAAATTTCGTAACTAACTTCCCTGAAGCAACCAGTTCTCGTAAAAAGTGATAATCAAGATCAATATGCTTAGCACGTTTATGAGAAACTGGATTTTGAGTAAGAAACAAAGCACTTTGGTTGTCACACAAAATTGTTGGACAGTCTGCCGGTAGGGAGTGAAGTTCATGAAGAAGGTGGGTGATCCAAACCATTTCTGCAGCAGTGTTGGCCATGGCCCTATACTCAGACTCACAACTTGAGCGAGCAACAGTAGGTTGCTTTTTGGCGCTCCAAGAGATGAGATTGCCCCCTAAAAATATAGAATATCCATAAGTTGACCGGCGTGTTTCTAAACATCTGGCCCAGTCAGCGTCGGAGTAGCCCAATAAAGATGTGTGATTGGGACGACTGTAGTGTAGACCAAATGCAAGTGTGCCTTTAAGATAACGAAGAATTCTTTTAACCTCCTGATAGTGAGTAATGGTTGGTGCATGCAAAAATTGGCTGACTTGATTTACAGCATACGCGATGTCAGGCCTGGTGATCGTTAAGTACTGGAGGGCCCCTACAATTGACCGATAATGAGTAGCATCCGAGAATGGGTCACCTGTAGACACAAAAGAAACATTCGCGCTTAAAGGTGTTGGAGCTGGTTTAGCATCCAACATCTTTGCACGTGTTAGGATATCATAAGTATATTTGGATTGATTTAAGAATAATCCGTTTTTTGTGTAGGTAACCTCCAGTCCAAGGAAGTAGTTGAGTTCTCCCAGATCTTTGATGGCAAATTCTTTATGAAGACGATCGATAAACGAAGTGAGAGCACTTGGTTGATTACCGGTGAGGATTAGATCATCAACATAGACAAGAAGATACATGACACAAGATTCCCTTTTTAGGATAAAAAGAGATGGATCCGCACGACTACACAAAAAACCATTTTTGGTTAAGAAAGAGCTCAGGCGCTGAAACCATGCCCTAGGGGCTTGTTTTAAACCATAAATCTCTTTGTTCAACTTACATACATAATAAATTGAGGATTGAGAAAGCCTGGGGGTTGCTCCATGAAGACACATTCGGTTAGATTGCCATGCAAAAAAGCATTGTTAACGTCTAATTGATGTAGTTTCCATTGATTGATAACGGCTAAGGCTAACACAGTGCGAATAGTGGCAGCCTTAACGACAGGACTAAAAGTAGGGCTGTAAACGAACCGAACGAACACGAACAAGACCTCGTTCGTGTTCGTTTGTTAAGAAATATATGTGTTTGCGAACCGTTCACGAACACTTATCGAACGAGATTTTATGTTCGTGTTCGTTTGTTAAGGAAATGAACTTGTTGGTGTTCGTTTGTGTATGTTTGTTAATTTTAGGCAACGAACGTTGACGACCACAAATGAGCACAAACTAATGTTCATGAGCATAAATGGAAACAAACGAACACGAACTATCGTTCATGAACAGAATATATAATACACTGACACTTATTAGATATTTAATTTGTCGGAATTTTGAAGTATTTAAATAAATATAAAAAACTAAAAACACTAATAAACTATCGAACATAAACGAACATGTTACCGAACGTTCACGAACATAAACGAACGAACACGTCCTATGTTCATGTTTGTTCATTTAACTAAACGAACGAAATTTATTGTTCGTGTTCGTTTGTTTAATAAACGAACGAACACAAACGAACTTCCCGCCGAACGGTTCACGAACTGTTCGCCGAACGTTTGGTTCGTTTACAGCCCTAACTAAAAGTATGTGAGAAGTAAAGGCCTGGAACTTGAGTGTAGCCTTGCGCCACAAGACGAGCTTTATGGCGTTCAACTCTACCATCAGAATGAAACTTAGTACGATAAAGCCATTTTGATCTAACAACATTGGATGTTGAGGGTCGAGGGACAAGAGACCATGTTTGATTGCGAATAAGAGCATCATATTCATTTTTCATCGCTTGGACCCATTTGGCATCCTTTGATGCAGTTTGATAGGACTTAGGATCAGATGATGCAAACAAGGCATGATGAAGTGGAAGGTTTTCGGTGTGAGCCAGGTCGGCATAATGGCGAGGTTTGAAAATTCCAGCTTTTGCACGGGTTATCATCAGATGAGTGGGAGGATGAGGTGGGGGAGGAGGTGTTGAGCTGGGACTATCGGTACCAGAGGAAGGGTGCGACGAAGGTGAGTTTGGAGGGGTCGGTATGGGAGTGGTGATGGGAGACATGGCAGGGGATGTAGTAGATGATGGAGGAGAGTTTGGTATGTTTGAACCGAGAGGTGTGGTAGAGGGGAAATGGGGTATAGGTCCAAGTGGTTGCGTAGAAGGGATAAAAGGGTGAGTATTTTGGTCAACAGTAGGAATTTTATTATGTTGTGTAAGAGGGGTATTTGTAACACCCTTATTATTATTTAAAGATTTTCGTATGATTTACGAAAATAAACGGGTAATTAGAATTTCAAATACATTGAAAATACGGGTTCGTTAAACTTTATTTACATAATTAAAACTATACAACATAACATGTGTGAGTTCGTTATTTAACATAACAACGATACATAGTGCGGAAGCTTATTTCTTGATCGTGTTCGGTTCTTCGTTGTGCTTGATCGTCCTCCGGTGCTAAATTTGTACATGAAACTCATAAAACATGAGTTAGATTAGTCATACGTAACTTAGAACGTATCTAAACGAGTCCGGGAAGCGAAACTGATTAAAATAATTTTTTTTTTCGCTAAAACAGTGCTCTTTCGCGCCACGCGAAGGCACCCAGTTGCTCCCTCGCGCCACGCGAGGGAGACCGTTTTCCAGCAGCTCTGGAGCTGGGTCCTGCATTTTTCAGCAATGCCAGTTTTTACGGAAACGGCCATAACTTTTTCGTTATTGATCCGTTTTACGCGATTTTTTTCCTACGCGTCCGTAATTTAATTGTCCATCATATGGAGTTAAAATCCAACATCTAACATAATAAATTTTGAGACTTCTAAGCCTTCAACTCGTTACCTTTTTACCGAATTTTAACCCGTTTATGTATTTTATCAAACAAACATATTTGTTTAATCCTTATATCACATACACTTCTTCAAATTAATGTTATCTACCATTTTAGGTTCTAATCACAAGTTTATTACACAATTTAAACCCGTCTTCGCTCGTATGCTTATTTTGACCCGTTAAGGGTATTTAAGCATCTAAGCATTCAAACTCGCTATTTTCTTTTCGCGCCTCTTCTCTTCTTGCTAATTAACTACTTATCTTCCACCCAAACTATTTCTATGGTGGATTCTACATAAGGAACCCAAAATCCCAAAATTTTACCCTTCGGCTAGTCCTTTTTCGCAATTGGCTATTTCTAGGCGTTCGACCCACAAATGTTTTTGCCTAGAACTTATATACACATCTAAGGGTTACAAACTCATAATATAAGTTTCTAAACAACCTCTAAGGGTCGTTTACACTGTTTACCTATTAAGGGCTCGTTGGTCACATTTAATCCTTCATTTTTGCAATGAAGGATTTCGGCTAGATATTTGACCTTCTTTGCACTTTTAACTATAAGTCCACATATGTGTACCTGGCTCGGGTCATAGCATTGACCAGTTTACATACCTCTTGCTTTAAATTTTCTAATTAAAGCAAAGCAACATATGATATTTCCTGTAATCACAAAACTCAACAAGTAGTCGTTAATTATTAATGTCAAATGGTATTAACACACCATTTGACCCGTTTAGTTGACATGACCATTTATCAACGTATGATGGTATATTAATTTCATCATGCTCCTTGAACCAATTCCGGTTCGCGCCGTGAGTTTTTACTACATAAAAGACATTTTCTTAATGTGTCCGACCCGTTATAACTTTTACCAAAATGGTGTCTTTATTTTTTTTATCACTATTATTTTAACTATTAATTTGACCCATTTGGTTGTCGAGTGAATTCCATCACCTCATTGACATACCAACTCAACCATTTTCGCTATATCAATTTTAAACATATTTTAACTAAGCTTGTCTGTATAAATGTAACGAGACGACAAGTCGCGTACCTTTAAAGCATTCCCTTCAAGCGCATGTCCACTCCGGTTTGTCCGCTTGAAAACTCGACTCCTTTGTCTATAGAGTTCAATCAACGATGTGTTTAGAACTCCATTCATGACATATAACACATATTTCACAATGTTATTCGAATATGCGTTTTTATTCGAAACTTAACATCTTAGCTTTCTCTTAGGCGTTTTAACAAACACCTTATGGGCAGAAATTTACATAATTCATTATCAAGTTCATAACTTGTCATATAGCCAAATTTAACATCAATCGGACTATTTTATATAAAGGTTAACATCAATAAATCAGAAATCGCTTCATAAATATCAAATTACACTAGAACAACATTTGAAATCCTAGTGTTCATCAAGTTCACAACAACCCACTAATCACCTTCAATGGTGTTTCTGAAATTTACTACAATTAGGCATGATTTCATCATATACTTGTCTAGGGCTTACACCTAGACACTATATGGTTCCTATTCCATCCAATTAACAAACATGCATCATCAATTTTCTGATTTCCCAAATTCATGAGAATTTCAAGTAGAGGATTTTTATGAATTTTCACACACCTTATGATCTCCTTTCAATGGGGATCACTAATCCGGGTTCGGATTTTGTTTTAGGGCTGAACTTGACCTTCAATTTGTGGATTTAAACAAGAACTAGGGTTGGAGTTCTTTCCCTTGGTCGCCCCTGGCTTCTGGTCGAATTCAGACACTCACAAATGTGAGTGTTTGAGTTTTTTTTTATTGATATTAGTTTCAAGTTAAACACTTTTGGTCCCTCTAGTTTCTTTTGATCAAATGAAGCTATATCTCACCATTAGTCACTTAATCACATGCTACTAACTAGGTTAATTACTCCTAGTTACTTTAACGGGTTCGGGAAATTATAACCCGTTATGTTTTAAGTCCCGTTAATTTGGCATTTTATATACTTTGTTTTCTCAAAGTATTTATTCCCCTTTTTAATTAATATTAGGTTTATTTATTTGAGTCCTAATATTTACCGGGTTAATTTTTACCACTAACGGTATTTTACCCGTCTTTACTATTAACGTGGTTTGATTACCAAACCCGTTTTTGGGATGTTACAGTATTATTTGGTTGTTGTATGTTATTGGTTAGAATGGGAGAAGTATCTAAAAAAGATGACAAATCAAGAGTGTTAGTTGGTTTTTCAGTGGCATTAGTGTCAAGTGGATAGTATGTCTCGTCAAAGCGAGCATGTCGCGTAATATAAATGCGGGAGGTAGTAGGATCCAAACATTTATATCCTTTATATTTGGAGCTATAACCAATGAAAATACATGGTATACTCCTTGGTGCAAGTTTATTTGGAGCATAGTCACGTAGGTAGGGATATACCCGACAACCAAACGTGCGAAAATTTGCATATTGAGGTGGTTGATTATATAACAACTCAAACGGGGATTTACCGTCAAGGATTGGGGTGGGTAAGCGATTAATGATGTAAACCGCCGAGGAAAAAGCTTCAACCCAATAGGTAGAAGATATTTTAGCATTAAAAAGCATTGCTAAACCTGTTTCGACAATGTGTCGATGTTTGCGTTCCACCCTTCCATTTTGTTGGGGGGTGTATGGGCAAGACATGCGATGCAAAGTACCATTGTTTTCAAATAATTTTCGAACTTTATGGTTGGTGAATTCCGTGCCCCCATCACTTTGGAATATTTTAATTTTTGATTCAAATTGAGTTTGGACAAATGGCACGAATATAGTTAAGGCATCAAAAAATTCAGCTTTGGTTCGTAGAGGAAACATCCATGTGAACCGAGAGAAGTCGTTAATGAAAGCCACATAATATAAGAAGTTTTCAACCGATTTTACCGGTGAAGGGCCCCATAAATCACAATGGATCAATTCAAGAGGTTTGGTGGCACGTTTAATATTATTATCAAAAGGTAGTCGCTTAGACTTAGCTAGCTCACACGGGGAGCAAGTTCCCGGTTTAGGTAAAAAGGAAGTAAACGACAATTGGCCACGATTTTTTAACATATTAATAGTGTCAAAACTGACATGCCTAAGACGGGAATGCCAAACTTCAAAAGACACTTTGGGACATGACGAAGACGCAACGAGCGCTTCATGAGTATTATTTAGAACGTAAAGGCCGTCTTCACGGCAACCCCGAGCGAGGACTTGCTTGGTTAGCCGATCCTGAATAAAAAAATGAGGATGTGAGAAGACAACATCAACCGAATTATCCTCTGTTAATTTACTTACCGAAAGCAGGTTTCTACTAAGTTGTGGAACAACTAAAACATTATTAAGATCAAGAGAACCACATAATTTAGCATTACCAGTAACAACCCTCCAGAAAACCGACACCCTCGAATAACTTCCAACATCCTAAATATATTTTACAGACCCCAATATGTCTTAAAAATACACCCCGTATGTGAAAACCGAGCCCGAAATATAGTATAGCATTAAAAATAAATAAAATCTGAAATATAGGGCTGAGGCGGGCCGCGTAGAACCCACCTCAACTCTTACGCGGGCGGTATCAATGCTGGAATTGACTTCGCTGACTTCTTTAGTTGAAGCGGGTCGCGTAAGGGTTATGCTTAGTTAACTGTCACACCCCAATTTTCCACGTGTCACCGGTGGGCCCGGTGGGGGAGTATCGTGACGTGGTTGGCAACATAATAGTCAAACAACACAATATATATGAATGCACAGCGGAAGCAAAGGATATTTATTATTACATTCCGAATATGAAGTAATATTCAGTATTACAACGGAAGTAAAGGATCCACAGGCGGATCTTAAAACATATCATTTGTTCAACAGACTTTAGACGCCTAGAACTTGGAAGATTCCTTATTAGCGCCCTGAGCTCCCAGCCAATTACGTTCAGTACCTGTCACTTAACCCTTTTGGAAAATACGTCAGTTTTCACTGGTAAATACACTCAACCGACTCATTTGAAAAGAGTTTAAGAAAATTGATTTAGATGCACCAGGCACAAAACCTTTTGACACTTGATTAAAATGCACAGAGGCAAAATTAATCTTTTATAACTTGGGAAAATTATTTGTATATAATCTTGTATACAGTTTTACTTATTTGTCGTCCGTTAGGGCCGGTTTGTAGGGCCGGTCTAGATTAACAGACACGCCACAGGTATAATGCCCACGGGCTATCATCCTCTAAGTGGATTACCAGTTCCGGTATAATACCCACAAGGATGATACCTCGGAGTGGATTACCAGTTTTCACATAATGCAGCTGTCAGGTGTATGCCTACACCCCGTGCTTAAGTCGTGGCCATTACTTCGAATGATGCCAAGGATATCCGGGACATGGTCATTAACCCCCAAAGGCCATACACCAAATAAAATAAAATAATACATATTAAACAGGTTATGTAAGTACATCAATCACAATCCGATTCAATGACTACATACACCCGACCAAGCGGTACTTTTATAGTACCGTATCCCAAGCCCGTATAGGGAAAATAAGTTAAGAGTATTTACCTGAGCTAGCTCCTGTCTTAAATAGTAAGAATTTAATAACTCAGCCGTGTTCACCTAAGTAAGCGTAGGTACCATTTACCGGAAGGCTCTAGTCTGGAATGATGGTATAAATAATTTATTAGAATGCTAACGGGTCTTTAATTAGTCTTAAGCTTAGACCGGTTAGTCTTACAGGAAGATACGGTTCGTACGCACGATTACGCGAAGACCGAAATAGAATGTGATTTAGACCCGACAAGTTCGGAGACTTGCTTAATTTGGGTATTTAATACACACTTTGAATTTTGAGACAAAACCGATAAGGTTTGACCCGTTTCGGCTAACTTATATAAACTAGTTATATAAACCGATCCGAACGCGAATAACGCGTAACGGGTATTCATAGAGTCATTTACAGGTTTCCTTAGTTAATATGCCTTAAATATGTTGTGGTATCAGTAGGATACCTTCCATTATGCCCAAAACGAGTTTAATCTCAATTTAAGCCCCGTAGGGGTATTTTGGTCATTTACCTAAGGCATATATACTACCTGTCATACAACTACTCGAACGATGTGACCATAAGGTCACTTAATGTGTTTGGTCGGATCCTAATGATCGACCAAACGGGTCGGGTTCGAAAGTATAAGCGATTGTTTAGATTGCTTACCTTTACGACCCTATATAAGCACTAAACTAAAAGTGACGAGCTAAGCATGTTGAAACATGCTTAACTAAGTTAGAAAACAAGTTTGGTATCAAAACAAACAGTTTTGATACCCATAAGTAGTTTGGTTACAAAATACGCAAGAATACGTATTCTGGCCGAAACTACGGCTCGTCACTGAGCCTAGATAACGTGGTAATCAGTAGGTATAGTCACTAGGGACTATAACCATCGTGATCACGCTCACGTTATGAAGTTCAAACGAACTTCGCATCGACCATAAACTGGTCAATGCAGAAAGTCAAGCAAAGTTTGACTTTCGGACCCGTAAAGCAATAAAAGAACGAAAGAATACTTACGAAGGGTCCCCGAATGCTAATCGTGATCACAATAACTCAGGTATGGAACAATGGTTCCAACTTAGAGTCAAATAGATCAGATTCTTGTAAGTAATGAGGTTGGATGGCATGGGTATTTATAGTATTCGGGTAACCGTTGAGATCGTTTCTTGGAAAAGGGGAAAAGATCTAGTCCGTACACTTGTTGAAAGGTTATGGAAGCCACATATCATCTTTATCTTAGTGACTAAGCTACTAAGAACATGTGGTTGTGGTTGAATCTGCTGAAAACAGGCTGTTTAAACATTGCACCTGGTCTGGAGACCCCATACGCATCGTATGGTATATATACCATACGCATCGTATGGGTGAACTTTGGCAGAATTACAGTTTTGGTCCCTGAACTGTATTTAGGCCATTTTTGACACGTTTAAGGCCCGTTAACCCCATTTCAAAGCTCTAAAATGAAGTTAAAGTATAGGGAACTTAAAATGTATTCAAAAATATGTCGGATGTCGGTTCGTTTGGCCGTACGATCGCGTTGTTCGGTTAATTACGACGGAATGCGCACATGCGCGAAAAACGATCCAAATGACGCGACGAATGGATTTTTGGCAAGCCAAACACTAAAGCATAATATAGTCATGCTTACATAAATTTTTGGATGTCCGGATGTATTCAGAACGTATGTGATGCGCGAAAATGCAAACTTATGCACTTTTTGACGCTTTTAGTCCCTGATCCTTCTACACTTGATCTTAACATGACTTCTTGCACTTTGAGCCCTCTAACTTGACTTTTAAGGACCTTAAGACATAACCAAACTTTGTTAAGTCCTTGGGTAACTTTATGGTTACCTGAGAAGTCATAAATTTCAACGTTGACGCTTTTAACCCCTCGTACACGAATTTGATCATAACTTCCTCATACGATAACGAAACTTTATGAAATTTATATCGTGCATTCTAGTGAGCATAATTTACATTTACAAAGCTTCGGGTTTGTCAAAAGGTCACTCAGAGGTATATCTTTAACATGTTGACACATTTAACCCCTGTAGTTTGTAATCTCTCACTTTCTTTCACAATTCGCTTCGTATGATCCATGATCCATTCGTTTAAGGTTATTTACATCATGTAGGGTTATTGTAAAGTATATTTATCCATTGTTGACGTTTTGAACCCTTATATTTACACAGTTTCATTGTTTGTCAACTTTAGTCCTTCAAGAACATTCTTTCACACGTTCAAACTTATGACACGTGTCATTACATTATAGGACGTGAATTTTCGGGGTGTTACATCCTCACCCCCTTAAAAGAAATCTCGGCCCGAGATTTACCGAAATAAAGAAAGTACTCTTTGTCGCATAAAGGACTTAACTTTTATAGCATATCTGGAGTCTTTCCAAGCTCCCTTAGTGGCTCTTATATTAGGCGTATGTATCCTTTTTGAGCTTCTTGATCTGTCGATCCTAAATCGATACAGGATGCTCATCACATCATAATTCTGCATATCATTACATGATAGTGCTTCTTGACTTATTGGCGGAACACATCCTCCAGTCACTATTCTGCAATGTATTGCGAGCTCCGTCAAACTCCTTAAGTAGGTTTCTGATTACAAGCTACTTGATCTTGATACATTCAATTCCTTCGAATGATTTCCATATATTCAGAGCTTAACTAGCCTGATAATTTCACAAATTTGGTACACCCTTCCTGGGTGATATCTTTTGTTAAACCATATTCCCAACAAGAACTTAGGAAGTTTGCTATTTTCATAACTCCTCGATTTCCTGCCGTATACTGGCAACCTACAATCGATTATGGATTTGTATGATCTTATTTGTTGTCCCCCAGGCAACTTTCAGATCTTGATAATTGGACTTACCAATTCTCTATCTAAAACTAAACATTTAACACTCCATCTATACAAGGTCTCCCAAGGAGTAACCTTAATACTTACATATCCATTATTATAGAAAAGCTTTATCTTTAAGGTGAGATGGTTATTCCAACCACTGCTTAGCTAATGTTTAGGGAATAGCTAATCCTTGCCATTAGTCGAACAGATCGACGATCCTGGGTAGGTAATAGCGATTCTTAATTGTTGCCTAAATAAGGTTGCGGTGATAATGCATACGCAAAAGGAACCGTCTTTCTTGTTTATATAAATCGGAGTTCTTAGAACTTTGGATTTTGGCTTTATGAAATCTTCTCTAGAAACTTATCAATTTGGCTCTTAGTTCTTCCTACTCCCTTGGTACTAACTGATATAAGGCCCTTACAATAATTGCAGCCCTAAGCGGGATGTTTGTCCTAACATCCTCTTGCCTCTCAAAAGGTAAACATGGTAATTCCTATGAAGAAAATAATCGTGACACACATAGAGATGTCATAGTTGTCCGTGTTCTCAGGCTTTGATTCATCTATCGATGTCGATGTCAAATACATGACACATTCTCTTTACAATAGCAAAGTTGTCTTAAGTAGGGATACTTATAAGGACATTTTATATTGGATATCTTCTTTGAATACTACTAGTCGACTTTAGCACAATACGACCATTGGGATATCTTAGGGGTTCCATGTATTAAACCTCCATACTGATCAGGCATGGAAATAATCTATGGGACACCCTACGATACGCCAATTCCTCATATGGCACTTTTATCAAACATAGTTTGGCATTCGCAGGCGACAGAAAACAATGAGAAAATAGTTAAAAATAACATAGGTTGTCGTACTCTATGCGAAGAAAGAGTACTCTTCGATTTTTATCACTATATTGAGTCCTTAAGTATGCAACCAAAAGTTTGCTATAAGGATATTAGAGAAGTGATTTCTAATAGATATTAATATCAATATAGGATTTGTTGGAGCATTTTCGACGTAATATCGTCACTTTCTACCAGGCATTAAATGACCGGAGTCTTAATCAGGTGGAGACAACAGTTCTCAACCTTTATCATTCATAACATATTTATATGTGCCAATATCAAATAAGTTTCTGCATAAACTGTTTGATAAGGAAAGGTACATATTATACTATTATTATTCTGCATCATTTCTTGGGCGTTCATCCTGACAATTCGTGCGTTTGTTCTCTCGGCCTACTCGGGCTCCTTCGCGTACTTAGGGCAGTTGGTCTTTATGTGCCCTTTCTCGTTGCAGTTGTAGCAGGTAGCATCTTTAATCTTCCCGCAATCAACAGTCTTGTGCTCCCTAGACTTGCATATCCCACATGCAGGTGGTCCTGAATTAGAATTGGACTCCATTCTGCATTTTCCAAAGTGGCGTTTTTGGCAAGTCGAGCACCTTGGCTTTTCCTCTGTCCGCTGACCATTCTTTCCAGACCCAGACCTCTCAGAGTCAGTGTTTCCCTTGTGTTTCTTCTCTGATCCTCGTGAGTTATCACCCTCACGCTTCTTCTTACTTTCTTCAGATTTCTTTAGCGACCTTAGCCTGACCGCATCTAAAGTAAGGGACAGAGAGAGGTCAGCTACTGACCTAAATGTAGTAGGTCTTGAAGCCTTAACACTGGCTTTTATCTCTGGGGCTAAACCCCCAATGAAGCGAGCAATTCGCTTAGGTTCCGGTGTTATCAGATACGGAACTAGCCTGGATAGGGTATTGAAAGTGGTGAGATAAGCTGGACAATCTAGATCCTTCATCACCAATGCTAAGAAATCTGATTCAATCCTTTCCACCTCATGTTGCGGGCAATAATTCTCTCTAATGAGAGCAGCAAACTGTTCCCACGACAGGCCGTAGAGTGGGATCTTCCCATCAGCTTGAATGAGAGACTTCCACCATGCCAGTGCCTCTCCCTTGAACGATTGGGATACATACTTCACAATATCCTCCCCAGCACAACCGCTGATGTCAACAATTATGTCCATTTCATCTAGCCAAGTCATACAATCAATCGCCCCTTTCTCCCCAGTGAAATCCCGGGGTTTGCAGGAAACGAAGTACTTATAGGTACAGGACTTGGTACGCGGTTCATTATCGAACACTATCCTTTTGGATGGGACACTGTTTTGATTGGAGGGGTGATGGTCGTCATCATCTTTCTTTGGTTCCTCTTTCTTAGGAACAGATTTAGAGTGGGGTACAGATGAGGCTTCACTATATGTCTCACTATACTCCTGGAATTTCTCCTTCACAGCTTTAGATACAGCTGAGTCAATCAATGTACGAAGTTCTCCTCTGGTTATATTAATCCTTTCATCATCGCGATTTTCCAGAGGGTGACTATTCCCTTCTTCCGACCCCGCCATGTAGTCTTAATTGCTACATAAAAATTAAACAAGGACAAGGTTTTTACGGAAGTTTAAACAGTTTTATCTTTTTGAACTATTTATTGACCATGTTTTTAATACACATATTGGTTAATTTTGATAAATATATAATTATTCAGGATATTTATTATACTCCTAAATTATAAGTTAATAATAGCACAAAAGGCCTAGTCATTTAGACAAGTTCAATTTATAGGCCTTGATTTTATAGAATCGAGGCTTCAAGGTTTGAATCAAAGTTCATTACCTTTTCTTGACAGGGAGTTGTAGGCTACCTCTGTCTTTAGTCCCAGAGGACGTTAGTTATAGCCCGTGGGCACTTCATCCATAAGGGATGATTATATAAATAAGGAAATTTAGTATATCCCAAAATGACTTATGTGATTTTATCATATCACATTTTGTCGAGCATGCTAATATGCTTTCATATGTTTAATAAGGATTTGAATCTCTAGAATAGGTTCTACCATCTTGGTCTTGTATGCCGTGACATTTAGGCTAGGTTTTACCTTTAAGATTCTTTTTAATAATTAACGCAGAGAAATCCTAAATTGAACTGTTAACAAGGATCTGAATCTAATTATGGAACTACCATCTTGGCCCTGTCTTAATGTGACATATGGCTAGGTTTTGTCCTTTTTAAATTTTTCCATTTTTATTATAATGGTAGATCTTATAATATAGGAATGATACTTTAAATATAATCGTTCCTTTAAAATTTAACAAATATATGGTTGCCCTAAACGAGACTTCTATAGCAATTGACTTGCCCATGCAAGGGCTAATCAGAAAAATAATAAAGGAACCAAATAAGGTAAAACGAAACAATTTTGGATTTTTCCTATGTTCTTGTCTAGACTCAAGAATGTGCAATTGTGTAACTGAGATTAAACACAAAAGACTAGTGTTTAATTCACTCAGTGTTGGCTCTGATACCAACCTGTCACACCCCAATTTTCCACGTGTCACCGGTGGGCCCGGTGGGGGAGTATCGTGACGTGGTTGGCAACATAATAGTCAAACAACACAATATATATGAATGCACAGCGGAAGCAAAGGATATTTATTATTACATTCCGAATATGAAGTAATATTCAGTATTACAACGGAAGTAAAGGATCCACAGGCGGATCTTAAAACATATCATTTGTTCAACAGACTTTAGACGCCTAGAACTTGCAAGATTCCTTATTAGCGCCCTGAGCTCCCAGCCAATTACGTTCAGTACCTGTCACTTAACCCTTTTGGAAAATACGTCAGTTTTCACTGGTAAATACACTCAACCGACTCATTTGAAAAGAGTTTAAGAAAATTGATTTAGATGCACCAGGCACAAAACCTTTTGACACTTGATTAAAATGCACAGAGGCAAAATTAATCTTTTATAACTTGGGAAAATTATTTGTATATAATCTTGTATACAGTTTTACTTATTTGTCGTCCGTTAGGGCCGGTTTGTAGGGCCGGTCTAGATTAACAGACACGCCACAGGTATAATGCCCACGGGCTATCATCCTCTAAGTGGATTACCAGTTCCGGTATAATACCCACAAGGATGATACCTCGGAGTGGATTACCAGTTTTCACATAATGCAGCTGTCAGGTGTATGCCTACACCCCGTGCTTAAGTCGTGGCCATTACTTCGAATGATGCCAAGGATATCCGGGACATGGTCATTAACCCCCAAAGGCCATACACCAAATAAAATAAAATAATACATATTAAACAGGTTATGTAAGTACATCAATCACAATCCGATTCAATGACTACATACACCCGACCAAGCGGTACTTTTATAGTACCGTATCCCAAGCCCGTATAGGGAAAATAAGTTAAGAGTATTTACCTGAGCTAGCTCCTGTCTTAAATAGTAAGAATTTAATAACTCAGCCGTGTTCACCTAAGTAAGCGTAGGTACCATTTACCGGAAGGCTCTAGTCTGGAATGATGGTATAAATAATTTATTAGAATGCTAACGGGTCTTTAATTAGTCTTAAGCTTAGACCGGTTAGTCTTACAGGAAGATACGGTTCGTACGCACGATTACGCGAAGACCGAAATAGAATGTGATTTAGACCCGACAAGTTCGGAGACTTGCTTAATTTGGGTATTTAATACACACTTTGAATTTTGAGACAAAACCGATAAGGTTTGACCCGTTTCGGCTAACTTATATAAACTAGTTATATAAACCGATCCGAACGCGAATAACGCGTAACGGGTATTCATAGAGTCATTTACAGGTTTCCTTAGTTAATATGCCTTAAATATGTTGTGGTATCAGTAGGATACCTTCCATTATGCCCAAAACGAGTTTAATCTCAATTTAAGCCCCGTAGGGGTATTTTGGTCATTTACCTAAGGCATATATACTACCTGTCATACAACTACTCGAACGATGTGACCATAAGGTCACTTAATGTGTTTGGTCGGATCCTAATGATCGACCAAACGGGTCGGGTTCGAAAGTATAAGCGATTGTTTAGATTGCTTACCTTTACGACCCTATATAAGCACTAAACTAAAAGTGACGAGCTAAGCATGTTGAAACATGCTTAACTAAGTTAGAAAACAAGTTTGGTATCAAAACAAACAGTTTTGATACCCATAAGTAGTTTGGTTACAAAATACGCAAGAATACGTATTCTGGCCGAAACTACGGCTCGTCACTGAGCCTAGATAACGTGGTAATCAGTAGGTATAGTCACTAGGGACTATAACCATCGTGATCACGCTCACGTTATGAAGTTCAAACGAACTTCGCATCGACCATAAACTGGTCAATGCAGAAAGTCAAGCAAAGTTTGACTTTCGGACCCGTAAAGCAATAAAAGAACGAAAGAATACTTACGAAGGGTCCCCGAATGCTAATCGTGATCACAATAACTCAGGTATGGAACAATGGTTCCAACTTAGAGTCAAATAGATCAGATTCTTGTAAGTAATGAGGTTGGATGGCATGGGTATTTATAGTATTCGGGTAACCGTTGAGATCGTTTCTTGGAAAAGGGGAAAAGATCTAGTCCGTACACTTGTTGAAAGGTTATGGAAGCCACATATCATCTTTATCTTAGTGACTAAGCTACTAAGAACATGTGGTTGTGGTTGAATCTGCTGAAAACAGGCTGTTTAAACATTGCACCTGGTCTGGAGACCCCATACGCATCGTATGGTATATATACCATACGCATCGTATGGGTGAACTTTGGCAGAATTACAGTTTTGGTCCCTGAACTGTATTTAGGCCATTTTTGACACGTTTAAGGCCCGTTAACCCCATTTCAAAGCTCTAAAATGAAGTTAAAGTATAGGGAACTTAAAATGTATTCAAAAATATGTCGGATGTCGGTTCGTTTGGCCGTACGATCGCGTTGTTCGGTTAATTACGACGGAATGCGCACATGCGCGAAAAACGATCCAAATGACGCGACGAATGGATTTTTGGCAAGCCAAACACTAAAGCATAATATAGTCATGCTTACATAAATTTTTGGATGTCCGGATGTATTCAGAACGTATGTGATGCGCGAAAATGCAAACTTATGCACTTTTTGACGCTTTTAGTCCCTGATCCTTCTACACTTGATCTTAACATGACTTCTTGCACTTTGAGCCCTCTAACTTGACTTTTAAGGACCTTAAGACATAACCAAACTTTGTTAAGTCCTTGGGTAACTTTATGGTTACCTGAGAAGTCATAAATTTCAACGTTGACGCTTTTAACCCCTCGTACACGAATTTGATCATAACTTCCTCATACGATAACGAAACTTTATGAAATTTATATCGTGCATTCTAGTGAGCATAATTTACATTTACAAAGCTTCGGGTTTGTCAAAAGGTCACTCAGAGGTATATCTTTAACATGTTGACACATTTAACCCCTGTAGTTTGTAATCTCTCACTTTCTTTCACAATTCGCTTCGTATGATCCATGATCCATTCGTTTAAGGTTATTTACATCATGTAGGGTTATTGTAAAGTATATTTATCCATTGTTGACGTTTTGAACCCTTATATTTACACAGTTTCATTGTTTGTCAACTTTAGTCCTTCAAGAACATTCTTTCACACGTTCAAACTTATGACACGTGTCATTACATTATAGGACGTGAATTTTCGGGGTGTTACATTAACGCGGGCCGCGAGAGATCGTGAAACGCGGATACACTCAGAGGCCGACACGTGTTGTCATCGTGGCGGTCTAGAGAATGACTGAGCTAAGTTATTAGGTTGACCGTGCGTTGACGCGGGCCGCGTAAAGCTTAGCCTTACTTTACGCGGGCCGCGACAGGACCAGATTACACAACTATAAATAGCAGGCTTCGGATTTCACTTTCAATCACTCATTTCTTTTTCTCAATCTCGAAATCTGAAAGTTATAAGCATTATAGTCGGGTACTATACCCCTAATTAGCAAGGTTCTGCTCCGTTGTAAGTATTATAACCCCAGTTTCGTAATAGATACGCTGCCCGATTGATTTAGGGTTCCGTAACAACTGTCGTGGTTCTGCCCGACGTAGTTGTTGGAATACCGTCTCGGGGAGGATATCATTTATATTCTTTAAAGGGTTATGATACTAACCAATGTACATTTGTATAAATTATAGATTATATCCAGGAAACCCTTACAAGAAGCCTAAGATAGCAATGTGAGTAATCTCCTTTTTGTGTCAACTATTTTATAAAACCTCAATTGTTTATATCATATTACCAGTATGTGAGTCGTGTAATTCTTCAATTATCGCCGGTATTATGGGGTTTTGTATACATTACTTGATAACCTTCACAATTGGACGACGAGTAGCCAATGTGTGATATGACCATAGCCATAGATACGGTCGAGTGGCAAGTACTGAATGGGTAATTGTGTAGATATAAACATTGTAATCGCTCTCAATACTGTGGTAATTGATAAAACTCGTTTTGATTAAATTGGGATTCACTCACCAGTATTTCCCGCTGACAAAATATTTTTAAAACATGTTTCAGGTAACACAATGTGAAAGCCAACTGGGAAAAAGCCAGCTCGAGAGCACTGACGGCTTGGAAAATAAGTGGCTATAAAAGTTATCTAAAACAAGATGCTTTAAATTAAATAAAATAGGGTTTGTCCCTATAAATGTATTGTAATAAGAAACTTGGGTTTTACCCATGTGTTTATTAATATAAAATAAGGTGGTTTTACTCTGATAAACATTTCCTAACTACGGTCCTGATGTAACTTCCGCTGCAAGATTAATTAGCTGATACCACCGAAACTCTGAGCTCGCGTCCGCCCGTTCCCGGGACAGATAAGGGATCCGGGGTTGCGACAGAAGGTGGTATCAGAGCCTAGCCACTGGTCTAAGCCAAAGAAGTGTTCTGCTGACAATTAAAGTTATATTTTGTGTTAGGAAATGAATTATGAAAATACATGCATAATTATAATTATTGTTATGTGTTATTTGACTATTTGTTAATTTACAGTATGAGTAAGAAGAGAATTTCGGACATCTATCATAAACTAGATAGTTCACCGAAAGAAAAGGGAAGTTCATCCCAAATAAATTCCTCAAGATACTCAGTAGATACTGAGGAAGGAATATTTGTCTGTAAAGCACAGTTTGAAAATCCACTTACCCCTAGTAAAAGAAGCTGGATTCTTAGAAAAAGTCAAGAGAACATGAAAAAGTCTCAGGAAACCCAGAAAATAGGCAGTAACTCACCTTGGGAAGATAAATTAGACGAAAAATGGGCAAATCTCTACATGTTAGCTACTGTAGCAGTAAATGCTAACTTATAAGTTAAATCACAAAACCAGTTTTAGCACCTGCGACACTTACAAGCCGGAAACGTTAAACTATTAAATAAACCGTTAGTATAAATTCGAAAGTTCAGTTGTAATCTAGCAATAGTTGTTTTAAATAAATTTTAGAAAATTTCTAAATTATCATTTTGTTATTTTGTGATTTACAAAATTTTAACTTAGAATGTTGTGTGTTTCTTCATAAAACTTAGGAGCCTATCCAGGTATGGACCCTTTAGATTCCTATTACTATGATGTATACCTTAGGAAAAATTTTAGAAAATCCTTATCGAATCCAGGCACCTACACCCCATATCAGTAAACTGTACCTTAGATTCCGAACCCAGTCCTAGAACCTGCAACCCCAATGAGTGCAGAAAACATACAAGAACTTAGTACTTTTGGGGAAGAAATTTTAGAAAGTAGTGAGAGAATGAGAAAGATGGGAGAGCAACTCGTATGGAAATTACGATGAGCGCAAATATGAATTTCTGAATAAATCCATATCTGTAGATGTGATGGCAGAAACTGTAATAGTAATAAAATAAAATAAATATGTGTACAGATGCCTATTATTATTTATTACAGTCGGTAATGTAAATTTTAATTTCAGTACTGGTATGTAATAGATGAATAGAGTAAAATCGCAATGATCGACGCTTTTGGCTAAATTGCGTATCATGTGATTTACTATATTAAATATTATTTTATGATATTAATATTTGGTAGATGTTTAAAAATTCAGATGGCTGACGAAGTAAATCAAGGAAATCTGAATAATGATAACCAAAGTAACATTAACTTGGTTAATGAGAATCCTAGTCTCAATAACAATGGAAACCAAGTGGATAATAGTGTTATCCAACACATAGTGGCACAAGGAATTATAGATGCAATGCCATTTATTCTTCAAACTGTTAAGGATGCTGATAACAAGAGTAAACATAGCAGTAAGCGACCAATTGAACCAGAACACAGCATTAACAATGGACCTGTATTTCAAGCACCCATTCCCAAAAGAAGAAGAACCATGCCTTATGGTTGTTCTTACAAAGAATTCTGGTCCTGTAAACCAATGGAATTCTCGGGCAACGAAGAGGCCATTGCAACCCTACGCTGGATAGAAAAGACCGAGGCAGTTTTAAGAATAAGCAAGTGTGCAGAAGAAGATAAAATATTGTTTGCTTCTAATCTGTTTAAGAACTCAGCCTTAGTGTCACACCCCGACCGCGTAAAACAACAAATCGCGGCGGAAACATCGGGGCGTGTCGCGACAGAATTAATTGTCTCATAACCATGGCATACAAAGTTTTATTTTATTTATCAACAAGGGTGTTACATTGTCTCAAAACAGTGAATTAACGAGTTTAGAACATAATTAAACATAGTCTATCTTCTTTTAAAGTCTCTAAGGCACAGGTCCGCCCTAGTATCATGATCAACATCCTATGGAAAAGCACCTGAAAACACATGTGAAAATAGGTACGTCAGCATAAAAATGCCTGTGAGATACATAGGTTTTGTGAAAATAGGATTCATGACTTGAGTTTAAGAAAATGTTTAATCATGAACCCCGTACTTTGCTTTGTCTTGTAAATCATTTGAAAACAATAAGGTCAGATGATATGTATAAGTAATGTCAGGTTAAATAAATAACCATGTAAAAATGTGTTTATATAAGATAAGTTGTTTGTAAATCAATGTTTTGTGAAAAGTATGATATTTGTAATAAATGTTATATATCTCAAACTGAAATGATTCAAATAACGCTACAATATGTGATATCATACAAACACTTATATATAGGAAGTACCAGCGGCGTATCCACCATGCTTGTATCATATCACACACGCATCGTTACTTAATCACTTAATCAAACCAAACCAAACAATGTAAAATGTCTATGTTTAAATCAATTGTCAAATGTATTGAATAATATGGCAAAGTATTCATGTCGAGATGTAAACCATGTCAAATGTCTATGTCAAATATCCATGTCAAATGTCTATGTCAAAATATCCATGTCAAATGTCTATGTCAAAATGTCATGTATGGCAAGTGAAATGTCTCAACTAAACCATATGCACAAAAACAAAGTATTGAGGTAAAACTTGGTTTAAATCAAAGCTATGTTTTGTGTAGATGCATGCAACTATTTAATATGAACATTTATGCGGTATTGTGAAAATGCATACATCCAAGCCTGGCGACTGTGGTGATAAACCCTTTAAACAAATTAAAGGTCTATCTGTCTTAATGTCAACGAATTCGGTCATTCCTTTCTGTCCCCTTTCCCTGGGATGTCCGGAACGGGAGTTGTCAATTCCTATGGTACCACTACCTACTAACGAACGGCGTAGCTAATGTTAATGAATGTATTGTCCCATGTAAACAAACCAAATGTCATACCAAAAATGTAAACATGTGAAAACAATGCACTAAGTATGTAATCAAATGAACATACATAGCGTGAAATGTCATGTAAAACGATGTACTAAGTGATGCACACAATGGGCACACCTAGCAGGAAATGTCATGTAAAACAATGTACTAAGTAATGCACACAATGGGCACACCTAGCAGGAAATGTCATGTAAAACAATGTACTAAGTAATGCACACAATGGGCACACCTAGCAGGAAATGTCATGTAAAACAATGTACTAAGTAATGCACACAATGGGCACACCTAGCAGGAAATGTAATGAAATCATGTACTATAATGTACTAACGAACATAGCAGGTATATGATGTGAAAACAGGAAAGCATGAAAGTAACAAGTAGGCACATGTGTTCCACCCCAAAACAGTTTGGAAAACAGTAAAAGAGGGGTCTATGTACTCACTTGAGATTGCTCAGATGTCTAAAGAAAATCACCAAGCAACGCTAGAGATCTCGGAATCAAACGGCACCTAATATAGGTAACTATGTTAATAACCGGACCTTAATCGGATGATTGGATAGCATTAGGGTTTGTAAACCAAATAAGTGTAGGAACTCACGTGATATGGTTTAACAAAGCCTACATGCTAAATGAAACTTAACCTAAGTCTTATAGACCCATTATGATCCGTTTAGGTAGCTTACGCTACTTTAACGCATCGTGCGCGTGAAACGCGTTCGGACCGCCTAACTAGTCCTATGACAAGTATTATATGCCTAAACATGTTACATAATCAGTTACGTGACAAAAGTTTAGGTTACATATGCTAAATTACCAATTATGTATGAAAAGGGTATTCTGGTAATTTACCTAAGGCATATAAACCACCTATCATACAACTACTTAAACGATGTGACCATAGGGTATAACCTCGAAAGGTTATTCCCTACCTACTATGGTCACCTAAAGTATTTGGTCGGATCCTAATGATCGACCAAACTGGGTCGGGTTCGAGGTATAAGCGATTTATTAGATCGCTTACCCTACGACCCTAGACAACGTGGTAATCAGTAGGCATAGTCCCAAGGGACTATGACCATCGTGATTACAATCACGTTGCGAAGTTCTAACGAACTTCGCATTGACCATTACTGGTCAATGCTGAAAGTCAAACAAAGTTTGAATTTCTGACTCGAAAAGCAGTAAGAATAGGGAAAAGAACGAAAGAATACTTACGAAGGGTCCCCGAATGCTAACCCAGATCAAAATAGCTCAGGTATGAAACGAAGGTTCCAACTTAGAGCCCAAATGATCAGATTTGTGGGTTTTTAAGCCAAAGGGGGGTGGGTATTTATAGAAAAAGTAGAGCCGCTAGGATCGTTTCTTGAATATCGTGCCACGATCCGAGCCGTACACTTGTCACAAAGTTGTGGTGGCTAGAAACTTGTTCTTATCCGCTGACTAGACCCGTTTAGAATGTGTGGACACGAATCAATCAGCTGCAACTTGCTAAAAAGACATTGAATCTGGTCCAGATCACTCACTCGCGTAGCGCGACGGGTAGAGCCTTAGGGCTCGCGCTACGCGACCGCCTCCCAGTTCCAGAATTGTTTCAAACTTGGCAGAAATGGTCCCTGCACGTGTTTAAGCCCTTTTTCGATGCGTTTGAACCCCGTTAACCTCATTTTAAGGCTCTAAAATGAAGTTAAAGTATAGGGAACTCAAAACATGTTCAAAAATATCTCAGATGATGGTTCGTTTAGTCGTACGAACGCGATGTTCGCTTAATTACGACGGAATGCGCATAAGCGCGAAAAACGATCCAAATGACGAAACGAATGGATTTTTCTTAAGGCGAACACTAAAATATAATGTAGTCATGCTTACATAAATTTTTGGATGTCCAGATGTATTCAAAACGTAAGTTATGCGCGAAAATGCAAACTTGTGCACTTTTTGACACTTTTAGTCCCTGAATGTCCCAAAAGTTTATTTTAGCACACCGAACCTCTCAAAGCCTATTTCTAAGCTATGTAAAGGATATTTAAGGTGTGTTTAACTTATGGTCATGTTCCGGAATGTTCGTTACAGTTCTAATTGACATACTTTCGCAGTTTGTCATATTTTAGTCCCTGTAAGCTAATTAACTTGTTTTTGCCATACCAAAGCCTTTAAAACTTATTTCTAAGTTATGTAAAGGTTATTTAAGGTATGTTGAGTATATGTTGATGTTCCGGAGTATTTCTCGCATTAAACTGAGTACGTTTACGCACTAGTTTGCGTATAACTCTCCAGAAAGTGATGTAGAGTTTGAAATTACATAAAAGTCAAAACATGAAAAATGTATAACATAACAAAACAAACATTGTGATCAAATAACATTGTTTTATTGATAACGGAACTGTTCATAGTGATTACAAGCACAGTTGTTACACTTAGAATGGTGGAACACTATCCTCCAAACTAAGGGAATTGATAGAACTTACAATATAGAATGGGAGGTGTTTAAGGACAAGGTGGAAAGGAAATTCTGCCCTCCTAATGAAAAAGAACAGATAGCAAATAAATTCTTAAACCTTAGAATGACTGGTGTAGATAGTAAGGGATACACTAAAATATTCTTCGAATATGCTAGAATAGTGCCAACTCTTGCTTCACCTGAACCAGTGTTAATTTCCCGTTATATCTGGGGACTAATTGGAGAAATAAGACATGTAGTCAAGGCAACTAGACCTCAAACTATAGAAGAAGCTGTAGAACTAGCGAATACCTTGACTGATGAATTAGTCCGTACCCGAGAAGAAGATCAGAGAAGGAACCTAACTCAGAAGCTTACACAAGAATTTCGTTCTAGAAATTCTAATCATGAGAAAAATATAGATTCTACCTCTGCACCCTACTGTAGATATTGCAAAAGAAAGCACTCGGAAAGATGCTCCGTATACTGTAACTTCTGCAAAATATCGGGACACAAGGAAGAAGATTGCAGAAAGAAAAACAGCAGGATATGCTATAACTGCGGAGAACAAGGTCACATCAAGCCAAACTGTCCAAAATTAGCTCCAGCTACGAACAACAAGAACACTAAAAATGCTAGAGCATTTGTTCTGACGGCAGAAGAAGCAAAGATGATCCCGGATGTGATCACTGGTATGTTTTAGTTAATGATATTTTGCTACAGTATTATTTAACTCTGGTGCAAACTAAAGTTTTATTAATACTTTGTTTTGCAAATTTCTAAATCAGTCATTAACTAAACTACCACAAGTATGTCTAGTAGAGACAGTCAATGGAGAAACCATTAAGATTTCTGAAATCTTGCAGGGAGCAAGAATAGAAATTCTAAACCATAAGTTTATTACAAATCTTTACCCAATGAATCTGGTAGGATTTGATATTGTTTTAAGAATAGATTGGTTAATAGCCAATAAAGCTAGTACTTTATGTGATCAAAAGTCAATTCAAATAAATTCACCAAAAGGTCAAACGATCACTTACCTTTCATAAGAATTTTCTTATAATAGTTATCACACAAGTATCAATGCTGCACCATTCGAAACACTTTATGGACAAAAGTGCCAAACCCCAGTCTATTGGGTAGAGATTGGGGAAAAGCAACTATCTGGACCTGAGATAGTGCAGGAAATAACTGACAAGATCATTCAAATTAAAAATCTCAAGCACAAGAGATTAGTTCTAGTCAAAGTGATGTGAGACTCCAAAATAGGACTTGAGTACACATGGGAGCTTGAATCTGAAATACAAAGAGAATATCCACACTTGTTCCAGTAGATCTCGAGGACGAGCTCTAAAACAAGGTGGGGAGAATGTAACAACCTTCCAGAAAACCGACACCCTCGAATAACTTCCGACATCCTAAATATATTTTACAGACCCCAATATGTCTTAAAAATACACCCCGTATGTGAAAACCGAGCCCAAAATATAGTATAGCATTAAAAATAAATAAAATCTGAAATATAGGGCTGAGGCGGGCCGCGTAGAACCCACCTCAACTCTTACGTGGGCGGTATCAATGCTGGAATTAACTTCGCTGACTTCTTTAGTTGAAGCGGGCCGCGTAAGGGTTATGCTTAGTTAACGCGGGCCGCGAGAGATCGTGAAACGCGGATACACTCAGAGGCCGACACGTGTTGTCATCGTGGCGGTCTAGAGAATGACTGAGCTAAGCTATTAGGTTGATCGTGCGTTGACGCGGGCCGCGTAAAGCTTAGCCTTACTTTACGCGGGCCGCGACAGGACCAGATTACACAACTATAAATAGTAGGCTTCGGATTTCACTTTCAATCACTCATTTCTTTTTCTCAATCTCGAAATCTGAAAGTTATAAGCATTATAGTCGGGTACTATACCCCTAATTAGCAAGGTTCTGCTCCGTTGTAAGTATTATAACCCCAGTTTCGTAATAGATACGCTGCCCGATTGATTTAGGGTTCCGTAACAACTGTCGTGGTTCTGCCCGACGTAGTTGTTGGAATACCGTCTCGGGGAGGATATCATTTATATTCTTTAAAGGGTTATGATACTAACCAATGTACATTTGTATAAATTATAGATTATATCCAGGAAACCCTTACAAGAAGCCTAAGATAGCAATGTGAGTAATCTCCTTTTTGTGTCAACTATTTTATAAAACCTCAATTGTTTATATCATATTACCAGTATGTGAGTCGTGTAATTCTTCAATTATCGCCGGTATTATGGGGTTTTGTATACATTACTTGATAACCTTCACAATTGGACGACGAGTAGCCAATGTGTGATATGACCATAGCCATAGATACGGTCGAGTGGCAAGTACTGAATGGGTAATTGTGTAGATATAAACATTGTAATCGCTCTCAATACTGTGGTAATTGATAAAACTCGTTTTGATTAAATTGGGATTCACTCACCAGTATTTCCCGCTGACAAAATATTTTTAAAACATGTTTCAGGTAACACAATGTGAAAGCCAACTGGGAAAAAGCCAGCTCGAGAGCACTGACGGCTTGGAAAATAAGTGGCTATAAAAGTTATCTAAAACAAGATGTTTTAAATTAAATAAAATAGGGTTTGTCCCTATAAATGTATTGTAATAAGAAACTTGGGTTTTACCCATGTGTTTATTAATATAAAATAAGGTGGTTTTACTCTGATAAACATTTCCTAACTACGGTCCTGATGTAACTTCCGCTGCAAGATTAATTAGCTGATACCACCGAAACTCTGAGCTCGCGTCCGCCCGTTCCCGGGACAGATAAGGGATCCGGGGTTGCGACAGAAGGTGGTATCAGAGCCTAGCCACTGGTCTAAGCCAAAGAAGTGTTCTGCTGACACTTAAAGTTATATTTTGTGTTAGGAAATGAATTATGAAAATACATGCATAATTATAATTATTGTTATGTGTTATTTGACTATTTGTTAATTTACAGTATGAGTAAGAAGAGAATTTCGGACATCTATCATAAACTAGATAGTTCACCGAAAGAAAAGGGAAGTTCATCCCAAATAAATTCCTCAAGATACTCAGTAGATACTGAGGAAGGAATATTTGTCTGTAAAGCACAGTTTGAAAATCCACTTACCCCTAGTAAAAGAAGCTGGATTCTTAGAAAAAGTCAAGAGAACATGAAAAAGTCTCAGGAAACCCAGAAAATAGGCAGTAACTCACCTTGGGAAGATAAATTAGACGAAAAATGGGCAAATCTCTACATGTTAGCTACTGTAGCAGTAAATGCTAACTTATAAGTTAAATCACAAAACCAGTTTTAGCACCTGCGACACTTACAAGCCGGAAACGTTAAACTATTAAATAAACCGTTAGTATAAATTCGAAAGTTCAGTTGTAATCTAGCAATAGTTGTTTTAAATAAATTTTAGAAAATTTCTAAATTATCATTTTGTTATTTTGTGATTTACAAAATTTTAACTTAGAATGTTGTGTGTTTCTTCATAAAACTTAGGAGCCTATCCAGGTATGGACCCTTTAGATTCCTATTACTATGATGTATACCTTAGGAAAAATTTTAGAAAATCCTTATCGAATCCAGGCACCTACACCCCATATCAGTAAACTGTACCTTAGATTCCGAACCCAGTCCTAGAACCTGCAACCCCAATAAGTGCAGAAAACATACAAGAACTTAGTACTTTTGGGGAAGAAATTTTAGAAAGTAGTGAGAGAATGAGAAAGATGGGAGAGCAACTCGTATGGAAATTACGATGAGCGCAAATATGAATTTCTGAATAAATCCATATCTGTAGATGTGATGGCAGAAACTGTAATAGTAATAAAATAAAATAAATATGTGTACAGATGCCTATTATTATTTATTACAGTCGGTAATGTAAATTTTAATTTCAGTACTGGTATGTAATAGATGAATAGAGTAAAATCGCAATGATCGACGCTTTTGGCTAAATTGCGTATCATGTGATTTACTATATTAAATATTATTTTATGATATTAATATTTGGTAGATGTTTAAAAATTCAGATGGCTGACGAAGTAAATCAAGGAAATCTGAATAATGATAACCAAAGTAACATTAACTTGGTTAATGAGAATCCTAGTCTCAATAACAATGGAAACCAAGTGGATAATAGTGCTATCCAACACATAGTGGCACAAGGAATTATAGATGCAATGCCATTTATTCTTCAAACTGTTAAGGATGCTGATAACAAGAGTAAACATAGCAGTAAGCGACCAATTGAACCAGAACACAGCATTAACAATGGACCTGTATTTCAAGCACCCATTCCCAAAAGAAGAAGAACCATGCCTTATGGTTGTTCTTACAAAGAATTCTGGTCCTGTAAACCAATGGAATTCTCGGGCAACGAAGAGGCCATTGCAACCCTACGCTGGATAGAAAAGACCGAGGCAGTTTTAAGAATAAGCAAGTGTGCAGAAGAAGATAAAATATTGTTTGCTTCTAATCTGTTTAAGAACTCAGCCTTAGAATGGTGGAACACTATCCTCCAAACTAAGGGAATTGATAGAACTTACAATATAGAATGGGAGGTGTTTAAGGACAAGGTGGAAAGGAAATTCTGCCCTCCTAATGAAAAAGAACAGATAGCAAATAAATTCTTAAACCTTAGAATGACTGGTGTAGATAGTAAGGGATACACTAAAATATTCTTCGAATATGCTAGAATAGTGCCAACTCTTGCTTCACCTGAACCAGTGTTAATTTCCCGTTATATCTGGGGACTAATTGGAGAAATAAGACATGTAGTCAAGGCAACTAGACCTCAAACTATAGAAGAAGCTGTAGAACTAGCGAATACCTTGACTGATGAATTAGTCCGTACCCGAGAAGAAGATCAGAGAAGGAACCTAACTCAGAAGCTTACACAAGAATTTCGTTCTAGAAATTCTAATCATGAGAAAAATATAGATTCTACCTCTGCACCCTACTGTAGATATTGCAAAAGAAAGCACTCGGAAAGATGCTCCGTATACTGTAACTTCTGCAAAATATCGGGACACAAGGAAGAAGATTGCAGAAAGAAAAACAGCAGGATATGCTATAACTGCGGAGAACAAGGTCACATCAAGCCAAACTGTCCAAAATTAGCTCCAGCTACGAACAACAAGAACACTAAAAATGCTAGAGCATTTGTTCTGACGGCAGAAGAAGCAAAGATGATCCCGGATGTGATCACTGGTATGTTTTAGTTAATGATATTTTGCTACAGTATTATTTAACTCTGGTGCAAACTAAAGTTTTATTAATACTTTGTTTTGCAAATTTCTAAATCAGTCATTAACTAAACTACCACAAGTATGTCTAGTAGAGACAGTCAATGGAGAAACCATTAAGATTTCTGAAATCTTGCAGGGAGCAAGAATAGAAATTCTAAACCATAAGTTTATTACAAATCTTTACCCAATGAATCTGGTAGGATTTGATATTGTTTTAAGAATAGATTGGTTAATAGCCAATAAAGCTAGTACTTTATGTGATCAAAAGTCAATTCAAGTAAATTCACCAAAAGGTTAAACGATCACTTACCTTTCATAAGAATTTTCTTATAATAGTTATCACACAAGTATCAATGCTGCACCATTCGAAGCACTTTATGGACAAAAGTGCCAAACCCCAGTCTATTGGGTAGAGATTGGGGAAAAGCAACTATCTGGACCTGAGATAGTGCAGGAAATAACTGACAAGATCATTCAAATTAAAAATATCAAGCACAAGAGATTAGTTCTAGTCAAAGTGATGTGAGACTCCAAAATAGGACTTGAGTACACATGGGAGCTTGAATCTGAAATACAAAGAGAATATCCACACTTGTTCCAGTAGATCTCGAGGACGAGCTCTAAAACAAGGTGGGGATAATGTAACAACCTTCCAGAAAACCGACACCCTCGAATAACTTCCGACATCCTAAATATATTTTACAGACCCCAATATGTCTTAAAAATACACCCCGTATGTGAAAACCGAGCCCGAAATATAGTATAGCATTAAAAATAAATAAAATATGAAATATAGGGCTGAGGCGGGCCGCGTAGAACCCACCTCAACTCTTACGCGGGCGGTATCAATGCTGGAATTGACTTCGCTGACTTCTTTAGTTGAAGCGGGCCGCGTAAGGGTTATGCTTAGTTAACGCGGGCCGCGAGAGATCGTGAAACGCGGATACACTCAGAGGGCGACACGTGTTGTCATCGTGGCGGTCTAGAGAATGACTGAGCTAAGCTATTAGGTTGACCGTGCGTTGACGCGGGCCGCGTAAAGCTTAGCCTTACTTTACGCGGGCCGCGACAGGACCAGATTACACAACTATAAATAGCAGGCTTCGGATTTCACTTTCAATCACTCATTTCTTTTTCTCAATCTCGAAATCTGAAAGTTATAAGCATTATAGTCGGGTACTATACCCCTAATTAGCAAGGTTCTGCTCCGTTGTAAGTATTATAACCCCAGTTTCGTAATAGATACGCTGCCCGATTGATTTAGGGTTCCGTAACAACTGTCGTGGTTTTGCCCGACGTAGTTGTTGGAATACCGTCTCGGGGAGGATATCATTTATATTCTTTAAAGGGTTATGATACTAACCAATGTACATTTGTATAAATTATAGATTATATCCAGGAAACCCTTACAAGAAGCCTAAGATAGCAATGTGAGTAATCTCCTTTTTGTCTCAACTATTTTATAAAACCTCAATTGTTTATATCATATTACCAGTATGTGAGTCGTGTAATTCTTCAATTATCGCCAGTATTATGGGGTTTTGTATACATTACTTGATAACCTTCACAATTGGACGACGAGTAGCCAATGTGTGATATGACCATAGCCATAGATACGGTCGAGTGGCAAGTACTGAATGGGTAATTGTGTAGATATAAACATTGTAATAGCTCTCAATACTGTGGTAATTGATAAAACTCGTTTTGATTAAATTGGGATTCACTCACCAGTATTTCCCGCTGACAAAATATTTTTAAAACATGTTTCAGGTAACACAATGTGAAAGCCAACTGGGAAAAAGCCAGCTCGAGAGCACTGACGGCTTGGAAAATAAGTGGCTATAAAAGTTATCTAAAACAAGATGTTTTAAATTAAATAAAATATGGTTTGTCCCTATAAATGTATTGTAATAAGAAACTTGGGTTTTACCCATGTGTTTATTAATATAAAATAAGGTGGTTTTACTCTGATAAACATTTCTTAACTACGGTCCTGATGTAACTTCCGCTGCAAGATTAATTAGCTGATACCACCGAAACTCTGAGCTCGCGTCCGCCCGTTCTCGGGACAGATAAGGGATCCGGGGTTGCGACATTACCCGTGTGAGATATTGGCAGCGATTGTCCATTACCAAAAAAAACACCTTTATTACCTTGAGTGGGAGATGGATTAGTTACCCCATGAGTGTTGGGAAGCATATGGTCCGAGGCTCCCGTATCACATGTCCAATCTGGGATATTGTTATTAAGTTGACACTGAGCAAGAAATGCCTGAGCAAGTTGTTCCTCTGAAGGACTGGTAGAGGAGGCAAAGGTCTGAAGTTTTGAACATTGAGTGGCATAATGTCCAGAATTTCGACAAAGTTGACAAGTAGGTGGTCGACGAGATCGATTGTTTGGGTTATTGGGGCGATAAGAACCCCTATTGTAACTGTTGTGTGAATAACGGGCTGGGCGAGATTGAGCGGCATGATTATGAGAACCGCGAGGTCTGGTGGGTCGTTGAGGGGATGAGGAGAGAGCTGTGAGGGCCATCGCTGAGATGTTGGGGCCATGAATCGCCCGAACAAAAAGTTCATGGCTCTCAGCACGGGTCAGAAGGTCAGCAAAGGTAGGGGCAGGTCGAGTGGAGCGAATAGTTGTAGAAAAGGTTTCAAAGGCCGGTCCGAGGCCACAAAGGAACCAATGAAACTGGTCTATAGGGTCAACCGGGTGACCAGTAGCACTCAACTGATCGCAAACAGCCTTAAAATCACGCCCAAATTCAGAGACAGACTTGTCTCCTTTCTGAGATAACCGAAGATTATCACGGAGATTTTGGATACGTTCGACCGAGGCATTACATAAAGTTGCCTCAAGGGCAAGCCAGATCTCTCGGGCTGTTGTTAACCCAACAATAACAGCAAGTGCCTCTTCTGTGAGAGATGCAGTATGGATTATGATAGCTTTCTGCTCAGCTTGAACCCAATCGGCATATTCAGAATTAACAGTAGTCTTGTCATTGGTTGTGATGGTGGGAGGAGGGGCAGACATGGTGCCATCAACTTGTGAAAAGACCTGATGATATGTTAACAAGGGTTTCATTTGAAGGCGCCAATATAGATAGTTTGTGGAAGAAAGTTTTAATGCCATCATAGGGGCAATACTGGGCATCGGGTTTGAGTCAGAGGAAGAAGAAGCCATGAGGATAGGGAAGAAGAGAACACAGAAGAATATGGATGGTTGGAATCTGAAAGATACGAACAGAAAAGGAAGGAGAAATGAAGGGGTGAAGGGGAAAGGATGGGAGGGAGAACTTCAACCACTCAGTGGAATGGCTGATACCATATTATAATGAGATGATTGAATGAATATTACTAAAGAGAATGATACAATATATAGGCATGAATAAGGGCCAAAGAATAAATACAAATTACAATAAGGTACACTAGTTATGTAAACTTATCTAATAATCCCTAAACCAGTCAATTTTAACTGTTAAGTGGAGGGCAAATTGGTCTTTTTACTTATTTATTTAAAAACAAAAAATTTAAATAAATTAAAAACATACTCTCTTTCATCACACCCCTCCTCTCTCTTGTATGCTTTGACTGCAAAACCAACTAGCTCTTATACTCCCTTCTCGTTAGGGCTGCAAATGACCCAAACAAACACGAACAAGACCTTGTTCGTGTTCGTTTGTTAAGAAATATATGTGTTCGCGTACCGTTCACGAACACTTATCGAACGAGATTTTATGCTCGTGTTTGTTTGTTAAGGAAATGAACTTGTTCGTGTTCGTTTGTGTTTGTTTGTTAATTTTAGGCAACGAACGTTGATGAACACAAATGAGCACAAACTAATGTTCATGAACACAAATGAACACAAACAATCGCTCATGAACAGAATATAAAATACACCGACACTTATTAGATATTTAGCTTGTCGGAATTTTGAAGTATTTAAATAAATATAAAAACTAAAAACACTAATGAAGTATCAAACAAAAACGAACACGTTACCGAATGTTCACGAACATAAACGAACGAACACGGCCTCTGTTCATGTTTGTTCATTTAACTAAACGGATGAAATTTCGTGTTCGTGTTCGTTTGTTTAATAAACGAACGAACGCAAACGAACTTTCCGCCGAATGGTTCACGAACTGTTTGTCGAACGTTTGGTTCGTTTGCAACCCTACTTCTCGTATTTAGCTGGTATGCGAGACCCAGAACCAACAAACTCAATATTATTAAAAGCCTATTTCATCAAACACTTATATCAGGATCATTTACAACCTTGGAACAAGAACATATCCGAGATGTGGGGGTGGTAAATTATTAAAACAATTTTCTAAATAAATAAGTCAAAAAGCCAATTTGCCCTCCACTTATCAGTCAAAATTGACTGAGTTAGGGCCAAAAAACAAATTGTGTAAGATTTTGAAACATTAAGTATAAAACTCGACAATTTTAAAGATAAAGGACACCGATTGAAATTTGGTATAAAGATAAAAGACAAAAGTCGTAATTCACTCTAAACTTTAAATATAATCTTATTGGTTCACAAAACAGTTTGTTTCGTAACAAACTGAACCAATACTTGCCAAACCACTAATATTCGTTGTTATGATTTTTCAATCAATATAAAACACGCATCAACATCTCTAAGCACATGAATGTTAGTATTCTACACTATGACAAACGAAACCAATACCGATACATGCTAGATTCCTTTCTCTAACCATGACATGGACATTTTAAAGTCGGTATATGGGCCCACAACAAGAGCCGACAAAGCAACCCATTCAAAACGTCACTAGTCATTTTCCGTGGGCATTCACACACCACACCCACTGTTTTCCCCTTTGTCTTCAACCTATTTAAGCAACAGTAATGGCGTCAATGGCGTAATCATCCAAAACTGTACTACAAACACTTGAGTGTGCGGGACCTGGAGAACAATTTTCCAACTCGATTAACACAACGCACATGGCGACCACCAGAGATCAAATCCAAATCGGCGGAAACCAGGGGCGCAGGATATGAGGGGCCGGGAGGGGGCGCCCGACCCCCCGAACTTTTTGCGAAGTAGTGTTACGTATCTATTTTTCGTATAGAAATTTTTAGGTTTATATGTCTTCACCCCCCGGTTTAAAAAAAAAATTAGGTATATATTTTTTTGGACCCTCCGGTTTAATTTTTTTTTTTTGGTATATACGTTTAAGACCCCTCCGGTTTTATAAAAAAAATATTTATATAGCCTAAATAAAATTATTTAAATAGCCCATTATAATTATAACTTGGATTGTATGTTTATTACTTACTACTTAGCCCATTAATGATAAGCCCAAAAAAACCCAATATAACTTGAATAGCCCATAACCCATTAGTATGTTTATTGCTGCAACCGGTCAAAAAAAAAAAAAAAAAACAAACTGCTTCCTTGTTGCTGCTAACTGGAGACCGAGAACAGAAGAAAAAAACGCAGGTGAGGTGCGGCCGGCTGTCTTCTTCGTTCGGGATTTAGGGCTGTCTTCTTCGTTCGGGATTTAGGTGCAGGTGCGGCTGTCTTCAACTCTTCAAGGTATGTGTTTTTTTTATCTTTAGGTTTAAATTAGGGCTTAATTTATGTGATTTAGGTTTAAATTAGGGATGAAATTGGACCGATTTTTTGCCATAAACTTGTTGAAATTAGGGATTTAGGGGTGAAATTAGGCTGTAACCATGCTAGATATTAGAAAAAGAAAATGCCTTGTTGATGGTTAATTAGGCTGACAAGATGTGACTTGTTGAAATTAGGGATTTAACTTGTGTTGTTGACTTGTTTCTTGTTAGATTACGCTATGGGGAAAAACAAAATCATAACTTCTTTTTTTAAAAGAAAGAATGAAGAACAAAAAAGATTAATATTGAGCAGATTGTTCTTCTTGTTGAGAAGTATTATCCTAACGATTTTACAGAGAAAGAAAGGAATCTATTACGTGGTCAATTGGATAATTTTCAAGTTGAAAGAAAAAATAATCCCAAGCTAAGTGAGGTATCAACTCTTTCTGATCTTTGCAAAACTCTTGTGCAATGTCAGAAAAATAACACGTACAAATTGGTTGAAAGAGTGTGTCGGCTAATCTTGACGCATCCAGTTTCGACTGCAACAACGGAGAGAGGATTTTCAGCGATGAAAATATTTAAGAATCGACTTCGCAATAAGATGTCAGATCAGTGTATCTAGCAAACAGTATGGTGATTTACATAGAAAAGGAGATTGCTGAGAGCTTTGATTCGGAGTCCATAATTGACGAATTCAAAAATCTTAAAGGAAGACGAGCAGAACTATAATTCTTCATCCAGGAGAATCGGCCACCGGGTACCCACCTTCCTCTTCTTTTTAATGTTTTCGTGTCTTTGTTCAATTGTTTGTTAAAGAATGTTTACGTTTTAATGTTTGAGAACGTATTTTATTTGATATTAATATTTGACCCGATCCGACCCGAATCGAATCACCGACATCCGACCCAAACATAGAATTTTTTTTAGGTCCGGTACCTTCCACCCCCCCCCCCCGAACATTTTTTTCAAGCTTCGCCACTGGCGGAAACATCTTCGAGCAGAGGCATGGAAAGGAGCGTGTTAGAGTCGGTAGGGTTTGGAGATCCGGTGATAACCGCTATAACTTCGTTGAATGGAACGTTAGTATCAGTTTACTTTCTGACTGTGTTAATGCGTATGTGAGTGCTGATAATTCCGATATCGTCGCAACGGATACGATGAAAAACACTGTACGTCATCTGTTTTACTGCTTACTGTTTTGTTTATGTGATTGATTTGATTTGTATGTATGTATGTATTCGATGTTGTTGTTTATGATCTGCTTGTTTAAGAATTGAACTCTATGTAGGTGATTATGCTAGATCTAGTTTCCGATCACATCACATATTCACATGCAAAACAATAAGAAGTGATTTAGGGCTTGTGACAATAGCTAGGCGCTTATCGGCTAGTGGAGTACCGACTAGCGAATAATTGGGATTGATATTGATTAATAGGATTGGATTTTTCTTTTTTGGAATTTTTATATGTAGCTTTCAAATTATGTATATACACACACATAGATGTGGATATGATACTTCAAAGTTCACAAAGATACTTTAACATAACAAATCAAGTATGTAAAAGCTCAAACGTTAGCATATTAGTTCAATTCAAATACTTAAAAAAATCATGGACGGAAGTGGTCCGAGTTTGACCGACTATCGATTAGTAGGTCCGACAAGGTGAAATTTAGATTCATCGGCGATTAGTCTTGATTTTTACAACACTAGGGCTTAGAGATGTCGAATGGCTTGCTTACATTTACGAATGTCAAATTAGGGCAAAAATCCCCAACTTACCCAATACTATAATTTTCAACATGTTTAGGCATAAAGGCATTGTAACTTATGCTTTGGGGGGTTTTCAAAAAAAAATTGAATTTTTTACTTTTAACCCAAAACGATTTGATTTTTTTACTTTTAACCCAAGAACTTTTCTTCTTTTGCAATTTAACCTCACAACTTTTTTACTATCAACTTTGGTCCTCTACTTTTCATTTTTCGCAAAATTTTTGTTTTACGTTTCGTTCTGAATTTTGCGAGTTAACACAGCGCAACATGCGTGTGTGGTTAAACATTTTTACGTCGTCTATTTTTTCCTGTTTGACAGGTTCATCGTAACGCACGGGTGCTAGATCGACTTAGTTATTCTTTTATATGTTTTACGTTTTTGGTTTAGTTTCTTCGCATTAACACGCCGCAACTTCAGTGTTGGTGTCGTTGACAGTAGTGTGGCATTGGTGTTCGCCTCCGCCGCAACGCGGGGGTGCTTAATACTAGTTTAAGCTAAATTGGATTGGGAACGGGTAAAGTCAGGACAAGAAGATGTCTTTGATCTGTTCACAAAATAAGAATAAAGTATGATCGCTTACTGGTTGATGTTATTGCAGGTATATGTGAAGGCAAAGGAGTGTAAAGAACAAGTTTCTGTCGAGGAATTTGCAATTATACTTGCTAAGCATTTTACTTCATTCTATCCACAGGTAAATCTATTTGGTACTAAGGTCCCTCAAGTTCGGATAATAAATTGTTTGTAATTATTACAATTCCATTGATGGCATAATTAGCATTGCTTTTGGTCTACAAGATGTATTGAGGGGTATTTTAGATCTAAATGGTCAAAACATTTTTTCATTGAATAATCACGGATGGATAAAGGATAATCGTGTTTACTGGATGTAATTTCTGTAGAAGTAATTTGATTTGGATACCTCAGGGAATGGTATCTGTAGATAAAAGAAAAGGAACAAGACTTAAAGGAGTTTTATGTTCTTTTTTACTGGCACAAAATCAAATTTATTATACTTGGTTAATTAATTACTGATTAGCTACACTTAATTACTATGGTTCTTGTGAAAATTCATCTGTTTTTTTTTTTTTTTTGTAGGTTACCTCCGCAATAGTGAAGATTGTTGAAAAGCCTTGGGAGCGTATCGGCATGAACGGTCAACCTCACGATCATGGTAAGAAACTAAAGAAGTTTCATGTTTCACTTAATGCAAGTCATTCCGCCAATTTCACAATATGGAAGATTCAGCTTCATAATTTTTAATATGCTCAAATTAAGTCACATGTTTAATCTGGAAAAGATGCAAAATTTATATAGCAGCATGTTTGTAAAGCTAAAGTTTTAATGTTTATTGGGAAGAAAATTGTATTATTGAAACAGAAGCACCATGCTGTAGTCTAAAATGTGTATTTGTATTAAACATTTAATTTGAGATTGATTTTATATCAAATCCGAAATTCTGCTTTGATATGATTATTTGTAAAAAAATGCATAACAAATTGAAAAAAGTAATAATAGTTCATATTTAATAGGCTTTAAACTTGGATCTGAGAAACATACAACCGAAGTTATCGTACAGAAGAATGGTTCTTTGCGGGTGACTTCTGGTGTTGTTGGTTTATCATTGCTGAAGACAACACAAGTATGCTACTTTCACCTTGAAATACTTTCTAATATGACTTTCCTTGGATGAAAAAATGTCAAAGTAACTGTGTCAAACGGTCTTAATAACAGTCGGGTTTCGAGGGATTCATACGTGACCAAAACACAATACTGCCTGAAACACGAGAGAGGATGCTTGCAACAGAGGTCTCTGCATCATGGAGGTACCTTATTACTCTTCTTTTTCCTTTATAAATATTCCGAAAGATTTTTCAATCATATTGTAAATGTGATGATTCTGATATGCAGATACCAATTTGAATCATTGTCAAGTATTAACAATACCCTTCAATTCACTGAAAAATACCTCAGTGTGAAGAAGGTTTTAATGGACACTTTTTTCGGTCCTCCTAAAGAGGGCGTGTACAGCCCATCTGTTCAGGCTACTCTTTATGATATGGCAAAAGCTGTTCTTGGCAGGTATCTCCTTTCCCTACGCTTTATTCACACACACACACACACACACACACACACACCTACACACAAACCAACGAGTACTGCTAGAACTGTATAAGCACTTGTGCATGGTGCTAGGGGTGTGCACGGTTCGGTTTGGTTTTCGGTTTTTGAAAACCGTTTGGTTTCGGTTTTTGAAAACCGTTTGGTTTCGGTTTTTTCGGTTTTAGTAACGGTTCGGTTTTTTGGTTTTTTTGGTACCAATTAAGATTCACAAATAAAAAGTATAATCCAAGGTTTAAGAATCTTTCTTAGATGTTTACATTTAAGTTATTATATTTAACCTTTTTAATTAATATTGTTCACATAAACCTAACATTCTAATCTATATTTAATATTCTCCCAAGTTTTTACTAAGACATTTTGTTTTATATTACTTTGATAAGCATCTAATTTTTATATTTAATTTTGTTATTTCTTATAGGCAATGGATAAATCATTTCAAAGATAAATAAACATTCTAATGTTTTTATTATAAATATTTAACATTCAAGAGTAAAATTAATAATTTCTAAATCAAGATATAACAAACATTAAAAATGATTTTTTAGGTTTATTCGGTTCGGTTCGTTGTTTTTTTCAGTTTTCATAAAATGCAAAACCGTAGCGAACCGCAAATTTCAGTTGGTTTTTTGTGCGGTTGGTTTTTTGTGCGGTTCGTTTTTTTTTCTTTCGCTTTGGTTAAATCGGTTTTTTCAGTTTCGGTTTGGGTTTTTCGGTTTTTTGCTCACCATTATTGGTGCATGTCAAATACAGTGGAGAGAGAAAGAGAGGTGGTTATGCGATTACATAATCGTTATATGCATCACACTTAAAGCAATATGTACAAATGTTTATGCAGGCAATATGTACAAATGTTTATGTGGTTATGTACATAAAAGTTAAAATTGGTTCTGTACTATTTTAAAGGTTCACTCGATACAAAAGTAATTTCAAGTCGACACTAGACATCTGTATATACCTATTACTTCAACTGTAATAGAAGGTAGTTATGTAGCTGTAGAACCACTCTCCCTCATTACATTTAGCCAGTGCTACAAGCATGTGTTTGTGTTTATGCGGATTTCACGGTTCTTGGTTATGTGATGAACGCCTTTGCGTGTGTGCATGTGTATAATAAACATGCTAATATATGAATGCATATAATTCCAGGTTTCCGGATATATCATCAATCCATTTGAAAATGCCCAACATCCATTTTCTGCCGGTAAATTTATCAAGTAAAGTCAATCCAGTCATTGTGAAGGTAGACTTTGTGTTTTTCAGTTTGTTGATCATTTGGTTGAAGTGAAATGTTGTTTTGTATGCTTATGTATAGTGTTTTTGTTGATATATGTTGACAGTTTGAAGACGATGTGTACCTGCCAACAGATGAACCACATGGATCAATCGAAGCTAGCTTGAGTCGCCCCTTGTCTAAAATGTGAAAGGTTGAGTGTTCATGTTTTATTCTCAAATCTCATATCTCGAGTCTTGAGACTGAACGTTGTTTAAAAACATGATGTGTAAATTATATAACCCTTTAAACTGTGAATTATCAATAAATCTCTGGTTTGCTAAAAATGGTTTGGCGAAAAAGGAAATAAATTCTTTGAGTCTCTTGATAGTTATTTCATTACGACCTACTATTGGAGTGGGGTACTTAAGAAAATAGATTATAATTCTGAAAATGAAAAAATAGGAGAAAGTATTTGTAGATATTGTTCAGGTACTTTTAGTGATACTGAAACAAGATATCATATAAATGAAAAAGAATTATTAGCTGTTATTAAAAGTTGTCAAAAGCTTTATTATTTTTTATTACCAAATAAATTTTTGCTAAGGACAGATAATACACAGGTAAAGGCTTTTATTAAAAATAACTTGCATTCTAAACCAGAATATAAAAGACTTATTAGGTGGCAAACACTATTGTCTGAGTATCATTTTGATATAGAAATAATCAAATCTGATAAAAATGTTTAGCAGATTTCTTAACCAGAGATGGAGGAGCAAGAATTAGCCCAAAGGATGGATAAATATATTGATGATATGGATAAACAAATAAAGTCGATAAAAGAAATTGCAAAAGATATGGGAGAAATGTTAAGCATCATTGAAACAATCCCTGAGAAGATCCCAGATATAAAGGATTTGATTGAGAGAAATTGTCTTCTCATAAATTCTAAGATATCATTTTATGAGTTTGACAGTATGAAGATAAAGCTTCTGGTAAAGCATCACATAAAAGAAAGAGTAGATCTTTCTTTCATTTATCCTGAAGTAAAAAGGGAAAAAAGAGATAATCCTTCCACTTCATCAGTTGGAGTACAAACGATAGATCTTACCTCTGACCAGGAAGAACCTAAAGAAAAATCTTTTTCATTTTTCCCTAATACGGGGAAAAGCTCTACCTTTAAAAATATTTTTCAAGAATTGCCAACTCAACCAAATTATGTTGAGCAACAATGGTTCAAGATGAAGGAACTATATGGCCTTTAAAATACAGATATAAGATATATTGATTTTACAGGGATCTTCCCTAGAATCAATTATCTACAAGGAAACTCTGCTGAAGAGATAAGATACTGGTATGATTTTGGAGCAGTCAATAAGATATATCTTACTTTACCCGATTTTCCTGAAATCTCCTGTTTACCAAAATGGGTTAAAGATGGAGTTAGAGATTGTTATCTAAATAATCCCACAATAACTCCAAAAGATGTCATGGCTCTAAAACTCTTTTCTGCAGGGCCTGATTTTTATAATGAATTTTATTATCCAGCTTTTCACTTTATTCAGATAGAAAAGGTTAATTTAGCCTTTACTTATTCAGTTAATACTGAAAGAAAGATTTTTAATAACTTAAATGAAAATGATGTTCATTACAGAAGAGGATTAGGAATTAAAGTAATACTCCAAGCATTGCAAGCTGCTTTTAAAAATGGATTTAGAACATATGGTGGGAAAAATATGTTTTCTTCTGTCATGATTTCTCCAGCAAAAAATACTCCACCATCAGCTAAAAAATATTTAGAAGATAAAATCCAATTTTTAGAAAAAGGCATAATAAGATCGAGTCCTCAGGCTCAAGAAAAGGTTTGCTTATTTAGGGATCATAGAAAAGGTATGAATCCAAGGGATATGTGTCCAATATGCTACAAACAAAAAGACAAGGACACTATGAGCATTGATTCTCAAAATGAGGGTCAAACATCTGATAATTAAGGATTTTATAAATCCTTTACTCTAAAAAAGATAGTCAAATCATCAGATTTTTACCTTTCGAAGATAAGGCATACAAACAAGGATTTAAGACTCACATAGAGTCAAAATTTACTTTTCCCAAGCTCACCAACTTTAAGGGACAAGGATGAACGTGGCTAAGGAGGAAAGACTCATTAAAGAAGTCCAAATTCCCAAAAATGGACTTTCTTGCATAAAGAAGACAAGCAACACCTCCTGACAAAATGAAAGTTACAAGGACATGCATGGGAATAAAGAAAAGACAAGGAAGAAGGACTAGAGCTTATCTAAAGAATAAGGTTATAAAAAGAGGAGAAGAAGAAGGATGGGGGGCATCAAGCTTCAACGAGTGTTTAAAAAAGTTTTTATGTATTAAAAAAGTGTGTTGTATTTTGCTTAAGTATTGTATCTTTTCTAAACATCTTCCATTGTAAATTATCCACCATGAAATAAAAAGCTTTCCCTTTTCCTTATAAAGTCTTTTTGAGTGTTCTTTTTGTTTTTAGATATTTCTTTATTAAAAAGAAAAAATCTCCAATTTCAAACCGTCTCTTTTTACCCTACACCGGAGGTAGGAAACGAAACCAGGTTGTGCTGGATATTGCTGAAGGATCCAAAGGGGAGTTACCTAAGGCCTCTTAGGTTTGGTGTGAAAGAACCTAGTAAAAAGACCCGTGGTGTAACCCGGCAATATTTTGGTCAAAACGGAAAAAAGGTACGGAAGCATGTTGGACCCTTGTTCTTTTTAATTTTGAAATATTTTTAAATAATTGACACTCTTAGGTTTTATAAGGAAACTTTTAACAAACAAATTCAAACAAAGTTTTATTTTATGATTGTTTTTATAATCTAGAAAAAAAAAATGTTACTTTTTAATTTTAAAGTCTTTCTTAAAATTTATGTCTTATAAAATAGATTTAATATGTGGTTAACTTTAATAATAAACATAAACAATTTTGATATAATCTTTAATCTTGTAGATAATAACTTACTTGAGTTATCAATTTTGAACCGACAAAATATTTCGGTCAATACCGCTCTGAATGGTATCAGAGCCACGCAAAATTCCTTCGCGGGGGCTCTAGATATTGATAGTACATTGCATGAGATTGACCTTGATAATTTAATTGCATTAAATTTAAACTTTATAAATAATAAAGTTATCATGCTTAGATTAAATCAACAAAATGATTTTCTAGAAAACGAAAATTTAAATTCTGAAGTTGATTTTGATGAAAATTATATATCTGACGAAGATTTTAATTTTAGTAGATATGAATGGACTAGTTCTGACTTTGTATATGATGATACTGATTGGCAATATAATTCATCTTAATGGATAACCATAATTTTAATAAACTAAAAGAAAGTGAAAATTCTTTAAAAATAGATAAAGATTTGATAGAAGTACAAAAAACTATTATATTTTATGGAGAAAATATAATGTTTAGACTAAATAAAATTATGGAATTATTAGAGTCTACATGTCCTAATAAGAAAGATAAAGAAAAAATAAGTAGACTACAAGATCCTTTGATCCAACTCTTACAAAATATGAAAATACCTAAGGGTTATAAAGAAAATTAGAAATGAGTTCAGATACGGAAAGTGAAAATAATATAATCCCTAACGTAGAAGATTCTGAGGTAGAGAATTTAATAACTAAAGTAAGGGATATGGAGTTAAATGAAAATTTTATAAATATTAAAGTTGGGGAAAATTTTAATATAAATGATACACCTAGTACAAGTAAGGATAAAAATATACCAATAAGAAATGAATCTCAAAGACCTACTCTAGGATATGCTGCAATAAAGTCAACAATGAGACCAGAAGATAATTATAAACCATACCAAGTTATGAAAAATGAACCAATTAATCCTTTTGGAATATATTTAGATATAGATTGTGTGAACAATACTGAAGAGGCGATAGATAAATGGGAAACCGCTTTTAGAATTGCAGTTTCTGTTAATAAAATGGACAAGGAGACAATAAAAGGATTTTTAGAAAGGACTCTTTTAAACAGTGCTTTAAGATATTGGCAAAACATAAGCCCTGATGCAAAAGGCTATATATTTGAATCAGAAGACCAAAATATAGCAAACATAATAACAAGAGCTGTTGAAGCTTTTAGATTAGAGTTTTGTGGGGAAGGTAATATAATAAAAGACCCAGCAACTATACAAAAATATTTAACAGCTTTATTACGTCTACAATTATGTGATATTTGTGAAATTGATAGATATATTTGTGTTTTTCAAGATTATTATTATCATATCTATAACCAAGTACCAGATACATGTAATTATTTACCCTTATTTTTTGCAAAGATACCTGACCCATGGGGGCAAAAACTAATAAATACATATAACCCAGGATCAACTGATACTTTAGGAAAAAGAATAACACATGTTAGAGATAAATTGAGCGAGTGGTGTGGAGATGCCATACTAGCTAAAATGAGTAAAAACTTAAAAAGAAAAATATCTTTATGTTGTAGTAGCCCAAAAATGCCTTTAATGATAGGGTGTGATAGTTCTTTTTACTATGGAAAGATAAAAAGAAAATATAAGAAAAGAAGCCATTTTAGGAAAAGATATTTTAAAAAGCGTAAAACCAAATACTATAAAAGAAAAGGATATAAACAGACTTTTAAGCCTACATATAAAAGAAAACTAAATCCTAAAAAATGTAGATGCTTTATTTGTCATAAGGAAGGACATCTTGCAAATAATTGTCCTAAAAAGTTTAATAAAAATATTAAAATATTTGAAATAGATGAGGAGATGGAAAAAATGATAGATGAAGGAGAATTCATACAAATTAACGATCTTCATGATATAGACTCTGATGAAAGTATATTTATTTTAACTGAAACTGAATATACGTCCTCTGAAAATGAATAAATCTGACATAGCTACTACTAGTAAAACAGATAATTTTATAATAGATTGTCAAGAAGAGCAACTAGGAGAATATAAACAAGAAATTTTAATAGATAAGAAAAAATTAAAACAAATACAACATGAAAATTTTTCATTATCTAATTATTCGGGATTTAAAATAAATACTTTACAAAGGTTAGGGATAAAACCAAGAAATCATAATATATACTATGGATTGAATATTCAGGAACGAGCATTAGATATTAATATAACATCTAACAAAGTAATGATACCGTTGTTGTCTAAAAAAGATATTCAAGAAAAACTACAAAAGATAAAGCCTGAAATAAGGAATACTTTGGGATGGGTACACGTTGGAGCTATCCAAATAATAATAAAATCCACCTTTAAAGAAGGTATAGATACCCCTATAGAATTAGCAGTTATGGATAATAGAATCCAAAACAGAGAAGAAGCATGTCTAGGGATACTACGAGGAAATTTGCAATATGGTAAATTAAAGTTTAATATATACCCAAGAATTTCCTATTATATCCAAGACAAAGATTTTGATAAAACTTTAAGTTTGTTACAAGACTTTAAAAGAAAAGATTTATTTAAACAACAAAATAGGCCATATTCTATTACATATGCTATATCATATGCTATATTAAATACTCACCATTCTGATTGTTTTAGTATAAAAGATACTATAGATTTTCCTTTTTTGTTTAATGAAGTATGCCAAATACAAATACCAACCCTACCTAAAATTGAAGAAATAGATTCAAGACCATTAAGTCTTGATTTACAAGATAAACCAATTTTATTAACCAACCAGAACACCCCTAGATTATCCTTTACAAATAAAGGTGTAGTTAGTCATCCCCTTGCAAGGTTGACTAATTCTAATAGATTTTATAATATCATTGATGCTAAAGAAGATAACATAAGAAATTATAAAATAAAAGGAGAATATTTCAATGGGAAAAAATTCTCTCATATAGATATACTAATAGATACAGGTGCAAATGGAAATTATATAAATCACAAACTATGTGACCATTTGCAAAAATATCCGTTAGAAGAACCTCACCAATATATTAACTTTAATGGTGAGTTACATGAAATAAATGAAGCCATAGAAACTATAATTAAATTTGGAGAAGAAAAAATTCCACTAAGATTGTTAATAGGTAATGAAGATGAAAATGATACATTAGAAATTATGCTAGGATTAACCTTTTTAGAAAATGTTAAACCTTATCAAATAACCTCTTATGGGTTAAAAATCACATATAATGATAAGATGATATATATACCAAAATGACAAGTCCTAAAAGTATATACATCCCTATAGGAATAACCTATAAAGATTATAAAGCTGAATACTTTGCTGCTTATATAGATAGTGGATCAGGGTTATGCATATGTAAACCTGATTGCTTTCCAAAAGAATATCATGAAGATTTAACACCTTGTAACGGTGTTAGTTTTTCAAAAGATATAATCCCTCTAAGAAGAGGAGTAAAAAATCCAACAATATTAATAGGATCATATATGGTTAAATGTCCACCATTTTATTTTTATAATTCAGGATCAGATGTACTATTAGGAAATGATTTCCTAGAAAGATTTAACAAAATAACTTTTGATATAATAGCATATCAAATAATATTAAAAACACCATGTCACCACTTAATAGTTGTAAAAAGAATAAAAAATGCATATGGGAGAAAATTCCCAATTAATTTTACAACACGCGCAAGCCAGCGTGGTGATTTAGGATACAAACAAAAACCCAAACTTGAAAAAGGTATACCAATTTTTGAATATTATCCAGAAGAACCACTAGATTACCAAGTAAATCTAAGAAACTTAGATAACCACATAGAAAATATAAAATATAAGTTAAGACAGTGTTATACAGATAATCCATTACAATTTTGGAATAAAAATCAAATAACAGCAAAATTAGAAATGAAAGACAAAGATAAAGAAATTAGAGTAAAGCCTATGAGATATAATCCAGAAGACCGGAAAGAATTTAGCTCCCAGATAAAAGAGCTCCTAGATTTAAAATTAATCAAAGCTAGTCATAGCCCTCATAGTTCTCCTGCATTCATGGTAAGAAAACATGCAGAAATTAAGAGAGGTAAACCTAGGATGGTAATAAATTATAAAAAATTAAATGATAATACTGTTTTTGATGGATATTTTTTACCTCATAAAGAAAGTCTAATAAATTGGACAAGAAATAAGAAGATATTTTCTAAGTTTGATTGTAAAAGTGGATTTTGGCAAATAAAAATGCATCCTGATAGTATTGGATACACAGCTTTTTCTACTCCTCAAGGGCAATATGAATGGCTTGTAATGCCTTTTGGATTAAAAAATGCACCACAAATATTCCAAAGGAAAATGGATATAATATTTAAAGATTATGATTTTATTTTTGTTTACATAGATGATATTTTAATTTTATCAGACAATGTTAATTTGCATCTAAAACATCTTGATATTTTTGCAGATTTATGTATAAAACATGGGTTAGCCTTATCCGAAAAGAAAACTAGTCTATTACAAGAGAAAATAGACTTTTTAGGGATGAAAATAGATGGAAAGGGAATAGAACTCCAAAGTCACATTCTTGAAAAAATTACAGCTTTTCCTAATAAGTTAGTAGATAAAAAACAGGTACAAAGTTTTCTTGGCATATTAAATTATGCCTCAGATTTTATAAAAAATCTTGCAGAATTAAGAAAGCCCTTTCAAAATCTACTTAAAAAAGATAAAATATTTACTTTTGATAAAAATCTAGAAAACCAAGTTAAAAAGATTAAGGAATATTGTAAAAACCTACCAAAATTACAACTTCCTAAAGAAAATGATAATCTTATTTTAGAAACAGATGCCTCAAAATACTATTGGAGTGGGGTACTTAAGAAAATAGATTATAATTCTGAAAATGAAAAAATAGGAGAAAGTATTTGTAGATATTGTTCAGGTACTTTTAGTGATACTGAAACAAGATATCATATAAATGAAAAAGAATTATTAGCTGTTATTAAAAGTTGTCAAAAGCTTTATTATTTTTTATTACCAAATAAATTTTTGCTAAGGACAGATAATACACAGGTAAAGGCTTTTATTAAAAATAACTTGCCTTCTAAACCAGAATATAAAAGACTTATTAGGTGGCAAACACTATTGTCTGAGTATCATTTTGATATAGAAATAATCAAATCTGATAAAAATGTTTTTAGTTAAAAAAGTTTTTATGTATTAAAAAAGTGTGTTGTATTTTGCTTAAGTATTGTATCTTTTCTAAACATCTTCCATTGTAAATTATCCACCATGAAATAAAAAGCTTTCCCTTTTCCTTATAAAGTCTTTTTGAGTGTTCTTTTTGTTTTTAGATATTTCTTTATTAAAATGTGAAAGGTTGAGTTTTCATGTTTTATTCTCAAATCTCATATCTCGAGTCTTGAGACTGGACGTTGTTTAAAAACATGATGTGTAAATTATAAAACCCTTTAAACTGTGAATTATCAATAAATCTCTGGTTTGCTAAAAATGGTTTGGCGAAAAAGGAAATAAATTCTTTGAGTCTCTTGATAGTTATTTCATTACGACATTACGTCGAGTCTTTGAGTTATGCTAGACTGCTAGTAGTTGGGTCGTATTTTGATTATAGGTGATTTTCTTGGTCTTAATCTCCAGCTGTCTTCTCTTTATGTTGTTTTCTATATACTGCCCGAAACGGTTCTTATCACTTGGTATCAGATTTGATTCGATCACGGACATTCATAACCTAACCGACGACAAGTTCCAAGAGTCTGTATGCCAGGTGTTGGCTCTGCACGGGACAAGTCTTGGTTGGATACAGGCTACCTTATAAGTCATCATCGCGCCAAAATCAGCACTAGTTACTACTCCAAAATGAGCCCCGTCAACCGCGCCATCTACACCGACAGCGGCTGAATCACCAAAACGAACCCCTTCAACCACATTACCAACAACATTAGCCCCAAAACTGACCCCGTAGCAGGAGCCACCGCCAAAGCAACAACCTGACAAGAAAGGAAGGCCGCGATTGTACCATGGAAAGGAGGTGAAAACGACGCTGGTCGAAGATACAACCTTGAAGAATGAGTGGGTGCCACCATGGTGCTTCACCAAATCTTCTCCGAATGCCATCAAATTGAATGAGTGGTGTCCACTGTAGCCCTTCGCTAAGCCCTACCCAAATTTCCTCCTCGAGCACAATGAGCATTTGATGGCGAAGATAACTAGATAAGTTTGATTTTGGCATGTTTATGTTGGTAATTCGTTGGTTGTAATGTGTAGGAACCTTGGATTCACTGAGATTAAGAAAAGAAAACAAAAAAGAACAAAAAATCATGACAAATTCTTAAGTATTAACCCGATATGCAATGGTCTAACATAATAATCTTTACTTGACTTACATAACTAAAAACGGTTAGGTAGTATGGGTGTTCCACTTTCTATCACTCACCACACCCAATCATTGTCCGTTATGTCATTGAGCTCGATTTTATCACCAGTGATGAATTTTAGTAGGGGTGTCCATCACTCACCACATGTGAAGGAGAGAAGGAAGCAGGAGTGAAGGAGAAGACATCAGGAGAAATTTTCAACGCGTCATGGGGAGCACGAGTTATAAAATTCACGCGTCATCAATGTTAGCGGCAACGGTGTATCACGCATAACAACGCGTGATGAAGGGACCATCACGGGGCGTCCCGAACGGTTATAATCATTGATAAACATATATCATTAATTTTTCGTGTAAATCATTTAAGTTTGTCTTTATTGTTAAGTCTCTTAATTTGCAATTTAAACAAACAAATTCGTAACCAAGAACAATACATAGAAAAAAGCAATAAGTCCTATCAAACATCATGTATATACCACTATTACATGGCTCAATCATAAAAAAGGACATTTTGATGACCAAATGCGAATTACGTTCACTTATCATATTCATTCAAGTTGGTACAAACAGAAATGGATACGCAATTGTAGACTCACTACCAAGGTTTCACGTAAAATGGTTGGTTTGATTATATGGCTGTCAAATCGTGTCTTAGCAGGTTTAACAGGTATCTGATAACGCGAACAACAAAAATTTTAAACATGAATACGACTCGTTTAACTACTTTATATCCAATGTCTATAAGACAGATGTATATTTTATGCACCTAGAATGAGAAATAATGGATCCTAACTTTCAAATCTTGATTATTTTTAAAAACGTAAAAAATCACATTGTGTACTTTTCTGTTATCGTGTCTTAGCAGGTTACCCGTTACCTACAGATTACCTAATGCCAACCCATTTGATTATTTTCTCTTTATTTTTTATTACAATTTTGCTTTGAATTTATTAGATTATTTTAATTTAATTAACTGTAAGAGCAGGGGATGTGGTATACCGTCCTTTGGCCAACTCAGCATGTTTGGCGCCCTATAACGCCCCTCCCTCATTTTCCAGCCGCCAAAGGGGGCGCTATCCATGGTCCGTTAGCCCAGTAACGAGCGCTAAACGACTCTACTTGGTGGACCCCATTCAATTATACCGTTCGACAACGGTAATGTTTAACTATAAAAAAACGTTTTTATTTTTAAATATGAGTTAATTACTATTTTCGTCCCTGTGGTTTGTAAAAAATCACTATTTCAGTCCATTAGTTTAAAAATTTTGATTTCAGTCCCTATGGTTTCACTTTCGTAACTGTAACACCTCGAAAATTTACGTCCTATAATGTCTTGACACGTGTCATAACCTTTGAACGTGTGAAAGAATGTTCTTGAAGGACTAAAGTTGACAAAAAATGAAACTGTGTAAATATAAGGGTTCAAAGTGTCAACAATGAATAAATATACTTTACAATAACCCTACATGATGTTTATAACCTTAAACGAATGGATCATGGATCATACGAAGCGAATTGTGAAAGAAAGTGAGAGATTACAAACTACAGGGGTTAAATGTGTCAACATGTTAAAGATATACCTCTGAGTGACCATATAGCAAACCCGAAGCCTTGTAACAATTAATTATGCTCACTAGAATGCACCATAAAAATTTCACCAAGTTTCGTTGTCGTATGAGAAAGTTGTGATAAAATTCGTGTGTGAGGGTTAGAATCGTCAACATTGAAAATTAGGGCTTTTCGGGTGATCACAAAGTTACCCGAGGACTTCACAAAGATGGTATAAGTCTTGAAGCCCTTATAAATCAAGTTAGAGGGCTTATAATGCAAGAAACAAGGTGAAAGCGACGTTTAGGAGGACCGGGGACTGAAAATGCAATAACTGAAAACTTTGAAACCTGAAGACAAGGCTCAGGCGGCCCGCGTACGAATTAACAAAACCTCAGGCGGGCCGCGTCCCACCTGCAGATGCAGAAAAAACAGGCAGCAGCCTGTACAGCCGGTTTAACCGACTTAACTTGCATTTTTTCAATTTTAGGGGCTTATTTTGATGCCTTGTACTAGCCTAGGGACACTTGGAGTGATCCCATAACACTTGTAGACTTGGTGTGGCATGATCTTGATCAATCAAACCCACTAGATAAGAACCCACTTTGTGCAAACTTTTAATCATTCATTCTCAATCATCTTCTGGCCATTTCTGAAGCACAAGGACCATCCTCAAGCATTCCAAATCGTTCATAGGACTTGGGTAAGTGTCATCAACCTTCCTTGTTTAAGTTTTGATTAGTTTATAGCCTAGAAGTCAAACCGTCGTAATTATGGTTTGACTTAGCGTTTAATCGCTAACGGTCCAGCGATTTGGCAAACTTAAGGTTGTTATAAGTTGGTATTTATGTGGGCTTTAAACCCTTAAAAGGGCACCCACTGATACCCGTTCTAGCTAGGTCGTTTGTCGAGTCAAAGAAGATTAGAAAAAGTCAACAGAATTGTAAACTTGGATTTAACGCATAATTAGTGATGAAAAAGGCGTGTAACCTATTTTATTGTTCATATAACCTGATAATAAGTATAAAAACTTGTCTACGCTTGTTTGATTCGACAACTTTCTGTTTTGAACCGATTCGGAACCGAAAGACGCAAAAGTTTGACTTTTGCTTTGACCTCAGTTCTGACCCGGTTTAGATAGGTTTGGACATGCCTTAAAGTTCCATTAGGACCTAGTTACATGTTGGTATAACCCTCTGCGTTTATACCACATAAATCCTTAATTGTCCGATGTTTCCGTTAATCGCCTAAATATTGACCGTAATGCCCTTATGACCATAAAACGAGAATTTTGGAAATGTGAAAGTACAATAATCTTAGATACTAATTTTTAAACATGTCTGTAAATTTTCACATCAGTCGGAGGTCTAGATTAGGAGTTATGCTTAATGACGTAATTATAACGCTTCTAAGTAATTAATCGGCGTCATTAGCGTAAAGCCTATCTAAACCCCATTTTTGACACCAAACCTTTTACCCACTGATGTAATATGATATTTTGGGATTTTTGAAGATTTTTAATTATTTTTAAACTGATCATAAGCTAGGATTATCGTCTTAATTCGGTAGATACCGAATATGCCCTTTTCGGCCATAAAATGAGTTTTACAAATCCTTTTGACACCAATCCAATTGCTACTGATTTCAAATAATAAATGGAGTATTTTGAACCTGTTGAACTGATCAGAAAACTCAGAATCCTATATTAACCCGTAAATCGCTTAAAACGACATTATACGCGTATTAAACGCATAGTTAGGGTTTAAAACTATTTTGGCATATAAGACTTATAACCAAATGTTATAACCTGTTAAAATAAGTTATTTTACTGATTTATTCAGACCCGGATCACAGAAGCTTAATTGATCCCTTTTATAATCTTTAAAATGACTAAAATACCCCTAAGGGGCTTAATATGAGATTAAACTCGTTTTGGGCATAATGGAAGGTATCCTACTGATATCACAACATATTTAAGGCATGTTAACCTAGGAAACCTGTTTAGGACTCTTATGGTTACCCGTTACGCTTCATACGCGTTCGGTTCGGTTTATGTAACTAGTTTACATAAATTAGCCGAAACGGGTCAAACCTTATCGGTTTTATCTCAAAATCCAGAATGTGTATAATATACCCATATTATACAAGTCTCCGAACTTTTCGGGTCTAAATCACATTCTATTCCAGTCTTCGCCTTATCATGCGTTTGAACCATATCTTCCTTTTTAAAACTAACCGGTCTAAGTCATGACTTAATTAAAGACCCGTTAGGATTCTAATAGGTTATTAAAAACCTTCGTTCCAGATTTAGGAGCCCAGTAAAAGCTATCTGTACTTGCTGATTTGATACGGCTGGGATTGAATTTATATTTAGCTCAGGTAAATACTTTTAACTTATTTTCCCTATACGGGCTTGGGGTACGGTATATAAAATACCGCTTGGTCGGGCATTGAATCTTTAATTGTATGTTGGTTAAAGTATTGAGATGTTCCGTTTAATTTGTTTTGTTTGCTTAAAGCCTTTGGGGGTTAATGACCGTTGTCCCGGATATCCCTGCCATCATTTTACGAAATGGCCACGACCTTAGCACACAGGTGTAGGCGTACACCTGTCAGTGTCTCATAAATAAAGTGGTGTGTCCATTAATCTTTAACCCGGCTCGATCCGGGCTACTGAACGCATAAGAAACATGTAAATCCTTTACAAGTTTATATATTTAAATAATTATCCCAAGTTATAAAATATTATTTGTGCCATGTGCATTCAAATAAATCATTTTTAAAACCTTTTCAAAATGAGTCGGTTGATTGTATTTACCAGTGTAAACTGACGTATTTTCCCAAAAAGGCTAAGTGCAGGTACTAATCGGAATTGGCTGGCTACTCCTAGCATCAATAAAGAGTCTCGCAAGCTTAGATGCCTAAAGTCTGTTGAACAGTGTTATGTTATTTTCGATACGCCTGTGGATCTTTTACTTTCGTTGTAATACTTGGATGTTACATTATTTCGGATTGTAATATATATTTATCCTTTTGCTTCCGCTGTGCATTTATATATTGTGTTGTTTGACTATGATGTTGCCAACCACGTCACGATACTCCCCTACCGGGCCCACCGGTAACACGTGGAAATTTGGGGTGTGACAGTAACCATTTCAGTCCACCTCCGTTAACCCCATCCATTTATTCTGTTAAGTACACGTGAATTGACTATAATGCCCTTATTAATAAAAACAAAAGAGTTAATTACTGTTTTCGTCCCTGTGGTTTGTCAAAAATCAACATTTCACTCCATTAGTTTAAAATTTGCGATTTCAGTCCCTGTGGTTTCACTTTCGTAACCATTTCAGTCCACCCCCGTTAACCCCATCCATTTATACTGTTAAGTACACGTGAATTGACCATAACGCCCTTATTAATAAAAAACAAAAGAGTTAATTACTGTTTTCGTCCCTGTGGTTTGTCAAAAATCACTATTTTAGTTCATTAGTTTAAAAATTGTGATTTCAGTCCCTGTGGTTTAACTTTCGTAACCATTTCTGTCCAGTCTCCTAACACCGTCTATTTTACTGTTAAGATTTTAATGAAATACCTAGATACCCTTGTGTTAATTAAATATGGACTTAAATGATTTTATTATTGGATTTATATGATTTTATTGTTGTATGACATATAGACTTAAATTGGATTGTAAGGTTCGACCCACCATGGCTTTAGTAGAAGTAGAAGTAGAAGTCTGGCACTAATTTTACATATATGGTTCCAAAATTTTAATTTTGGATTTTAGAATGAGAAAATGTTCAGGTAAGCATTATTTTTCAAAGTTATTATGTTAATTGATGTTCTTAGGAAGATATTAATTGGGGTGGAGTAATGGGTCGCCGGACATTAAGAGGGTGGGGTTGTGATGCCGGAGAAGATGACCGGAAATGAGAGCAGGGATGGAGTGGGGTGAGGTAGCGTGGGGTTGTGTTTTAACAAGTGGGTCCTAGAATACAATCTTTTAAATTTCCATGGTTTTTTATTTAATTAATACAAGGGTAATTTATGTATTTCATTAAAAACTTAACGGTAAAATAGACGGTGTTAGGAGACTGGACTGAAATGGTTACGAAAGTGAAACCACAAGGACTGAAATAGTGATTTTTGACAAACCACGGGAACGAAAACGATAATTAACTCATTTAGATATCTTTTTGTTTTTTTTATTAATAAGGGCGTTATGGTCAATTCACGTGTACTTAACAGAATAAATGGATGGGGTTAACGGAGGTGGACTGAAATGGTTACGAAAGTGAAACCATAGGGACTGAAATCGCAAATTTTAAACTAATGGACTGAAATGGTGATTTTTGACAAAGCACAGGGACGAAAACAGTAATTAACTCTTTAAATATTCATACTATATATATCCTACCACTTTTACTCAATCATACAATTTCTACCATCTATGAGGCTTGTAGTTTTTTACTTTTAGTTTTAAGTTAGGGCATGTTTGGCTAAGCTTATTAGACCATCCGTAGTGGGGCGTGATTTTTAAAAAAAATTGAAAAATAACGCCCCAAAACGCCCCCACTACCATTACATGGGGCGTTATTTAAAAAAAAAATAAAAAAAGTGAAGTTTGGCGTTTTAATAATAACGCTGATTCAAGTTGGAGGAGATGTTTGTTTAACCAATCAATTTGGCATATGTGTCTGACAATTTTGGAGAACCCCCATGCAACTTTGACTAGCCAATCAACATCCATCTCTTTGCTTTTTTTTTTTTTTTGTTTAATGATTGGAAGGGGCATTATCAGGCATTATTCCCACTATGCCACTTTTGCAATAACGCCCCATGCTAACTGGGATGACACGTGTCGGATAATGCCCCATGTTGGGGGCATTATAACAACTTACCACTACACATGGTCTTATAGTTAAAAAGGACTTTTGGAAAAAGACTTTTGGGAAAAGGACTTTTTGAAAAAGAGTTTTTAAAAAAAGTGTTTGTATTAGCTTATTGATGTAAAATGACTAAAATGAGCATTCTTTTAGATATAAGACCGTGGGGTATGGGGGGATTGGGTTGGGGCATTTGTTGACACGTGGAATGGGGGCCCCTCCACCACCAAAACCCACGCCCATGGGGTATGGTGGGGCTTGGGTTGGGGGTTTGGGTTGGGGGCATGAGTTGACACATAGCCATTAAGAGCCCGCCATGTCACCTTGCTAGGTGCCCCACGCCCGGCTTCAAACCCACGCCAAAGGGGGCCACGCCCAAACCCAAGCCCCCGGGGTGGTGACTTGGGCGTTTCCCCCAACCCACGCCCCATACCCCATGGCCTAAGGGGGTAAAGAAGGGATATATTGGTAATTTGTAGTTTGAAAAGTTAAAAGCTGGTCAAGAATTCTTCTTTGCAAAAAACTATTTCTAAAAGGACTTTTGGCTTAGCCAAACACAAAAAAACAACTTATTGGCTTTTTGATAAGTCAATAAGCCAATAAGTTGTTTTGAAAAGCTTAGCCAAACATGCCCTTATTGTTCTTTTAAGTTTTAAGTAACTTTGTACTTTTTTTTTTAAGTAGGTGTTTAAAGCATTGCATGCAAGTTAAAAGAATGAGTTTTAAAACTTGTATGTAATACGAAGCTTACGTGCCCCACCCCTTAGTGGTGTGGTGGTAAATGGGTTTGAGTTTCACATAAGGGGCATGAGTTCGAGCCTCATAAGAGGCAAAAAAAGGGTTTGTAAAAAGATTTTAGCCGTTCAAAAAAAAAAAAAAAATACGAAGCTTACGTAACATTGATGTGCCGTAATAAATCTTGTAAAGGTAATAAATCTTGTAAAGGTTTATACGACCAGTAGTTTAACATCAGTAAAACATCAACCACCGGAATTCTATTTCCGACCAAATCCAATCCACCGGCGCCGACCAAACGATTGGTTCTCTGGTTCACTTCCGTTCATTATAAATCCTCACTTTGGTACTCTCTCTCTCTCTCTACACACACACAGACATTATGAATTCCAATAACCAACAAAACACCACACCACGAATCTCAACACTCAAACCCTCTTATATTCTCTCAATTTCAATCATCTTCATTGCAATTTCAATCTCATTCATTCCACCTCAAACAAATCACACCAAAATCCAACACCTTAAATCAACCATTTCCAAAATTTCCCAAATTCTAGGGTTTAACCGCCCAATCTTAAACCCTAACCATTCTCCCCCACCAAACCCTAATTCCACTCCTAACCCCTGCCTGTTATGGATGGCACCTTTCATTTCCGGTGGCGGCTATTGCTCCGAAGCATGGTCATACATCCTAGCCCTAACCCACCACAACAATCACCCCAACAACCTTAGGTTAACTATTGCACAACATGGTGACAGTGAGAATGTATATTACTGGAATGGGTTACCTGTTGAGGTTAGAACATTAGCTTATGATCTTGTCAACACTCAGTGTAGGTTAAATGAGACTATTGTGGTCTGTCATAGCGAGCCCGGTGCTTGGTACCCACCTTTGTTTGAGACTACACCGTGTCCCCCCAAGAAGAGTAGGTTTGCGATTGGTCGAACGATGTTCGAGACGGATCGGGTGAATGCTGAGCATGTGAAGCGGTGTAATGCGATGGATATGGTGTGGGTTCCTACCGAGTTTCATGTGTCTAGTTTTGTTAAAAGCGGGGTTAACGCTTCCAAAGTTGTAAAAGTTGTACAAGCTGTAGATACCGAGTTTTTTGATCCAGATAGATACGCGCCGTTAGATGTTTCGTCGTTAGGGAATTTGGTACTTGGGTCACGTTCGAAAAGTTCGTTTGTGTTCTTGAGTGTGTTTAAGTGGGAGTATCGAAAAGGTTGGGACGTGTTGTTACAATCGTACCTTAAAGAATTCGATTCGTTAGACAATGTTAGTTTATTCCTGCTAACAAATCCGTACCATTCGGATAGCAACTTTGGTAACAAGATAGTGGAGTTCGTGGAGGATTCCGCGTTAGAAAAACCCGTTAATGGTTGGGCTCCGGTTTACGTGATTGATTCCCACATAGCTCAAGTTGATTTTCCGAAACTTTATAAAGCGGCTGACGCTTTTGTTTTACCGTCTAGAGGGGAAGGATGGGGCCGGCCTATCGTGGAAGCGATGGCGATGTCTTTGCCTGTGATTGCAACGAACTGGTCGGGACCCACGGAGTATTTGACTGAGGAAAACAGCTACCCGTTAACCGTTGATAGAATGAGTGAAGTTGTTGATGGCCCGTTTAAAGGGCACTTGTGGGCTGAGCCTTCGGTTGATAAGCTAAGGTTTCTTATGAGGCATGTGGTGGATAATCCAGAAGAAGGTAAGCGTAAAGGTGAGAAAGCCCGAAAAGATATGCTCGATAAATTCTCGCCTGAGATCGTTGCAAGGATAGTTTCTGATCAGATTCAGCGGGTTCTTGATCGAATTGGTTAAAGTTTTGATCTTTTTTGCGGGTTCGTTATTGTAAGTTTGTTAATTCTTTTAGATGATATATCGGTCTTTTTGTTCTTCTTCTCAGGGTGTTAATGGAGATTGTAAAGTACATAGCAACAGATAACTGGCTGAATAATAGGACGTACTTTTGTTTCGAAATCGAATTGAAATTACATAAACTGGAAAAAGGGTACATTTTATTTGTTAGCTTGAAGCCAGTCAAGAATACCCTTTTCGGCTTCTGTGAGTTCTTTCTTCTGTCTGATTGTGCCTTCTTCATATGCAAAGTAGTCTTTATAATTGCGCTTGTAGTAGCTGTCTAGTCTCTGAAATAGAAGCAGTTTAAACATATCGTTTAGCATTGATTAGTTGCGAACTGGCGATTATAAATTATAAGCTTTGAACACATAAACATAGGGCTGTAAATGAACCGAACGTTCAGCGAATGGTTCGTGAACCGTTTGGCAGGAAGTTTGTTTATGTTCGTTCGTTTAATAAATGGACAAACACAAACAAGAAATTCCGTTCAATAAGTTAAATAAACGAACATGAACAGAGGCTGCGTTCGTTCGTTTACGTTCTGTGTTCATTTAGGCTCACTCATTTATGTCATTTGAGTTCGTTCATTTAAAGGTTTTTTAGTTATATTTTTATATTATTGGCTTTGATTTTTAAAATTTGAAACCATAGTTATACTCTATACACCTCCACCACATCCCTCGTTTGATCATTTCAGTTTCAACCTGTGTTAAAGCTTAACAAACTTGTTCAATTTTGTGTTAATTATGTTAAACATTTATTATTTTTGGCGGATTCTTCATAATCTTTCTGACAATAAATGCAGCTTGTATTTTTAAAAAGAATACATAACGTTTGTTTGTGCTCATTTATGTTCATGAACATATGTTTATGTTCGTATGTGTTCATCTACGTTCAATAAGTGTTCATGAACACATGAACAGAGTTCATGAACATGTCCATTTCCTTAATGAACGAACACGAGCACGAAATCTCGTTTGGTAAGCATTCATGAACATGTTCATTCCTTAATGAACGAACACGAACAAGGAACAAGGCCTTGTTCGTGTTTGTTCGGTTCGTTTACAGCCCTGCGTATACACTTGTTATTTTGTTCGCTTCTAATTCAATGCACGCGATGTAGTAAAAAACAAAACGGATAACATTCTTTTTATCTTTTAGATACCTCTTTATCATTCTTGGCTTTGTTGTCCTGTGATTTCTTCAGGTACTCTGAATAAAAGCCATTTGATGTTACTATGTTAGCTCATGTTAAGTTATCATCTAATATTGGATAACTGAATTAAGCAAATAATAATAATAACACGTATTTACTTACTTTGAAGAAGTTGAGTCTGGGAGTCGGTTGCAGTAGCAGCGGCAACGGTCGATAAAAGGTGTGCTCTTCTTCCTTCTAGTCCACCATTACGCTCTGTAACTCGTGTTTTTGTGAATCTTGAACCTCTGTTTCCGTCTTCAATGTTTTCGGCTGCATGAATGGATGAAACCAGTGTAGTTATGTAAGCTCTTATTGCCATTTTCACCTTATCCTGCTCTCATTTCAAATTTTCATCTCTTTGTGTATATAAATTAATCAGTAGTGTCTCTTTTTTCTTGGCCACTAGTTCTTTTTATTGTGGATATGATGATGTTGACTTGGAAATTTGGCTGCTTCTGGACTTGTGTCTTGAATTTGTGTACTCTTTCGGTGGTAAGAAGTGAGATATTTTGGCCTGGGTATAGGGATGCGCAAAAGAGAAAACGGTGTTCGAAACCCGACTCGACAAATAAACCCGAAGCCAGGTATTAGAAAAACCGGGTATGGCGTCCTACCCGCCGGCTATATACTGGTTCCATATCATATGATTTGAAAGTGGTTTAAACCCGGTTATACCCAACTTGAACCGGTCAAAACCTGATCACTTCCTCTCTAAAACCTGGTTCTCTACTCGACCCGGGTATTGCCATACCCGGTTTTTGACCTTGTTGACCAAACCCTTAACCGGTTTCAATGCAGAACCAGGTATGGTCCAATCCCCGATTTGTGCACCACTAGGTCCGGGTGTGGGTATATTTTAACGAAAATAAATTATTAAACTCATAAAAAACATGCATATCATAGGACCATTTGGCTGTATGATGTGGGATAAAGCTTCTCGCACCACGTAAGCGGGGGGTTTTATTGTTAACTTGTACAGAATGGAATAAAACTCCCTTTTAAACTATATGAAACAAAAGAAAAAGAAATTAAAAAAAACTGATTGGCGAGAATCAAGTGGGCTCCCCAGACCATCCTTTTGGCGCTAGTTATCTGTTTGGCGAAGCCCTCTATAGTGCACCTCCATAACACCCCCGAATCGGTGTTTGGGACGCTATTGAGGTGGTGTGGCAGGGGCGTGAGCCCACACCGGGTGGCCTTAGTGTGATTACTTATCAACTCCAAATAAAACTATCAGTGTTAAATTCATGTAAAATGATTATTTTACCTTGTATTTAAAAAAATCCCAACCCTTCCAGCTCTCTCGCTTCTGAGTCATCGCCTAACTTCCCCCTCTCCTCATCTCGCCCTTCACTACCACCAACGACAACTGCTATACCTACTAGTGACCTCCCTCCCCTCGTCTGTCCGCAGGAAGATCAATATAAACTTCAAAAATGAAGTAAATAAATTATTATCTTCTGACATAAGTAAAAAAGAAGTGAAATTTTACAGTTTACCATGCCTGGAGTCCCCACTCTTTCATCAAAGGCTATATTTTGTGGAAGACTAATAAGCACAAATTTTCAATTTTCGAGAACGTAGATGATTTTTTTTGAAAGGTAAATTTCATTAACACACCAAGCTGAGCCTACAAACAAGGCGGCCCAACAACAAAAACTACAAATTTACATATTTACGCCAATCATCCCAAGAAATAGAAACATTTTTTGACCTACTCTTAAACCACAAAAATCTAATCGTCTTTGTCTTACTGATGATATCTTCAATTTTGACTTGCTTGTTATTGAATTTAGCCTCGTTCCTAGCTCTCCAAATACACCAACACCCCAACCGAATTAGACCTTTAAGAACGTAGATGATGCTCAAGTGGTTATTGTTGTAATAATATCAAGATGTTAATGAGAGCACATCTCCCATCTTTTTTGTATTCTAGTTTCGAAGTTATCGAGATCCTCATCAAGAACATTTAATATTTTTTTGAATTATATGATCATATACCTCTTCCCACACATGCACAACTAAAAACTTCAGTCACCAACTTATCATCTTTTTATTTCCTTATCATTTACATCATCAGACAATTGTATGTTGCTTAAGGCTAGGCGGGGCGCTCCGTTGTTCTCCGTGGTGGTTGAAGTTCCACGCGTGGAACACTGCCGCCCCTGAAGTTCACCACGCGTGGTGATGATAACGCGTGTTGGTGACAACGTGTGGTGAAGTTCCCCCATGCCAATGGACTACATATGGCCTAACCTAGACCAAGACTTATCATACCATGACTGCTTGATAAACATGCAAACAAGTTTATAAACAAATTTAAAAATAAACGCCTGTAAGGGCTATTTGTTTAGCTCTTAATGATGTTCTTAATGATTCAGATCTCTTACTGGTTCAACACTTAATGGTTCAGACTGTTTGTTTCGCAAGCAGATGTCTGAAACTCTGAATGGTTCAGACATGTGCCTCTGAATGGTTAAGCATTATACTGAGTCTGAACGGTTAAGACATCTAATCTGAATTGGTTAGACATTTCCTCTGAACGGTTAAACATTATACTGGCTCTTAATGGTTCAACACTTAATAGTTCAGACCTTTTACTGGATTAACACTTAACCATTCAGAAGTTTGCAAACAGATAAGACACCAATAAAAATACTAATAAAACTAGACAATATTCATTTCACCCCTTCAAGTGTCTTCAATGACCTTGTGCGGAAAAGTGTGAAGTAGATCATTAATTTAACCACATATATTTCCATAATTAAAGTCCCTTTGGTCAGCATAACCTCACTGTTGACCGGTGACGGATCACCAAAGAGATCTTAGATTAGAATAAGGCTGCAAGCATAGCAATCAAATATGATGGGGTCGCCCAAAGATATAAATGCTAACTTGTACGTACCCTTTTCACACTCATTTATTGTGGAAATAGCACATTAAATGATCTGTAACCAATTAATAAAAGTTGTTTACTTATTTGTTTATGAAAAAAAAAGAAAAAAAAATGGACCAGTGCACTCATTGTCAACAGAAAGTGGTTCAACTACAAAACCATTTGCATGTAAACCGTAAATAGGTCACTATTACATCCAGGTTGTCCAGATTTGGAGGCTATATATAAAATGTTAAACGAGGTTGAATGACACTGTTTGACTAAACGAAAGAAGATGTAACACGCATCCTCTCGTACCAATCAATATATTAAGTCTTTAAGTTCTCCTTTCATTCATAATCAGAAACGCGTTATTGGTATTTGGAGAGGAAACTATGACTTAACGAGATCAAAAACTCAAAAAGGCGTGTTTTCATGAACTGTCGGGTTAATCGGTATAAATAATATCACATAAAATGGTATGATGAAAATAATTCAATTCAAATTTTTATGGGTTATTGGATTTTATCATCCTCGACTATTGGCTATTGGCCGCTGCCACCCCAACTATCTCTTTGACGCTCATCACCCCCAACTTAACACTTAGTGTATTCTCTCACCACGTCGTCAACTGATCGCTAACTTTTGATCATGTTACTATACTTTTGGGAGTGTCATAGGGATCTTAGGAAGGTTTTAGGGATCTTAGGACACCCCAAAAGTATAGTAACATGATCACAAGTTAGTGATCAGTTAACAATATGGTGACAGAAAATACTAAGTGCTCAGTTGGGGGTGACAGACGCCAAAATGATAGTTGCGGGTGACAGCGGCCAATAGCCAATAGTTAGGGGTGATAAAATCCAATAAACCATTTTTTTATATAATAAGGAATATTGGATTTTAATAATCGCAGTTATTCCCCGTTGACCGCCAACAGTCCCAACTTAAAAAATAACCACTTGCAGTCCCAAGTCCCAACTATCAACATATTGGTCTCCAATTGACCCTGACTAACAAAACCCTAACGCCGTTAGTCTCCGGTCGTCAGAAAAATGTTTTTGGCTAGAAGAAGGTTCCTAAAGGTCCAATCTAAGATTACAAAGAGGTTTGAGACGAAAATGTTTAGTTTTCCGGCGAAAAATGAGTTTTCCGGTGATCTCAATAATTGGGGCTTTACTAGAAAAAAGTCCGTAATAAGGTTACAAAGAGGTTTGGGACGAAAATATTGAGTTTTCCAGCGACTGGAGACCAACGGCGTTAGGTTTCTGTTAGTCAGTGTCCATTAGAGGCCAATATATTAATTGTTGAGACTACAAGTGATTATTTTTGAGGTTGGGACTGTTGGCGACCAACGACGAATAATTAGGATTATTAAAATCCAATATTCCATATATATAATAAAGATATCTTATATTCTTATTGTTGGTCATTTTCCATTGTACCATCTAATAAAAAATAAATCAATTAAATTCCCATGAAATGAAGTCCAGATGGAATGCATTATAATAAAACGAGGCAAACTCTTAACGTAATCAATGAAAGAGAAATTGGAGTGCAATAGACGTTATAAACAAGCAGCTGGTGGAATCCGAATGGAATTTTGGGGAATCAAGGAAGTTTGGTAATGGTGTGTCAAAAGATGAAAATCTTTTTAAGACAACCTTAATAATCACGTGAAAATGAGAGGTGGGTGTGGATTGTTGATCAAAGCATACGGTGCCGACCACATGGCTCCTCGCGTGAGCCGATGTGGCAGCGTGACCACGTAGCGAACATCACACCGCCGCACCAGAGTGAAGTATCTCGTGAGGCTTGTGGGCGAGCCATGGTCACGGAGGTGACACTTTGGAGGTGACACTTTGGAGGTTTTTTAGTAATATGTCATTAATCGTTTAATTTGATATTTCTTTAATATCCTGTGCTTGTTAACTTAAAAAAAAAATTCTAAATCCGCGATGTTATTTAGGAATTCATTTTCTGATATAAATTTTATTGAAAACCAAGTTGTTTCCAAAATAAAGTGCTTCTTGGTCGTGTAAACGGCTTTAGGCCATGAGGCGTACTCTAACATCTAGAGTGTTAAGTGTTAACAATGGCATGACATGTTAACTAACATTGCAAACCACTTCCTCCTTATGTTAAAGTGCATTAAATGAGTTATGTGTTAACATGTTAACCTAATTGTAAGATTAAATATTTTATATTATATTTAATCTAGTAGCCATTATAATCATTTACATTATATGGATCAAAATATATAACAATCCTATTAAATAATTAGTTGGTAATTGTTGATGGGCCTAATTACCCTTATTAACTAATTAGGGTTTCCTCCTGCGTGCATATATAAGGAGACTTATGTAGAGGTTCTAGGGTTAGACACATAACCTAATTACTCATAACATCACTTATGAAATCGCCCCTCTCTCCATAACCGAACTCCCTTATTCGGTTTCTCTTATCACCATCATTAGATTGCACCCTAAGGAGGAACCAGACCAAGCTGACAATCATGTCAAACACTGTTGCTGCGTCTCCATCTGGATTCTCTGCTGGCTTGTGCTGATGCAATCAAAGGTATGTTTTCATGTTTTCCATTATGTCTAAACAGAACTGATCAACATGTGGTATCAGAGCATATGTTGATTAGTCAGTTCTGTTTTCGTATCCATTATTCTGGGATTGAAATCTGGAAAACAGAAGTTTTGAAAACTCAATAAAACTCACGGCTGTTTTCGGGTCATATGTGCCAAGATCAATGTTTTTCGGGAAAAGAATGTTTTTAAATGACTCGGAATCATAATGGTAAATCTTAATTATACCGAAATCTGTTTAAAGCCTTAAAATTCAGGTTTCGGGTTCCAGAATCATGTTTTTATTTTTAGGGTTCATCATGTGTTCTTAGGAAAATTCGAAATTCCTTTATGTTTTGGAATATAATTTGGATTTTTGAGTGTTATTTCCCTGTTTGATCCAATTTAATCTGTTAAGTTTATTCGAAAACTGTTAAAAGATATACAGTTATAATTTTCGAAATATTATGATAAAATTAGATCATCACTAAAACAGGAAACCATATCTCAAAATCCCTAACAATTCGAATTTTCGGTTATGTTTTCACATTAATAGCTGTAACAGAAGTTTCGAGATAAGTTTTAACCACCCGAGACAAAGGTCTCGACTCGAGACCACAAGAACTCGACTCGAAATCATAAGTGTTCTCAAATGTTTATAACTCGAGACCACTGAGGTTTCGACTAAGGGCTTAAATCTTTACAACTCGAGAAAAAGGTCTCGACTCGAGACCATAAGGTCATAACTCGAGACCATAAGGTTGCGACTCGAGACCATAAAGGTCACAACTCGAGACCATGGTTGCGACTCGAGACCTCATAAGGAGTCGAGATCTCATAATTCACAGCAGTCGAGACCATGATTACGACTCGAGACACTGAGGTTGCGACTCGAGACCTTAATGAGTCGAGACCTCATAATGATGAGTGGAGACTTGACTCGAGATCTCACCTGAGATCTCATAACTAAGTCGAGATCTCACTCGAAACCTCATTATTTTAGGCTGTTTAATGTGAACTAAGATTTAGCTCGGGGCCCCGCCCCGAACCCTGCAAACCCCAGCGAACTCACCGCGGAGTTCGATCCGCGCTAACAGGTGGTTTGCTACTAAATAATTGGTTTTTGTAATTACTTAGTTAATTAATAAGGATCAAATAATGTTTTACAAAACCAAAATGGCTTAACTTGAATGAGCTTCTGATGTATCACTTCTGGCCAAAGCTGATTTGATGCATCTACTTATCATCCAAGTATTACGAAAGCTATGTTAAGTGTGCATCATAAACATGAATGTCTTAATATCTGGCCAAAGCTGATTTAATTCCTTCATAGATGACATACTTAACAAGTGCATAACTAAAGTGATTGTCTCAATTTCTGGCCAAAGCTGATTTGTTACAACCACTTTGCACACATGCTTAAATGATTACACTTCTGGCCAAAGCTGATTTGTCTTCGTTTAAGTAGAACTTTAAATAGTCTATTATTTTGATGTTAGTAATAGACATATCACAACCTCTTCACATAATGATCCTTATATCAATGATCCTTAATTAATTTTATGATCATTTCGTCTGCCTCATCTTTTAGTACCCATAATTTTACTCACTATAATTTTCTTCTATAAATCTATATCTCATCCACTCTAATTCCTAAATCTAAAATGTTTTGCTTTATTTAAAGTTTCTATAAGAATTAGCTCTTAAATTAAATCCTTGATTATCTCTTAAGACACGATAATCCTATTGCTCTCTTCTGATAAAGCACTACAGAAGAAAAGTAGAGCATGATGATTAGGATAAATCGAACATGATGTCTCTTATGATAATCAAGAATAAGTGTTGTCACTAAAAGGTTATTCCAGATTAAGTTTTTCCTAAGACTAATCTATAATTATGGAATAATCACTAGAACTCCTAAGATGCATGCCTTCATTTAAAATTCTAAACTATAAAGCTAAGTGGTATAGGTGAATACATAATAATGTACAATACCATGACCCATAAAGTTAAGGGCTTACGCATGGAAATAAGTACATTTTTCAGTACATTACATACTATGATTTTCACTAGTACAATTTGATGCCTTATAGATCAACTATAACACTCACAAGTACCAAAGTATAATGAGTGTGTTGATAAGCAACATATGTACAAAGAAATAAACGTTTGAAGCTGGAAAATAAGTTGTTACTCACCTTACAACCACTTAAACTTTAAAAGAGGATTGTTCTAAGGTCCATAGACAAAATACAAGTACAAAATTCCAACTCTAAGGTTCTTCAAGGGAAAATCTCACTGCATAATTATGCCATTAGACTAGGCATAAGTAATGAGACTATCCATTACTCTAAAGAACAGTTGGAAAAGTTAATTAGGTAGTCATTTCCTAATGATATTTAAGTCTGATAATTTTAATATTCCAATTAACACATGATTAGTTGACTCTAGTTCCATACGTTTCCTTACCAGAACTCGACAAATAACTAACATGAGAGTTAGTGACAAAATTAATTGTTAAGACTATAAGAACCATAATAAGCAGTCTTTTAACAAAGCTTTTCGATACCTTACATATTCTGAAGATTAATCAGAATACAGTATCATTACTTAGGCTATGTCATGAAGGTTGTGAGGTTTGCATAGTCAACATAAAGTCACACTTATCTTAAACTCTCATCTTATTTGTTCTAAATATCTGGATTGAAACATTACTAAGATAAAACTAGATGATACCTTACACTTTCACAACTTTTGTCATCATGTAAATGAGAATTTGACAAAAGGAAAATGAGACTTACAAATTTCATCCATTATAACCAAAATTCATGAGAAATAATGACATGGTTAATGAGGATGATTTTTTATCTAATCTCATTCTAAGTGATTTTAAATCATGACGTTAAAGCCCTAAATATTACTTGGCTTAAGGAATAAGTATGGGTCCATCATAAGTCATTCATTGACATTCGTGGAACTTATTCCAAATGGAATACTCAGACATAATTCATTTATCATTTAAAAGACTACCAACTTGTATCTAAATTTTGTCGCATATGGCCCACGGTCTTAGAAGAAATCTATTCATATACATACTTTATAAGATTTCTATTAAATATGTCCCTAAAGTTTCTTTTGATATCTGGACATTAAAGAAATCAAATAAAGTCTAACGTATATATGATAGGTTTCCACGTCACGTACCTCATTGAAACTTCTCTTGTAGCATTTCTAGAGAGATTAAAGATCAGTGGGAGCATTAAGTGTCTTAATAATAACTTGCAATAGTTGCAAGAGGTGGGGGAGTGAAAATTTTACATTACCTAAATTTGCACCTCTTGTACAAGACACTGCTCCATTATGACACTGTTCTATCAAAACTTGTCTCCTTAAAATCTAATGCTACTTTTACAAAAAGTTTCATTGTTGCTTAATTGTGGGCACACTTAGATTTCTTACCTAAACTAACATAATCCTCAACAAGAGAAATCACAACGACTAACGTCATTAACTTGTTTCTCTATTAGAATTTGTTGGTCGTTAAATATTGACCCTAAGCATGCTGAGTTCCTAAAGTTTTTTAAGGTCAGTGGGAGCAGTCAAAGTCCTTATTATGACTTGCAAGGAATACAAGAGGCGGGGGGAAGAGTGTCATTAAATTTCACTCCGAATTTAACTCCGATTACACCTCTTGTACACTATACTGCACCAACTCTTACAAACTTAGAATGAAAATGATAGCAACCTAACCAAGAGCTAATCCATAAAACTGAAACTTCTAATGAACCCAACAATCAACTCAGGAGGTCATCTAGGTTTAAAAGCCTACTAACTTTGATGATTACATAACCTCCCTAACTGAAGTTGAAATGGATTTTGGAAATGTTTACTGATCCTATCTCTTCAAATTAAGCCATTAGTGTCAATCAATCTTCTAAATAGAATAAAACGGTTTTCTAGTAAAACTGATTTTATGTGTTCGTATAACGTTTAGGATTTGATTGAATTACCTAAGAGTGTTCATAACTAAACCAAACCCTGATACAAACGTTAAGACACTAAGAAACATGATTGATTGTCAAAGGTTATACTTAGGAAGAGATAAATTATCAAAGTTTTCTTTGAGGATCATCACTGTTCTAGTAGCTTATAATAGTTTAAGGCTACATTAGATGAACATTAAAAACAATTTTCCCTAACAAACTGGCTGACACATTTACATGTTCATAAAACAACCTGAAAGTTCTAAACTGAAGGTTAAGGAACACTTTGTTTGTAAGTCAATAAAATCCATGTATGGGTTAATGCAAACATTATAATGTGATGAAATCTTAACGTAATTATTTTCATCAACAATCAAGTGGATTAATGTGCCTACCTCAAGATGAGTGGGAGCAACTAAAATAAACTTGTCTATATAGATGACATTCTTTTGACAAGTATATCTTACATAAGTCAAAGCATTGTTAACACAAACTTTGATATAATAAATCTCAGAGATATCTCTTACGTGATTGATATCATAACATACTGAGATAGACCCAATGGGATATTAGTTCCGTTCCATAAGTTTAACATTAAATGGGTCCTTACATATGTAACAATCAATACTGCTCTCCTTCAGAGGATAATATGGTAAATGAGATTATTTTTTACGCTTCATTAATTGGAAGCCTTATGTAAGTTCAAGTCTATACTCGTTTAGATATTACTCACATTGCAACACACTAGAAATGTCTAGATTAATGTGAAGCATCTAATGGAGTATTACAATATCTTTAAAAGAAACGAGATGCTACAATTTAAAGAAGAAGTGAGAATTAAAACCAGTTTATTACTTTAACTTTGTAATGTTCAAAGATGACAAAATGTAATGTCGGGTATATCTTTATGTCAGCAGACAAAACCTATCTCATGGAGGAGTCATAATGGACTGATATCAACAACCTAAGTTATAACGACATAATATAGTCACTAAATGTTGTTGGAAATTTATCAGTGGACTCATAAGTTTATTAACTCCATATAATTAATGTTTTGAAGACTTAGTGTGATAAAGTCAGCTACCATGACTCCTTGAACAGTAACAGTTCAAGAGGTGCTGCATTAAATTTCGATACGCAATTAATTATTCGTTTATGAACGAATTGAGGAAACTAAGTTTTGTATCGAATACATTCATGATATGCTTAAGGATCCTATGACTGAAGGGCTATTACCCATAAGTCTTATTAAGAGAGCTCATAGACGGGTATAAATTAATGGCCGTGCGCAATTGCATATCGTACTATGAATGACTAAGTATTAGTTAATTTTCCTCATCAGTTTGATTTTGTATGTCTCTAAGAATATGTCAAGTCGACATAATGGCATATAGACAAATAAAGTTACAAAATCAAACAAAGGGCTTATGCATATTTTGATCATGACGATTAGGTTTTAAATTAAGGCTATAGTATGACTAATGGGGGTCCTGAGTCGTATAATGATTCAACGGCTGTATTTCTCTGCTATAGTACTTGTTTAAGGCTAAAATGAGTGTTAACTCCTGATCAGGCTTACCTAATACTCATAGTAAATGATTACTCGGCTAAGTGGGAGAATGTAAGATTAAATATTTTATATTATATTTAATCTAGTAGCCATTATAATCATTTACATTATATGGATCAAAATATATAACAATCCTATTAAATAATTAGTTGGTAATTGTTGATGGGCCTAATTACCCTTATTAACTAATTAGGGTTTCCTCCTGGGTGCATATATAAGGAGACTTATGTAGAGGTTCTAGGGTTAGACACATAACCTAATTACTCATAACATCACTTATGAAATCGCCCCTCTCTCCATAACCGAACTCCCTTATTCGGTTTCTCTTATCACCATCATTAGATTGCACCCTAAGGAGGAACCAGACCAAGCTGACAATCATGTCAAACACTGTTGCTGCGTCTCCATCTGGATTCTCTGCTGGCTTGTGCTGATGCAATCAAATGTATGTTTTCATGTTTTCCATTATGTCTAAACAGAACTGATCAACACTAATGTTAAAAGATTAAATTAATTCTTATTTTCTTTTTTAGACAAAACCCAATGTTAAAGTGCATTAAATGAGTTATGTGTTAACATGTTAAACCATTTCCTTAGAGTGAAACAAAGTGAAATGAGTAAAAAAAGTTGATGTGTCACTTAGGTGGAGTTAAGTTAGGTTAAAGTATACCCAAAGGCCTTAACACATGTTTGAATCCGTAACTTTGGTGTGATATATTTACATACCATGCCTACCCGACAACGATGAGGACTAAATAATTTTTATTTGTTATTCTAGATATTTTTTATATTTGTTATTTTAAGTGTGTGCTTTTTTTCAATTTGAAGTGGTGTATTTTTATATTCTAGTACTAGGTTAGAACCCCGTGTATTACACGGGTTGAATAAATATACTAAGTAATAAAAAAAGTTACATCTTTAAAAACCCGTGCATTATACGGATTGCATAAACACATGTATTACACGACTTAAATACATATAATGTAATTGGTTAACATACACAATTGTCAATATATGTATTAAAGTTAATCTATGAAATATTAAGTATAATATAATCATTGTACTAATAAATTGAGGAAAATGAATAATAGGCTCTTACATACCTAAGTTGTATGCGAAACCAATCAAAACTACGTCGTTTTAATTAAACGTAATTAATAAATTATATTGAATATTCTTATTTCAAAACCAATTGAATCATCAATTCATCATGGCATCTTTGATCTTGTTATCTACCGATGCTCAAAATCTAAAAATAAATGAAAATATGGGTCTTTTGTAAACATCTAATAACAAAAATCACAAGTTTGTTGATCTTTTACTTTTATCATTTATAAATTGAACGACAATTTCAACTAAATGTTGATCTTTTACTTTTATCATTTATAAATTGAACGACAATTTCAACTAAATAGAATATTCTTTTATACATGTTCTATTCTTATCATTTATAAATTATAAATATCTATTATATATAATGTATATCTTTAATTATAGGAAAATAGTACTTATAATTAAGTATGAGATAAAGATTAATATTTAATATGAGATACATGACCTAATATGATGACAAGTGTCCCATTAATGGTTTCTTTTTTTATATAGTATGGATTAATATTTTTATTAAAATATTAACATTATAATAATATTATTTACGTTTATATTTATTTAAAAATAAAATAATACCATTTGTGTGTAAAAAATAAAAAAAATGTTGAGTGAAACCGGTAGAGAGTGAAGATCATTTCCAATCTCCATGGTTGATCGGTGGGAAGTGAAGAATAATGTGACGCTGATGTCATAGTGTGGGAAGAGTGATAAGTGAAAATGACGTCTCATGGTTTGACGGGTTGCCGGTGGTGGTTTTCCGATGCTGGCTCGAGTGGTGGCAATATGGTTGGAGGGAGAGGTCATTGTAGGGAGGTAGTTGGGAGGAGATGGTTCTAGGTGTATTTATTAGTCGATGGTTTTTAATGTTTGCCAAATGTCCCAAAACACATGACTGAGATTGTCCCTAAAATTAATTTCAGTTCATATAACTGATCAAATGTCTTCTTTGACGACTTCATATTAATTGAGGTTGGCCGATGTTTATTAGTGTTTTGATTCTTTTCGTCCTTTCGGCATCAACAATGCCAAACTTAACACAAAATTGGATAATCGTTATTATTATACAGGACGTCATATTTTATTTTCGTCTCTTGTTCGTTAATATGCGTACCCGCAAGAATTAATCAATTCATCGTCGTGTTAGTTGTCACGTTTTAATTTGAATTAGTGTAAGCACTGAATTTGTTTTCGATATAGTTGTCATGTTTCAAGCAGTCTATGAGGTGATCCATAAAGTTATACGAGTATATTTAGGGATGCAAATGAGTTACGTTGAGACGAATCTGATAAAGCACAAGCCTTACTTGTTTATATCTAAAGTTTGAGCTTGCATTTGATTTATTTATTACATGTTATATTATATAAACTAGGTTATAACCCCGTGTATTACACGGGTTGCATAATTTTATATAATAGATAATAAAAAGATATATCTTTAAAATTTGTATATTGCACGTGCTGAAAAAATATACTGTCCTATGTTAACATAAATAGTCATCAAGATTTATCATTTAAAAAATGAACATTGATGTACTATTTAATTTATTATAACATTTTACTCTGTTTTTTTTTTTTTTTTTTTTTATTTTGCATAAATTTAATTTTATATAATAAATAATAAAAAAGATATATTTTAAAAAAAACTCGTATATTGCACGTGTTGTATAAAATATAATGTCATATGTTAACACATACAGTCGTCAAGATTTATCTTTTAAAATGAACTTTGATGTACAATTTACTTATTATAACATTTTATTTCGCTTTTTTATTTATTATTAAGTTAAAAACACATGTATTACATAGGGTTGAATCTCGTTTTTATGATACATTCAAATTATGAGATACAATTATTTTAGTTAGTTTTTACGCACCTTCATGCTTATTTGTTTATTTCATTCATTAAACACCCGTCTTAAATTTGTATTCAAGAGAGTTTACGGTACAAAAAAGGTGGAGATCAATCCCCACGTTTTATATATTTCATCATTTTTATGAATTATATCGTAAAATCAAGAAATAAATTCTCTTTGAATGAAGTATAGAATTGTTATATTTAAAAATGGTGTTCTTTATACATGTTGATGCAATGTATGACAAATGATGGGTTCAAAGTTTACAATTATAGTGATGTTCTTTATATCTAAAAATGATGGGTTTAAAGTTTACAATTTAGAGCATATGCCTACCATTATGGTGATGCGTTTAAAAACACTTACAATTTGATAGAAGCATATGACCTAGAATAATAATTTAATTGTAGTGAAAAAAAAACAATAATACAATTATTAAGTATATATAAACGGGAACATTTGATTCCTAATTTACCATAATTTCAATCACATTTATTCTTAATTAATTTTTTTGTTTAAAATTACTATTATTATTATTATTATTATTATTTACTATCATCATAATAAAAATAAGCGTTTATATTCTTATCTAACTTTTTGTTTAAAATTATTATTATTATTATTATTATTATTATTATTATTTAATATGCTCATAATAAAAACAAACGTTTATCCTTATCTAAATATTTACTCTTATCTAGTATTTTTTTTTAAATTATTATTATTTAATATGAAAGATAAATAAGAAAATAAGGTGAGAAAACATCAGAGAGTGACACGTGTCTAAAAAAGATTTTTGTTTATTAGTATAGGAAGATACTAACAACATTAATAAGTTTGATGTATGAAGCTCGTTCTAAGTTCGTTAATTAAGTCTAAAAAAGATTTTTATTTATTAGTATAGGAAGATACTAACAACATTAATAAGTTTGATGTATGAAGCTCGTTCTAAGTTCGTTAATTAAACGAGTTTCATTCTAGCCGTATGCTCGTTAAGCTTAAATCGAGCCTAGCTTTTAACACGAGCTTATCTCAAATAGTTCACAAGAAGCTCGAACTTTTACGCACATTCCAAAATTTTTAACTCTCACTCTCTTCGTTTTATTTGTTACTAAAAACATCATTTTGGATTTGTTACAAAATCCAAAAACTAAAAGATAAACATTGAGATTTACATGAAAACTCGTTCGAAGATTTAACAATTATATGAAAAATATATTTTACTACGAAATCTTAGATTCACACTGATAACTTTTTTTTCTACATTATGAAGTTTGTGTTCCTTGAAGTTATGCACAAGTTTACAAGAATCTTTTTCCTGTTCTTTTTTGTCACATATTTAAAAAGTTTTTTTGTCAAAATAAATTAGTATTCTATAAATATACAAGATAAAGTAAATTATTTAATAATAATATATAAACTTGCGTCTCATATATTTCAGTGACGTCTGGTCGTAATCACAAAGACCACTGAAATATGGAAGAGTATATATAAAGAAAGGTTTAATATTATTATAAAAAATATTAAAGTCAACAAAATTGCACTGACTTACTTTTTAGATAGCGATTTTCATAGAAATTAAAGGCCTAAAAATATCGACTTATTGTGATTTAAGACCTGAATATACGATAACAATCAGGTTTTTAGATTGTTTCATCGATCAACCTGCTTAGTTAAACAAATTATGTTCACGTTCCATAAAAAAATAAACATGGTGCCCTACCAAACCATTTAAATTTAGAATAAATTATATACAATATATAAATTTAACCTATCACCCTGATAACTATTTTATAAACATATTTGAAACCCGATAACACATTTACAACTTGATTACAACACCCGTCAACCCTTTTAGATAAAATGTTACACGACTTTTTTTGTCCAAGTTCGGGTGGACACGAAAAAATTTATGGTTTATGTTCGGATATAACAATTTCAACCCATTAACTTTCGCTGAGTATAAACATTATAGCATCGCATTACAAAATTTCACACTCACATGACTATCTCTCCCAACACAAAGATAAGTAAAACAAAAATTCTATATAAAGTCAATTAAGATTCAGCAATGTGTAACTAATTAGTAAATTATATTAATTGAGGACATAGGTTATCTAATTAATAAAATATACATATACAAGAACTTAATAGTTAATTACCATTAGTAGATGAAGTTGGAGAAGAAAAGGTGGAAGCAGCTGAACTAAAAGAAGCTATAGTATGATCAACAAACAAACCACCACCACCACCACCGTCACCGCCACCACAACCACCGCGACCGCCACCAGCAACCAAATCAATAAAAGCTCCAACAATGTACTCATGATTATCCTCCTCATTCATCCTCAAATACCACCCTAACAACTCCTCCAAACAATCCCAATCTTTCAAACCATGAATCTCCACCATCTCCTCCATCGATTTCCTGAAATCGTCGTAAGGATTATCCGACTCCATCACCATTGCAAAGCTTTCTTTATACGGCAAACCATCACCACCACCATCGCCATGACCACTAACCTCCAACATACATTGTCCACCACTTCCTTGAGTTTCAAGTATAGAACTTGTCAAATCCGGTTCGAAAAACAAGCGGTCAGACCGGGCTTCACGTACAATTGTTTCCAATGCCGAGCATTCATCTGACTCGGTTGAAACACTCGCGGTTTCTGATGAGTTAGTGAAAAAAGAACCAAGTGTTGTAACCTCCACTTCTGCTTCAACTAATGACTCTTTGTTAGTGTTTATAACCGCGGTATCTTCGTCATTCGATACTCGAAAAGATAGGGTTTTGGGATGGTTGTTGCAAGAAGGCCAAAGCCATATTTGTTTGTGCTTGTTAAGTAACAACATAGAGTTGATGAGATTCATGTTGTTGTTGTTCCCCTTTTAGTCAAGTGATGTGTGTATGTGTGTGTGTATAAATCTCAGTTTTGTGTGTGTTGAAATCTATACTTTGGTTTGGTATTAATGGTGAGCATAGATGGAGAAGAGAAGTGAGAGGTGGAATGGAAAGGGGGCTGGTAGAGAGACTCTTATGTGTAATTAATATTGTTGGTATGGAAAATTGTATGTTTGTTTAATGCTTCATATACTTCCTACCAAACCTTTTACTTACTATTATTATTTTATTATTTATGAATATTTATAAAAGTATAGTAGTTTTGGACCTTTGGTTTTGAAATAACTATACTATAAAAATATATGTATGTTTGTTGTTATCGTAAGGCCAGGAGGTGTGGCTTCGCGCCACCCCGCCACATAAGCTCAATAGCGTCCTCTGGCGCTCCACCCCCACCCCGCCTCCGTTAAAGGGGGCGCTATCTTTGGCTTCCGCCAAAGGGTTAGCGCGTGAGAGAAAGAATTCTAGGGGCCTCACCTTCATCAACCAATCAGTTTTTATTTTTATTTTTTTAATATAGTTAAAATGGGCTTTATAAAGGGCGTTATTCCACACCGTGTAAGTTAACGATAGAGCGTCCTGCTTATGTGTCGCCTATGTGACGCTTACGTGGCGTAATAAAGCCCCTAAGGCTTTAAACCACACCCTTAGCCTAATTACACATAAATGTATGTAGATTTTTTGAATTTATAAACTAATTTTGTTTTACCAAGAGCTAGGGTTTTGAAAACTTTGTAAAGAATTTTGAAAAATTACATATAGTAGTACAAACAACACAATAATTCATGTTTTGTGATTTGCCATAACAAGTATTATGGATTTTCTTGTTTACATTTGTCATCATCGTAAATTTTTGAAAACTGATAATTTGTATGTGTAATTTTTACATATGAGTAAAAAACTTTGCTATCTTTTTTTTAACTACTTCTAAAAAACTTTACTAGCGGTCCCATTATGGTTTGGCCTACTTCCTTTATGTTAGCCTCATTTGTTGAAGGACTCCATCCTACTTTTCTATTCCAGTTGCCACTCTATCATAACTAGGGGGGTGAATTTCCGACACGACCCGAAAACACGACACGAACCGAACACGAATTTTTTGGGTTTGGGTTTACCCTAAACAGGTTCGGGTCAGTTTCAGGTCGAACCCGTGAACCCGTTTAGCTAAACAGGTCGGGTTCGGGTCAAACCCATCGGGTTCGCGGGTTCACTTGTTTAATTTATAAAAAAATAAAAAAATAGGGTGACTTATGTGAATGTGTGTATAGTAGATGTTTTTTTTAGGTTAAAGTAAAGGTTGCTTTTAATCGAGTCGTGTTCGGGTTGGCGTGTTAACACATTTTTCGGGTTCGGGTCGTGTTCGGGTTTGAGTAAATTTTTCAGGTTCAGGTCGGGTTGAACCCGTCAACCTGAGAACCCGACCCGTTAAGCACCCCTAATCATAACACTCTTGATTATTTGATAATATTATACGTTAATTTCAATTTCTTGCAAAATAAATAGAAAATTAGTAGCAAGCTTTTAATATTTTCTATAAATATAGCATGGTTGATACCTTATTAGTGGGTAATCGGTCATATGTAAGTATAATTTGTTTTTCTCTAACATGTCACATGTGGATTTTTTGCTAGTTTGGTCCTTTGTAATAAAATTTCCTTGCCGTTTAAAAAAACTTGAGGATTTTTTTTTTTAAATTTTTATTTGTTTATGTAATTTTGTAGGGAGACTTTCAACAAAATAAATAACATATATTATTTATTATTCATTTATAAGCTTTGAACACTATATAAATATAAATTATAAATTATATTAAACCTATCTACATCTTCGTGCCGTAACATCAATCAGATTAAAACGACAAACACACACATGGATTTTGTGAAACGTTTACACACGTCCACGACCCTTTTTATATACGACGAGGTATGACCCGGAACGGCTAACCCGATCCGGTCATTACCTATTATTTTATTATAAATATTCAAGTACACATGTTTATTCTAGAATGTTCCATTCTGCATGGATAAATTACGTAACCAAATCCCCAATATTTTGGGAAGATCATGCAAATCCCTAAACTATCGGAATACATCCTAGTTTAGGGGAAACCCTAATGGTAAACTATAAATACATATAAACATCAAAGGTATGATCATTCTGTTCTCGTTTACTCTCTCTCTCTCTCTCTCTCTATCTATACTTTCTTACTCCCAATACCGAGACTTATTCTCACGTCGGAGGGTGGTTACAGGAATAACCCCATTTCTGTAACGAGTCCTAACGGTGTTTTGTTTTGCAGTCAGTTATTCGGATCGCCAAGAGTTGAAGTCCTAGTCGGAGCCTACCGTTCAGGTCAGTGTTTCTTTATTGGCGCCATCCGTGGGACTCGAACCCACGACCACATGGTTAAAAGCAAATTTAATAACAAAAGTTAATTTTTAAACCTAGCAATATCCAGTAGCCAACTTCTTTAATGCATATCAAGACTAAAACCAACAATCTCTCTCTTCATCTTGTTATGGTCCTGTCTAACATCACATTAGCGCAGGTTCAAAATCTTCTATTGTTAAGTTTGCTTCATCGTACTTCGGTTTTTTTCCTTTAGACATTCCTGCGCAAAATGATCAAACTCTTCACACCGAAAACACTTGACTCGCGACTTGTCTTGTTCTCTTCTTGGCTCTCGTTTTTTCGCCCTGTTCTCGTTGATTACTACTTGACCCAATTCAACTCTCATGACCCTCATCAGTTCTATTGGTTTTGTTCTTGCCAAAGTTTTTGCAACACTCACAGTTACCAGTTACCACATCCACCATTGTTCACTTTACCTCTTCCATCATTACGAGTGAACATCAGTTGGCCAAGAACATCTTCAACAAAGACTTTAGGCTTCACTTGCTCTTCATAAGCTTTCAAACGACGCACCACCTCTTCAAACGCCACTGGCTCAGTCTCCAAGTATTGCTCAATTGAAGCAACGATTGGAAAATACTCACCCGGCATAGAGTTTACGAACTTCCTCACAAGTACCGCATCCTCAGGTGAAGATCCAAGACTTGTATACTATTTTTATGGTTTAGATTAGTTATTAGCCCATTGCCGTTAGGTTTAAACATTTAATGAACCCAATACCCAATTTCATTAAGGCCTAAGGACACGTTTTTTTAAGCTCGAACAGGGTATATGAAGCCCTGCTAGTTCACTCCTCAACGTTTGCAGTCGTGCCTTTTGAACTCGGTCAACACCCAAATACCGAACCCGGATCCCCTCCCACACATCTTTTTTTGTATTATCAAGACTAAAACTAACAATCCCCCCTTAATCTTGATATGGTCCCGTCTAACATCACGTTAAAGAAGTCCGCTACTGGATATGGCTTATAAAAGTTGATTTTTGTTATTATATTTGTTTTATTGTTATCAATAGAGTCTCCTAGTATACCTCACAACTTGAAGTAGAACTTCTTGAGAAATTGTATCATCATCTTAGCCATAAACTTCTTTTTAACTTCAACCTCTCCCCTTGTCAAAGGATCTATGGCCTCTCACAAGCGACTAGCAGCCAAAACAGCCTCCATCATGACCGACCACGTCCCTCATTTACCATTGATAATTTTAAGACAAAAATAAATTAAAAAAAATAAAGGGGATAGTGGTTTGGGTCATGACCACACCCTTAGGGTAGTGGTTTTGAGTGGTGGATTAAAGATGGATGACATAGCGCCTATATCACTACAAGAATTATACACTTTTAGCGGCGATACCTTTAGCGGCGACAGGCCACGTGTCGCCGCTATTGGTCGATCCGCGTCAACACAAACCCTAGCCGTTGATCATTAATCTGATCTAATGGTTGGGGATTAATAAAGCAATACCGGCGACAATTAATAACCAATAGCGGCGACAAGGTGTCTCCGCTAAAGATTGGTGTCCCACTTTAATCCCCAGCCACACAAATCTTATCCTGGTTAACCCTAGTTAGCTTAGTAGCGGCGACAGTGGAACTAATACAGGCCGTCGCCGGTATTGATCTTTCCGTAAAAGTCCTCCCAGCGCCATTTTCTTCCCTCCTCCTTCATTTCCCCCCCTTTTCTCTGCGAACCACCGCCGTAGAACCGGTTTTTTTTGCCCAAATCGGTTAGTTTAGCTTTGTTTTTGTTAAATCTCTTCTATATTTTGTTATTTACATGTTATAGGCTTTAATTTTTGCTCGTTTTTGTGTATATTTGTGTTTATGGAAGAAAATTCGGATCACCACCATCTCTTCTCCGGTCACCACCTTCACTTCTCCGGCACCACCTCGTCTCAGCGGTCTTAGTCTACTTGAAACCTGAAAAAAACGGTTAGTTTTATATGTATTTTTTTTAAAGTTTAGAAATTGTGTAATTTTTAGTTTAGGATGTAAATATGTGTATGTAAGGATGAATGTTTGTATGTTAAATGTATAATGTACGTGTATTTGGAGAAAATGAGTATACGAAAGTCTATGTATTTATGTATGTAGGTGTATGTAAGCATGTATGTGGGTATGTAAGTGTATGAATGAATGTATGTATGTAGGTGTATGTTAGTATGTTGGTGAAAAATGTGTATGTTAGTATGTATGTTTGTATAAAGTATGCAAATGTGTATGTAAGGATGAATGTTTGTATGTCAAATGTATAATGTAGGTGTATTTGAAAAAAATGAGTATATGAAAGTCTATGTATTTGTGTATGTAGGTGTATGTAAGCATGTATGTGGGTATGTAAGTGTATGAATGAATGTATGTATGTAGGTGTAAGTGTATAAATTTTATGGTTTTGATCAAAATGTGTGTTTGTTTATGTGTAGGTTTGAAAAAAATGTTAAAGTTTGATAATTTGTATATTTGTGTTTAGGTTTTAAAACATTTATATTTAAATTTGACAAATATATATTAGTTAGGAAATACCCTCCTTATATTAAAATCATCATTTAAAACATAACGAACATAGAAAATACCCGCCAAAATTGAAATCATCATTTAAAACAAAAGGAGCTAAGAAAATACCCGCCCGATATAAACCATTATGAAGAACATTACGAGCTTAAAAACTGTGCCTGATATTGAATTCATCATTTCAAACATAACGAGCTAAGAAAACACCCAATCGAAATTGAAATCATGATTTAAAACATAACGTTCCGCCCAAAATTTAAAACAATCATTAAGAACATAACAAGCTTAAAAAATTGTGCCCGTGTTTGAATTAATCATTTTAAACATAGCGAGCTTAGAAATACCCGCCCGAAATTGATTTAGAAATTAATTTCGGGTAGTCCCCGTTTATCTTGGGACTGCTTTTTGAATACTTTATCTTATTTAGGATGTGAATGTGTATTACATGGTTGTTTGTTTAAGAAGGATTCGGTTATCATTTTCTCTTTGCTCCTCGGGTATATATATCATTACATATATACTTGGGAGCTAAGAGGAAATGCTGCCGAATTTTTCTTAAACAAACAATCATGTAATACACATTCACATATGAGATAAAGTGTTCAAAAAGTGGGTTTAGCAGCCTACCCTTGTCTTGTTAATCCTAAATTAGATTTTCTTTCAGTTGCATAATGCCTATCGATAAAAGTTGGATTGATTCCCCACGTCATTCACCTCACTACAAGCAAGGACTCGAGTCATTTATTGAGATGTGTGAAAGAGTGATAAAAAACCACGATGAAGTTAGATGTCCGTGTACCAAATGTAAAAATTCTGGCTTAAAAACTATGGCAGAAATGAAATACCATTTGCGTATTAACAGTTTTTGGAAGGAATACACGAAGTGGACCTATCACAGGGACACGACTCCAATTGCAAAAGTAAACGATGTTGCGCCACAAGACGGTATGGTAAACGTTATTGAAGACATTAGGGGGGAGCGTATGGAAGAAGATACATACCTTAACCAAGAGAACTCGAATGGAGATAGTAGCGGTGTTGTTGATGATTTTGAAGACCTGGTAAAGGAAGTTGAAACATAATTATATCCTGGTTGTACCAAGTTTCCTTCTATCGACTTTTTAGCAAAGCTTTTGAATATAAAGGATACGTACCATTTGCAAAATGAAGCAGTAGATCGACTCCTCTCGTTGTTACGAGAGTCAATGCCAGAAGGCAACAAGATTCCCCCTTCATATTATATAGCTAAGAAGACATTTAAGAAGATTGGTTTGGCATATGAGATGATAGATGTGTGCACAAATGATTGTGCTCTCTTTTGGAAAGAAAACGAGTCCTTGCAAAATTGTCCCGTTTGTAATGAGAGTCGATGGGTCGATAAAGACACAAAAGGCACGAAGGTGGCTCGTAAGGTGTTACGATACTTTCCTTTGACGCCTAGACTACGACGTTTGTATTGTTCAAGGCACACAGCGAAAGATATGATATGGCATAGTACCGGACGATCGGAAGATGGGACTATGCGTCATCCAGTTGATGGATCTGGATGGCAAGACTTTGATAAAAAGTACCCAAACTTCGCGATGGAGCCACGAAATGTTCGCTTAGGGCTTGCAGCTGACGGTTTTAATCCCTTTAACAACGGTAGTGGATCCTCGACTCATAGCACGTGGCCGGTTATACTCACCACATATAATCTGCCGCCCTGGCTATGCATGCGAGAGTCCACATTCATGTTGACCTTGTTGATTCCTGGCCCTAAATCACCGGGGAAAGACATGGACGTTTTTCTTAGACCGTTAGTGGATGAGCTTATGCAATTGTGGCAGACAGGTGTACGTACTAAAGACGCAGCAACAAACACATACTTCATAATGAAGGCGGCGTTGTTATGGACCATAAATGACTTTCCAGCCCGTAGTAGTCTATCAGGTTGGAGTAGAGGTGTACAAATCGGTTTTTGAAAAAAACCGGTTTCGGTTATTAACCGAACCGGTTTTTTTCATTCAAAAAGAAAACCGGTTTTTTTAATAACCGGTTTCGGTTACTAACCGGTTTTTCAAGTCCAAAACAATAACCGGTGTAACCGGTTGGGATTGGTTTTTAACCGGTTTTTGCCAAAAAAAACCGGTTTTTAGCCGGTTTAACCGTTTTTTTTTAAAACTGGTTTTGGTTATTAACCGGTTTTTCATACCAAGAATCCTAACCGGTCTATAACCGGCGGTTCGGTTATAAAACCGGTTCGGTTATAAAAAAACCGGTTTCGGTTTTTTTCCCGGTTTCAATTCTAAAACCGGCTTTTTTGTACACCTCTAGGTTGAAGCGGACAAGGCTACATGGCATGCCCAAATTGTAACCAAGACACTCCTTCAATACGTGTAACTGGTAAATGTGCTTATGTTGGTCATCGCCGGTTCTTAGATGCCAACCATCCTTGGAGAACAAGTCTCGAATTTAACGGGAGACCCGAGACCCGAGACACGAGACCCTCCGAGACAGTTTAGCCCAGCTGACATAGAAGCTCAACTCGGTCGTTTAATTAATCGTCTACCAGGCAAGCATCCAGATTTTGGAGGTGGGAGGATAACCCGGTCAGATTTCGAGTTGAACTGGTCCAAAAGAAGCATATTTTTTGACCTTGAGTATTGGTCTTCTCTGCAGCTGAAATATAACTTAGATGTAATGCATATAGAGAAAAATGTGTGCGACAGCTTGCTCGGTACTCTTCCAATGAACGATAAGAGCAAAGACACGCCAAATGCGCGGTCCGACTTGTAAAAACTAAACATTCGGCCGACACAATGGCTGAAACAATCGGGTGGCAAGTTCTTAAGTCCCTACCCAAAGTACCCATTCAAGTCCGATGATCGAAAACTTTTTTGTCAGTTTATAAAAAATGTTAAATTACCAGATGGGTTTGGATCTAATATCAGTAAGAGGGTGATAGATAACAATGCTAACATTAACGGGTTGAAATCTCATGACTGTCATATCCTCATGCAACGTTTGATACCGATTGGGGTTAGAGGGCTTTTGACTAAAGATACATCTACACCAATAGTAGACCTTTGTATGTTCTTTAAGCAACTTTGCTCTAGAACACTATCGGTGGATGATATGAAGAAAGCAAAGGATGACATTGTTACCATCTTATGCAAGTTAGAGATGATCTATCCACCTGCGTTTTTTGACATTATGGTTCATTTACTTGTGCATTTACCTGATGAAGCGATTGCGGGAGGTCCAGTAGCTTTTAGATGGATGTATCCATTTGAAAGGTACATGAAAAAACTAAAGAACTATGTCAAAAACCCGGCAAGGCCTGAAGGTTGTATAGCTGAAGGTTATGTGTTTGAAGAAGCTCTAACATTTTGTTCAATGTACCTTAAAGATGTTCAGACTAAGTTCAATCGCCCAGATAGAAACGATGATGTCGTTGTTGAAAAAAGAAAGTTATGGGTGTTTGAGTCCAAATGTCGTCCTGTTGGCGCAACAAAGGACAAATATCTATCATTCATCGAAAAAAGCAAGATGGAATGGTTTGTCCTCGAAAACTGCGCAAAAGTTAGGGAGTACATGAAGTGAGTGCTTCTATCTTTAACTTTTCATAATATGTTAATTGGTATTTTTCATTCCTTTCTTATATTTGTCATTAATGTAGTGAATTCAAACATACACATCCCCAAGATGATCTTAAAACCAAATTTCCGGGATGGTTTCTCCATAAGGTATAATACACATATAACACTCATTTCTCTACACTTGCTAGGTAATACATATATAACAAACATTATTACTCTATATTTGTTAGGTCCATTCGATGAAAACACAAAATTCTCCAGAATTCCACCCGGAGTTGTATGCTCTTTCAATTTGTGCGAAAATGACTGCTTACACTTACACTGCTTGCATAGTCAACGATGTTAGGTTTAAGACACTTGAACGTGATGCAAAATGCGCAACGCAAAACTCTGGGGTGGAAGTGGTTGGAGAGAACGGTGTGAAATTTTATGGCCAATTAGAAGAAATTATTGAGTTGCGTTATACAAATAATTATTCCACTGTCCTATTTCGGTGCAAGTGGTTTGATACTCGAAGGGGTGTAAACCATGACAATAATATCACCAGTATAAGCACTGAACGTGAATGGGATAAAGACGATCAACTCATATTTGCTTCGCAAGCCAAACAAGTGTTCTTCATCCAAGAAACGTCTCGAAACCAAAAAAATAAACATAGGTGGGTAGTCGAAAATGTTAATCATCGAAAAATTTGGGATCGGCCATTAAGTGATGATGACCGCGTCAATAAGGTTCAAAATGTTGACAAAGGCTTAGAAGATAATGACGTTGTCGACAACAACTATTCATCTGACTGTCCACTTGTCATTGACTTGACCCAATACTTTCAAATTGGATCTTCTCATGTTACTGCGGGTGAGCCTTCAATTGAAGTTGATCCCCCAACGGCTACCGTCGATGAAGTGTTTGAGGTCAAGACTGATTGTGATGAGGTCGAGGCTGATTGTGATGAGGATGATCCCGATTATGTGGAGTCTGACTAAAAGAAAAGTTATTGTAATTTATATTGATTTGTAATTGATAAACACTTGTTTGAAATATTTATTTGAAGTTGAGTTACACTTGTTGTACTTTCCCTTAATTTCTATTAGATACACATGCTGTAACATTTGTAACTTTATAGGGATTATGTTTTTGGTATTGCTGATATTCGCTTATTTGATGGCGGATGTGGCCCCCTGGGGACATGGGGGTGACGGCGCTGGTGATCCACCGCTTCCTCCTGGTGGATTTCGTGGCACACACGAGACAGACGGTAAGTGTTTTACTAAATTATTTTGTAGTCCTTATATTTTATATATTATAAATGTTGTTACTAATTATTTTTGTTTTAATTGCAGCGGTTCCCCCAAAGAAGGTTAGGGGGAAAGCTAAAAACGAGAAACTACGGCGTCTAGTAAAAGCGGTGGGGGGGGGGGGGCTGTATCGCTTACGTTTGACAGACAGGTCACGTTTACCCCTGTTGGTAAATCAAGAGACATGTTTTCAAGGGAGGCCGGCATGTATATGTGGCGGAGCATCCCGTTTGATAAAATTGGATAGGATAATGTTGAACAACATTACAAGGATGCCGTCATGAACCACTTACGGGTAAATAAGTTATATGCATAAAATTTTATCAAATATTTAAGCACATGCAAATCTAATTTATATATGATATTTTAACTTTTTTATTTAATTTGTAGGAAAATTTCAATTTTGATGAAGTGGAACGTGATTATGAGGCGAAAAACTTGAAGGGTGGTATTAGGAGTGTGCTTATGAAGCGGTACAATGACCACAAGTATGAAGCTAGACAATTATTTGATAGCCAGGGAGGTTACGATGATCTTGAGAGGGCAAGGGCATACCATCCCGCGGATATGCCCTATGAAAACTGGTTGGGAACCATCGAAGGTTTCCGGCAAGAAAAATATATTAAAAAAAGCAAGGCCAACAAAGTAGTACGCGACAAACAACAATTCCCATACCGTGGGGGGACATCGTCGTACGGTAGCACCGCCTATAAAAATGTAATGTTTTATGTATGTGTGCATGTGTGTAAGCTTTTTTTTTTATTTAATGTCTAATCTAAGTTTAATGTTAAACAGGATTTGGATTGGGTACCTACGTATGCTAAAACCCACACGGACAATCAAGGGAATTGGGTTGATCCGGTTGCGGAACAAAATTACGTAAGTATTTCTTTTAAGTATTATTTTCTATAACAAATATATATATATATATATATACACATATATATTTAATCATCTTCGTAAAATACAGCGGAACATACAACAGGCCACATATGAATGGAGCGGCGATGGTCCTCCAATTGCCCCGTATCAAGAAGCGTTGGGAGAGCAGCGAGGATGGTACCGCGGGATGGGGCCTAAACCTTCTTCCAACATGTCCTCGAACACGTCCTCGAACATGTCGTCTTCGTAAGCTCGGACGCAAGAACCCTTTTCCGAGGTAAACTATGCAATTTATAAAATGACAAACGAACACATGTTTCCTTGTTAAATATATGTTGGTAGCGTTAATTAATATGCTAATATACGTTTTGATATCTATTATTGTAGGATTTTGTTAACAGCTTGTTTCAAACTCCGTCATTTTTGAACCAACTTAACAACTATCTTGCTTCACAGGGGAAAGGAAAAGGAAAGTCAAAAGACTACGATTCTGACGACTTATTCGATAGAGAATCCGACGAAGAGTGACTTGTTTTTAATGTATGATTTAGATTTAATTAAACGTTGTAGGATTATAATGTACGACTTAAACGTAGTTTTTAATTATATTACCTTTGGTATATGTTCGTGACGTATGTTTGTGTTGTTTGAAATAGGCAGGTTTTGTTTTTTCGGCCGAAAAAATGGCTGGGTGCTGTAAATACAGCAGCTGTATTAAAAAAGTCGCCGCTATTGACATATAACCTTTAGCCACCAAGGGCAATACCGGCGACCCTTTAGCGACGATAGCTGTCGTCGCTAAAGGTTCAAGATCAATACCGGCGACGCATACTTTTAGCGACGACAGGTGGCCAATACCGGCGACACTTTACCGGCGACATGTCGCCGCTAAAGGTCAATAGCGGCGAAAAATGGGACCAATACCGGCGACACCTGTCGCCGCTAAAGGTGGCCCGTTCTTGTAGTGTATGGAGGGTCATGGTGGTCATGAGGGTCATGACCACACCTTATCGGTTCCCTCGCAAAACACTCGCCGCCGCTTCTGCCTCCAAAGAAGGTGACAAAGACACCACTCCGAAAACCGTTGACTCATTGGAACGTATTGACGCCACAGTTCTCTGGTGGATCTATGGCACAATCTCAAGTGATCTTCTTCATACCATCCTCAAGACCAACACCACTGCCTACGATGCATGGCACAGCCTTCAATCCATCTTTCAGTTCAATAAGGTGACTTGTGCCATCCATCTCAAGAACAAGTCCTCGAACACCCGTCTCAAAAACTTCCTGAATGTCTCGGCTTTGACCTAACCGAGCAGTTTGAAGGGATTGCTACAATTATCCAACAAAGTAAACCTTTGCCCTTCTTTTTATGAAGCTAGTTCTCAAATTTATCTCGAAGAAACCCGCAAGGCTAACCAAGCCATGCACGCCGCCACAGCCCTTACTGCCTCCACCCAAAAACTGCTGCCATTTAACCCATATGCGCCAAACCATGATTATCGTTCATATCAGTACTCTGATCGAAACCGGGGTCACGAAAATAAACGGGGCAGAGGTCGTGGTAGATCCTCTAGGGGTCACGGGCATGGTCAGACGCCACAATAGGCCTACGGGTACTCACAGTTGGGTGCAAATCTAACCCAGTGGGCCAGCCTACGTCATTTTCAGCTTTCGCAACAATGGCCCTCACCACCTTGTCCATACCCTTCGGCTTCTTCCAACAACAGCAACAATGCGGGTAACGGGATCCTCGAGCCGAGACCAACTCAAGCATATGACACCTACACTCCAACTAACATCGAGCAGGCGATGTAGGAAATGGGCCACATTTTTTATTAATAAAACTAATAAAAAATGAAGATACTCTCTTTAAACATTTGGGAAATTGTAGCACATGAACCGAGTATAAATTCAAACAAAAATAAATATGAACTACAACATATTTAATAAAACAATCGATTCAAACCAATATCTTCAAAAGATAAAGTCTTCAACTTGATCTTTAACCGCGTCTATTTGTATGGTTCGTTGTGTTTTCAGTCCGTTGTGTAGGATTCAACGAGGTCTTGAACCATGTCTTCTTGTACAATAATTTCCTACAAAAGGAACAAACAAATGTTGACGATTATGGCTGAGGCACGTGTTCAACACGCTTCCCTTAAAACAGATTTCGCGCCTCTACGAAAGACGACGCGTCTGTCTCCCAGGGTACAACAGCCGAAGCAGTCTGTACTGCCGGAAATGGCCACGCGCCCGAGGTTACACCAAATAGAATTATAGTGTTTGAACTTGTGGAAAAATAATGATACGAAGGTGATGGAATCGAGTAGAGAAAACTCATCTGTCTATAATTCCCAACATATGGATGTTCAAGTCTTCACCACTTCTCCAAGAATTCTTCATACATATTTTGTAGTTTTCTCATCATTCCAATGAGTCACAAAGCCTAGCATGTTTTACAAGAGTTGTGGGTGGTGAAGAGTTTCTCTTAATTGGTGATTTTATTAGAGACATAAAACTCTAATAAAAGTTTCACTTAATTAGTGATTTAATTAGAGACATAAAACTCTAATAAAAGCTAATCAAGTGACATAAAACTCTACTCAAGAGTTTCACATATGGAGTTTAATTAGTAATTATATTTTCACTCAATTATAAATTAACTAAATATCCATTCACTAATTTCCCAACAATCCCCCACATGAATAGAGATTGTTAAAAACATTTAAAATTTCCAATGTAACCTCGACAGTTGAGTTTTGCATACGATAGGTAGGTGTTACCCTTTGAACCTTTGCTCATGAAATGCACTTAGCCCACTAGCTCTGAGTAGATCTCGATGTCTTTGAACTCGTCTGCCGTTTGTGTAGACGACAATACACTTCACACAAGACTCTCCTTAGCCGGGTCATCTCCTCATTTTCGTGTCCAATAATGGTCGTGGAACACTTTCCTGGTTCTGTGAGAGCTCTAGGAATTGTGCCCTCAATTCCATTCGAAGCGACCCCACTTCTCTCTAACATAGGTGATTCTCCTTAGATCATTAAAAGCATTGTGGTTATCGTGATTTATCCAAATCATTTACCACATATTATGCTTAGCCTCACCCTTTGTCACTGAATATCATAGGAATAGACTAGGACGTATTTAAACACCCTTTTATACTTTGGGGGTATGTATAACCATATATACTAGCTTATGAATATCATTTATGCCCCCACAGTGACCACCTTTAGGCATATGAGTTAGTTGTCCTATTGAACTTAGATCTTGGGATCTCCAGTCAACTAAGTTAGGTGTCCTTCACATACCCTTTTTCCATGGGCTTCAGTCTCATTCCACAACTTGATCTCTAATAAACCCTCAGGTTGTTGGATCCATAACATTAACAAATAACTTTGCGTATTTGAGATCAGTTGTCATGATGTGTTCTTAACTCGTAAGTTAATTTTGCCTATTGTCAACTTCTAAGACTATAACCTCAGTGGCCATTTGAATCTGGTTATAATATATGTCTTTGTAAGATACGCTTATCATTTAAGGCAAACACATCTCCATTATGCACTACGACCTTTGTGTCCTCCACATAGTCATCTGTTTGCAATGTTAGATTTGATTACAAAATCCTTATTGCCAAACTTTTATGATACAAATACAAGACACCCATTTAAGTGTTATAGGATATCATCCAGATGGGGTAATGAAAACCATTTCTACATACCCTTATAGGGTTGTTTCTAAATAGATCCTCCCCCACATTTCTTGCCATTTGATCAACATTTCCGTAACTTCACTTATGACGATATTTATACACATATGATTGAACAAGATCAACCTCATTGTATCAGTGAATTCAACTCATATTGCATTAGCTTACATGAGCTTCCGAGCTAATCAAAGCAACACATGCCATTGTCATAAGTTTGTCACCAACTTAGAATAATTCTAATTTAACACCTAGAATAAGCCTAGACAATGAGTTCTCCTCATTAGCTTTTCGAACAAACTCTTCAAAAGTTACATGTCTTTTCCTTATAATGAATGAAAATTCTCCCTCAACTTTGTCCATACACAAATTCTTTTTGTGTTCATACACATTTGAATGTTTAGAGTTAATTAGTCTCCATCAAAACCCATAATTAACCAAGTACTAGTCTAGCATGCTTTAGACTACAATACTTTAGCATGTGAACAGAAGATGCATCATTCTGATTCTTCACAGCCCTAAGGATATCATAATATCACTTTGCAACATTCATCCCTTGTTAAGACAAAATAATGAGACTTATTCATAATCCTAAAACATCAATATTTAGGAAGGTCTCACAAATTACTGTATATAGCACATAGCTAAATTTCATCATTCATTTAAGGAACATAACTTGTTTACCTTTGATCTCCAACAATCTACCATTGACTCATAAGTACTTAAACATAAGTCTTAATCCAAGTCACTTGGTGAACACATTCATCACCAACAAGATGAATGTTTCTCGTCTACAATCACTATTATGTGTGAGATAGAGTCAACTAGATCGACACTCAACAATATGGTATTCATAATTTTGCCATAAGTGATTTGCACACATCTATTGTTATTCATTAGGAGATATGTATATTTAGGATGCTCTCCCAAATAAAGGTAAAATCTCCACATAGATCTAACAATAATCAAGTGGTAGACACATCTACTTATAAATTTCGCAAGATTTATTAAAGGTATACAATAACATATAGTACTTTTACTTTCATATGTTAGAATTCACACTTGTGGATTTTCCAATGACTTCTAATGAAGTATGTCGACATGAATGTCATTAGTGTATTTCATCTCAATACACTCACTACGTTCTTTCATTACTCACTCATGATGTGGTTATACATTTGATGTTTAGTCTTTGACTTTTAGTCAATGTAACAACTCTCGAGTCGTTTATGTCCAAGTATTTTCATGTACTATCCTTTTAAAACCATATTCTTTTAAACAATGTATAACCGGCGTTATAATTATTTTCCACAAAAATAATTTATACGTCACAACCATTAGTGATTTATTTCTTTGTAAAAAAATTGCATGTGTTATCCGAAGATATTGAATATAAAACAATAAAATACATTGGAAACTAAATCATAAGTGTCAATCACTTTTGAAATTTAAACGGAAGCATAGATAATATGCAGACATCAAAAAGTAAAGTGCTTTTATCTTCAACACTTTATAATCTGACCGAAATCTTCTCAACAATATCGTCCCATGGCATGTCTTGAGGTACTCCCTCAATAAGACTCCATGCACTTGTAAGTACAAGTTCCCCATTTCATCTTGAAACTTTAAACTTGGACAATTATGCTCAAAACAACACCAAGTTGTTACAAATACTACATTTAAGTAGTAAACTTGAACAATTAAATTTGTTCACAACAATACCAAATTGTTTTTCACTAAATAACATTTTCTAACACGCATGTTAGAAAAAAAATGTTATAACAAGCACATTATAGAATCGAACGTTTACATAAAACGTTTTCGAAAGATATAGTTTATAAAATAAACCATTTATCATCATTTTTAATGCACACATAGGCAATTAAATGTTTACATAAAACATTCATGTTCATTATGAACAATCTCTAACCTCGTATTCGTGATATAGATTTTCTAACACACGTGTTAGAAAATTTAAGTCATTTTATATAAAACATGACCATTTAGATTTAGAAATCACAAATTAAAGTTGGTGATAAAATCACACACAACTACACCATCACTTTATGGTGATTTAATTCTTGTATTCTTACTCTTGTATTTTTTTTTCTATCTCATCAAGTTAGGCACATAGCCTACTTTTAATACAAGAGACATGGGGTGGAGATAACTCTCACTTAATTAAAGATTTTATTAGATACATAAACTCTAATAAAAACTAGTAAAGTGACATGAAACTCTCCTTAAGAGTTTATCTTCCATATAAAGAGTCTAGTAAATGATTTTAATTTCATTAAATTCATATAAATACCACACCATCACTTTATGGTGATTTAATTCCTTGAAGCCAATCAAACATCAACTTCAATGTATGACATTTTATTTCTAAATAAAACAAAGCATTAAAAACAATGCTACAACAAATTACTTATATAAAATGTTTACATAAAATATTTCAAAGCATTTGTATTTTAACAATTTTTAACAATTATGTTAAAATGAAAGAAATTCTAACGCGCACGTTAGAAATATTAACATTTCCACAAAATGTTAATTTGACTTGCTAAAAATACATATATGGTTCAAATAAATAAGTGATTTCTAATACACACGTTAGAAACTAAACAACTAAAAAATTGCTTCCAAACTAACGCTTTTCATGAACGTTTCTAACACACATGTTAGAAGACAAATGATTACAAAAATCATTATAAGACTTATTTGTTCATATCAATCCATGGGTGGATGAAGAGTCTACTTTAAATAGAGACTTAATTAGAGACATAAAACTCTAATCAAGTAACATAAAACTCTTATTTAAAGACATAAAAAACTCTACTTAAGAGAATTTAACGTTTACAAAAAGCGTATGGTTTACACCAATAATTCCGGTCTAACACACATGTTAGAGAATTTAACGTTTACAAAAAACGTATGGTTTACACTAATAAACCCGATCTAACACAAAAGTTAGAAAAATTAACGATTCCAAAAATCGTTTCAAAACCAAACGTTGGAACTAAAACTATTCTTTTTGTACCACGGTATAGGATTTAAGATTGTATCTCAATCTCAAAAAATCCAAACACAACAAGTTGTACTACATACATATTTCCCAAAATAAATATTTATAAGATCATAATCTCTAAAAATATTTTTTTATTCTATTATAAATCCTATCGTAAACCCAAAATCCTTATAAATAAGGTTTTTAAGATTGTACCAACAATCTCATGAAATCTGTTTTAAGTTTGTAGGAAATGGGTCACATTTTTATTAATAAAACTAATAAAAAATGAAGATACTCTCTTTAAACATTTGGGAAATTGTAGCACATGAACCGTGTACAAATTCAAACGAAAATAAATATGAACTACAACATATTTAATAAAACAATCTATTCAAACCAATATCTTCAAAAGATAAAGTCTTCAACTTGATCTTTAACCGCGTCTATTTGTATGGTCCGTTGTGTTTTCAGTCCGTTGTGTAGGATTCAACGAGGTCTTGAACCATGTCTTTTTGTACAATAATTTCCTACAAAAGGAACAAACAAATGTTGACGATTATGGCTGAGGCACGTGTTCAACACGCTTCCCTTAAAACAGATTTCGCGCCTCTACTAAAGACAACGCGTCTGTCTCCCAGGGTACAACAGCCGAAGCAGTCTGTACTGCCGGAAATGGCCACGCGCCCGAGGTTACACCGAGTAGAATTATAGTGTTTGAACTTGTGGAAAAATAATGATATGAAGGTGATGGAATCGAGTAGAGAAAACTCATCTCTCTATAATTCCCAACATATGGATGTTCAAGTCTTCACCACTTCTCCAAGAATTCTTCATACATATTATCTTTCTCTTGTAGTTTTCTCATCATTCCAATGAGTCACAAAGCCTAGCATTTTTTACAAGAGTTGTGGGTGGTGAAGAGTTTCTCTTAATTGGTGATTTTATTAGAGACATAAAACTCTAATAAAAGTTTCACTTAATTAGTGATTTAATTAGAAACATAAAACTCTAATAAAAGCTAATCAAGTGACATAAAACTCTACTCAAGAGTTTCACATATGGAGTTTAATTAGTAATTATATTTTCACTCAATTATAAATTAACTAAATATCCATTCATTAATTTTCCCAATAGGCGATGTACTTTATTTCTCTCAATCCTCCTCAATGGAACCCGGTTGCCGTCATGGACACCAGTGCAACTGGTCACATGACCCAACCTCAAGGTAACTTTCAATCTCCTCTTAATAATTGCATTAATCAACATATTCTCGTTGAAATGGTCAAACCATACCGGTTACTGGACATGGCAGCCTTACACTTCCCCCACCTTATCCTCCTCTAAAATTAAACAACGTACTTTTCACCCCTAAACTAATCAAAAATCTCATTCCAGTTCGTCACTTAACTAATGAAAATTCTATTTCTATCGAGTTTGACCCATTTGGTTTTCTTGTGAAGGACCTCAAGACTCAGATCCCTATCCTACGATGCAACAACACTGGTGATCTCTATCCACGTGTGCCTCCAGATGCATCACAACAAACATCACCATCCGAATTTGCTTCTCTCTCATCAACTTTGGCATCAAGTTCTTGGTCACCCGAGACCTAGTTTATCTAGTTCTTTGAAAATCAATAATTCAATTGCTTATGGATGTTTGAATAAAAGATTTTGCCAATCTTGTGTTTTGGGTATAAGTGTACGTTTACCGTTTATGCCATCTAATACTAGCACATATTTACCGTTTAACATAATTCATAGCGACCTTTGGACATCACTTGTATTAAGAACAGGTGGTCATTGGTATTACATACTATTCTTAGATGACCGAACCAATTTTTTATGAACCTACCCAATAGCTAAGAAGTTACAAGTATACTCAATATTTTGTAACTTCTACACTCAAATCCATACCCACTTTGAGGAAAAAAAAAAAAAAATACAATGTGATAAGGCACCGAATACATTAACAATGCCTTTAAAAATTCCAACTAAAGTGATTAACTTCAATTAAAAATTCATGAAGCATAATCCATAAAAGAATTCATTGAATTAATCCCAACACTATTTCCTGGTAACCTAGCAGTTTATTATTCATGGTCACAAATTGATGTTCAAAAGCTGAATATATGTTGTATTACTTAGATTTTGAAGAAAATTAGAAAGCAACAATAATGAAGCAATTTGGTTTGGCGTAAAAAGGAATTTAGGTTTTTTTTTCAGCCGTCACATAAAAAAATTAATTTTAATGAGAACCAAATGGCTGTTAACGTATCTTGAAGTTCAAGAAACCCTTAATTTGTCATAAGAAAATTCATGCTGAACGTGATTATATGAAGTTAAATAAAAACTTAGTTTTTTCCGATTTCAATTCCAGATCATAAGGAAATTTAAGAACTGAGTAAAATTGCTCTGATACAACATGTTATTCAGTTCTTTTAAGATCTAATGGAAAACACTTTAGGGATCTTGATATACCTGACAATACAGTAGTTGTTAGAAATGAAGAAGAAGCCATCTTGATCGGTTCCCATTTAGGGTGAGCAGTTAGGATGGAGATGAATGATGATAGCAGTTAGATCACCAGTAGAACAATACAAATTCGGTTATTATAGTGAGCGGGGCCGAGATTTAGAGTGTGTATATTTAGGGTTCCCCAATAACCTGTATTTATATGCTTCTCCCAAGGGGAAACCCTAATTAACTAGTACGGGCTTTTACGTCCATCAAATAAAGCTTAGTTAATTTTATGGGGATATTAAGATAAATTGATGTGGTTATTAAATAAATGATCAATAAGGGCACCATAAATTATTTATTAAATAATTTACGCTAACAAGATTGTGTTAGATCATCTTTGGTGAATGATCTACAAATGATCTTGTAGGGTAATTTGGATCTTGTAGGGTTATTTTATCTTATAGGGTAATTTTGTAGAGCATCATAATTAGTCTGCAAATCATCTTGTAGGGTAATTTTGATTCTATAGGATAATTTCTAGTAAAATAATTACAAAAATGTCACTCCGTTTTTTTACCTTTTCACGCCATTTTATACGATAAGGCTATTTGTATAGGATCTTTACCCTTGTTTTAATTGTATGAATGTGTGCTAACAGAAAGTTGTTAATGAGACTTAGGTAGTGTAGGTATGCAAACATGGGTTGTATGTGTAGATATAATTGTATGTATGTGTTTTATGTATATGATGATATTACATAACAATTGATTTGTGGCTTTTAAAACTAGAACTGAAAATATATTTATAGGCCAAAAATCATCACTAGTTGCACTTGTAGGTCAATAAAATGATCTTGTTTCACTTGTCCTACGAAGGCCCATTACACAAAACGGTTCTAGCCCATCAGACCTTTTCACCGACCAATCAGGACCCTTTAGGACCCGAAATCACATAGGCTTAGAAGGTTCGATTCGTGGTTCCTATTTACATCAATAAAAGGGTATACAGTTCTGGAGGGTACGAGTCGGCTTGGGTTACTTGATTAATATTAGATTTGTTATCAGGTTAAAACGGATTTTCTCCTAATCCGTTGTATTTTTTTTTCTTAAACCTTAGAAGTGAAGGCTATGCTGCCCCTTTATGTTTGAAGACACGCCCCCTTTATGTTTTGTTATCTATACAGGACCAGATGCACGACCAAGCCTTGCTACCTCCAAACCATGCTGACATGCTACACGACAAAGCCTTGCTACCCCCAAACTATGCTGCCCTGTCACCATTAGAACCACAATTATGCTCGGACCTGAGGAGGGATGGTTCTGCTTGCTCAGTGGTTTCTTCACCTATATGTGTGATTTTCGCGGCCAATATGCTCTTGAGATAGGGCTCTTTAAAAATGAGTAAAAACTCATTTGGGGAATTTATATTTTTTGTTATTACTTGTTATCGACTTACAAAGTATAGATGACTTTCCTAATGAGTAAAAACTATTGATGGGGAATTAATTCTTTTGTGATTACTTGTTAATTTGTTTCTTCTTAGATTGATTGTCATAAACTAAGTAAAATGTATCTTCCTTCAACCAGCCATGTGATACTGATTGTTTAGCTTTGATAAATGACGTTGTATTCAACACTTGTATCACACAACTATGTGCTATTGGAATATCAATATCATACATCGAGTTGGCAATCGGCTAACAAACCAAAATCGCAAAGGAATGTTTATTTTCTATCATCCCAGATCGATTTTGTATACCACAACGAATATCAGTATCATATTGTGTTTTGCTGGTGTTTATTGATTCTTAATTTAATTGCTATTTAGTTATAGCTCTAATCAAGATCATAAACGAGTTCAACCTTTGAATTTTACTTAGACTATGCATTGTGGATTAACCGAGACCACCCCTCTGTTAATGGCTTTAGTTAATGGGATTCAGCCATTAGATTAACGATGGTTAATGAAGAAAAGGTTGGGCCCATGTCTTTACCAACCAATCACATGTCTTTCCCTTTTTTTTAAGGGCATGTTTGGCTAAGCTTATTTAAATTAAAAACAACTTTTTGTGAAAATGACTTATTGACTTATGACTTTTTTAAAAAGGACTTTTAAAAAAAAATGTTTGGATTAACTTACGGGTGGGAAAAGCCAATAATTCAATAAGTTGTTTTTTAAAAAGTGTTTGACTTAGCTTATTGATGTAAAATGACTAAAATTGTTTGAAAAGTTATAAGCTACTCAAAAAGTCGCAGCATCCCAACTTCTCAAAAATGACTTTTTCTCCTATACAAAAAGTCATTTTGGGTTTGCCAAACACTAAATCTCCTTAGGGTGGGGGGTATAATGTTCGGTGAGTGGGTGATTGAGTGGGAGTCACCGATCGGTGACCATACCCACTTGATTGAGTTAGGGTGTTTGAGTAGGAGAGAGGGTGATAAATCGGTGTATAGTCACCGAATGTGATTGAAGAGTAGAGAGAGGAGAGAAGAACCAATAAAAAAATATATAACTCAAACACGCTAGAGTGATTAACCATACCCCCTGATTGAGTGCAAAATGGGGAGTGAAATGGGGAGTTGACATGGCATAATATTATTGGATAGAAAATCACTCAATCACCCTAGAGTGATTAACCATACCCCCACCCTTATTACCTTTTTTGTAAAAGTCAATAAGTTATAAGTTAGGGTGAAAAAGCTTAGCCAAAGATGCCCTAATTTTAATTTAGTTTTTCGGATCCTATTATCACCTTCATCTTCCCAATGTACCCGAACCAAATTTCTCACCTACCTGCATGTTAGAAATTAAGAATCTTAATGATCAAAACCCTTTAGTCCCCAAACCAATTTATTCCATACTTCATTGTAATTAATGATCGTTTTGTCATGGGTTACTACTCTTGATCTTCATTGAATTAGATATCAAACTCTCGAAGTGGGTGGAAAAAGGAGATGTGTGTGTGTTTAAGAAACCCATTTGGTGGCTTGCTCCCCATTGAAGAAAAACAATAAACAACCCATAACTTTTTTACTCCATGGTTCTTATGTAAAAAGTTGTGACTTTGATGTTGTAGCCTTCTATAGCCTTCTATTCACACATCAAAGCAAACACTTTCAAGATTTCCTTAGAATTCTCTTTTGAATTCTTTAGTTTTCTTTCATATCCCTTTCTGTGTATATTTTTTAGGAGAATTTTGACTTTTTAAACAATATATAAGTTAATCCGATTAGGACAATATGTTAATCCGATTAGGAATTTCAAAGTGGGCCACAATAAAAGATTTAAAAAGAAAAACAACAAAAGCGGAAAAGAGTTGGGCAATATTTCGATGACATGTGGGCTTTGAGGCCCAAAAAAGGGCAAGGGCTAATGACCCTTTCGATTAAAGGAAATAACTAGGATTTTGACGTCGAAAGTTAAAGTAACTCGTATTTATACTGTATATTTGACCCGACTCTTTACTTAAAAAACTACATTGCCATCGAATGAAAACGTAGTATACTTGACCTGACTTGACTTGCTTTCAAATACAGTTTACGAACGTACACAAAATAAGTAGAAAACGTATTATTTTTTACCACACTCGCTTGAGAAAAAAGTTTATGTCAAAACGTCAGTCATTTACGTTGAAACGTGAATCTTAAAACGACATGTACGTTAAAACTGCAATACACAGCGCGTTACGTCGGCGGCACCTTAGTTGTTTATAGCTGACAACACGTTATGTGATGTGCTAACCACATAAAACACGTTTTTGACGTATCCGATCAAACTCAGTGTAACCTATATAAGCATTGTGGTTACAATGTACAATGATGAAATTAACATGTGATGCCCGCATGTGACATTACACGTTTTTTATTTTGTTACACACGGTACGTTCGTGAAATTAACGTCATTGCAGTGTAAAGTTGTAACAATATTTTAGACAATCGTGTAAAATCGTAAAAGTAATTTAGACATTAATATGGTTAGACATAGATAAAAAAAGTATATTAATGTGTGACGCTATGGTCTAAAGTCGTAAAAGCAATTCAAATAAATGAGATGTTAAGTTATTAAGCAGAAAAAGTTGGCAGATCAAAGTTGTCAATTACCGAAAGTTAAAAGTGAATGCTTAAGTTACCTAGTTTGAGAGTGTGAATTGAAAGAACTAAAAGTATAGGGGTTAAAAAGTAAAAGTATAAGGATTATAATTGTAATATATGAAAACTGAAAGGAGATAAATATATAGGGGCTAAGTATGGTTTTTTTTTTGTAAAAGTTAAGGACTTAAAGACAAAGGTCTCCACCGACCTTTGTCTTTAATATTATATAAATTGGGATTGTGGAGGAGTCTTCGCGGGAAGATAGTATGCAATCTGATGAAGAAATTGCCTAGACACAAGATAATGATAGGCATCAAAATAGCTTAGTAGAGGTCGCTAAATCTCAAGAAAAAGATGCAGGAAATATTTTGGAGGACAGGCAGTGTATCTCGGACTTGCAGGTTCCGACAGTGGTAGGAATACATAATAATGGAAACATGGAACAAAGTGAGATGGAAATGGAAACCAACCACACGCTGGTAATGGGGGGCGTGGTGGGAGCTGAGTTGCAAGGTCATGAGAAGTTAATTGGAGTCAATTTTGGAAGAAGGAACTCAAAAGGTTAAAAGATGAATTGCCTATCGGTCAACATAAGAGGTTTAGGGGAGGAGGATAAGGCAGGGTTGGTTAAAGCATGTCGAGAGAGCATGGGACTTTATCGCGTTACATGAAATTCAATTTAGGGACGTGTCTCGGATTAAGTTCGAGAGTTTTTAGGGCCCAAGTAGATTTTAGATAGACCATGTTCTGACGAATGGCAGATCCGGAGGAGTGGTTAGTTTATGGGATCCGAACGTCTTACAGGTACGCGACTCTATTAAACATCAAACTTTTATTCTTATCTGGGGGTTTTAAAGGGGAGTAACAAGGTGATTAATATCCTTAATGTTTATGCTCCGCAAAAAGGTCCCTGAAATAAAGGCTTTATAGGATAACATCAGGTTTGTTATAGGGCAGTTTTCAGGTTGGTGGGTTCTTATGGGGGACTTTAATGCGGTCCGTAGTCCTGTAGTTCTGGTGAGAGAAGAAACTCCAATTTCAATAGTTCTTGTGCTTCGAATTATAATTCCTTCATCGACGTTAATCGGTTTCGTGAATATAGCATAAAAGGTAGAAGGTTCACTCGTCATGTGGACAATGGTAATAAACATAGTAAAATTGATAGATTTTTGGTTTGTCAAAATTTTTTAACGAATGGCCTGAGGTTTGCCTTAGAGCTCTCCCGAGGTCACATTCTGATCATTATCCCTTAATTTTAACTATCACTAACAAAAACTTCAAAGTAAGACCATTCAAAATTTTCAATTCATGGATGGATAGAGGAGAGTTTGAAGGTGTCGGGGAGGCTGACACGATTCTAATGAAAAAATTTAGATTCTTGGAGATAATATAAAAAGATGGAAGAAGGAGGTCCTAGCTAAAGAAGGGGAAATAAAAGCTACTTTAAGAGAAGATCTAGAAAGACCGGACGGGTTGTCAGAAATAAAAGAGCTTTGAGAAGAAAAACAATGATCGAAAATTGAGTGCATGAAAAGTTTAAGAGAATTGGAAGCTTATAAGGCAAAAGGCTTGAAACAAAGGGCCAGGGTGAAGTGGGCCATGGAAGGGGACGACAATATTGCTTTCTTTTATGGGTATATTAACAGTAGGAGGGCTAGTAATAATATACCCGGTTTGATGATCGTTGGTGTGTGGACTACGAAACCTTCTCTAGTGAAAAAGAGGTCATGGGATTTTTCAAAAAAACCTTTGAAGAGAAGGTGAGATCAAGACTGAAGCTTAGGTGTCACAATATCAATAAGTTATCAGATGGGGAGGCGAATGGTCTCACTGTCCCGTTAAGTAGTGAGGAAATTAAGGTTGCGGTGTTCAAATGTAGCGCTAATAAGGCGCCAAGCCTGGATAGTTTTAATCTCAGGTTTATTTAAAGGTTCTGAAATTTGTTTGAGCAAGATTTCAAAAATATTATGTTATATTTTTACAATAAGGGGGTTATATCAAATGGGTGTAGCCCCTAGTTAATTACCCTGGTCCCAAAGATTAAGGATCCCGTGCGCCTAAGAGATTATAGACCTATAAACCTCATCGGAGTGATAAGCAAAACGATCTAAAAAATCCTCGCAAATTGCCTCAAAAAGGTGATAGGGTCGGTTATAACGAAAAATCAAAGGATATTCTCAAAAGGTAGGTACATTCTGGACAACCCGCTTATGCTCAATAATGTTCTCCCTTGGTTGAAAAAAAGGTAAAAGTAAGGCTTTCCTGTTGAAAATTGATTTTGAAAAACCTTACGATAACGTGAGTTAGGGTTTCCTTGTTGATATTATGTACCAAATGAGGTTTCCTCCGTTATGGTGTAATTGGATTAAAGGGATTTCGAGATTAGCTAGATCCGCGGTTTTGGTTAACGGGGCTCCTACTTTTGAATTTCACTGCACTAAAGGGATTAGACAAGGAGATCCGCTATCTCCTTTTTTTTTCTTTATTGTCATGGAGGCGTTATCAGTATCTTCTCGAAAGTGGAAGAGACAGGCTTGTTTAAAGGGGTTCACACACAAAATGACGGACCAGTTATCTCTCATCTATTGTACGCGAATGATGCTCTCATCCTAGGCGAATGGTCACAAGAAAACATTCTAAGTGTCACTAGATTTCTGAGAATTTTTTATGTTTGATCGGGTTTGAAAATCAATTTAAACAGGTCAAACATATATGGGATTGGGGTAAATCTTATGGAAACTATCTCCATGGCGGAGGTTTTGGGGGTAATAAGGAAGAATTTCATTTGACTTACTTAGGGATTAAGGTTGGGGCTAATATGAATGGGCCTAACAGTTGAAAACCGATTATTGAAATCTTCGATAAGCGGTTAACCTCCTGGAAAACGAAAACTCTTTCGATTGGAGGGAGGCTTACTTTGATTCGGGCAGTCTCGGAAAGTTTACCGATTTACTTTTTCTCTTTATATAAAGCTTCAATCGGTATCATTAATATTTTAGAATCTAAAATGAGAAAATTCCTTTGGGCCGGGTCAAGTGGAACAAATAGTATTCATTGGGTTGCGTGGGAGTGGGTCACGCTTCCTAAAAAGAAAGGGGGGCTGGGGATTTGTAACCTAAAAGATGTGAACGAAGCGCTTTTGGCGAAGTAGGTATAGAGGTATAGAGTGGAGAAACAAAATTTATGGAGGAAAGTGGTGGAAGCCTCCCATTATAATGAAAGAAGTTGGAGTTTTTTTACCCTAAATAACTCTTTAACGGGTTGTTGGAATAATATTTCAAAGACGGAAATGAAAACAAAGGTAAATGGTAAATGCTTACAAAGTTTCATCAGAGGTAAGGTAGGGAACGAGAGTGATATACGTTTCTAGATTGACATTTGGATGGGCAACCAGGCTCTAAAGGATAGATGGCCCTATCTTTTCGGTATAGAGACGAAGAAAACATGTAAAGTGAGAGAATTTCTTCTGATCAAGATATAATCAGAGGTACATGGCAATGGAGTAGGGACTCAGAGTCGGAAGTCGAGATCCAGGAATGGCAAGAGTGTCAAATAGTTATGAGAGAGGTGTCGCTATCAAACGAAATGGATTCCTGGAAGTGGTCGGGTGATGAGTTGGGTACCTTCTCGGTTAAATCGGTTAAGAGAATGAAAGAGGACGATAGAGGGGTAGGTACTTTGAATGTTATGGATTGGTGCAAGTGGGTGCCTCTAAAATGCAACATAATGGCATGGAGAATGAAAGAAGACGATAGAGGGGTAGGTGCTTTGAATGTTATGGATTGGTGCAAGTGGGCGCCTCTAAAATGCAACATAATGGCATGGAGGGCCAACCTCCATAGACTAGCAACTAGAGTTAATCTTAGGAGGAGAAACATGAACATCCCTTCGGTTATGTGCGAATATTGTGTTTAGCATGAGGAAACAACGGAATATTTAATTACGGCTTGCATATTTTCTAATCTAGTATGGATGGGCTTTAGTATTTGGTGTGATATCCCTTCGCTATACATATTATCGGTTAAAGATCTTATGGAAGTGCACAGATTCTTAAATGTATGGAAAAAGCGAAAAGGATCATTCATGGTCTGGTTATAACCACGTGTTGGTGCATATGGAAAGGAAGAAACGAGATGATTTTTCAAAATTTAAAACATAATCCGCAATACGTTTTGGGAGAAGTCAAGTCGAGAAGTTTTGTTTGGTTAAAGAATAGGTCTTCTTTTAAGTCCCTTCGTTGGGAGGAATGGTGTAAATCCACCCCTTTGTACATGTAATTTCTTTTGTCTTTTGCCCGTTTGGGTCGAGAGCGTGTTTGTATGTATTGCCTCTTGCCCGTTTAGGTAGGTGGTAGTGTTAACGAAGTTTAATTTAAAAAAAAAGGAATTAGTGAAAGAGTTGGAAAAAAGAAGTGGTGAAGTTTAATTTCAAAAAAATGGAATTAGTGAAAGAGTTGGAAAAAGAAGTGGAGGGGGTTACAATTGTTTAAAGGTGCAAAGCGTGAAAAGAACGTAGGTAGAAATCATATTTGGTTAGTGGAGGGACATTTTTCTAGTGTTTGCTAAGGAGAAATGTGTATTCTTATATATTTCATTAGGAAACTAAAGGGAGCCCAAGTTCTACAAGGTTAAAGAGTTTACCTCTCTACTATTCCTTCATGTTTAAGGCTCCTAAGAAAGTGGTGAACAATCTTGACAAGATAAGGCGTAGGTTCCTATGGGGAGGTAAGGTTAATGATAAGAATATGTATTGGGTTAGTTGGGACGTTGTTAAAACCACCAAAGCGATCAGTGGGTTGGGGGTGTGCAACTTCAGATTTCAAAACTTAGCCAACTAAGTGTGTTGAAAAAAAAAAAAAAAACGTGCAAGGTAAACATTTTCTTGTTTCATGTTGTGAAGAAAGTTGGGGTTTTTCAACCCATGCTTAAATATTTGGATTACAAGTATAAAGGGCAACTCTAATGGGTTAGTGTTGGTGTATATGATTTTATATAGTTATTATACTAGTCTAAGTCCCCGTGTAATACACGGGTGGCTAAACAACAAAAAATTTATACTTTAATACGTAAATACTTTATTACAGGTTTGTTCGAATATTAAGATAAATAATATCTTATAAAAATTAATTAACGAATACATTTCATATTAATTATCATGTATACGTCTATAAATAATTTTTTGAAATGAAAGAAATGTTGTATTAAATCTATAAAAAAAAATTGGATTATAAAAGAAATATTATAGCCGAAACAAATATATGCCCCCACACAAAGCGAAGTGCTTTACGTAACTGTTAAGTTATTGCACACTTGATATACCCAAACACACGCAACCTCGTTACGGTATAGACATTATCCTACACATTCACCTCAAAACGGTAATCCCAATCACCCTCCACCATATAATCTCAGACCTTACACGATGATAAACTAAACCGACAAAGTTAATGAATCAATCGGATGACCTGACCCATTTATAACACTTCCCTGGCTGTAGAATCTGCCTTCTGCAAATCTTCTTCGCTAGCAGCAAGCCCTCTATTAAGCCTGGAAACAACGCTCTGCAATAAACCATTTTATAACGGGTCAAAACGGTGGAGTACAGGTCAGTCATGTTGAGGTCTAAACCAGGTTCTACAGATTATTCAAGTTAACAAAATGAACTGATTGATGACGGTAGATAACGGGTCAAAACTGTTACGGGTCGACCCGACTCACAAACAAACTTTTCACACATTTTCTTTAAACAATTATATAAAACTTAATGTGTAAAATATGATTAAAGAAACTATAGTATTAAAGAAATAATCTAAAACTTTCATGATAACGATCTAAGTAGGTGCATGTTGAATAAAACTTTACAATCAGGGTGACTTTAAATCTGTGTGACCAGTTCCCTATTTAGCCAAACTGTTTTAGTTGACCCATTCGTTTGGGATAAAACATAACCTAAATCAACTCAAACATAACTAAATGGGTCGAAAGTACAATATCCTAGCAATTTCACTACATTTTCATGACTTCGTTTAAGAAGTTGATGGAAAATAAACAGAGCATAATCTAACTTTGTTTAAGAGCCTGCGATGGAGAAACAAAACGACAATTAAGAGATGAATAGAAACTTGGCAATGAACTAAGAAGGAGAATTTGGCATCGCTTATGTACGGCTAAAAAAGAATACTTGTACCATTAACTAAGTTTTTATTTTCTATTCAAAAACTCATTCATGTTCTTATATTCAATGGCACTTTAAATGTTTTATAAAAAAAATCCCGTACCTTATATGTACAGAAGACTCAGTCTATTTAGTCGTGTCCGTCAAAATTTTAGTAAAGCAAAGCTGAAAAGCACCTTAAATAGCTGCATGCAGTCCGCCTTAACCGCCGAGAAACCTCACCACAACCACCATAATGACCCGTTATTATCTCCACAGTTGTGTACCTAACTTAAGTCATCGAAAAAACATATAAGCAACTCACGAAACCCGACTCCACCACAATTAACCGAAAACTCAGTAGCTAGGGTTCGTGAAACATACCTTACTGTTGACCCCGTGTCATGTATGTACTCACATTTCAAATCACAATGGTTCATTCCTAAATGTTTAATTTGATTCTACAACATGATATACATATATATAAATGACAAAGTTTAGAAGTAAGAACCCTAGATTCCCAGAACACAAAATTAATGTGTCACGATTGCTCTCGGGTCGAACTCTGGAGGAAAAACCATTGTAGTTGATGGTTTCCTTTGATTAATAAGCCATGAAGTACTCAAAACACAATCAATTGTCACTACTGAGCTTTCATTATCAAATCGGTGTATCAACTGAAAAGTTGATCTAAGTTTCTACAACAACAATGAAAGCAAGGCATCAACGTTAGTTTAATCCAGATTTTCGCGAAGTTAGGTTCAACAATGTAAGATCATAGTACCTGCATGTAGTTGGGCTAGTTCTGAGCTAAATTGAAGCATTAGGACCAAAGGTTAAAAATGGTCTTTGAACATGTTGCATTAGCACGCCAAACAGAAAAAAAGTATAAGTCGAGGAGACGTAGCAATTTCAACCCTTTTATTTAGGAACATGTTGAATCAGGTTATGTTTTATCTCAAACGGGTCAAATTGTGAAACTTAAGAAATAGCTAAAAAATAAACTTGTCGAAAGATGCCCAAAGTAAATGTTTAATAAATAAAATGTCCTTAATATTATTTTATTAGATAATTTCTAAAAAAATAAAACTTTCGTAATGATATTGACTCTCTAAATAAAAGACTAATGAAAAAATAAAAATTATTGGACGTAAGCGTTGCAGGTGAAGCTGACCCAATCTGTTTCGGCCCGCACCAAAAGAAATACCCATTTTGACATGAACTGGTAGGATTCGTTGCCCAAGACACCCATGTTCCACCTTTACTCATATCTATACCCACCTTTAAATAAAATTTAACATGATACCTGTTGATTGGAAGCGAGAAGATGCTTTAATTTTAAGGTAGTTGATTGGAAGCCACAAGTCGCTTTAATTTTAAGGAATCTGCTCTTTTTAGAGATCTTCTAAGAACCACAAATAACTGTTGTTGAATAGAAATTGATGTGGATAATACCGTTTTAAATAATAATGATGACAGCAATTTTCGGTCCGAACCAAATTTACACTTTTTTAAGAATGGTATATTTTGACCTGAACACAGTTTGACACAAACCAAATTGATAATTCTTTGAAATAACTCATTTTGACCTGAACCCAGTTTCACCCGAACAAAATTGACACTTATTTTTTATAAAAGACTCATTCTAACCAGAATTTGTGTGAGACGAACCAAATTTATACCTTTTAAAATGGACCATTCTGAGTTGAACCAAGTCGAGACCTTTTAAATGACCTGTTTTGACCCAAACCGAACCATATTAGTACTTTTTTAAAATGAATGGTTTTGACCTGAATCAAATAGTTACTTTTTGTAAGACAGACTGTTTTTACCCAACCCAGTTTGACACTTTGACCTGACGCCATTTGAACCCCGGCCTACTTTGACCTGAACCCGTTTCGACCCAGCCACTCACTTTTCAGGTTTAGATAAATGGTGGAAATGGTTAGAAACACCATGGTTGCAGCAATTTTGTAAACATATATAAAAACACTAATATGCAAAAAAAACTGCCAGTAAATTGTCTTTCATTGTAGTGCACGTTTGAAATATATAGAAGGTTGTAAATCCTTCATCAGCTACTTTTTAGTTATACCCATTTATCGGGCTGATAACAATGATATATGACCCGTATTAACCCCCGTACCATATGAACGTACCTACCGAAGATGAAATATTTCCTATACAAATGAAATGAATCCACTTTGTGAGACCGTCATATTCCTTCAAATACAATCATAGATAAAAATTTAGAGAAACGAAATGGAATAATTACGGATCGATAGGATCTCAATAATAGATTAATAACAAACATACCTTAACATGGTACCAAGAACAATCACCCCAAAGAGATTAAGCGTGCCCAACCCATTACCTTCTCTGCATTGCTAATTTTCCTGCATGGTGAGAATTAATACATGTCAAGATGCTGGATGAGAATAATATGGAAGTAATGGGGGCGACAATTTTGACCATATTACTTATGAATGACTTGATTCGAGTTATTTTTACTTTCAAGGTAATAGGTAAAAAAATACTTTAGAAGGAAGTGGGTCAAACAGTTACATTTCATGAATCTTAAACCGTTCCATTTCACACTCAATAAGCTTGTGTGCATCCATTAAAGTCTGCTAATAACACAGTTACATTCTAGTTGGTAATAAACAATTAAACCAACAAAAATGATCCTAAAAGTAGCATCTCATTTACAGACTAAAAGGTGTTTTCTTTCTAGCAGTAAAAGGAGGCAATGCTAATCAACTTTGGTAAGGACCAAGGTACCTTCTTCTGGGAGGAAAACAAAATTGCAAGTTTGACTGACTGATATGGGATTTGAACGCATGAACTCCGGCCATCCTTTGACAGAATACCGATAGTCAAACTGCCCGGTACACCCGGTTGAATCGTCCGATACACCCGGTTAAACCGTTCCTAAGCAAAATCTAGTACAGTATAAAAACGGGATTTTAAAACATTATTGTTATTTGCATCTATGATAAGATATGCTTTTAGCAAAAAAAAATAAATAATAATAATAATAAGTAGCAATTGACTAACAATAGTGTGAGTATACATAGCTGCTCCCTTTCGGACAAAATAATTAAGTGTGTTGAAGTATACATAGTTGCTCCCTTTCGGACAAAATAATTAATCACATACCTGGAAACTCCATAACATTTAAAGGATCCCATTGAGAAACCACTACCTTTGCTACAATGATTTCATGCCAAATGGTTAAGAATAAATAAAAAGGCAGAAGTAACAATTCACATGTGTAAAATTACAGTTTTAAAATAATAAAAAATATATAGCCAGTGGGATTGACGCATGCAGGACACAAATAAATAATCATTCATTATGAAAATAATTCATTTCGGCCAAAAAAATTTTGGCCAAAACCAAGCAGATGGATTTTTTAAAACAACAAACTTTGACCCGAACCCATTATGATCATAAACTGTTACGACTCAGACCCGTTTTAACCCATCACCCAAAATTGCCCTTTTTGTCAGACTCAATTCATATGGAAAAAAAATACAAAAAACAGAGATGCAAGCACTAACCCATTGATAATGATGTCTTCTGGTGTAGCTCTCGTTGAGTATGTTTTAACAGGTACCCCCTGATAACATATATAAATGTAATAACCAATTTGAGTCTTAACATTATCTTATAGGATTGAACACAATCTTACACGTGGCTCGGACTGCTTTTTCAAGGCATGGTTTCTTGGTAACCTTCACGGTATTAGATCCTTCCCAAAAAGCTTGTGTACCATTTCTAGATATCTCCCCAACCTCAAATTGAAACTTGTCTTTCGATGTCGAGATTAAAAAGTTAGCCAAGATGCTTTAGTGGAAGCAAATAATAAAGGTGCAAAAAATGAAAATGATGTGAAAAATACAATACCTTTATTATATTTAAAGATTAATAGCACTAAAGAAAGCACCTAATTCAGTTAAAATTTCATTCAATGAGCCACGTTCACACGAGTTTCTAACAGTACTGTATATACTAATTGAGCCGAACCTTTCTCGCCAATGATCGTAGGTCTAATGGTACTTTTCCTATTTTTCCCCTTTCAAAAGTAGAAAAGAAGCACAAGAACCTTAAAAATGTATCAAGATCCCAAACTTATGTCTAAAATAGTACCAATGATCAATTAGTTTTCACTGTTAGTATTTTAAGATGGCACATCAGACCCTTTAGGAAAGGAAAACCTGCTTAAGACCATCTTTAGTGAAAACATCAAAACTTACAAATTATTTTACAACATTACAAATGATAGGGCATATTTTTTTATGTAAAGGAGTACCACCCCCATTTCCACTGTAAGTAGCTCAAAGTTATAACTCCCAGTCAGTGCCTTTAATAGAATGTGTATATAATTAGGATTGTTTTTGCTCTTACTTCGTTGTTCGCTTAATAAATCATCAAGTAGGGATGAGCATTTGATACTTGGTACCAGTACCGAATTTCCCATACCGACTTTTTTCGATACCCACATTTTGGCGTTTTCTGTATCGGTACTTTCGGTACCAGCATTTTACCAAAACTTACCTTCGAATACCGATACCGTACCCATACCGAACATTTTCAGTATTGGTACCCATATTTGGCAATTTTCGGGACCGGTACCGCGCTCATCCCAAACATCAAGTATGGAGGTATCATTACATCTAACTGTATGCATGTAATGATACATGAAAATGTCACAATAAATTAAAAATCTATCATAAATTATAAACAAACCTGAAGAATGTTGGCACATACGCCCTCACCCTCAAACTACCAGCAGTCGTACAAACACTCCAGTCAACAATTTGGCACTCAAAAAGGTTTGCTAGCCTGAACAAAAGTTATGTGCAAACATTTTAACCGGGGCGCAAATCTACTATCTTTTTCACCAAACGTAGAAATCAAAATAGGATAAAAAAACAACAGAAAATTTGAGGTGGAATAAGTAATAACCCATGGGCTAGGCTTAGTCGGTCCATGATGACTCTAGGTCAAGAGATTCAACTAACTCGCTCAAACTTTGTCAATATGACCAGAAATATTGCATTGTTGTTCCGAGGTGTAAGTAAAATATTGCAATGGTCACCTCCGTATCGAATTCATCCAGGTTACGCTACAATTTGTCATTAGAATTTACTAATAGAACTCGTTTAAATGGATATATGACCTAATGATAATATAATAACAATAACAATGGATTAAAATAAGATTCCAGAAGAAGTACCTAAAAAGGGAGAGATGGACACTGGATTGGGGGGTGAATAAGCCTTCTCAGCCAATGCCTCATTTTTCGATTTTGCACCTGAAATTATCATTAAAAATCCGACCTTCGGTACTCTCGTCAATGCCATAATCTGTATACATGTTTATCAAAAAAGAAAGAAACAAATTAATAATCAGCTATAAAAATTATATGGATTTCAGCCACCAATTCAAATCTAAAAAGTAATGATAATCAAACATCAAAACCTGTGAGAATCCAAGTAAACCATCAATGTGTGCATGTTCAATCATATATTCTTCAATATACTTAGTAAACCTCCATAATCATATGATCAAAGCTACTTAAGCCAGTCAACTTATGACCCGACCCATATATGATGTCCGTAATAACCCTACTATCTGATTTGACTGAGAAAATACATGAGTTATTTGCTTTCCACTTCCAACCGTCGTCGCTTTTACCAAACCTTAATGAACTCACCATTTCCTCCAGAGTCCAGATCTCTAATCTCTGCAAGTTAAACATCAGTCAACATAGTTATCAGTCTTAATTTTTATAGAGTAACTAATATGACACATAACTTTGAGTCAATAAAAAAACACACACACTTTCTTTATTCTAATAGTTAACATAGTTATCAGTTTACACGTTTGACCCACCTAACCATAAAAAAACATTTATAAAAAAATGCACCTTCAATTTTTTAACAACAAACATGCATTTTTGACAACACTATAATGTATTTTATATACTCTTTTGATAATAGAAAAATACAACAAAATTTTAAAGAAACGCGGACCCATCCTGTTTGAAAACGTAAACAAACCATGAAGTAAATAAACCAATACAGATGAAGATACGAATCAAAATCAGATAGAAAAAAAAATAAATATAGATTCTATAAGATAGAAATAAAAAAACACTACTTCTGATAAGGTATGCAAAATTTATGCATCTACTCAATACAAAAGGCATAACAAATTCAATATAGATATGAATACAAAAGGCATAACAAATTCATATACCAAATTTGATTAAAATATAGGTGATACAAACCAAACAACCCCAAATCATAGCCAGAACCATCACCACTGGCATCTCTGTTATCATCAACCATCACCACCGTCATCTCGGAAATTAGTACCAGTGATATACCTTTAGAACCCTATTACTAATGTTGTCAGCTAATTCGCCGGAATTCTCGACTCAATCTCCATTTGATTCGTTGATTAAACAAACCCTAACATCTCAAATTTAACAAAATTAACATCCTAACCTAATATTAAACAAACACATTTCAAAATTAAAACAAAAATCAACAAAACAATCTTACTATAATGTATCAGGCAACCCAATAATCGTGACGCTCCATTCAATTGAAACATATTGTTTTTGTCAGCAAAACGGGTGGAGAATCCATCAACAGGATGGTTACAATCGTGACGCTCTATTCGATTGAGACATAATAGCAAGGGTTGAAGATGATAAAGATCCTGGATTAGAGTTTTCGAACATATATGAAGAACAAAAAGATTAAACATAAATTAAAGCTTAAAGATTAGAAGAAAACATACCTTCTGCTGGTTGCTTTAGACTGAGATCTAGGATGTGATGGAACAGAGAGATACAACGATGTAACAGGAAGAGATATATGAAACTGAAATTAGGGTTTTAAGATTGATTGGAGAGAGAGATGTATTATGAAAGCGTGTTTGAGAAATTTTTCAATTGATTGATGATTGTTGCGGTTTCCATATGAACACCACAGCGGTTTCAAATTTGAATTGAATTCAGGAAGATGGAGCAAAAACCTATTGCCGCTCATATGAAAGTGAAGGAGAATTGAGGAAAAGGAAATTGCCGCTCAAAAAAACAATTCTCTGGCCAAAGAGCAATGCCACATCAAAGTCAAAAAGTCAACCTTTATTTTGCTTTAGTATAATAGATAGATATGCAACTTTGGATAAAACAATAAATTGCTTGCATTTAGATTATTGGTCGGATTTAGGAAGAACAAAAGGGTAGTGGTCGTGATGATTTTTCAATGTATTGTATTATAAATCATAAGAACCACTCCATGTTATGTTTAGTGTTTTGACCTTCGATCCACATATGTAACAAGGACAACCACGTCATTTTTCCGGTATAATTCGAATAGAAACATGTAAAGAATTGTGAAAAAATGAGATATAATTAAATAGCATATCAAATCTATTGAATCTTAAAATTTAGTAACATCTGATAATCGAGTAACATTTACTATTCTTGAAATAACAATAGCTTCTTTATTTTCATCCAATACAAGTCTTACGTGTATTATCCATATTAATATTCGTATGTCAACATTTAACATAATATTCTTCCAAAATATATATTTCAACGTTAAAAACACAAATATCAAATTATGTTTATACTTTTTGCAACGTTAAAAACACGAATACCTAAGGGTGTGCATATTGACACACCAATATGCCTATTTGCACACTAAATCCTACCTGCATCTACGCTGCGTATAGACCTATACGCAACGTAGGTAGAGGGTGAGTACACGACCAGTCAGTCAACCTCGTACACTGTTAAATCATGTATACATACGCTGCATATAGGTCTATACGTAGCGTATGTACAAGGTACCTATACGCAACGTATAGAGCTATACGCAGCGTATGTCTGCATGATTTGACATTGATACGATGTTGTCTAGGCACGTGAATAAAGTTATACGCCGAGTATTGAGCTATACGAGGCTGATAATTGTGAATTCAAAACAGTATTTAGACATCCATCTCTGCCTACGAATTCAAAACAATATATCATTCCCCACTTCCTCAGTTATTTACTTCATCGGTGGAGCTAAAATGTCATCATGTTGGGATGATAATTATTTCTTTAATTGGTATTATAACGACTCGTGGGGAGTAAATGATGCTAATGAGGAGGATGTTGTGTCTGGTGTCCCTGTTGATCAAAACATACAGTTGCCATACTTGAACGAAGCTCCGACTACACCTGTTGATGAACCATATTACCTGGCGCATCAAGTGTATCCGAATTACGGATACGGGTATGAATATCTATACGTGCAACAAGGTAATTCGGACGTAGGATACGGTGCTGAGAATGCCCCTGTTGATGAACCATATTACCCGACACAACAATCATATCCGAATTACGGATACGAGTGTGAAGTTTCTTACGTGCAGCAAGATAGTTCGAATAGATACGGTGGATACGGTGATGAGCTTCCTAAGACACCACTGTATGATGATTATCAACCCTCTAACCCAGGCAATCCGTTTCAAATTAAGCAGGTATCACATTATTATTAATTGTTTTGTTAATACTTTTTTAACGAATAAAAGATCATTATTTAAAACAGAGACGATTACAGACTAATAGCAGGTTAATATTAATATTTATATAATTGTTAAAATTTGTATTATTGTTAGAATCCTTATTATTATTGTTAATATTGTATTATTGTTAGAATTCTTAATAATATTATTATTTTTAAAATTATAATAATTATTATTGTTAAAATTATAATAATAATTATTATTGTTAATATTGTATTATTGTTAGAATTCTTAATATTATTATTATTGTTAAAATTGTAATTATTATTATGATTGTTAAAATTATAATTATTATTATTGTTAAAATATTATTATTAATTGTTTTGTTAATATTAATATGTATATACTTATAAATATTTTTATTATTGTTAGAATCCTTATTATTATTGTTAATATAGTATTATTGTTATAATTCTTGATATTATTATTATTGTTAAAATTATTATTATTATTATTATTATTATTATTATTATTATTATTATTGTTAATATTATAATTATAGTTATTATTGTTAAAATTATAATTATTATTCTTATTGTTAATATTTGTATTGTTGTTAGAATTCTTAATATTATTATTGTTGTTGTTGTTGTTGTTGTTAAATTATAATTTTTAATATTTTTGTTAATATTATATTGAGTTAATTACACAGATGGACCCTATGGTTTATAGCTAGTTTCACCTTTAGGTACTAACTTTTTTTAACAGGTTTAGATTTTATGGTTTTAATTTTGTAACACCTTTGGGTACTAACACCAAAATTAGTTAATTTTATCAATATAATGACTAAAATACCCTTCCATTTTTTTTTAATTTTATCAATGTAACACCTTTGGGTACTAACACCTAATTTTATTTAAGTTTAAATCAATTTTACAAAATCCATTTATTTTTTTATTTTCATCTTTTTATTATATCTCTTAATTAATATAAAATCTATTTATTTTTTTATTTTCATCTTTTTATTAAATTTCTTATTTAACATAAAATCTACTAGTTAAATCAGTATTTTTTTTTGTTCATTTATATTTTACTATTTTAGAACTTATACAGTTTCTATATTTATTATATTGATCACTGAGATATAAATTATTTTAAATTATTCTCTTATTAATTAAATATATATTATAACAACCCTAAAGAAAACCGACACCCTCATAAATTTTTCGACACCCCAATGTATTTTAAAATATCCTAATATGTCTTAAAATACACCCCATACGTGAAAACGGGCCCCGTATACATTAAATATTATTAAAATTAATTAAAAATCAAGATTTTGGGTTTGTGTCACACCCCGATATTTTCACGTATTACCGGTGGGCCCGGTGGGGAGTATCGTGACGTAGTTGATATCATCATAGTCAAACAACACAATTTAAATGCACAACGGAAGCAAAGGATAAATAAATTACAATCCGATTCAAAAGTAATATTTAATATTACAACGGAATGTAAGATGGATCCACAGGCGGATCTTAAAACAGAAAGATAACATTTGTTCAACAGACTTTAGGCATCTAGAAATTGCAAGATTCCCTATTAACGCCCTGAGCTTCCAGCCAATTACGTACAGTACCTGTAACTTAATCTTTTTGGAAAAATACGTCAGTTTACACTGGTAAATACAATTAACTGACTCATTTTGAAAATGTTTTTAGAAAATTGATTTGAATGCACATGGCACAAAACTTTTTATAACTTGTGATAATTATTTATATATAAACTTGTAAAATAATTACATGTTCGTTATACGTTCAGTAGCCCGGGTTGAATACCAGGTTAAAGATTAATAGACACACCACATGGTATAGTCCCGCGGCGAGTTATTCTCGTAACCGGCGGTTATACCTTATTATTTATATATGCACTGGCGGGTGTACGCCTACACCCCGTGCTAAGGCCGTGGCCATTTCATGAATGATGCCAAGGATATCCGGGACATGGTCATTAACCCCCCCCCCCCAAAGGCTTTAAGCAAACACAACAATTTAAACGGGTCATCTCAATAAAGTAACCTTCATACGATTAAAAATTCAATGCCCGACCAAGCGGTATTTTATATACCGTACCCCAAGCCCGTATAAGGGAAAATAAGTTAAAAGTATTTACCTGAGCTTAAAAATGCAATTTATACTCAGCCGTATATCCTAATCAGCAAGTGCAAGTACCTTTACTGGGGCTCTTAATCTGGAACGAAGGTTTTTAATTACCTATTAGATTCCTAATGGGTCTTAATTAAGCCTATGCTTAGACCGGTTAGTTTTAAAGGGGGATACGGTTCAAAACGCATGATTAAGCGAAGGCCGGATTAGAATGTGGTTTAGACCCGACAAGCTTGTATACTTGTGTAATAAGGGTAAACTAAACACATTCTGGATTTTGAGATAAAAATGATAAGGTTTGACCCGTTTCGGCTAATTTATGCAAACTAGTTACATAAGCCGATCCGAACGCGAAAAGTGCGTAACGGGTAAGCAAAAGAGTCATGAACAGGTTTCCTAAGTTAATATGCCTTTAATATGTTGTGATATCAGTAGGATACCTTCCATTATGCCCAAAGCGAATTTAAAACCAATTTATGCCCCGTAGGGGTATTTTGGTCATTTTAAAGGTTATAAGAGAGTTTAAATATAAATCTGAGTTTCAGGTTTGATATATTCAGTAAAAATACTTATTTTTATAAGTCATAACAGTAGGGTATGTCATATATGTGAAATTTACCTTTTATAACCAAACTATGCACCGTAGGGGCATTTTGGTAATTTCACATAAACTTTAAAGGTCAAAACAGGGAATCTGAGTTAAAAAATTTTCTTTACTGTTAAAATATAAAAATTTTCTTTAAACATCAGTAGGTATCAAGTCCCATATATTTAAAGTAGTTTTAATACATACTATGCGTTTAAAACGCGTAAAAAGACGGTTTTAAGCGATTTCCGGGTTTTTAAAGAAAAGCTGATATTTTTATCATTCCAGAAGACTCAAAATATTTTATTTATTATATAAAATCAGTAGCAAAAGGTTTGGTATCAAAATATTATGTAAAACTTATTTTATAGGCCAAAAGGGCAAAACCGACAATTACCGAATCAAAGCTATAACCCTATGTTATGCTCAGCCTAAAAATAAATAAAAATCTTTAAAAATTCCAAAATATTATTTTACATCAGTAGGTAAAAAGTTTGGTATAAAAAATTTGGTTTAGATAGGCTTTATGCTAATTACGCCGTTTAATTAATAAAAAACTTTCTAATTACCCTATTGAGCATAACTCTTAATCTAGACCTCAAACTGATGTCAAAATTTAGGGACATGTTTATAAATCAGTAATAAAAATTATTGTCCTCTCACATTTTCAAAATTCTTGTTTTAAGGTCAAATGGGCATATTGGTCAACATTTAGGCATATAACGGAAACATGCATATGAATTGGATAACTAATGAACCAAGTTGTATAATCACAGAGGGTTATACTAACATGTAACCTGGTCCTAATAAAGCTCTAAGGCATTTCTAAATCATGCTACATTGGGTCAGAACAGAAAGTCAAAGCAAAAGTCTAATTATGCGACTTTAGGTTCTGAACCAAGCTTAAACTGAAAATTGTCGGGTTGAACATGTTTAGACATGTTCTTACATTAATTACCAAGTTATATAAGTGATAAAACAGGTTCCATAGCTCCTACATTGTTAATTATGCGTTTATGCGAAAATTTGCTTTCTGTTGACTTTTTATAATTAATTTTGACCCGACAATTGGCTTAGTTAGAGTGGGAATTAGAGGGTGCCCTTTTAAGGGTTTATTACCCACATAATTACCAACTCATAGGTACTTTCAATTCGAGAATTGACTAGACCATTAGTGATTAATCACTAAGTCAAACCTTAATTACGACGGTTTTGACTTTAGGCCATTAAACTAATAAAACGCGATTAAAAGAGGTTACGGATACTTACAAGGGTCCAATGGACTGAATAGAGGTTCCAAAAATGTCTAGGATCCTCTTCAGAATTGAGAGAAAGCAGATTTGAAAAGAAAAGTGCAAATGTTTAAGTGGGTGTTCACTCCTATTCATAGTATTTTGAAAGGAACAAGATTGTGACAAGTGTTTCAAGGGTTTGAGAGATTGTTACAGGTGTTATACCACTTTTTAAGTCAGTGGGCAGCCCCTAGAGTGAATTATGTGTGAGTGGAAACCAGAAACCAACAGCAGATTTGAATAAAACTGATTTCAGCAACTTTGAAATATTACAGAACAGCCCCTGCACTTGTTATTTGCCATTTCTGACACATTTAAAGCCCGTTAACTTCATTTCAAGTCTCTACTATGATGCCTAAACATAGGGGACACGAAACATGCTCAAAAATATGTCGGATGTCGGTTCGTTTGGCCGTACGGTCACGTTGTTCGTCTAATTACGACGAAACACGAACAGATGCGAAAAACGACCCAAATTACGCGACGAATGGAATTTTATCATGCCGATCACTAAAATAAAATATTTTAGTGGTTACATAAATTTTTGGGTGTCCGGATATATTCAGAATGTGTGATATGCGCAAAAATGCAAACTTGTGCACTTTTTGACACTTTTAGTCCCTGCATGATTTAAAAGTTTATTTTTGCGCACGAAACACCTCTGAGCCTATTTCTAAGCTAGGTAAGGGATAATTAGGGTATGTTTAACTCATGGTCATATTCCGGAAGGTCTGTTACCATACGAATCGGCATACTTTTGCAGTTTGACGCAATTAGTCCTTTAATCACTCAAAGTGGCGCGAAATGTCGTTTAATGATATCCAAACCTTCCATGGCCCATAATGGTCATTCCCAAGCATATACTTAAATATTACTACGCTCTCGTTCGCTTAAATGGTCACCAAGAGGCGTAGATTCAAAAGTTGATGCTTTAGGTCCCTCTATTAAACATATTGACACTTTTAGTCCCTCTAACTTGCAAAGTTGCGCGTAACCTTACTTATAGGCATAAAAACCTTAGACGGCCAATAATTTGCATTCCATAGAGTATAATCAAATACCATGATGCTCCCGGTTTGTTAAAAGGTCACTCATAGGTAAGAATTAACATGTTGATGCTTTTAACCCTTCATTGCGCAAACCTTCAATTAATTCCGCAAACGGCTACACTCGATTGCCAAGTGGCTCATTTGTGAATATAAATATCGTCAGAAGTTATTTAGAACTTATTTTAGGTATGCTAACACTTCCAGTCCTTTCATAATCAAAGTTTTCTATTTTTCAAAAAAATTAGTCCCTTAAATTCAATGTTTGACTTCATTAGGGTTTATTACACGTGTCGATACATCGTTGGACGTGATTTTACAAGGTGTTACAGTTTGAGGCGGGCCTCGTAAGCCACCCTTAAACCTTACGCGGGCCACGAGAGTTCAAAAATGTGGTGCAGCCCGGTGCTGACACGTGTCCGACTCGTGTTGAACCTACTAGCTGACCCGGATCAGCTACGCCGTTGACCATAGTTGACACGGGCCGTGTAGCCCTTTGTTATACTTTACGCGGGCCGTGTAAAAGTCAAAATCAGCCCCTATATAATGGGAGCTCGGGATATCAGTTTCAGTCGCTCAGTTTCTTTTCTTTCTTACGAATTTCCACATAGTAGAAGCTATACTCGGGTATAATACCCCCTAATTAATGAAGTTCTACTCCGTTGTAAGTATCATAACCCCTGGATACATATTAGATACGCTGCCCAATTGATCTAGGGTTCCGTAACGGCTGTCGTGGTTCTGCCCGACATAGTCGTTGGAATGCCGTCTCGGGGAGGGTATTACTAATGTTAAAATGGGTTATTATACTAACACGTGTGCATTTGTGTAATTTATAGATTATCACCAGGAAACCCTTACAGAAAATCTAAGACAGCAATGTGAGTTTATCCGCTTTGTGTTAACCTTTTTGTGAACTATTTTACAAAACCTTAAATGCTTAACAATGAGATTAAGCAGTGATTGAGTATTTGTAAGGATACAATTATCATGAGTATGTTGGGGTTTTGTATACAAAATTTGTTACCACCTGGTCAAGGAGTAACATTTCCACAAGTCGGGTCTGACAGTACCATGGATGTTAATTGATATGACTTGGAAACAAATATAATTGCGAGACAACCCTCAATACTGTACAATGGTTTTATTAAACTTGATTAAACTGGGATTCACTCACCAGTATTTCCCACTGACAAAATGTTTTTAAACGCGTTTCAGGTAACAAAATGTGAAAGCCAAATAGAAGCCAGCTGGACAGCACTGAAGGCTCGGAAAAGTGGCAATAAAGTTACCTAAAATAAAATAGATGTTTTTATTAAATAAAATAGGATTTATTCCTATGAAAATGTGTGTACTGCAAACTTGGGTTTTATCCCATGTGTTTAATATTATGAAAATATGGTATTTTACTCTGATTAAATATTTCCTAACTACAGTCCTGATGAAAATTCCGCTGCCAAATTAGACAATACGCGATACCACTGAAACTGGCTCGCGCCCGCCCGTTCCCGAGGAGATAGGGATCGGGGGCTGTGACAGAAGGTGGTATCAGAGCTAAGCCACTGATTCAGCCACAGAAGCGTTCTGCTGACATCAAAATTCGAATTGTTAGGAAATAAATCATGGGAATACATGCATAATTGTATTTCTTGTTATGTGTTATTTGACTATTTGTTAGTTTACAGTGTGAGCGACCAAGGACCATCTGACGCGTACCGTCAATTGTCTGGTTCGCCTATAAGCGAAGGTGCCTCTTCTCAGCCTGCCCTCTTGGAGTACTCTGCTGATACGGAAGAATGAATATTCGTGTTTAAATCTCAGTCCGAGGAGCCATTCCCTCAGAAAAAGAGAGGATGGTTTAGTCTAGGGGCACATGAGCGTAGGAAGCGTATGAAAAAGTTACAAGACCAGAGAGTACTAGCCGCAGCCAAAAGAGAAACCGATGCCTATGCCCAGGATATGCTTAATAGGGGTATAGCCAATATCCACATCCTTGCAACCACTGCAGCTGACCCTAACCTGGAACAAATGTTAGCACCCCAACCACAACCACCAATTCCTGAGTAACCAATGGAGATAGAAAACCCTGAAAATCAAGTAGAAATGCATGATTTCAATCCGGAGGAAATACCTAGGGTACCAGCCCCAAATCCCTTAGACCCAAATTACGATCCGTGGTGGGATGACGTTAGAGACTATGTGCAACGCTACCCGATACATGAAGACACGCCCATGCCGAACCTAGGAGCCTACCCAGGTTTGGACCCTCTAGATCCCTATTACAATAATGATGTATACATTAGGGAGATTTTAGAGAATCCTTACCAATTCCAGGCACCTACACCTCCATACCAGGAACCCGCACCCCAGATTCCGAACCCAGTCCTAGAACCTGCACCCCCAATGAGTGCAGAAAACGTACAAGAACTTAGGAAATTTGGTGAGGAAATTTTAGAGAGTAGTGAAAGAATGAGACAGGTGGGAGAGCGACTCGTCTGGAAATACGACGAGCGCAATATGGATTTCTGGATGAATCCATATCCATGAATGTGATGGTAGAAACGGTAGTAATAATAATAATAATAATATGTGTGTATGTGTATGAAAAAAAACAACTACGGATGCCTATTATTAGTAGTGTAACTTTAAATTTCGGTCGGTATTGTAATTTTAATTTCAATTTCAGTACTGGTGTGTAATAGATGCATATTATATGAATAGAGTAAAGTCGCAATGATCGACGCTTTTGACCAAAATGCGTGTCATGTGATTGGCTATATTAAATATTATTTTGTGATATTAATACATGGTAAATGTTTAAAATTCAGATGGCCGACGAAGGAAATCAAGAAAATCTGAATAACGATAACCAGAGTAACATTAACTTTGTTAATGAAAATCCGAGCATCAATAACAATGGAAACCAAGTGGATAATAGTGTTATCCAACACATAGTGGCACTAGGAATTATAGATGCAATGCCATATATTCTTCAAACTGTTAAGGATGCGGAAAATAAAAGTAAACATAGCAGTAAGCGACCAACTGAACCAGAAAACAGTGTAAACAATGGACCCGTACTTCAAGTGCCCATTCCCAAAAGAAGAAGAACCATGCCTTATGGTTGTTCTTATAAAGAATTCTGGTCCTGCAACCAATAGAATTCTCGGGTAATGAAGGACCCATTGCAGCTCTACGCTGGATAGAAAAGATTGAGTCTGTTTTAAAAATAAGCAAGTGTGCTGAAGAAGACAAAATAATGTTTGCTTCTAATCTATTTAAAAACTCAGCCTTAGAATGGTGGAACACTATCCTCCAGTCAAGAGGAAGTGATAGGATTTAGAACATGGAGTGGGAGGAATTTAAGAATATGGTAGAAAGGAAATTCTGCCCTCCCAATGCAAAGTAACAGATAACGAATAAGTTTCTTAACCTAAGGATGACCGGGGTAGATTGTAAGGGTTATACTACCACATTCTTTGAATATGCTAGAATAGTACCAACCCTTGCATCACCTGAACCGGTATTAATCTCCCGTTATATCTGGGGTTTAATTGGAGAGATTAGACATGTAGTCAAGGCAGCTAGACCCCAAACTATAGAAGAAGCTGTAGAACTATCCAATACCTTGACTGATGAATTAATCCGTACTAGAGAAGAAGACCAGAGGAGAAACCTAGCTCAAATACTTACCCAAGAATTTCGTTCTGGGAATTCCAACCGTAGGAATATAGGTTCTACCTCTGCACCATTCTGCAAAGCTTGTAAGAAGAAGCATTCGGGAAAATGCTTCGCTCACTGCAACTTATGTAAGTTACCAGGACACAAGGAAGAAGATTGCAGGAGAAAATCCAGTAATGGATTATGGTTCAATTGTGGAGAAAAAAGTCATATCAAGCCGAACTGTCCAAAACTAGCTCCAGTCGCGAACAACAAGAACACTAAAAATGCTAGAGCATTTGTGCTAACAGCAGATGAAGCCAAAATGATTCCGGACGTCATAGCCGGTACGTTTTTAGTTAATGATATATTTGCTAAAGTATTATTTGACTCTGGTGCAAACCAAAGTTTTATTAATACTTCATTTTGCAAACTTCTTAATCAATCATTAACTAAACTTCCACAAGAATGTCTAGTAGAGACCGCAAATGGAGAAACGATTAGGATTTCTGAAATCTTGCAGGAAGCAAGAGTAGAAATTTTAAACCAAAAGTATATTGCGAACTTGTACCCAATGAATCTGACAGGATTTGATATCGTATTAGGAATGGATTGGTTAATAGCCAATAAAGCTAATATTTGATGTGATCAAAAGTCAATTCAAGTAAATTCACCAAAGGGTGAAAAGATCACAATTAAAGGTGATAAACCATCTAGATCCACTAAATTCATCTCTGTGATGAAAACTGCAAGTTATATAAGAAAAAGATCTATAGTGTATTTGATTTCTACAATCACTAACACTAAAGGAAAAGACCTAAAAGATATTCCAGTAGTATCTCAGTTTTCAGATATATTTCCGGAAGAATTACCAGGACTACCGCCGGACAGAGAAGTTGAATTCAGAATCCACCTACTACCAGGAACAGCACCGATTGCCAAAGCACCTTACCATTTGGCACCCGCAGAAATGCAGGAACTAAAGAAACAATTAGACGAATTGTTGGAGAAATGATTTATACAGCCAAGCTCGTCGCCATGGGGAGCACCAATTTTATTCGTTAAAAAGAAGGACGGATCAATGCGTATGTGCATTGACTACCGTGAATTGAACAAGGTCACAATTAAGAATCGGTATCCATTACCAAGAATCGATGATCTATTTGATCAATTGCAAGGAGCTTGATTTTTCTCAAAAATCGATTTAAGGTCAGGATATCATCAAGTAAAGGTACAGGAAGAGGACATTCCTAAAATCACATTTAGAACAAGGTATGGTCATTATGAATTTACTGTCATGCCATTTGGTTTAACCAATGCCCCAGCCGCATTTATGGACATGATGAACCAAATATGCAAGCCATATTTGGATAAATTCATAATTGTTTTTATTGATGATATTCTCATTTACTCTAAAAGTAAAGAGGAACATGCAAAGCATTTGCACGCACTATTAAGTCTATTAAGAAAGGAAAAGCTTTACGCTAAATTTTCAAAGTACGAGTTTTGGTTAGAGCAGGTACAGTTTCTTGGACACTTAGTTAACCATGAAGGAATTCATGTAGATCCATCCAAGATCGAAGCGATTACCAAATGGAAGACCCCTGAATCACCAACCGAGATTAGAAGTTTCTTAGGATTGGCTGGTTATTATAGAAGATTTATTCGAGATTTTTCTAGAATAGCCATTCCTTTAACTAAGTTAACATGTAAATCCATTAAGTTTGAATGGGGACCAAAACAAGAAGAAGCATTTAGAATTCTTAAGCAAAGACTAACCCATGCACCCATACTAGCATTACCAGAAGGAACTGAAGACTTTGTAGTCTATTGTGACGCTTCCAAACTAGGTTATGGATGTGTGTTGATGCAACGTCAAAAGGTTATAGCTTACGCATCCAGACAACTTAAGAATCATGAAGAGAATTATTCAACCCATGATCTAGAATTAGGAGCTATAATTTTTGCCCTTAAAATTTGGAGACATTACCTTTATGGTAGTAAGTTTACCGTATTCACTGATCATAAAAGTTTAAGATATGTTTTTGGACAAAAATAATTGAATATGAGACAAAGACGCTGGATGGAGATGCTTAGTGATTATGATTGTGATATTCAATATCATGAAGGAAAAGCAAATGTAGTGGCTGATGCTTTAAGCTGAAAGTATCACGAAAAGCCAAAAAGGGTACGTTCTCTTAAAGTAGATTTAAATGATCAAATTAGAAAAGCACAAGAATCAGTAATCAAGGATGATACTGAAAAACTAAAAGGTATGATTAAGGAATTAGAACAAGGAACATATGGAATTTGGAGATTCCATAAAAAGAGAATATGGATACCTAAATTAGGAAACCTGCGTCATCGTATATTAGAAGAAGCCCATAAGTCTAAATATACAATGCATCCTGGAAATGATAAAATATACCAGGATTTAAGAAAAAATTTCTGGTGGATAGGAATGAAAAAGGACGTAGCAACCTATGTTTCTAAATGTTTAACTTGTTCACAAGTTAAAGCTGGACATCAGAAACCCTCAGGTTTGTTACAACAGTTAGAAATGCCAGTGTGGAAATAGGAATTGATAACAATGGATTTTGTTTCTAAATTACCCAAAACAAAGAAAGGTAATGATACAATCTGGGTGATTGTAGATAGACTAACTAAGTCAGCTCATTTCCTACCAATGAAAGAAACTTTCAGTATGGAACAGCTAGCTAAATTATATGTAAATGAAATAGTTTCATTACATGGAATACCTTTATCAATTGTTTCTGATAGAGACAGTCGTTTTACCTCTCATTTTTGGTCAAGTTTCTAAAAGGCAATGGGAACCAAGTTGAATCTGAGCACAGCTTATCATCCTCAAACAGACGGACAAAGCGAAAGGACAATTCAGACAATGGAAGACATGCTCAGAGCTTGTGTAATTGATTTCGGAGGTAATTGGGACGATCATTTACTTTTAATAGAATTCTCTTATAATAACAGTTATCACACAAGTATCAATGCTGCACCATTCGAAGCACTTTATGGACGAAAGTGCCAAACCCCAGTCTGTTGGGCAGAAATTGGGGAAAAACAACTATCTGGACCTCAGATAGTGCAAGAAACAACTGACAAAATCATTCAAGTCCAGGAACGACTGAAAGCAGCACGAGATCGACAGAAGAGCTATGCCGATAACCGACGCAAACCGTTGGAATTTCAAGTAGGAGATAAAGTATTATTAAAAGTCTCTCCTTGGAAAGGAGTGGTAAGATTCATCAAAAGAGGAAAGCTAAGTCCCAGGTATATTGGACCTTTTGAGATTATTAGAAGAATAGGACCTGTAGCTTATCAGCTACAACTTCCAGAGGAAATGGCAGGAATACATGATGTGTTTCATGTATCTAATCTCAAGAAATGCTTAGCTGATGAATCACTTATGGTACCTCTAAAGGATATAGAGGTAAATGAACAACTCAAGTTTGTAGAAAGGCCTCTGCAAATTGAAGACAGGAAAGTCAAGAACCTCAAGCACAAGAGACTAGTTCTGGTCAAAGTGAAGTGGGACTCCAAAAGAGGACCAGAGTATACATGGGAGTTTGAATCAGAAATGCAAAGAAAATATCCACACTTGTTCCAATAGATCTCGAGGACGAGCTATAAAACAAGGTGGGGAGGATATAACAACCCTAAAGAAAACCGACACCCTCATAAATTTTCCAACACCCCAATGTATTTTAAAATATCCCAATATGTCTTAAAATACACCCCATACATGAAAACGGGCCCCGAATACCTTAAATATTATTAAAATTAATTAAAAATCAAGATTTTGGGTTTGAGGCGGGCCGTGTAAGCCACCCTTAACCCTTACACGGGCCGTGAGAGTTCAAAAATGTGGCGCAGCCCGGTGCTGACACGTGTCCGACTCGTGTTGAACCTACTAGCTGACCCGGATCAGCTACGCCGTTGACCATAGTTGACCCAGGCCGCGTAGCCCTTTGTTATACTTTACGCGGGCCGCGTAAAAGTCAAAATCAGCCCCTATATAATGGGAGCTCGGGATATCAGTTTCAATCGCTCAGTTTCTTTTCTTTCTTACGAATTTCCACATAGTAGAAGCTATACTCGGGTATAATACCCCCTAATTAACGAAGTTCCGCTCCGTTGTAAGTATCATAACCCATGGATACGTATTAGATACGCTGCCCGATTGATCTAGGGTTTCGTAACGGCTGTTGTGGTTCTACCCGACGTAGTCGTTGGAATGCCGTCTCAGGGAGGGTATTACTAATGTTAAAATGGGTTATTATACTAACACGTGTGCATTTGTGTAATTTATAGATTATCACCAGGAAACACTTACAGAAAATCTAAGACAACAATGTGAGTTTATCTGCTTTTTGTTAACCTTTTTGTGAACTATTTTACAAAACCTTAAATGCTTAACAATGAGATTAAGCAGTGATTGAGTATTTGTAAGGATACAATTATCATGAGTATTTTGGGGTTTTGTATACAAAATTTGTTACCACCTGGTCAAGGAGTAACATTTCCACAAGTCGGGTCTGACAGTACCATGGATGTTAATTGATATGACTTGGAAACAAATATAATTGCGAGCCCGCCCTAAATACTGTACAATGGTTTTATTAAACTTGATTAAACTGGGATTCACTCACCAGTATTTCCCACTGACAAAATGTTTTTAAACGCGTTTCAGGTAACAAAATGTGAAAGCCAAATAGAAGCCAGCTGGACAGCACTAAAGGCTTGGAAAAGTGGCAATAAGGTTACCTAAAATAAAATAGATGTTTTTATTAAATAAAATAGGATTTATTCCTATGAAAATGTGTGTACTGCAAACTTGGGTTTTATCCCATGTGTTTAATATTATGAAAATGTGGTATTTTACTCTGATTAAATATTTCCTAACTACGGTCCTGATGAAAATTCCGCTGCCAAATTAGACAATACGCGATACCACCGAAACTGGCTCGCGGCCGCCGGTTCCTGAGGAGATAGGGATCGGGGGCTAAGACATATATATATCACCATAAGCAAACCAGAGCTCTTGAGAATCAGGCATTTTGCATCAATGGAGTTCGAGCGTGGGTATCGACCCTATTACTCGAAGTTCGCGACATATTTTTAGAGCTCCACATCTAATATGTCCATATATGCCCACCTGAAATTAAAATACTAAAAAATATAACGTTAATTAGAAAAAAAGAAACTGTATAAGTTCTAAAATAGTAAACTGTAAATGAACAAAAAAATACTGGTGTAACTAGTAGATTTTATGTTAAATAAGAAATTTAATAAAAAGATGAAAATAAAAAAAGAAATAGATTTTATGTTATATAATAAAAAGATAAAAAAATAAATAGGTTTTGTAAAATTGATTTAAACTTAAATAAAATTAGGTGTTAGTACCCAAAGGTATTACATTGATAAAATTAAAAAATGGAAAGGTATTTTAGTTATTATATTGATAAAATTAACTAATTTTGATGTTAGTACCCAAAGGTGTTACAAAATTGAAACCACAAAACCTAAACCTGTTAAAAAAAAGTTAGTACCCAAAGGTGAAACTAGCTACAAACCATAGGGTCCATCTGTGTAATTAACTCTATTATATTTGTATAATTGTTAAAATATGTATTATTGTTAAAATACTATTAATATTTTTATTGTTAATTACTTAACTATTTTTTAGCGTTTCATGTCTTTAATTGATCTGAAGAATTGGGTACAAGCAACGGGAAAGAAGAATGGTTACGTTATTGTTACCCATTATCGAAAAATATTGGTGGTAGTATGGGGATGGTATGGCTTGTGTGCAACCGTGGTGGTGAGCACCGTAGTAAAGCAACAGTTAGAAAAGTTGGCAGCAAAATAATTGGTTGCCCATTTTCACTACCCGCTGTGCGGGACGTGACGAATGACACGTGGGAGTTGGTAGTGGACAACTCGAAACTTAACTAGTCGTTGATATAAAATATTTTTATTAGTTAGTCGACGTCGTCCGTAACTAGCGTATGTCCGTATCGAGCATCGAAACTTAACTAGTCATTGATATATAATATTTTTATTAGTTAGTCAACGTCGTGCATAACGAGCGTATGTCCGTATCGAGCGTCAAAACATAACTAGTCGTTAATATATAATATTTTTATTACTTAGTCGACGTCGAATCCGTAACGAGTCCAAAATACATAATATTATTTATTTTTATTCGATGTTGTCCGTAACGAGCATACGTCCGTAACGCGCGTCGAAACCGTAACGAGTCAAAAATATATAATATTTTTATTTTTAGCCGATGTCGTCCGTAACGAGCGTACGTCCGTAACGCGCGTCGAATCCGTAACGAGTCTAAAATATATAATATTTTTATTTTTAGTCGATGTCGTCTGTAACACGCGTTGAAACCGTAACGAGTCAAACATATGTAATATTTTTATTATTTAGTTGGTGTCGTCCATAAACGAGCATACGTCTGTAACGCACTTCGAAATCGTAACGAGTCCATAATATATTATATTTTGATTTTTAGTTGATGTCGTCCGTAACGAGCGTAAATATATAATATTTTTATTTTATCGTTGATGTCTGATTATTATTTACTGTCTGGTCTCCTTTTGTGCAGATATCTTCACTAGGGATGGGCATTTGGTATCAAATACCGATCCCGATCCCGTCCCGTACCGATCCTGAAAATGCCATACGCGATTTTTTTTGGTACCGGAAACGGTATCCGCTTTTTGGCATTTTCGGGTTCAGTACCGGTAAAATACCGAATTTTACCTTCAAATACCGCTACCGTACCGATACCATACCGATACCGTACCGACATATTTCGGTATCGGTATCGGTACCCAATTTTGGCGAAATTCGAGATCGGGACGGGAACGGGATTTGCTCATCTGTAACACCCCGAAAATACAAATTCTTATAATACAATAACGTTGGGAATAAATGAGAAAAATAAACTGACTAGGAATTACAATAACCTAGTTAGAAAATGAGTTATGAGTAGTTAAAGAGTTAAAACAAATAAAGAATGAAAGTTGGAGGGCCAAAAGTGTCTAAATGAAAACTAATATTAATAAAACAAAATAAATTAAACTCAGACACACTTGTTTGTGTGTTGTTGAGATCGACGAGAGCAGGGGGCGATCCCCAGCTCCCCTAAAACCCTAGTTTCTACTAAAACCTCCAAATTGAAGGATCAAATCAAGTTCGAAACGAAAATCGAGCATAGATTACTGATCCCCATTGCAAGAAGATCAGAAGGTATGTAAAATTTGGTAAAAATTCTCTACTTGAAAGTTTCATGAATTTAGGGAATTTGAAATTTGTGGATGCATGTGTGATATATATAGATGAAATAGAAACATTGAAATGTCTAGGAGTAAACCCTAGACAAATACATGTTGAAATCATACTTAGTTCTAGCAAAATCCATGAAACACCATTGTAGGTGGTTAGGGGGTGGAGTAAAACTTGATAAACCCTAGGAATTGGGGGTTATTCTAGTGAAATTTGACATGTATGAAGTGATTTCGGAATTCTAGAGATTTTTATTTATGTTAGATGGTTTGATTGATGAAAAATTAGGGCTACATGACAAGTTATGAACTTGTTAATACATTAAGTAAATTGTTGCCCTTAAAGTGTTTGTACAATTCTCTCAAAGAAGACTTAAAACTGAAAATTTAAAGTTAAACCGCGTAATTGTGATGTTTCGGCAAATTATGCGATCTATGATTAAAATGGAGTTCTAAACATGCTATGGTTGAACTCTATAGGAAAAGATACCGGAGCGTCGAGCGGACAAGCCGGTGGTGACTTGCGTTTGAAGGGCGTGCATTGAAGGTATGTAACTTGACCCGTTACATTAAGTGAATTGTTATCAAATTACGTATGGTTATATTGTAGCTTAGAAGTTGCGTTGATTGTAGCGACCATGTTCGTTACTTAAATCCGTAGGTTAAGAATTGGTTAGAAGTCGTTTGGTAGTCATCATAACGGAGGATTCTGTAGATGAGCCAAACGGGTCGAATAATGGTGTACATTGTAGTGTTAGTGTTTTAAAAAAATAGCGATGGCGATAACGATCACAAGAGCATGAAGCCATAAGTTTGGTGATGAAGTCCCAGTGATAATAAGCCCTGGAAGTTGGGTAACAAGCGCCTTATGTTTACTATTACAAAGGTAGCAAAATAAGGATAACTATAAAGGGTCGAATAATTACATAGTGAAATCTTGTTGTCCGGTCCGTAAAATAAACTTTTGGTATGCAAATCATTATAGTTACATCGGTATTGAATTTACAGACGCATAGGAAAAAGAATCACCTAAAACGGACTCACGAGTCAAAAGTTATGATAGTTTTCAGTTATAATTGAAAGTTAGTGATGCTGAACTGATATTCAGCAATAACCTTCTGTCAAAAATGGTCCCTGGCGCTACGCCACGGGTGAGAAAAAAACCCGTCGCGCGACGCGACGGGTGGTGGCGCTACGCGACCACCTTGGGTGGCCCTCGTCGCGCGGCGCGACTGCCCACGGTGGTTAGATTTTTTTGTTTTTGAGTTTGAAACTTAATCAGACTTATATTTAAAGTGTGAAAATTAATCTTTTGTGTTGTTTTGACCCTAGGTGACGATGGACCTAATCCGGATGGCGATCAAGCATCTTGACAAGAACCGAACACGATATTTTGAAGCTTCCGCGATTATTTAATATTTTCAAGTTAATGACTATGTAATTAACACTTAAACACTTGTTCTTTTGTCTTGGAACTCTTAAACTAGTAGTACACATCCTAGATGTTATCTTGGCTAAACTTTTCCTCATTTTGATATAAAATCCAAGGTTTTTGGTATATTAAGGCTTTGTTTATAATAAAATATTATGAAAACGATTAGAGTGTTACAAGTTGGTAATCAGAGCTTAAGGTTGTCAACAAAGTGTTCAGTTCAAGCTTGATTGATCGTGCGGTAAGAATTAATTATTTATGTTAGTAGATTATATTTTATGTAAGAAACAAGATGTAAATCGATGTGCATGGGAAGAGCGTGTTAACGCACTCAAACCCGGAAAGTGCACTAAAGGCGAACGGTTAAAGCAAGTTACGAACTTGGCTAAACCAAAGCGAATAAAGCCATGTTATAAATGAAATGTTTAACGTTTAATGTAAACATTTCAGTTTTAAGATGGCGGATAAAGGTAACGATGATGCAGTGCAGAGAGTCACCGAGCTAACAAGAGAAGTGATTGCCGAGGAGGTTGGAAAGGCAATCGAAAATAGTTTGTCTGGTTTCATCGATAAGATCCAGAACACAGTACTATCAGTGGTTGAGGAAAGAATCAAGAAACTGGAGGATAATACCAATTTAGCAATGGAAAAGTCCGGAGGACGAAAGCCTTGTACATACAAGGAGTTCATGATGTGCAAACCGCCAGTCTATAATGGGGAGGTTGACCCAATCGTATGCCAGCGATGGCTAAGCGATATTGAAGGAGTATTCGAGAGGACCATTGTGATGAAGATGACTACGTAGCTTATGGTACAGGTCAATTAAGGGGTCAAGCGAAAGACTGGTGGGATAACAAAAAGAGAGAGCTTGGCAGCGAAGCGGCTAAGGTCATGACATGGGAGGAGTTTAAGACACCGTTTCTTAAACATCATAGCCCCAAGGCGGTCGTTAATAGAATCAAGTAAGAGTTCATGCAACTTAGGCACAAGGGCGAGACCATAGACAAGATTACGGCAACGTTTATGGATAAGAAGAAGTTTTGCAATGAACTAGTGACGAATGAAGAACAAAAGATATACTACTACTATAACATGTTGAGCACCGAGTATAAGGAGTTTATGACTCCTTCAAAATACGAGACCCTTACCGAGATCATAAATGTTGCCCGGGAACAAGAGATTGAACTGAAAAAGCAGGTTGAACGGGGCGAACGAAGAGCACATGATGTTAATCCAAGCCCTACCAAGAAAGCGCGGACAAACAAAACAGCAAAGAAATCGGATGCAAAAGGCGGGTCGCCAAGTTGCAAAATCTGCGGAAAGGGTCATAAGGGCGAGTGTCGCTTCAAGGACAAACCGTGCCCCATATGTGGTAAAACGGGGCACACGGCGTCTCTATGCCCGGGTAAAGTCTCAGTTTGCTACAAATGTTATCAGCCCAACCACAAAAAGTCCGAATGCCCAGACTTAGTTGGAAAGAGAGATGTTAAAGAATCTCCAGCAGAAGCTCCAAAGGCGAAGGTTAGGTCCTTCCACTTTACCGCGGTTGAAGCGAAAACAAAACCCGATGTGGTCTCAGGTACATTCACAATAAACTCAATTCCCGCACGTGTATTGTTCGATACGGGTGCGAATAAATCCTTCATTTCACATGGATTTATTCGACATCCTTCATTTGTATTAACGAAATTATCCGTGCCCTTAGAAGTTGAAATAGGAGACAACAAAAGTTTTATAGTTTGTGATATTTGTCGAGGCTACAAGTTAAGCATCGATGATGAAGAATACTTGATAGACCTAATCCCAATGTCAATGGGGGAATTTCAAGTAGTTGTTGGGATGGATTGGCTATCTCAGCATCACGCAAAGGTCGTGTGTTTCCGTAAAGAGATAAAGCTAACATCTCCGAGGGGAAAACATGTCACAATATATGGCGAGAAGGGAGGTAATCCTATAATATGCTCGATGATGAAAGCTCACAAGCTCATGAAGCATGGATGTAAGGCATTTATGATATACGCGAATGAGCCCGAGAAAGAATTACCGAAGATTGGAGACGTACCCGTGGTACGTGACTTTGAAGATGTATTTCCGGATGATTTACCGGGAATGCCGCCCGAGCGGGAGGTAGAGTTCGGAATTGAATTAGTTCCAGGTGCGAAACCTGTAGCAAAAGCACCATACCAACTTGCACCATCGGAATTACAAGAATTAATGTCGCAGATTCAAGACTTGCTCGATAAAGGATTCATAAGGCCGAGTGTGTCTCCTTGGGGCGCGCCTGTGTTATTCGTGAAAAAGAAGGACGGAAGCATGCGCATGTGTATCGATTATCGGGAGTTAAATAAACTCACGGTAAAGAATCGATACCCACTTCCGAGAACAGACGATCTATTCGACCAATTACAAGGTGCGAACTGGTTTTCAAAAATTGACCTTAGATCTGGGTATCACCAACTAAGAGTCAAGGAGGAGGATGTACCGAAGACAGCTTTTCGCACTATATATGGACATTACGAGTTCCTCGTGATGTCATTGGGACTGACAAATGCACCCGCGGCTTTTATGGATCTTATGAACCGGGTTTGCAAGCCGATGCTGGATAAATCGGTAATCGTGTTCATAGACGATATTCTGGTATAGTCGAAATGTGAAGTAGAACATGCACGCCACTTACAAGAGGTGTTAGAGACGCTTAGGCAAGAAAAGTTGTATGCGAAATTCTCGAAATGCGCCTTCTGGTTGCGAGAGGTACAATTCCTCGGCCACATCATAAGTGCCGATGGAATATTGGTAGATCCTTAAAAAATAGAGGCCATGTCAAAATGTAGCCCTCCGAAGAATCCCTCGGAGATTAGAAGCTTCTTAGGGCTTGCAGGATACTATAGAAGATTCATTCAGGATTTCTCTAAGACTGCGTCACCGCTAACTAAGCTAACCCGGAAAGAGTAAAAGTTCATTTGGGGTGCCGAACAAGAAAGAGCGTTCCAAGCTCTAAAAGAGAAGTTAACTCAAGCTCTGGTATTAACATTGCCGGACGGGGTCGAAGACTTGGTGGTATATTCGGATGCCTCACTATCGGGGCTCGGATGCGTTCTGATGCAACAGGGCAAAGTTATAGCTTATGCCTCGAGGCAATTAAAAATACATGAAAAGAAATATCCAACGCACGATCTCGAATTAGCTGCGGTAGTGTTTGCGTTAAAAATATGGAGGCACTATTTGTGTTAGGGGTCATTTTCTTTGCATACATATCCTGACCAATATCCTGCCTTTGTTTGTTTATTTGTGACCAGGATGCTGGAAGAGGATATTGCTAACATCTTGGGCGATATCCTGAGGTTTATTGAATTAACCACGTGCAGGTTAATGGCTGAGGCTAGCTAACGGTAAGTGGACTTCTTCTCCTCAAGACTCGGACGAGTTTGTTGAAGAAGAGACGTTGAGCCCGAAAGACCAGGTCTACAACGTTCGATGAAGGAATATTCGGTGGATCCCGGAAGTTTAGGATAGTTTGTTATTTTATCTTTACTATAAATAGATGGGGGCGGATCAGTTTAAGGCACACAATTTTTCACTAACACTCTCGAACATTTTCACTCTCTAGCTCATTGCAAACACCACACTTGTATTCAAATTTCGTTGTAACACATAGTGGATCCGTACCGCATCCTGCACTGTATCCTGACGTTTGAAGTAATAAGAAGAACAAGGCAGCTGTGATTGTCAGCTCCCGAGGTTTTATGCCGGCGATCTAGATTGATCAAGGGCTTTCCTCGTACATCTCGTGTCGTTTACTTTACTTTTGCTCATTGTTTGATCATAGATACAGCTCAATATCCTGAGCCGTATCCTGAATACTGATTTCCTAATTAACTCAACAAAGTATATTTTCAAAAACACTTTCTAGCACACTACCTCACTTTACTAATTTGATCACTTAATTGCTTAGGTAATTTTTGACCAAAACAATTTGGCGCCCACCGTGGGGCAAGTGGTGCTCTCTTTACTAAATTTTTTTTTGAAATCGCTAATCGGCTTTCTATTTTCAAAACTTTTTGCCACATTGTCCATAATGGCCTCAAGATCAAACATGAGTTCCTCTACTGTGTCTGCTATGACTTCTGCTACTACTGGTTCGGTGCTTCCACCACCTCCTCCAAGGATGCCAACCTCTTCACGACCTCAGGATATTATCCCTACTCGCAGTGTTCAGGAATCTGCTCCCGTTTTAGCTTCTAACGATGAAATTTTAACCTTATTTGGAAGTGTGCAGGAACAAATGAGGTAGCAACAGGAAACAAACCAAATGCTTTTAAGGGAAATACAACTCCTGAAGTCTGGCTCGAGCAGATCTGCTGAGGATATTATCACTCCATTACATCCCAGAACGTTGAACTTCAGTTCAGCTGTGTATACTGAGGATAACAGGGGGAATATTGTGCCCAGCCTTCCTCAGAATCATACTCCTGAAATACCCTCCTCGGTCAGGATGTCGACCATAAGGAGCTCAGGATATGCTTCAGGATATGGGCAAAATCCTCCAACAGGTAACGTGTCAAATAATAATAATACTCATGCTACTAACAATAGTGGATCTTTGCAGGATACAGGTGTAACATCAGCACTTACTAGGGAACTTCAGAAGTTGAAGGACATGATATCTAGTGTACCTGGGGTGGTCCAGCCGATCCCGGAAGTGTCCCAAGACAGCCACAAGATATCTCGTTTTGCATATCCTATCTGTGATGCTGAGATCCCAAAGAGATTCCAAACCCCCAACATGAAGCTTTATGATGGGACTACGGATCCTGAAGAGCATATTGCTCAGTATAGGGAAAGAATGGAGATTAACCCTATCCCTCCGGAGCTCAAAGAAGCATGCTTGTGCAAGGGATTTGGTTATACTCTAACAGGATCAGCCTTAAAATGGCTGTTAAACGTTCCTCCTCACTCAATTACTTCGTTTGCTCATTTGGTTAATTTATTTAACAGTCAATTTTCTTGTAGTCGGAGTTTTGAGAAACTAACCAGTGATCTTTACAGGATAACTCAAGGGCCTCAGGAATCCTTGAGGGATTATGTGAACAAATTCAGCCGAGAATCCTTGGATATCCCACATCTTGATGTTGCAACAGCTGTGCAAGCTTTTAAGATGGGATTACAAAAGGATTCTCAGTTTTATCAGGATCTTGTAATGAATCCCTGCAGGAATCTAGACGAAGCTCGTAACAGGGCTTTGAGATATATCCGTCTGGAAGATGACAAGAAGATGCAAGAAAGGATGAATTCATCTAACACTTATGAGTCAACTAACAGGAAGTCAGAATCCTCATTCAAGTCATATCGGCCTAAGCCATATGGTAGAAATGAAAATAAGAGAGTGAATGCTGTCGAAGATGAGGATCTTGAAGAGTATCCTGAGTTGTCTGAATATTGCTTTTCTGTTAACATTCCTGAATTGATGTATGCCATGCAGGGTCTAGGAGACAAGGCTAGGTGGCCTCGAAAGAATCAACAAAAGGCTGATTGGAAAGATAAGTCAAAATGGTGTGCTTTCCACGAAGATTTCGGACATATAACTGAGGATTGCATTGCTCTAAGGAAAGAAATAAGCTATCTTCTAAGCAAGGGATATCTGAAAGATCTCTTAGGAAGAAAGAAGAATAAGGGTCAGGATACTGAGAAGGATCCTGAACGACCAGCATCACCTCCTGCGGATGCCAAGATAATCAACTTCATTTCGGGAGGATCCGACATTTGTGGAACTTCGTATTCGGCAGCAAAGAGACATGCAAAAGAAGCTAAGGCCGAAAGGGAAGACAAACCTGTCAGGATGACTACCCTCACAACTGACAAAGTGATCACTTTTGATGCTGATGATAGGGATACTGTCCAGGATCCTCACCATGATGCTCTAGTAATAACGTTATATGTGGCTAACCATTTTGTACGCAGGATATTAGTTGATAATGGCAGCTCCGCCAACATAATCCAACTAGAAACTCTAAAGAGAATGAATGTATCTCCAATGGATATCACTTCAAAGTCTACCGTGCTTGTTGGGTTCAGTGGAGAGGCTAGAAACACAGTGGGAGAGATAAAGTTGCCAGTATACGTTGAAGGAGTCAACTCGATACAACGTTTCTGTGTGATGGATTCTCTCTCCTGCTACAACATCATACTGGGAAGACCGTGGATTCACGATATGAAGGCTGTGCCATCAACATATCACCAATGCATCAAGATACCTACCCCTTGGGGAGTTGTCAAAGTTGATAGTGATCAGCAGGAGGCGAAAGAATGTTACTCATCTTCGATGAAATCCTCAACCAAGCCTAGTGCAGCATAGCAATTAAAGACGCGAGCCCAGGATATCGTGGAGGATCTGGAGCAGGATGTGAAGAAAATTACCCTGGATCAGGATAATCCCGATATTTCGGTGCTCGTAGGGACCAATATCCCTCAGGATATTGAAGAACAATTAATTAACTTTTTGAAATGCAGGATGTCAACGTTTGCATGGAAGCATGAGGATATGACAGGCATATCCAAAGATATTATCACTCACAAGCTTGGAATTGATAAATCATTCAAGCCTGTGCAGCAAAAAAGAAGGAAGTTTGCTCCTGAGCGGAACACAATTATCCAGGAGGAAGTTGAGAGATTATTGAAGTCCAGGATGATCAGAGAGGTTAAGTTCCCAAGGTGGTTAGCAAACGTGGTTGTAGTACAGAAGAAAAATGGGAAATGGAGAGTTTGTGTGGACTACACAGACTTGAACAAAGCTTGTCCTAAAGACCCATTTCCTCTTCCCCACATTGATGCAATGGTAGATGCCACTGCCGGGCATGAAATGCTGACATTCATGGACGCATCTTCAGGATTTCAACAGATCCAAATGGAGCCTTCTGACCAGGAGGATACTGCCTTCATGACACCAACAGGTATTTATTGTTATACAGCTATGCCTTTTGGTTTGAAAAATGCAGGTGCAACATACCAAAGATTGGTAAACATGATGTTCAAAGACAAACTGGGGGACACCATGGAGGTATATATCGATGATATGGTGATAAAATCTAAAAAGGCTGAGGATCACCTCCGGGATATCAAGGGAGCATTTGATATCCTGGATCGATACAACATGAAGCTGAATCCTGCTAAATGCCATTTCGGAGTGGGGGCAGGAAAGTTTCTTGGATATATGGTGACAAAAAGGGGGATAGAAGCAAGCCCAGAGCAGATCAAAGCTATCCTGGATATAAAATCACCCTCAAATATGAAGGACGTACAAAGATTGACAGGCCGAGTAGCAGCTTTAAACAGGTTTATCTCGAGATCCTCAGAGAAGTGCAAAGATTTTTATGATATCCTAAAGAAGAACAAAAGATTTGAATGGGGGGAGAAGCATGAAGCAGCCTTGCAGGATTTGAAACGATATCTCTCAACCGCACCTTTATTAATGAAGCCTGAAAATGGTGAACCACTATCCCTATACCTTGCTGTATCAGGGAATGCTGTAAGTGCCGTTCTTGTAAAAGACCACGAAGGTCAGCAATATCCTGTTTACTATGTTAGTAAAAGTTTGCTAGATGCTGAAACTAGGTATTCTCATTTAGAAAAATTGATATTAGCTCTAGTTATGGCATCGACAAAACTTAGGCATTATTTCGAGACACATAGGATACATGTTAAAACAAATTATCCTGTAAAAAATGTGCTTAGGAAACCAGAGATGTCGGGCAGGATGGCCAAGTGGTCAGTAAAGTTAAGTGCTTATGATTTAGTATATGAACCTAGAAATGCCATAAAATCTCAGGCTTTAGCTGACTTTGTGGCTGACTTTAGTAGTGACATTCAGGATGAGGTAGACCTAGAAGTTCAACAGTTAGGAGAATCCTCAGGATCCTGGACATTATATACTGATGGAGCATCTAATGTAAGAGGAGTAGGATTAGGAATACTACTAAAATTGCCACAGGGGGACATATTACCCCAGGCTATTAGGTGTGAATTTCCTGCTACTAATAATGAAGCAGAGTATGAGGCTTTAATTGCAGGATTAGAGTTGGCTAAGAGCATGAGTATCAAAAATTTGCAAGTATATGTTGACTCTTTGTTAATTACTAACCATTTTAATGGATCCTATGCAGTTAAGGGTGAGAAATTAATCGAATATCTCGATATTCTCAAAAAATTAGCAGGATATTTCGATGTTTTTATACTTGAACAGGTACCGAGGGAGGATAATGCTGAAGCGGATGCCTTAGAAAATTTGGGATCATCGATCAGGATACCTGAAGGGACCCAAATACCAATATTACATGTCTTATATCCTGCAACGAATCCTCAGGATAAAGAAGTAGCGGGTATTCAGGATCCTGGAGCAGAACATCCTGAAGAGGATCCTAAATCCTGGACGGTTCCAATCATGAGATATCTCAAAGAAGGACACATCCCTGGAAATGAGAATCCTAAGGCATTTAGGATGAAGGTATCACGATTCACTGTTATAAATAATATTTTATACAAGAAATCTCTTGCAGGACCGTATTTGAGGTGCTTGGAGGATCCTGAAGCCAAAGAAGTACTTCAGGATATACATGAAGGGGATTGTGGTAACCATGCTGGGGGCAGGTCGTTATTCTCAAAAGTGTTAAGGACAGGATATTATTGGCCAACAATGAGAAAGGATGCAGCAGAATATGCTCGAAGATGTGACGCATGTCAAAGACATAGTAACAAACTGCATCAACCTGCTGAACCATTATATCCTATTGTTTCCCCTTGGCCGTTTATGAAATGGGGTATGGATATAGTGGGAAAGCTACCAAAAGCTCCGGGAGGAAAAGTCTTTATGCTAGCAATGACGGATTATTTCTCTAAGTGGGTTGAAGCAGAGGCATTTGTTCAAGTTAGAGATCAAGAAGTAGTATCCTTCATCAAGAGGAATATCCTGACCAGATTCGGAGTACCAGCCGAGATAATCTGTGACAATGGTTCTCAATTTATAAGTAAGAGGACTACTGACTTTTGCAAGAGTTGGGGAATCAAAATGATTACGTCTACTCCGGTACATCCTCAAGCGAATGGACAAGCAGAATCCTCAAACAAGATAATTGTCAATAACTTAAAGAAAAGGCTTGGAGCCAAAAAAGGAAGATGGGCAGAAGAATTACCCTTTGTTTTGTGGGCTGATAGGACAACGGTAAAGAATGCAACAGGCCAAACCCCATTTTCCTTGGTATTTGGAGCAGAAGCAATGATTCCAACGGAGATGACAATACCTACTGCAAGATCTACCCTAAGTGATCCTGAGCAGAATCCTGAAGCCTTGAGTAAGGATTTAGACACTATAGATGAGAAGAGAGATGCGGCAAGGCTAAGGATGGTAGCATATCAACAGAGAATATCCAGGGCATATAACAAGAATATTAGGACCAGAAGATTTAAGGTTGGAGATTGGGTGCTAAGAAAGGCTTTTCAGAATACTACTAATCCTGCCGATGGCAAGTTAGCTCCAAAATGGGAAGGACCATATGAAGTTGAATCAGAAGCAGGGAAAGGAGCATACAGACTCAAGAATATAGAGGGGGATATGCTACCGAGGTCTTGGAATTCTATACACCTTAAGCTCTATTTCAAGTGAGTTTAGAATTCAATTTCTAACTCAGGATGGTATGAATTCTATATTTTTTAAATATGTTTTAGTTTAATTTATTCTTTGAAACCCAATACTAACTTAAGCATCGGAGGGGTGTTAGCCAATCTAACACCCACCTTAGTTTACAATGGTTTTGCAAGATATGTTTCAGGATATGGCTCCAGGATATGTACTCAGGATAACTCGAAAGATTAGAGGATTGGCCCCCTCTCTCACGTTTAAGGGATACTGATCCCTTCACAGGTTTAAAGGTATTCACCTTTCTTCCGAATTGGGTTTAAACACCCCGCCTGGAGCGCAAGTTATTCAGGGATAGTTCAAGGTGGCGGGACCAGTCCATGTAAAAGTGGCTGACAATTTCGTTACTATTAGCTATATCCTGAATCCTAAAGGTATATGAGGATTGATCACCCTCTCTCACGAAAGGGTATTTTCATACTCTCTAAGGTTTAAAGGTTTTCACCTTTCTAAGTCTTGGAGTTTATACACTCCCGCCTGTAGCGCATGAAAATTTGGGATTTTCCCCAGGATACAAGGGATTTATCTCCAGTACATCCTTGGGACGTAAAAAATTGTCTATGCAATGGAAACTGACATTCAGTAGATTTCTAAAGTATTTGAAGACATTGTACACAGGGGACATCCCTGCCAAGATGGTGATGTAAAGATAAAAGGATGAGGCTCAGAACTAATGCACTAAGTACCTTGCACAGGGGACACCCTCATTGGAAGAGTTGCAAAGGGATTGAAGTTTGGTAATAGGTTTATTCCCTATTTCTGGTATGATCTTTCCTTTTTAAACATCGTCTAAGTTTTTAGTAACACTATAAGTATCCTGATATATTCTCAAGGTCCTTTTCAGGATATTTGATTAAGGTATTTGAAACTAGTATTAGTTTGGCACTTTGATCATTTAAGTATTATCATAAATTGGTTTTGGAAAAATAGATTGTTTTTCAAAAAACTTTCTACAAAGTTAAAGGAATGTTTAGAAGTTCTGTCTAATAAAAGGTTTTTACAGTATATCGCTGAGCATACTGATCAGGATATTTTCATAAGATAGAGATATAAAATTTTTACAAAGCTAAGAATTACACTAAGTAATGCAAGGCAACGATAAATAAGTCAAAAGATATTTATATTATTAACAAGTCAAAAGTTGTGCTCTTGGTTTCACCTCAAACCGAGGCCCATCCGCCAAAAGCACAATTAGTTTTTACCATACTTGTGTAACGGTTGCAGGATATATTTCAAAACAGGGCCTGTCCACCTACAACCGTTATCACATTCGAAACAAGTTATACTAATTGATGACCAAGGGCTTCGTCCTAAAACCTAGGACCCATCCACCTTTGGTCATCACATTGTTCTAGTGCAGGAAATGTAAATTGTTCGAAGACAGGAAAAGTAAATTGTTTATACAACCACAACCATGAAATTTAAAAGTGGGCTCCGGCCTTGGCACGTATATCCATCATCGCCCACTCCGCTGCCTAAGGGGCAGCACCCTCTTGAACAGCAACCTCCTTCCCAGCGTTCGCACCAGCATTAGCCTCAGGATTCTTCTCGGCATCATCATCAGCATTGGCCGCTTCCTCTGTCGCCTTAGAAGGCCCTTCACCAGTATGTTTTGCAGGATGAGCGACGGGATGACCTCCGAGGCCCTGTAGTTTCTCCTCCCAAGCCTTTACATTCCAGGAAGGGCATTCAAAACCCAAATCCATGGCCTCATAAGCCATCCTTATCCTGGCTTGAAGAAGAGAGACGACCACCGATGCTTTGAGGCTATCCCGATATGAACTCATATTCTGCTGATATTGGAGAAGGGCGACATCTAGCTTGGCTTGGGCGTCCTCATTAGCCTTGTGGAGGGCAGCTTGATGTTCCTGAGTCATTGTCTTGTATTTGTCTTCATAATGCTGGGATTTGGCAGCCGCAATAGTTCCTTGGTCAGCTATGGTGGCCACGGCTTTCTCCAGCTTGATCTCCAACATCTTGTTAAGCCCGCAAGCGTCTTCATACAAGTGCATAAGACGGTCCAGACCCTGTCGATAAAGACACATGTATTGATGTAAAACAATGAGCAGGATAAGGACTAACATACTTGTGCAGGATATCGAAAAGAAAATTCTACCTGTTTGAGGAACGAGGTGGCTTCGTTGAACCCATGATTCTCGAGAGAGAATGTTTCAGAAACAGCTGGGGAGTCCGTCTCCTTTCTCTTCCGAGAGCTGGATGCCCGGGTCCTGGATGCCGGAGGGCCTTTGGGAGCAGAAACGGTCTTCGAGGAGGTAGGCTTTGGTGTAGTAGACGACTTTGGCTTGGATTCTTGTTTAATGGGTTCGAGGCTGGAGTAGCAATCCAACTCGTCAAGTTCGAAACCTTCAAGGTCGATGACTGGTACTACACAAGGGAAGATATTTTTAAACTCATCATACTTTTGAAAAATAATTAATATATGCTGAGAATGTGCTTACCAGACATTTCTGAGCTTGATTTCTGGCTTGAATCTGTAAGAGACAGGGAGAAAGTTCTTTCACTAGCAGGAAGACGGTAGATTTCCTTGATCTTGGATTCGGATTCTGCACTGGGAGGCACTAAATCTCTGAAATTCGCTGCATAAAAACATCAGGATATAAGTCTGGGATACAGTTTGAAGATATAGTTGGGGATATTCCTAAAACCCTAGGTCCTACCTGTTAGGGGAGGATTTTCTAACAATTAGTGATCCTTACTTGTTATCCTAATTAATGATCCTTACTTCTGTGACAGATAGTGATCCTCAGAAGAGCTTTAGGATCAGGATCATGGATTACTTTAAGGATCCTCGTACTAACGATTGTTTGTTTGTGTTTTGTATTACTTCGCAGGAGTAACAAGCTTGACTTGGTCTTGGCAACGTTACTATGGAATATTCCACGGGTATTTCGCACACGATTGACCGGAAATGGACGTTGTGGAGAACGTGGGAGCTTGGCACAAAAGTCGGATAGTTTGTTATTGTAGCTAACTTCTATTTTTAAAGGGGTGACGAGCTAGAATTAGAACACTTAGCCATTTTTCAGCTACACACACTCTCATATAACCGCACTCTTGAAGCTCTCGACGAACACTTATTAGTTTTCACTCAATTTTACACATTTCACGATAGTGATCCTTGTACCTAGCTCGTTACTTTCCGGAGTTGTAAACATTTATTGATTTATTTGAGCTTGGTGATCGGTAGTTTCCATCACCCGGGGTTTTTTGTGCCGGAGATCAACTCTTGATCAAGGGCTTTTTCCCCGTATAAATCCTTGTGTCATTTGTGCAATTTACATTGAAGTGATCCTTGTTATTGTTCTACATTTTAAGCATCATACCCTGTAACAGAGAGTTTGGTTGCATTATCCTCATCAGATTTTTTGACCAAAACAGTTTGGCGCCCACCGTGGGGCCATTGGTGCTTCACTCTTAGAAAAATTCGTATTTCTGTGCCCATTTCAGTTCACTACAATCAAGCAAATGGCTTCCTCAGCGAAGAATGCTTCAAATTTGATGCCCTCATTCACTTCTTCACAAGGCGTTCCCCCTTTACCTCCACCACCTTCTGCATCCCAGAAGAATGCTGAGAATGCTGCGAAGAAACCAACTCCCATTTTCTCAAAACCTCCAACTTCTTCTGCTTCTTACACTCCCACTACTAGTGACATGTTTACTTTGATTTTGCAGATGAAGGATCAGTTACGGAAACAGGATAAGACCAATGAAAGGATTCTCAAAGAAATCGGAGATCTCAAGAAGCAAAAGAAAACGGCAGAGGATCATTCCCCACTGGTGCCAAAATCTTTGAATTTTGATACTCCGGTGGTTACTTCTCAGCCATCAGTGGTTCCAGATGTTCAATATGTGGGTGGACCAAAAGGAGTGCACTACGGAACAACAACAGTGACCCAGGCATCAGGTTCATATTTCCAGCTAGCGGGATCCTATCCTCAGCATATGGGATCCCTCACGAATTCAGGAGGATATTCAGGAGCGCAGCAGGTTCAAGGATCTTCCTTTGTTCCAGGATCATCCCAGGTTCAAGGATATTCCTTTGTTCCAGGATCATCCCAGGTTCAAGGATCCTCCTTTGTTCCAGGATCATCCCAGGTTCAAGGATCCTCCTTTGTTCCAGGATCATCCCAGGTTCAAGGATCCTCCTTTGTCCCAGGATCATCCCAGGTTCAAGGATCCTCCTTTGTTCCAGGATCGTCCCAGTTTCAGGGATCCTTCCAGATGCCAGGATCCTTGAGGAGTTTGCAAACAGGAAGTCCAGATGTCCATCAAGGAGATTTTATTCCAATGCAGACCAATGCTTCTACTAGTCCCTCGATCATTCCAGAGCCCCAACAATATGGATTAACATCCATTCTTCCTAATTTGAATCCGATGGGAGGTAACACTTTTAATAATTCTTATACTACTAACCATGGTCTTATGCAGGATCCAGGTATCAATCATGCCATGGCCAGAGAATTGCAAAAGCTAAAGGATATGATATCAAGTGTTCCAGGAGTGGTCAAACCTATCCCAGAGATTGCAGATGGGAGCCACAAGATATCTCGTTTTGCACCACCAATCTGTGATGCTGAGATACCCAAGAGGTTCCATGTGCCAACAATGAAGCTGTATGATGGTTCGAGGGATCCTGAAGAACACATAGCACAATACAGGGAGAGGATGGAGATCAATCCAATCCCAGAAAGGTTAAAGGAAGCGTGCCTGTGCAAGGGATTCGAATCCACTCTTACTGGATCAGCTCTCAAATGGCTGCTAAGTCTTCCCCCCTATTCTATTACCTCATTTGCTAATCTAGTTAACCTGTTTAATAATCAGTTTTCTTGTAGTAGAAAATTTGAACGATTAACTAGTGATTTATATAGGATAACCCAGGGTCATAATGAATCATTAAGGGATTACATTACCAAATTCAGTAAAGAATCCTTAGACATTCCCAACTTAGATGTAGCCACGGCTGTTGAGGCCTTTAAAATGGGTTTGCTTAGGGATTCGTCGTTCTATGATGATCTTGTTATGACACCATGCAGGAACTTAGATGAGGTAAGAACCCGAGCACTTAGGTTCATTCGGCTAGAGGATGACAAGAGGATCCAGGAGATGTTAGCAGGATCCTCAAAGCAGGATAAGCAAGGATCCTCATTCAGGAACAACAAGTTCAGATCCTACAACAGATCTGATAACCAGAACGTGCATTCTGTTAATCAAGAAGAGGATGATGAGGATTATCCTCCAATTTCTGAATATTGTTTTTCTGTTGATAACAATGAACTAATCCTTGCGATGCAGAATCTAGGTGATAAAGCTAGATGGCCCAGAAAAAATGATAGGTCAGCTGCAACTAAGGATAAATCAAAGTGGTGTGCATACCATGAAGATTTTGGGCATCTCACAGAAGAATGCATTGCACTAAGAAAGGAAATTGGATACTTGTTGAGCAAGGGGCATCTAAAAGAATTGTTGGGAAGAAAAAAGTCAAGGACTCAGGATCCTGAAAGGATCCCTGAGAAGGCTCCAGCCCCTCCAGCAGATGCACAAGTAATAAACTTTATTTCTGGAGGATCAGACATTTGTGGCACATCCTTCTCAGCAGCTAAAAGGCATGCAAAGGAAAGTAAAATGGATAATGGAGAAAGACCTGTTCAAACATCAAGTGTCTCCGAAGGGAAAGTCATAACCTTTGATGAGGATGATCGTGTTGATATCCAGGATCCTCATCACGATGGCTTAGTTATTACTCTTTTCATTTCTAACCATTTTGTCCGCAGGATCCTTATAGACGGAGGAAGTTCAGTGAACATTATCCAGCTTGATGTTCTAAAGAAGATGGGTATCCCTGAATCAGATATCATACCAAGATCCTCCGTGCTCGTGGGATTTAGTGGCGAAACTAAGAATACCCTGGGGGACATTAAACTCCCAATATATATCGAAGGCCTACACTCTTATCAAACATTTTGTGTTATTGACTGTTTATCTTGTTGTAATGTTATCCTTGGCAGGCCCTGGATACACGATATGAAGGCAGTCCCATCTACCTACCATCAATGTGTGAAGCTCCCTAGTCCTTGGGGAATAGTGAAGATTGATAGTGATTAGCTGGAGGCTAAGAATTGCTATACTTCATCGATGAAACCAGCCTCGAAGTCAAGGGAGCAATAGCAATCAAAGTATCCTCCAAGGGATGTCTTGGAGGCAAGAGAGCGGGATGTGGTAGAAGTCCTCATGGATCCTGATGATCCTGAATCCAAAATCTATATCGGATCAGGGATCCTTGGCGATATGAAGGAAGACCTCATATCCTTCCTCAAAAGGAGAAAGACTACCTTTGCATGGAAACACGAAGACATGACTGGTATATCTAAAGATGCAATCACTCACAAACTTGGCATTGATAGGTCCTTCAAACCAATCCATCAAAGGAGAAGAAAGTTTGCACCGGAAAGGAATGCCATTATCCAAGAAGAGGTAGAGAAGTTGCTCCGGGCAGGTATGATTAGAGAGGTCAAGTATCCAAGATGGTTGGCCAATGTGGTTGTTGTTCAAAAGAAAAACGGAAAGTGGAGGGTATGTGTCGATTTTACCGATTTAAATAAGGCATGTCCCAAGGATCCTTTCCCATTACCCCACATTGACTCCATGGTGGATGCAACTGCGGGTCATGAACTGTTAACTTTGATGGATGCTTCATCTGGATTTCAACAAATCCAAATGGAACCATCCGACCAAGAGGATACAGCCTTCATGACTCCAACTGGTATATACTGCTATATTGCTATGCCATTCGAATTAAGAAATGCAGGTGCAACATATCAAAGGCTGGTGAATATGATGTTCAAGGATCAGATTGGACAAACTATGGAGGTTTACATAGATGATATGGTGGTAAAATCCATAAAAGCTGAGGATCACCTAAGGGATTTGGAGGAAGCATTCGATATCCTTGACAAATATAACATGAAACTTAATCCTTCAAAATGTCACTTTGGTGTTAAAGCAGGTAAATTCTTAGGATATATGGTGACAAAGAGAGGCATTGAGGCTAGCCCGGAACAAATCAAAGCAATAGTGAACATCAAATCTCCGGCCAATGCTAAGGATGTTCAAAGGCTAACAGGCAGGATAGCAGCTTTGAACAGATTTATATCCAAATCCTCAGAGAAATGCAAAGAATTCTATGATATCCTAAGGAAGAACAAGAAATTTGAGTGGACTGAGAAGCATGAAAATGCTTTAAGAGCCCTCAAAGATTACCTATCCTCAGCCCCGGCCTTGACGAAACCAGAAAAAGGCGATGTGCTATCCTTGTATCTTGCAGTATCCTCAAAAGCAGTAAGTGCGGTCCTTGTTAAGGATCATGAAGGTACACAACATCCTGTCTATTATGTAAGTAAAAGTTTACTTGATGCCGAATCCAGGTATTCACACCTTGAAAAGCTTATTCTTGCATTAATTATGGCATCTACTAAGTTGAGACATTATTTTGAAACTCATGTTATTGTTGTTAAAACTAATTTTCCAATTAAGAATGTCCTTAGGAAACCAGAGATGTCAGGAAGGATGGCTAAGTGGGCAGTGAAGCTAAGTGCATATGATATAAGATATGAGCCTAGGACAGCCATCAAATCCCAAGCATTAGCTGACTTTGTGGCTGATTTCAGTAGTGATTTACAAAAAGAAGCTGAGTTAGAAGTCCAGCAGCTAGAGGAGACCAAGGATCCTTGGATACTCTATACTGATGGATCCTCAAATGTCAAAGGCACAGGGCTTGGAATACTACTAAAATCGCCACAGGGGGACATAATTGTTGGTGCATGTTTGTGACAACAGCTTAGATTTGGTCTTTGGATATCTTGTAATTAGTTAAACGATAAACAGTTAGCGGGTTTAGCTTTATATTAGTGAGTTAATAGTGTTTGGGCTAACCAAACCCAACGAATTGGGTGTGTGGGGCGAATTGGGCCTGTCCAATTCGCAGTCCATGTTGGAAACCTTGGCCCAAGTAGCAAACCTTGTGTTATATAAACAAGGTTAGGCTTTAGGGTTTAGGTTAATCAGCCAAAACAGAGTTTGAGAGGCATTGAAATTCGTGAGAGCTTGCTTGGACGAATTTGAGTGTTGGTTAGGGTTTAGATTGATTGTAATACGTTTGTTTGATAATCAATAGTAAACCCGGGTTAGAAAGTGAATTGCTGTTTCTGTTCCTACTAGTTTCTGTGATATTCTGATCAAGAGGATTCCGCACTCTTGATTGGATTGAGAATTCTGTGAAAGATCCATACGAATAGGGGACCTACAATTGGTATCAGAGCATTAGGCTCTTGAAGGCTCGGTTCAGAATTGGTTGCTGCAGAAACAGAGAGTTTTTCGATTTTTTGAAAACTAGGGTTTTGAAATTTTCAAAATTTTTCTGTTTGTTTGATAAAAATTTTCAAAATTCTTGGCTGTTTTGATAATAATTTTCGAAATTTTTGGCAGTTTTGATCTTTTGTTTGGTGTTTTGCAGGAATTTTCGGAAAGTTGGTGCTGATTTTGGACGATTTTTGGCTGAAATCAGAAAACTGTTCTTGGTTTTCTTCATAAGGTTCATCAATTTTGGATAAAAAGCTTGCTGATTTGCTGCTTCGATTGTGCAGAAACTGTTTGAAGAATCCAGAAAATCTTCAAAGTTTTCGAAAATATTAACTTTCCAAAGTTAACTGGACCAGCGAATTTGGCTCTAGGCGATTTTAACAGATTCGCAGACTGATCAACGAAGCGAATTTGAGACTTGATATCTCGGTTGTCGGCGAAGTTAAATCCAAAGGCGACTTTGGTAACCGGATAATTTTCCACAGCGAAATTATTACGGTTTTTCGACGAATTTACTGATCGTCGTAATAGCGAAATTCACCAGCGAATTTGGGCAAAATAGATCAGCGATCTTGAGCAGCGAAAATAACCTTGTTAACCAGCGAACTTAACTTACTTGGACTGAGAACTAGTGCAGCGAATTTCACCCTGACTTCCCAGCGAAATTGTTAGAGGAATTAAAAGGTGGAAGATTATTTGGCAAGCGTAACAAAAAATTCACGTTTTTGAAAATAGGAATTGATCCGTAGCTCGTTAGACAGAACCGTTTGGACCGTTGAATTCCTTGGATTTAAAAAAAAAAAAAAAATCCCGAATACGGTTTTTGATATTATATATCATTGGATTTGTCTTTTCGAGACGACTCTAAAGGTGTAATTTGGTAACCACTGTTTTCAGAGATATTTTGTACGGTTTTTATCGGTACGGTTACGGTAAAACGTGTTTGAAGATGGTCAGAATGGATAAGTTCAGTGAGACTATTAAGAATTGGCCAAAGCTTACAAATGTTAAAGAATATGCTGTTTGGAAGGAGGAGTTTGAATCAGTTATGAAAAATGAGGATTTTAGAATGTGGTGTTGTATGATAGATGGATATGTTGCTCCTTCACGTTGTGTCGAAGGAAGGGTTATAGTGATGTCTTATGACAAGATGGATGAATCTGAAAGACAGGTGGTTGAAGCTGAGAAGAAAGCTTTAGCTGCGATAAAGTTGTCCTTACCTGATAGCATCAAGCATTCCTTCACAAAGTACACTAATTCAAAGGATATGTGGGATGCATTACAAAAGCGATATCAGGGAAATGAGAGTGCCACTCAGGCATTCATGGCAGAGATAGTGCCAGTTGATGAGGCTGAAACTAGTGTGAGTGATGCTGAATCTGAAGTGAAAAATGCTGAAGCTCAAGTGGAGAATGCTGAAGCAAAAGTGGATGCTGAAGTCGAGAAAGAGAGTGAAGCTGAACAGGTTGTTGCTGATGAAAATACAGAAGTTCATGAGGAAAAGGTACAAACTATTTCTGTGTGTTTGAGATGTCGTGAACTACAGGGTGAGGTTGACAGATTGTCAACACAAAACCAAAGTCTGGTAAGTGAGATGTCTAACATAAAAGAAGCAAACTTTTTTGTTAAAAGAAATGAATCGTCATACTTGAAGAAAATAAAAGGTTGTGAAGCTGAAATTGAAGGTTTAACTTGCAAACTAAATGAAAAACTTCAAGTCATAGACTTAGCTCATGACATGATGGCTGAGAAAACAAAAGAGATTTCTGAAAAATGCAAAGAGTTGTCAGATGCACAACTCAAAATTGTTGAACTTGAAAAGAAATTGAGTCAATTCAGAGATTCGTCTTTTGTTATGAAACACATGATGGGTGGGTTAAAAAAAGTAATGACAAGACAAGTGTGGGCTTCCAGGGTTTTAATGAAGTTCCACCTCCTCTTAGTCATAACTATTCATTCCTGCCTAGTGAAGATGAGCTAGCAAACTTTATGGCATCTACACCAAGTAGTTTCGCATCCACATCAAGTCAAGGTGATGGATCTGAGAATGATGAGGCTAAGGAAAACAATAACAGGGAACCTTTGAAAAAGAAAAATTCACCGCCTAAGAATAAAAATCAAGCTTTTGTTAAAAAGATTAATTTTGTTCAAGGTAGTGATATGAAAAACGAAACTGCTGTTATTGAAAATGAATCGAATGTAGAGTTTGCTAAAAATAAGAGCATAGAAAAATCTGAATTAAAGCAAACTGAACAAGGTTCATCTAAGGGATCATCACCATCTGATAAGGGATCTACCTCAAAGACTCCAGCTAAGAAGTCTTCGAAAAGGAAATCGTGCTTCAAATGTCACGTCAAGGGACATGTAGCAAGCTGCTGTCCTAACAAAAAGAGTGAAGCAAAACTTAGTGAAAAACAGAGAGGGAAATTACCAGTGAAGGAAGGTGATAGTGAGGAGAAAGGCTCAAATTCTCCAAAGAAATCTGCTCCTAAGCAACCGGAGAATGTTTCTGTTGGTGTAGATAAGGCTGGAAAAGGAACTCCACAAGTTCCTCGTTTTCAAAGAAATCAACCAAGATTTCAGCCTAAATCTCCACAAGGCAGATATGATAGACCTAGAAGCAGTTCACCTAGAATGAACAATTTTAATGGAAATACAAGTAATTTCAGAAGTCAATGTCAATATCAAAATCGATACCAAAATAATGGTGGTCGAACTTTTTATAACAATGGCTTTAGAAATTACAACAATAATGCTTCTTGGAATCAAAATCAAAATTTTCAAAGGTCATATAGTCCAAATACATATAGGAACCCTCAGGACCAAAGACCTTATGGAAATCAAAATCAAATTCCATCAACAGGTCTGAGATCCAAGACTCCAGTTAGGAGTAATGGATATTGGATGGATGTTCCAGTGGTTGGTGAATTTGGACGACCCAAGACCATTAAGGCTTGGGTCCCCCAATCTAACTAATTTCTTAGTTGGTGTGTGCAGGAGCTGCTAAGGAGGATTATCAACTTATGTTGATAGTGGCTGCTCTAGGCATATGAAGGGGGATGTGAGATTGTTGATATATTTATAATGATTGATTTAAATTGAAGTTCAAAGTGCTGAGTTGACACCGAAGATAACCTGGCAGATCTTTATACTAAAGCTTTTGACAGGGCTCGCTTTGAACACTTAGTTGAACTCAACGGGATGAGGAATCCTGAATAACTGTTTTTTCATAAGAATTTTTGTAAATAGTTTACTGCTTTTCTTAAAAATCAAAAATACAAAAACTTTGAAAAAAAAAATCAAAAACATAAAAAAAAATAGAAAATAAAAAATGAGTTATCACTGTGTGAAAAAGGAGAAATGATAGTACATCAGCTAGTTAGACTGTCACACTGAAACTGAATTGAATTGTTTAAGTGTGATAGCAGCTTCATCATATGATGTACCAGTAGGCAAAAAGCATGAAATAATCAACTTACCAATGTGATATAAACTAAAATGAACTGAATATGAGTGGGGAACACATCAGTGGTGTATGGTTTAATGACCTTAAATCTTGCGTTGATAGATTGCCAAAATCTGAAGTTTTGGGTCTTTATACTGTTATTTCATCTGGGGATATCTTGGCTGTCTTTCTGTTCAGAACTAAAATTGTACATGACCCCAGGATAGAAAGTCACTTGGAATTAGCTCATTTCTATTTGAATGTCTGTATGTTGTCCCGATACACACAATTTTTATCTGATTCTGAAATCTTCTCTGAAAAAAGTCGTGTACCTCCTCTGCTGCATCCAGATATATGCTGACCTGGAGGTGCTAGGCAACGACAGCTTCTGCTGCATCCAGATACATGCTGACCTAGCTGTACGTTGTCGCGCTATAGATCTAATACACCCGAAAGAGGCCCTCTAGTGCCCAAATGAAACCCAATAAACCTATATCAAACTGAGAAAACTCATTTGATCTGTATATTATACCATCTCTCCTAAAGATCTATTCTGTTCTCTTCTCAACCAATTCCCAGTTAAGATTTCAGAAATCTGGATTGGACTTGTGAAATATGTGGTAGGGAAGATACTTACATGATAGAGTGTGTTGTTTATATTTCCAGGAATTGATTAGTATTTATTTGGGTGTTCATTGTTAAGCAATCAAAACATGATAAAACAGATTATATGCAGACCAGACATTGTCAGGATATCTTAAAGGATGGCATCAGTATACTCACCTACTACGATGAATCTTTGTGCATACCTTGATCGCGGGGGTATATCCTGATGTGGGACACGCTAATATCTCAGAAATTAAAATTACCTTAAAGTATCATATGGTAATGGTACTTGAAATGTTCATGCATTTTGTTTAAGTGGACAAACATACTGGTAATCGTCTTGAACTGCTTTTCACGAAAAATTAAATAAAGAATTATCTACAAGTGTGAAACAGTTTGATTGTGCTGATATGATCTTCTTACCAGTGATTCTCACAAAAATAGAGTGTTTATTGTTTTTTTTATTTACTTGCTTTCAGAAAATATAAAAATCCAAAAATAGTGTCTTTTTCTGTTTAAAATTCTTAATGTACGGAAAACTGTTATTCTTGGAGGAATTGTTACTGATAGGGGGAGACAGTGTTAGAAAGTGAGTTCAAAATTTTAAATCATGCGGGTTATAGAGTGTGTGATTAAAAAGTTTTGCGTGTTGGTAATGAATTGAGAATGCTTAATCTGTGATACAGTTTAACTATCTCTTGAATAATAATAATTTGTTTAACTTATGTTGAAAAATTCTTATGGTTTCTCGAGATGTTTGTTTTATAGTAAACAGATTGAAGCAGTATGTTGCTGAGAAGTTGCTGTGTTACTGAGAAGTTGCTGTGAAGAGATGAGAGTTTGATTGGATGCATGGTAGAACCTCCTTTCTATATTGCAGACAAAGTTGAAGAGTTTGAAGATTGCTATACATATGCTGAACTGGAGTTTACTCAAACGCTAAAGTTTTGAAGATTTGGTGATTGGATGCATCAGCTTAGGGGGAGTCTGTTGCTGACAGAGCTATTGAAGCTGAAGCTATCCAAAAACCAAAGACAGTGCAAAATTACATGAAGATTGCAAGATGACTGAAGACAAAGTTATTTTATGAAGCTATTGTCAAGGGGGAGTTTGTTGGTGCATGTTTGTGACAACAGCTTAGATTTGGTCTTTGGATATCTTGTAATTAGTTAAACGATAAACAGTTAGCGGGTTTAGCTTTGTATTAGTGAGTTAATAGTGTTTGGGCTAACCAAACCCAACGAATTGGGTGTGTGGGGCGAATTGGGCCTGTCCAATTCGCAGTCCATGTTGGAAACCTTGGCCCAAGTAGCAAACCTTGTGTTATATAAACAAGGTTAGGCTTTAGGGTTTAGGTTAATCAGCCAAAACAGAGTTTGAGAGGCATTGAAATTCGTGAGAGCTTGCTTGGACGAATTTGAGTGTTGGTTAGGGTTTAGATTGATTGTAATACGTTTGTTTGATAATCAATAGTAAACCCGGGTTAGAAAGTGAATTGCTGTTTCTGTTCCTACTAGTTTCTGTGATATTCTGATCAAGAGGATTCCGCACTCTTGATTGGATTGACAATTCTGTGAAAGATCCATATGAATAGGGGACCTACAATAATACCCCACTCTATAGCTTGTGAGTTCCAAACCACTAACAATGAGGCTGAATATGAAGCCTTAATTGCTGGTTTGCAAATTGCAAAGCATATGGGGATCAGGTATCTTGAGGTACATGTAGATTCATTATTAATTACAAACCACTTTAATAGATCCTATGCTGTTAAAAGTGAAAAGCTAACCAAATATTTAGAGATAGTAAAAAATTTGGCACTCTCTTTTGTTTCCTTTAGTTTGACTCAGGTACCAAGGGAAGAAAATACTGAAGCTGATGCATTGGCTAACTTAGGATCATCCTTGAAGATCCCGGAGGATATCAAGATCCCTATTATCCATATCCTGACCCCGGCTATCGAGGATCATGTGGCTATGGAGATAGGAAATGATTCTGCAATTATCCCTAGTGAGGATACTCAATCCCATTCAGGATCAGGATCATGGATCTCACCAATTATGAGATACTTACAACATGGAGAGATTCCTACAGGAGAAAACCCTAGGGCTTTCAAATCTAAGGTATCTCAATTCACAATTTTAAATAATATGTTGTATAGACGATCTCTTGCAGGACCATACTTGAGATGCATTGAGGATCCTGAAATCCAAGAAGTTTTAAAAGACTTCCATGAAGGAGATTGTGGAAACCACACTGGGGGCAGGGCATTATTCTCAAGGATCCTGAGGACAGGATACTTCTAGCCAACCATGAAAAGAGATGCTGTGGAGTATGCTAAGAGATGTGATCCTTGTCAGAGACACAGCAATATCCTTCATCAACCAGCTGAATTATTGCATCCTATATCCTCCTCTTGGCCATTTATGAGATGGGGTATGGATATAGTTGGTAAGCTCCCTAAGGCACCTGGTGGAAAAGTATTCATGCTTGCTATGACTGATTACTTCTCCAAGTGGATAGAGGCTGAAGCTTTTGCCCAAGTCAGAGAAAAGGAAGTTATATCCTTCATTAAAAGAAATATTATAACTAGATTTGGAATTCCTTCTGAGATTATATGTGATAATGGTTCCCAATTTATTGGGGGCAGAACCACTAACTTTTGTGACAGCTGGGGGATCAAGATGATAACATCAACACCAGTCCACCCACAAGCTAATGGTCAAGCAGAATCATCCAACAAGATCATCATCAACAATTTGAAGAAGAAGCTTGGATCCAAGAAAGGGAAATGGGCAGAAGAACTACCCTATGTGCTTTGGGCTGATAGGACAACCCCTAAGAATGCTACTGGTCAAACGCCATTCTCTTTGGTATTTGGGGCAGAATCAGTGATCCCAACAGAAATGGTGGTTCCAACTGCTAGAACAAGTACTCGTGATCCTGAGGAGAATGATGAGAACTTGGCTCAAGACCTGGATACTATTGAAGAAATCAGGGATATGGCTAGGATAAGGATGGCCAGTTATCAACAAAAAATGGCTGGTGCCTACAACAAAAATGTCAGGATTAGGAAGTTTCAAGTTGGAGATATGGTAATGAGGAAAGCATTTCAGAATACCACCAATCCTGCTGATGGAAAATTGGCTCCAAAATGGGAAGGCCCTTATTTGATTGAAGCTGAAGCAGGAAAGGGGGCATATAGATTGCTAACCATGGAAGGTGATTTGCTACCAAGAGCTTGGAATGCTGTCCACTTGAAGAAATATTTCATGTGAGCAGGATCCTCATGGCACAGATGATCCTCACGATAGGGGCATCCTTAAAGGATCCTTAAAGTATCAGTGATCCTTACTTTGGTAATATCCTAATCTTAGACTATTTCATTTCTTTATTTTCTCATATAAGGATAAGGATCATGCGTCCTTTATCCATCCCTCACGTGATTTTAAGTTTTGAAAGTTCAGGTATCCTTTGCGTAACATTGGTTATCTGCAGAAGCAATCCGTTCCTTGGGTTTAACCCCAGTTATTTGGGCTTGACCCCAGTTCTGCCTGTAGCACATGATGATCCGGGTATAGTTCAAGGCAGTGGGACCAGTACTCGCTTCAGGGGCTGATAATTCCATTGTACTGGCTATGCCTAGGATCCTACGTATAATGGTAGACGTACCATACATCCGTTCCTAAGGTTTCTAACGTTTTCACGTTAGCTATGGTTATGGCATTTTCATGTCACTAAGTTTGGATAGTCGCCAGTTAGGGCCATACTCCAGTTTACATACGATCCTTGGGCTTGTCCCCAGTTATCCTTGGGCTTGTCCCCAGTTGCTAACTCTTATCTTACATTGGCTTAGTCCCAAGCTATGATCTATTTCAGGTCCTCGAAGACAAGCAACTAGGGATCCTTGATCCTTGCTTCTCTCTAAGGTTTATCTTATAGTTATCCTTATTATGGTTAGGATCCTAACTTGGACCCTCAGGTATGATCCTTAACTATTTTTAATCCTGTTCATTATTTATTTGAATAACCCTTAAAAAATTTGACAACTAGACTTGTGATCCTTAAAACATATTGCTTTTTGGGATTCTTTAACTGTAGGATATTTGATCATGGATCATGTCCTAAATATTTTCAATCTGACTTATTCAAAATTGTTTATTCAATAAATATGCATCAAAACAAAGGAAAATTAAAGAAACAAAAGGATAACAACACAAGATAAGCGACAAAAGGTTAAGATTTTATTTATTAACAAAGGATTAACCCTTAAAAGGTTGTCAAAATTACCTACCCCGAGCATCTACCAGCAAAACGTGGCCCGTCCGCTGGGGTAGGTAAAGGGTGTCCATGATAATAAGTTCAAAAGTAGTGCAGGAATATAAAGGCGGCAGGATCACAATGGCTTCATCCCCCAAACAGAGGATCCCTCCACCATATGCAATCCTGCCTATTGTCCAAAGGATCATACATGATCCTTAATCCTAAAAACTATTGTTCAGTACAAACCATTAAATTGTTCAACAAAACAACCATCAAACTAAAAAATTGGGCTCCGGCTATGTCTAGAAGTTTCCATCATCGCCCAATCATGCATCCTAAACTTTTCCTGCATCACCACCTCCGGCTCCACTTGCTTCACCACCTTCACCCCCTTGCCTCCAGCCTCGATCTCCAAAACCTCCTCAGCCTCTTCATCATCCTCAAGATCAGCCAACCTTGCTTTCCAGCCCTCAACATCCCAGCTGCTTTTGTCAAAGTTAGGATCTTGAGCTTCCTGGGCCATCTTTAGTTTTGTCTGATACATTGTGATGGCAGCAGAGACCTTTTCACCTTCTATGAGATCCTGCTTTTCATAGTCAAGGTCGATCAGAAGTTTAGCCGTCTTAGTCTTGGCATCTTGGAGTTCCTTCTGAAGATCAGCAATTTTGAGGTCCTTTAGCACTGCAACCTGTTGGAGGTCAGCAATCTTCTTGTCCTGCTCCTCAACATTCCCCACATAGTCCTCAATCTCAGCGAATTTTTGCAAAGGAGATAAAAGATAAGGTTAGGACCAAGTGATCCTCAAATCAGCAGGATATGTCAGAAGGATATGCCAGCAGGATATACAGGCAAATACAGTGATCCTTACATCATTGAAGTACTCGAGGAATTGGTGACGGATCAGAGGCAGACCCTGCAGATCCTCAGCCTCGGAGGTCTTTCTCTTTTTGCCACCCCTTCCTTTAGTGGGTGCCTTGGGAATGGAGATGCTAGGACTGGTAGTGGACCTCTTCTTCCTAGGTCTAACAGAATCAAGGTCAGCCGTGTCGAATTGAGAAACAGGCTTGGTGGATTTTCCAGCACCTACACAACCAAAACAAGATAAGTATCATCACTTAACTTATATTTCACTACTTATTTAAATTTTTAAACAAAGATACTTACTTGACATTGTGACAGATCCTGAGGATACCTCCTGAGAATCCTGGGTTGTTGTCTTAAAGGTTCTTGTTTCAGGATCAAGTCTCTTGAAGGCGGCGAGTCTCTCTTTGGAAGCAGGGGTCAGTTTGAGATGTGAAACGACAATAGCTGCATAACAAGAAAGAAAACATATATAAGTGATCCTTGTGTCAAAAGAAAGTTCTCTGGTGATCCTTCTCAGGATCCTCCACCCTACCATGGGTAGCCCACTTCTTGGGTAGATCTTTCCCGTCAGCGATAGAATCTCTCTTGACGAAAAAGAAATGTCGCTTCCAGTTAGTGTCGTTCTTGGTATCTTTAAAGATCGGATGTTCCTCACCAGGCTTACGTTTAAACAAATAACGATGAGAACCAAAGGTAGTAAGATCATACAGCTCTCCCAGCTCTGACATTCCTAGGTCTATCCCTTCCTGCTCGATGATCCTTTCTAGGGTATACAAAACCCTCCAAATCATCGGCATGGCTTGGATATAAGAGATGCCGGTTAGAGAAAAGAAAGATTGGGTGAAGGCTGGGAAAGGATATGTATAGCCTATGGTGAACGGAGTGACAGGAAAAGCAACCCACTTGTCGGAGATATGATCACTCAGGGCATTGGTATCAAAAGGTCTAAACTCGGTGTTCGCCGGGAAGCAGTGGCGGATCCTATCAATCTGTGCATCATTGAAACAGCAGCGTTCTTTAATGGAATCTTCGATGATTCCCTGGCTTTTCGGAGGGCTGTTTTTCGGGTGATCCTTAGCTGGGGAGTTTCGGAGCAACATCTTTGATGGAATGATGGAAAGAAATGAAAACAGAGCAAGAGAAGGAAGAAGATGAAGAGAGAATACCTGATTATCTTCGGAATGCAGTTATAAAGGGAGTCTCTCTGAAATTTTAAATGCAATTGATCCTATCTCTATCTCCTATTTATAATCATGATTATGCAGGGTTGTCACTTCTGTGACGTCACGATTGCAACGGATAGTTCAACAATAACGGCTATATTTACGATAGTTAGTTGCGGATAAGATCAGGAAAACATAACTCGCTCATTTTACATATCACTCCTTATATTTTGGGGGCAATTGTTAGGGGAGGATTTTCTAACAATTAGTGATCCTTACTTGTTATCCTAATTAATGATCCTTACTTCTGTGACAGATAGTGATCCTCAGAAGAGCTTTAGGATCAGGATCATGGATCACTTTAAGGATCCTCGTACTAACGATTGTTTGTTTGTGTTTTGTATTACTTCGCAGGAGTAATAAGCTTGACTTGGTCTTGGCAACGTTACTATGGAATATTCCACGAGTATTTCGCACACGATTGACCGGAAATGGACGTTGTGGAGAACGTGGGAGCTTGGCACAAAAGTCGGATAGTTTGTTATTGTAGCTAACTTCTATTTTTAAAGGGGTGACGAGCTAGAATTAGAACACTTAGCCATTTTTCAGCTACACACACTCTCATATAACCGCACTCTTGAAGCTCTCGACGAACACTTATTAGTTTTCACTCAATTTTACACATTTCACGATAGTGATCCTTGTACCTAGCTCATTACTATCCGGAGTTGTAAACATTTATTGATTTATTTGAGCTTGGTGATCGGTAGTTTCCATCACTCGGGGTTTTTTGTGCCGGAGATCAACTCTTGATCAAGGGCTTTTTCCCCGTATAAATCCTTGTGTCATTTGTGCAATTTACATTGAAGTGATCCTTGTTATTGTTCTACATTTTAAGCATCATACCCTATAACAGAGAGTTTGGTTGCATTATCCTCATCAGATTTTTTGACCAAAACACTACCCTTGGTTAACCATCTAACCGGTAGATCGAAACCCTTATCAATAGAGTCTCTTTTTACGAAAAAGAATTTTCGTCGCCATCGATCCTCGTTCTTGGTGGCTTTAAGAACCAGAGGGTTTTTGGAGGTAGAAAACAGAAGAAAACGGTGATTGCCGTGGGATCTCAACCGGTATGCTATAGGGAGGTCTTCAATAAACAGGTTGGGAAAATGACGAGACTTGATTTGGTCCAGCACTATCAAGACTCGCCAGACCATTGGCATAACCTAGGCGTAACTAAGGCCGGTGAGGTCGAAAAAGCTAGAAATAAAGGGTGGAAACGGGTACCGGAGCCCAAGAGAGAAGGGGTAGGCGAAGAAACAAACCCACTCATCGGATATCGCGTCTGATCGGGCTTCCCGATCAAAAGGGCGAAAGACTGTTCCGGTGGGAAGGCGCCGGAATCTTTAAAAGCAGCGATGTCGGCATTGTTGAAGCAGCAGATCTCCTTTGATGGATCAACAATGAAGTTCTGACTTACGAGGCTTGGGGCTGGTCGGTCCGATTGAGATTTCGTTCGTGGTGCCATGAAAAGCATTGAGCAAACTAAAAAAGAGTCAAGAAAGAAGGATAGAAAGGAAAATACCTGATGTCCGCTTGAAGATAAGGATAACCGTAATAAGGAGTCCCTCGGTTAATATAGGATGAATATAGGGGGTAAAGAGTAAATAATGCTTTGGAAGTTGCACCGCTGTCATTTCAAGGGTCTAGTCGTATTAATTACCTTAAGTTATGAGGTGAAACTTTTGAAATATATCCGTTGGATTGGTATCCCAACCGATATATTTGGGGACAATTGTTAGGGGTCATTTTCTTTGCATACATATCCTGACCAATATCCTGCCTTTGTTTGTTTATTTGTGACCAGGATGCTGGAAGAGGATATTGCTAACATCTTGGGCGATATCCTGAGGTTTATTAAATTAACAACGTGCAGGTTAATGGCTGAGGCTAGCTAACGGTCAAGTGGACTTCTTCTCCTCAAGACTCGGACGAGTTTGTTGAAGAAGAGACGTTGAGCCCGAAAGACCAGGTCTACAACGTTCGATGAAGGAATATTCGGTGGATCCCGGAAGTTTAGGATAGTTTGTTATTTTATCTTTACTATAAATAGATGGGGGCGGATCAGTTTAAGGCACACAATTTTTCACTAACACTCTCGAACACTTTCACTCTCTAGCTCATTGCAAACACCACACTTGTATTCAAATTTCGTTGTAACACATAGTGGATCCGTACCGCATCCTGCACTGTATCCTGACGTTTGAAGTAATAAGAAGAACAAGGCAGCTGCGATTGTCAGCTCCCGAGGTTTTATGCCGGCGATCTAGATTGATCAAGGGCTTTCCTCGTACATCTCGTGTCGTTTACTTTACTTTTGCTCATTGTTTGATCATAGATACAGCTCAATATCCTGAGCCGTATCCTGAATACTGATTTCCTAATTAACTCAACAAAGTATATTTTCAAAAACACTTTCTAGCACACTACCTCACTTTACTAATTTGATCACTTAATTGCTTAGGTAATTTTTGACCAAAACAATTTGTATGGGGTAAAGTGCACCATATTCACCGATCACAAGAGTTTAAAATACTTCTTCGATCAGAATGAGTTAAATATGCGACAGAGGCGATGGTTAGAAACGGTAAAGGATTTCGACTGTGAAATACACTACCATCCTGGAAAGGCAAATGTGGTGGCGGATGCTCTGAGCAGAAAAGTGGACTATGTCCCAATACGAGTAAGGTCGATGCAGCTCGTGGTGACCTCGGGTATACTTGAACGTATCCGAGAAGCGCAAGTAGAAGCAGTGAAAGAGGAGAACTGGAAGAAGGAAAGAATAATCGGCCAGTTAAAAGATTTGTCGGATGGAAAGAACGGGTTGAAGACTTGATCCGGAAGAATATGGGTTCCAAATACTTGTGGGGTGAAGACGCTTCTACTTGATGAAGCTCATAAATCCCGATATTCTATTCATCTGGGTGCGACCAAGATGTACAATGATCTGAAACAAAACTATTGGTGGCCCGGAATGAAGAGGGATGTGGTAAAATATGTGGAGAAATGCTTGACTTGCTTACAAGTCAAGGCAGAACACCAGAAACCATATGGAAAACTGCAACCTTTGGAGATCCCGGTTTGGAAATGGGAACATATCACTATGGACCTATTGACCAAACTACCTAAAACGATTCGGGGATTCGATGCTATATGGGTGATTGTGGATTGATTGACGAAGAGTGCACATTTTATTTCTATACGCGAAACATATACTTCGGAAAAGATGTCCGAGGTATATACAAACGAAATAGTGGCACGTCACGGAGTACCGGTATCCATTGTGTCGGATAGAGATACCCGGTTTACTTCAAATTTTTGGCGAGATTTTCAAGAACAAATGGGAACGAAACTCTTCATTAGCACCGCCTACCATCCTCAGACGGATGGGCAGAGTGAAAGAACAATACATACGCTAGAGGATATGTTACGGGCATGTATCATCGACTTCGGTGGAAGTTGGGATGTTTATCTACCTTTGGCCGAATTTTCGTATAACAATAGTTATCATTCGAGTATCGGCATGGCACCTTACGAGATGCTATATGGTAGAAAATGCAGAACCCTGGTGTGTTGGGGTGAAGTGGGTCCGCGTGAATTGGCACATAAAGATATAGTTCAGGCCACTAATGAGAAAATTGAAGTGGTGCGAGCCCATTTGAAAGCAGCCCAAGATAGGCAAAAGTCTTATGCCGATAAAAGACGAAGACCGATTGAATTTCAGATAGGCGACATGGTTATGTTAAAGGTTTCCCCATGGAAGGGCGTTATCAGATTCAGAAAAAGGGGGAAACTAAGCCCGAGGTTTATCGGGCCATTTAAAATCATCGAACGGGTTGGTAAGGTAGCCTATCGCCTCGAGCTACCGAAAGAGTTGAGTGGAATACATGGCACGTTTCATGTATCGCAGCTACGAAAATGTCTAGCAGAGGAAACAGCTTATATCCATTATGACGATATCGAGGTGGATGATCGCCTGAATTATGCGGTAAGGCCAATAGAGATTTTAGATCCAAAGGTTAAGCACTTGCGAAATGAACAAATTGATCAAGTCAAGATCAAGTGGGAGCATAGGAAAGGTTCAGACACTACATGGGAGTCCGAAGAGGAGATGCGACGTCTCTACCCGACATTATTCGGTATGTACTCTGGTTTCGGGGACGAAACCCTTTTTAAAGGGGTGGACTTGTAACATGTCACACCCCGATATTTCCACGTATTACCGGTGGGCCAGGTGGGGAGTATCGTCACGTAGTTGATATCATCATAGTCAAACAACACAATTATAATGCACAGCGGAAGCAAAAGATAGATTTATTTCAACTGAATAAAATTGTAATATTAAGTATCACAAGATAGTTGAAACAGATCCACAGGCGGATCGAATAAAAAGGAAACTTTGTTTAACAGACTTAAATGCATCCAAGCTTGCGAGACTCTTTTTGATGCTAAGGAGAGGCCAGCCTATTTCGATTAGTACCTGCACTTAGCCTTTTTAGGAAAATACGTCAGTTTACACTGGTAAATACAATTAACTGACTCATTTTGAAAATGTTTAATAAAATTGATTTGAATGCACATGGCACAAAACTTTTTATAACTTGGGATAATTATTTATATATAAACTTGTAAAAGAATTACATGTTTCTTATACGTTCAGTAGCCCGGGTTGAATACCGGGTTAAAGATTAATTAACACACCACATGATATAGTCCCGCGGCGGGTTATTCCCGAAACTGGCGGTTATACCTTTTTTATTTTATAAGTGCACTGTCGGGTGTACGCCTACACCCCGTGCTTAGGTCGTGGCCATTTCTTAGAATGATGCCAAGGATATCCGGGACATGGTCATTAACCCCCCAAAGGTTTTAAGCAAACAAAATAATTTAAACAGGTCATTTTAATAAATTAACCTTCATACGATTAAAAATTCAATGCCTGACCAAGCGGTATTTTATATACCGTACCCCAAGCCCGTATAAGGAAAAATAAGTTAAAAGTAATTACCTTTGCAAGTAATAATCACAAATAGCAAGTGCACGTAGCTTTTACCGGGTCTCCTATTTTGGAACGAAGGTTTATAATAACCTATTAGAATCCTAACGGGTCTTTAATTAAGCCTAAACTTAGACCGGTTAGTTTTAAAAAGGAAGATACGGTTCAAACGCATGATAAAGCGAAGACTGATTTAGAATGTGGTTTAGACCCCACAAGTTTGAAGACTTGTATAATATGGGTAAACTAAACACATTCTGGATTTTGAGATAAAAATGATAAGGTTTGACCCGTTTCGGCTATTATACGCAAACTAGTTACATAAGCCGATCCGAAAGCGAAAAGTGCGTAACGGGTAACCAAATGAGTCATATATTCCTAAGTTAATATGCCTTAAATATGTTGTGATATCAGTAAGATATATTCTATTATGCCCAAAATAATTTTAAACTCAAACTATGCCCCATAGGGGTATTTTGGTCATTTTAAAGCTCATAAAAGAGATTATTTATAATTCTGAGTTTCAGGTCTGATATAATAAGTAAAAATACTTATTTTTATAAGTTATAACAGTAGGGTGTTGTATATACGTGAAATTTATCCTTTATAACTAAACTATGCACCGAAGGGGCATTTTGGTAATTTCACATAAGCCTAAAAGGCCAAAACTGGAAACCTGAGTTTAAAACTTTTTCTTACTGTTAAAATATAAAAATTTACTAAAAAAATCAGTAAGCATCAAACCTTATATGTTTAAAATAGTTTTAATACATACTATGCGTTAAAAACTCTTAAAAAGGCGATTTTGAGCTATTTCCGGGTTTTTAAAGGAAAGCTGATATTTTTATAATTCCAGAAGGCTCAAAATATTTTATTTATCATATTAGATCAGTAGAAAAAGGTTTGGTATAAAAAAGATTTGTAAAACTCATTTTATAGCCTAAAAGGGCAAAACCGACAACAACCGAACCAAGCTTAGAACTCTAGGTTCCGAACCGAGCCTAAACTGAAAATTGTCGGGTTGAACATGTTTAGACATGTTCTTACATTAATTACCAAGTTATATTAGTGCTAAAATAGGTTGCATAGCTTCTACATTGCTAATTATGCATTAATTTGAAAATAAGTTTTATGTTGACTTTTTAAGTTTAACTTTGACCTGACATTTGACCTAGCTAGAGTGGGAATCAAAGAGTACTCTTTTAAGGGTTTATTACCCACATAATTACCCACTTATAGGTACTTTCAATTCGAGATTTGACTGGATAATTATTGATTAATCTCGAAGTCAAACTCTGATTACGACAGTTTGACTTTAGGCTAATTAACTAAGCTAAACTGAATTAAAGAAGGTTAAGGACACTTACAAGAGTCCTATGCACGACTAGGAAGCCTAAGGAAACTTGTTGCTGATCAGAGGAGCTCCAGAAATGAAGTTGTGAAGGTTTGAAAATGAAGTGTGAATTGTTGCAACTAAGTGGGTTCTTTTATAGTGAATTTGGTGCCATTAGATCATGCCATGCAAGTCTACAAGTGTTACAAGATGGTCCCAACTGTCCCTAGTGCATGAAATACCAGTGGGGGAGTCCCTGGTATAAGAAAACAAGGTTTTAAGGTTACAGACCTGAACTGGCAGCTGCCAGGAGTTTTCTGTCGCTGGCATGCCCACGCGGGCCGCGTAGCCCCATAGGACCATCTTACGCGGGCCGCCTGGCCTCCCAGAACCAGCCAAACAAGTTTCACTTAATTACATTTCAGCCCCTGGTCCTTTCTAACGTGGTTTTAAGTCTTGTTCTTGCATTTTTGGCCCTCTAACCTTACTTTTAAGGGCTCCATGACATATTTAAACATTGGTAAGTCCTTGACTAACTTTGTGATCACCCGTAAGGCCTTAGATTTCAACGTTGACGCTTTTAACCCCTCGTATACGAATTTTATCATAACTTTCTCATATGATAAAGAAACTTTGTGAAATTTTTATCACACATTCTAGTGAGCATAATTTATCGTTACAAAGCTTCGGGTTTGTTAAAAGGTCACTCAGAGGTATACTTTAAACATGTTGACACATTTAACCCCTGTAGTTTGTAATCTCTCACTTTCTTCCACAATTAGCTTCGTATGATCCATGATTTATTCGTTTAAGGGTATAAGCATCGTGTAGGGTTATTTTAAAGTATATTTATCCATTGTTGACACTTTGAACCCTTATATTCACATACTTTCTCTGTTTGTCAACTTTAGTCCCTCTAAAGTAATCTTTTACACGTTTAAAGCTCATGACATGTGTCGATACATTATTGGACATGAATTTTCGAGGTGTTACATCCTCACCCCCTTAAAAGAAATCTCGACCTCGAGATTTACTGAAATAAATAAGGGTATTTTTCTTTCATTGTGGACTCTACCTCCCACGTGAACTCGGGACCTCTACGGGCATCCCATTTGACCTTTACAATAGGCACATGCTTCCTTCGAAGCTTCTTCACCTGTCGATCCTCAATCGATAAAGGTTTTTCTACAAATTTCAAGCTCTCATCTATGTGCACATCTGTATGTGGTATGACTAGCGATTCATCAGCTAGACATTTCTTCAGATTGCAGATGTGGAACACATTGTGAATACCGCTGAGCTCTTCAGGTAAGTTTAACTTATAAGTCACTGTTCCTACACATTCGATGATTTCGAATGGTCCTATATACCTTGGGCTTAACTTACCTTTCTTACCAAATCGCATCACTCCCTTCCAGGGTGATACGTTAAGCAAAACTTTATCACCAACCTCGAACTTTAGAGGTTTACGCCTTAAGTCTGCGTAGCTTTTCTGCCTATCTCTGGCAGCTTTCAGGCGGTCACGAATCTGGACAATCTTGTCCGTCGTTTCAAAGACCATGTCAGGTCCTGATAATTGAGCTTCCCCTACTTCTGCCCAACAAATAGGCGTTCTGCATTTCCTACCATATAATGCCTCAAAAGGCGCAGCCTGAATGCTCGTATGGTAGCTATTGTTATAGGAGAACTCAATCAATGGCAGGTGGTTATCCCAACTACCACCTAAGTCAATCACACACACATGAAGCATGTCTTCCAAAGTTTGGATGGTACGCTCACTCTGCCCGTCCGTCTGAGGATGGTAAGCCGTACTGAAATTTAAGTGCGTGCCCAAAGACTGTTGGAAACTTTTCCAAAAATGTGATGTGTATCTGGTATCTCTGTCAGAGATAATAGACACTGGTACGCCATGCAGAGATACTATCTTATCTACGTACAATTGGGCTAACATGTCGGAGCTATAAGTCTCCTTAATGGGTAGGAAATGTGCTGACTTAGTCAGTCTATCTACTATCACCCATATAGTATCATTTCCTTTCTTTGTCTTTGGCAACTTGGTGATGAAATCCATTGTCACCATCTCCCACTTCCATGTGGGAAGTTCAGGCTGTTGTAGCAAACCTGACGGCTTTTGATGTTCAGCTTTGACTTGCGCACACGTCAAACATTTAGCTACATAGGCAGCTATAGACTTCTTCAAGCCTATCCACCAATAGTTTGCATTTAGATCCTGGTACATCTTATCAGCTCCAGGATGAACGGAATATTTAGAACTATGGGCTTCCTGGAGGATAACATCCCGAAGTCCTCCATAAACTAGAACCTATATTCGTCCATTTAACCTTAGGATTCCGTCCTTGCCATATGATAACTGTTCTTCAGTTACTCCTAGCTTTTCATCAGGATAGTTAGCTTCCAATACAGCTTCCTTCTGCGCAGCTAACAACCTTTCATTCAAACTATTCTTTATCTCAATGCTCTTGGCATTGATTCTTATAGGCTTCACTCTCTCCTTTCTACTTAAGGCATCAGCGACTACATTTGCCTTGCCAGGATGGTATCTTATCTCACAGTCATAATCATTTAAAGTTTCCATCCATCGTCACTGCCTCATGTTCAAGTCCTTCTGATTGAACAAGTGTTGAAGGCTTTTGTGATCAGAATAGATCACACACTTAGTTCCATATAAGTAGTGCCTCCACAGTTTTAATGCGAATACAACGGCACCCAGCTCCAAGTCATGGGTGGTGTAGTTCTTCTCATGCACCTTTAACTGACGTGAAGCATATGCAATAACCTTGCCTTTTTGCATAAGCACACATCCCATACCTGTGTGTGATGAATCACAATATACCAAAAACTCATCAATTCCATCAGGCAACATCAATACTGGAGCGTTGCTCAACTTCTGCTTCAGAATATCAAAAGATTCTTGCTGCTTAGGCCCCCAGTCAAAGTTGCTATTCTTGCGGGTGAGTAGAGTCAGGGGTGCTAATTCTTTAGAAGTTTTCAATAAATCGTCTGTAGTATCCTGCCAGTCCTAGGAAGCTGCGAATTTCCGTAGGCGTCTTCGGCTCTTGCCAATTCATAATAGCTTCAATCTTAGCGGGATCCACTTGGATACCACGCTTACTAACAACATGTCCAAGGAATTGGACTTCGCGAAGCCAGAATTCACACTCTGAAAATTTGGCATAGAGCTTTTCCCGTTGAAGCAGTTTTAGAATGCAACGGAGATGCTTCTCATGGTCAGCTTGACTCTTCGAGTAAATGAGAATGTCATCGATGAAAATGATGACGAATTTATCCAAGTAGGGCTTGCAGACACGGTTCATGAGGTCCATGAACGTTGCTGGTGCATTAGTGAGCCCAAAAGGCATCACTAAGAACTCGTAATGACCATAACGAGTCCTAATTGCAGTCTTGTGTACATCTTCATCTTTAACCTTAAGTTGATGATAGCCTGACCTCAAGTCGATCTTGGAGAAGTAACTTTCCCCTTGTAATTAATCGAACAGATCGTCGATCCTGGGCAATGGATATATATTCTTGATAATGACCTTGTTAAGCTCTCGATAATCGATGCATAATAGCATCGATCCATCCTTCTTATTTACAAATAGGATTGGTGCTCCCCAAGGAGACGAACTGGGTCTAATAAAACCTTTGGCTAACAATTCATCTAGTTGAGTCCTTAACTCCTTCATTTCTGTTGGTGCTAGTCTGTAGGGAGCTCTTGCAATAGGTGCTGCTCCAGGGATGATGTCAATTCTGAATTCTACTTGCCTATTTGGTGGTAGACCAGGTAGTTCTTCAGGGAAAACTTCTGGGTACTCAGAAATGACAGGGATATCTTCAATCTTGGGCTTCTGTTCATCAATAGCTACCTGTGCCATATAAATGACACAGCCCTTCTTCAAACACTTAGATGCCTTGAGCATAGACACTTGCTCAGGCAGTCCACACTGGGTATCTCCCTGAATGGTAAGTGGTTCACCAGACGGAGTCTTGATCACCACTTGCTTCTTGTCGCAAACGATCTGGGCTTGGTTATGAGATAACCAGTCCATGCCTATAACTATGTCGAAACCAGCTAACTTCAAAGGAAGTAGGGACAAGGGAAAAGAGTGGTTCCTAATGGATATAACACACCCTTCTAACATAGTTGAGGTTATTTCTAGGGTACCATCTGCTAATTCTACCTCATATTTCACGCTTAGGGTTTTAACAGGTAAATTCAACAACTTACAATACTTGTCATCTACAAATGATTTATCAGCTCCTGAATCAAATAGTACTCTTGCATAAACATCATTTATGAGGAAGGTACCTGTGATCACATTGTCGCCCTGAACAGCTTCTCGTGCATCCATACGGAAGACCCTAGCATTGGTCTTTTTCCCATCCTCAGCCTTCTTTGCAAACTTTGGGCAGTTGGACTTGATGTGCCCTTTTTCGTTGCAGCTGTAGCACGTCGCATCCTTTATCTTCTTGCACTCTATCGTCTTGTGCTCAGAAGATTTACAAATCCCACATGCTCTTGGCTGTGACTGGGATTTCGATTCATATCTGCACCTCCCGAAATGGTGTTTCTTACAGATTTTACACTTGGGCTTATCACTTGACTGATGACTATCCTTTTTAGTTCCAAAGCTCTTTTTGTGGTCGGAATTTCCCTTGTGTTTCTTATCTGAACGTCGTGAGTTATCATCCTCACGCTTCCTCTTCTCTGCATCGGTGTTTCTAAGCGATCTCTGCCTGACCGCGTCCAGAGTAAGAGACAATGAAATATCAGCTGCAGACCTAAATGTAGCTGGTCGAGAGGCCTTCACACTCGCCTTGATTTCTGGGGCTAAACCCCCAATAAAACGAGCTATCCTCTTGGGTTCTGGTGTCACAAGGTAAGGAACCAACCTTGACATTGTGTTGAAGCTGGTAAGGTAGGCTTGGCAATCTAGGCTTTTCATAACCAACGATAAGAAATCAGACTCGATCTTTTCAACCTCATGCTGAGGGCAGTAGTTTTCCTTAATCAATGCCACAAATTGATCCTATGACAGATTGTACAATGGGATTTTTCCGGTTTCTTGAATCAAAGACCTCCACCACGCAAGTGCCTCGCCTTTGAATGACTGAGATACAAACTTTACCACATCCTTATCAGCGCAACCACTGATATCTACCACAGTGTCCATCTCGTCTAACCATGACATGCAATCAACTGCTCCTTTCTCCCCAGTGAAATCCTTGGGTTTGCAAGAAACAAAATACTTATAGGTGCAACCCTTAGCACGTGGTTCATGATCAAATACAATCTTTCTCGATGGAACACTGTGCTGGTTCGAGGAGTTTCGATCGTCCTCTTTCTTTGGCTCATCATGTTTAGAAGGAGGCTTACTATGAGCCTCAGAGTGAACTTTAGAGTGTGATTTTGCGTGCTGTACTGATAAGGTTCTGTTGCGGGTACTACCAGATTCATCATCTTGTCTTTCTAGAGCTCGGGTAACGGCATTGTCTACCAATGCCTGCAGTTCTGCACCCGTTATATTTATTCTGGTATTATCATGATTCTCCTTTGGGCGACTGTTGACTTCATCAAAGTCCGCCATGTAGCTTGTATTGCTACATAAAATATTGACAAGGATTTATTCATGAGTCTATTATTGAATTGTCTTTTATGGCAATTCATTAACCATGGTAACTATAAACCATATATGGTTAATTTATTTAGGATTTTTATTACAATTTATCCTAATTATAAAATAATAAAGATATTATCAGTGGCACAAGAGGCCTAGTCACATGGACAATTTTAAATTTTTATTTATGACCTTATAGGATCAAGGTATTGAGGTTTTAATCATGATTCATTACCTCTTCATAACAGGGGGTCGAAGACCACAGCTGTCTTTTGTCTTATATGACAATGAGTATAGGCCGTAGGCACTTCATCAATAATGGATGATTATATAAATAAGAAGGGATTTTGGGATATCCCAATTTAAGAATGACGTATGTGATTTTATCGTATCACATTTTGTCACGAGTGTTAACATGTTTTCAGGTGTTCACAAGGATTTGAATCTCTTAAATAGGTTTTACCATCTTGGCCATGTCTAAATGACATATAAGCTAGGTTTTACCATTAAGATTCTTTTTAATAATTAACGTAGAACAATCCTAAATTGAGATGTTAATAAGGATCTGAATCTAATTGAGGAATTACCATCTTGACCCTGTCTTAAAATGACACATGGGCTAGGCCTTGTCCCTTTTTAGATTTTGCTATTTTATTATAATGGTAGATCTTATAGAGGAATGTTATATTTTTCATTTATTTTTTATATATTATGTTTATGCATATAATTTAACAAGAATGAAAAATTTAAATCAAACCATTCCAATGTAACAAGTACGGGTTTGCCCTAAACGGGACTTCTACTGAAATAACTTGCCCACGTAGGGGCTTAAACAAACAAACATACCCACGCAGGGGTCAACAGAAAAACATGCCTACGCAGGGGCAGGATACAGAAAGACACGCCCACGCAGGGGCGGAATACTAAAAGACATGCCCACGCAGGGGCTAAAAGGAAATTACAACAATATAATTAGGGATTTAATGGTCCCTCTTCTTCTTTCCTTTTATCAAGCTTGCCAACCCTTTGAAGAAGTCTTGACGTTCACTGCGATCTCTCTGGACCTCCTGCTCAACCTGGTGTAATCTCTGGAGGATTTCCTCCTGTTCCGATGGGGAAAACGGTGGCGGCTGCGGCTGTTGCTGAAACGGAGGTCGAGCAGGTATTTGATACCCATAAGCTAGGTATCCAGTTCCCAAGGAGCTCCATAGGGTCCTTCAGGATGGAAGGCATTGTAGTTCGCCGCTACAAGGTATGGGTCGGCCTCTGCATAGTTATAGTTGGTGTGGGCCGGCTGCTCAAATGGATTATACGCCGCTGAACCGGCGTATGTAGGAATTGGGTTACCAAAACCCAACGGTGGTGGCGCTACAGGCGCAGAGTCTACCTCGGAGACGGGGTTTGAAGGTCCCCCCATCTGCGGGCCTTCGTGGAGTGGCGGATAGTGGCTGCCACTCGAAGGTTGAGGGGTGCTGATATGCAGTCCTCCTCGCACGGACATCCGTGCGTTTGATCTCCCCCGCCTCGGTGGCTCCGGAGGCGGCTGCTGAACTGGTGGTGGTGGTGGCGAAGTAACTGCCACAAAGCGAGAATCCTCAGAAGGATCCTGCTGCTGCTGGTGGGGCGAGGAGTGGTATGAAGGTGTAAACACCCAATCATACTGGGTGAACCTCGCCTGGTAACTGTCTGGACCACGATAAGGTGATCCATGGAAAGAGGACCCATCAGAGATCTCAATGGGATGGTTGGGGGTTCCGGTTTGTGGTTCGGCGGGGTCCGGATCTTCATCCATATCCATTCCCTGAGCTTCAGGGAAATGGTCTTCGGGGCCCAATGGGTTAAAACCCACTGGTTCTTGAATGTAGTTTGCCGGGTTGAACCGGCTCTGGAAGGCAGGAGTGGGGTCACCAAAGGAATGGTGGGAGTTGGACCGTTGGAGAGGTATAAATGAAGGTTGTGGGCTCATTTTCGGACTGAGGCCCAAAGGAGTGGAGATAAGATGGTGATGAGCTTAGAGAGACTGATCGCCTCCCTGGTTCAATGTAAGTCCTCCATGGTTCCTGGGGACTTGTGCTCATTGTTATGGATGGGGTTCTCCGGTGTGAGGGTCCGGCCTCATGATCATGACCCGCCATTGGGGCCTTGCCTCTTCCTCTTCTAAATCTTGGTGGCATGATTAAACATGTCAACATAAACAAAGATAACAACAAGAATATATATAAAAAACAAAATAAAACAAATCAGGATTTGTCCTATATTCTTTGTCTAGACTCGAGGATCGAGGAATGTGCAACTGTGTAACTGAGATTAAACACAAAAGGCTAGTGTTTAATTCACTCAGCGTTGGCTCTGATACCAACCTGTCACACCCCGATATTTTCACGTATTACCAGTAGGCCCGGTGGGGAGTATCGTGACATAGTTGATATCATCATAATCAAACAACACAATTATAATGCACAGCGGAAGCAAAAGATAGATTTATTTCAACTGAATAAAATTGTAATATTAAGTATCACAAGATAGTTGAAACAGATCTACAGGCGGATCGAATAAAAAGGAAACTTTGTTCAACAGACTTAAATGCATCCAAGCTTGCGAGACTCTTTTTGATGCTAAGGAGAGGCCAGCCTATTTCGATTAGTACCTGCACTTAGCCTTTTTGGGAAAATACGTCAGTTTACACTGGTAAATACAATTAACTGACTCATTTTGAAAATGTTTAATAAAATTGATTTGAATGCACATGGTACAAAACTTTTTATAACTTGGGATAATTATTTATATATAAACTTGTAAAAGAATTACATGTTTCTTTTACGTTCAGTAGCCCGGGTTGAATACCGGGTTAAAGATTAATTGACACACCACATGATATAGTCCCGCGGCGGGTTATTCCCGAAACCGGCGGTTATACCTTTTTTATTTTATAAGTGCACTGTCGGGTGTACGCCTACACCCCGTGCTTAGGTCGTGGCCATTTCTTAGAATGATGCCAAGGATATCCGGGACATGGTCATTAACCTCCCAAAGGTTTTAAGCAAACAAAACAATTTAAATAGGTCATTTCAATAAATTAACCTTCATACGATTAAAAATTCAATGCCCGACCAAGCGGTATTTTATATACCGTACCCCAAGCCCGTATAAGGGAAAATAAGTTAAAAGTATTTACCTTTGCAAGTAATAATCACAAATACCAAGTGCACGTAGCTTTTACCGGGTCTCCTATTCTGGAACGAAGGTTTATAATAACCTATTAGAATCCTAACGGGTCTTTAATTAAGCCTAAGCTTAGACCGGTTAGTTTTAAAAAGGAAGATACGGTTCAAACGCATGATAAAGCGAAGACCGGTTTAGAATGTGGTTTAGACCCCACAAGTTTGAAGACTTGTATAATATGGGTAAACTAAACACATTCTGGATTTTGAGAAAAAATGATAAGGTTTGACCCGTTTCGGCTATTATATGCAAACTAGTTACATAAGCCGATCCGAACGCGAAAAGTGCGTAACGGGTAACCAAATGAGTCATATATTCCTAAGTTAATATGCCTTAAATATGTTGTGATATCAGTAAGATATCTTCTATTATGCCCAAAATGATTTTAAACTCAAACTATGCCCCGTAGGGGTATTTTGGTCATTTTAAAGCTCATAAAAGAGATTATTTATAATTCTGAGTTTCAGGTCTGATATAATCAGTAAAAATACTTATTTTTATAAGTTATAACAGTAGGGTGTTATATATACGTGAAATTTATCCTTTATAACTAAACTATGCACCGAAGGGGTATTTTGGTAATTTCACATAAGCCTAAAAGGCCAAAACTGGAAACCTGGGTTTAAAACTTTTGCTTACTGTTAAAATATAAAAATTTACTAAAAATATCAGTAAGCATCAAACCTTATATGTTTAAAATAGTTTTAATACATACTATGCGTTAAAAACGCTTAAAAAGGCGATTTTGAGCTATTTCCGGGTTTTTTAAAGGAAAGCTGATATTTTAATAATTCCGGAAGGCTCAAAATATTTTATTTATCATATTAGATCTGTAGAAAAAGTTTTGGTGTCAAAAATATTTGTAAAACTCATTTTATAGCCCAAAAGGGCAAAACCGACAACAACCGAACCAAGCTTAGAACTCTATGTTATGCTCAGCCTAAAAATAATTAAAAATCTTCAAAATTCCCAAAAAATTATTTTACATTAGTGGGTAAAGAGTTTGATATCAAAAATTGGGCTTAGATAGGCTATTTTCTAATTATGTCGTTTAATTAATAAAAAGCTTTTCATTTACGCTAATGAGCATAACTCCTAATCTAGACCTCAAACTGATGTCAAATTTTAGGGACAAGTCTATAAATCAGTAATGAAGGTTTCTATTATTTTACCTTTTCAAAAATCACGTCTTAAGGTGAAAAGGGCATAATAGTCAACATTTAAGCATTTAACGGAAACATGCATATGAATCGGATAACTAATGAACCAAGTTGTATAATCACAGAGGGTTATACTAACATGAAACCTGGTCCTAATAAGGCTCTAAGGCATTTCTAAACTATGCTCAAACGGGTCAGAACTGAAAGTCAAAGCAGAAGTCAAATTATGCGACTTTCGGTTCCGAACCGAGCCTAAACTGAAAATTGTCGGGTTGAACATGTTTAGGCATATTCTTACATTAATTACCAAGTTATATTTGTGCTAAAATAGGTTGCATTGCTTCTACATTGCTAATTATGCATTAATTTGAAAATAAGCTTTCTGTTGACTTTTTAAGTTTAACTTTGACCCGACATTTGACCTAGTTAGATTGGGAATCAGAGAGTACCCTTTTAAGGGTTTATTACCCACATAATTACCCACTTATAGGTACTTTCAATTCGAGATTTGACTGGACAATTATTGATTAATCTCGAAGTCAAACTCTAATTATGACGGTTTGACTTTAGGCTAATTAACTAAGCTGAACTGAATTAAAGAAGGTTAAGGACACTTACAAGAGTCCTATGCACGACTAGGAAGCCTAAGGAAACTTGTTGTTGATCAGAGGAGCTCCAGAAATGAAGTTGTGAAGGTTTGCAAATGAAGTGTGAATTGTTGCAACTAAGTGGGTTCTTTTATAGTGAATTTGGTGCCATTAGATCATGCCATGCAAGTCTACAAGTGTTACAAGATGGTCCCAACTGTCCCTAGTGCATGAAATACCAGTGGGGGAGTCCCTGGTATAAGAAAACAAGGTTTTAAGGTTACAGACCTGAACTGGCAGTTGCCAGGAGTTTTCTGTCGCTGGCATGCCCACGCGGGCCGCATAGCCCCATAGGACCATCTTACGCGGGCCGCATGGCCTCCCAGAACCAGCCAAACAAGTTTCACTTAATTACATTTCAGCCCCTGGTCCTTTCTAACGTGGTTTTAAGTTTTGTTCTTGCATTTTTTGCCCTCTAACCTTACTTTTAAGGGCTCCATGACATATTTAAACATTGGTAAGTCCTTGGTTAACTTTGTGATCACCCGTAAGGCCTTAGATTTCAACGTTGACGCTTTTAACCCCTCGTATACGAATTTTATCATAACTTTCTCATATGATAAAGAAACTTTGTGAAATTTTTATCACACATTCTTGTGAGCATAATTTATCGTTACAAAGCTTCGGGTTTGTTAAAAGGTCACTCAGAGGTATACTTTAAACATGTTGACACATTTAACCCCTGTAGTTTGTAATCTCTCACTTTCTTCCACAATTAGCTTCGTATGATCCATGATTTATTCGTTTAAGGGTATAAGCATCGTGTAGGGTTATTTTAAAGTATATTTATCCATTGTTGGCACTTTGAACCCTTATATTCACATACTTTCTATGTTTGTCAACTTTAGTCCCTCTAAAGTAATCTTTTACACGTTTAAAGCTCATGACATGTGTCGATACATTATTGGACATGAATTTTCGAGTTGTTACATAACACCCCGAAAATACAAATTCTTATAATACAATAACGTTGGGAATAAATGAGAAAAATAAACTAACTAGGAATTACAATAACCTTGTTAGAAAATGAGTTGTGAGTAGTTAAAGAGTTAAAACAAATAAAGAATGAAAGTTGGAGGGCCAAAAGTGTCTAAATGAAAACTAATATTAATAAAACAAAATAAATTAAACTCAAACACACTTGTTTGTGTGTTGTTGAGATCGACCAGAGCAGGGGGCGATCCTAAGCTCCCCTAAAACCCTAGTTTCTACTAAAACCTCCAAATTGAAGGATCAAATCAAGTTCAAAACAAAAATCAAGCATAGATTACTGATCCCCATTGCAAGAAGATCAGAAGGTATGTAAAATTTGGTAAAAATTCTCTACTTGAAAGTTTCATGAATTTAGGGAATTCGAAATTTGTGGATGCATGTGTGATATATATAGATGAAATAGGAACATTGAAATGTCTAGGAGTAAACCCTAGACAAATACATGTTGAAATCATACTTAGTTCTAGCAAAATCCATGAAACACCATTGTAGGTGGTTAGGGGGTGGAGTAAAACTTGATAAACCCTAGGAATTGGGGGTTGGTCTAGTGAAATTTGACATGTATGAAGTGATTTCGGAATTCTAGAGATTTTTATTTATGTTAGATGGTTTGATTGATGAAAAATTAGGGCTACATGACATGTTATGAACTTGTTAATACATTAAGTAAATTGCTGCCCTTAAAGTGTTTGTACAATTGTCTCAAAGAAGACTTAAAACTGAAAATTTAAAGTTAAACCGCGTAATTGTGATGTTTCGGCAAATTATGCGATCTATGATTAAAAAGGAGTTCTAAACATGCTATGGTTGAACTCTATAGGAAAAGATACCGGAGCGTCGAGCGGACAAGCCGGTGGTGACTTGCGTTTGAAGGGCGTGCATTGAAGGTATGTAACTTGACCCGTTACATTAAGTGAATTGTTATTAAATTATGTATGGTCATATTGTAGCTTAGAAGTTGCGTTGATTGTAGCGACCATGTTCGTTACTTAAATCCGTAGGTTAAGAATTGGTTAGAAGTCGTTTGGTAGTCATCATAACGGAGGATTCTGTAGATGAGCCAAACGGGTCGAATAATGGTGTACATTGTAGTGTTAGTGTTTTAAAAAAATAGCGATGGCGATAACGATCACAAGAGCATGAAGCCATAAGTTTGGTGATGAAGTGCCAGTGATAATAAGCCCCTGAAGTTGGGTAACAAGCGCCTTATGTTTACTATTACAAAGGTAGCAAAATAAGGATAACTATAAAGGGTCGAATAATTACATAGTGAAATCTTGTCGTCTGGTCTGTAAAATAAACTTTTGGTATGGAAATCGTTATAGTCACGTCGGTATTGAATTTACAGACGCATAGGAAAAAGAATCACCTAAAACGGACTCACGAGTCAAAAGTTATGATAGTTTTAAGTTATAATTGAAAGTGATGCTGAACTAATATTCAACAATTCAGCAATAACCTTCTATCGAAAATGGTCCCTGGCGCTACGCCACGGGTGAGAACAAAACCCGTCGCGTGACGCGATGGGTGGTGGCGCTACGCGACCACCTTGGGTGGCCCTCGTCGCGCGGCGCGACTGCCCAGGGTGGTTAGATTTGTTTGTTTTTGCATATTTTTGAGTTTGAAACTTAACCGGACTTATATTTAAAGTGTCAAAATTAATCTTTTGTGTTGTTTTGACCCTAGGTGACGATGGACCTAATCCGGATGGCGATCAAGCATCTTGACAAGAACCAAACACGATATTTTGAAGCTTCCGCGATTATTTAATATTTTCAAGTTAATGACTATGTAATTAACACTTAAACACTTGTTCTTTTGTCTTGGAATTCTTAAAGTAGTAGTACACATCCTAGATGTTATCTTGGCTAAACTTTTCCTCATTTTGATATAAAATCCAAGGTTTTTGGTATATTAAGGCTTTGTTTATAATAAAATATTATGAAAACGATTAGAGTGTTACATCATCCCTAATCTTCACAGGCTGATCTCCTCTTCCAACACCGCTTAAAACAAGAGCCGGGAGTGATGTACGAGCGGTGACCTTTTTTTCCTTTATTACAAGTGGTCGTGCGCTCTCGCACACGGGTTGGCACAATACTTTGCATCTGCGTATCATCAACAGAAGCACGAATTATTATACGACGGCGCCTACATCGTTGTGATACCCCTTTCGTTTGGCTATCACCCCGAGAGTGACCAACGTTTACGCCTGGCGATACAGCCAAATCGGATGGGAATGAACACGCTATCCGGAATAAAGACTATCAAAAAGTTCCCACCTGCTGGGAAGCGTTTTAAGGGTGCGGACGGTCGGCCCTTCATACTGAAGCAGTTTCCGGCACGGTTCGACATGGTATATCCCCCCTCCGTGCCTGTTAATGGCAATGGGCCGGGCTTGGGCCGGGTACTGGTAATCCCAGGCCCGTACCCGGTTGTAATTCTTTGTCCCGTACCCGGCCTGTTACCCGTCGGGTATTTTTCGGGTAATTACCCGTCGGGTATCGGGCATAACCGCAGGTATCGGGTATACCCGTTAATTTCTTAAAAACACCCATTGGGACAAATGTGCAATTTTTAATTTGACATTTATATAATTTACTATTTTAATGACTATAACAAATGAAACTATGATTAACAACTTACATATCATATTCAGACCACATATACTAAACTAAATTAAAACGATTACTTAATTAAGTAATTGTATCAGGACCACCTAATTGCATAAAACATCCACATAATAAAGGGTGATAGCTTCCATATCCAATATACATGCTCAAAAATAAGTTATATGTTTACTAAACACTTGTCATATACATATCCACATATGACTATAAAGAAGGTAATAAGTATATATATTACATTTATATGTATGGAAATCTATAATATGATACTTTCGGCTATTATTCGGGTAAATGGGCCGGGTATCGGGCGGGTATCACTAAATCCCATACCCGTACCCATACCCGAATTTTTTCTATTTTTAAGCCCGTACCCGGCCCATATCCATTGGGCTTCGGGTATACCCGGCCCGTATGTTTCGGGTTTCGGGTATACCCGTCGGGCTTGGGCTTTTTTCCATCCCTACATGTCGGGGGAGGTGACAGAGCATGAGCCGGATATATGCATTCCGGACCTACCACACCCGCGTGGACCACCCGGGGCACCTCAGTTCCCACGACATGTTGGTCCCGGTCCTGCCCCCTAATACGCGGGGTATCACCACCTACGTGGCGACGTTGACAGGCTGACGTATGTGGTGGAGTGGATGGCTGAGGAGTTGCAGGAGCGTCGACAGCGTGAGGGGTTACCTCCACGACACTTCATTTTGGCTGCAGCATGGCATCAGCAGCAGCAGGATCCGCTGCCATAGTATTTTAGGTATTGTTATGTATTTAGTATTTAGTTGTATTATATCTTTTGTTTGTAAGTACAAACTTATGTTGTATATATTATATCCAGTCGTATTGAAACAGTGGTATTTTAATTTAAACGGTATAGTATGGAAACGGTGTAATATATTCGAACCGTACCCGGGTATTTCAAAATAATTAACGTTATAAAAATTTAAAACTAATATAATATTTTAATTTAAACAATATAGTATGGAAACGGTGTAATATATTCGAACCGTACCCTGGTATTTCAAAATAATTAACGTTATAAAAATTTAAAATTGGTATAATATTAGAACCGCACCGAGACGTGGTATAATATTTTAATTTAAACGGTATAGTATTGAAACGGTATAATATATTCGAACCGTACCCGGATATTTCAAAATATTTAACGCTATAATATTTTAACGTTATAGTATTCGAACCGGACTCATACTTGATATAGTATTTTAATTTAAATTGTATAGTACTCAAACGGTGTAATATATTTAAACCGTACACGAAACGTTTGTATAGTCTGGGCCATACCAAATTATGCTTATACTTTTTGAATGATAATTTGCGCTTATAATATGTTTAGATGACAAGCTTAGTTTTTGAAATGGGCCACAAACCTTCTAGATAACCACATTTCATGGCAATAAACACGTTTACTCAGTTTGTATGCTTCATTTTATGTCACGTGCTTATACTTGTTGATAATTTCATGACCATGTAATACTAGTAATTTGGCTCATACTTAAAATCTCAAACAAAAACCAAAAGTAATATTGGTACCTTCATAAGAAAGAAAAGTGCATACACATCATCTACAAAATTTTCATGGGCCAAAATTTTCAAAAGCATCTGATAGGGTTAAAACCTTGGGGAAGAAGAAAGCTAAGAGATAGAAGGAAATTTGACTCAAATTCTGGCTGATTTGCATTTCATACGTAAACCAATTAAATAAACAAGACACTTACACAAGACACCCCCAAACTAAACCAAAATAACATCCTAATCCCTTGACTTAATAATAGTAATAAAACTAAAATAAATAAGATACGTAACAATACTCCCCCCTTAACCTACTTTTTGCCCTAAAAAAGTAAGCTCTTCAATTCAATCCTTAACCATTGTCGTCTTGTTCAGTTTCCACGTTAATCACAAAAAGTTGTTTCTTTTTGCACTTGTGTCCTGGAACGAACTTTTCAGTGCACCAAAAGCATTCTCCTTTTGACTTTTTTAACTCTAGTTCCTCACCTGACAAGCGCTTCGCGTTAATAGTTGCTGGTTTATAAGCTGGTGGCCCAGGGACTCCTGTTGGATCTGGAAGCAACGGAAGTTTTGAAGCGTTAACCGGAGATGTTATTTTGACATCTTCGGGTTGCAGCCCATCCTCCACATCTTCACCTGAAAACCGGGGAAACTCAACCTTCCCGACCCGCATAGGCCGAGTACCCGTCCGCGAATCATCGCTAAACAGGCCCTTATCAGGGCCGCCGCCGCTAAAACTGCCACCGCTTGAATGCTCCTTGAGTGCTCGTAAGATCTCTTCTTGTTGTTTCATCGACTGTTCTTGTTTCAACATGGTGGCTAGGGTTTCTTGGTGATTTGAGATTGCCTTGCCATGTTCCTTGAGAAGAGTGCTATCAATTTCTTGATTGCAAGTGTTAGTCATGGTAATCGAAAGTAATTCCAACCGGAGATCGGAACGGCTCTGATACCCTTGATAGGGTTAAAACCTTGGGGAAGAAGAAAGCTAAGAGATAGAAGGAAATTTGACTCAAATTCTGGCTGATTTGCATTCCATACGTAAACCAATTAAATAAACAAGACACTTACACAAGACACCCCCAAACTAAACCAAAATAACATCCTAATCCCTTGACTTAACAATAGTAATAAAACTAAAATAAATAAGATACGTAACAGCATCTGCTTGGTAGTTTGCAAATATTATAACGATGGATTACTACTTTTAGAGACAATATATTCATGACCTTAGTCTTTCACTACAAGTTTCAACTTGGTAAGTCTGCATATTTCGTTAAGCTCTTCTTCCTTGTCATCCAAGTCTTCAATTTCAGCATGCGGGTGTTCATCAAGCCACTCCATTGCCTGCTCAATCTGCTCGTCTATGTCTTCCAATTCTTTTACACTAAGCCCTAACTCCCTAAGCTTCATTCGAAAATTGTAATCCTTTATCTTGGTTCTGGCTTTATAAACACAATCAGTTAACGCTTTATGGGCCTCCGCCTTCTTCAAGTGTTCTTCATCCTCCAACTTATATCGTTTAGCATCTTCAATCATCTTCTCAATCTCTGCTTTTGTCACACCACCATTGCTAGTTATCTTTATAGCATTGCTTCTTCCACTAGTTATTTCTCTGGCAGAGACATGTAGAATCCCATTGGCATCTATCTCAAAGCATACAGTTGCCTTAACTACACCCCGTGGGGCAGAGGGGAGGCCATACAGTTCAAATTTTGACAAAAGATAGTTTTCTGTACACTTGGATCTCTCACCTTGATACACCCAAAGAGCCATAGCAGTTTGATTGTCAAAAACGGTTAAGTGTGTGCTTTCCTTCTTGGTTGGTATAGGCGAATTTCTTGGAATTAAAACAGCCATAACATCTTTATAACACCCCACACCAAGAGACAAAGGAGTCACATCAATTAGCTCAAGAGATTGCACAAGTTCATCACCCATGCCACTTAACTTTGCAGCTAGAATCCCAGCACCATATGCAACAGCTTCATCAGGATTGATTCGTTGGCAAAGTGTTTTTCCACTAAATAACTCCTGCAATAGCTCTTGTATCTTAGGTATCCGGGTAGAGCCACCAACAAGAACCACTTCATCAATGTTATTCTTACTCAAATTCACATCTCTCAGACAAGTTTCCACGGTATCCATGCACTTGTTGAACAACTCCATGTTCACCTCCTCGAATTTAGCCCTCGTAAACTTTGCAGAAAAATCAATTCCATTAAACAAACAATCAATGTCGATTGTTGTCAGAATAGCCGTTGAAATAGTTCTCTTAGCCCTCTCACAATGAACCCTCAACCTACCCAAAGCTTTTAAGTTCCGACTAATGTCAACTTTGTGTTTTCTTTTGAATTCATTGACAAAATAACTCACCATTCTATTATCAAAATCCTCACCTCCCAAATGTGTATCACCGCCCGTAGCTTTAACCTCAATGACTCCCGCATCATCGATGGTGAGAATGGAGACATCAAAAGTACCACCACCCAAGTCAAAAACTAACACATTCATCTTGCCATCTACACCAGCTCTTTTGTCTAGTGCATAAGCGATTGCAGCAGCCGTGGGTTCATTAATCATGCGCAGAACCTCAAGCCCCGCAACCATAGCGGCATCTTTCGTTGATTGGCGTTGAGAATCATTGAAATATGCAGGAACAGTGACGACAGCCTTTTCAACTTTCGATCCTAGAAATGTCTCCGCGATGCTTTTCATCTTGGCTAAAACCATAGATGATATTTCTTCAGCAGCAAACTCTTTATCTTCACTCTTGTATTTGACTACGATTTTTGGCTTGTCACCTTTTCGAGCCACCACTTTGAAAGGCCACAGTTTCATGTCGTCCTGAACGATTTTGTCACTTGCTCTTCTTCCAATCAGCCGTTTGACATCTGTTTCATGTAACTAAATGATTAAAACACAACAAAAGGTAATTAACCAGCGAAGAGAAAAGTGACTAACCGAAGATGGTGTTGGTGGGATTGAAAGCAGCTTGGTTCTTGGCAGCATCACCAACCAAACGTTCAGTGTCGTTGAAGGCAACATAGGACGGGGTGATACGATTCCCTTGATCGTTTGCTATTATCTCAACTCGGTTATGCTGCCAAACAGCCACACACAGGGGCGCAGGATATGAGGGGCCGGGAGGGGGCGCCCGACCCCCCGAACTTTTTGCGAAGTAGTGTTACGTATCTATTTTTCGTATAGAAATTTTTAGGTTTATATGTCTTCACCCCCCCGGTTTAAAAAAAAAATTAGGTATATATTTTTTTGGACCCTCCGGTTTAATTTTTTTTTTTTGGTATATACGTTTAAGACCCCTCCGGTTTTATAAAAAAAATATTTATATAGCCTAAATAAAATTATTTAAATAGCCCATTATAATTATAACTTGGATTGTATGTTTATTACTTACTACTTAGCCCATTAATGATAAGCCCAAAAAAACCCAATATAACTTGAATAGCCCATAACCCATTAGTATGTTTATTGCTGCAACCGGTCAAAAAAAAAAAAAAAAACAAACTGCTTCCTTGTTGCTGCTAACTGGAGACCGAGAACAGAAGAAAAAAACGCAGGTGAGGTGCGGCCGGCTGTCTTCTTCGTTCGGGATTTAGGGCTGTCTTCTTCGTTCGGGATTTAGGTGCAGGTGCGGCTGTCTTCAACTCTTCAAGGTATGTGTTTTTTTTATCTTTAGGTTTAAATTAGGGCTTAATTTATGTGATTTAGGTTTAAATTAGGGATGAAATTGGACCGATTTTTTGCCATAAACTTGTTGAAATTAGGGATTTAGGGGTGAAATTAGGCTGTAACCATGCTAGATATTAGAAAAAGAAAATGCCTTGTTGATGGTTAATTAGGCTGACAAGATGTGACTTGTTGAAATTAGGGATTTAACTTGTGTTGTTGACTTGTTTCTTGTTAGATTACGCTATGGGGAAAAACAAAATCATAACTTCTTTTTTTAAAAGAAAGAATGAAGAACAAAAAAGATTAATATTGAGCAGATTGTTCTTCTTGTTGAGAAGTATTATCCTAACGATTTTACAGAGAAAGAAAGGAATCTATTACGTGGTCAATTGGATAATTTTCAAGTTGAAAGAAAAAATAATCCCAAGCTAAGTGAGGTATCAACTCTTTCTGATCTTTGCAAAACTCTTGTGCAATGTCAGAAAAATAACACGTACAAATTGGTTGAAAGAGTGTGTCGGCTAATCTTGACGCATCCAGTTTCGACTGCAACAACGGAGAGAGGATTTTCAGCGATGAAAATATTTAAGAATCGACTTCGCAATAAGATGTCAGATCAGTGTATCTAGCAAACAGTATGGTGATTTACATAGAAAAGGAGATTGCTGAGAGCTTTGATTCGGAGTCCATAATTGACGAATTCAAAAATCTTAAAGGAAGACGAGCAGAACTATAATTCTTCATCCAGGAGAATCGGCCACCGGGTACCCACCTTCCTCTTCTTTTTAATGTTTTCGTGTCTTTGTTCAATTGTTTGTTAAAGAATGTTTACGTTTTAATGTTTGAGAACGTATTTTATTTGATATTAATATTTGACCCGATCCGACCCGAATCGAATCACCGACATCCGACCCAAACATAGAATTTTTTTTAGGTCCGGTACCTTCCACCCCCCCCCCCCCCCGAACATTTTTTTCAAGCTTCGCCACTGGCCACACACGAGTAAGTAGTTCCAAGATCGATACCAATTGCTGGAACTCTACCCCTTGTTGACATTCCTTCAAAGGTACAGAGAAATTCTAGTCTATATTATAATGCTTATTGTGAAAATACACGGTACAAACAGATCTGAACAAGATTATACCCAAACCAAAGTGATTATTCCCAGAAAACTATGTTCAGAACAATACAAGTATTTGAGAAAAGACACAACTCTTAACAGATCACTAACTTAATGATCTGCTACAAACAAACCTCACAAGATCGGTGAATCGAAGAAAGATTCACTAGACCCTAGATTTTTAGAGAAAAGCAGAGAGCAATTACTGACGAGAGAGAGACTTGAGTTGTGTATGCGTAAAACAAAAGCAGCTGCATCTATAAATGGACAGCTGCACCTGCACCCTAAATCCACTCAGCAGCCCAATATGACCAGCCCAACTCCAATAAAGCGAGACCAGCCCATGAAACAAAAAAAACAAGAAACGAATCTATACTATATAATAAAAGAAACCATGTTAGGGACACATGGCGCTCTACGAGGCATTCTTAATTATTTTTTTAAATATTTATTAAGGAAATTTAATTATTGATAATATTAAATTTAAAATTTATGAAAGAGATTTAATGATAAAGACAAAGATAACTGATAATAATATATTAATTATTATAATCATATATTAATTATTAAAATCTAAAAAAATATATTAGCGTTTTAAATATTTAGAGTTAATTACATAGTTAGTCCCTGTGGTTTACATAAAATAACATACTTAGATACTTATAGTTTAAAATTACCTTCTAGGGTATTAACTTTTTCATTTTGTAACGTTTGAATGTATTAAATTCTAGGGTATTAACATAGTTAGTCCCTATAGTTTGCACAAAATAACATACTTAGTCACTAATAGAATGTGATTTTAAACCTACAAATAACGTTAATACCTCCAAACGTTACAAAATGAAAAGTTAATACCCTAGAATGTGATTTTAAACTATTAGTACCTAAGTATATTACTTTGTGCAAACCACAGGGACTAATTATGTAATTAACTAAAATATTTATAAAGATACAAATTTTATTTAATTGGTAGTTTTAATTGTTTTTATATTTGATGATAAGGACAAGGATAACTGATAATCACATATTAAAATAAAAATATTTATTCTAATCAACTGTTTCGTTGAAAGGATTTATTCAAAACATGTAGAACATATATATTTTTTTGTACATGTGGTATAATTAGAATCCTATTTTTAATAAAGAATCCCATTATCCGGTTTTACACTCCAATGAAATAATAATATTACATCATAATATCCAACTTATCTCTTGTGTATTTAATATTTTTTACTAAAATATTTCTTTTTTTTTTTTCTGCTGATTATCCAACATCAAGTAATAAGTAAGTTTCTAACCTAATAATAAATAAAAAACAAAGTAAAATGTTATAAACCATGTAATACACAACTCTCTAACCTAATAAAAAATAAAGTGAGATGTTACAATAAGTAAATAGTAACTCAAAGTTCATTTTGTTAGAAAACACATCTTGATGACTAAATGTGTTAACGGATTACATTATTCGTGTAAGACATGTGTTTATTCAAATCGTGCAATACACAAGTTTTTAAAAGATGTAACTATTTTATTACTTAGTATATAAAGTTATATTTATTCAACCCGTGTAATACACGGGGTTCTAACCTAGTTAAAACAAATAAAAGGAAAGGGCATACGGAATTGAATAAGAAGAACTAAACAAATATTATATATTTTCAACACTTATATCACTATAATTTATATTCAAATCGTCCAATGGTGGTACCGGTGTGTGGTAACTGATTCTTTGGTGACTTATCAACTTCTAATTCATTGATTTTTGGGTACTCTTATTACTTAGAATTATTCACTAAAATTCTAAAAGACTTGGCACTTGGTAGCGATTCATTGGAGGTTCAGTTACGATGTTCGGATTTGTCTTTGTGGTGATAGTCTATATGTATAATCTCTTAAATAAATCAATTGTTAGCCGTTATAAAAATAAATAAGTAAAATAAAATAAAAATAAAAATTAATTAATTAGTTGTTAAATTTGTTGAACTAATGGTTTTTTTATTAACTTTGCAAACATGTATAAGTGTATAACTAGACAGTGGACATAGTCGCGCGTTGTGGCGACGACGTCCTAGTTGTTTATAAATGTTAGCACGTATCCGATTTAAAGCATTGCATTTAGAAAAGAAACGGAATCAAACGCGAGTTGGTTTGTTTAGTGAGCGTTTCACCTAACCACCGCACCACCCTTACATTTGAATGAGGACTTAGGGGCATCAAAACATACAGTTGAATTTTTAACGTCGAATGAAAATGCATTATATTTTACATGACTCGTTTCCGAACACAGTTTACGTTAAAACGTAGACTTATAACCGAAAACGTACGCAAAATAAACATGTAAAATATGAAAATGTGAACTTATAATTGACCAAACTCGTTTCCGAAAAAAAATTATATTGAGACGTGAATTTATATCGTTTATGAAATTATACCGATACGTACATTAAAATGTCAAAACGTAGACCAACCGATAACGTGTGCATAAAAATAAGCATGAAACGCATTATATATTGCACAACTCGTTTTCGAAAAAATTTACGTCGAAACGTGTAATTATACCGACACGTACATAAAAATAATCATGTAAGAAAAAAAAAACTTTTTTTTTTTTAATTTCAAGCTAAGAAAATGAAAATACGGGGGTAAATTTGAAAAGCTAGAACCCAAGGGAGTGAAAATGACAATTTATAAAGTTGATAGAAAGTTTTCTAAAGTATAGGATCAATTTAAAAAGATTATGGTATTGCTTGGTTTCTTTAGGGGTTGGTAAGGTACCAATATGATACGGTACCATCAATCGCTGTAGCAATCGAAAGAAAAAACCCACAAAATAAAATCATGATGTGCCAAAACTAAAATCGACATGTGTTCGATTCGTTGGATTTTTTATTATTATTTAACTTTTTTTTTTAAACTTGTTTATAACATACTCCTTACACTAATTTTTTTATTCCAAAATAATGAATATAAATAGATACGATTACAGACTAATGACACGTAGACGATTATTTAACTAAAAGAATTGACTTTTCGCATTAAGGAACATTATATTCAACAATTACAAAGTTATTTAGTTAAATAAATAAAAAAACTTATGATCTGGTGGTCTAACGGATTTGAATAGTATTTTTTTTATTTGAATAGTTTATTGCTGGATTTAAGTAGAATATGAAAAAAAAAAAAAACGTATGAATAATGAATCCGTTTTTTTTTGTTCGATAAAGGGAAAAAATAGGATCCATCTTTTACTTTTTTTTTTTTTGCCTTTTGACGTCAACGGCGGGGAAAGAAGAAGAAAAAGAAACTTTAATTTTCTTTTTAGTGATTTTTTTTATTAAGATCACGATTCATGTTTTGTTTTCTTAAGTTATTTATTTAAGTTTTGTTTATTTTTTACTAGGTTAGAACCCCGTCTATTACACGGGTTGCATAAATTTAATTTTATATGATAAATAATAAAAAAGATGTATCTTTTAAAAAAAACTCATATATTGCACATGTTGAATAAAATATAATATTGTATTTTAACACAAATATTCATCAAGATTTATCTTTTAAAAATAAACATTGATGTACTATTTACTTATTATAACATTTTGCTTTATTTATTTATTATTAGGTTAAAAACACATGTATTACATGTGGTTGAATCCCGTTTTTATATACATTCAAATTATAAGATACAATTATTTTAGTTAGTTTTATGCACCTTTATGCTTATTTGTTTATTTCATTCATAATACACTCGTCTTAAATTTATATTCAAAAGAGTTTACGGTACAAAAAGGTGGAGATCAATCTTCACGTTTTTATATGTTTCATTATTTTTTTTAATTATACTTTAAAATCAAGAATTTAATTCTCTTTTAATGAAGTATAATTTTTTTTTGGTTTCAAATTATTATTATTATTTACTTGATTATAATAAAAATAAATGTTTATATTCTTATCTATTTTTTTAAAAAATTATTACTATTATTATTATTATTTAATATGATCATAATAAAAAAAACGTTTATCCTTATCTAAATATTTATTCTTATCTAATATTTTATTTAAAATTATTATTATTTAATATGAGAGATAAATGGAAAAAAAAGTGAGAACGAATCAGAAAGTGATACGTGTCCAAAAATGATTTTCGTTTATTAATATAGGAAGATTTGGTTTGATCAGTTAAGTAATTATATGGGGCTAAATCTTTTTTAATTTCAATAAAAATAGAAATCATTAAAAGTTGAAGAAAATTAACAAAAAAAATTGTATGATACCGTCGTTCGTACAATATCCGTGATTAGGAATGAGCAAATAGTACCAGGTATCAGTACCAAATTTCTCGAACTAAAAGATTTTCAATGTTAATTAGGTTCCGACTTTTGGTGTTTTCTGTACCAGGCTGGTGTCGGTTTTTACCTTCATCTACCGATACCGAATAGGATCGTATGGGTATTAGAATATGAAGAAAAAAAAACGTATGAATAATGAATCCGTTTTTTTTCGTTCGATAAAGGGAAAAAATAGGATCCATCTTTTACCTTTTTTTTTTTTTTTTTTTTGCCTTTTGACGTCGACGGCTGGGAAAGAAGAAGAAGAAGAAAAAGAAACTTTAATTTTCTTTTTATTGATTTTTTTATAAAGATCACGATTAATGTTTTGTTTTCTTAAGTTTTTTATTTAAGTTTTGTTTATTTTTTACTAGGTTAGAACCTCGTGTATTACACGGGTTGCATAAATTTAATTTTATATGATATATAATAAAAAAGATGTATCTTTTAAAAAAAACTCGTATATTCCACATGTTGAATAAAATATAATGTCATATGTTAACACAAATAGTCATCAAGATTTATCTTTTAAAAATAAATATTGATGTACTATTTACTTATTATAACATTTTGCTTTATTTATTTATTTATTATTAGGTTAAAAACACATGTATTACATGTGGTTGAATCCCGTTTTTATATACATTCAAATTATAAGATACAATTATTTTAGTTAGTTTTATGCACCTTTATGCTTATTTGTTTATTTCATTTATAATACACTCGTCTTAAATTTATATTCAAAGGAGTTTACGGTACAAAAAGGTGGGGATCAATCTCCACGTTTTTATATGTTTCATTATTTTTTTGAATTATACTTTAAAATCAAGAATTTAATTATCTTTTAATGAAGTATAATTTTTTTTTGTTTCAAATTATTATTATTATTTACTTGATTATAATAAAAATAAATGTTTATATTCTTATCTATTTTTTTTTTTAAATTATTATTATTATTATTTAATATGATCATAATAAAAAAAACGTTTATCCTTATCTAAATATTTATTCTTATCTAATATTTTGTTTAAAATTATTATTATTTAATATGAGAGATAAATGGAAAAAAAAAAAGTGAGAAAGAATCAGAAAGTGATACGTGTCCAAAAATGATTTTCGTTTATTAATATAGGAAGATTTGGTTTGATCGGTTAAGTAATTATATGGGGCAAAATCTTTTTTAATTTCAATAAAAATAGAAATCATTAAAAGTTGAAGAAAATTAACAGAAAAAATTGTATGATACCGTCGTTCGTACAGTATCCGTGATTAGGAATGAGCAAATAGTACCAGGTATCAGTACCAAATTTCTCGAACTAAAAGATTTTCAATGTTAATTAGGTTCCGACTTTTGGTGTTTTCTGTACCAGGCTGGTGACGGTTTTTACTTTCATCTACCGATACCGAATAGGATCGTATGGGTATTTTCAATACCAATACCGGTTCGATACTGGTTAACACCAAGCTTATTCCAACCCGTGATAAAAAAATCATTAACGTTAAGAAAAATATGAATGTATTCAATTTAACCAGTACTGATTCAATACCGGTTGAAACCAAGGAAATCATTTAAGTTAAAAAAATATGAAAATCTATAAACTTAAAAAGTGAAGGAATAATTATTATTATAACATTAGAATAATAAAAGTACAAAAAAACTATGTATCATATTATAATATTAAAGTTACTTTTTATTGACTTCTATTTTTAATATATAGATATAGATACTATTAAAGTTAAAAATCATTAACGTTAAGAAAAATATGAATGTATTCGATTTAACCAGTACTGATTCAATACCGGTTGAAACCAAGCCTATTCTAGCCCGTGATACTAAAAGGAAATCATTTAAGTTAAAAAAAATATGAAAATCTATAAACTTAAAAAGTGAAGGAATAATTATTATTATAACATTAGAATAATAAAAGTACAAAAAAACTATGTATCATATTATAGGTAGAGGATCCTGTACAAAGTCCATCTTTTGTAAGAAGTGTAAGAAATAATTTGGGAATGACAAGTGTCCCTCATCTTAATTAATTCAAAAAGGTATATTAGTAATTGTACATTCTTGTCAATTAATTGATTTCCAATATAGCTGGAAAAAAAAACTGGCGATGAGAATATTTAGGGATTGATCGTTTCATCTCCATCTCCGATTCAGATCTTCTTCTCCGACCATCTTGTTAACCTTCTGTCATCATCATCACAGTTCACGTCATTTTCTCCGATTTGAACACCTACATCTCCGACCACCGTCACCAATTTCTTTCATCTCCACAAATCATTCACCGTCATCGTCTTTCATCTTCGTCATCCTCATTTCTGATCGTGACTTGAATCATAGTCATGGTGTTTTAAAACACCACACCATGAACAATGTCTACAGATAAAACACCATGACTTGAATCATAGTCATGGTGTTTTAAAATCTAGGAATGTTTTTGTATTGATAAAACACCACGCCATGAACAATGTCTCCTGATAAAACACCATGACTTGAATCATAGATGTTTAAAACACCACGCCATGAACAATGTCTCCAAATAAAACACCATGACTTGAATCATAGTCATGGTGTTTTAAAATCTGGGAATGTTTTGCATTGATAAAACACTACGCCATGAATAATGTCTCCAGATAAAACACCATGACTTGAATCATAGATGTTTAAAACACCACGCCATGAACAATGTCTCCAGATAAAACACCATGACTTGAATCATAGTCAATTTATCCAGTTGTTTTAAAACACCACGCCATGAATCTGATTATAGATCTCTTTATGATAACGTATGAAGAATATGCAACCAAAGACCTCCTACAATTAAGGTGAATCATTAATTCCGATATTTAAGGAAAAAGGAGCGAATTTAGGAGTTTTTGGTTATGTAGGTTACGGTTACCATATTTCAAATATTTAAAAAGACACTATTGCCCTTCAATTTTACATAAGGTCCCTCTAATTAAAACACAATTTACATTTTTATACCCTATTAATCTCAACCATTAGATCAAATATCCAATGGTTTAAAACACTTCTTACCCTTCTTACATTTTAGACACTTTTTACCATATCCCTACCATCATATTATAATATTAAAGTTACTATTTATTTACTTCTATTTTTAATATATAGATATAGATAATATTAAAGTTACTATTCATTGACTTCTATTTTTAATATATAGATAACAAGCCTATTCTAGCCCGTGATACTAAAAGGAAATCATTTAAGTTAAAAAAAATATGAAAATCTATAAACTTAAAAAGTGAAGGAATAATTATTATTATAACATTAGAATAATAAAAGTACAAAAAAACTATGTATCATATTATAATATTAAAGTTACTATTTATTGACTTCTATTTTTAATATATAGATATAGATACTATTAAAGTTAAAAATCATTAACGTTAAGAAAAATATGAATGTATTCGATTTAACCAGTACTGATTCAATACCGGTTGAAACCAAGCCTATTCTAGCCCGTGATACTAAAAGGAAATCATTTAAGTTAAAAAAAATATGAAAATCTATAAACTTAAAAAGTGAAGGAATAATTATTATTATAACATTAGAATAATAAAAGTACAAAAAAACTATGTATCATATTATAATATTAAAGTTACTATTTATTGACTTCTATTTTTAATATATAGATATAGATAATATTAAAGTTACTATTCATTGACTTCTATTTTTAATATATAGATAATTCTATTTTTAATATATAGATATAGATAAAATTAAAGTTACTATTCATTGACTTCTATTTTTAATATATAGATAATAGATAATTAGAATAATAAAAGTACAAAAAAACTATGTATAATATTATAATATTAAAGTTACTATTTATTGACTTCTACTTTTAATATATAGATAATTTTTAATATATAGATAATTCTATTTTTAATATATAGATATAGATAATATTAGAGTTACTATTCATTGACTTCTAATTTTAATATATAATATAATATAATATAATAATATATAGATAATAGATAATTAGAATAATAAAAGTACAAAAAAACTATGTATAATATTATAATATTAAAGTTACTATTTATTGACTTCTACTTTTAATATATAGATAATTTTTAATATATAGATAATTCTATTTTTAATATATAGATATAGATAATATTAGAGTTACTATTCATTGACTTCTAATTTTAATATATAAAATATATATAATATAATTCTATTTTTAATATATAGATATAGATAATATTAAAGTTACTATTCATTGACTTCTATTTTTAATATATAAATATGATAATATTAAAGTTACTATTCATTGATTCTATTTTTAATATATAGATAATGTAATACGGAATTATGGATAAGTTTTTATTTATTTTTATTTAAACTAAAGTTATTGAAATTTTATCAATAAACTGGAAATTAGAGCCAATTATCTTCTGGTTTATTTGCAGCCTCATTATCTTTTAAAGTGTAGCCTGAATCTAAATTGTGGTTGAATCATGGGTTTTACCACACTGAACCTTCAAACGATGAGTTTCTTCTGAAATGGTGATAGGTTGGGTCACCAGCGTCGTTTGCCTATCTCGGGCATGTGTATGAAGTGTATGCGAAATCCAGTGTATGCCCTAACTATCTGCACACCCAGTTTGCCTATCTGCACACTTAGGGTTTAAATACGCTGCGTAGAGGCCTCTACGCAACGTATGTAAGGGGCAGGTACACGACCAGACAGTCAAACCTAGTACCATGTCAAATCAGTCTGACATACGCTACGTGTTGATCAATACGCAGCGTATGTCAGACTGACTTGACACTGATGCGATGTTGTCCAGGCACGGGAATAAAGTAATACGGGGAGTAGAGAGCTATACGCTGCCTATTTCAGTAAATTTGAAAGTCTATTTAGCACTGCTTTCTTTTCATCTTCCATTCGTAGTTCATCAGTTCATTTCTTCTTCTGTTTTTCATATTCTTCTTCAGTAAACAATTTACACCCCAAACCAAAATCATTTGTTCTGTTTTTTGCTCAATCTTGTTAAAATGTCATCATTTTGGACCGAGAATTATTTCAGTAATCGCTATTCTAACGACACATGGGGAGCAAATGAAGTCAATGAGGAGGAGGAGGTTGTGTCTGGAGTCCCTGTTGATCAAAAAACACAGTTGCCAGACTTGAACAAGACTCCCACTCCACCTGTTGATGAACCAAATTACCCGGCGCATCAAGTGTATCCGTATTACGGATACGGGTATGAATCTCCGTACGTGCAACAAAATGGATACGGTGCTGAGAATGCACCTGTTGATGAACCATATTACCCGACGCAGCAATCGTATCCGGGTTACGGGGTATACGGGGGTGAAGGTGGATACGGATGTTACAGTGGGTACGGGGGTGAAGGTGGATACGGGGGTGAAGGTGGATACAGTGGATACGGGGGTGAAGGTGGATACAGTGGATACGATAGATATGGAGGCTACGGTGGATACGGAGAACATGGTGGATATGGTTATGAGCCCCGTAACACATCACTTTATGAACCATCTACCCCGGGCAATCCGTTTCAAATAAATGAGGTATCACATTAAAATAATTATTATTATTGTTAAAAATATTATAATTATAATTATAATTATTATTGTTGTTAAAAATATTATAATTATAATTATTATTATTATTGTTAAAAATATTATAATAATAATTATTATTATTATTGTTATTATTGTTAAAATACTATAATTATTATTATTATTATTATTATTATTATTATTGTTATTATTATTATTATTATTATTGTTAAAAATATTATAAACATAATTATTATTATTATTGTTAAAAATTATATTTCAATTTAATTATTGAACTTGAATATCACTGATTTAAAATAATTATTATGGCCTTGGAATCATTTTAAATAAATAAAATGAATTAAAGTGGTTAAAATAACAATAAATAAGTTTATATAAATTTAATATAACTTAGAATGTAACACATCCCAACTGGTAGCCCAGTTGGTTTGTGCGCGTGTTTTGTTTGCGGGAAGGCGCGGGTTCGAGTCCCGTCCTTGTCCGGTTCGATTGGGGTTTACCGATTTTTTATATATTTACACTTTGGTCCCTGAAGTTTCAATTTTTACAAAAATAGTCCCTGAAGTTTCGAAAATTGACACAAATGGTCCCTGTACTGTTCAGTTAAGTATGCTAACTGAGTTAGTGTTTAAAGAAGAAATCTTTATATGAAAGTTAACCTGGCTAAACCATTCAGTTAAAATAGTTTCAATAATGACCATATTAGTCCATGAAGTATGAGTTTCATAAAATGACCAAATGGTCCCTAAACTTTTATTTCAAAAATATATATTTATTTCTTTTATAAAAATATAATTATTAAAAATATTATTATTAAAAATATAATTATTATTATTAAAAATATTATAATTATAATTATTATTATTATTATTATTAACGTAACTTTTTTTAGCGTTTCATGTCTCTAACTGATTTGAAGAATTGGGTACAAGAAACGAGAAAGGCGTATGGTTACGTAATTGTTACCCGCCGATCGAAAAATATTGGCGGTACTACTGGGATGGTATGGCTTGTGTGCGACCGTAGTGGTGAGCACCGTAGTAAAGAAACAGTTAAGAAAGCTGGTAGCAAACAAATCGGTTGCCCATTTTCATTACTCGCCATCCGGGACGTGACGAATGACACGTGGGAGTTAAAAGTGGACGACGCGAACCATAACCACGAACCTACGATGAGTCTGTTGGGCCACACTTTTGTGCGAAGATTTACTGAAGCCGGATACAAGCTAGTGGAGCAGCTAACTGCTCAAAACATGGAGCCACGTATCATATTTCAAACCCTAAGAAAGCAGTTCCCCGACAGCCTGCATGTTCAGAAAGACGTGCAAAATGCGGTACAAAAAATTAGAGCGACAATAATGGACGGAAAGACTCCTATGCAGGCACTGGAAAGCCTGCTGCATGACCACCGATTCATTTACGACACCCGACAGGAACCCAAAACAGATGTCGTAACAGAGATTTTCTTTGTTCATCCTTATTCAATCACTATGTGGCGTGCATTCCCGCACGTCATGTTGATCGACGCGACCTACAAAACAAACCTCTACAACATGCCATTTGTCCAGGTTGTGGGTATGACGTCGACCAGCAAGTCTTTTTGTATCGCACATGCCGTTATTTGTAAAGAACGAAGGGGTAACTACGTGTGGGTGCTTGAGCGGATCAAGTCAATATTGCATGAATGTATGATGCCGCGTGTGATAGTCACGGATAGGGAGCTTGCCCTAATTAACGCGTGTTCTAAAGTATTCCCGAACGCAACCAGGCTTCTATGCCACTTTCACATCCAACAAAATATAGCTAAAAAGTGCAAGGAATGGTTCAATAAAGAAGATTGGGGGAAATTTATGTCGTACTAGCGGAGATTGTGCGAATCTTCTTCAGAGCCCATGTACAAGTACAACTTGGAGAAAATGTATAACCGACTCGTGGTTGCCAACCGAGTAAGTAAGTGTTCCTTTAACTAACGACTCACCCAATCTATTATATTTTACACACGCTTTTACATTTCATTATTTTATTTTTGCAGGTGTCTATGATTACGTCTACGAAAACTGGCTCAAAGACTATAAAGAAATGTTCATTTATGCGTGGACCGATAAGTGTCGCAACTTTGGTCAGCGCACCACCAACAGAGTTGAGAGCCAGCACGCAAATTTAAAAAGATACGTTACGCGCGGGAGTTCATTGGAGCGAATCGCAAGATGCGTCATTGATATAGTTGAAACTCAGTACGATGAAATACAAAAGAGTTTCACTGAGAGCATCGAAAAAATGATGAACCACCACAGACATCGACTGTTGGACAACCTACGTGGAAAGGTTTCCCATGAAGCACTTGATTTGCTGGCAAAAGAGCTACTGAGGAAGATGGAGGTGTTGCGGAAACTTAACGCATCATATGGTTGCCATATGTGGCTTAGCTGTGGATTGCCGTGTGCTTGTAGGCTGGAAAACTACAAACGTACAGGTAAAAAATATTAAAACTACAAACCTTTTGTTATTTTGTACGATTTAGCTGTTTCTCACACCGTATTAACTTAACTGTGCAGGGCGTATGATACAACTCGACGACATAGATGTATTCTGGCTTAAGCTTGACTTGCTCCCGTGTAAACTGGTAGACGAGGAAGTCGATGTTGTAGCAGAGCTAAATAATGTGCGGCAACATTTAGAGGCGCAGTCCCCCGTTCAGCAAAAGAGTTTGCTTTCAAAGATAAAAGCGGTCTTCACCCCGAAATCGTCAACCAAGAAACCACCGATCGTCCAGCAAAATACTCGCGGTCGGCCTACATCAAAGAAAGTACAAGAAAGGCTAGATGAAGCTGCGAGGTTAGACGAAGCTGCGAGATACAGCTCCTATGGCGAGGGCAACAACGTATATACCGCTTCCCCCAAACATAGGTACGATTCACCCCGACACAGCTCATTCAGTGAAAGGGTGCGGTCCAAGTCACTGGATGGAAATGCCCCACGTAGGGCTTCTCGTAGCGCAAAGGTATAATATTGTCCTCCACGTGCTAAGCATCGAATGGAGCACTACCATCTTCCCATTAACGAATGCCCCACTAGATCCGCGACCTCAAGCGATAACGCTCGTACATGTTGACGGGGGACACTTCATACATGCTAAGTTGGAAGGAGACTACCCCATGCCTTTAGCGACCCCGTTGTGGTCGACACATCGATCAATAGCTGCGAATCGGTGGGAAGAAATGTATAGACCACGGTTACATCACTACTACGAGTTAACCAATCCTAAATCAGACTCAGACAAAGACAGAGAACCGAGTATAAATGTTATCGAAGATTAAGCGGAAACTTGTATTTTTGTAAATTGTAGAAATTTTTTAATTTATAAAGTTTGTATCATTTTTAATTTTTATAATTCATAATATATTTGTAATATTTATCAAATAATATTGTTTTCTATAAATTTAAACAAAGGAAAACACAAAAAAAATTGGAACTTTATATACGTTGCGTAGGGATCCCTACGCAGCGTATGTAGTGCAAAGGACAAAAAAGCCCCTGTTTTTGGCTTCGTATTGCCTCAACACAAGGGCAAAACAGTAAAATGAGTATTGTTATACGCAGCGTATGGATCCATACGCAGCGTATGTAAAAGGCGGACAATTTCCCCCCAAACCAAAGTTTCAAAACCTATATATGTTAAATTACCATTTTGCCCTTGTGTTTGGGGCAATACGAGGCTGATTATAAGGGTAAAAAGGTCATTTACCACCTTTGTATACGCTGCGTATGGATCTCTACGCAGCGTCTGTAAAGGTCAAGATTAATAACAACAACAACAACAACAACAACAACAACAATAATAATAATAATAATTACAATAGCAATAACAATAATAAGAATAATAACAATAATAACAATAATAATAATAATAATAATAATAATAATAATACGCAGCGTAGAGATCCATACGCAGCTTATATAAAGGGGATGGTAAATGACCTTTTTACCCTTATAGTCAGCCTCGTATTGCCCCAAACACAAGGGTAAAATGGTAAAATTATTATTCTTATACGCTTCGTAGGGCTCTCAACGATGCGTCGAGGTACTGATTTAAATCAGAGAAACCCCTATGCAGCTCTGTTCTTCCCCAAATCTAAAAAACACACACACAAGAGAGCATACGAAGGCGACTGACAAAATCGACCGTATACGACACAAATTCGAAGTATAAAACAGGTATTTACTCAACCTATTTAAGTAATTTTGATTTTTTTTTTGTATTTTATCCGTAAATTAGATGTTTTTTTAGGTAAGTTAGGGTTTGGTTAGTGATTGAACTTTCATAAATTAGGGTTTGGTTAAGCATTGATTAGTGTAATGTGTAATGCTATTTGAAACCTGTATAATGTGTAATGCAATTTGATTCCTGTGTACTGTGTAATGCTATTTGTGTCAACTGTAATGGTCATTGCAGTTGACAGAACCATGGTTTTAAAAAACGTCCGAGGCGTACAAAAACGTTCCTGAGGCGGCGCCTCACCTGTTCTAATTAAACGTGCGCCTCAGTGTGGTGAGGCGTCCGTTTCGTTTCGTTCCGTTCCATTTTAGACTACTTGTGTCTTTTGTGATATGTTTAAATTGTTGAATCTAATGTTTAGTATTTTTTTAAAATATTTTTTTTTTATATTTATTTATTAATACCGCCTCGAACTTACGCGTCGTTCCGCCTCGAGGCATATGCCTCGTGAGGCGGAGGGAAAACGCCTCGAAAAGCGTTTCCGTTCTTTTAAACCTTGGACAAAACCATTTAATGCATATGATGTATAACAGATCGAAGTTTTTTTAAACAGAAAACTGTTTAATGCATATGATTCCTGTGTAAACTAACCTTGAAGGCTTCATAAGCTACACGTTTAATGCACTACAATGGTTCTGTTAACTGCAATGGTCATAGATTTTAACGGTTTTTTGTTAAAGTGATTTGATATAATGTGTAACAGATCGAAGTTTTTTTAAAAAGAAAACTGTTTTTTTAAACAAAACTTTTTTTAAACAATTTTTTTTAAACAGAGCGTCGAAACTAAAGATTTCACAGCCGTTTGCGGCTGCGTTTGCAGCCGTAAACGGGCGTTTAAACGGATGCAAACGCAGCCCCAAACGGCAGCGAGTTAGCGTCAAAATTAAGATTTCACAGCCGTTTGCAGCTGCATTTGTAGCCGTTTAAACGCAGCCTCAAACGGCAGCGCTTTGCAGCCGCAAACGGCTACGAAATCGCTACCATTTGAGGCTACGTTTGCAGCCGTAAACGGGCGTTTAAACGGCTATAAACACAGCCCCAAACGGCAGCGATTTCACAGCCGTTGATTTATCTAATAAACTTTTTGGTTTTCAGGACGAGAAACATGGAGGATGAAATGGAAATAGAAGAAATTAATCCGGAGCAGCCGTAGTCGCAGAAGCAGAAGCGTCCACCGGCGGATCCTCTGCTGAATCACCCGTATTTGGAGTTTCCTCCGGAGTCCGACGCTTCTCTCCGTTGCGACAAGCTTCGGAAGATACACGTCGGTGCCCGTTTTGCAGTTTCTTGGAAAACTCTCCGGGAGCTCGCGGCTGAAGATTGGGCGCGGGAGTTTGTTCCCCGTGATTCACCGTGGGATCGATTGTTTGAGCTAGCGTTACGCCGAGCTACAGGGAGATACTGATCGAGTTCCTGTCGTCGTTCGAGTTTCATCCTCGTTGGCCAAATGAGGTTGTGGACCCCGTGCAGCCCCCTCCCCCGGCCGAGGTTTCGTTTCGCATGGCTGGCCAGGCGCGTTCTATGTCACTTGCAGAGTTTGTGGTGCATAGCGGTTTGTATACGGAGGCTGAGATCGCTACGGATCTATATACGACGGTACGTTTAACACAAATTTTGTATTGTTATTATTATTATTTTAATATATAAAATTTAAGATTTAATATTAATTTAGCGTTTAATAAACATTCGTGTAAACATGGGTTGGTAATTGTTGATAAACCCACGCTTTTAGGGTTTTGGGCTCTGATCGCGGACATCGGTCAGTGGGACCACCAACAATCCAAGGGGAGGGCTACGACGATTAAGGATCCGCTCTTCATGTACGCTAGTTATTATTATTTTAATAATAGTTATTATTATTTAAATAGAAAATATATTTTTTCAAACCTAAATTGTTTTTTTTCTAAACAGAAAATTGTTTTTTTAAACAGAATTTTTTTTTAAACAGATTTTTTTTGACGATCTTAGTTTTGACGCTCGTAACGCGCGTACGGTCCTAATGAGCGTCGAAACTAAGTTCGGCGTTAAATTTTTTTTTTTAGTATTTAGTCGAAGTCGAACCGTAAGGCGCGTAGGTCCCTAACGAGCATCGAAACTAAGTTCGTCGTTTTATATCTTAACGACGAACTTATTTCGACGCTCGTTAGGGACCTACGCGGCTTACAGTTCGACATGGACTAAATACTAAAAAAAATATAATTTAACGACGATAAAGAAATGTTTTGACGCTCGTAAGGCGCATACGGGCCTAACGAGCGTCGAAACTAAGTTCGTCGTTAAAAAATATTTTTTTTATTATTTAGTCGAAGTCGAACCGTAAGGCGCGTAGGTCCCTAACGAGCGTCGAAACTAAGATCGTCGTTAAAATATAAAACTTCGATCTTAGTTTCGACGCTCGTTAGGGACCTCCGCACCTTACGGTTCGACTTCGACTAAATAATAAAAAAAATATATATTTTAACGACGAACTTAGTTTCGACGCTCGTTAGGCCCGTACGCCCCTTACGGACGACGTCGACTAAATAAAGTTTCATATACGCTGCGTATAGGTCAATACGCAGCGTATAGGGTTAACTAGTGTATATAAGGAATTAAGTTTCATATTCTACCAGCTCCTAGTAGGAGGATAAACTGGTTAAGGCGTTGCGGTTCTAAACGAGAGGTCATGAGTTCGATCCATGCAAGGGCCGGTTCTTTAAAGAAGACCCCCTTTTTACTGATTTTTGATATATTTACACTTTGGTCCCTGAAGTTTCAAAAATTGACACAAATGGTCCCTGTACTGTTCAGTTAATTATGCTTATATACGCTGCGTAATGGTCAATACGCAACGTATAAAAACCTGGCAAAACTTTGATACCTCAAACCTACCAAAATGACCCCAATTTTGCAGATGTTTTATATACGCTGCGTATAGGTCCATACGCAGCGTATAGGGTTGAACCTATACGCTGCGTATTGACCTATACGTAGCGTAGACGCACCTTGTTTTCTGTGCAATGATCAGTCACTGAGATCTATGGTTTATCTACGCTGCGTATAGGTCAATACGCAGCGTATTAACCCTATACACTGCGTATTGACCTATACGCAGCGTAGATAGACCCTGATTTTGCTAGGGTTTTGCTAGGGTTTGGTGTGCCAATAGGCACTTTAGTGTGCCAATAGGCACACTCTTTTTAGAGAAAAGACAGAGAGCAATTACTGATGAGAGAGAGACTTGAGTTGTGTATGCGTAAAACAAAAGCCGCTGCATCTATAAATAAGCTGGACAGCTGCACCTGCACCCTTAAAACAAAAGCAGCTGCATCTATAAATAAGCTGGACAGCTGCACCTGCACCCTAAGCCCACTCAGCAGCCCAACATGACCAGCCCAACTCCAATAAAGCGAGACCAGCCCATGAACAAAAAAAAACAAGAAACGAATTAAAACAAATAAAAGGAAAGGGCATATGGAATTGAATAAGAAGAACTAAATAAATATTATATATTTTCAACACTTATATCACTATAATTTAGAGTAAAATGCACGGATAGTCCTTGTGGTTTTGTAAAATAACACCCATAATCCCCAACTTTTGGAAATTACACCGGTGCTCCCTGTGGTTTGACAGTTTGTTACTCGGATGGTCCCTAGTGTGGATGGGGGTTAGTTTTCTCAGTTAAGTCCATCTGAAATTACTTGTTTACCCCTTGCTTTTATAAAAAAAAATACACACAAAACCCACACATACTCTGTGCATAACCCATACATCAGATCCCTCTTTCTCTGATCTCAAACACACACCGCACCATCACCACCGTTCACTCCGAACCATCCCACCGTTCACTCCGAGCCACCACCACAAGAACCCTCTCCGGCGATGTGCAGACGCGAATTGCAGGTTGCTTGTTGACCGGAGATTTTTGACGGGATCTGCAAATTGTTGATCGGAGATATTTGTTGATTGTAGTTTGCATGTTTGTGATTTCGGATTAATGAGGATTGTAGTTTGCAGGAAAAACAAAAACCCTTTCTGCGCTTCATAATTGTTGCCTCTTCGTCTCCGGTAAGTTATATCTCCATCTCTTCGTCTCCGGCGAGTCGCCACCACTACCTCTTCATCTCCGACGATTTGTAACCGTCGGCCCCTTCTTTATTTTTTTATGATCACAAAATTTACAACCAATTTCATTCTACAAAGTATACATAAATCTAAATCGTTATGTTTCTACAATTTTTTCTGTGAAATTGATGTCAAGTTCGAAATCGGACTTCAATATTGACGCCATGAATCGATTTGCATCAGTAAGCACATGAATTAGGGTTTAGATTTGCAGGTGTTGGCGGTTGAAGTTTATGAATTAGGGTTTGTTTTGTTTTAGAGAGAAAGATACAAAGTGTTTATTGAGTTTGGGGTGTGTAATGATCATGATGAGTATTAAAGATGATGATGATGGGTATAGTTATGAAGTTCTTGACAGTGGTGACTGAGTATTAAAGATGATGATGATGGGTATTAAGTTATTAAGTTTGGGGTTATTTGTTTTTTTTTTATTATTTTTGAAGAGAGGGGTAAATAAGTAATTTCAGATGGACTTAACTGAGAAAACTAACCCCCATCCACTCCAAGGACCATCCGAGTAACAAACTGTCAAACCACATGGAGCACCGGTGTAATTTCCAAAAGTTGGGGACTATGGGTGTTATTTTACAAAACCACAGGGACTATCCGTGCATTTTACTCCTATAATTTATATTCAAATCGTCCAATGGTGGTACCGGTGTGTGGTAACTGATTCTTTGGTGACTTATCAACTTCTAATTCATTGATTTTTTGGTACTCTTATTACTTAGAATTATTCACTAAAATTCTAAAAGACTTGGCACTTGGTAGCGATTCATTGGAGGTTCAGTTACAATGTTCGGATTTGTCTTTGTGGTGATAGTCTATGTGTATAATCTCTTAAATAAATGGGTGCACTAGAGCTATGCTTTGGAAAGCTTTTGAACACTTCGATAATTTGGAGGATGTTTTTGTCCCAAAGAAGACGGATGGTGCTGGTAACAGGTTTGGCTTCATTAGGTTCTCCAAAGTTGGGGATGCGGAGGAGTGGCTCGTCATGCTAAAAGGAGTGGTGATCAATGGTGCAGTAGTGGGAGTCAATATTGCAAAGTTCAGTAGGGACGGGTCCAAGGCTCGTCGACAGATTGACAGGGGGGATAAATCAGTTTTTTCTAGACTGGTTTTCCCTGCTGTTAATACCAAAGACAAAGAGGAGAGTAGGTTCTCGGCGAGTACCTCTCAAGGGAGATCATACAGTGAGGTAGTAGCAAAGAAGGAGGAGGTTCGGTCGAATACTATCAGAGTTGAGCTCCCTCCTATGAATGTAGAGGCAAAAAAAAGTTGGGAAGGTAAATCTTTGATAGGAGAAGTGAAAGACATGGAGACTCTAAAGCAACTGGAGGACTTCATGGTGGAAGCGGTGATTTCCGGTACCGTGGTCAGATATGCCGGTGGCTTAAAAGTGCTAATCACGTTCCAGTCAAGTGAGGAGGCGAATGGTTTCCTTAGAAATCAAGCTGAAGAATGGTCCGTGTGGTTCTCAATGATGTACTTCTGGGACGGAAACCCTCCAATGTTCGATAGGATTGCTTGGATAGAGGTAACTGGGGTTCCCATCAGTCTTTGGGATAGACATGTTTTCAACAGAATCGGCGAGAGATGCGGGAGACTCTTAGTTGGGTCGGAGGCCTCCATTAACGATGATGACTTGTCTTCAAACAAAATGGTAATCCTTGTTAATTCGGTGAAAAAAGTGGATATGGAGGTGGTAATTAGTTGGAAAAATCAGCTGATCACGGTTGGGGTTCAGGAAGTGGAGGGTGATTGGTCGCCATCTTTTCCGACTAATAGTAGGTCGGTGGAAGTGCCGCCGGAGCCGCCGGTCATCAAGTCGGAAGTTGTTTTCGACAAAGGTGATCAGGAAGATGAGAGGGTGGAAGCAGAAAGGTCATGCATGGGAAATATGCATGAAAGTAATGACACGCCTGTCAGAAAAGGGACCCATGTTTCGAAATATTGTGGGGCTACATCAGACGAGGACCCACCTTCTCCTGTTACAGTCTTCAAGGAAGGTTTTTTGGATAAAAATATTGGACCCACCCCAAAAGCCCATTTTAAAGAAGAAGGGTATGGGCTCAGTTATATTACGTTGAGGGCTAAGGATAAAAGTAAAAAATCGGCCCGCAAGGCCCATTCTTTTAAAACCCCAGACTTAAATGATGCGGCAGTTGTTGACCTCCCAGAAGAGGATGACCCTTTCCTTCTGGATGAAGTAATAGAGTTAGTTGCAGAGGAGCACAAGAGAGAAAAAGCAAATCGAAATATGTGCCATCGGAGTCCTTCGGTGGGATGCAATCGGGAGACGGACGTCTCAGACAATACACAAGAGGATCTGAACGAGATTATTGATGCAGAGGTTAAGGCGACGGCGGATTTCGGTTCGTGTTTAGGAGTGGAGATGGAGGGTTTCGACAGGCACATTAGAAAGCTTGTTGTGGGGGAACTGGAGACTAGTAGGTCGTCATGAATTTTATCACTTTAAATATCAGGGGGTTGTTGGGCTTGAAAAGCCGGCGTGGGTGAGGAGATTGAAGAAACAAAAGAAGGCGTCGTTTATCTGTCTTCAAGAAACGCACCAGGCTGACCTGACGGAAGTTTTTTTGCGAAGATTCTGGGACAGGAATCCGTTGGAGTTCACGTCGGTTAATGCGATTGGTCGTTCAGGGGGCCTGGTCTCCATCTGGGACCCGTCCCTTTTCTCAGTGGTTTCTGTTTTAAAGGGGCACTGCTTTTTGGTAGTTTCTGGCTTCATCAAGGGGGAGGAGAAGAGAATTAATATTCTAAATGTTCATGCCCCGAATGATGCTATCAGGAGGAGGCAGCTGTGGAACTCATTAGTTGATATCAGCGGGCAGTTAGAAGGGGCGTGGATAGCGTTGGGAGATTTCAACGATGTTAGATGCAAGGAGGAAAAAGTTAATTCGAACTTTGACGCTACATCGGCCTTTCACTTCAACCAATTTATAAGTAATGTCGGTTGGTTGGAATACCACATGGTCGGAGGTAATTTCACGTATATTTCAGATAATAAGGATATCAAGTTTAGCAAAATTGACAGAGTCTTTGTGTGCTGTGAGTTTTTGAATTTATGGCCCGGGGCGAAGCTGGAAGTTTTAGGGAGGGGTCTCTCAGACCACTGCCCGGTGGCTCTGACCTGTTCTGAAACTGATTTTGGCCCTTCCCCTTTTAAATTTTACAACAGTTGGTTAGGCTCCAGTGATCTGCTGGACATTGTGAAGAGGGTTTCTGGAAGTGGTTGTATCACTGGGAGAGCTGATATATACTTAGGGAACATCCTTAAAGTCTTGAAGTTGGAGATTAAAAAGTGGAGAGCGAAAGTTAAAGTGTTAGAAGATTTGGATCGATTGGTTATTTCCAGAGCCGTTGACCAGATTGAGCAGGTGGCAGAGGTGGCTAGGCTAAATGATTCGGAGAAAAAACTCAGGGTGGATCTCCGTCTGAAACTTGGACGGATGGAAAAGGCAAAGGCGAAAGACCTGCAGCAAAAAGCCCGGGTAAACTGGGTTAAGTGGGGAGACGAAAACTCTTCCTTTTTCCACGGAATCATCAATGTTAACAAGATGAGCAACATAATTAATGGGCTAAATATTCATGGTAAATGGGTGTTCGAGCCTAAAATTATCAAAGACGAAGTGAGAAGGTGGTTTAAATTCCAGTTTTCGGAACCGATGCGTAAAAGACCGTTGTTTTCTGATTTTGGTCTTCCGAAACTATCTCCTGATCAGGCTGCTTCCCTGATCCTCCCTTTTTCGGCTGATGAAATTTGGAATGCGGTTCGGAGTTGCGATGGAGGAAAAGCGCCGGGTCCTGACGGCTTCACCATTAGTTTTTTCAAGGCGTTTTGGGAAAATTTTAAACCTCTGTTTGTCTCTTGGATGGAGGAGTTTCACCGGTCTGGAGAGATCTCCAAGGGATGCAACGCGTCGTTCGTTGCTCTAATCCCGAAGATATCCGACCCGCAAGTCCTTGGAGACTTCAGACCTATATCCCTGGTGGGGTCAATTTATAAAATAGTTTCCAAAACTATGATGAACAGGTTAAAATCAGTCGTTGATAGCTTAATTTCGCCTGCCCAGTCAGCTTTTGTCGGAGGAAGATACATCTTAGACAGCCCATTAATTGTAAACGAGACTATTTCTTGGGCCAAAAAGAATAAGCGGAAGATCCTTATTTTCAAGGTAGATTTCCAGCGTGCTTATGATTCTTTGAACTGGAATTTCTTGTTTAAAATGATGGTAGGTATGGGCTTTCCTTCTATTTGGATTAAGTGGATTAAAGGCTGCCTGGCTTCGGGTAGAGGTTCGGTTCTCATAAATGGGTCCCCGACAGGGGAATTCCAGTTTAAACGAGGCTTGAGACAAGGGGATCCTATTTCCCCCCTCTTGTTTATCATCGCTATGGAGGTTATCAATTTGTTTTAAAACCGGGCAGTCGAGGTGGGGCTTTTTCAAGGTGTTCAACTTCCAAACAACGGGCCTCTTATATCGCACTTGTGTTACGCGGACGATGCCCTTTTTGTAGGGGAGTGGACAGAAAATAATGTGATTAGTCTATGTAGGCTGCTGAGGGTTTTGAATCTTGTTTCGGGTCTCCAAGTGAATCACAAGAAGTGCAAGCTCTTCGGGGTCGGGGTGGAGGATTCTGAAGTGGTTAAAATGGCTAGCTTTCTTAACTGTCGAGCTGGTAAGCTCCCGTTTGTGTACCTGGGGATTCCCGTTGGTGCCAACATGAAAAGAGCGAAGTTTTGGCAACCGGTTGTGGATAAATTCAGAAAAAGCTGTCCTCGTGGAAAGCGAGACATCTCTCCCTCGCTGGAAGAGTGACTTTAGCAAAAGCGGTTCTCGGTAGTCTTCCTTCATACTTCCTCTCCATTTTCGCAGCCCCGAAAAGTGTTTTAAAAACCCTCGAAGGTTTGAGGAGAGATTTTGTTTGGGGTAAGACGGGGACGCGAGGGAAAATTAGGTGGATCCGCTGGGGTCTTTTTATCAAACCTAAAGCTCTTGGGGGGATCGGAGTGGGTGGTATAGTGGATTTTAATGTTGCTATGCTCGCCAAGTGGTGGTGGAGATACAAAGCTAATCCTAAGCAATTATGGGCCCTGGTTGTTTCATCCATTCACGCTTCGGAAGCCAATAAAAAACTGATTCCTCTGAAGAAAATGGCTCCTGGGGTTTGGAAAGACATTGCTATGGTGGAGGAGAGTCTGGGCAAGGTTGGTGTGTTAGTAAAGGAAAGACTTACAGTCAAAATCGGGAATGGGGAATTCACACGTTTTTGGAAGGATCCTTGGTTAATCCGTGATTCTCTTAGGGAGGTATATCCAGATTTGTATAGTCTGGCTAAGGAGAAAAACAGTTATGTGGCTGAGGCTTTTTCGCAAGCGGGTGGGTGTATCAGGTGGGGTTGGAGGTGGACTAGAGGACCACACTCATCTAGTGAATGGGCTAGTTTCGGCGATTTGATGGGCCGGCTGAACAACTTCAAGCCTGATGGGGGGACTGACCGGTGGATCTGGGAGAATAATGTGGGTACCAATTTCTCCGTTAAGTCGTTAAGGGCGGAGATCGCGAGCTTTGGCTTGAATGCGGGGAATGTCGCGGCTCTTGTCTGGAACATTTGGGCTCCCCCGAAATGTAATTTTCTTTTCTGGAGAGCCGAAATGGGTAAAGTGGCTGCCAAATGTGAGCTTCAAAAAAGGGGAGTCATGGTTTCGGGTGCTTTCCGTGACCGTTGCGGATACGAAATTGAAGACACAAATCATGTTTTTGTCAACTGTTTATTAGCCAAAGATGTTTGGTGGCGAGTTTTTGTTTGGACCAAGATTCCCTTTCCGGTCAACTCCTCAAACCTGATGGATCTGATGGGTGTTATTAGGGACAGCCCAGGCTCCAGAATTTGGAAACAATTGGTGAACACGGTGGCTCTTGCAGCGGTGTGGCGCATATGGGAGGCTCGGAACGCGAAGGTTTTCGATGGTAGATTCATCCATCCGAGTAAAATTCTGGATTCGATCAAGGAGGATGCTTTTTTATGGATCTGCAACAGAGCCAAAATAGCAAAGCCGTCTTGGGAGAATTGGGTCGATTTTAATGTGGCTGACATTGTGTAACGGTTTGTTTTGTTTCGTTTTGATTTCCGATTGTACTCGTTTTTCAGCCTCTTGCTGGCTCTTTATTTGATTTATAAAGTGACTGCCGTTCAAAAAAAAAAAATCAATTGTTAGCCGTTATAAAAATAAATAAGTAAAATAAAATAAAAATAAAAATTAATTAATTAGTTGTTAAATTTGTTCGAACTAATGGTTTTTTTATTAACTTTGCAAACATGTATAAGTGTATAACTAGACTGTGGTCATAGTCGCGCGTTGTGGCGACGACGTCCTAGTTGTTTATAAATGTCAGCACGTATCTGATTTAAAGCATTGCATTTACAAAAGAAACGGAATCAAACGTGAGTTGGTTTGTTTAGTGAGCGTTTCACCTAACCACCGCACCACCCTTACATTTGAATGAGGACTTAGGGGCATCAAAACATACAGTTGAATTTTTAACGTCGAATGAAAATACATTATATTTTACATGACTCGTTTCCGAACACCGTTTACGTTAAAACGTAGACTTATAACCGAAAACGTACGCAAAATAAACATGTAAAATGTGAAAACCTGAACTTATAATTGACCAAACTCGTTTCCGAAAAAAAATTATATTGAGACGTGAATTTATATCGTTTATGAATTTATACCGATACGTACATTAAAATGTCAAAACGTAGACAAACCGATAACGTGTGCATAAAAATAAGCATGAAACGCATTATATATTGCACAACTCGTTTTCGAAAAAATTTACGTTGAAACGTGTAATTATACCGACACGTACATAAAAATAATCATGTAAGAAAAAAAACTTTTTTTTTATTTTAAGCTAAGAAAATGGAAATACGGGGGTAAATTTGAAAAGCTAGAACCCAAGGGAGTGAAAATGACAATTTATAAAGTTGATAGAAAGTTTTCTAAAGTATAGGATCAATTTAAAAAGATTATGGTATTGCTTGGTTTCTTTAGGGGTTGGTAAGGTACCAATATGATACGGTACCATCAATCGCTGTAGCAATCGAAAGAAAAAACCCATAAAATAAAATCATGATGTGCCAAAACTAAAATCGACATGTGTTCGATTCGTTGGATTTTTTATTATTATTTAACTTTTTTTTAAACTTGTTTATAACATACTCCTTACACTAATTTTTTTATTCCAAAATAATGAATATATATAGAGACGATTACAGACTAATGGCAGATAGACGATTATTTAACTAAAAGAATTAAATGACTTTTCGCATTAAGGAACATTATATTCAACAATTACAAAGTTATTTAGTTAAATAAATAAAAAAAACTTATGATCTGGTGGTCTAACGGATTTGAATAGTTTTTTTTATTTGAATAGTTTATTGCTGGATTTAAGTAGAATATGAAAAAAAAAAAACGTATGAATAATGAATCCGTTTTTTTTCGTTCGATAAAGGGAAAAATAGGATCCATCTTTTACTTTTTTTTTTCTGCCTTTTGACGTCGACGGCTGGGAAAGAAGAAGAAAAAGAAACTTTAATTTTCTTTTTAGTGATTTTTTTAGAGTTAAATGCCATTTTAGTCTCTGTGATTTGGGTCATTTTGCCAGTTTAGTCCAAAGGTTTCATTTTTAACCTGTGGGTCCAAAAATGTTTCACAGTTGCCATTTTAGTCCACTAGGTTAACTTCATCCATTTTTTCTGTTAACGAGAAGGCCAATTTGGTCATTTTGTATGTAATTCTGTTAACTAAAAGGCAATTCAGCTATATAAAATGACCGAATTGGCCTTCTCGTTAACAGAAAAAATGGATGAAGTTAACCCAGTGGACTAAAATGGCAACTGTGAAACCTTTTTGGACCCACAGGTTAAAAATGAAACATTTGGAGTAAACTGGGAAAATGGCCCAAACCACAGGGACTAAAATGACATTTAACTCGATTTTTTTTATTAAGATCACGATTCATGTTTTGTTTTCTTAAGTTTTTTATTTAAGTTTTGTTTATTTTTTACTAGGTTAGAACCCCGTGTATTACACGGGTTGTATAAATTTAATTTTATATGATAAATAATAAAAAAATGTATCTTTAAAACAAAAACTCGTATATTGCACATGTTAAATAAAATATAATGTCATATGTTAATACAAATAGTCATCAAGATTTATCTTTTAAAAATAAACATTGATGTAGTATTTACTTATTATAACATTTTGCTTTTTTTATTTATTTATTATTAGGTTAAAAACACATGTATTACATGTGGTTGAATCCCGTTTTTATATACAGTCAAATTATAAGATACAATTATTTTAGTTAGTTTTATGCACCTTTATGATTATTTGTTTATTTCATTCACAATACATTCGTCTTAAATTTATATTCAAACGAGTTTACGGTACAAAAAGGCGGAGATCAATCTCCACGTTTTTATATGTTTCATTATTTTTTTGAATTATACTTTAAAATCAAGAATTTAATTCTCTTTTAATGAAGTATAATTTTTTTTTGGTTTCAAATTAGTATTATAATTTACTTGATTGTAATAAAAATAAATGTTTATATTCTTATCTATTTTTTTTTAAATTATTATTATTATTTAATATGATCATAATAAAAAAAAACGTTTATCCTTATCTAAATATTTATTCTTATCTAATATTTTGTTTAAAATTATTATTATTTAATATGAGAGATAAATGGAAAAAAAAAGTGAGAAAGAATCAGAAAGTGATACGTGTCCAAAAATGATTTTCGTTTATTAATATAGGAAGATTTGGTTTGATCGGTTAAGTAATTATATGGGGCAAAATCTTTTTTAATTTCAATAAAAATAGAAATCATTAAAAGTTGAAGAAAATTAACAAAAAAAATTGTATGATATCGTCGTTCGTACAGGATCCGTGATTAGGAATGAGCAAATAGTACCAGGTATCAGTACCAAATTTCTCGAACTAAAAGATTTTCAATGTTAATTAGGTTCCTACTTTTAGTGTTTTCTGTACCAGGCTGGTGCTGGTTTTTACCTTCATCTACCGATACCGAATAGGATCGTATGGGTATTAGAATATGAAAAAAAAAAAAAAAAAAAACGTATGAATAATGAATCCGTTTTTTTTCGTTCGATAAAGGGAAAAAATAGGATCCATCTTTTACTTTTTTTTTTTTGCCTTTTGACGTCGACGGCTGGGAAAGAAGAAGAAAAAGAAACTTTAATTTTCTTTTTAGTGATTTTTTTATTAAGATCACGATTCATGTTTTGTTTTCTTAAGTTTTTTATTTAACTTTTGTTTATTTTTTACTAGGTTAGAACCCCGTGTATTACACGGGTTGCATAAATTTGATTTTATATGATAAATAATAAAAAAGATGTATCTTTAAAAAAAAACTCGTATGTTGCACATGTTGAATAAAATATAATGTCATATGTTAACACAAATAGTTATCAATATTTATCTTTTAAAAATAAACATTGATTTACTATTTACTTATTATAACATTTTGCTTTATTTATTTATTATTAGGTTAAAAACACATGTATTACATGTGGTTGAATCCCGTTTTTATATACATTCAAATTATAAGATACAATTATTTTAGTTAGTTTTATCCTTTATGCTTATTTGTTTATTTCATTCATAATACACTCGTCTTAAATTTATATTCAAAAGAGTTTACGGTACAAAAAGGTGGAGATCAATCTCCACATTTTATATGTTTCATTATTTTTTTGATTTATACTTTAAAATCAAGAATTTAATTATCTTTTATTGAAGTATAATTTTTTTTTGGTTTCAAATTATTATTATTATTTACTTGATTATAATAAAAATAAATTATTATATTCTTATCTATTTTTTTAAAAATTATTATTATTATTATTATTATTATTATTATTTAATATGATCATAATAAAAAAACGTTTATCCTTATCTAAATATTTATTCTTATCTAATATTTTGTTTAAAATTATTATTATTTAATATGAGAGATAAATGGAAAAAAAAAGTGAGAAAGAATCAGAAAGTGATACGTGTCCAAAAATGATTTTCGTTTATTAATATAGGAAGATTTGGTTTGATCGGTTAAGTAATTATATGGGGCTAAATCTTTTTTTAATTTCAATAAAAATAGAAATCATTAAAAGTTGAAGAAAATTAACAAAAAAAAAAAGTTGTATGATACCGTCGTTCGTACAGTATCCGTGATTAGGAATGAGCAAATAGTACCAGGTATCAGTACCAAATTTCTCGAACTAAAAGATTTTCAATGTTAATTAGGTTCCGACTTTTGGTGTTTTCTGTACCAGGCTGGTGCCGGTTTTTACCTCCATCTACCGATCCGAATAGGATCGTATGGGTATTTTCGATACCAATACCTGTTCGATACTGGTTGACACCAAGCTTATTCCAGCCCGTGATAAAAAATCATTAATGTTAAGAAAAATATGAATGTATTCAATTTAACCAGTACTGATTCAATATCGGTTGAAAACGAGCCTATTCTAGCCCGTGATACTAAAAGGAAACCATTTAAGTTAAAAACAAATATGAAAATCTATAAACTTAAAAAGTGAAGGAATAATTATTATTATAACATTAGAATAATAAAAGTACAAAAAAACTATGTATAATATTATAATATTAAAGTTACTATTTATTGACTTCTATTTTTAATATATAGATATAGATAATATTAAAGTTACTATTCATTTACTTCTATTTTTAATATATAGATAATATATAGATAATTTTAATATGTAGATAATTCTATTTTTAATATATAGATATAAATAATATTAAAGTTACTATTCATTGACTTCTATTTTGAATATATAGATAATTAGAATAATAAAAGTACAAAAAAACTATGTATAATATTATAATCTTAAAGTTACTATTTATTGACTTCTACTTTTAATATATAGATAATTTTTAATTTTTAATATATAGATAATTCTATTTTTAATATATAGATATAGATAATATTAAAGTTACAATTCATTGACTTCTATTTTTAATATATAGATAATTTAATATATAGATAATTCTATTTTTAATATATAGATATTGATAATATTAAAGTTACTATTCATTGACTTCTATTTTTAATATATAGATAATATTTATTGACTTCTATTTTTAATATATAGATATGATAATATTAAAGTTATTATTCATTGATTCTATTTTTAATATATAGATAATGTATTACGGAATTATGGATAAGTTTTTATTTATTTTTATTTAAACTAAAGTTATTGAAATTTTATCAATAAACTGGAAATGAGAGCCAATTATCTTCCGGTTTATTAGCAACCTCATTATCTTTTAAAGTGTGGCCTGAATCTAAAATTGTGGTTGAATCATGGGTTTTGTTTTGGTCAAAAATCAAGCAAAGATAATGCAACCAAATCTTTTGTAGTGAGATGTGATGCTTGAATCAATCAACAATATTAAGGATCACTCAGAAATGTAATGAACAAGTGACACGAAGATTTATACGAGGAAAAGGCCCTTGATCAAGAGTTGATCTCCGGCATAAAAAACCTCGGGTGCTGGAAACTACCGATCACCAACTAAGATTAAACAAAAGTAGTTTACAACTCGGGATGATAACAAGCTTGTTACAAGGATCACTATGGTGCAATGTGCAAAGTGTATGAAATCGCCAAGTAATGTTCGAGAGCTGACTGAGAGCTGTTACGAGTGTGTGTGTATGCCAAAATTAGCTAAGTGTTTTCTATCAAGCTTGTTATCCTCATTTAAAATAGAAATAACCAAGTTAACAAACTATCCGATAATTATGCAAGCTCCCCACGATCTCCACAACGTCCATAATGGTCAAACACGTGCGGAATCTTTAGAGAATATGCTCCAGGAATTTCGGTGAGACTTGGTCCATGCTCTCGTTCCTGCAAAACAAGCTTACGTACAAGGAAGACAATTGTTAGTAGTAGGATAACAACAGTGATCCTGAATCATGATCCTGCAACACCTGCTGAGGATCCTTAATTCAAACAGAATTGAGGATCCATGATCCTGGCAGCTCTTGAGGATCCGTTATCCTTAGGATTTGGAAAATCCTCCCCTAACAATTGCCCCCAAAATATAAGGAGTAAATTGTAATTTAATGAGTTATATTTTCTTGATCTTATCCGTAACAAACCAACGGATATATAGCCGTTATGATCGAACTATCCGTTGCAGATCTTACATCATCTGAAGCGATATCCCTGCAAATCATGATTATAAATTGAAGCTAGAGATAAGGATCAATGTGCATTTAAATTCGAGCAAGATTTCCTTTAAATCCACATTCGAAGACCAAGCAGGTATCTCTCTCTTCTTTCTTTCTCTTCATTTTCTGTTCTTCTTCTTTCTCAAATTCTCCGAATCACCATGAAGTTAAGATCATATCCTGCTAAGGATCATCGAAAAGATAGTCCCTTAAAAAGCCAAGGGATCATCGAAGATTCTGCAAAAGAACGTTGCTGCTTTACCGATCCTGAGATCGACAGGATCCGACATTGCTTTTCGGCGAGCACCGTTTTCAAACCCTTTGATCCTACCGCCCGGAGTGATTTTGTTTCTGAAACATGGGTTGCATTCTCAGTTACCCCTTTCTCGATAGGATACTCCTATCCTTTTCCTGATTTTACCCAACCTTTCTTCTCCCTTACCGGCATATCCTACATCCAGGCTATGCCAATGATGTGGAGGGTTCTGTTTACCCTGGAGAGAATCATTGAGCAAGAGGGTATAGATTTAGGAATGTCGGAGTTGTCTGAACTATACAACCTTGTGAGCCATGGTTCACACCGCTTTCTATTTAAACATAAACCCGGTGAACCTCATCCGATCCTGAAAACCACTAAGAACGATAACAAGTGGAAGAAATGTTTTTTCTTCGTCAGGAGGGATTCTATCCCTGATGGGAAGGATCTTCCAAGGAAATGGGTCACTCATGGTAGGATAGAGGATCCTTATAGAAGGATCATAGGATAACCTGTTTCTGTTCAGGATCACTAATCCCTTTGTTTCCCTTTTGCAGCTATTTCCGTTTCACACATCATTACATCACCTGCAACAAAGGAAAGGCTCGCTGCTTTCCGGAAGCTTGATCCTGAAATAAGATCATTCCAAGAAAGTACCAAGGATTCTCAAGAAGTATCCTCAGGCTCTGTCACCATGTCAAGTAAGTATCCATGTTTGTATATAATTAAATGTTAAAACGTAAGTATAACAAGAATACTTATCTTTTGTATTGGATGGATAGGTGCTGGAAAATCTTCAAGGTCTGCCTCCCGCTTTAGCGTCACCGATCTCACTGCTGTTGGTCCTAGGTCTGGGAAGAAGAAGACGGCTGCTAGCCCGAGTGCCGTGGTTCCAAAGCCTGCCACCTCCAAGGGGGGAAAGAAAAGAAAGGCCTCTGAGGCTGAGAATCTTGAAGGATTGCCCCTCATCCGCCACCAGTTCCAAGAATACTTTGCTGACGTAAGGATCACTTACTCTGACTGATGATCCTGCCTGCTTGAGGATCACTGATCTCGAACTTTACCTTATCTTTTTGCAGAAATTTACTGAGGTGGAAATGCTGTTTGATGCTTATAACGAGGAAGCTGAGCAAAAGCATCCGGAGTATCAAAAATTCTTCCTTGCCAAGGATCAAGCTATCTCCCGCTGTTGGATCTGAGTTTGTTTCTGATTGTATTTTCGTTTGAAATTAAGATGGAAATGAAAGAGTTGTGCAGCGGAATTAAGATGAAAACAAACTTTGCATACAATCAAACGAGAGTAATACTTTAATCAAACATCTTTACACAATGAATCGAAAGATTGAATTTGTTTCAACAACGATTACAATGATTGATGAATGAATGCAAACTCCCCCTCAGCCAGAGCTCAGTAGTTTGTTCGTGCAAAGAAGACGATGTTGCAAAAGAGCTAATAGAACAGTACAAAGTACTGACCTATTTATAGGCACTTGCAAACCACTGAGCATCTTAGCTGACGTCACCATGAAAGTGACATCTAACCTCCTAACAAACTCTAACCTCTGATCTATACAAACACTGATGTACTAACTACTGCTATTACATTTCATTACATAAAAGACACTTAAACAGCTACTGCATCCTTCCACTGCTGTGAACCCAGCAGTGCTTGTCCGGATCAGCAGTACTTGACTCAAGGCAGTAGATTGAATCAGCAGAGCTTTGGTCTTCCATCAGTCTTTGACATTGGTCAGCAGATGCAAGGCAGCAGTTGTAGGTCAGCACTTAGTAAGATCAGCAGATAGGAGGTCAGCAGATATGAAACCACTTTCAAGGGGAGAGATTTGTATGAACCAACTGTAATCGTCTGCTTATTCTGGATCCACTGCTCTGATCCAGTTTTGGCTTTAATTATCTGTTCCTCTGATAGGGTTCAATCCCAACAATCTCCCCCTGGAACAGATAATGCCAAAACTCTTCATTATTTGTGGAAATCTTTATTGCCTCATCAACAGTTCCCTTATCTGACCTTTAAATTGTAATTCAAAGTCTAGGGCGTCTGTATCTTCATCATCCCTGCTAAGTGGAAGATCAAGGAGATCCTGCAAATCTTCAAGACTCAGGCCAAGAGCTTGTTCCCTTGATATTTTCTCCACTACTCCACCAGACCTGAGCAAAGTCAATACGCAGGTCTGTTTGTCAGTTTCCCACTTTAGTATTTTTGAGTCTGGTGGGTTTCTTGGGAGATGTTTATTTGCAGAAGTATTTGGTGAGGCTGGCCTATTCATAGCTGACTGAGCAGCACTTGCAGATTGTTCCAATTCAAGATCTTCTTTTATCATTACTTTCGTGCCTGCTTTTACAATGGCATCTCCAGCTAATAGATCTTGAATTGTTTCCATACTCAACTGGTTTTTGCTCCTTCTTTTGTAGATGGCAGCACCAGCTGGAGCAGTGGTTCTTTTGATTTGCAGCTTTGGTGGTCTTTTTGAGACTTCTGCTTTGGAGTAGTCAGGCTTTTGTGGAACTCTTGGATCTTTCTTTCTAAGTTCCTCTAAGCTTTTATAGGTTTCCCTGACTCTATCTTCTCCCCACTTTGTCACTGAATTCTTTGGCCCATAATCAGCTGCAATCAGCTCCTCTTTCATTCTCTTCAACTCTAACATCTTCTCAGCTTCAAATTGTTTAAACTTTTCAGGAGGAGTCTGCTTGACCTTATTTTTAATCATTCCTTGAATCCTGGCTGCTTCTTTTTCAAGCTCAGGGATGGTCCAGTTTTTGTACATGTGTTTCTCCCCCTTGTATTTCTTGTAGGTCATGATGTTCTCAATGTAGTCTTTTCTCAAGGACTCATCTGCCCTTTCTGAAATTTGCTGACATACATTTTTAGCAAATCGCTCCATAGCATTGACCTGTGAGAGTAAAAACTGATAGTTTTGTTGAAATTCTCTATCAGATTTCCCTTTTCTGTTTTTGATTGCAATATCCTCTGCTTGTTTGACCTTGAGTTTCAAGTATTCTCCAATATTATTAGGCCTGGGATATCCTGCAATTGATGGCAAACTCCTTTTGGCTGGGTCGTCCTCATAATAAAAGGATTTGATTTCTTCCCTAACTGCAATGAGTTCTAGAGGGAATGAGACACCAGCAGGAGGTAGTGTTTGTGTAATTTGAGCTGAAGAGAGAGGTATAGGTTTTGGAATAGTGACAAGTGACAGGGATTTTGAAGATGTTGGTGGTGGTGAAGTGTCATCATCTTTGAGAATTAGCCTTCTCCTCTTTGTTTGAGGAAGGGCTGATGATGTTTTGGATGGAACAGTGATGGTGGATGTAGTGACAGTGGTTTGTGATTGACTAACAGTTGATGAAACAACTGGTGTTTCAACCAGTGTTATCATTACAACAGATGTTATAACATCTGTTGTCTTCTGCTGTTTATCAGCAGGTGAAAGTGGTGGTTGGATTGTTTTTGGTGGTGACAGTGGTGGTAATGAAGTAGTGGTGTGTGTTGAAGTGAGAACAGATGTTGAAACCACTGAAGTACCAGCAGTAGTTGATACAGCAGGAGTTACAACAGCTGTTTGAGTGGAGGTTTGATGCTGATGGCTTTTGGATGGTGGTTTTGGAGGCTTTGGAAATCTGGATGGGATAGACTTAGGTTTCCTTTTTGTCTTTGGATTTTTGGAATCCTTTGATCCAGAACAACCTTGCTCATACAGTTCCATGAAAGCTCTTTTCTCCTCATTCCACCTTGAAACATCCTTTGCCATTCTATCTCTTTTTACACTTGCTACTCCTTCATCAAGTGCTTCTTGAGTAGCATCAACCTTCTTACTACCATCTGGCACAGGAATTTTTCTGGTCATGGCATCCTTTTCAGGTTCAATGTAGAGACCATCATCTATTCCTTTCTTCTTCCACTCCTGAATTTTCTCCCCCTTTTTGGCATTATCGTCTGGGAGTTGATCAATGAAAAGTACTGTTGGAGGAGCAGTGCCAGTGGTTTGCAAGATCTGAGTTTTGAGAGCCTTCAGATCAGCCTGAGTGTTCTTGAACCTTGACTCCATTGCATTTCTCAGCTGTTGGACATGTTTTTCATGTTGCTGATCTGCCAGTTGTGCTTGTTGATGAAGAAAAAGGTTGAAATAAATCCCAGAGCTCATTTGTAGCAGGTGCCCTTTGTGGAGCAGGTGCTTGAGGTGGAACAGCAGTTGATTATACCTTTTGTACTTGTAACACCTGTTGTAGCATATCTTTGAGTTCTGCAACAGAGTTATCAAGTTTTTCAATGTGATCCGTCAATTTCTGGTACTTTAAATCATCACCCAAGTTAATGGGATCATCTGATTTCCCACTAGCAGTGGTTTTATCAGTGGTAGATGTAGGGAGTATACTCCAAACATTAACCACTGATGCCCCTTTTTCTTGGTACTGGGGTCTTCTTCCTTCAACACTTGACAACCTTTTGATGTTGCCAGTAGGATAAATAAATCCACTGGTGGTTGGCAGAGGTGCTATAAAAGGAATTGCCTCCAAGGAAGTCTTATTGATGTAACCACTGTCCAACTGTAAACCAATGGGTTTAACAGTTGTAGTGGCTGCTTCACTTGGACTACCACCAAGAGTTACTTGTAACTCAAGGGGTCTAACCTCCTCAGGTTGTGTTGGTGGGTTAGCAAAGATTGATACATCAGACCCAGTCAGTTGTTGAGGTATATTCTCATTAATAGGTGATTGAGAAGGACTGGTTAATGGCTGGTTCAAATCAATTGCATCCAACAGCAGTTTAGTTGGTGGGGGAATTGTGGATGTGAAGGGTGGTGTAGAAGATGGATTTGCCCCGGGTATTGAGCTGTGGATGATAGAAACAAGTGTTTCCAGAGCATCATGATGTGGAGACCCTATTTGTACAACCTGTTCTTTTTGTGAAGAAGCAGGAGGAGTTTCGGTTATGGGTTGAGATATTTGTACCAACTGCTGTGAGGAAGTAGCAGCAGTGGTTTCTTGTGACTTTTGTGTTGTCACTGGCAGAAGCTCTGGTATCTCATCCTCCAGAGATGCCTTTTTGAAGGTTTTGGGGGGGTTTTTGTGTTTTTCTTTTTGTTGGCTTTTTGGTGAGTTTAGGTGTGGGTTTCAAAACAGTTGTGCTGCTGATTTGATCACCTTGAGCAGTGGGCTCAGCAGCAGATACCTGAGGAGCAGTTGTAACTGCTAAAATCTGCTCAGGCACCTCTGCTTGTGTTTTGCAAGGTGCTAGCATTCTTGAAAAAGTTTCAGTTGTTAAACTGTTTATTTGAGTAGAATCACATTGGTTTATTACAACTAAATCATCCTTACTGAATTTCTTTGCAAAATAGTAACTTAAAAACCTTGGAAACAGTAAGAATGATTTTGTTTCAACATTATTAACCAAATCTTTGAAAATTTCCCGAGAATAGTTAAAATTTTCTTCTTGAAGAATTGCATATCCCAGATTTTGAATCTTTAAAGGGATTTCATTGAAAGAAGTGGTTTTGTTTGAAACACATAGTAGGAGGGTATGAAATAAAAATCTGGTTGCAGACGGAAAATAACCTTTTTCTAAGGTAATTTTCTTCATCATTGTGGCTTCATACCCTCTCTCAATGAAGTCAGTTTGTAACTCGTTTTTAGTGAAAGAAATTTTACCTTCCTGATCACCGAGTTGAAAGACCTCTGAAATGGATTGTGGCGTGATTTGGACAGCTTTACCCTTTATAGAAGAGTTTATGGTGGTTGCAGTGTCTCCTTGTTTTTCAAGGGTTGCATTCTTCCAGAACTCTCTTTGGGTCGCCAAATAGATTGGTGCATCAGCAATGATCAAAGTTTTGTACTTTGATTTTGCCATGAGGTCAATGATGGAATCGAAAACATTTGTGGTTCCTGGTTTTGTGAGAAGACCCAGGAGATTGTGAGATGGTTTATGTGGAATTTCAGTGGAGATTGCCTTTTGAGAGGCTGTTTTCGATGATGATTTGGATGAGGGTTTTGAAGATGACTTCGATTTTGTCATTTTGAAGATGAATGATCGAAGAAATTTGTGAGAGATGAGAAGAAAAACTGTTTTGAGAAGAGAATTTTTAAGAATTCAATTCGACAGTAAAACCCTGTTTTGGTGATGAATGGGGGATTTTATAGGGAAGAAAGTGAATGCTGAGGTGGCAGCCGTTACAAAAGGTCTGAGCAATATGTACTGCCCACGTGACAACCCCTGGTGAAAGTGAAGGACAGTACTTGTGTGATAGGGACTGATGAAGGCAGTGGTATGAAAGCAGTGGATGATTTTCACTATCAGTGGATAGCATATCAGTGGATAAGACACTGCTTTTGAACAACAGAGTTTATCAAAGGAATGAGAGAACAGGGGTTGACTTTCAGCAGTGGACAGACTTTTGAAGTAGAGCAGACTTTTGAACAATCAGTGGTTAATGGCAGACTTTTAAGGATTTTAATGAAAAATATCATTTTTAGCTATTTTTAAGGATGGAGTTTTGATTTTCTGAAAACATTTTGTTGCTTTTATTCATAGAAAAACAAGATGATGCTTGTTATTCCATGTTCAGCATCCCAATTCTAGAGACCAAGCTTTCAAAAGTGGCTGTATCAAGTGCTTTTGTGAGCACATCTGCCAGCTGATCTTTAGTTGGGACATGATGCAGAGAAACCAAACCTTTTTCATAGCAATCCCTCACAAAGTGATGTCTGATGTCGATGTGTTTGGTAGTTGAATGGGAAACTGGATTTTTGATGATATTTTCTGCTGTCTGGCTATCCAACATGAGTGGTGTCTTTAAGGCAGTGATACCAAAATCCAGTAACTGATTTTGAAGCCACAAGAGTTGGGCTGTACAGCTTGCAGCAGCAATGTATTCAGCTTCAGCAGTGGATGTTGAAACAGCTGCTTGCTTTTTGCTTTGCCATGAAACTAAGCAATCACCTAGAAACTGGCACCCTCCTGATGTGGACTTCCTTGTTGTGTGACATCCAGCAAAGTCACTGTCTGAGAAACCTGAAAGCTTGATGTTCCCATTAGCTGGATACCAGATACCAAGTGTGGGAGCACCTTTTATGTATCTGAAGATCCTTTTTACAGCAATGAGATTTGATTTTCTAGGAGCTGATTGACTTCTTGCACAGACACATGTTGCAAACATGATGTCTGGTCTAGATGCAGTTAGGTACAATAAAGACCCAATCATGCTTCTATAAAGTGTTTGGTCAATCAGCTCATCCTTTTCATCAGACATGACTAGCTTATTTGTTGCCATGGGTGTGCTGCATGGTTTACAATCATTCATATCAAATTTGGTTAAAAGTTCTTTAGCATATTTGCTTTGATGAATGAAAGTTCCATTTTGCAATTGCTGTACTTGGAGACCAAGAAAGCATTGTAGCTCACCCATTGCACTCATTTCAAACTCAGCTGTCATGAGTTCTCTAAACTCTTCACACATTGAGTTACATGTGCTTCCAAAAATAATGTCATCCACATAAATCTGGACAATCATTAAATCCTTCCCTCTCCATTTTAAAAATAGTGTTTTATCAATGGTACCTCTTTTGAAACCATTTGAGAGTAGGAAGTTGGAAAGAGTTTCATACCAGGCCCTTGGTGCTTGTTTCAAGCCATACAAGGCTTTGTTTAGCCTGTAGACATGATCTGGATAAAATGGATCCTCAAAACCTGGAGGTTGACAAACATACACCTCTTCTTGAATTGTACCATAGAGGAAAGCACTTTTGATATCCATTTGAAACACCTTCATATTGTGGTTGACAGCAAAGGCCAGGAACAGTCTAATTGCTTCTAATCTTGCAACAGGGGCAAATGTTTCATCATAATCAATCCCCTCTTCCTGTCTGTAACCTTGAACCACAAGCCTGGCTTTATTCTTGACAACAATACCCCTTTCATCAGTTTTGTTCTTAAAGACCCACTTTGTGCCAATGGGACTAACCTCTTCTGGCAGTGGTACAAGCTCCCATACTTGTTGTCTTTTAAACTGTTGGAGCTCCTCTTGCATGGCTTCTACCCAGCTGTTGTCTTTCAGTGCCTCTTGGTACTTGACTGGCTGATGGAGTGATAGAAAACCAACAAAAAGACAAATGTTTTGGGTTTGGCTTCTTGTGAGCACCCCTTCATTTATGTTGCCAATGATTTGATCAAGTGGATGAGATCTCAAGAAGATTAAATCTCCTTGGTATGGTATGATGGCATTTGTTGGTGAAGGCTGTAGATGTGTATCATCTGAGCTAACCACTGCTGGGGACTTTGATGGTCCAGCAGTGGCTTCAAAAGGTGGTGGAATAGGAGGTAATGAAGTGGACAACTGCTGACTTTTATCCACTGTTTGAGGACTTTTGTCAGCAGTGTTTGAGGATGTGGAAGCAGTGGTTGATGGGCTACTTTGATCAACAATTGTTGAGGTAGCAGTGGTTGAGCTTTGACAACTGTTTTGAACAGCTGGTGCTTTTCCCTTTGTGGCAGACCTTTGAGGGATGATGATTTCATACCCATAGTCTGGTGTTGTATCCTCTGATGGACCTGCACTGTTAGTCTTGACAGCAGTATTTTCAAAAGTAAATTTTTCAAGATCAAACAGATCTGCAGGGTTTGCTGGGATTTTCATTGATGAAAGTTCATTGAACTTAACATTCAAAGTCTCCTCCACTGCCTTGGTCCGTGTATTGAACACTTTGTAGGCCTTGGCAGTGGTTGAGTATCCCAGATGATAACCACAATCAATTTTGGCTGCAAATTTTGAAATGGAATCTTTTAAGTTCAAAATAAAGCATGGGCAGCCAAACACCTTGAAGTATGAAATCAGTGGTTTAATTTTATACAGAATTTCATAGGCAGTCTTTTTGTGCCTAGGGTTTATTAAAACTCTGTTCTGAACATAGCAAGCAGTGTTTACTGCCTCTGCCCAGAAAGTTAATGGCAAACCTGAATCTGCAAGCATGGTTCTGGCAGCCTCAATCAAAGTTCTGTTCTTCCTTTCCACAACCCCATTCTGTTCTGGTGTTCTAGGGATGCTGTACTGCCTTACAATCCCTTTCTTCACACAGAAGGCATTCAACTCCCTATTTTTGAATTCTGTGCCATTGTCACTCCTGAAGCTTTTCACTGGAAGGTCAAATTGCTTTTCAACCTGTGTTACAAAGTCTTGCAAAATGCCTGCAGTCTCATCTTTTGAGTGTAAAAAGAAAGTCCATGTAAACCTAGAAAAGTCATCAACAATAACCAAACAATATCTTTTCTTTTTGAGGCTCATGACTTGAACTGGGCCAAACAAATCCATGTGTAGCATTTGCAAACACTAGGTTGTTTTGGACTCTTCAATGGACTTGTAAGAACTTTTGTGCTGTTTTCCTTTTAAACAGGAAATGCAATGTTCAGGACATGAAAACAATTTTTGTGGTAGGCCTCTCACCAAACCATTTTTTGAAATTTCTGTGATTGTCTTAAGATTTGTGTGCCCCAGCCTTCTGTGCCAAAGTTCTGTCTCTTTGTTAGAGGCAGCTGAGAACAGACAGGCATCAGCTCTGGGACACTCTTTTGACATGTCAACAACATAAACATTGCCACTTCTTTGAGCAACAAGTTTAGTTTGACCAGTTTTGATTATTGCTTCAATCTTTTTAACCATTTCTGGTCCAACAATCCTACAACAGTCTTTTGTGAAGAATGACCCAAATCCCTTGTCACTCATTTGGGACACACTCAGAAGGTTGAATTTTAGGTTGTCTATTAGATTGACATTTTCAAATTTTACATTTCCAGATTGCACTGTACCAGACCCCAGAACTTTCCCTTTACTATTATTCCCAAAGGATATATCACCCCCTCCATGGATTTTAAAGTCTTTGAGGAGGGCTTTACATCCTGTCATGTGCCTGGAGCCTCCACTATCTACATACCAAAGACTATCAAAGCATGCAGAAGCTCCCTGCACATGAAGTAAAAGGGTTAGTTCAATAAGGTCTCCAAAGCCAACAAGGCTTTGGATGGGGTCTCAACAGTGTCTGGGATGGATGCAGAATGAAGAACAGTGGTTAGGTCAGAGGTTTGGATTGTTTTAGGACAGTGTTTCTCTAACCACTGTTGTGGGTCCTGACCAATCACCTGCTGGTAACCAAAAGGATGCCTGTTCACTTTGGGTTTAGAGGGCCTTTTGTAGGCCTCATAAACGTGTGGAATCCTTTGGTAAGACTGTTTTTCCTTGCCTTTTCTGAATTGATTAGCAGGGGGTGCATCAGTAACCTGAACATCTCTTTTGACAGATGTTTGGTTTAGCTGTTTTGTGACAGCTGTTTGAACTGGCACAAACAGTGGTTGTTTCTTGGTGAATTTGACAGATGTTGATGATGATGATGGACTCAAGGATGTTTTAGCAATGTACTCATTCTTTTTCACATCAAAGTTTTTGAGATACACACATGCTTGAGTTTTGTGGTTTGTTTTACCACAGACAATGCAACCTTCAGCTGAAACAATGACACTTGTTCTGTTTAAATCATAAGCTTTTAAGTGGAAACAATCTTTTGTTAGATGATTCCTTTTCTCACAGAATTCACAAAACAAGTTATCAATTTTTTCTTTCTTCTTTCTCTTTTCAGACTCCTTTGCAGCAGAGGTTTTAACCACTGCTGGGATGTCCTTGAGAGGTATGACTTTAGCTTTTGGAGCCTTGACACCATCAATTGATGTAAAGTCCATTGGCTTGAAATTTTCAAGAATGTCACACTCATCAGACCATTTTGGTTTAAACTGGTACTCTTCATGCTCCTCAAAAGTAGAGGATCCCATTGGTCTGTCAAGTGTGATTTTGTTACCAAGTTTGTCAGTGATTTTCACTTCTTGGCCATTCTTGTTTGTGGGGATGAACTCAGTGGTTACATCAGTGGTTTGAACAGATTTTCCAAAAGCAGTGTTTTCATCATCATGTTTTCTATAGCCAACCCCAAATTTCACATTGCTTTTTATCTATTTTCAAGCATAACCTCATATCCTCTGCAGGATTCCACCCATCTTTCACAAGTAATCTGGGTGGATTCCAACTCCTTTTTGCAAACTTGGTATTTTTCTACCATAGTTTGAAGTTGGGTTTTGGTTATGCTTTTCTCTTCTTTAATACAGCTGATCTCTTTTTCTTTTTCAGTCAATTTGTTTTTAAGTTCTTTTAAAGACCTTTCAAATTTAACCTCATCAGACAAGATTTTATCCCGAAGGTTTTCATTCACCTCTTTGATGTTAGCAAAAGCAATTATGCAATTGTCAGAACACAGTTTTTCAAGAACTTGAGGAGATACCTTGGCAGCTGCCATCATTGCACAATCACATTGATGATCTTCCTCATCATCAGCTTCCACCTTCTTTTCACCAGCTTTTTCTTTCTTCTCTTCTTCTTTGTCCTCTTCGGACCATGGATCTGTCATTGGTTCAATCAGGGTACCTGAACTTTCTCCCAACAGTAGTTCACCAGCCACAGCAGTAACCACCGCTTCAGTCACCTCTTCCACTGTTTCAAAGCTCTGCTGTTCCTCCTCAGTTTCAACCCCCTCCTGTATTGACTCTAATGCCATCAAACAAAACTCATCATGAGAAGAATCATTAGAAGCATAGAGTGCAAAATTTTCATCACTAAGGTCTTCAGGCATACTGCTCCAGTCAACAAACCCTTGAGTGAAAAAACTTTGTTGATCTGGTTGTGCTGCTGCTGGAGCAGTGGTTTGAGGTGCAACAGGTTGCACTTGTACCTGTGGAGCAGGGGTTTGAACATATTGGATTTGTGGAACAGTAGTTTGGACATAATGTACTGGCACAGGGGCAGCAGCATAGTGAGCAGTGTTCACTTGAGCTGCTGGGGCATACTGGGCATAGTGCACAGTGCTTTGGTTTTAAGGTCTAGGATTTGAGCTAGGATGAGTAATTATGGGACCAGTAGTTTGACTCCTACATTCCCTAGCGAAATGTCCCAACCTATTACACTTGTAGCACTTGATTTTCGATTTATCCAACCCAACCCTTAGATTCCCATGCAAACCTGGGAATTTTCGCCCTGTTCTTTTGTAAAATTTGCTAGTTCTAACACTTAGCAAAGCCAGTTGGTGCAGGATGTCCATTTCCTCTAAGTCAGTGGGATCAAAATGTTGCAAATCATTTAGTTCAAAACTTAAATTGTTTGACATCTGGTTTTTGTTTGCAGTGAATGCATAACTAGCAGAGTGAGGATCAGGGTTATTGAAATTTGCACCAGCAGTTATGTCAATGAAGTGATCATAACCCTGATCCTTATCACTGCTCCCAGATTCTTCTTGACCCAGAAGAGCAGTATTACCGAAAGTGTAATCATCGGTAACTTTTCCTGACTCTTGTAACCTCCTTTTCTGGTTCAACTCCCTTTCGTAGGTCATGAGTCGGCCGTGGAGTTGGGTCAAGGTCAGATCCTTGAATTCAGGTGAATTTTGGGTGACAAAAGCTATGGTGTCCCATTTTTCTGGCAGTGACCTGAGGAACCTGCTATTTTGAGTTGAGTTTGTAAAAGTGGTGTTAACAAGCCTCAGTTCACTGGTGAGACAACTGAAACGTTCAAATTGTTGCGTTAGTGATTCACCTTTAACGTAACAAAATGTTTCATACTGTTGGTTCAAGATTTCCCTGTTGTTTTCTATGACTTCTTCAGTCCCCCCAAACTGTTCCTTAAGTGCGTCCCATAATTCTTTGGCACTGTTACAGTGTAACAGTCCAGCATATATCTCATTGGGCAGCGCTGATGCTACGATGCTAAACGCTTTAGCATCTAGTTCGATCTTTTGAAAATCGGTTTCGGTATAATTTTCAACTGGTTTTGGAACGAACTTTTTAGCATCTTCAGCGCTTGGCACTGAAGGAACATGGGGACCATAAATGACAGACTTCCAACAACCTGTGCTTTGTTGAGCAAGGATGTGACCCATCCTTCTCTGCCAGATGTTGTACTCATTTCTTTTTAGCATAGGTGGTTTAAAAAGCGAGCCGATGTTGTTTTTATCATCTTGAGATTGTGACGTCATTCTTGTTGTTTTACAGACACTGAGAAATCAACTTTAATGGTGATTAATCCTTGCTCTGTTTTTCAACGGACGAACAAACGATCAGTATCAACTGTTATGAGCTGAACCTTTTACGTCAAAATGATTGTTAGATCAAATTTGACTGTCCAAGCTCTGATACCAATTGTTGGATCTGAGTTTGTTTCTGATTGTATTTTCGTTTGAAATTAAGATGGAAATGAAAGAGTTGTGCAGTGGAATTAAGATGAAAACAAAATTTGCATACAATCAAACGAGAGTAATACTTTAATCAAACATCTTTACACAATGAATCGAAAGATTGAATTTGTTTCAACAACGATTACAATGATTGATGAATGAATGCAAACTCCCCCTCAGCCAGAGCTCAGTAGTTTGTTCGTGCAAAGAAGACGATGTTGCAAAAGAGCTAATAGAACAATACAAAGTACTGAACTATTTATAGGCACTTGCAAACCACTGAGCATCTTAGCTGACGTCACAATGAAAGTGACATCTAACCTCCTAACAAACTCTAACCTCTGATCTATACAAACACTGATGTACTAACTACTGCTATTACATTTCATTACATAAAAGACACTTAAACAGCTGCTGCATCCTTCCACTGCTGTGAACCCAGCAGTGCTTGTCCGGATCAGCAGTACTTGACTCAAGGCAGTAGATTGAATCAGCAGAGCTTTGGTCTTCCATCAGTCTTTGACATTGGTCAGCAGATGCAAGGCAGCAGTTGTAGGTCAGCACTTAGTAAGATCAGCAGATAGGAGGTCAGCAGATATGAAACCACTTTCAAGGGGAGAGATTTGTATGAACCAAATGTAATCGTCTGCTTATTCTGGATCCACTGCTCTGATCCAGTTTTGGCTTTAATTATCTGTTCCTCTGATAGGGTTCAATCCTAACACCCGCCTTGAGAAGGATCTTGCTCTGGCCAAGCAGGAGGTGGTCATGGCCCAGATAAATGCTAATCATGAGAAAGCTGAGCTGCTGGAGGATGCTAAAGTCTCGGCTGCCATCACCATGTACAAAATCAAGCTGCAAATGGCTCCGGAGGCTGAGGATCCTGACTTCGACAGGACCACCTGGGACAAGGAGGGCTGGAAGGCAAAGCTAGCTGAGCTTGAGAATGAGGAGGAGGCTACCGAGGTCTTGGCGATTGAGGCAAGTGGCAGCGGCAAGGATCAGGCTGGTGGTGATACAGCCAAGGTGTGAGCTGCTGAAATGGGCGATGATGGATATTTCTAGGCTTGGCCGGAGCCCATTTTTTTAGGATTTGGTAGTGGTTTTTTGGTTATGGTGTTTTTGATGAACAATGTTGGGTTGTATTTTGAACAATAGTTTTTAGGGTTATGGATCATGGATCCTTAGACAATAGGTAGGATAATAGGTGGTGGAGGGATCCTCTGTTTGGGGGATGAAACCACTTGTTATCCTGCCATCTTTTATTTCCTGCACTACAAAGACCTATTAAAAATGGACACCCTTTGCCAACCCAAGTGGACTGGCCACGTATTGCTGGTAGAAACTTGGGTTAGCAATTTTGACAACCTTAAAAGGGTTCAACTTTTGTGAATAAATAAAACCTTAACTTTTTGGCGATTTCCCGTGTTGTTATCCTTATGAATTCCTTACTTTTCAACTGTTGTTGTGTATTTTGTTTAAATTTATCAAGTCCAATAAATCATATTTAAATTTTTTTTAGGATATGATCAAGGATCAAATATCCTATAGTTGATAAAATCGGAAAAGTTGTACAATTTAAGGATCATTAGTTCTGTTGTCAAAGGATAAGGGTCACTTATATAAATAATGAATAAAATCAGAGTGATCAAGGATCATACCTGAGAACCCAAGTTAGGATTCTAACCCCTTAACATTTATAATCAGGATAACCAGAAGACAAACCTTAGTAGAAGGTAAGGATCAAGGATCCTTAGCTGTTTAACTTCGAAAGCCTGAAACAGAATATAACTTGGGACTAAGCCAATATAAGAGAAAATTTAGTAACTGGGGACAAGCCCAATAATTCTGGGGACAAGCCCAATATACTGGGGACAAGCCCAAAGGATAACTGGGGACAAGCCCAAAGGATAACTGGGGACAAGCCCAAAGGATCTTGTGTAAACTGGAGTATGGCCCTCACTGGCGACTATCCAAACTTAGTGACATGAAAATGCCAAAACCTTATACGTAGGATCCCGGATACAGCCAGTACAATGAAATTGTCAGCCCCTAAAGCGAGTACTGGTCCCATTGCCATGAACTGTACCAGGATCATCGTGCACTACTGGCGAAACTGGGGACAGTCCCAAACTGGGGACTAGCCCAAACAACTGGGGTCAAGCCCAAACAACTGGGGTCAAGCCCAAATAACTGGATACTTCTGTGGATATTCATTCCTTTGTTAAGGATACCTAAACCTTCTGCAAAACTCAGAATCAAGTGAAAGGAGGATAAAGGATCCAGGATCCTTATCCTTATATATAGGATAATTAAAGAATGAAATAGTTTGAGATTAGATTATTACCAAAATGAGGATCCTCTGTCCTGTAAGGATCTTTCAAGGATACTTGTCAGCTAAGGATCATGGATCCTTATCACATGAAATATTTCTTCAAGTGGACAGCATTCCAAGCTCTTGGTAGCAAATCACCTTCCATTGTTAGCAATCGATATGCCCCTTTCCTGCTTCAGCTTCAATCAAATAGGGGCCTTCCCACTTTGGTGCTAACTTTCCATCACCAGGATTAGTGGTATTCTGAAATGCTTTCCTTAACACCATATCACCAACTTGGAATTTCCTGATCCTGACATTTTTGTTGTAGGCTCCAGTCATTCTTTGTTAATAACTAGCCATCCTTATCCTTGCCAAATCCCTGAGTTCTTCTATAGTATCCAAATCTTGAACCAAGTTTTCAGCATTTTCTTCAGGATCACGAATGCTTGTTCTTGCAGTAGGAACCACCATCTCTGTAGGGATCACTGATTCTGCTCCGAATACCAAAGAGAATGGAGTTTAGCCGGTAGCATTCTTGGGGGTTGTCCTTTCAGCCCAAAGTACATAGGGTAGTTCTTCTGCCCATTTTCCTTTCTTGGATCCAAGCTTCTTCTTCAATTGTTGATGATGATCTTGTTGGATAATTCTGCCTGGCCATTAGCTTGTGGGTGGACTGGTGTTGATGTTATCATCTTAATCCCCCAGCTGTCACAAAAGTTAGTAGTTCCACTCCCAATAAATTGGGATCCATTATCACAAACAATTTCAGAAGGGATACCAAATCTAGTAATAATATTTCTTTTGATAAAGGATATCACTTCTTTTTCTCTGACTTGAGCAAAGGCTTCAGCCTCTATCCACTTGGAGAAGTAATCAGTCATAGCAAGCATGAATACTTTTCCACCAGTTGCCTTAGGAAGCTTACCCACTATATCCATTCCCCATCTCATGAATGGCCAAGAGGAGGGTATAGGATGCAAGAGCTCTGCTGGTTGGTGAAGGATGTTACTGTGTCTCTGACAAGGATCACACTTCTTAGCATAATTCATAGCATCCTTCTTCATAGTAGGCCAATAGTATCCTGTCCTCAGGATCTTTGAGAATAATGCTCTACCCCCAGTGTGGTTTCCACAATCTCCTTCGTGAAAATCCTTTAGGACTTCTTGGATTTCAGGATCCTCAATGCATCTTAGATATGGTCCTGCAAGAGATCGTTTATATAATATGTTATTCAACATTGTAAACTGAGATACCTTAATTTTGAAAGCCCTGGGGTTTTCTCCTGTAGGAATCTCTCCATGTTGGATATATCTTTTGATCGGGAGGATCCATGATCCTGATTGAGATTGTGTATCCTCACTAGGGATGATTGCAGAATCCTCTCCTATCTCCATGGCTACATGATCCTCAATAGCAGGGGTTAGGATGTGGATAATAGGGATCCTGATATCATCTGGGATCTTCAAGGATGATCCTAGATTGGCCAATGCATCAGCCTCTGCGTTTTCTTTTCTTGGTACCTGTGTTAAACTAAAAGAAACAAAAGAGAGTGCCAATTCCTTGACTATCTCTAGGTATTTGATTAGCTTTTCACCTTTAACAACATAAGATCCATTAAAGTGATTAGTAATTAACAATGAATCTACATGTACCTCAAGATACCTGATCCTCATATGCTTGGCAATTTGCAAACCAGCTATCAAGGCTTCATATTCAGCCTCATTATTAGTAGTTTGAAACTCACAAGCTATGGAGTAGGGTATTATGTCCCCCTGTGGCGATTTTAGTAGTATTCCAAGTCATGTTCCTAGGAATTTACCTGCTTTAACACCAAAGTGACACTTGGAAGGATTTAGTTTCATATTAAATTTATCAAGGATATTGAATGCTTCCTCTAAGTCTCTAAGGTGATCCTCAGCTTTCTTGGACTTAACCACCATGTCGTCTATATAAACCTCCATAGTGTGTCCAATTTGTTCCTTGAACATCATATTGACTAGCCTTTGATAAGTAGCACCTGCATTCCTTAATCCAAATGGCATAGAAATATAACAATATATACCAGTTGGGGTCATAAAGGCTGTATCCTCTTGATCAGATGGTTCCATCTGAATTTGTTGAAATCCAGATGAAGCATCCATAAAAGTCAACAACTCATGACCCGCGGTAGCATCCACCATGGAGTCAATGTGGGGTAATGGGAAAGGATCCTTGGGACATGCCTTGTTTAAATCAGTAAAATCGACACATACCCTCCACTTTCCGTTTTTCTTTTGAACAACAACCACATTGGCTAACCACCTTGGATACTTGACTTCTCTTATCATACCTGCCCGGAGTAGTTTGTCTACCTCTTCCTGGATAATAGCATTCCTTTCAGGTGCAAACTTCCTCCTTTTCTGATGTATAGGCTTGAATGACCTGTCAATGCCCAGCTTGTGAGTAATTATATCTTTAGATATACCTGTCATATCCTCATGCTTCCAGGAAAAGGTAGTTTTCCTCCTCTTGAGGAAGGATACTAGATCCTGTTCTATGTTGCTGAGGATCCCTGATCCTATGAAGACGATGGATTCAGGATCATGAGGATCCATAAGGATTTCTTTTACATCCTGTTCTCTTGCCTCCAAGACATCTCTTGAAGGATACTTTAATTGCTATTGCTCCCTTGGTCTTGAAGCTGGCTTCATTGATGACGTGTAACAGTTCTTGGCTTCTTGTTGATCACTCTTAATTTTCACCACTCCCCATGGACTAGGAAACTTTACACACTGATGATAGGTAGATGGGACTGCCTTCATGTCGTGTATCCATGGCCTGCCAAGGATAACATTACAACAAGATAAGCAATCTATAACACAAATTTTTTGATAAGAATGAAGTCCTTCAATATAGATGGGGAGTTTGATGTCCCCCAATGTATTCTTGGTTTCTCTGCTGAATCCCACAAGAACTGAAGATCTTGGGACAATTCTGATTCAGGAATGCTCATCTTCTTGAGGACATCAAGCTGAATGATGTTCACTGAGCTTCCTCCATCTATAAGGATCCTGCGAACAAAATGGTTAGAAATAAACAGAGTAATAACAAGACCACCATGATGAGGATCCTGCACATCAACACGATCATCCTCATCAAAAGTTATAATTTTATTCTGTGTGACAGTGGAGGTCCGGATGGGTCTGTCTCCATTATCCATCTTGGTTTCCTTGGCATGTCTTTTGGCTGCTGAAAATGAAGTACCACAAATGTCTGATCCACTGGATATAAAGTTTATAACTTGTGCATCTGCTGGGAGAACATGAGCCTTTTCTGGTATCCTTTCAGGATCCTGGATTTCTTTCGTCCCAAAAGCTCCCTCAAGTGCCCCTTGCTTAACAAGTAACCAATTTCTTTTCTAAGTGCAATACACTCTTCAGTGAGATGCCCGAAATCCTCATGATATGCACACCACTTGGACTTATCCTTTGTTGCGGCTGGTTTATCACTTTTCCTTGGCCATCTTGCTTTCTCACCTAGATTCTGCATTGCAAGAATTAGTTCATTGTTATCAACAGAAAAACAGTACTCAGAAATTGGAGGATAATCCTCATCATCCTCTTCCTGCTCTACTGCATGCACGTTCTGGTTGTCAGACTTGTTGTAGGATTTAAACTTGTTATTTTTGAAGTAGGATCATTGCTTCTCCTGCTTCGAGGATCCTGCCAGTCTTTCCTAGATCCTTTTATCATCCTCTAAACGGATGAACCTAATGGCCCTGGTTCTTACTTCATCAAGATTCCTGCATGGGGTCATAACAAGATCATCATAGAATAATGAATCCCTAAGCAAACCCATTTTAAAGGCTTCTACAGCCATAGCTATATCCAGGTTAGGGATGTCTAAGGATTCTTTACTAAACTTAGTGATGTAATCTCTAAGTGATTCATTTTGACCCTGTGTTACCCTATATAAATCACTAGTTAATCGTTCAAATTTTCTACTACAAGAGAATTGACTATTAAACAGATTAACTAGATTAGCAAATGAAGTAATAGAGTAAGGGGGAAGACTTAGCAGCCATTTAAGAGCTGATCCTGTGAGTGTGGATCCGAAACCCTTGCATAGACATGCTTCTTTTAACCTCTCCGGGATGGGGTTGATCTCCATCCTTTCCCTGTCTTGAGCTACATGCTCATCTGGATCCGTTGAACCATCATATAGCTTCATAGTTGGTATCTGGAATCTCTTGGGTATCTCAGCATCACAAATAGGTGGTGCAAATCGGGATATCCTGTGGCTTCCATCTGCAATTTCAGGAATGGGTTTAACCACTCCTGGAACGCTGGATATCATATCCTTAAGCTTCTGTAATTCCCTAGCCATAGCTTGATTGATACCTATATCCTGTGTAACAACTCTCATCAAAAGTCATAATTATTAAATTAATTAGTCCAATAGGAAACCCTAATTGAGACACCCAAGTGATTCTGAACAAACCCTAAAATTTTCATAATTTTCAGAATCAGGATTAGGGCCCCTAAAACTCAGGGGGGTAATACCCTAAGTAACGATTATCCAAATTGTGAGCTGTAGAAACTGAATTTACGAAAACTGTCAACTCAGCAAAGCTAGTCCCAACCGTGGCAACCCTATGCCTAAAAATAGGTCTCACGCGGCCCGCCTCAGGTTTGCTTAATTCTCACGCGGGCCGCCTCAGGGTCAAATTTTACCTATAAATAGAGGACAGTGGGACTTGAATTCTGAAAGAAAAACGACGTAAAAATTCGCAATATACACTGAGATACGAACAGTATACTCTAAATCCACACACTAATCTCGAAATTCTGCCGCAAAACAGGGTATTAGCACGATCGCTGCTACGATTCATTTTCCGATCGATCAATGCACTCAACAGGTGTTTAAGTGCTTCCCACATTAGGGTGATGCTTTGTCATTAGTCGTTAATTCGACAGATGTTAAGCATAGCACTTTGTCACTCGTTGTGATGGTTGATCTCGTGAGTTATCGTAAATGCTGTATTGATTACTAACCCAGTTTTGTGTGCATTGTTATCTAAATTAGGTTAACCAGGCTAATTCATAGACTAGACTCTGTCCATATTAAATCAGCAATGTGAGTCATTCTCTCTTTTTATCAAATCTATTTACAAAAGCATGTTTATTTTCAAAGTTATAATTACGGGGATTAAGTCTTTGTAATCACCAAGTTACAGCCGGTATGTGGGGTTTTGTATACATTACTTGATAATCGTCACCATTGGGGCAGCCAATTGGGGGATATGACCATAGTCACAGATTCGGTCGAGTGACAAATACCGTGGGTAGTTGGTTTGATATTAGAAACATTGTAATCGCTCTTAATGCTGTAAATTATAACAAATGTGTCATTTTAGTAAATAGAATGATTCACTCAGTATTTTCTGCTGACAAAACCTTTTTCAAACATGTTTCAGGTGATCTGTTGTAATTCAGGAAAAGTGCTGAGGAGCATTACAAGCTTAAGATAGTGGCTCATTATAAAATAAAGAAATAAGTTTTGTAATATAACGATTTCATAGTAAATCATAATATTGTAAATTATCGGGGTTTTATCCCAAATTGTGAAATAAAATAAATCGGGAAATTTTTTTTAGCTTTAAACGATCCTGATGATAAACTTCTGCTGTTCAACTCAATTAAATAAATACCACGGGATTTCTGTCCCGCGGCTCCTGAAACGGGTCAAACCGGGACGGGGGACGTGACAGAAAAAAGGTGGTATCAGAGCCACTGAGTTAAGCTAATTAAGTATTTAGAAATACTTAATTTTTCCTGATTACTATTATGTGATTATGTGTGTTATTAACTGATTATTTGTTAGTTACAGTATGGGTAAGCAAAAGCTGTCAAGTATCTATCTTAAATTAGATAGATCATCCAATGAGAAGGGAAGTTCATCCCGAACCAAATCCTCGAATCAGGCTGAAATTCCTGAAGAAGGAATATTTGTGCGAAAGGCACAATACGAGGAATCACTTTCTCCTAGAAGGAGGGAGATGATTATTAAGAAAAGTAAAGAGAAAATCCGAGAAAAGAAGATTAAACGAGAAACTCAGGAATTAATTGATAAATCACCTTGGGAAGATAAGCTAGATGAGAAATGGTCAAATTTATATATGCTAGCCACAGTAGCAGAAAATATAAATCTTTAAATATTTTAAAGTTTTAGCACTTTACCCTTACAATCTAGAAACCCTGTGCAATAAATAAAATTTCAAAACCTAAGTGTGTTTTTCAGTTATCTTTGTAATAAATTAGTACACAGTATGTAATAAATTAAAAGGTTATTTATGAATTTTAACTTAGTATTTTATGCATTTTGCGTATATGCTACATCAGCATGAGTGGGATATCTGAAGCCTTTCAGAACCTCAATCTTTACCCGGTGAATATAGAAGTTTCCAAAGAATGTACTGGATACTTTCCTGATATAGAACAACCTGTAGAATTCAATGCTCCACCCTTGAAAAAGCCAAAACCCAAGAAAAGAAGGAAATACGTTTGGGGGAGTCGTATACGTAAGAAAAAGCCAGCTACAAAACTTCCCAAAATAAACAATCCTTTGAAAAAGGGAAAAGAAATCATAACCGGAGAAAGTTCTAAACAACAGGAAATGGAAACTGAAGATAAGGAAGAGGTTAAGGAGATAGGAATGCAGATGGAGGAAGGTACTAAAGAAATAGTAATGGAAGTTGGGCAAGGCTCTAGACCAACTCAGATAGAAATCGGAGAAAGCTCCAATTAAAATCAGGGAAGGACCTTTCAAGATGAGATAGATTTCCTATTGGCAAGCTGTGAAACTATTCAGCCTGTCAATACTAATATTTTTACTTATCCTCTTGAAAACCAACTCCCTATGAATTGGGAACCAGCAATCCCAGACCCAATAGTCCACTCCCAACCCATAGGAATGGACGAATGGTGGACAAACGATTGGCAATTCCAAAATATTGTCAACAATCCTTATTCCTTTCTTCCACAATTCGATCCAGAACCCCTACCTAATCCACCCATGAGTAATGAAAACATGGCTGAACTTCGCCACTTTGGTGAAGAGTTGTTTGATGCGGGAACTAGAATCAGGGAAATAGGGGAACAAATTGCCTGGAAGTACGATGAGAGGGAACTGCGTTTTTAGAACGGCAAGTGACGAGAGATAGTACGATGGTAAAACGGTGGTTGTATAATAGTAATAGTAAAATTAGTCTGTAAATAACGAATAAAACTCTGTAAGATATTAGTGATTAATGATGCATACTATACTAGATATAAAATGAAATCGAGAAATCGATTGTTTTGACTATACCTGTATTGTAAAATTTTCTGATTGTTTGTATATAATTGTTATTTAGCAGATACTAATAAAATTTATATATATATTATCAGATGGCAAACAGTGGTAATGAACCTATAAATGAAGTTAATAAGTCTGAACAACATTCAAGAGATCAATATATGACTCGGCAAGATATCGAAAACATTGTTGCTCAAGGGATAGCCAATGCTATTCCAGCATTCGTTGCTGCTATAAAGAATCCAATCGAACCGCAACAAATTGTCCCTAGTAAACAGATTACTGAAGATAACTTCAGTAATAGTGTAAATGGAGGCAATAATCATGTTAATCATAATAGGGAACCACATCAAGCTCCATTACCCAAGAAAATGAAAACTGCAACGCCTGGTTGCACTTTCAAAGAATTCCTTGCTTGTAAACCCACTGAATTTGCAGGCAATGAAGGAGCAACTGCATCACTGCGTTGGTTAGAGAAAACTGAAGCAGTCATTGCAATAAGTAAATGTGGTAAAGATGATCAGGTCATGTACGCATCAAATCTTTTCAAAGAAGGAGCACTCGAATGGTGGAACACTGTGTTACAATCAAAAGGAAGAGTAATAGCTTATGCTATGACTTGGGAAGAATTTAAGGGTTTGGTGGAAAGAAAATTCTGTCCTGAGTACGAAAAGGAACAGATGACGAATAAGTTTCTAAATCATCGGATGATGGGTGTAGATTGTCGCGGTTATACCTCGACATTCTTTGAATATGCTAGAGTGGTACCAACACTGGCTTCGCCAGAACCGGTACTCATTTCTCGCTATATTTGGGGGCTAATTAGCGAAATCCGCAATATTGTTAAAGCTGCGAGACCTCGCACTATTGATGATGCGGTAGAATTAGCTAATACTCTAACCGATGAACTGGTGCGCACAAGAGATGAAGATAGGAAAAAGGAACTAGCTCAGAAAATTACCAAAGGATTTCATGTGGGTAATAATAACAGCTTCAAGAGAAAAGGAACAGGGCAATCTCCAGCTCCGTCAATCTGCAGGAAATGCAAAAAGAAACATTATGGAAGATGTGATATTACTTGCAATTTTTGCAAAACTGTAGGACATCGTGAAGAAAACTGCAAAAAGAAGACTGTAATCTGTTTTAACTGTGGAGAAGCGGGGCATTATAAAACAGAATGTCCTAAATTAATCAAACCAGTAGATAACAAACCCAAGGCGACCGAAGGAACTACTAAGAAGAATGCCAGGGCATTTCAACTGACCACTCAAGAAGCAGAACTCATTCTGGATGTGATAGCGGGTACGTTCTTAGTTCACAACGTTTACGCCAAAGTATTATTTGACTCTGGTGCAAACCAAAGTTTTATAAATACTTCATTCTGCCAGGCTCTTAGTTTACCTTTAACCAATATGAGGCAGATTTTTACAGTCGAAACAGCAGACGGAAATTCAGTTAAAATAGATAAAGTTTTGCAAGAAGGAAACATAGAACTTTTAGGACATAAATTCTCTGCAAAATTATTGCCGATGAATTTGGCTGAATTTGATGTTGTATTAGGAATGGATTGGTTAGTAGCCAACCATGCTAGAATCCTTTGTGATCAGAATTCCATAGAAATTCAATCACCCACCGGAGAAGTAATTAGGATTACAGGAAATAAACCACGTAAGCCCATAAAGTTCATATCGGTAATGAAAGTTGCTAATTATGAACGAAAACAAGGAATAGTGTATATGATTTCGGTAATCATTAGCACTAAGGGTAAAGATCTTAAGGAAATACCAATAGTCTCAGAATATCCTGATGTATTTCCAGAAGATTTACCGGGATTACCTCCAGACAGGGAAGTAGAATTTAGGATTCATCTAATTCCAGGAACTACACCGATAGCCAAGGCACCTTATCGGTTAGCACCCACAGAAATGTTAGAACTGAAAAAGCAATTGGATGAATTACTAAGTAAAGGATTCATACAACCTAGCTCATCCCCTTGGGGAGCGCCAGTGTTGTTTGTGAAGAAAAAGGATGGTTCAATGAGAATGTGTATTGATTATAGAGAATTGAATAAGGTCACAATTAAGAATCGATACCCATTACCTAGGATTGATGATCTTTTTGATCAACTTCAAGGAGCTAGATATTTTTCTAAGATAGATTTACGCTCCGGATATCATCAATTGAAGGTACAAGAAGAAGACATACCTAAAACTGCTTTCAGAACTAGGTATGGTCATTACGAGTTTACAGTCATGCCCTTTGGATTAACGAATGCACCTGCAGCATTCATGGACATGATGAATAGGATCTGTAAACCGTACTTGGATAAATTTGTAATTGTCTTCATAGACGATATACTTATTTATTCCAAAAGTCAGGACGAACATTGTCAGCACTTGCATGCACTCTTAACTTTGTTAAGAAGAGAAAAGCTTTATGCCAAATTCTCGAAGTGTGAATTTTGGTTGCAAGAAGTACAATTCTTAGGACACATGGTGAACCATGAAGGTATTCATGTAGATCCTGCTAAGATAGAAGCAATTACCAAATGGAAGGTTCCACAAACAGCAATGGAAATTAGAAGTTTTATAGGTTTAGTTGGGTATTATAGACGGTTTATTAAGGATTTTTCCAAGATAGCTGTACCATTAACTAAGCTAACTTGTAAAGCCATTAAGTTTGAATGGGGACCTAAACAGGAAGAAGCCTTTAGGATTTTGAAACAGAAATTAACAAATGCTCCAATCTTAGCCTTACCAGAAGGAACTGAAGATTTTGAAGTATATTGTGATGCTTCAAAATTAGGATTTGGATGTGTGCTTATGCAACGCAAGAAGGTGATTGCATATGCATCAAGGCAATTGAAAAAGCACGAAGAAAACTATACGACTCATGATTTAGAATTAGGAGCCGTAATTTTTGCCCTTAAGAGTTGGAGACATTATCTGTACGGAAGTAAGTTTACTATCTATACAGATCATAAGAGTTTAAGATATATATTTGGGAAAAAAGAGTTAAACATGAGGCAAAGGAGATGGATGGAAATCTTAAGCGACTACGACTGTGATATTCAGTATCACGAAGGAAAGGCAAATGTAGTTGCAGATGCCTTAAGTCGTAAGTATTATGAGAAACAACGACGGGTTCGTGCTCTCAGATTAAATCTACAAGTAGATTTAATGGAACAATTGAAGAATGTGATGATGCTGAAGGAATGAAAGGACGAATGAAAGAATTAGAACAAGGAGCAGATGGAATTTGGAGATTCCACAAAAGTAGAATTTGGGTACCTAAGCAGGGAGACTTAAGACCTAAGATTTTAGAAGAAGCTCATAAATCTAGGTATACTATTCATCCAGGAAACAATAAAATGTACCAAGATTTAAGAAAGAACTTTTGGTGGATAGGAATGAAAAAGGACATAGCAAGATATGTTTCTAAATGTCTTACTTGTTCACAAGTTAAAGCAGAACATCAGAAATCTTCAGGACTACTACAACAATTAGAGATGCCAGTATGGAAATGGGAACTTATAACAATGGATTTTGTTACTAAGTTACCCAAAACCAGAAAAGGTAATGATGCGATTTGGGTAATTGTGGATCGATTAACCAAATCAGCTCACTTTTTACCAATGAAAGAAACCTTTAGCATGGAAAGACTGGCTAAATTGTATGTAGATGAAATTGTATCCTTACATGGAGTTCCACTCTCCATTGTTTTGGATAGGGATAGTCGTTTTACTTCTCATTTCTGGAAAAGTTTCCAGCAAGCAATGGGAACTCGACTAAACCTAAGCACTGCATATTATCCTCAAACAGATGGGCAAAGTGAAAGAACGATCCAAACTCTAGAAGACATGCTCCGAGCATGTGTGATAGATTTTGGTGGAAATTGGGACGATCACTTACGATTGATTGAATTCTCCTATAACAATAGTTATCACTCAAGCATTGAAACTGCTCCATTTGAAGCATTATATGGAAGAAAGTGTAGAACTCCAGTTTGTTGGGCAGAAATAGGAGAAAGTCAATTGTCAGGTCCGGAGATTGTGCAAGAAACGACCGACAAGATTACTCAAATCAAGGAAAGGCTAAAGACTGCTCGAGATCGCCAGAAAAGTTATGCCGATAATAGATGCAAGCCTTTAGAATTCCAAGTTGGAAACAAAGTACTATTGAAAGTTTCTCCTTGGAAAGGAGTAGTTAGATTTGGGAAGAAAGGAAAGCTAAGTCCAAGGTACGTAGGACCATTTTCAGTGATCCAACGTATAGGACCCGTTGCTTATCGTTTAAAACTACCAGAATAATTATCTGGAGTACATGATGTATTTCATGTATCCAATCTCAAGAAATGCTTATCAGATGAATCTCAAGAAAGCTAAGTCCAAGGTACGTAGGACCATCTTCGAGATATAGAGGTAAATGAAAAACTAAAATTTGTGGAGAAACCTCTTCAGATAGAAGACAGAAAAGTGAAGTTTCTCAAGCACAAACGACTAGTGCTAGTTAAAGTAAAGTGGGATTCAAGGAGAGGACCTGAATACACTTGGGAGCTGGAATCAGAAATGAAGAAAAAGTATCCTCAATTATTCCAATAAATCTCGAGGACGAGATTTTATTAAGGTGGGGAGAATGTAACAAATCTCATCAAAAGTCATAATTATTAAATTAATTAGTCCAATAGGAAACCCTAATTGAGACACCCAAGTGATTCTGAACAAACCCTAAAATTTTCATAATTTTCAGAATCAGGATTAGGGCCCCTAAAACTCAGGGGGGTAATACCCTAAGTAACGATTATCCAAATTGTGAGCTGTAGAAACTGAATTTACGAAAACTGTCAACTCAGCAAAGCTAGTCCCAACCGTGGCAACCCTATGCCTAAAAATAGGTCTCACGCGGCCCGCCTCAGGTTTGCTTAATTCTCACGCGGGCCGCCTCAGGGTCAAATTTTACCTATAAATAGAGGACAGTGGGACTTGAATTCTGAAAGAAAAACGACGTAAAAATTCGCAATATACACTGAGATACGAACAGTATACTCTAAATCCACACACTAATCTCGAAATTCTGCCGCAAAACAGGGTATTAGCACGATCGCTGCTACGATTCATTTTCCGATCGATCAATGTACTCAACAGGTGTTTAAGTGCTTCCCACATTAGGGTGATGCTTTGTCATTAGTCGTTAATTCGACAGATGTTAAGCATAGCACTTTGTCACTCGTTGTGATGGTTGATCTCGTGAGTTATCGTAAATGCTGTATTGATTACTAACCCAGTTTTGTGTGCATTGTTATCTAAATTAGGTTAACCAGGCTAATTCATAGACTAGACTCTGTCCATATTAAATCAGCAATGTGAGTCATTCTCTCTTTTTATCAAATCTATTTACAAAAGCATGTTTATTTTCAAAGTTATAATTACGGGGATTAAGTCTTTGTAATCACCAAGTTACAGCCGGTATGTGGGGTTTTGTATACATTACTTGATAATCGTCACCATTGGGGCAGCCAATTGGGGGATATGACCATAGTCACAGATTCGGTCGAGTGACAAATACCGTGGGTAGTTGGTTTGATATTAGAAACATTGTAATCGCTCTTAATACTGTAAATTATAACAAACGTGTCATTTTAGAAAATAGAATGATTCACTCAGTATTTTCTGCTGACAAAACCTTTTTCAAACATGTTTCAGGTGATCTGTTGTAATTCAGGAAAAGTGCTGAGGAGCATTACAAGCTTAAGATAGTGGCTCATTATAAAATAAAGAAATAAGTTTTGTAATATAACGATTTCGTAGTAAAATCATAATATTGTAAATTATCGGGGTTTTATCCCAAATTGTGAAATAAAATAAATCGGGAAATTTTTTTTAGCTTTAAACGATCCTGATGATAAACTTCCGCTGTTCAACTCAATTAAATAAATACCACGGGATTTCTGTCCCGCGGCTCCTGAAACGGGTCAAACCGGGACGGGGGACGTGACATCCTGCATAGAGCCATGGTTAGTGTTATAAGAATTATTAAAAGTGTTACCTCCCATGGGATTCATGTTTGGAATTGCAGATGTGAATCCATATTGACGGGATTCTGGTATTATTGAAGGACCAGAGGAAGCTGGTCTGCATTGGTATGAAGTCTCCATGATGAACATCCGAACTTGGAGGCTGCACACTTCTTAAGAATCCTTGATCCTGAAAGATGTTGTATCCTTGATGCTGAGAGGATCCTTGAACCTGAAAGGATCCCTGGGGCTGAGAGGATCCTTGAATCTGAGAGGATCCTGCAACCATGGAGGATCCTTGGACCTGAGAGGATCCTGGAACCATGGAGGATCCTTGAACTGAGTGCATTCCCAAATATCCACCTGAGCTGACGAAGGATCCCTGATGCTGAGAAGAGGATCCTGAAGGCTGAAAACAGGATCCCTGAGGCTGGAAGTGAGACCCAAAAGCTTGACTCATAGTTGTTGTTCCATAACGCCTTCCCAATGATCCACTCTGATATTGGATGTCCGGGGCTGTAGTTTGCAAGGCGGTTATGGCTGGAGTGTCAAAATCCAATGACCTTGGTATCAGAAGGGAGTGATCCTCCACTGATTTCTTCTGTTTCTTGATATCACCAATCTCCCAGAGGATCCTTTCATTGGTTTTGTCCTGTTCTTGCATGCGATCCTTCATCTGCAAAATCAAAGTAAAAAGATCACTATTAGTAGGTGTTATGGGTGAAATTCTGAGCCCATATCCTGAGAAATATCTTGGGTTATATCTTGGTTATATGATATCTGTTCACATCCGGGATACTGATTCAGGATATTGGTAACATCCTGAATAGTATCCTCAGGATCACTAACGGATTATGTGCAGGTACGTGGGTTAAAAGCTAGCAACGTGCACGAGGACTCATTCCGCGGAAGACTCGGTCCAAGTCGTTCAAATAAAGACGTTGAAGCCGCATTACTCGGTCTACAACGTTTACAATGGAATATTCGGAGCATCCCATATTTATAGGAATTTTCGTTTCTAATTCGTTACTATAAATAGGTGGGTATATCAGATCGAATAGGACATCACATCAACACTCACTACACTCTAACACTTGTTCTCTAGCAATTTTCACTTTCGCACAAAAGCTTTGTAACACTTAGCGATCTGGTCAATATCCTGCACTGTATCCTGACGTTTAAAGCAGTAAGAAGAACAAGGCAGCTGCGATTGTCAGCTCCCGAGGTTTTATGCCGGCGATCTAGATTGATCAAGGGCTTTCCTCGTATATCTCGTGTCACCCCCTTTACTTTTTGCTCATTGTTTGATCGTAGATACAGCTCAATATCCAGAGCCGTATCCTGAATACTGTTTTTCTAAACAACTTAACCAGCACATTTTCAATACACTTTTTAGCACACTACCTCACTTAACTAATTTGATCACTAAATTGCTTCGGTAATTTTTGACCAAAACAATTTGGCGCCCACCGTGGGGCAAGTGGTGCTCTCTTTACTAAAAATCTTTGTGAAATCATTAATCGGTTTTCTGTTTTCAAAACTTTTTGCCACATTATTTACAATGGCCTCAAGATTAAACATGAGCTCCTCCACTGTGTCTGCTACAACTTCTGCTACTACTGGTCTGGTGCTTCCACCACCTCCTCCAAGGATGCAATCTTCTTCACAACCCCAGGATATTATCCCTACTCGGAGTATTCAGGGATCTGCTCCCATTTTAGCTTCTAATGAAGAAATTTTAACCTTATTTGAAAGTGTGCAGGAACAAATGAGGCAGCAACAGGAAACAAACCAAATGCTGTTGAGGGAAATACAACTCCTGAAGTCTGGCTCGAGCAGATCTGCTGAGGATATCGTCACTCCATTACAACCCAGAACTTTGAACTTCAGTTCGGCTGTGTACACTGAGGATAATAGGGGGAATATTGTGCCCAGCCTTCCTCAGAATCATACTCCTGAAATACCCTCCTCGGTCAGGATGTCAACCATGAGGAGCTCAGGATATGCTTTAGGATATGGGCAGAATCCTCAGACGGGTAACGTGTCAAATAATAATAATAATAGTCATGCTGCTAACAATAGTGGATCTTTGCAGGATATAGGTGTAACATCAACATTTACTAGGGAGCTTCAGAAGTTGAAGGACATGATATCCAGTGTACCTGGAGTTGTCCAGCCAATCCCGAAAGTGTCCCAAAACAGCCACCGGATATCTCGTTTTGCATATCCTATCTGTGATGCTGGGATTCCAAAGAGATTTCAAACCCCCAACATGAAGCTTTATGATGGAACTACGGATCCTGAAGAGCATATTGCCCAGTATAGGGAAAGAATGGAGATTAACCCTATCCCTCCGGAGCTCAAGGAAGCATGCTTGTGCAAGGGTTTTGGTTCTACCTTAACAGGATCAGCCTTGAAATGGCTCCTGAATGTTCCTCCTTATTCGATTACATCATTTGCTAACCTAGTGAATTTATTTAATAGTCAATTTTCTTGTAGTAGAAGCTTTGAAAAACTAACAAGTGACCTCTACAGGATTGTTTTGGTCAAAAATCAAGCAATGACAATGTAACCAAACTTTCTGTTGTGAGGTATGATGCTTGAATTGATGAACAACAATAAGGATCACTATGAAGTGTAATGAACAAGTGACACAAAGATTTATACGAGGAAAAAGCCCTTGATCAATGAATGATCTCCGGCATAAAAAACCTCGGGTGATGGAAACTACCGATCACCAACTCAAATTAAACAAGAAATGTATTACAGCTTCGGATGATAGCGAGCTAAGTACAAGGATCACTATAGTGTATTGTGTAGAAAATGTGTGTAATCGCCAAGTGTGTTAGCGAAAGCTGATGAGAGCGATTGTATGAGTGTGTGTGTAGCCAAAAATAGCCAAGTCTTCTAAAAATTAGCTCGCTACCCCCTTAAAATTAGAAAATATCTAGCCTAACTAACTTTCCGCATTTCGTGCCTTCTCCCCACGTTCTCCATAACGTTCACAACGGTCAAGCACATGCAGAATTGAAGGGAATATGCTCCAGGAATATCGCCAAGACCAAGTCCAAGTTGATACTCCTGCAAAACAATTACGAATTCAAAGTAGACAATCGTTAGTACAGGGATCCTTATAGTGATCCATGATCCTGATCCTGCAACACTTCTGAGAATCACTACTTCAGATAGAATTGAGGATCACTAAACCCAACAGTAAATAAGGATCACTGATTATTTAGAAATCCACCCCTAACAATTGCCCCCAAAATATAAGGAGTAATTATGTAAATAAATGAGTTATATTTTGTTCTTATCCGTAACGAATTAATCAGATAACTAGCCGTTGAAGTCGGACTAGCTGTTACGATCATGACGTCACTGAGGTGATTATCCTGCCGAATCATTATTATAAATAGGAGTTAGAGATAGGGATCAATCAGCATTCAAATTCAAGAGAACTCCCTTTATATTCTCATCCGACGATCAAGCAGGTAACTCTTTTCCTTTTCTTCTTTTACGTTTTCTTCCTCTGTTTATCTTTCTCCACCTTCTTCAAATCAAGATGATGCTGAGATCCTCACCAGCCAAGGATCATAAGAAGGAAAGTCCTTTCAAGAGCCAGGGGATCATTGAAGATTCGGTGAAAGAAATATGCTGTTTCTCTGATCCACAAATAGACAGAATTCGCCACTGTTTCCTGGCGAACACCACTTTCAAACCATTTGATCCCACCGTTTTAAGCGATTATGTCTCTGAGATTTGGGTAGCCTTCCCAGTCACACCTTTCACAATAGGATATTTGTATCCCTTCCCTGAATTCACCCAATCCTTTTTCTCCCTCACCGGAATCTCCTATATTCAAGCTATGCCAATGATCTGGAGGGTCTTATATACCCTTGAAAGGATCATTGAGCAGGAAGGGATTGACCTAGGAATGTCGGAGTTGGCTGAGATGTATGATCTCACAACGTTTGGATTCCACCGATATTTATTCAAGCGTAAACCTGGAAAAGAACATCCCATCTTTAAAGCTACTAAAAACGATACCAACTGGAAACGGCGGTTCTTCTTCGTCAGAAGGGATTCTATCCCGGATGGAAAGGATCTGCCAAGAAAGTGGAGCACCCATGGTAGGATAGGAGGATCCTTAGAAGGATCACTAAGTAAGCTCATTTCCGATAATGATTACTAATATGCTTTTATTTCTTTTGTACAACTATCACATTCTCGCATATTATTCCTTCAGCTGCCACCAAGGGGAGACTTGCTGCTTTTAGAAAACTCGGTCCTGAAACAAGATCATTCAAGACAATCACCCAGGATTCTCAAGAGGTATCCTCAGGCTCTGTCACCATGTCAAGTAAGTATCCTGTTCTTTTTATATTCAAATGTTTAAATAAATAGTTATATATGAATAGAATAAGGACACTTATTTGTTTTGGGTGTGTAGGCGCTGGAAAGTCATCAAGATCTGCTTCCAAATTTAGTGTCACTGAGCTTGACACCGTACGATCCAAGAAAAAATCTGCTGCTAGCCCCTCCGTTGTAATCCCCAAAGCTACCACTTCAAAGGGAAGAGGTGGAAAGAAGAGAAAGACTTCCGAAGCCGACAACCTACAAGGCCTGCCTCTAATCCGCCATCAATTCCTCGAGTACTTCAACGATGTAAGGATCCTTATCCCTACTTTGGTATCCAGCTTATTTGAGGATCACCTGTTCTTGAACTGTTCTTTATATTCTTTGCAGAAATTTGCTGAGATTGAAGACTACGTTGGGCATGTCGAGGAGCAGGACAAGAAAATTGCTGACCTCCAACAAGTCGCATTGCTCAAGGATCTTAAGATTGCTGACCTCCAAAAGGATCTCAAAGATGCCAAAGCTCAGACAGCTACAATCCTGATTAATTTTGATTATGAGAAGAGCGAGATCACGGAGGATGCTAAGGTCTCCGCTGCCATAGCCATGTACAAGATCAAGCTACAAATGGCCCAAGAAGCTCAGGATCCTGCCTTTGACAGGAGCAACTGGGATGTGGAAGGCTGGAAGGCAAGGCTGGCTGAGCTGGATGACGAGGAGGAGGCTGAGGAGATCCTGACGATCGAGGCTGGAGGCAGTGGCAAGGATCATGGTGGTGAAGCTAGTGGAGCTGGAGATGGAGATGGTGATGCAGCGAAGGTGTAGGCTGCAACAATGGGCAATGATGGACACTTCTAGACATAGCCGGAGCCCATTTTTTAGTTTGGTTATGGTTTTTTGTTTTGATGATGTTTTGATAAACAATGGTTGGTCTGTACTTGAACAATAGTAATTAGGGTTGAGGATCATGGATGATCCTTTGAACAATAGGTAGGATTACAAATGGTGGAGGGATCCTCTGTTTGGGGGATGAAGCCATTGTGATCCTGCCGTCTTTAATTTCCTGCACTTGTTAGACCTATAAACAATGGACACCCTTTGCCAACCCATGTGGACGGGCCACGTTTTGCTGGTAGAAACGTGGGTTGGTAATTTTGACAACCTTAAAAGGGTTTAAGCTTTTGTGAATAAAATGACTTTAACTTTTTGGCTATATCCTGTGTTGATATCCTTATTGTTATTTTATTTTTCATTCTTTTGTGATATTCATGTCGTTTAAACTCATCAAGTAAGGAAAAATTTAAAAAATATCCCTTAAGAGTTAAGGATATGATCAAGGATCACATAAAAATAGTTTAAGGATAATAAGTTCAGTTGTCAAAGGATAAGTGTCACTTAAGTACATAACGAATAAAATGAAAACAGTTAAGGATCATACCTGAGAATCCAAGTTAGGATCTTATCCTTTAAAATTAGGATAACCCAAGATACAAACCTTAGTTGAAAGTAAGGATCAAGAATCCTTGGTCATTTATCTTCACAAGCCTGAAATAAGATATTACTTGGGACTGAGCCAATATAAGATGAATGTTAGTAACTGGGGACAAGCCCAACAATTCTGGGGACAAGCCCAATATACTGGGGACAAGCCCAAAAGATAACTGGGGACAAGCCCAAAGGATAACTGGGGACAAGCCCAAAGGATCGTATGTAAACTGGAGTATGACCCTCACTGGCGACTATCCAAACTTAGTGACATGAAAATGCCAAAACCTTAGCTAACGTGAAAACGTTAGAAACCTTAGGAACGGATGTATGGTACGTCTACCATTATACGTAGGATCCTGAATATAGCCAGTACAATGAAATTATCAGCCCCTAAAGCGGGTACTGGTCCCATTGCCATGAACTATACCAGGATTATCGTGCGCTACTGGCGAAACTGGGGACAGGCCCAAACTGGGGACTAGCCCAAAGAACTGGGGTAGCCCAAATAACTGGGGTCAAGCCCAAATAACTGGATACTTCTGTGGATATTCAATCCTTAGTTAAGGATACCTGAACCTTCAAAACTCAGAATCAAGTAAAAGGAGGATAAAGGACGCAGGATCCTTATCCTTGTAAGAGAATAAAAAGAATGAAATAGTTTGAGATTGGGATGTTACCAGAAAGAGGATCATCTGTCAGTGGGGATCCTTCAAGGATACTTGTCTGGCAAGGATCACGGATCATGATCACATGAAATATTTCTTCAAATGGACAGCATTCCAAGCTCTAGGTAGCAAATCACCTTCCATTGTTAGCAATCGATATGCCCCCTTTCCTGCTTCAGCTTCAATCAAATAGGGGCCTTCCCACTTTGGTGCTAGCTTTCCATCAGCAGGATTGGTGGTGTTTTGAAATGCTTTCCTTAATACCATATCCCCAACTTGGAATTTCCTGAGCCTGACATTTTTGTTGTAAGCTCCAGCCATCCTTTGTTGATAACTGGCCATCCTTATCCTTGCTAAATCCCTGATTTCTTCTATAGTGTCCAAGTCTTGAATCAAGTTTTCAGCATTTTCTTCAGGATCACAAATGCTTGTTCTTGCAGTTGGAACCACCATCTCTGTAGGGATCACTGATTCTGCCCCAAATACCAAAGAAAATGGAGTTTGGCCTGTAGCATTCTTGGGAGTTGTCCTATCAGCCCAAAGCACATAAGGTAGTTCTTCTGCCCATTTTCCTTTCTTGGATCCAAGCTTCTTCTTCAAATTGTTGATGATGATCTTGTTGGATGACTCTGCCTGACCATTAGCTTGTGGATGGACTGGTGTTGATGTTATCATCTTAATCCCCCAACTGTCACAAAAGTTAGTGGTTCTATTCCCAATAAATTGGGATCCATTATCACAAATAATCTCAGAAGGGATACCAAATCTAGTAATAATATTTCTTTTAATAAAGGATATAACTTCCTTTTCTCTGACTTGAGCAAAGGCTTCAGCCTCTATCCACTTAGAGAAGTAATCAGTCATAGCAAGCATGAATACTTTTCCACCAGGTGCCTTAGGAAGCTTTCCAACTATATCCATTCCCCATCTCATGATTGGCCAAGAAGAGGATATAGGATGTAAGAGCTCTGCTGGTTGGTGAAGGATATTACTATGCCTCTGACAAGGATCACACTTCTTGGCATACTCCACAGCATCCTTCTTCATAGTGGGCCAATAGTATCCTGCCCTCAGGATCCTTGAGAATAATGCCCTGGCCCCAGTGTGGTTTCCACAATCTCCTTCAGGGAAATCCTTTAGGACTTCTTGAATTTCAGGATCCTCAATGCATCTTAAATATAGTCCTGCAAGAGATCGTTTATACAACATATTATTTAATATTGTAAATTGAGATACCTTAATTTTGAAAGCCCTTGGGTTTTCTCCTGTAGGAATTTCTCCATGTTGTATATATCTCATGATTGGGAGTATCCATGATCCTGAATGAGATTGGGTATTATCACTAGGGATGATTGCAGAATCTTCTCCTATCTCTATAGCCACATGATCCTTGATAGCAGGGGTCAGGATATGGATAATAGGGATCTTGATATCCTTAGGAATCTTCAAAGATGATCCTAGATTGGCTAATGCATCAGCTTCTGCATTCTCTTCCCTTGGTACCTGTGTCAAACTAAAGGATACAAAAGAGAGTGCCAATTCTTTGACTATCTCCAAATATTTGATTAGCTTTTCACCTTTAACAGCATAGGATCCATTAAAGTGATTAGTGATCAATAAAAAATCTACATGTACCTCAAGATACCTGATGCTCATGTGCTTTGCAATTTGCAAACAAGCTATCAAGGCTTCATATTCAGCCTCATTGTTGGTAGTTTGAAATTCACAAGCTATGGAGTGGGGTATTATGTCCCCCTGTGGTGATTTTAGTAGTATTCCAAGCCCTGTTCCATTTACATTGGAGGATCCATCAGTGAACAGTATCCAAGGATCCTTGGTTTCTTCAAGCTGTTGGACTTCTAGTTCAGCCTCCTTTTGCAAATCACTACTAAAATCTGCCACAAAGTCAGCTAAGGCTTGGGATTTGATGGCAGTCCTTGCTTCATATCTTATATCACATGCACTCAACTTCACTGCCCACTTAGCCATCCTTCCTGACATTTCAGGTTTCCTGAGAACATTCTTAATTGGGAAATCAGTTTTAACAATAATGGCATGAGTCTCAAAATAATGCCTTAATTTAGTAGATGCCATAATTAATGCAAGGATAAGTTTTTCTAAATGTGAATACCTGGATTCAGCATCAAGTAAGCTCTTACTTACATAATAAACAGGATGTTGTGTACCTTGGTGATCCTTAACAAGGACCGCACTTACTGCTTTTGAGGATACCGCCAAGTATAAGGATAACACATCTCCCTTTTCTGGTTTCATCAAGGCTGGGGCTGAGGATAGGTAATCCTTAAGAGCTTTAAGGGAACTTTCATGCTTCTCAGTCCATTCAAATTTCTTGTTCTTCCTCAGGATGTCATAGAACTCCTTGCATTTTTCTGAGGATTTGGATATGAATCTGTTCAAGGCTGCGATCCTGCCAGTCAACCTTTGCACATCCTTAGCATTGGCAGGAGATTTGATATTCACAACTTAGCATTGGCAGGAGATTTGATATTCACAATAGCCTTAATCTGCTCTGGACTTGCTTCAATGCCCCTCTTTGTCACCATATATCCTAAGAATTTACCTGCCTTTACACCAAAATGACACTTAGAAGGATTAAGTTTCATATTATATTTATCAAGGATATTGAACGCTTCCTCCAAGTGTTTAAGATGATCCTCAGCTCTCTTGGACTTAACCACCATGTCATCAATATAGACTTCCATAGTGTGTCCAATTTGCTCCTTGAACATCATATTGACTAGCCTTTGATAAGTAGCACCTGCATTCCTTAATCCAAATGGCATAGCAATATAACAGTATATACCAGTTGGGGTCGTAAAGGCTGTATCCTCTTGATTGGATGGTTCCATCTGAATTTGTTGAAATCCAGATGAAGCATCCATAAAAGTTAACAACTCATGACCCACAGTAGCATCCACCATGGAGTCAATGTGGGGTAATGGGAAAGGATCCTTGGGACATGCCTTGTTTAAATCTGTAAAATCGACACATACCCTCCACTTTCCATTTTTCTTTTGAACAACAACCACATTGGCTAACCATCTTGGATACTTAACCTCTCTAATCATACATGCTCGAAGTAGCTTATCTACCTCTTCCTGGATAATAGCATTTCTTTCAGGTGCAAATTTCCTCCTCTTTTGATGAATTGGCTTAAATGACCTGTCAATGCCAAGTTTGTGAATAATTATATCTTTAGATATACCTGTCATGTCTTCATGTTTCCAGGCAAAGGTGGTTTTCCTTCTTTTGAGAAAGGATACCAGCTCCCGTTCAATATCGCTAAGGATCCCTGACCCTATGAAGATCTTGGATTCAGGATCATCAGGATCCATGAGGATTTCTTTCAAATCCTGTTCTCTTGCCTCCAAGACATCTCTTGAAGGATACTTTAATTGCTATTGCTCCCTTGGTCTTGAGGCTGGTTTCATTGATGAGGTATAGTAATTCTTAGCCTCCTGTTGATCACTCTCAATTTTCACCACTCCCCATGGACTTGGAAGCTTTACACACTGATGATAGGTGGATGGGACTGCCTTCATATCATGTATCCATGGCCTGCCAAAGATAACATTACAACACGACAAGCAATCAATAACACAAAACTTTTGATAAGAATGCAATCCTTCAATATAGATTGGGAGTTTGATGTCCCCCAATGTATTCTTTGTTTCCCCACTGAATCCCACAAGTACTGAGGATCTTGGGATAATATCAGACTCTGGGATATTCATTTTCTTGAGAACATCCAGCTGAATGATGTTCACAGAGCTTCCTCCATCTATAAGGATCCTGCGAACAAAGTGGTTAGAAATAAACAATGTAATTACAAGACCGTCATGATGAGGATCCTGGATGTCAACACGATCATCCTCATCAAAAGTAATGACTTTATCCTGGGTGACAACGGAGGTCCGGACGGGCCTGTCTCCATTATCCATCTTGGTTTCCTTAGTGTGTCTTTTTGCTACTGAGAAGGATGTACCACAGATGTCTGATCCACCGGATATGAAATTTATGACTTGTGCATCTGCAGGAGGAGCAGGAGCCCTTTCCGGGATCCTTTCAGGATCCTGGGTCCTTGACTTCTTTCGTCCCAAGAGTTCTTTTAAATGCCCCTTGCTTAACAAGTAACCAATTTCCTTTCTAAGTGCAATACACTCTTCAGTGAGATGCCCAAAATCCTCATGATATGCACACCACTTGGATTTATCCTTTGTAGCAGCTGGTTTATCACTTTTCCTTGGCCACCTAGCTTTCTCACCTAGATTCTGCATTGCAAGGATTAGTTCATTGTTATCAACAGAAAAACAATATTCAGAAATAGGAGGATAATCCTCATCATCCTCTTCTTGTTCCACTGCGTGCACATTCTGGTTATCAGATCTGTTGTAGGACTTGGATTTGTTGTTCCTGAAGTAGGATCCTTGTTTATCCTGTTTTGAGGATCCCGTCAACCTGTCCTGGATCCTTTTGTCATCCTCTAGGCGGATAAACCTAAGGGCCCTAGTCCTTACTTCATCAAGATTCCTGCATGGGGTCATAACAAGATCATCATAGAATAATGAATCCCTAAGCAAACCCATTTTAAAGGCTTCTACAGCCATAGCTATATCCAGGTTAGGGATGTCTAAGGATTCTTTACTAAACTTAGTGATGTAATCTCTAAGTGATTCATTTTGACCCCGTGTTACCCTATATAAATCACTAGTTAATCGTTCAAATTTTCTACGACAAGAGAATTGACTATTAAACAGATTAACTAGATTAGCAAATGAAGTAATAGAGTAAGGGGGAAGACTTAGCAGCCATTTAAGAGCTGATCCTGTGAGTGTGGATCCGAAACCCTTGCATAGACATGCATCTTTTAACCTCTCCGGGATGGGGTTGATCTCCATCCTTTCCCTGTACTGAGCTACATGCTCCTCTGGATCCGTTGAACCATCATATAGCTTCATAGTTGGTATCTGGAATCTCTTGGGTATCTCAGCATCACATAAAGGTGGTGCAAAATGAGATATCCTATGGCTACCATCCGCAATCTCAGGAATGGGTTTAACCACTCCTGGTACACTGGATATCATATCCTTAAGCTTCTGTAGCTCCCTAGCCATGGCCTGATTGATACCTGTATCCTGCATAAAGCCATGGTTAGTGTTATATAAATTATTAAAAGTGTTACCTCCCACAGGATTCGAGTTTGGAATTGCGGATGTGAATCCATCTTGTCGAGACTCTGGCATGATTGAGGGACCAGAGGAGGCAATGGTCTGCATTGGTATGAAGTCTCCTTGATGAACGTCCGAGTTCTGAGGCTGCATACTTCTCAAGGATACTTGATTTTGAAGGAGGTTGGATCCTTGGAATTGAGACGATCCTTGAACCTGAAAGGATCCAAGAACCAGGGAGGATCCTTGAACAAGGGGGAATCCTGGGACCAAAGAGGATCCTGGGACCAAAGAGGACCCTGGGATCTGGGGGGATCCTTGGACTCGGGAGGATCCTTGGATCTGGGAGGATCCTTGGACCTGGGAGGATCCTTGGACCTGGGAGGATCCTTGGACCTGGGAGGATCCTTGGACCTGGGAGGATCCTTGGACTGCATGCATTCCCACATATCCTCCTGACGTGAAGTATCCCTGGTGCTGAGAGGAGGATCCTGATGGCTGAGAAGAGGATTCCTGCGGCTGGAAGTAAGAGCCAAATGCCTGACTCATTATTGTTGTTCCATAACGCCTTCCTGGTAGTTCACCCAAGTATTGCACATCCGGAACTGCTGAGTGTTGGGAAGTTATGACCGGAGTGTCGAAGTTCAGCGACCTTGGCATCAGAGGGGAGTGATCCTCCACTGATTTCTTCTGTTTCTTGATTTCATCGATCTCCCGGAGGATCCTTTCGTTGGTTTTATCCTGCTCTTATGCATGATTCCTCATCTGCAAAATCAGGGCATAAAGATCATTAGTAGTAGGATTAGTTGAAACAAAAGAAGTAGGTGATTTTTGGAAAATAGGAGTTGGTTTCTTCGCAGCATTCTTCTGGGATCCAGAAGGTGGTAGAGGCAAAGGAGGAACGCCTTGTGAAGAACTGAATGAGGGCATCAAACTTGAAGTATTCTTCACTGAGGAAGCCATCTGTTTGGTTGTAGCGAATCGAAATGACCACAAAAACACGAATCTTTCTAGGAATGAAGCACCAATTGCCCCACGGTGGGCGCCAAACTGTTTTGGTAAAAAATCAAGCAATGACAATGTAACCCAACTTTCTGTTGTGAGGTATGATGCTTGAATTGATGAACAACAATAAGGATCACTATGAAGTGTAATGAACAAGTGACACAAAGATTTATACGAGGAAAAAGCCCTTGATCAATGAATGATCTCCGGCATAAAAAACCTCGGGTGATGGAAACTACCGATCACCAACTCAAATTAAACAAGAAATGTATTACAGCTTCGGATGATAGCGAGCTAAGTACAAGGATCACTATAGTGTATTGTGTAGAAAATGTGTGTAATCGCCAAGTGTATTAGCGAAAGCTGATGAGAGCGATTGTATGAGTGTGTGTGTAGCCAAAAATAGCCAAGTCTTCTAAAAATTAGCACGCTACCCCCTTAAAATTAGAAAATATCTAGCCTAACTAACTTTCCGCATTTCGTGCCTTCTCCCCACGTTCTCCATAACGTTCACAATGGTCAAGCACGTGCAGAATTGAAGGGAATATGCTCCAGGAATATCGCCAAGACCAAGTCCAAGTTGATACTCCTGCAAAACAATTACGAATTCAAAGTAGACAATCGTTAGTACAGGGATCCTTATAGTGATCCATGATCCTGATCCTGCAACACTTCTAAGGATCACTACTTCAGACAGAATTAAGGATCACTAAACCCAACAGTAAATAAGGATCACTGATTATTTAGAAATCCACCCCTAACAAGGATAACACTGGGGCCTCAAGAATCCCTAAGGGATTACGTGAACAAGTTTAGCCGGGAATCCTTAGACATTCCGCATCTTGATGTTGCAACAGCTGTGCAAGCTTTCAAGATGGGGCTGCAAAAAGATTCTCAATTTTACCAAGACCTTGTAATGAACCCATGCAGGAACTTGGATGAAGCTCGAAACAGGGCCCTAAGATATATTCGATTGGAGGATGACGGAAAGATGCAAGAGAGGATGAACTCATCCAACGCCTATGAGTCAACTAACAGGAAGTCAGAATCCTCATTTAAGCCATATCGCTCTAAGCCATATGGTAGAAATGAAAACAAGAAAGTGAATGCTATCGAAGACGAGGATCCGGAAGAATATCCTGAATTATCTGAATATTGCTTTTCTGTTAACATTCCTGAATTGATGTATGCCATGCATGGTTTAGGAGACAAGGCTAGGTATCCTCGAAAGAATCAACAAAAAGCCGATTGGAAAGATAAGTCAAAATGGTGTGCCTTCCACGAAGATTTTGGACATGTAACTGAGGATTGCATTGCTCTAAGAAAAGAAATAAGCTAGCTTCTAAGCAAGGGATATCTAAAAGATCTCTTAGGAAGAAAGAAGAATAAGGGTCAGGACACTGAGAAGGATCCTGAGCGAGCAGCGTCACCTCCCGCGGATGCCAAGATAATCAACTTTATTTCGGGAGGATCCGACATTTGTGGGACTTCGTATTCGGCGGCGAAGAGGCATGCAAAAGAAGCTAAGGCCGAAAGGGGAGACAAACCTGTCAGGATGACTACCCTCACAACTGATAAAGTGATCACATTTGATGGTGATGACAGGGATACTGTCCAGGATCCTCATCATGATGCTCTGGTAATAACATTATATGTGGCTAACCATTTTGTACGCAGGATATTGGTTGATAATGGCAGCTCTGTCAACATAATCCAACTAGAGACTCTGAAGAGAATGAATGTATCTCCGATGGATATCACTTCGAAGTCCACCGTGCTTGTTGGGTTCAGTGGAGAGGCTAGGAACACAGTAGGAGAGATAAAGTTACCAGTATATGTTGAAGGAGTCAACTCGATACAACGTTTCTGTGTGATGGATTCTCTATCCTGCTATAACATCATACTGGAAGACCATGGATTCACGATATGAAGGTTGTGCCATCAACATATCACCAATGCATCAAGATCCCTACCCCTTGGGGAGTTGTCAAGGTTAATAGTGATCAGCAGGAGGCGAAAGAATGCTACTCATCCTCGATGAAATCCTCGACCAAGCCTAGTACAGCATAGCAATTAAAGATGCGGGCCCAGGATATCGTGGAGGATTCGGAGCAGGATGTGAAGAAAATTATCCTGGATCAGGATAATCCTGATATCTCGGTGCTCGTAGGAACCAATATCCTCAGGATATTGAAGAGCAGTTAACTAACTTTTTGAAATGCAGGATGTCAACGTTTGCATGGAAGCATGAGGATATGACAGGTATATCGAAAGACATTATCACTCACAAGCTTGGAATTGACAGATCATTCAAGCCTGTTCAGCAAAAAAGAAGAAAATTTGCTCCTAAGCGGAATACGATTATCCAAGAGGAAGTTGAAAGATTGTTGAAGTCCAAGATGATCAGAGAAGTCAAGTTTCCAAGATGGCTAGCAAACGTAGTCGTGGTACAGAAGAAAAATGGGAAATGGAGATTCTGTGTAGACTACACAGACTTGAACAAGGCTTGTCCTAAAGACCCATTTCCTCTTCCTCACATTGATGCAATGGTGGATGCTACTGCCGGGCATGAAATGTTGACCTTCATGGATGCATCCTCAGGATTTCAGCAGATTCAAATGGAGCCTTCTGACCAGGAGGATACTGCCTTCATGACACCAACAGGTATTTATTGTTATACGGCTATGCCTTTTGGTTTGAAAAATGCAGGTGCAACATACCAGAGATTGGTAAACATGAAGTTCAAAGATAAGCTGGGGGACACCATGGAGGTATACATTGACGATATGGTGGTAAAATCAAGGAAAGCTCAGGATCACCTTCAGGATATTAAAGGAGCGTTTGATATCCTGGATCAATATAACATGAAGCTAAATCCTGCTAAGTGTCATTTCGGAGTGGAGGCAGGAAAATTTCTAGGATATATGGTGACCAAAAGAGGAATAGAGGCGAGCCCGGAGCAGATAAAAGCCATCTTGGATATTAAATCACCCTCAAATATGAAGGATGTTCAACGATTAACAGGGCGAGTGGTAGCATTAAACAAATTTATTTCAAGATCCTCAGAGAAATGCAAAGAGTTTTATGATATCCTGAAGAAGAATTAGAAATTCGAATGGGGTGAGAAGCATGAAGCAGCCCTGCAGGATTTGAAGCGATATCTTTCAACTGCACCTCTACTGATGAAGCCTGAGAATGGTGAACCACTATCCCTATACCTCGCAGTATCAGGGAATGCTGTAAGTGTCGTCCTTATAAAGGATCATGAAGGTCAGCAATATCCTGTTTATTATGTTAGTAAAAGTTTGTTAAATGCTAAAACTAGGTATTCTCATTTAGAAAAATTGATACTAGCATTGGTTATGGCATCAACGAAGCTTAGACATTACTTTGAGACACATAGGATTCATGTTAAAACAAATTATCCTGTCAAAAATGTGCTTAGGAAACCAGAGATGTCAGGCAGGATGGCCAAGTGGTCAGTAAAGTTGAGTGCTTATGATTTAGTATATGAGCCTAGAAATGCTATAAAGTCTCAGGCTTTAGCTGACTTTGTGGCTGATTTCAGTAGTGACATTCAGGATGAGGTAGACCTAGAAGTCCAACAGTTAGGAGAATCCTCAGGATCCTGGACGTTATATACTGATGGTGCATCTAATGTAAGAGGAGTAGGATTGGGAATACTACTAAAATCGCCACAGGGGGACATATTACCCCAGGCTATTAGGTGTGAATTCCCTGCTACTAATAATGAAGCAGAGTATGAGGCTTTAATTGCAGGATTAGAGTTGGCTAAGAATATGAGTATCAAGAATTTGCAAGTATATGTTGACTCCTTGTTAATTACTAACCATTTTAATGGATCCTATGCAGTTAAGGGTGAGAAATTAATCGAATACCTCGATATTCTCAAAAAATTAGCAGGATATTTCGATGTTTTTACACTTGAACAGGTACCAAGGGAGGATAATGCTGAAGCAGATGCCTTAGCAAATCTGGGATCATCGATCAGGATACCAGAAGGGACCCAAATACCAATATTACATATCTTGTATCCTGCAATGAATCCTCAGGATAAAGAAGTAGCGGGTATTCAGGATCCTGGAGCAGGATATCCTAAAAAGGATCCTAAATCCTGGACGGCTCCAATCATGAGATATCTCAAGGAAGGACACATCCCCGGAGATGAAAATCCTAAGGCATTTAGGATGAAGGTATCACGATTCACTATTATAAATAATGTTTTATACAAGAAATCTCTTGCAGGACCGTATCTGAGGTGCTTGGAGGATCTTGAAGCCAAAGAAGTACTTCAGGATATACACGAAGGGGATTGTGGTAACCACACTGGGGGCAGGTCATTGTTCTCGAAAGTATTAAGGACAGGATATTATTGGCCAACGATGAGGAAAGATGCTGCAGAATATGCTCGAAGGTGTGATGCATGTCAAAGGCATAGTAACATACTACATCAACCAGCTGAACCACTATATCCTGTAGCTTCCCCTTGGCCATTCATGAAATGGGGGATGGATATAGTAGGGAAGTTACCAAAAGCTCCGGGAGGAAAAGTCTTTATGCTAGCAATGACGGATTATTTCTCTAAGTGGGTTGAAGCTGAAGCATTTGTTCAAGTTAGAGACCAAGAAGTAGTATCCTTCATAAAGAGGAATATCCTGACCAGGTTTGGGGTACCAGCTGAAATCATCTGTGATAATGGGTCCCAGTTTATAAGCAAGAGGACTACTGACTTTTGCAAGAATTGGGGAATCAAAATGATCACGTCTACTCCGGTACATCCTCAAGCGAATGGACAAGCTGAATCCTCAAACAAGATAATTGTCAATAACTTAAAGAAGAGACTTGGAGCCAAAAAAGGAAGATGGGCAGAAGAATTACCCTTTGTTTTGTGGGCTGATAGGACAACGGTAAAGAATGCAACCGGCCAAACCCCATTTTCCTTGGTATTTGGAGCAGAAGCAGTGATTCCAATGGAAATGGTGATACCTACTGCAAGATCTGCCCTACAGGATCCTGAATAGAATCCTGAAGCCTTATGTCGAGATTTGGATACTATAGATGAAAAAAGAGATGCAGCAAGGCTAAGGATGGCAGCATATCAACAAAGAATATCCAGAGCATATAACAAGAATATAAGGACTAGGAGATTTCGAGTTGGTGATTGGGTGCTAAGAAAGGCTTTTCAAAATACCACTAATCCTGCCGATGGCAAGCTAGCTCCAAAATGGGAAGGACCATATGAAGTTGAGTCAGAAGCAGGGAAAGGAGCATATCGACTCAAGAATATGGAAGGGGATATGCTACCGAGATCCTGGAATGCAATACACTTAAAGCTCTATTTCAAGTAAGAATAGAATTTAATTTCTATCTCAGAATGGTATGTATTCTATCTCTTTTTAATATATTTGTTTATTATCTTGAACCCAATACTGACTTAAGCATCGGAGGGGTGTTAGCCAAGCTAACACCCACCCTAGTTTACGGTTGTTTTGCAGCATCTGTTTCAGGATATAACTCCAGGATATGCACTCAGGATAACTCGAAAGATTAGAGGATTGGCCCCCTCTCTCACGTTTAAGGGATTCTGATCCCTTCAAAGGTTTAAAGGTATTCATCTTTCTTTCGAATTGGGTTTAAACACCTCGCTTGGAGCGCAAGTTATCTAGGTATAGTTCAAAGTAGCAGGACCAGTTCATGTAAAAGTGGCTGACAATTTCGTTACTGTTGGCTATATCCTGGATCCTGAAGGTATATGAGGATTGATCACCCTCTCTCACGAAAGGGTATTTTCATACTCTCTAAGGTTTAAAGGTTTTCACCTTTCTAAGATTTGGAGTTTATACACTCTCGCCTGTAGCGCATGAAACTCAGGGTTTATCCCCAGGATATTAAGGGTTTATCCCCAGTATGCTAAGGGTTCATTTTAGGACATCAAGGGTTTTGCCTCGGGGTGTTCGGAATTTATTCAAGCCAAAGTGTGAATACATTTGCATTTCTGTATCGAACACAGGGGACATACATTATGCTATTCAAAGGATGGATCCACTGGGGACATACTTATGATGGAAGATTGAAATTGATTCTTTAAGAATCTCTGGTATGATCTCTCCTTTTTATAATTTATAGATTGTATTTCAATATCCTGAGCAGGATATTTTTCAGGATATACTTACAATGGGTTCCCAAATATGATCAAACAAAACTAATTTTTATAAGTAAAATTCATGTAATAAAGGTGTAATAACAAGAATAAAGCTAAAGGAAAGTTATATTAACATATCAAAAGGTGTGCTCTTGGTTTCACCTTAAACCAAGGTCCATCCACCAAGAGCACAAATAGTTTCTTACCCTATCTACTTAACAGTTGAAGGTTTTGTCTCAAACTGAGACCCATCCACCTCCAACTGTTATATTGTTCAAAAGCAAAATGTACTAACGGTGATGACCAAGGGCTTCGTCCTGAAACTCAGGATCCCTCCACCAATGGTCATCACATTGTTTAAATGCAGAAAAGTAAAATGCAGGAAAAGTAAATTGTTTGAGGTTACAAGCCAACAATCAAATTTAAAAAGGTGGGCTCCGGCCTTGGCACGTATATCCATCATTGCCCACCTGAATGCCCTCACACAGCGGCATCTTCTCCAACCTTCTCTGCCTTTTCAGCTTTAGCATCCTGAGCAGCATCCTCACCAGCATCTGTCCCAGCATCCTCTCCAGCATCCTTCTTATCTCCAGCCTTGTCCACCACCTCTGCTGACTTAGAGGATTCTCCGGCTTCAGCAGGAAGTAGCACAACTTTGCCTCCAAGCTCCTTCAGCTTGGCCACCCAGGATTCAACCGGCCAGGATGGGCATACAAGGCCTGTCTCCTTGGCCTCGTAGGCCATCTTGATGCGAGCTTGTAGCAGGGAGACGATAGCAGAGGCTTTGATTCCTTCCTGGAAAGAAACCATGGCATGTTCGTGATCCATTTGGACAGTGGCAAGTTTGAGCTCAGCATCTTGGGTGACCTTCTTCAGCATGCCCTCGTAGTGCCGGGTCTTTGCTTCAGCAATGGCACCTTGGTCGGCAACGGTACTTTCGAGCTGTTTAATCCTGGCTTCATGGAGTACAACAGTACCACAGGCATCGTTGTACAGGTGTAGTAAATGCTGGAGGCCCTGCACATCAAATTCAGGTATGAGTCAGAATATATTAACCAGGATATCCTGTTAGGATATCCTATCAGGATATATGTGAAGGATATGTAGCAGGATATTACCTTGTTGAGGAAGGATGTCATTGGCTCTAAGGAGTCAGAAAAGCTGAGTTCATCGTAGGAGAACCCTTCTGGACCTGGAGCACTGACTTCAGGACCTTTCCTCTTTTTTGCTGTGGAAGAACGGGTCCTCGGATTAGCCTTAGGATCCGGGAGCGGCTTGGAGCTGGTGGCAGCAGGGATCTCTTTCTTGACTGTGACTGGAGTAGGGTAGCTGTCAAGTTCTTCAAGGTCTAGGTAGACTGGAACCTTGCTGGAGTCTGCATACAGGGAGTAAAATTTCTCCTAAGTATATCAAATAAAGACATGTATGTACAGGATATTTTGCAGGATCCTTACCAGACATGTTTGCACTAGAAAGGGGACTTGGAGATGGTGGAGACGGGTTGAAACTTCTTTCAGCCTCTGGAAGGAGTCTGATGGCGTCAATTCTTTTTTGTGAATCAACAAGGGGAGGTGCAATCTTCCTAAAATCAGCTGCGTACACAACAGAAAAAAGAAAGTTGATCAGTTCAGGATATGGAACAGGATAAGAGGCAAGATCATCCTTAAACCCTAAATCCTACCCTTTTTCAACCATTTCACAGGATATTCCGTTCCACCAGGGATTGAGTCTCTTTTTACAAAGAAGAACTTAGATTGCCAATTATCCTCGTTCCTGGTGGCACGAAGTATCAGCGGGTTGCCAGAGGTGGAATAAAACAAAAATCTACATGATCCGTGGCATCTAAGCCAGTAAGCTAGGGGGAGATCATGAACAGAAAGATCAGGGATGTGGTTTTTCTTGATCTGGTCAAGAACGGACAGAACACGCCAAAGCATAGGCATTGTTTGGCTAAAAGAGATTTTTGTAATGTTGAAGAATTCGGTGATGAAATCTGGAAAGGGGAACTGTAACCCTAAGGTGAAGGGAAAGGCACTAAAGCACAACCACTCATTGGAGACCATATCCGACCGGATTTCCCGGTCGAACGGCCGGAATACCGTTCCTTCCGGAAAGATACCGGAGGATTTGAGAGCCGACAAGTGAGCACTATCAAAAGAGCATATCTCTTTCTCCGGTTCTTGGAGAAGATTCTGCTGGATAAATGTGGGAGCCGAGTCACCAGAACTGGATCTTGTCTATCTCGGCATTTGATCGCCTGAATTTTCGACCGGAAAAGGAGGATGAAGATGAAGATTAGAGAGAGAATGTTTACCTTTTTCCTTATCGGTAGTGATTAAAAAAGAGATGAAGATGAGAAGATATAGGGTGCAATGAGTAAATATAGGCTGAGTAGTTGCAAACGGTCACATCATGGGTCTTATCTCTTAATTGCCTCGATCTCCGTGAAAAATGTAACCGTTAGTAGCAGGATACTAAACGGTAACATTTTTGGGGACAATTGTTATGGGTGAAATTCTGAGCCCATATCCTGAGAAATATCTTGGGTTATATCTTGGTTATATGATATCTGTTCACATCCGGGATGCTGATTCAGGATATTGGTAACATCCTGAATAGTATCCTTAGGATCACTAACGGATTATGTGCAGGTACGTGGGTTAAAAGCTAGCAACGTGCACGAGGACTCATTCCGCGGAAGACTCGGTCCAAGTCGTTCAAATAAAGACGTTGAAGCCGCATTACTCGGTCTACAACGTTTACAATGGAATATTCGGAGCATCCCATATTTATAGGAATTTTCGTTTGTAATTCGTTACTATAAGTAGCTGGGTATATCAGATCGAATAGGACATCACATCAACACTCACTACACTCTAACACTTGTTCTCTAGCAATTTTCACTTTCGCACAAAAGCTTTGTAACACTTAGCGATCTGGTCAATATCCTGCACTGTATCCTGACGTTTAAAGCAGTAAGAAGAACAAGGCAGCTGCGATTGTCAGCTCCCGAGGTTTTATGCCGGCGATCTAGATTGATCAAGGGCTTTCCTCGTATATCTCGTATCACCCCCTTTACTTTTTGCTCATTGTTTGATCGTAGATACAGCTCAATATCCTGAGCCGTATCCTGAACACTGTTTTTCTAAACAACTTAACCAACACATTTTCAACACACTTTTTAGCACACTACCTCACTTAACTAATTTGATCACTAAATTACTTCGGTAATTTTTGACCAAAACAGTAGGGTTAGTGGAAACAGAAGAAGTTGATGGTTTTGGAAAGATTGGGCTTTGTTTCTTCGCAGCATTCTCAGCATTCTTCTGGGATCCAAAAGGTGGTGGAGGCAAAGGTGGAACGCCCTGTGAAGAACTGAATGATGGCATAGAGCTTGATCTGTTCTTTGCTGAAGAAGCCATCTGCTTGGTTGTAACGAACCGAAATAACCGCAATAACAAGAATTTCTCAGAAATGAAGCACCAATTGCCCCACGGTGGGCGCCAAACTGTTTTGGTCAAAAATCAAGCAAAGATAATGCAACCAAATCTTTTGTAGTGAGGTGTGATGCTTGAATCAATGAACAATATTAAGGATCACTCAGAAATGTAATGAACAAGTGACACGAAGATTTATACGAGGAAAAAGCCCTTGATCAAGAGTTGATCTCCGGCATAAAAAACCTCGGGTGATGGAAACTACCGATCACCAACTAAGATTAAACAAAAGTAGTTTACAACTCGGGATGATAACAAGCTTGTTACAAGGATCACTATGGTGCAATGTGGAAAAAAGTGTATGAAATCGCCAAGTAATGTTCGAGAGCTGACTAAGAGCTGTTACGAGTGTGTGTGTATGCGAAAATTAGCTAAGTGTTTTCTATCAAGCTTGTTATCCCCATTTAAATTAGAAATAACTAAGTTAACAAACTATCCGATAATTATGCAAGCTCCCCACGATCTCCACAACGTCCATAATGGTCAAACACGTGCGGAATCTTTAGAGAATATGCTCCAGGAATTTCGGTGAGACTTAGTCCATGCTCTCGTTCCTGCAAAACAAGCTTACGTACAAGGAAGACAATTGTTAGTAGTAGGATAACAACAGTGATCCTGAATCATGATCCTGCAACACCTGCTGAGGATCCTTAATTCAAACAGAATTGAGGATCCATGATCCTGGCAGCTCTTGAGGATCCGTGATCCTTAGGATTTGGAAAATCCTCCCCTAACAGGTTTTACCACACCGAACCTTCAAACGATGAGTTTCTTCTGAAATGGTGATAGGTTGGGTCACCAGCGTCGTCTGCGTTCACGGGCATGTGTATGAAGTGTATGCGAAATCCACATCTGTTTATTCCCTAAGATTAATGGCTCAAAATAAAGTAGTGGCAATTACGTAATTTAAGGAGTCCTACAATTGAAAAAACAAAGAGAAAAAAGGGTACTATAGTCTTTTCTTCCATGAACTCCTTCCCCATTGATTTTCAAATGGATATAACTTTTTCATATGAATTTTTTTTTAAATTACACCGTATTAACAAGCATTTCATTCTCTTTAATTTGAGTATGCTATTGTTATAGTTTTCTTAATTTTTGATATTTTTTGTTTTACAAGCTATAAAGTTACGTGATTGTATAACGTTACGTGATTATGTTGCAATACATAATTACGTACTGGAACGTAGTCAGTGAATACCAAATCACGTACCATATGTGCAAGCAGTACCAAATTCTCAATGTAACATTACATCTATAATCATGTACCAAATGATCAATGAGTACCTAAATCACGTACTAGAACGTAGTCAATGAATACCCAAATCGCGTACTGGTGTCTTATTGTGTTTAAGTTTATTTTTTTACATAACTTTTAGTTTCAAATGGCCTACTTTTGATTAGAATTGTGTTTTGCTGATAAAACGGAGTTTAAGGAGCTATACGGGGCATCGGGAGCGAACAGGATCAACCGGGGACGCGAGATAAGCAAAACAGGAAACGACACCCTATAAGGGGCGTCGCCGACGCCCTAGGGCCGTCGACGATGCACCCGCGTCGACGGAATTCGCGTAGGTAGCATGTTAGTGCGTTTGCAGAAAAGTGAAGATTCCAGGGGGCGTTGGCGACGCCACCTCCTGCTAGCCGATGGGTTTTTTCTTTTGTTTTGCGTGTTTGAACGAATTAGAACCCAATTTTTGGGCCATCTGAAGGGAGTTACGCATTATTTGAGTTTTGAACTTCATCTTGGGTCCAAGAACACCTAGAACATCATCCTCAACCATTTACAATCCATCTAATCATCTGTATCACAACCTTCGATTCTAACCCTAACCTACTATCATCTCACTCATCATCCATTCACTTTCACCATTCATCCTACACCCTAACCATCATCACCATTACCTTCAGGGTTTTAAGATGTTCGTGATCAAGATTCAACTCTCATCCGGCGATCGTGTTTTGTTCACCATGAGCGTCTAATCCTCTCGGGTTTCACCCGATGTAGACTTTTGTAAGGATTTCTAAGGTTTGCTACTTGTTGAATATTTGGTTTTGTGACAAACTGGTTTGCATTTAAATTGTTAGATAATTTCTTGCATTTGTATTGAATCTATAAATTGTCGAATGAGAAATGAATTTTGACTTTATGGAATGAATATGTGCAATTATTCCTTATCTTTCGATAGGATTTACTTGTCTGAGGTAACAAAGTGCATTGTAGTCCGTTTTGAACGTTGATAGCAATTGGCACCTAAGCCTTGTGATTCTAAAACCGTTAATGAACTAATTCAATTAAACCAAATTAAAAATGTGTAGCAACCCTAGGTCCTACAATTGTTGAACCGAGTGTGAACCTTGTTTTCTCATTATTGTTCTAATCAAGTTTTCATGCAATTGAAATTGTCAAGTTTTTAGTAGTTAATCATTTTAGTATAAAACTAGTTCCGACACTCTTTCTCAACAAACAAACAAATTAACGAAATAGCAAGCTTCATAATAGTGACAAACCAATATAATCAATCTTATCTGTACGCAAACCACAAACTCTTCGTGGATTGACCCTGTACTACCAATACCACATAGTTAAGGGTAAATTGGGTTTATAAATATTATCTTTGACCAGGGCGCGACACTCCGATCAGTACCAGATACTGAAATGTATATCTAAATCTAGAATCATATACCATGTGTGCAAAAAACAGTAACAAATGCTCAATGTAATAATCACGTACCATGTGCAAAAACAATATCAAATGCTCAATGTAATCACGTACCACGTGTGCAAAATCAATAACAAATGCTCAATGTAGCAATACATCTATAATCACGTAACGACTTATATTACAGATCTAATCACGTAATAACATAGAAGCAATTAAGTTCTCATTCTATATTAAATGTATAATCACGTTTAAGCATAACTTTAGTGAAAAAAACATTATACATTCAAAAAACTATAATAATGTAATTACATACTGATACATAATCATGTGACATTACACTTGTTAGATACGATACAATATTATAGATGTATTGAGCACTTGAAACTGCTTGCACATATGGTACATAATTGCGTACTAGAATATAACCACGTAATGTTACACAAATCACGTAAGTTTATAGCTTGTAAAATAAAAATTTTAAAAATTAAGAAATCCATAGCAATAGTCTGCTCAAATTAAAGTGAATGAAATGTCACACCCTGACTTTTGCTGAAGCGTGATTATGTGTGACTTGCTTAATATCATTGCATTCAACAATAACAAACAACTATATGATAAAACCCAAGATGTTCATCCATAGATAGTTTTAAAACATTACAAACAACATTGTCTTAAAATCCAAACACAGACTTCATATCCATATTACAGACCATTCGACAAAAGACACTACTAAAAGCTAGGCTTTGAACTATGTATCTTATCCAGGATAAGATACACAACCCAAACCCTTTGACATAGGATGACATCTTTTATTAGTGACACGACTTGAAAACTTCAGCGCCCGCCAGATCCACATTTAGTTTCCTGAAATACATGTAGTTTGAAAACATCAACAAAAGTTGAGCGAGTTCATGTGTTTTGTATGTGTGCGCGAATAAACCTTGTAATCATGGTAAGTATGTATGTATTTGTCAACCCCGGTATGAAAGCAACAAGGAAACATATCAATTAATGGTATGCAAGGCCATTAACATGTGTGCAACGACGTAGGAAGGCTCAAACCTAGCAGATTTTGTACCGGGCTTCCGACTGGAAGACATAGTTACCTCATGGGCCAAATCCCGGTCCTCATGGGTGGGGCTCGCTACATCCAAATAGATCTATCACTCATGTCCCTCGGTCCTTATACGAGTATTAATGGTCTTAAGTGTGGGCCTACCCATTCACATGATCTAACAGTTCATTCCTTAGCTAACCATACCATTTGTAAACATTTTGTAACATGTACTTCACCCCCGAAGTTATAAAACCGAAAGCAATTAAAAGAAAAGGGGGACATGAACTCACAGTTTTGCGTCCTTCAATCAAGTAACCCAAAGCTTCATCTAGAGTGCACGACTACCTACAATGTACTACGGTTTATTAGACGGGTGGGTCGTGCCTTGACCTTAGTCTAAATTAGTGTCTTTGAGTTACGTTTCATTGTGTTATCAATATTATTCCAAGTATGTAATTATTTGTTAAATAATAAATATTTTAACTTAAATTATATTTATTAAATTTTGGAATATTTATTAAAATAATACATTTTAACTTGACACATTTATGTATTTGTACATGTATAATTTCCCAAGGATCTTTTGTATTTTTGCCAAGTATCGGTGGCGTATTCCGATGTATTTATACGTACAAGAATACGTATTCTATTTGTGTTTATTAAGTATTTTTATACTTAATTTTTGTATTAACTTTTCCGGAATAGTATTTCTAATAAAAATTAACCAATATATATTCTCAAAATATATATATTTTTAGAAAACTTATATAGAAAAATTATTTATAATTTTTCCCTTGGCAAAAATAATTGTATTTTCATTTAAACCTCAAAAGTAATATATTTTCAAGTTTAACTTAGAAAATATATATAAATCTATTTTTAACCCAAAAATAATGTATTCTATGTTTATTTAAGAAAATATATATTTTCTCCCAAAAACTAATATATCTTCTAATAATTTCAAGAAAACATATATGTTTTTATTTACCCAAAAATAATATATTTTATTCTTGTCAAAAATATAAGATATATCTTTGTAATAATTATAAAAATCATATTTTTGCTTTCTTGATCTCCAAAATACCGTTTATCAAAATATACTTACGAATTTAATTCCGGAATATTTTTATGAGTTATATTCCTTGTTCGGTTTCTCCAATTTTTTTTGGGTATAAATTATATATTCATTTCTTTGTATTTTGGTAATATTTTGTATTGTAATTTCTTGGTATTTTTGTGAGTTATATTATTTCAAGTCCTAAAATAATATAACTAATACACATAATATACAAATAACCACACACATGGTGACATCTAAATATATATTTTCCTAAATACATATTTGTTTTGGTAAAAAATCAAGCAAGGATAATGCAACCAAATCTTTTGTTGTGAGGTGTGATGCTTGAATCTATGAACAATTTGCAAATCAAACAAAGAGGTGACACAAGGATTTATACGAGGAAAAAGCCCTTGATCAAGAGTTGATCTCCGGCACAAAAAACCTCGGGTGATGGAAACTACCGATCACCAACTAAGATTAATTAAAAGGTTGTTACAACTCGGGATGATAACAAGCTTGTTACAAGGATCACTAGTGTGCAAAAGTGCAAACGTGTATGAAATCGCCAAGTAAACTGCCGAGAGCTGTTCGAGAGTGTGTGTTTTTGCTAAATTAGCCAAGTGTTCTAACTCAAGCTTGTTATCCCCTTTTTAAAGTTAGAAATAACTAAACTAACTAACTATCCGCAAATCATGCTAGCTTCCCACGATCTCCATAACGTTCACAAGGGCTAAGCACATGCGGAATATTGAGGGAATATGCTCCACGAATATCGGCAAGACCAAGTCCATGCACATAATGAAGAAAATCGTTAGTATAAGGATAACAATAAGGATCCTGAATCCTGATCCTGCAACACCTACTGAGGATCCTTAATTCAAACAGAATTCATGATCCTGGCAGTACTTGAGGATCCTTGATCCTTAGGATTGGAAAATCCTCCCCTAACAATTACCCCCAAAATATAAGGAGTAAAGTGTAAATTAGCGAGTTATATTTTTTGATCTTATCTGCAACTAACTAACGGATATATAGCCGTTACAATCTAACTAGCCGTTGCAAATTATACATCATTGAAGCGACATCCCTGCAGAATCATCATTATATATAGGTTAGAGATAAGGACTAATGTGCATTTAAATTCTAGCAATACTCCCTTTAAATACTCATTCGAAGATCAAGCAGGTACTTCTTTCTCCTTTCTCTCTTCACCTTCTTACTCTGTTCTTTCTTTCTTTCTTTACCATCATCCCTGGCCAAGATGGTTCTAAGATCCTCACCGGCTAAGGATCACCAAAAAGATAGCCCCTAAAGAGCCAAGGAATTATCAAAGATTCTCCGAAGGAACGCTGCTGCTTTACTGATCCTGAGATCGACAGGATTCGTCATTGCTTTCCGGCAGACTCTATCTTTAAACCTTTTGACCCTACCACCTTGAGTGACTTCGTTTCTGAAACTTGGGTTGCTTTTCTGGCCACCCCATTTCTAATAGGATACTCCTATCCTTTCCCTGCTTTTACCCAGTCTTTCTTCTCCCTTACCGGCATATCCTATGTCCAGGCCATGCCAATGATGTGGAGGGTTTTATATACCCTTTAGAGAATCATTAAGCAGGAAGATATAGAGTTGGGATTGTCGGAACTTGCTGAACTGTACAACCTTGTGAGCCATGGTTCACATCGCTTTTTATTCAAACATAAACCCGGTGAAGAACACCCAATCCTCAAGACCACCAAAAATGACACTAAATGGAAGAAGCGTTTTTTCTTCGTTAGGAGGGATTCTATCCCGATGGGAAGGATCTCCCCAGAAAATGGGCCACTCATGGTAGGATAGAGGATCCTTATAGAAGGATCACAGGATAACCCGATTCCTGTGAGGATAACTGATCCTTTCTTTTTTATTTTGCAGCTATCTCTGTCTCTCATATCATTTCATCACCTGCAACAAAGGAGAGGATTGTTGCATTCCGGAGTCTTGATCCTGCAATTAGATCATTCCAAGCAAACACAAAGGATTCTCAAAAAGTATCATCAGGCTCAATCACAATGTCAAGTAAGTATCCGAGTTTGTATATAATTAAATATTTAAATGAAAATAAAACAAGAATACTTATCTGTTGTTTTGGATTGGTAGGCGCTGGAAAATCTTCAAGGTCGGCCACCCGCTTCAGCGTCATTGATCTTGACACTGTCACTGCCCGCTTCGGGAAGAAGAAAACTGCTGCCAGCCCCATCGTTCCAATGCCAAAGCCCACTACCTCCAAGGGTAAATGAGGAAAGAAAAGGAAGGCTACCGAGGCTGATGACCTGGAAGGCTTGCCTCTTATCCACCACCAGTTTGAAGAATACTTTGCCGATGTAAGGATCACTGATTCTGCTTGATTATCCTGCCCACTTGAGGATCTAGGATCCTGAATTTTACCTTATGTTTTTTGCAGAAATTCGCCGAGATCCAGATGCTCTTTGATGCATATGTCGAAGAGGCTGAGCAAAAGAATTTGGAGTTCCAAAAGATCTTCCTGGCCAAGGATGAAACCATTTCCTCCCTCGAAAAAGATCTCAATCTGGCAAAGAAGCAGGTGGTCATGGCCCAGATAAATGCTGATCACGAGAAGCATGAGCTGCTGGAGGATGCTAAAATCTCTGCCGCCATCACCATGTACAAGATCAAGCTGCGAATGGCCAGGGAGGCTGAGGATCCTGACTTTGACAGGTCCACTTGGGACCAGGAGGGCTGGAAGGTGAAGCTGGCTGAGCTAGACGATGAGGAGGAGGCTACAGAGGTCTTGGCGATCGAGGCAAGTGGCAGCAGGAAGGATCAAGCTGGTGATGCGGATGCTGGTGGTGATGCAGCCATGGTTTGAGCTGTAGAAATGGGCAATGATGGATATTTCTAGACGCGGTCGGAGCCCATTTTTTAGGATTTGAAAGTTTTTTGGTTGTGATGTTTTAAACAATGTTGGGTTGTAATAACTAAACAATAGCTATTAGGGTTGAGGATCATGGATCCTTTGAACAATAGGTAGGATAATAGGTGGTGGAGGGATCCTCTGTTTGGGGGATGAAACCACTTGTTATCCTGCCATCTGTTATTTCCTGCACTTTCAAGACCTGTTAACAATGAACACCCTTTGCCAACCCAAGTGGACGGGCCACGTATTGCTGGTAGAAACTTGGGTTGGCAATTTTGACAACCTTTAAGGGGTTTAACATTTTGTGAATAAATAAAACTTTAATCTTTTGGCTTACCATGTGCTGTTACATTTGTATACACTTTACCTTTCAGTTGCTATTATACACTTTGTTTGAATTTATTAAGTAAAAAAGAAAAGTTTAATAGATCATATCAACAAGTTTTAGGATATGATCAAGGATCAAATGTCCTATAATCGATAAATTCAAAAAAAGTAGTATAGTTTAAGGATCATAAATCCTGTTGTCAAAGGATAAGGGTCACTTATATAAATAATGAATAAAATTAAAGTAATTAAGGATCATACCTGAGAATCCAATTTAGGATCCTAAATCTTTAACATTTACAATCAGGATAACCAAAAGATAAACCTTAGTAAAAGGTAAGGATCAAGGATCCTTGGCTATTTGACTTCAAAAACCTGAAATGGAACATACTTTGGACTAAGCCAATATAAGAGAAGAGTTAGCAACTGGGGACAAGCCCAATATATTGGGGACAAGCCCAAAATACTGGGGACAAGCCCAAATATACTAGGGACAAGCCCAAAGGATCTTGTGTAAACTGGAGTATGGCCCTCACTGGCGACTATCCAAACTTAGTGACATGAAGATTCCAAAACCTTAGCTAACGTGAAAATGTTAGAAACCTTAGGAACGGATGTATGGTACGTCTACCATTATACGTAGGATCCCGGATACAGCCAGTATAATGAAATTGTCAGCCCCTAAAGCGAGTACTGGTCCCATTGCCATGAACTGTACCAGGATCATCGTGCGCTACTGGCGATACTGGGGACATGCCCAAATAACTGGGGACAAGCCCAAAAAACTAGGGTCAAGCCCAAATAACTGGGGTCAAGCCCAAACAACTAGGGTCAAGCCCAAATAACTGGAGACTTCTGTGGATACTCAATCCTTCATTAAGGATACATGAACCTTCTGCAAAACTTAGAATCAAGTGAAAGGAGGATAAAGGATCCAGGATCCTTCTCCTTGTATATAGGATAATTAAAGAATGAAATAGTTTAAGATTAGATCATTACCAAAATGAGTATCCTCTGTCCTGTAAGGATCCTTCCAGAATATTGATCATGAAAATGGTTGAGGATCCTGGATCCTTACTACATGAAATATTTCTTCAGGTGGACAGCATTCCAAGCTCTTGGTAGCAAATCACCTTCCATTGTTAGCAATCGATATGCCCCTTTCCTGCCTCAGCTTCAATCAGGTAGGGGCCTTCCCACTTTGGTGCCAACTTTCCATCAGCAGGATTTGTGGTATTCTGAAATGCTTTCCTCAATACCATATCACCAACTTGGAATTTCCTAATCCTAACATTTTTGTTGTAGGCTCCAGCCATCTTTTGTTGATAACTAGCCATCCTTATCCTTGCTAAATCCCTGAGTTCTTCTATAGGATCCAAGTCTTGAACCAAGTTTTCAGCATTTCCTTCAGGATCACGGATGCTTGTTCTTGCAGTAGGAACCACCATTTCTGTAGGGATCACTGATTCTGCTCCAAATACCAAAGAAAATGGAGTTTGGCCAGCAGCATTCTTGGAAGTTGTCCTATCAGCCCATAGTACATAAGGTAGTTCTTCTGCCCACTTTCCTTTCTTGGATCCAAGCTTCTTCTTCAAATTGTTGATGATGATCTTGTTGGATGATTCTGCCTGATCATTAGCTTGTGGGTGGACTGGTGTTGATGTTATCATCTTAATCCCCCAGCTGTCACAAAAGTTAGTAGTTCTACTCCCAATAAATTGGGATCCCTTATCACAAACAATTTCAGAAGGGATACCAAATCTAGTAATAATATTTCTTTTGATAAAGGATATCACTTCTTTTTCTCTGACTTGAACAAAGGCTTCAGCCTCTATCCACTTGGAGAAGTAATCAGTCATAGCAAGCATGAACACTTTTCCACCAGGTGCCTTGGGAAGTTTACCAACTATAACCATCCCCCATCTCATGAATGGCCAAGAAGCGGGTATAGGATGCAAGAGCTCTGCTGGTTGGTGAAGGATGTTACTATGTCTCTGACAAGGATCACACTTCTTGGCATAATCCACAGCATCCTTCTTCATAGTAGGCCAATAGTATTATGTCCTCAGGATCCTTGAGAATAATGCCCTGCCCCCAGTGTGGTTTCCACAATCTCCTTCATGAAAATCCTTTAGGACTTCTTGGATTTCAGGATCCTCAATGCATCTTAGATATGGTCCTGAAAGAGATCGTTTATATAACATGTTATTCAATATTGTAAATTAAGATACCTTAATTTTGAAAGCCCTAGGGTTTTCTCCTGTAGGAATCTCTCCATGTTGGATATATCTTTTGATTGGAAGGATCCATGATCCTGAATGAGATTGTGTATCATCACTAGGGATGATTGCAGAATCCTCTCCTATCTCCATGGCTACATGATCCTCAATAGCGGGGGTTAGGATGTGGATAATAGGGATCCTGATATCCTCTGGAATCTTCAAGGATGATCCTAGATTGGCCAATGCATCAGCTTCTGCATTCTCTTCTCTGGGTACCTGTGTCAAACTAAAGGAAACAAAAGAGAGTGCCAATTCTTTGACTATCTCTAAATATTTGATTAGCTTTTCACCTTTAACAGCATAGGATCCATTAAAGTGATTAGTAATTAACAATGAATCTACATGTACCTCAAGATACCCGATCCTCATATGCTTGGCAATTCGCAAACCAGCTATCAAGGCTTCATATTCAGCCTCATTGTTAGTAGTTTGAAACTCACAAGCTATGGAGTGGGGTATTATGTCCCCCTGTGGCGATTTTAGTAGTATTCCAAGTCCTGTTCCTTTGACATTAGAGACTCCATCAGTGAAGAGTATCCAAGGATCCTTAGTTTCTTCCAGCTGTTGGACTTCTAACTCAGCTTCCTTTTGCAAGTCACTACTAAAATCTGCCACAAAGTCAGCTAAGGCTTGGGATTTGATGGCAGTCCTTGGTTCATATCTTATATCATAAGCACTAAGCTTCACTGCCCACTTAGCCATCCTTCCTGACATTTTAGGTTTCCTGAGAACATTCTTAATTGGAAAATTAGTCTTAACAATAATGACATGAGTTTCAAAATAATGTCTTAATTTAGTAGATGCCATAATCAAAGCAAGGATAAGTTTCTCTAAATGTGAATACCTGGATTCAGCATCAAGAAAACTCTTACTTACATAATAGACAGGATGTTGTGTACCTTGGTGATCCTTAACAATGACTGCACTTACTGCTTTAGAGGATACCGCCAGATATAAGGATAATGTATCCCCTTTTTATGGTTTCATCAAGGCAGGAGCTGAGGATAGGTAATCCTTAAGGGCTTTGAGAGCATTTTCATGCTTTTCAGTCCACTCAAATTTCTTGTTCTGTCTCAAAATGTCATAATTCCTTGCACTTTTCTGATGACTTGGATATGAACTTGTTCAAGGCCGCAATCCTCCCTGTTAACCTTTGCACATCCTTGGCATTGGCAGGAGATTTGATATTCACAATATCCTTAATTTGCTCTGGACTTGCTTCAATGCCTCTTTTTGTTACCATGTATCCTAGGAATTTTCCTGCTTTAACACCAAAGTGACACCTGGAAGGATTTAGTTTCATATTAAATTTATCAAGGATATCGAATGCTTCCTCCAAGTCTCTAAGGTGATCCTCAGCTTTCTTGGACTTAACCACCATGTCATCTATATAAACTTCCATAGTGTGTCCAATTTGTTCCTTGAACATCATATTGACTAGCCTTTGATAAGTAGCACATGCATTCCTTAGTCCAAATGGCATAGCAATATGTACCAGTTGGGGTCATAAAGGCTGTATCCTCTTGATCAGATGGTTCCATCTGAATTTGTTGAAATCCAGATGAAGCATCCATAAAACTCAACAACTCATGACCCGCGGTAGCATCCACCATGGAGTCAATGTGGGGTAATGGGAAAGGATCCTTGGGACATGCCTTGTTTAAATCAGTAAAATCGACACATACCCTCCACTTTCCATTTTTATTTTGAACAACAACCACATTGGCTAACCACCTTGGATACTTAACCTCTCTTATCATACCTGCCCGGAGTAGTTTATCTACTTCTTCCTGGATAATAGCATTCCTTTCAGGTGCAAACTTCCTCCTTTTTTGATGAATTGGCTTGAATGACCTGTCAATGCCAAGTTTATGAGTAATTATATCTTTAGATATACCTGTCATGTCCTCATGCTTCCAGGCAAAGGTAGTTTTTCTCCTTTAAGGAAGGATACTAGATCCTGTTCAATGTTGCTGAGGATCCCTGATCCTATGAAGACTATGGATTCAGGATCATGAGGATCCATAAGGATTTCTTTCACATCCTGTTCTCTTGCCTCCAAGACATCTCTTGGAGGATGCTTTAATTGCTATTGCTCCCTTGGTCTTGAGGCTGGCTTCGTTGATGAGGTGTAGCAATTCTTAGCTTCTTGTTGATCACTCTCAATTTTCACCACCCCCATGGACTAGGAAACTTTACACATTGATGATAGGTAGATGGGACTGCCTTCATGTCATGTATCCATGGCCTGCCAAGGATAACATTACAATAGGATAAGCAATCTATAACACAAAATTTTTGATAAGAATGGAGTCCTTCAATATAGATGGGGAGTTTGATGTCCCCCAATGTATTCTTGGTTTCTCCACTGAATCCCACAAGAACTGAGGATCTTGGGACAATGTCTGATTCAGGAATGTTCATTTTCTTGAGGACATCAAGCTGAATGATGTTCACTGAGCTTCTTCCATCGATTAGGATCCTGCGAACAAATTGGTTAGAAATAAACAGAGTAATAACAAGACCATCATGATGAGGATCCCGAACATCAACACGATCATCCTCATCAAAAGTTATAACTTTCTCCTGCGTAACAGTAGAGGTCCGAATGGGTCTATCCCCATTATCCATCTTGTTTTCCTTAGCATGTCTCTTGGCTGCTGAAAAGGAAGTACCACAAATGCCTGATCCACCGGATATGAAGTTTATAACTTGTGCATCTGCTGGAGGAGCAGTAGCTCTTTCTGGGATCCTCTCAGGATCCTGGGTCCTTGACTTCTTTCTTCCCAAAAGCTCCTTCAAGTGCCCCTTTCTTAACAAATAATCAATCTCTTTTCTCACTGCAATACACTCTTCAGTGAGATGCCCGAAATCCTCATGATATGCACACCATTTAGATTTGTCTTTTGTAGCAGCTGGTTTATCACTTTTTCTAGGCCATCTTGCTTTTTCACCTAAATTCTGCATTGCAAGGATCAGTTCATTGTTATCAACAGAAAAACAGTATTCAGAAATGGGAGGATAATCCTCATCATCCTCTTCCTGTTCTACTACATGCACGTTCTGGTTGTCAGACTTGTTGTAGGACTTAAACTTGTTGTTCTTGAAGTAGGATCCTTGCTTTTCCTGCTTCGAGGATCCTGCCAGTCTTTCCTGGATCCTTTTATCATCCTCTAATCGGATGAATCTAAGGGCCCTGGTTCTCACTTCATCAAGATTCCTGCAAGGGGTCATGACAAGATCATCATAGAACAATGAATCCCTGAGTAAACCCATTTAAAAGGCTTCCATAGCCATAGCTATATCCAGGTTAGGGATATCTAAGGATTCTTTACTAAACTTAGTGATGTAATCTCTAAGTGATTCATTTTTGCCTTGTGTTACCTGTTTTGGTCAAAAATTACCAAAGCAATTAAGTGATCAAATTAGTTAAGTGAGGTAGTGTGCTAAGAAAGTGTGTTGAAAATATGCTGATTAAGTTGTTTGCAAAAACAGTTTCCAGGATACGGCTCAGGATATTGAGCTGTATCTACGATCAAACTATGAGCAAAAAGTAAAGGGGGTGACACGAGATATACGAGGAAAGCCCTTGATCAATCTAGATCGCCGGCACAAAACCTCGGGAGCTGACAATCGCAGCTGCCTTGTTCTTCTTATTGCTTTAAACGTCATGATACAGTGCAGGATATTGATCAGATCGCTAAGTGTTACAATGCTTTTTGTGAAAGTGAAAGTTTCGAGAGTGTGAAGTGTTAGAGAGCAGTGAGTATTGTTGTGTCCTATTCGATCTGATTTATCCATCTATTTATAGCTATGAAATACAAACGAAAACTCCTATAAATGGGGGATGCTCCCGAATATTCCATAGTTAACGTTGTGGACCTAGTAAAGCGGCTTCAACGTCTTCCTTTGAACTACTTAGACCGAGTCTTCCGGAGAAAGGGTCCTTATGAACGTTGCGAGCTTGGACTTATACTCCTGCACATAATCCGTTAGTGATCCTCAGGATACCATTCATGATGTTACCAATATCCTGAATGAGCATCCCGGGTATAAACACATATCATACAATTAAGATATAACTTAAAATATTGACCAGGGTATAGGCTCAGAATTTCACCCATAACAATTGTCCCCAAAAATGTTACCATTAGGTATCCTGATACGAACGGTTACATTTTTTCACCATAAACGAGGCAATTAAGAGATTAGATTCATGATGTGACCGCTTGTAGCCGTGCAGCCTATCTTTACTCATTGCTCCCCTATATCTTCTCATGCTTATCCCCATTTAACCTTTACCGAAGAGAAAAAAGGTAAATACTTATCTCTCTCAATTCCATCTTCTTCTTTCATTCTGCTCAATATTCCGGCGACAATATGGCAAGGCAGACAAGATCCAGCTCTGGCGATTCTGCTCCCACATTTATCCACCAGAATATTCTCCAAGATCCGGAGAAGGAAATATGCACCTTTGATAGTGCACACTTGTCAGCCCTTAAAACCTCCAGCATCTTCCCGAAAGGGACGGTGTTCCGGCCATTTGATCGGGAAATCCGATCAGATATGGTTTCTGACGAGTGGTTATGCTTCAATGCTTTTCCTTTTACCTTAGGGTTGCAATTTCCTTTCTCGGACTTTATCACCGAGTTCTTTAATGTTACCAAAATCTGCTTTAGTCAGACAATGCCAATGCTCTGGCGAGTCTTGTCTGTTCTTGACCAGATCAAGAGAAATCACATTCCTGACCTCTCCGTTCATGACCTCCCCCTAGCATATCGGCTTAGATGCCATGGCTCTTGTCGATTTTTTTATTCCACTTCCAGCGATCCACTGATTCTCCGAGCCACCAGGAACGAAGAGGAATGGAAATCCAAGTTCTTCTTTGTAAAAAGAGATTCAATCCCTGGTGGAGCGGATTATCCGGTGAAATGGTTGAAGAAGGGTAGGACCTAGGGTTTTAGGATGATCCTGTCTTGTATCCTGCTTTATATCTTAAGCTAATCAATTTTTTTATTGTCTTGTACACGGCTGATTTTAGGAAGCTTGCACCCCCCCCCTAGCTGATTCACAGAAGAGAATTGACGCTATTAGACTCTTCCCAGAGGCTGAAAGAAGTTTTAATTCGTCTCCACCATCTCCAAGCCCTCTTTCCAGTGCAAACATGTCTGGTAATGATCCTGCACGATATCCTGCATACATGATTTTATTTGATATATTTAGGAAAGAATTTTACTCCCTGTATGCAGACTCCAGTAAAGTTCCAGTCTTCCTAGACCTTGATAAGCTTGATAGCTACCCCACTCCAGTCGATGTCAAGAAAGAAACTCCTACTGCTACCAGCTCCAAGCCGCTCCCGACTCCTAAGCCCAACACAAGGACTCGTGCTTCCACCGCAAAAAAAGAGGAAAGGTTCCGAAGTTAGTGCCCCAGGCTCTGAAGGGTTCTCCTATGAAGAACTCAGCTTTTCTGACTCCTTGGAGCCGATGACATCCTTTCTCAACAAGGTATTATCCTGATACTATATCCTGCATACATATCCTGATAGGATATCCTGACAGGATATCCTGATTAATATACTTTGACTTATACCTGAATCTTGACGTACAGGGCCTCCAGCATCTGCTTCATCTTTACACCGATGCTTGCAGCACAAACAAGTTCCAGGAGGCCAGGATCAAACAGCTTGAGACCACCGTTGCTGACCAAGGGGCCATTGCTGAAGTCAAGACCCGACATTATGAGGACAAGTTGAAGAAGGTCACTCAGGATGCTGAGATAAAGATGGCTGTCGTTCAAGTGGAGCATGAGCAGGCCATGGTCTCTTTCCGGTAAGGAATCAGGAACTCAGCCATTGTCTCCCTGTTTCAAGCTCGAATCAAGATGGCTTATGAGGCCAAGGAGACAGGTCTTGAATGCCTAACCTGGCCAGTTGATTCCTGGGTGGCGAAGCTAAAGGAACTTGATGGCAAAGTTGTGCCGCTTCCTACCGAGACTGGCGAATCCTCAAAGTCAGCAGAGCCGGAGGACAAGGCTGGAGAAAAGAAGGATGCTGGGACAGATGCTGGTGAGGATGCTGCTCAGGATGCTGAGGAGGATAAGGCTGGTGAAGATGCCGCTGTGTGAGGGCATTTAAGTGGGCAATGATGGATATTGATGCCTAGGCCGGAGCCCACTTTTTAAATTTGATCGTTGGTTTATAACCCTAAGATAATTTACTTTTCCTGCATTTTACTTTTCCTGCATTTGAACAATATGATGGCCAAAGGTGGAGGGATCCTGAGTTTCAGGACAAAGCCCTTGGTCATCAATGTTAGTATGCTTTACTTTTGGACAATATAACAGTTGGAGGTGGATGGGTCTCAGTTTGAGACAAAACTTTCAACTGTTAAGTAAATATGGTATGGGACTAATCGTGCTTTTGGTGGATGGACCTTGGTTTGAGGTGAAACCAAAAGCACAACTTTTGATATGTTAATAATATAACTTTCTTTTGGCTTTATTTCTGTTGTTACTATTTTAGTGCATAAATCTCACTTATGAAAATAGTTTAGTTTGAACAATTTTGGGAACACATTTTAAGAATATCCTGAGAGATATCCTACTCAGGATACTGCCTCATAATCTATAAAACTCAAGTTATCCAAATAAAAAGGAGAGACCATACCAAATATTCCCAGAGAGTCAATTTCAATCTTCAATCACAGGGATGTCCCCAGTGCACACTTATAAGTTTGAATCCATCCTTTAAATTGTATAATGTATGTCCCCTGTGTTCAACATAGGAATGTAAACATAGTCATACTTTAGCTTTAGTGAATATCCTGGATATCCTGGGGTAAACCCTTAATATCCTGGGATGAATCCTTAATATCTTGGGGATAAACCCTTAATATCCTGGGGATAAACCCTGATATCCTGGGGATAAACCCTTATATCCTGGGGGTAAACCCTAATTTTCATGCGCTACAGGCGAGAGTGTATAAACTCCAAGACTTAGAAAGGTGAAAACCTTTAAACCTTAGAGGGTATGAAAATACCCTTTCGTGAGAGAGGGTGATTAATCCTCATATACCTTTAGGATCCAGGATATAGCCAATAGTAACGAAATTGTCAGCCACTTTTACATGAACTGGTCCCGCTACCTTGAACTATCCCTAGATAACTTGCGCTCCAGGCGGGGTGTTCAAACCCAATTTGAGAGAAAGGTGAATACCTTTAAACCTTTGAAGGGATCAGGATCCCTTAAACGTGAGAGAGGGGGCCAATCCTCTAATCCTTCGAGATATCCTGAGCGTGTATCTTGGAGCTATATCCTGAGGCATATTCTGCAAAACAATCTTAAACTAAGGTGGGTGTTAGCTTGGCTAACGCCCCTCCGATGCCTAAGTCAGTATTGGGTTCAAGATAATAAACAAATTCAAATATATTTAAGAGAGGTTGAATACATACCATTATGAGATAGAAATTAAATTATATTCTTACTTGAAATAGAGCTTTAAGTGTATAGCATTCCAAGATATTGGTAGCATATCCCCCTCCATACTCCTGAGTCAGTATGCTCCTTTTCCTGATTCTGATTCAACCTCATATGGTCCTTCCCACTTTGGAGCCAGTTTTCCATCGACAGGATTAGTGGTATTTTGAAAAGCCTTTCTTAATACCCAATGTCCAACTTGAAACCTTCTAGTCCTTATATTCTTGTTATACGCTCTGGATATCCTTTGTTGATATGCTACCATCCTTAGCCTTGCTGCATCTCTTGCTTCGTCTACAGTGTCCAAATCTTGGCACAAAGCTTCAGGATTCTGCTCAGGATCCCGGAGGATAGATCTTGCCGTAGGTATCACCATTTCTGTTGGGATCACTAATTCTGCTCCAAATACCAAGGAAAATGGGGTTTGGCCAGTTGCATTTTTTACCATTGTTCTATCAGCCCACAAAACAAAGGGTAGTTCTTCTGCCCATCTTCCTTTCTTAGCTCCTAGTCTTTTCTTCAAGTTGTTGACGATTATCTTGTTTGAGGATTCAGCTTGTCCATTTGCTTGAGGATGTACCGGAGTAGACGTGATCATTTTGATTCCCCAACTTTTGCAAAAGTCAGTAGTCCTTTTGCTTATAAACTGGGATCCATTGTCACAAATGATTTCAGCTGGTACTCCAAATCTGGTCAGGATATTCCTCTTTATGAAGGATACTACTTCTTGGTCTCTAACTTGAACAAATGCTTCAGCTTCAACCCACTTAAAGAAATAATCAGTCATTGCCAGCATAAAGACTTTTCCTCCTAGAGCTTTTGGTAATTTCCCTACTATGTCCATCCCCCATTTCATGAATGGCTAAGAGGAAGCTATAGGATATAGTGGTTCAGCTGGTTGATGTAGTATGTTACTGTGCCTTTGACATGCATCACATCTTCGAGCATATTCTGTAGCATCTTTCTTCATTGTCGGCCAATAGTATCCTGTTCTTAAAACTTTTGAAAATAATGACCTGCCCCTAGTGTGGTTACCACAATCCCCTTCATGTATATCCTGAAGCACTTCCTTAGTTTCAGGATCCTCCAAGCACCTCAGGTATGGTCCTGCAAGAGATTTCTTGTACAAAACACTATTTATAATAGTGAATCGTGATACCTTCATCCTAAATGCCTTGGGGTTTTCGTCTTTAGGGATGTGTCCTTCCTTGAGATATCTTATGATTGGAGCCATCCAGGATTCAGTATCCTTCTCAGGATCATGACCAGGATCCTGAATGTTTGTTACCTCTTTATCCTGAGCTTTGAAGGGATCCATAGCAGGATACAAGATATGAAGTATCGGTATTTGGGTTCCCTCCAGTATCCTGACTGATGATCCTAAGTTCGCCAAGGCATCCGCTTCAGCATTATCCTCTCTTGGTACCTGTTCAAGTGTAAAAACATCGAAATATCCTGCTAATTTTTTGAGAGTATCGAGGTATTCGATTAACTTCTCACCTTTAACTGCATAGGATCCATTAAAATGATTAGTGATTAACAAGGAGTCAACATATACTTGCAAATTCTTGATATTCATATTTTTAGCCAACTCTAATCCTGCAATTAAAGCCTCATATTCTGCTTCGTTATTGGTAGCAAGAAATTCACACCTAATAGCCTGGGGTAATATGTCCCCCTGTGGCGATTTTAGTAGTATTCCCAATCCTACTCCTCTAACATTAGATGCTCCATCAGTGTACAATGTCCAGGATCCTAAGGATTTTCCTAATTGTTGGACTTCAAGGTCTACCTCATCCTGAATATCACTACTGAAATCAGCCACAAAGTCAGCTAGAGCCTGTGATTTTATGGCATTTCTAGGTTCATATACTAAGTCATAAGCACTTAATTTCACTGACCACTTAGCCATCCTGCCTGACATCTCGGGTTTCCTAAGCACATTTTAACAGGATAATTGGTTTTAACATGAATCCTATGTGCCTCAAAGTAATGTCTAAGCTTTGTTGATGCCATAACTAGAGCCAATATTAACTTTTCTAAATGAGAATATCTAGTTTCAGCATCTAATAAACTTTTACTAACATAATAGATAGGATATTGCTGACCTTCATGATCCTTTATAAGGACGGCACTTACAGCATTCCCTGATACTACGAGGTATAGGGACAGTGGTTCACCATTCTCAGGCTTCATCAATAGAGGTGCAGTTGAAAGATACTGCTTCAAATCCTGCAGGGCTGCTTCATGCTTCTCTCCCCATTCGAACTTCCTGTTTTTCTTCAGGATATCATAAAATTCCTTGCATTTCTCGGAGGATCTTGAGATAAATCTATTCAATGCTGCTACTCGCCCTGTTAACCGTTGAACATCCTTCATATTTGAAGGTGATTTGATATCCAAGATAGCTTTAATCTGCTCCGGGCTTGCCTCTATTCCTCTTTTGGTCACCATATACCCTAGAAACTTTCCTACCCCCACTTCGAAATGGCACTTAGCAGGATTTAGTTTCATGTTATACTGATCCAGGATATCAAATGCTCCCTTAATATCCTGGAGGTGGTCCTCAGCCTTTTTAGATTTTACCACCATATCGTCGATGTATACCTCCATGGTGTCCCCCAACTTGTCTTTAAACATCATGTTTACCAATCTCTGGTATGTAGCACCTGCATTTTTCAAACCAAAAGGCATAGCAGTATAACAATAAATACATGTTGGTGTCATGAAGGCAGTATCCTCCTGGTCCGAAGGTTCCATTTGAATCTGCTGAAATCCTGAGGATGCATCCATGAAGGTTAGCATCTCATGGCCGGCAGTAGCATCCACCATTGCATCAATATGAGGAAGAGGCAATGGGTCTTTGGGACAAGCCTTATTCAAGTCTGTGTAATCTACACAGACTCTCCATTTCCCATTTTTCTTCTGTACCACGACTACATTTGCTAGCCATCTTGGAAACTTGACTTCTCTTATCATCTTAGATTTCAATAGCCTCTCTACTTCTTCCTGAATGATCATATTCCGCTCTGGAGCAAACTTCCTTCTCTTTTGTTGGACAGGTTTGAATGATCTGTCAATACCGAGCTTATGTGTTATAATATCTTTGGAAATGCCTGTCATATCCTCGTGCTTCCATGCAAATGTCGACATCTTGCACTTCAAAAAGTTAGTTAACTGTTCTTCAATATCCTGAGGGATATTGGTTCCTACGAGCACCGAGATATCCGGATTATCCTGATCCAGGATAATTTTCTTCATATCCTGCTCTGAATCCTCCACGATATCCTGGGCCCGCATCTTTAATTGCTATGCTGCATTAGGCTTGGCTGAGGATTTCATTGAGAGTAAATTACAAAATTCGTCCTTTATGTATGTCACTTATTGCAAAGGGTGTCCTTTGTCTTCAAAAAATACAAAAAACGTACTTGATGTTTGCAAATCCTTACATGTTATGTCCTTTAGCCCTAACACAGTTAGTTTTTATGGTTAAATATGACCAAATGGACCACACATGAGGGTATTTTGGTCATTTACCCAAGTTACTAAAATAAATAATCATATCATAAAAAACAATAAATAAAATACACTTCTCTATACTCTTTCTCTCTCTCTCTCTCTCTCTTTCTCGTCTCTTTCTTATGAGGTCTCCACCATTGCCACACCCAACAAACCAACCTCCTGCACAAATCACCATCTCCATTCCCAACACCAAAACAATCTTCACACCAAATCACAACTTCATCTACAATATTCAATCTTTATGACATATCAGGTGGCAGAGGCTTATGTAACAGAGAAGAAGGTAAGTTCATTAGACCAAATCACAACCATATCTGGCTCAGATTTTGGATGGCGGTTAGTTCAGATCTTGTAACAGAGAAGAATGTGAGTTTAGATCTTTTTGGTTGGGGAGATACGGTGGTGGAGATACGACGGTAGTCGTTGGCCAAATCTAGGGTTCCCATGAGGGGTTTTCAGATTTGGGTTGCGGTGTTGACTGGTGATGGTTGCAGTGGTTGCGGTGGTGGTTGGGGTGAGTAAATCAATTGGCCCATAAAAAAATTATATTGGCAAATTTATACAGTGGCTGAAAGTTTAAACTCTTCATATCATTCATCTTTACTAAATAGGGTAATATTCCAAATTTTTGACAGTGGGATATATTTAATTGTGGTAGACATGATAATGGGTTTGATAGTGACCATGGCGACAAAAATTGTAGCAATGATCTGTTTAAAAAGTTGATTAAATGGGGAATATGTAGGCAACAGGAAAGCTCGATTGCTCAACAGGATTGAGCAAACCAGAGTGATGGGTCTTTCTGATTTAGAAATAAGTGAGAAAGGTGGTGGTGGTGGTTGGTAGGGCGGTGGTGGTGGTGGTTGGTAGGGCGTTGGTGGTTGATGGTGTGGCGGTAGGTAACTCGTAAGAGTGAGAAAGGGGCAGAGAGAAAGGTGTATACATATAATATTGATAAAGGGTAAAATGACCAAAACACCCTTATGTGGGGTCCATTTTGTCATATTTAACAATAAAAACTAACTGTGTTAGGCCTAAAGGACGTAACATGTAAGGATTTGCAAACATCAAGTACGTTTTTTGTACTTTTTGAAGACAAAGGACACACTTTGCAATAAGTGACATACATAAAGGACGAATTTTGTAATTTACTCTTTCATTAAGGATGAGTAACATTCCTTCACCTCTTGCTGATCACTATCAACCTTGACAACCCCCCAAGGGGTAGGGATCTTGATGCATTGATGATAAGTTGATGGCACAGCCTTCATATCATGGATCCATGGCCTGCCCAGTATGATGTCATAGCAGGATAGGGAGTCCATCATACAGAAACGTTGTATTGAGTTGACCCCTTCAACATATACTGGTAACTTTATCTCTCCCACTGTGTTCCTAGCCTCTCCACTGAACCCAACAAGCACGGTGGATTTCGAAGTGATATCCATTAGAGATACATTCATTCTTTTCAAAGTTTCTAGTTGGATTATGTTGACGGAGCTGCCATTGTCCACCAATATCCTGCGTACAAAATGGTTAGCCACATATAATGTTATTACGAGATCATCATGGTGAGGATCCTGGACAGAATCCCTGTCATCACTATCGAAAGTGATCACTTTATCAGTTGTGAGGGTAGTCATCCTGGCTGGTTTATCTCCCCTTTCGGCCTTAGCCTCCTTTGCATGTCTCTTGGCCGCAGAATACGAAGTCCCACAAATGTCGGATCCTCCTGAAATAAAGTTGATTATCTTGGCATCCGCAGGAGGTGATGCTGCTCGTTCAGGATCCTTCTCAGTATCCTGACCCTTATTCTTCTTTCTTCCTAGGAGATCCTTCAGATATCCCTTGCTTAGAAGATAACTTATTTCTTTTCTCAGAGCAATGCAATCCTCAGTTACATGTCCGAAATCTTCATGGAAGGCACACCATTTGGACTTATCCTTCTAATCAGCTTTTTGTTGATTCTTTCGAGGCCACCTAGCTTTGTCTCCTAGACCCTGCATAGCATACATCAGTTCAGGTATGTTAACAGAAAAGCAATATTCAGATAATTCAGGATATTCTTCAGGATCCTTGTCTTCAACAACATTCACTTTCTTGTTGTCATTTCTGCCATACGGCTTAGAGCGATATGGTTTAAATGAGGATTCTGACTTCCTATTAGTTGACTCATAAGTGGTGGACGAGTTCATTCTTTCTTGCATCTTTTTGTCATCCTCCAGTCGAATATATCTTAGGGCCCTGTTTCGAGCTTCATCCAAGTTCCTGCATGGGTTCATTACAAGATCTTGGTAAAATTGAGAGTCTTTTTGCAGTCCCATCTTGAAAGCCTGCACAGCCGTTGCAACATCAAGATGTGGAATATCTAAGGATTCTCGGCTAAACTTGTTCACATAATCTCTTAAGGGTTCCTGAGGCCCTTGAGTTATCATTTAAGAGCCATTTTAAGGCCGATCCTGTTAATGTAGAACCAAAACCCTTGCACAGGCATGCTTCCTTGAGCTCCGGAGGGATGGGGTTGATCTCCATTCTCTCCCTATACTGGGCAATATGCTCTTCAGGATCCGTAGTTCCGTCATAGAGTTTCATGTTGGGGGTTTGAAATCTTTTTGGGATTTCAGCATCACTGATAGGATATGCAAAGCGAGATATCCAGTGGCTGTCTTGGGACACTTCCGGAATTGGCTGGACCACCCCAGGTACACTGGATATCATGTCCTTCAATTTCTGTAGCTCCCTAGTAAATGCTGACGTCATACCTGCAACCTGCAAAGATCCACTATTGTTAGTAGCAAGAATATTATTATTCGACACGTTACCAGTTTGAGGATTCTGGCCATATCCTGAAGTATATCCTGAGCTCCTCACAGTTGACATCCTGACCGAGGAGGGTATTTCAGGAGTATGATTCTGAGGATGGCTAGGCATAATATTTCCCTTGTTATCCTCAGTATATACGGCCGAACTGAAGTTCAAGGCTCTGGGCAGTAAAGGAGTGACAGTATCCTCGGTAGATCTGCTTGAGCTGGATTTCAAGAGTTGTATTTCTCTTAAAATCATTCGGTTGGTCTCCTGCTGCTGCCTCATCTATTCCTATACACTACCAAACAAGGTTAGAATTTCGTCATTAGAAGCCAGAACAGGACTAGATCCCTGAGTGTTCCGAGTAGGGATAATATCCTAAGGTTGTGAAGAAGCTTGCATCCTTGGAGGAGGTGGTGGAAGCGTTGAACCAATGGTAGCAGAGGTTGTAGCAGACATGGTGGAGGAGCTCGTGTTTGATCTTTAGGCCATTGTAAATAGTGTGGCAAAAAGTTTTGAGAAAAGAAAACCAAGTAACGATTTCGCAAAAGTTTTTAGTAAAGATAGCACCACGCCAAATTGTTTTGGTAAAAAATTACCGAAGCAATTAAGTGATCAAATTAGTTAAGTGAGGTAGTGTGCTAAGAAAGTGTGTTGAAAATATGCTGATTAAGTTGTTTGCAAAAACAGTTTCCAGGATACGGCTCAGGATATTGAGCTGTATCTACGATCAAACTATGAGAAAAAAGTAAAGGGGGTGACACGAGATATACGAGGAAAGCCCTTGATCAATCTAGATCGCCGGCACAAAACATCGGGAGCTGACAATCGCAGCTGCCTTGTTCTTCTTATTGCTTTAAATGTCAGGATACAGTGCAGGATATTGATCAGATCGCTAAGTGTTACAATGCTTTTTGTGAAAGTGAAAGTTGCTAGAGTGTGAAGTGTTAGAGAGCAGTGAGTGTTGTTGTGTCCTATTCGATCTGATTTATCCATCTATTTATAGCTATGAAATACAAACGAAAACTCCTATAAATGGGGGATGCTCCCGAATATTCCATAGTTAACGTTGTGGACCGAGTAAAGCGGCTTCAACGTCTTCCTTTGAACTACTTAGACCGAGTCTTCTGGAGAAAGGGTCCTTATGAACGTTGCGAGCTTGGACTCATACTCCTGCATATAATCCATTAGTGATCCTCAGGATACCATTCAGGATGTTACCAATATCCTGAATGAGCATCCCGAGTAAGAACACATATCATACAATTAAGATATAGCTTAAAATATTGACCAGGATATAGGCTCAGAATTTCACCCATAACATTACCCTATATAGATCACTAGTTAATCGTTCAAATTTTCTACTACATGAGAATTGGCTATTAAACAGGTTAACTAGATTAGCAAATGAAGTAATAGAGTAAGGGGGAAGACTTAGCAGCCATTTAAGAGCTGATCCTGTGAGTGTGGATCCAAAACCCTTGCATAGACATGCTTCCTTTAACCTCTCAGGAATTGGATTGATCTCCATCCTTTCTCTGTATTGAGCTACATGCTCCTCTGGATCCGCTGAACCATCATACAGCTTCATAGTTGGTATCTGGAACATTTTGGGTATCTCAGCATCACAAATAGGTGGTGCAAAACGAGATATCCTATGGCTACCATCTGCGATTTCAGGAATGGGCTTAACCACTCTTGGAACGCTGGATATCATATCTTTCAGTTTCTGTAATTCCCTAGCCATAGCTTGATTGATACCTGTATCATGTATAGAGCCATGGTTAGTGTTATAAGAATTATTAAAAGTGTTACCTCCTAGAGGATTTAAGTTTGGAATTCCAGATGTGAATCCATATTAACGGGATTCTGGTATGGGTGAAGGGCCAGAAGAAGCAATGGTCTGCATTGGAATGAAGTCTCCTTGATGAACATCTGAACTTGAGGGTTGTACGCTTCTCAAGAATCCTTGATCCTAAAAGATGTTGGATCCTTGAACCTGGAAGGAGGATCCTTGAACCTGAGAGGATCCTTCGACCTGAGAGGATCCTTGAACCTGAGAGGATCCTTGGACTGTGTGCATCCCCAAATATCCTCCTGAGCTGACGAAGGATCCCTGATGCTGGAAAAAGGATCCCGAAGGCTGAAAACAGGATCCTTGAGGCTGGAAGTGAGACCCTAAAGCCTGACTCATAGTTGTTGTTCCATAACGCCTTCCCAATGGTCCACTCTGATATTGAATGTCCGGAGCTGCAGTTTGCAAGGCGGTTATAGCTGGAGTGTCGAAATCCAATGACCTTGGTATCAGAGGAGAGTGATCCTCCCCTAATTTCTTCTGTTTCTTGATATCACCAATCTCCCAGAGGATCTTTTCATTGGTTTTGTCCTCCTCTTATATGTGATCCCTCATCTGCAAAATCAAAGTAAAAAGATCATTAGTAGTAGAATTAGAAGAAACAGAAGAAGTTGGTGGTTTTGGAAAAATGGGGCTTGGTCTCTTTGCAGCATTTTCAGCATTCTTCTGAGATCCAGAAGGTGGTGGAGGTAAAGGTGGAACGCCCTGTGAAGAAGTGACTGCCGGCATTGAACTTGATGTGTTCTTCGCTGAAGAAGCCATGTGCTTGGTTGTAATGAACCGAAATGATCACAAAAACAAGAATTTCTTAGGAATGAAGCACCAATTGCCCCACGGTGGGCGCCAAACTGTTTTGGTCAAAAATCAAGCAAGGATAATGCAACCAAATCTTTTGTTGTGAGGTGTGATGCTTGAATCTATGAACAATTGTATGAACAATTTGCAAATCAAACAAAGAGGTGACACAAGGATTTATACGAGGAAAAAGCCCTTGATCAAGAGTTGATCTCCAGCATAAAAAACCTCGGGTGATGGAAACTACCGATCACCAACTAAGATTAATCAAAAGGTTGTTACAACTCGGGATGATAACAAGCTTGTTACAAGGATCACTAGTGTGCAAAAGTGTATGAAATCGCCAAGTAAACTGCCGAGAGCTGTTCGAGAGTGTGTGTTTTTGCTAAATTAGCCAAGTGTTCTAACTAAAGCTTGTTATCCCCTTTTTAAAATTAGAAATAACTAAACTAACTAACTATCCGCAAATCATGCTAGCTTCCCATGATCTCCATAACGTTCACAAGGGCCAAGCACGTGCGGAATATTGAGGGAATATGCTTCACGAATATCGGCAAGACCAAGTCCATGCACATACTCCTGCAAAACGAGCTCACACATAATGAAGACAATCGTTAGTATAAGGATAACAATAAGGATCCTGAATCCTGATCCTGCAACACCTACTGAGGATCCTTAATTCAAACAGAATTCATGATCCTGGCAGTACTTGAGGATCCGTGATCCTTAGGATTGGAAAATCCTCCCCTAACAATATTTAGTCACTTTTATTAACAAAAATCAACCTCCAATATTTATAATTTTTGTAACAAAAATTATGGCAAACTTTTTATGAAAATTCATGGTTTAAAATATACTTGTAAATATTTGTTTAAAAATATTTTTCTAAGTGTTAAATTTTTAGAAAATTTTTGCCATAGTTTCCCCTTAAAAATGGAGGTTTTCATGCTTTCAATGCATATCATTTTCTTTTATAAATTATCACAATCAACAACAAATCAACCAATACTTACCAATTTGCCAAAATCAAGCTATTTACACTACTTCATGAACTTGAAAATTTATAGTAACTTACTAGTGTGTTTAGTAAGCTTAGTTACCCTTTAAAGTGTGGTTATCTATTTAAAAACATCATCTTGAAGGATTTAGATGTTTACAACTTGTAAATCACTTTTCTAAAAATATTTCTTCTTGAGTTTTTCTTGTTAAATACATGATTCTACACTTGATTAACCACTAAAAATGTGATTAATTTCTTTAAGAACCAAGCTTTTGTAAATCTTGTATTTTTAACTTGGTTTCTCAAAAAATATTTCTTGAAATCACATACTTACAAGACTTTATATTCACTTTGATCATCATTATTCAAGAAAGCAATTTATACTTCAAGTTCATGCTTTACATAAGGATGATCACTTTGATCTACAACATAATCATCCTCTCATCTTGCTAGATTATGTCTTTAATCACCATCTAGCAAGATCATATGATGTTTAACATCATAAACACAAACAATCAACAATCAAGTAGCATAACAACACTTAACAACATGTATTCTTATGATTTTTAAGCTTATGTTTGAGATTCATGTTCTTGATTCATAGTGTTATTCATGTTAAGTTACTTGTATCATTCTTTAACCAACTAAATTCATGTTAAGGCTAGGGATGAACACAAGAAGATGAAGATGATGAATGAGGTGGTTAAAAGCACTTGCAAGAGGTCCTTCCAATTCCAAGAGCTCCTAGCTTCTTTGTATTTCTTCCTACACCTTTGAGTAACAAGAGAATGGATGATAGTTGAATGATGAAGGTGGTGGTGTGTGGTGTGGGTTACGGCCGAAGGTAAGGAGAGGGGAAGAAGAAGAGTTCAAGTGTGGCGAGTTGTGAGAATGATGAGTTTATGTTCTCTTGGTTAATTCTTATAACTTCCAACACAAATTAATCTATTGTATAATATGTTATAAAAGAGGAAACATTACCTAATAAAATAACAAAATAAAATCAAGGTGTGGGGGCCATATCATGGCAGTGAATAAGATGGGGGGTATAGATTAGGGTGTAATTGTATAGTTACTTATCTAGTTAGATTTCAAGTGATTTGGTTAGGTGTTTAGTTATTAGGATGTTATATAGTGTGTTATGATGTTCTGTGACCATAACTAGCTCGGAAATGGTAAAACAATGCTTCTAGTGAAAATTTGGTGTTTCGGGTGGTGTCCGGTTGTTCGGTTGGTTACCGGTTCGTTAAGGTGCTAAACTATGCAGTTTAGTGTGCTTTATGTTACCTTTTGTGACAGTTTTGATTCCCGACACTTAGGAAAGCATTCTGTACTATTTAACCGTATTTCTGCATGATATTAAGTTGTTTAAATGCTGAATTTTGCTGAATTCTGCAGTTTATGTGAGTTTTAGGCACTTTCCGGCACTTAAACTATCACTAGGAAGGCAGTTTTATAATCCTTACTTTCCTACACACTATACTAGTGTAACTCTTGGTTTCTGGATCATTCTGTGTCTCAATAGTATGTCTGTCTATGTACTGAACTCCGTCAGCATTTTTCTGATTTATCTGATAACTGTGCTATCTTTGTTTCGTGCATCATTTGAATCAATAAGTGTTGTATGCAATAATGATATGTCATTTGCAATATATGATGCACATGTGTGTATGATAACAATAATCAGAAAGCAATTCAAGTCATTAATTGTAATTCAGCACAGTCATTAAACATTAATCATTGTCTAATCATTGTACGGATACATGCAGATTTGACAATTGTCACATAAAATGCTCATTAATACGTTGTAATGTTCTTTTTTTAATAATCTATACTATATAATAAAAGAAACCATAAAAAGGACACATGGCGCTCTACGAGCTAATCTCAATTATTTTCTTTTCCGCCTAAATAAATATATATTATGACAATTAATTAAGTTAAAGTCATCCATTAGTTAGTTGAATTATCTTTTTACCCTTTTATTTTTCAAATTTATTTATCATGTCTTTGCTTTATTATAATAAAATTAAATCTATTTATTATTATCGTATATAGTGAAAGTTAATACTATAGATCCTTGGATATATAATATAATAGTATAGTTAATACTAATCTAGATATAGATCCTTCGATATATAACAACAGTTAACCATATAAATTTATACTTGCCATTCAAAAAAAAAATATAAATTTATACTTATATATTATATGTTTTTTTAAGGTATCTAATATTCTTTATACCATGATGATTTTTTCCTATTTTCGAATATAATATTTCTATCAAAGTATTTATTATATCATTAATATAATAGTATTTGTTCAACGTTTTTTAAGGGTATAACATTTAAAAAAAAACGTGCTATACACAATTACATTTATTCAACCCATACAACACACAAAGTTTTTAAAGATATATAAGTTTTTAATTATTTGGTATATAAAATTAGATTTATTCAACCCATATTTATTCAATTCGTACAATACATGGGGTTTTTTTAAGGATATATATTTTTTATTATTTAGTACAGAAAATTACATTTATTCAAACCGTGTAATGCGCATATTTTTTAAGATATAATTTTTTTATTATTTGGTATATAAAATTACATTTATTCAACCCGTGTTATTGATGAGGTTTTTTAAAGATCTATTATTTTATTATTTGGTAAACAATATTACATTTATTCAACCCGTGTAATACACGTGGTTTTAAAGATATAACTTTATATTTATTCAACCCGTACAATATGGTTCTTATAGATGTAACTTTTTATTATTTAATATATAAAATTATATTTATTCAACCCGTACAATAAATGAGGTTTTTAAAGATGTATTATTTTATTATTTAGTATATAAAATTTATTTATTCAACCCCGTGTAATACACGGGGTTATAACCTAGTATCATATAAAAAGGCATGGATGTTTGAAAATCAAGGATGAAGTAGGTTCATGCGAGAAAGACCATGATACCTTTTCCCCCTTAAATTAAAAAAAACACAATTATCAAGCCCATATTGTGTTTTCCAATTGGCACATAAAATCCCTCTCATACATGATTTCTTACCTGTTTATTAAACCAAAATATTCATACCCAAATCCATCTATAATCATAATAAATATCATTTATTGACCAGAAATATTAGCACCAAGATGGGAATTTTGAAAAACATAATCCTAAGTTTTAATCTTATTAGGGTGGTTGGTATCATCTCAGGGACTTTGATCGGGGAGGGGGGTTGCCGCACGGGGAAGGGGTGCCAGCCTCAAATCGATGAGTGGGGAGAGGTTTCTTCGGTGAGTATACACCGATCGGGAAGAGGAGGGGAAGGAGGAGAGAGGAGGGTTTAATGGTGGGTCCCAACCTCTTTCAACCAATCACAATTTTTTTTTTTAATTCCTTACCACTCTTCATGTGTTTTACCATTGTCAGTGATTGAGTGTAAAATGGAAAGTAGAATAGGTACTTGACATGTCATGATATTATTGACTAGAGAATAGCTCAAACACCCTAATAGTGATTGACCACCCCCTTCACCCAATATGTTTACACCAAGATTGGGAATCGCATACTCCTTACTTGATTCACGTTTGGAATTTGATTACTCCTTACTTTTATGATTTATCCCTCTATCAATTTGCTTTCTACTTCTCGTATTTTTTTCTTGTTATTTGAAACCATCGATAGCCCCACTTTCCCTCGTATCTTGAAATTTCATTTATATTGTAAGCATTTCTTATTAATATTTATAGTTTAACTAAAAACACTAGGTAAAGAAAACCTATAATTTAATTGATAAAACTTGAGATAAAAGACTTCAACAATGTTCATGCATTAATAATTTGATATAGGTTCGTCTTGAAGGATGTTTACATCACCAATATTTCTCGATTTTTTAGTGTATACATAATTTAAAGTTACATAGCCATAACAAAATATTGTTATTCCTACCATGATTCAATTAATATAATTTAAAAGAATGAAATATTGTCAATTGGCAAAAGATCAAATACAAATAATCTTAACATACTAAACATACAAATTGAAGGAAAACCCAAAAAGACAAGGTGGCATTTTTGTAATTACCACCAACTATCAAAGTTACAACCAAAAATACCTAAAAAAACACAAATTTTTTTTTTTAACATTTTTTATTAAAAAATCGCTACATTTCGTTAGCAAAAAAAAAAAAAAAAAAAAAAAAAAAAAAAAAATTTTTTTTTTTTTGCTGCTACTAAAAGTAGCGATTTTTTAATAAAAAATGTTAAAAAAATAAAATAAAATAATTTGTGTGTTTTTTTTTTTTTAGGTTTTTTGAGGGTTTAGTTTTTAGCATTTTAGCTTGGGGGGGGGGGGGGGGGGTTAGGTTTTTTTTAGGTTTTTGGGGGGTGGGGGGTTTAGGTTTTTTTTTTTTTGGGGGGGGGGGGGGGGGAGTGGTTAGGTTTTTTAGGTATATTTGTAGAGTAACTTTGATAGTTATTGATAATTACAAAAATGCCACCTTGTCTTTTTGAGTTTTCCTTCAATTTGTATGTTTAGTATGTTAAGATTATTTGTACAAGAACTTTACCCATTGTCAATTTCGGTAAATTATACATACACGTAATATAATTAAGTTTCATTTATTCTAAAACTGAAATCCTTAAAAGTAGGCCTTACTTTCATGGTTACTACCTATCATATATATATATATGTAGTCAAAACTCAAACGCTTCAATCGACCTTTTCATGATGACGATAGAATAAAAGCGAAGAAGAAATCTACTCCAAGAAGAACACAGGTATATTTTGTCTATTCTCTTTAAAGAATCAATTGGAATTCATCTTTTATAATTGTACCAGATTTAATTATTCATATGCTTGTTAATTGAATGTAATTTAATCAACTTGAATTTTGGATGAAAGGTGTTACATACAATTGTTGATTTTTCATAAGTTCTTTACTCTTTGAGGAATCACCTAGAGATCATTGATTTTTGTTTTCAAGTTTTTCTGATTTTGTCATGAGGAATCACCTAGAGATCATTGATTTCTGTTTTCAAGTTTTTTTTTTTTTTTTTTTTTTTTTTCTGATTTTGTCATAATTATTATTTAAATGTTTATTTTAATTCATTTGAATTTTCGATGAAGTTACAATCGTTTTTTGAATAATTTACTTCCACTTTTGAAATTGATTGTAGATTGTCATGTTATTGTATTCCATTCATATAAATTGACTGCTTCAACTTTTGATATGTTCACAGGAGATCATGGAGATTTCAGGAAAAGAAAATTGGACCAATATTAGCTTCGCAGAGTAAAGAGGTCAAGCTTCCATGACTTCACTAGTTGCGATGTTACCATGGTGGTGCAACACGCACCAATACCGCAAACACCACCATCCACTATTCCACGGTGGCCTGGGAGGAGGACCAATAACGCCATCCATCAGTTTACATTATGCCAAAAAGGATATGTTAGAAAAACCATGCCGCCACAAACGAGTATGAATTTCAACAAAACATGGCTACCTTTAAAATCGTTACTCTCAATAGCAATATTTTGTAGAAATTTATACTTCAGTTGTTGTGGTGGTGCTTCGCTAATTTCTCCTCTTTCGCCACCATGGAAACCAGTGGATGGTGGTCAAGTGGTGTTTGTGGATTTGGTGCATGTTACGTCAACATGGTGTATTGCATGTGGTGATGTCATGAATGCTTAACCTCTTTTTCTCTTCATTCTTGTATATTACTTCAATCACGACTTCATGTCACAAGCCACGATGCTCGATCTTCTTCCAATCAACCATTTAACATTTGTTTCATGTAACACAATTTAAATTTAAATGTAAAAAACAAAAGAATAAAAGCTAATCAAGCCATATTTGAACAAAAGCTATCCAAAGATTGCTTCTTAGCAACCAAACTGTTAGGGGAGGATTTTCTAACAATTAGTGATCCTTACTTGTTATCCTAATTAATGATCCTTACTTCTGTGACAGATAGTGATCCTCAGAAGAGCTTCAGGATTAGGATCATGGATCACCTTAAGGATCCTCATACTAACGATTGTTTGTTTGTGTTTCGTATTATTTTGCAGGAGTAACAAGCTTGACTTGGTCTTGGCAACGTTACTATGGAATATTCCATGGGTATTTCGCATACGTTTGACTGGAAATGGACGTTGTGGAGAACGTGGGAGCATGGCACAAAAGTCGGATAGTTTGTTAGCGTAGTTAACTTCTATTTTTAAAGGGGTGACGAGCTAGTATTTAGAACACTTAGCCATTTTCAGCTACAACTTATTATTTATTTTTCATAGTGATCCTTATTGCTACAAAGTAATTCAAGCATCATACCCCGTAGCAGAGAGTTTGGTTGCATTATCCTCAACAGATTTTTTGACCAAAACAGTTTGGCGCCCACCGTGGGGCAATTGGTGCTTCATTCCTAAGAAGTTTTTCTGTTGGTGATCATTCCGGTTCGTTGCATACAAATACATGGCTTCATCATTGAAGAATACCTCTACTGCAATGTCTGCGGTCAATTCATCTCAGGGCATTCCACCTTTGCCTCCACCACCTGCTGGATCTCAGAAAAATGCTGAGAAGAAACCAACTCCCATTTTCTCCAAACCTCCAACTTCTTCTGCTTCTTACACTCCCACTACTAGTGACATGTTTACTTTGATTTTGCAGATGAAGGATCATATACAGTAACAGGATAAGACCAATGAAAGGATTCTCAAAGAAATCGGAGATCTCAAGAAACAAAAGAAAACGGCAGAGGATCATTCCCCACTGGTGCCCAGATCTTTGAATTTTGATACTCCGGTGATTACTTCTCAGCCATCAGTGGTTCCAGATGTTCAATATGTGGGTGGACCAAAAGGAGTGCACTACGGAGCAACAACAGTGACCCAGGCATCAGGTTCATATTTCCAGCCAACAGGATCCTATCCTCAGCATATGGGATCCTTCATGAATTCAGGAGGATACTCAGGAGCGCAGCAGATTCAAGGATCTTCCTTTGTTCCAGGATCATCCCAGGTTCAAGGATCCTCCTTTGTTCCAGGATTATCCCAGGTTCAAGGATCCTCATTTGTTCCAGGATCATCCCAGGTTCAAGGATCCTCCTTTGTTCCAGGATCATCCCAGGTTCAAGGATCCTCCTTTGTTCCAGGATCATCCCAGGTTCAAGGATCCTCCTTTGTTCCAGGATCGTCCCAGTTTCAGGGATCCTTCCAGATGCCAGGATCCTTGAGGAGTTTGCAAACAGGAAGTTCAGATGTCCATCAGGGAGATTTTATTCCGATGCAGACCATTGCTTCTACTGGTCCTTCGATCATTCCAGAGCCCCAACAATACGGATTAACATCCATTCTTCCTAATTTGAATCCAATGGGAGGTAACACTTTTAATAATTCTTATACTACTAACCATGGCCTTATGTAGGATCCAGGTATCAACCACGCCATGGCCAGAGAGTTGCAAAAGTTGAAGGATATGATATCAAGTGTTCCAGGAGTGGTCAAACCTATCCCAGAGATTGCAGATGGGAGCCACAAGATATCTCGTTTTGCACCACCAATCTGTGATGCTGAGATACCCAAGAGGTTCCATGTGCCAACCATGAAGCTGTATGATGGTTCGACGGATCCTGAAGAACACATAGCACAATACAGGGAGAGGATGGAGATCAATCCAATCCCAGAAAGGTTAAAGGAAGCATGCCTGTGCAAGGGATTCGGATCCACTCTTACTGGATCAGCTCTCAAATGGCTGCTAAGTCTCCCCCCCTATTCTATTACCTCATTTGCTAATCTAGTTAACCTATTTAAAAATCAGTTTTCTTGTAGTAGAAAATTTGAACGATTAACTAGTGATCTATATAGGATAACCCAGGGTCATAATGAATCATTAAGGGATTACATTACCAAATTCAGTAAAGAATCCTTAGACATTCCCAACTTGGATATAGCCACGGCTGTTGAGGCCTTCAAAATGGGATTGCTTAGGGATTCATTGTTCTATGATGATCTTGTTATGACACCATGCAGGAACCTAGATGAGGTAAGAACCCGGGCACTCAGGTTCATCCGGCTAGAGGACGATAAGAGGATCCAGGAAAGATTAGCAGGATCCTCAAAACAAGAGAAGCAAGGATCCTCGTTCAAGAACAACAAGTTCAGATCCTATAACAGATCTGATAACCAGAACGTGCATGCTGTTGATCAGGAAGAGGATGATGAGGATTATCCTCCAATCTCTGAATATTGTTTTTCTGTTGATAACAATGAACTAATCCTTGCGATGCAGAATCTAGGTGATAAAGCCAGATGGCCCAGAAAAAATGACAGACCAGCTGCAACCAAAGATAAATCAAAGTGGTGTGCATACCATGAAGATTTTGGGCATCTCACGGAAGAATGCATTGCACTAAGAAAGGAAATTGGATACTTGTTGAGCAAGGGGCATCTAAAAGAATTGTTGGGTATAAAAAAGTCAAGGACTCAGGATCCTGAAAGGATCCCTGAGAAAGCTCCGGCCCCTCCAGCAGATGCACAAGTAATAAACTTTATTTCAGGAGGATCAGACATTTGTGGCACATCCTTCTCAGCAGCTAAAAGGCACGCAAAGGAAACTAAAATGGATAATGGAGAAAGACCCGTTCGAACATCAAGTGTCTCCGAAGGAAAAGTCATAACCTTTGATGAGGATGATCGTGTTGATATCCAGGATCCTCATCACGATGGCTTAGTTATTACTCTTTTCATTTCTAACCATTTTGTCCGCAGGATCCTTATAGACGGAGGAAGCTCAGTAAACATTATCCAGCTTGATGTTCTAAAGAAGATGGGTATCCCTGAATCAGATATCATACCAAGATCCTCCGTGCTCGTGGGATTTAGTGGCGAAACTAAGAATACCCTGGGGGACATTAAGCTACCAATATACATCGAAGGCCTACACTCTTATCAAAAATTTTGTGTTATTGACTGTTTATCTTGTTGTAATGTTATCCTTGGCAGGCCCTGGATACACGATATGAAGGCAGTCCCATCTACTTACCATCAATGTGTGAAGCTCCCTAGTCCTTGGGGAATAGTCAAGATTGATAGTGATCAGCAGGAGGCTAAGAATTGCTATACTTCATCGATGAAACCAGCCTCGAAGTCAAGGGAGCAATAGCAATCAAAGTATCCTCCAAGGGATGTCTTGGAGGCAAGAGAGCAAGATGTGGTAGAAATCCTCATGGATCCTCATGATCCTGAATCCAAAATCTATATCGGATCAGGGATCCTTAGCAAAATGAAAGAAGACCTCGTATCCTTCCTCAAAAGGAGAAAGACTACCTTTGCATGGAAACACGAAGACATGACAGGTATATCTAAAGATGTAATCACTCACAAACTTGGCATTGATAGGTCCTTCAAACCAATCCATCAAAGGAGAAGAAAGTTTGCACCGGAAAGAAATGCCATTATCCAGGAAGAGGTAGAGAAATTGCTCCGGGCAGGTATGATTAGAGAGGTCAAGTATCCAAGATGGTTGGCCAATGTGGTTGTTGTTCAAAAGAAAAATGGAAAGTGGAGGGTATGTGTCGATTTCACAGATTTAAATAAGGCATGTCCCAAGGATCCTTTCCCATTACCCCACATTGACTCCATGGTGGATGCAACCGCGGGTCATGAACTGTTAACTTTTATGGATGCTTCATCTGGATTTCAACAAATCCAAATGGAACCATCCGATCAAGAGGATACAGCCTTCATGACTCCAACTGGTATATACTGCTATATTGCTATGCCGTTCGGACTAAGAAATGCAGGTGCAACTTATCAAAGGCTGGTGAATATGATGTTCAAGGATCAGATTGGACAAACTATGGATGTTTACATAGACGATATGGTGGTAAAATCAATAAGGGCTGAGGATCACCTAAGAGACTTGGATGAAGCATTCAATATCCTTGATAAATATAATATGAAGCTTAATCCTTCAAAATGTCACTTTGGTGTTAAAGCAGGTAAATTCTTAGGATATATGGTGACAAAGAGAGGCATTGAAGCCAGCCCCGGAACAAATCAAAGCCTTAGTGAACATCAAATCTCCGGCCAATGCTAAGGATGTCCAAAGGCTAACAGGCAGGATAGCAGCTTTGAACAGATTTATATCCAAATCCTCAGAGAAGTGCAAAGAATTCTATGATATCCTAAGGAAGAACAAGAAATTTGAGTGGACTGAGAAGCATGAAATTGCCTTAAGAGCTCTCAAAGATTACCTATCCTCAGCCCCGGCCTTGATGAAACCAGAAAAAGGCGATGTGCTATCCTTGTATCTTGTAGTATCCTCAAAAGCAGTAAGTGCAGTCCTCGTTAAGGATCATGAAGGTACACAACATACTGTCTATTATGTAAGTAAAAGTTTACTTGATGCCGAATCCAGGTATTCACACCTTGAAAAGATTATTCTTGCATTAATTATGGCATCTACTAAGTTGAGACATTATTTTGAAACTCATGTTATTGTTGTTAAAACTAATTTTCCAATTAAGAATGTCCTCAGGAAACCAGATATGTCAGGAAGGATGGCTAAGTGGGCAGTGAAGCTTAGTGCCTATGATATAAGATATGAGCCTAGGACAGCCATCAAATCCCAAGCATTAGCTGACTTTGTGGCTGATTTCAGTAGTGATTTACAAAAAGAAGCTGAGTTAGAAGTCCAGCAACTAGAGGAGACCAAGGATCCTTGGATACTCTATACTGATGGATCCTCAAATGTCAAAGGCACAGGGCTTGGAATACTACTAAAATCGCCACAGGGGGACATAATACCCCACTCTATAGCTTGTGAGTTCCAAACCACTAACAATGATGCTGAATATGAAGCCTTAATTGCTGGTTTGCAAATTGCTAAGCATATGGGGATCAGGTATCTTGAGGTACATGTAGATTCATTGTTAATTACAAACCACTTTAATGGATCCTATGCTGTTAAAGGTGAAAAGCTAACCAAATATTTAGAGATAGTCAAAGAATCGGCACTCTCCTTTGTTTCCTTTAGTTTGACACAGGTACCAAGGGAAGAGAATACAGAAGCTGATGCATTGGCTAACTTAGGATCATCTTTGAAGATCCCGGAGGATATCAAGATCCCTATTATCCATATCCTGACCCCGGCTATCGAGGATCATGTGGCTATGGAGATAGGAAAGAATTCTGCAATTATCCCTAGTGAGGATACTCAATCCCATTCAGGATCAGGATCATGGATCTCACCAATCATGAGATACTTACAACATAGAGAGATTCCTACAGGAGAAAACCCTAGGGCTTTCAAAATTAAGGTATCTCAATTCACAATTTTAAATAATATGTTGTATAGACGATCTCTTGCAGGACCATACTTGAGATGCATTGAGGATCCTGAAATCCAAGAAGTTTTAAAAGACTTCCATGAAGGAGATTGTGGAAACCACACTGGGGGCAGAGCATTATTCTCGAGGATCCTGAGGACAGGATACTATTGGCCAACCATGAAGAGAGATGCTGTGGAGTATGCTAAGAGATGTGATCCTTGTCAGAGACAAAGCAATATCCTTCATCAACCGGCTGAATTTTTGTATCCTATATCCTCCTCTTGGCCATTTATGAGATGGGGTATGGATATAGTTGGTAAGCTCCCTAAGGCACCTGGTGGAAAAGTATTCATGCTTGCTATGACTGATTACTTCTCCAAGTGGATAGAGGCTGAAGCTTTTGCCCAAGTCAGAGAAAATGAAGTTATATCCTTCATTAAAAGAAATATTATAACTAGATTTGGTATTCCTTCTGAAATTATATGTGATAATGGTTCCCAATTTATTGGGGGCAGAACTACTAACTTTTGTGACAGCTGGGGGATTAAGATGATAACATCAACACCAGTTCACCCACAAGCTAATGGTCAAGCAGAATCATCCAACAAGATCATCATCAACAATTTGAAGAAGAAGCTTGGATCCAAGAAGGGGAAATGGGCAGAAGAACTACCTTATGTGCTTTGGGCTGATAGGACAACCCCTAAGAATGCTACTGGTCAAACGCCATTCTCTTTGGTATTTGGGGCAGAATCAGTGATCCCAACAGAAATGGTGGTTCCAACTGCTAGAACAAGTACCCGTGATCCTGAGGAAAATGATGAGAACTTGGCTCAAGACCTGGATACTATTGAAGAAATCAGGGATCTGGCTAGGATAAGGATGGCCAGTTATCAACAAAGAATGGCTGGTGCTTACAACAAAAATGTCAGGATCAGGAAGTTTCAAGTTGGAGATATGGTATTAAGGAAAGCATTTCAGAATACCACCAATCCTGCTGATGGAAAATTGGCTCCAAAATGGGAAGGCCCTTATTTGATTGAAGCTGAAGCAGGAAAGGGGGCATATAGATTGCTAACCATGGAAGGTGATTTGCTACCAAGAGCTTGGAATGCTGTCCACTTGAAGAAATATTTCATGTGAGCAGGATCCTCGTGGCACAGATGATCCTTACGTTAGGGGTATCCTTGAAGGATCCTTAAAGTATCGGTGATCCTTACTTTGGTAATGTCCTAATCTTGAACTATTTCATTTCCTTATTTTCTCATATAAGGATAAGGATCATGTGTCCTTTATCCATCTCTCACGTGATTTTAAGTTTTGAAAGTTCAGGTATCCTTAGCAAAATATTGGTTATCTGCAAAAGCAATCCGTTCCTTGGGTTTAACCCCAGTTATTTGGGCTTGACCCCAGTTCCGCCTGTAGCGCATGATGATCCTGGTATAGTTCAAGGCAGTGGGACCAGTACTCGCTTTAGGGGCTGATAATTCCATTGTACTGGCTATACCTAGGATCCTACGTATAATGGTAGACGTACCATACATCCGTTCCTAAGGTTTCTAACGTTTTCACGTTAGCTAAGGTTTTGGCATTTTCATGTCACTAAGTTTGGATAGTTGCCAGTTAGGGCCATACTCCAGTTTACATACGATCCTTGGGCTTGTCCCCAGTTTACATACGATCCTTGGGCTTGTCCCCAGTTATCCTTGGGCTTGTCCCCAGTTATCCTTGGGCTTGTCCCCAATTGCTAACTCTTATCTTACATTGGCTTAGTCCCAAGATATGCTCTATTTCAGGCCCTTGAAGATAAGCAACTAGGGATCCTTGATCCTTACTTCTCTCTAAGGTTTATTTTATAGTTATCCTGATTATGGTTAGGATCCTAACTTGGATCCTCAGGTATGATCCTTAACTATTTTTAATTCTATTCATTGTTTATTTGAATAACCCTTAAAATTTGACAACTAAACTTGTGATCCTTAAAATATATTACTTTTTGGGATTCTTCAACTATAGGATATTTGATCATGGATCATGTCCTAAACATTTTCGATCTGACTTATTCAAAATTGCTTATTCAATAAGTGTACATCAAAACAATTGAGAATTAAAGAGACAAAAAGGATAACAATACAAGATAAGCGACAAAAGATTAAGGTTTTATTTATTAACAAAAGATTAACCCTTAAAAGGTTGTCAAAATTACCTACCCCGAGCATCTACCAGCAATACGTGGCCTGTCCGCTAGGGTAGGTAAAGGGTGTCCATGATAATAGGTTCAAAGTAGTGCAGGAATATAAAGGCGGCAGGATCACAATGGCTTCATCCCCCAAACAGAGGATCCCTCCACCATTTGCAATCCTACCTATTGTCCAAAGCATCATACATGATCCTTAATCCTAAAAACTATTGTTCGGTACAAACCATCAAATTGTTCAACAAAACAACCATCAAACTAAAAAATTGGGCTCCGGCTATGTCTAGAAATTTCCATCATCGCCCAATCATGCAGCCTAAACCTTCGCTGCATCACCACCTCCGGCTCCACTTGCTTCACCACCTTCACCCTTGCCTCCAGCCTCGATCGCCAAAACCTCCTCAGCCTCTTCATCATCTTCAAGATCAGCCAACCTTGCTTTCCAGCCCTCAACATCCCAGCTGCTTCTGTCGAAGTTAGGATCTTGAGCTTCCTGGGCCATCTTTAGTTTTGTCTGATACATTGCTATGGCGGCAGAGACCTTGGCGTCTTCGGTGATCTCATGCTTCTCGTAGTCAGCATTAACCAGCACCTTGGCCGTCTCCTGTTTGGCATCCTGGAGTTCCTTCTGAAGATCAGCAATTTTGAGGTCCTTTAGCAATGTAACCTGCTGGAGGTCGGCAATCTTCCTATCCTGATCCTCAACGTGGCCAACATAGACCTCAATCTCAGCGAATTTCTGCAAAGGGGATAAAAGTTAAGGTCAGGACCAAGTGATCCTCAAATCAGCAGGATATGTCAGCAGGATATACGAGCAGATACAGTAATACTTACATCGTTGAAGTACTCGAGGAATTGGTGGCGGATCAGAGGCAGACCCTGCAGATCCTCAGCCTCGGAGGCCTTTCTCTTCTTGATTCCCTTTTCTTTGAGGGGTGCCTTGGGGACTGAAGCTGTCGGGCTGGTAGGAGTCTTTCTTTTGGAGGATCTGACGGTGGTGAGATCAGTGACATTGAACTTTGAAGCAGACTTGGTGGATTTTCCAGCACCTACACAACCAAAACAAGATAAGTATCTTTACTTCACTTATATTTCACTATTTATTTAAATTTTAAAACAAAGATACTTACTTGGCATCGTGACAGAGCCTGAGGATACCTCCTGAGAATCCTGGGTGGTTGTCTTGAAAGTTCTTGTTTCAGGATCAAGTCTCTTGAAAGTGGCGAGTCTCTCTTTGGCAGCAGGAGACAGTCTGAGGTGTGAAACGGTGATAGCTGCATAACAAGAAAGCAAAAGTATATAAGTGATCCTTATATCAAAAGAAAGTTCTTTGGTGATCCTTCTCAGGATCCTCCATCCTACCATGGGTAGCCCATTTCCTGGGTAGATCCTTCCCGTCAGAGATAGAATCTCTCTTGACGAAAAAGAAACGCCGCTTCCAGTTAGCATCATTCTTGGTAGCTTTAAAGATCGGGTGTTCCTCACCAGGTTTACGTTTGAACAAATAACGATGAGAACCAAAGGTAGTAAGATCATACAACTCTCCCAGCTCTGACATTCCTAGGTCTATCCCTTCCTGCTCGATGATCCTTTCAAGGGTATACAAAACCCTCCATATCATCGGCATGGCTTGGATATACGAGATGCCGGTTAGGGAAAAGAAAGATTGGGTGAAGGCTGGAAAAGGATATGTATAGCCTATGGTGAACGGAGTGACAGGAAAAGCAACCCAGTTGTCGGAAATATGATCACTCAGGGCATTGGGATCAAAAGATTTGAACACGGTGTTCGCCGGGAAACAGTGGCGGATCCTATCAATCTGCGGATCGGTGAAACAACAGCATTCTTTTATGGAATCTTCGATGATCCCCTGGCTTTTCAGTGGGCTGTTTTTCGGGTGATCCTTAGCTGGGGAGTTCCGGAGCAACATTTTTGACAGAATGAGGGAAAGAGACGGAAAACAGAGCAAAAGAAGGAAGAAGATGAAGAGAGAATACCTGTTTATCTTCGGATGCAGTTATAAAGGGAGTATCTCTGAAATTTAAATGCAAACGATCCTATCTATATCTCCTATTTATAATCATGATTATGCAGGGTTGTCACTTCTGTGACGTCATAGTTGCAACGGATAGTTCTACATCAACGGCTATATTTACGATAGTTAGTTGCGGATAAGATCAAGAAAATATAATACGTTCATTTTACATATTACTCCTTATATTTTGGGGGCAATTGTTAGGGGAGGATTTTCTAACAATTAGTGATCCTTACTTGTTATCCTAATTAATGATCCTTACTTCTGTGACAGATAGTGATCCTCAGAAGAGCTTCAGGATTAGGATCATGGATCACCTTAAGGATCCTCATACTAACGATTGTTTGTTTGTGTTTCGTATTATTTTGCAGGAGTAACAAGCTTGACTTGGTCTTGGCAACGTTACTATGGAATATTCCACGGGTATTTCGCACACGTTTGACTGGAAATGGACGTTGTGGAGAACGTGGGAGCATGGCACAAAAGTCGGATAGTTTGTTAGCGTAGTTAACTTCTATTTTTAAAGGGGTGACGAGCTAGTATTTTGAACACTTAGCCATTTTCAGCTACACACACTCTCGTACAATTGCACTCTCGAAGCATTCGGCAGACACTTAACAGTTTTCGCTCACTTTTACACATTTCACCATAGTGATCCTTGTACCTAGCTCGTTGCTATCCAAAGTTGTAAACATTTATTGATTTATTTGAGCTTGGTGATCGGTAGTTTCCATCACCCGGGGTTTTTTGTGCCGGAGATCAACTCTTGATCAAGGGCTTTTTCCCCGTATAAACCTTGTGTCACTTATTATTTATTTTTCATAGTGATCCTTATTGCTACAAAGTAATTCAAGCATCATACCCCGTAGCAGAGAGTTTGGTTGCATTATCCTCATCAGATTTTTTGACCAAAACACAAACTGCGGCCACGGAGGAGCACCACCACTACAATGGAGCATAAAATTCAACAAACTTGGACAAAAGTGTTGGTTGAATGGCACATCGTCAAGATCTACGTTGGTAAAGATTGAAGGATTTTGGATTCGTAGGAGACGCGAGTTGGGTCGGTTATAAAATGTAGAAATTCTTCGGCCGGAGGTCACCTTTCTGCTCCACGCCCCGCTGACAGCTAGGTAGTGGTGCTGCACTATTGTGGTGGTGGTGCCATGGGGGTTTGGTGCTGATGGAGTTGGAAGCTGGCCGGTGTTGATTGTGTTAGGTGGCGATGACGACGATGGTGTCTCTCTGTGACTGACGGTGCTATGGTGGTGGTTTATGTGTATAATTGTTATTTAAGGGTTTTATGGCCAAATCAACTGAATATTTGTTTGTTGTAGATATGATGAGATGGTGCTCACGGTTGGTTTCCGATCAGAATTGTTAGAAGGGGATTGCTGCTATGGTCATGTTATTGATGTCCACTTTGAGAAAAACAAAGGACCTAGAACTCTAGAAGTGTACACACTCATAGATGCATAAAAGAAACAAAAATGGTATAAAATATATAAGAGAAAATTACAAAAATAGCCAAGAAAAAGGTTGACTTACCAAAATAGCCACCTCATGTGTCCTTGGAGCAGGGCATCACTGATTACGAGAGAGCTTATGCGTCTGCAGGGCTCATTCATGCGTCCGCCAATGTAGAAGTGACACGTGTCTCAATGACATCATGCGTCCCATGCGTCCGTGACTCATCCCATGCGTCCGTGACTTATCCCATGCGTCCATGACTCATCTCATGCGTCCTTGACTCATCCCATCATCCCATGCGTCCGTTTGAGGCATCCCATGCCTCCGTGACTCATCACATCATCCCATGCGTCCGTGACTCATCCCATGCATTGCTGACTCATCTCATGCATCCGTGACTCATCCCATGCGTCTGCTGACTCATCCCATGCGTCTGTGACTCATCCCATGCCTCTACTTGCTGTTTCATCCATACACGCATCCATATAAAGAATGGCAGACACATAAGATGTGGGATGCCCCTCTCCAATGACTCATTAAGATCAGTCAAGGAAGATCTTTTAAGTTACAATTAACACATAAATTCAAATCCAATACTATTACTGTCATCATTATTATTACTAGATTTTTAATTGTAGTCATTAAAGATTTTTCTTTGACGTGAATTTTGTTAGGGTAAGTGGTTAATCACTTGAGAGTGGTAAATTTAAAAATCAACCAATGAGAGCGTGCCACATCATTCAGTGAAAAGTGTTTAAACTATGTTGAAAAGTGTTGGCAATGGGTAGATACTTGCTGAAGTGGTAAACTTTTATTATTATTTTTTTTTGTAAACTAGTATATTTAATATTTAACATAATAAATGTAGAATAAATTAACAATAACATTGCATTAAATTAAAAACATTAAAATTACATTAAATTAAAAAACAATAAAATTACATTAACTTGAAATAAATTAAACTAGTGTTTGTCAGAATCGACCAAAAGGTGGGGTAAATCTTGACTTACGAGATGATTCATGAGATCGTGTTTTAATCTCCAATGCGTGGCTTCATCCATCAACTCGTCCAACACCGTACCGTCTAGAGCGGGCTCGACCAGAAGATCCCGAATGTGCACCGGTGCTATCGCGTTTCCGTCGCCTTTCAAAATCATGTTGTGTAAAATAATACACATGTACACAACACTCCTAACTTTTGTAACGGTTCTTGCTTGCATCGGCCGACTCAATAAACCCCATTTCGCCTTCAAAACACCAAAAGCCCGTTCGACGTCTTTTCTTGCCACCTCATGTTGCCTCTTGAATTTCTTTTTATCTACTTCATGAGGGTATGGGATCGATTTCACAAACACGGACCACGGAGGGTAGATTCCATCCACGAGCAAATAACCACGTTTGTATAAATGGTTGTTAACGTAAAATGGACATTTTGGCGCGGTTCCATTTCGTTCCGTTAAAAATAACGGAGATTGTTGTAGCACAATGATATCGTTTTGTGAACCTGGTGGACCGCAAAAAGCATGCCAAAACCATAAATCTTGAGATGCAACCGCTTCGAGCATAACAGTTGGGTATCCGTGATCTCTTCGCATATATTGGCCTCGATACTCTGTGGTACAAAATCGCCAAACGAAATGGGTGCAATCAAGGCTACCGAATATACTTGGTGTTATGGGTCGTTTTCTAAGCATACATATCTTGAACTATACCCTGCTTTTAATTGTTTATCTGTGATCAGGATACTGGACGGGGATATTGCTAACATCCTGGGTGATATCCTGAGGTATATCGAATTAATCACGTGCAGGTTAAAGACTGGGACTTGCCAACGGTCAAATGGACTCCATCTCCTCAAGACTCGGGCGTATTTGTTAAAGGAGAGACGTTGAACCCGAAAGACCAGGTCTACAACGTTCGACTAAGGAATATTCGTTGGATCCCGGTTATGTAGGATAGTTAGTTACATTTGTTTTACTATAAATAGATGGGGGCGGATCAGATTAAGGCACAACGCAACTTTCACACACTCTCAAACACTTATACTTTCTAGCTTTCGACAATCACTACACACAAACACTTGTAATCGAATTACATTGTAACACCTAGTTGATCCGCACCACATCCTGCACTGTATCCTGATATTTGAAGCAATAGAAGAACAAGGCAGCTGCGATTGTCAGCTCCCGAGGTTTTATGCCGGCGATCTAGATTGATCAAGGGCTTTTCTCGTACATCACGTGTCAACCTTTACATTTTTGCTCATTGTTTGATTGTAGATATAGCTCGATATCCTGAGCCGTATCCCGAAGCTGTTTTCATAACTAATTTGGTTAACACATTTTTCACACATAATTTTAGCACACTACCTCACTTAACTAATTTGATCACTAAATTGCTTCGGTAATTTTTGACCAAAACAATTTGGCGCCCACCGTGGGGCAAGTGGTGCTATTTTTACTAAAAATCTTTGTGAAATCGTTAATCGGTTTTCTATTTTCAAAACTTTTTGCCACATTGTTTACAATGGCCTCAAGATCAAACTTGAGCTCCTCCACTATGTCTGCTGCAACCTCTGCTACTACCGGTTCGGTGCTTCCACCACCTCCTCCAAGGATGCCATTTTCTTCATAACCTCAAGATGTTATCCCTACTCGGAGTGTTCAGGGATCTGCTCCCGTTTTAGCCTCTAATGATGAAATTCTAACTTTATTTGGAAGTGTGCAGGAACAAATGAGGCAGCAACAGGAAACTAACCAAATGCTATTAAGAGAAATATAACTCTTAAAAGCTAGCTCGAGTAGGCCTGCTGAAGAAACTGTCACTCCCATACAGCCCAGGGCTTTGAACTTCAGTTCCGCAGTTTACACTGAGGATAACAGGGGGAATATCGTCCCAAGCCATTCTCAGAATCATACCCCTGAGATACCCTCCTCGGTCAGGATGTCAACTGTGAGGAGTTCAGGATACGCTTCAGGATATGGCCAAAATCCTCAGACCGGTAATGTGTCAAATAATAATATTCTTGCTACTAACAACAATGGCTCTTTGCAGGATGCAGGTATGACGTCAACATTTACCAGGGAGCTCCAGAAATTGAAGGACATGATACCCAGTGTGTTTTGGTCAAAAAATCTAATGAGGATAATGCAACCAAACTCTTAGTTACGGGGTATGATGCTTGAAATGTGCAACAATGATAAGGATCACTTCAATGTAAATTGCACAAACGACACAAGGATTTATACGGGGAAAAAGCCCTTGATCAAGAGTTGATCTCCGGCACAAAAAACCCCGGGTGATGGAAACTACCGATCACCAAGCTCAAATAAATCAATAAATGTTTACAACTTCGGATAGTAACGAGCTAGGTACAAGGATCACTATAGTGAAATGTGTAAAAGTGAGTGAAAACTGTTAAGTGTTTGTCGAGAGCTTCAAGAGTGCGATTGTACGAGAGTGTGTGTAGCTGAAAATGGCTAAGTGTTCTAATTCTAGCTCGTCACCCCTTTAAAAATAGAAGTTAACTATAATAACAAACTATCCGACTTTTGTGCCAAGCTTCCACGTTCTCCACAACGTCCATTTCCAGTCAAACGTGTGCGAAATTCCCGTGGAATATTCCATAGTAACATTGCCAAGACCAAGTCAAGCTTATTACTCCTGCAAAATAATACGAAACATAAACAAACAATCGTTAGTATGAGGATCCTTAAGGTGATCCATGATCCTGATCCTGAAGCTCTTCTGAGGATCACTATCTGTAACAGAAGTAAGGATCTTTAATTAGGATAGCAAGTAAGGATCACTAATTGTTAGAAAATCCTCCCCTAACAATTGCCCCCAAAATATAAGGAGTGATATGTAAAATGAGCGAATTATATTTTCCTGATCTTATCCGCAACTAACTATCGTAAATATAGCCGTTATTGTAGAACTATCCGTTGCAATCATGACGTCACAGAAGTGACAACCCTGCACAATCATGATTATAAATAGGAGATATAGATAGGATCGATTGCATTTAAAATTTTAGAGATACTCCCTTTATAACTGCATTCCGAAGATAAACAGGTATTCTCTCTTCATCTCCTTCCTTCTTTTGCTCTGTTTTCCGTTTCTTTCCACCATTCTATCAAAGATGCTGCTCCGGAACTCCCCAGCTAAGGATCACCTGAAAAACAGCCCACTGAAAAGCCAGGGGATCATCGAAGATTCCATAAAAGAACGCTGCTGGTTCAACGATGCGCAGATTGATAGGATCCGCCACTGCTTCCCGGCGAACACCGTGATTAAGTCTTTTGATCCCAATGCCCTGAGTGATCATATTTCCGACAAATGGGTTGCTTTTCCTGTCACTCCGTTCACCATAGGCTATACATATCCTTTTCCAGCCTTCACCCAATCTTTCTTTTCCCTAACCGGCATCTCTTATATCCAAGCCATGCCGATGATCTGGAGGGTTTTGTACACCCTTGAAAGGATCATCGAGCAGGAAGGGATAGACCTAGGAATGTCAGAGCTGGGAGAGCTGTATGATCTTACTACCTTTGGTTCTCATCGTTATTTGTTTAAACGTAAACCTGGTGAGGAACACCCGATCTTCAAAGCTACCAAGAATGATGCTAACTGGAAGCGGCGTTTCTTTTTCGTCAGGAGAGATTCTATTGATGACGGAAAGGATCTACCTAAGAAATGGGCTACCCATGGTAGGGTGGAGGATCCTGAGAAGGATCACCAGAGAACTTTCTTTTGATATAAGGATCACTTATATATTTTTGCTTTCTTGTTATGCAGCTATCACCGTCTCACACCTCAGACTGTCTCCTGCTGCCAAAGAGAGACTCATCGCTTTCAAGAAACTTGATCCTGAAACAAGAACTTTCAAGACAACCACCCAGGATTCTCAGGAGGTATCCTCAGGCTCTGTCACGATGTCAAGTAAGTATCTTTGTTTAAAAATTTAAATAAATAGTGAAATATAAGTGAAGTAAGGATACTTATCTTGTTTTGGTTGTGTAGGTGCTGGAAAATCCACCAAGTCTGCTTCAAAGTTCAATGTCACCGATCTCACCACAGTCAGATCCTCCAAAAGAAAGGCTCCTACTAGTCCGACAGCTTCAGTCCCCAAGGCACCCCTCAAAGGAAAGGGAATCAAGAAGAGAAAGGCCTCTGAAGCTGAGGATCTGCAGGGTCTGCCTCTGATCCGTCACCAATTCCTCGAGTACTTCAACGATGTAAGGATCACTGTTTCTGCTCGTATATCCTGCTGACACATCCTGCTGATATATCCTGCTGATTTGAGGATCACTTGGTCCTGATCTTGTCTTTTATCCCCTTTGCAGAAATTCTCTGAGATTGAGGATTATGTTGGCCACGTTGAGGATCAGGATAGGAAGATTGCCGACCTCCAGCAGGTTGCATTGCTAAAGGACCTCAAAATTGCTGATCTTCAGAAGGAAGTCCGGGATGCCAAACAGGAGACGGCCAAGGTGCTGGTTAATGTTGACTATGAGAAGCATGAGATCACCGAAGACGCCAAAGTCTCTGCCGCCATAGCAATGTACAAGACCAAGCTGCAAATGGCCTTGGAAGCTCAGGATCCTACTTTTGACAAGAGCACCTGGGATGTGGAAGGCTGGAAGGCAAGGCTGGCTGAACTGGACGATGAAGAGGCTGAGGAGGTTGAAGAGATCCTGACGATTGAGGCTGGAGGTAAGGGTGAAGGTGGTGAAGCAAGTGGAGCTGGAGGTGGTAATGCAGCGAAGGTTTAGGCTGCATGAGTGGGCGATGATGGAAACTTCTAGACATAGCCGGAGCCCAATTTTTTAGTTTGATGGTTGTTTTGTTGAACAATTTGATGGTTTGTACTGAACAATATTTTTTAGGATTAAGGATCATGTATGATCCTTTGGACAATAGGCAGGATTGCAAATGGTGGAGGGATCCTCTGTTTGGGGGATGAAGCCATTGTGATCCTGCCGCCTTTATATTCCTGCACTACTTTTGAACCTATTATCATGGACACCCTTTACCTACCCCAGCGGACGGGCCACGTTTTGCTGGTAGATGCTCGGGGTAGGTAATTTTGACAACCTTTTAAGGGTTAACCTTTTGTTAATAAATAAAACCTTAATCTTTTGTCGCTTATCTTGTATTGTTATCCTTTTTGTCTCTTTAATTCTCAATTGTTTTAATGTACACTTATTGCATAAGCAATTTTGAATAAGTCAGATTGAAAATACTTAGGACATGATCCATGATCAAATATCCTATAGTTAAAGAGTCCCAAAAAGTAATATATTTTAAGGATCACAAGCTTAGTTGTCAAATTTTAAGGGTTATTAAAATAAACAATAATTAGAATTAAAAATAATTAAGGATCATACCTGAGGATCCAAGTTAGGATCCTAATCATAATCAGGATAACTATAAGATAAAACTTAGAGAGAAGTAAGGATCAAGGATCCCTAGTTGCTTATCTTCAGGGACCTGAAATAGAGCATAACTTGGGACTAAGCCAATATAAGATAAGAGTTAGCAACTGGGGACAAGCCCAAGGATAACTGGGGACAAGCCCATAGGATAACTGGGGACAAGCCCAAGGATAACTGGGGATAAGCCCAAGGATCGTATGTAAACTGGAGTATGGCCCTAACTGGTGACTATCCAAACTTAGTGACATGAAAATGTCAAAACCTTAGCTAACGTGAAAACGTTAGAAACCTTAGGAATGGATGTATGGTACGTCTACCATTATACGTAGGATCCTAAGTATAGCCAGTACAATGGAATTATCAGCCCCTAAAGCGAGTACTGGTCCCACTGCCTTGAACTATAGCAGGATCATCATGCGCTACAGGCGGAACTGGGGTCAAGCCCAAATAACTGGGGTTAAACCCAAAGGACGGATTGCTTCTGCAGATAACCAATACTTTGCTAAGGATTCCTGAACTTTCAAAACTTAAAATCACGTGAGAGATGGATAAAGGACACATGATCCTTATCCTTATATGAGAAAATAAGGAAATGAAATAGTTCAAGATTAGGACATTACCAAAGTAAGGATCACCGATACTTTAAGGATCCTTCAAGGATACCCCTAACGTAAGGATCATCTGTGCCATGAGGATCCTACTCACATGAAATATTTCTTCAAGTGGACAGCATTCCAAGCTCTTGGAAGCAAATCACCTTCCATGGTTAGCAATCTATATGCCCCCTTTCCTGCTTCAGCTTCAATCAAATAAGGGCCTTCCCATTTTGGAGCCAATTTTCCATCAGCAGGATTGGTGGTATTCTGAAATGCTTTCCTTAATACCATATCTCCAACTTGAAACTTCCTGATCCTGACATTTTTGTTGTAAGCACCAGCCATTCTTTGTTGATAACTGGTCATCCTTATCCTAGCCAGATCCCTGATTTCTTCAATAGTATCCAGGTCTTGAGCCAAGTTCTCATCATTTTCTTCAGGATCACGAGTACTTGTTCTAGCAGTTGGAACCACCATTTCTGTTGGGATCACTGATTCCGCCCCAAATACCAAAGAGAATGGCGTTTGACCAGTGGCATTCTTAGGGGTTGTCCTATCAGCCCAAAGTACATAAGGTAGTTCTTCTGCCCATTTCCCTTTCTTGGATCCAAGCTTCTTCTTCAAATTGTTGATGATGATCTTGTTGGATGATTCTGCTTGACCATTAGCTTGTGGGTGGACTGGTGTTGATGTTATCATCTTAGTCCCCCAGCTGTCACAAAAGTTAGTGGTTCTGCCCCCAATAAATTGGGAACCATTATCACATATAATTTCAGAAGGAATTCCAAATCTAGTTATAATATTTCTTTTAATGAAGGATATAACTTCCTTTTCTCTGACTTGGGCAAAAGCTTCAGCCTCTATCCACTTGGAGAAGTAATCAGTCATAGCAAGCATGAATACTTTTCCACCAGGTGCCTTAGGGAGCTTACCAACTATATCCATACCCCATCTCATAAATGGCCAAGAGGAGGATATAGGATGCAAAAATTCAGCTGGTTGATGAAGGATGTTGCTGTGTCTCTGACAAGGATCACATCTCTTAGCATACTCCACAGCATCTCTCTTCATGGTTGGCCAATAGTATCCTGTCCTCAGGATCCTCGAGAATAATGCTCTGCCCCCAGTGTGGTTTCCACAATCTCCTTCAAGGAAGTCTTTTAAAACTTCTTGGATTTCAGGATCCTCAATGCATCTCAAGTATGGTCCTGCAAGAGATCGTCTATACAACATATTATTTAAAATTGTGAATTGAGATACCTTAATTTTGAAAGCCCTAGGGTTTTCTCCTGTAGGAATCTCTCCATGTTGTAAGTATCTCATGATTGGTGAGATCCATGATCCTGATCCTGAATGGGATTGAGTATCCTCACTAGGGATAATTGCAGAATTCCTTCCTATCTCCATAGCCACATGATCCTCGATAGCCGGGGTCAGGATATGGATAATAGGGATCTTGATATCCTCCGGGATCTTCAAAGATGATCCTAAGTTAGCCAATGCATCAGCTTCTGTATTTTCTTCCCTTGGTACCTGTGTCAAACTAAAGGAAACAAAGGAGAGTGCCAATTTTTTGACTATCTCTCAAGATACCTGATCCCCATATGCTTAGCAATTTGCAAACCAGCAATTAAGGCTTCATATTCAGCCTCATTGTTAGTGGTTTGGAACTCACAAGCTATAGAGTGGGGTATTATGTCCCCCTGTGGTGATTTTAGTTGTATTCCAAGCCCTGTGCCTTTGACATTTGAGGATCCATCAGTATAGAGTATCCAAGGATCCTTGGTCTCCTCTAGCTGCTGGACTTCTAACTCAGCTTCTTTTTGTAAATCACTACTGAAATCAGCCACAAAGTCAGCTAATGCTTGGGATTTGATGGCTGTCCTAGGCTCATATCTTATATCATAGGCACTAAGCTTCACTGCCCACTTAGCCATCCTTCCTGACATCTCTGGTTTCCTGAGGACATTCTTAATTGGAAAATTAGTTTTAACAACAATAACATGAGTTTCAAAATAATGTCTCAACTTAGTGGATGCCATAATTAATGCAAGAATAAGCTTTTCAAGGTGTGAATACCTGGATTCGGGGTCAAGTAAACTTTTACTTACATAATAGACAGGATGTTGTGTACCTTCGTGATCCTTAACAAGGACCGCACTTACTGCTTTTGAGGATACTGCAAGATATAAGGATAGCACATCGCCTTTTTCTGGTTTCATCAAGGCCGGGGCTGAGGATAGGTAATCTTTGAGAGCTCTTAAGGCATTTTCATGCTTCTCCGTCCACTCAAATTTCTTGTTCTTCCTTAGGATATCATAGAATTCTTTGCACTTCTCTGAGGATTTGGATATAAATCTGTTCAAAGCTGCTATCCTGCCTGTTAGCCTTTGGACATCCTTAGCATTGGCCGGAGATTTGATGTTCACTATTGCTTTGATTTGTTCCGGGCTAGCTTCAATGCCTCTCTTTGTCACCATATATCCTAAGAATTTACCTGCTTTAACACCAAAGTGACATTTTGAAGGATTAAGTTTCATGTTATATTTGTCAAGGATATCGAATGCTTCCTCCAAGTCCCTTAGGTGATCCTCAGCTTTTATGGATTTTACCACCATATCATCTATGTAAACCTCCATAGTTTGTCCAATCTGATCCTTGAACATCATATTCACCAGCCTTTGATAAGTTGCACCTGCACTTCTTAGTCCGAACGGCATAGCAATATAGCAATATATACCAGTTGGAGTCATGAAGGTTGTATCCTCTTGATCGGATGGTTCCATTTGGATTTGTTGAAATCCGGATGAAGCATCCATAAAAGTTAACAGTTCATGACCCGCAGTTGCATCCACCATGGAGTCAATGTGGGGTAATGGGAAAGGATCCTTGGGACATGCCTTATTTAAATCTGTAAAATCGACACATACCCTCCACTTTCCGTTTTTCTTTTGAACAACAACCACATTGGCCAACCATCTTGGATACTTGACCTCTCTAATCATACCTGCCCGGAGCAATTTCTCTACCTCTTCCTGGATAATGGCATTTCTTTCTGGTGCAAATTTCCTTCTCCTTTGATGGATCGGTTTGAAGGACCTATCAATGCCAAGTTTGTGAGTGATTACATCTTTAGATATACCTGTCATGTCTTTGTGTTTCCATGCAAAGGTAGTCTTTCTCCTTTTGAGGAAGGATACGAGGTCTTCTTTCATTTCGCCAAGGATCCCTGATCCGATATAGATTTTAGATTCAGGATCATGAGGATCCATGAGGATTTCTACCACATCCTGCTCTCTTGCCTCCAAGACATCCCTTGGAGGATACTTTGATTGCTATTGCTCCCTTGACTTCGAGGCTGGTTTCATCGATGAAGTATAGCAATTCTTAGCCTCCTGCTGATCACTATCAATCTTGACTATTCCCCAAGGACTGGGGAGCTTCACACATTGATGGTAAGTTGATGGGACTGCCTTCATATCGTGTATCCAGGGCCTGCCAAGGATAACATTACAACAAGATAAACAGTCAATAACACAAAATTTTTGATAAGAATGTAGGCCTTCGATGTATATTGGGAGCTTAATGTCCCCCAGAGTATTCTTAGTTTCGCCACTAAATCCTACGAGCACGGAGGATCTTGGTATGATATCTGATTCAGGGATACCCATCTTCTTTAGGACATCAAGCTGGATAATGTTCACTGAGCTTCCTCCGTCTATAAGGATCCCGCGGACAAAATGGTTAGAAATGAAAAGAGTAATAACTAAACCATCGTGATGAGGATCCTGGATATCAACACGATCATCCTCATCAAAGGTTATGACTTTTCCTTCAGAGACGCTTGATGTTCGAACGGGTCTTTCTCCACTATCCATCTTAGTTTCCTTTGCATGCATTTTAGCTGCTGAGAAGGATGTGCCACAAATGTCTGATCCTCCAGAAATAAAGTTTATTACTTGTGTATCTGCTGGAGGGGCTGGAGCCTTCTCAGGGATCCTTTCAGGATCCTGAGTCCTTGACTTTTTCGACCCAACAATTCTTTTAGATGCCCTTTGCTCAACAAGTATCCAATTTCCTTTCTCAGTGCAATGCATTCTTCTGTAAGATGCCCAAAATCTTCATGGTATGCGCACCACTTTGATTTATCTTTGGTTGCAGCTGGTCTATCATTTTTTCTGGGCCATCTAGCTTTATCACCTAGATTCTGCATCGCAAGGATTAGTTCATTATTATCAACAGAGAAACAATACTCAGAGATTGGAGGATAATCCTCATCATCCTCTTCCTGATCAACAGCATGCACGTTCTAGTTATCAGATCTGTTATAGGATCTGAACTTGTTGTTCCTGAATGAGGATCCTTGCTTATCCTGCTTTGAGGATCCTGCTAACCTCTTCTGGATCCTTTTGTCATCCTCTAGCCGGATGAACCTAAGTGCCCGGGTTCTTACCTCATCTAGGTTCCTGCATGGTGTCATAACAAGATCATCATAGAACAATGAATCCCTAAGCAATCCCATTTTAAAGGCCTCAACAGCCGTGGCTATATCCAAGTTGGGAATGTCTAAGGATTCTTTACTGAATTTGGTAATGTAATCCCTTAATGATTCATTATGACCCTGGGTTATCCTATATAGATCACTAGTTAATCGTTCAAATTTTCTACTACAAGAAAACTGATTATTAAATAGGTTAACTAGATTAGCAAATGAGGTAATAGAGTAGGGGGGAAGACTTAGCAGCCATTTGAGAGCTGGTCTAGTAAGAGTGGATCCGAATCCCTTGCACAGACATGCTTCCTTTAACCTTTCTGGGATTGGATTGATCTCCATCCTCTCCCTGTATTGTGCTATGTGTTCTTCAGGATCCGTCGAACCATCATACAGCTTCATAGTTGGGACATGGAACCTCTTGGGTATCTCAGCATCACAGATTGGTGGTGCAAAACGAGATATCTTGTGGCTCCCATCTGCAATCTTTGGGATAGGTTTGACCACTCCTGGAACACTTGATATCATATCCTTCAACTTTTGCAATTCTCTGGCCATGGCATGATTGATACCTGGATCCTGCATAAGGCCATGGTTAGTAGTATAAGAATTATTAAAAGTGTTACCTCCCATTGGATTCAAATTAGGAAGAATGGATGTTAATCCATATTGTTGGGGCTCTGGAATGATCGAAGGACCAGTAGAAGCATTGGTCTGCATTGGAATAAAATCTCCCTGATGGACATCTGAACTTCCTGTTTGCAAACTCCTCAAGGATCATGGCAACTGGAAGGATCCCTGAAACTGGGACGATCCTGGAACAAAGGAGGATCCTTGAACCTGGAATGATCCTGGAACAATGGAGGATCCTTGAACCTGGGACGATCCTGGAACAAAGGAAGATCCTTGAACCTGGGACGATCCTGGAACAAAGGAAGATACTTGAACCTGGGATGATCCTGGAACAAAGGAAGATCCTTGAATCTGGGATGATCCTGGAACAAAGGAGGATCCTTGAATCTGCTGCGCTCCTGAGTATCCTCCTGAATTCATGAGGGATCCCATATGCTGAGGATAGGTTCCTGATGGCTGGAAATATGAACCTGATGCCTGGGTCACTGTTGTTGTTCCGTAGTGCACTCCTTTCGGTCCACCCACATATTGAACATCTGGAACCACTGATGGCTGAGATGTAATCACCGGAGTATCAAAATTCAAAGATTTGGCCACCAGTGGGGAATGATCCTCTGCCGTTTTCTTTTGTTTCTTGAGATCTCCGATTTCTTTGAGAATCCTTTCATTGGTCTTATCATGTTGCTGTATATGATCTTTCATCTGCAAAATCAAAGTAAACATGTCACTAGTAGTGGGAGTGTAAGAAGCAGAAGAAGTTGGAGGTTTGGAGAAAATGGGAGTTGGTTTCTTCTCGGCATTTTTCTGAGGTCCAGAAGGTGGTGGAGGCAAAGGTGGAATGCCCTGAGATGAATTGACCGCAGACATTGGAGTAGAGGTATTCTTCAATGATGAAGCCATGTATTTGTATGCAATGAACCGGAATGAATGAAATGAACAAAATTTCTCAGAATTGAAGCACCAATTGCCCCACGGTGGGCGCCAAACTGTTTTGGTCAAAAAATCTAATGAGGATAATGCAACCAAACTCTTAGTTACGGGGTATGATGCTTGAAATGTGCAACAATGATAAGGATCACTTCAATGTAAATTGCACAAACGACACAAGGATTTATACGGGGAAAAAGCCCTTGATCAAGAGTTGATCTCCGGCACAAAAAACCCCGGGTGATGGAAACTACCGATCACCAAGCTCAAATAAATCAATAAATGTTTACAACTTCGGATAGTAACGAGCTAGGTACAAGGATCACTATAGTGAAATGTGTAAAAGTGAGTGAAAACTGTTAAGTGTTTATCGAGAGCTTCAAGAGTGCGATTGTACGAGAGTGTGTGTAGCTGAAAATGGCTAAGTGTTCTAATTCTAGCTCGTCACCCCTTTAAAAATAGAAGTTAACAATAATAACAAACTATCCGACTTTTGTGCCAAGCTTCCACGTTCTCCACAACGTCCATTTCCAGTCAAACGTGTGCGAAATTCCCGTGGAATATTCCATAGTAACATTGCCAAGACCAAGTCAAGCTTATTACTCCTGCAAAATAATACGAAACATAAACAAACAATCGTTAGTACGAGGATCCTTAAGGTGATCCATGATCCTGATCCTGAAGCTCTTCTGAGGATCACTATCTGTCACAGAAGTAAGGATCATTAATTAGGATAGCAAGTAAGGATCACTAATTGTTAGAAAATCCTCCCCTAACACAGTGTACCTGGAGTGGTCCACCCAATTCCGGAAGTATCCCAAGACAGCCACAGGATATCCCGCTTTGCATATCCTATCTGTGATGCTGAAATCCCAAAAAGATTTCAGACTCCCAACATGAAGCTGTATGATGGGACTACGGATCCTGAAGAGCATATTGCCCAGTATAGGGAAAGAATGGAGATTAACCCTATCCCTCCGGAGCTCAAGGAAGCATGCTTGTGCAAGGGTTTTGGGTCTACCCTGACAGGATCAGCCTTAAAATGGCTATTAAATGTCCCTCCTCACTCAATTACTTCGTTTTCTCAATTGGTTAATTTATTTAATAGTCAGTTTTCTTGCAGCCAGAGTTTTGAGAAACTAACCAGTGATCTTTACAGGATAACTCAAGGGCCTCAGGAATCCTTGAGGGATTATGTGAACAAATTCAGTCGAGAATCCTTGGATATCCCACATCTTGATGTTGCAACAGCTGTGCAAGCTTTTAAGATGGGGTTGCAAAAGGATTCTCAGTTTTATCAGGATCTTGTAATGAATCCCTGCAGGAATCTCGACGAAGCTCGTAACAGGGCTTTGAGATATATCCGTTTGGAAGATGACAAGAAGATGCAGGAGAGGATGAATTCTACCTCAACCTATGAATCAACTAACAGGAAATCAGAATCCTCATATAAGCCATATCGCTCCAAGCCATATGGCAGAAATGATAACAAGAAAGTGAATGATGTTGAAGACGAGGATCCTGAAGAATATCCTGACTTATCTGAATACTGCTTTTCTGTTAATATACCTGAGTTAATGTATGCTATGCAGGGTTTAGGGGACAAAGCTAGGTGGCCTCGAAAGAACCAGCAGAAAGCTGATTGGAAGGATAAATCTAAATGGGGTGCCTTCCATGAAGACTTCGGACATATGACCGAGGATTGCATTGCTTTAAGGAAGGAGATAAGTTACCTGTTAAGCAAGGGCTATCTGAAGGACCTGCTGGGAAGAAAGAAGAATAAAGGGCAGGATCCCGAGAAGGATCCTGAACGAGCAGCATCACCCCCAGCAGAAGCCAAGATAATTAACTTTATTTCAGGAGGATCCGACATTTGTGGGACTTCGTATTCGGCGGCTAAGAGACATGCAAAGGAAGCTAAGAGTGAAAGGGGAGACAAACCAATCAGGATGACTACCCTCACAACTGATAAAGTGATCACTTTCGATAGTGATGACAGGGATACTGTTCAGGATCCTCACCATGATGCTTTGGTAATAACATTATATGTGGCTAACCATTTTGTACGCAGGATACTGGTAGACAACGGTAGTTCTGTCAATATAATTCAGCTGGAAACATTGAAAAGGATGAATGTATCTCCGATGGACATTACTTCGAAGTCCACTGTGCTCGTTGGTTTCAGTGGAGAAGCTAGAAATACTGTAGGAGAGATAAAGTTACCGGTATACGTTGAAGGGGTTAACTCGATACAACGCTTCTGTGTGATGGACTCCTTATCCTGCTATAACATCATACTAGGAAGACCATGGATTCACGATATGAAGGCTGTGCCATCAACATATCACCAATGCATCAAGATCCCTACCCCTTGGGGAGTTGTCAAGGTTGAAAGTGATCAGCAGGAGGCGAAAGAATGCTACTCATCCTCAATGAAATCCTCAACCAAGCCTAATCAAGCATAGCAATTAAAGATGCGGGCCTGGGATACCTTGGAAGCTTCGGAGTAGGATGTGAAGAAAATTATCCTGGATCGGGATAATCCTGATATCTCGGTGCTCGTAGGAACCAATATCCCTCAGGATATTGAAGAGCAGTTGACTAACTTTTTGAAATGCAGGATGTCGACGTTTACATGGAAGCATGAGGATATGACAGGTATATCCAAAGACGTTATCACTCACAAACTTGGAATTGACAGATCATTCAAGCCTGTTCAGCAAAAACGAAGGAAATTTGCTCCTGAGCGCAATACGATTATCCAAGAGGAAGTTGAAAGACTGTTGAAGTCCAGGATGATCAGAGAAGTCAAGTTCCCAAGGTGGTTGGCAAATGTGGTCGTAGTGCAGAAGAAAAATGGGAAATGGAGAGTCTGTGTAGATTACACAGACCTGAATAAGGCTTGTCCTAAAGATCCGTTCCCCCTTCCTCATATCGATGCAATGGTGGATGCTACTGCTGGGCATGAAATGTTAACGTTCATGGACGCATCCTCAGGATTTCAGCAGATTCAAATGGAGCCTTCGGATCAGGAGGATACTGCTTTCATGACACCAACAGGTATATATTGCTATACTGCTATGCCTTTCGGTTTGAAAAATGCAGGTGCAACATACCAGAGATTAGTGAACATGATGTTCAAAGATAAGCTGGGGGACACCATGGAGGTATATATTGACGATATGGTGGTGAAATCTAAAAAGGTTGAGGATCACCTCCAGGATATCAAGGGAGCATTTGATATCCTGGATCAGTATAACATGAAGCTGAATCCTGCTAAGTGCCATTTCAGAGTGGGGGCAGGAAAGTTTCTTGGATATATGGTGACGAAAAGGGGAATAGAGGCAAGCCCGGAGCAGATTAAAGCTATCCTGGATATAAAATCGCCCTCGAATATGAAGGATGTACAACGGTTAACAGGACGAGTAGCAGCATTGAACAGATTTATTTCGAGATCCTCGGAAAAATGCAAGGAATTCTATGATATCCTCAAGAAGAATAAGAAGTTCGAATGGGGAGCAAAGCATGAAGCAGCCTTGCAGGATTTGAAGCGATATCTCTCAACTGCACCTCTATTGATGAAGCTTGAGAATGGTGAACCACTATCCCTATACCTCGCTGTATCAGGGAATGCTGTAAGTGCTGTTCTTATTAAGGATCATGAAGGCCAGCAGTATCCTGTTTATTATGTTAGTAAAAGTTTGTTGGATACTGAAACTAGATATTCTCATTTAGAAAAATTGATACTAGCATTAGTTATGGCATCAACAAAGCTTAGACATTACTTTGAGACACATAGAATTCATGTTAAAACAAATTATCCTGTCAAAAATGTGCTTAGGAAACCAGAGATGTCAGGCAGGATGGCCAAGTGGTCAGTAAAGTTAAGTGCTTATGATTTAGTATATGAACCTAGAAATGCCATAAAGTCTCAGGCTTTAGCTGACTTTGTGGCTGATTTCAGTAGTGACATTCAGGATGAGGTAGACCTAGAAGTTCAACAGTTAGGAGAATCCTCAGGATCCTGGACATTATATACTGATGGTGCATCTAATGTAAGAGGAGTAGGATTGGGAATACTACTAAAATCGCCACAGGGGGACATATTACCCCAGGCTATTAGGTGTGAATTTCCTGCCACTAATAATGAGGCAGAATATGAGGCATTAATTGCAGGATTAGAGTTGGCTAAGAATATGAGTATCAAGAATTTGCAAGTATATGTTGACTCCTTGTTAATTACTAACCATTTTAATGGATCCTATGCAGTCAAGGGTGAGAAATTAATCGAATACCTCGATATTCTCAAAAAATTAGCAGGATATTTCGATGTTTTTACACTTGAACAGGTACCAAGGGAGGATAATGCTGAAGCAGATGCCTTAGCAAATCTGGGATCATCGATCAGGATACCAGAAGGGACCCGAATACCGATATTACATATCCTGTATCCTGCAACGAATCCTCAGGATAAAGAAGTAGCGGGTATTCAGGAACCTGGAGCAGAATATACTGAAAATGATCCTAGATCTTGGACGGCTCCAATTATAAAATATCTCAAGGAAGGAGATATCCCCGGAGATGAAAATCCTAAGGCATTTAGGATGAAGGTATCACGATTCACTATCATAAATAATGCTTTATACAATAAATCTCTTGCAGGACCGTATTTGAGATGCTTGGAGGATCCTGAAGCCAAAGAAGTACTTCAGGATATACATGAAGGGGATTGTGGTAACCATACTGGGGGCAGGTCATTATTCTCAAAAGTATTAAGGATAGGATATTATTGGCCGACAATGAGGAGAGATGCCACAGAATATGTTCGAAGATGTGATGCATGTCAAAGACATGGTAACATACTGCATCAGCCTGCTGAACCATTATATCCTATTGTTTCCCCTTGGCCATTTATGAAGTGGGGTATGGATATAGTGGGAAAGCTTCCGAAGGCTCCAGGAGGGAAGGTTTTTATGTTGGCAATGATAGATTATTTCTCCAAATGGGTTGAAGCCGAGGCATTTGTCTAAGTCAGGGATCAAGAAGTAGTATCCTTCATAAAGAGAAATATCCTAACCAGATTCGGAGTACCAGCCGAGATAATCTGTGACAATGGTTCTCAGTTTATAAGCAAGAGAACTACTGACTTTTGCAAGAGTTGGGGAATCAAAATGATAACATCTACTCCGGTACATCCTCAAGCGAATGGACAAGCAGAATCCTCAAACAAGATAATTGTCAATAACTTAAAGAAGAGACTTGGAGCCAAAAAAGGAAGATGGGCAGAAGAATTACCCTTTGTTTTGTGGGCTGATAGGACAACGGTAAAGAATGCAACAGGCCAAACCCCGTTTTCCTTAGTATTTGGAGCAGAAGCAGTGATCCCGACAGAAATGGTGGTACCTACAGCAAGATCCAACCTCTGGGATCCTGATAAGAATCCTGAAGTCCTATGCCAGGAGTTGGATACTATTGATGAGACAAGAGATGCAGCAAGGCTGAGGATGGCAACATATCAACAAAGAATATCCAGAGCATATAACAAGAATATTAGGACCAAAAGATTTAAGGTTGGAGATTGGGTGTTAAGAAAGGCTTTTCAGAATACTACTAATCCTGCCGATGGCAAGCTAGCTCCAAAATGGGAAGGGCCATATGAAGTTGAATCAGAAGCAGGGAAAGGAGCATATAGACTCAAGAATATGGAAGGGGATATGCTACCGAGATCTTGGAATGCTATACACCTCAAGCTTTATTTCAAGTGAGTTTAGAATTTAATTTCTAACTCAGGATGGTATGAATTCTACCTTTTTTAAATATGTTTGGTTTAATTTATTCTTTGAAACCCAATACTAACTTAAGCATCGGAGGGGTGTTAGCCAAGCTAACACCCACCTTAGTTTAAAGATGTTTTACAGTATATGCCTTGGGATATAGCTCCAGGATGCTCACTCAGGATACTTCAGAAGATTAGAGGATTGGCCCCCTCTCTCACGTACAAGGGATCCTGATCCCTTCACAGGTTTAAAGGTGTTCACCTTTCTTTCGAATTGGGTTTAAACACCCCACCTGGAGCGCAAGTTATTCGGGAATAGTTCAAGGTGGCGGGACCAGTCCATGTAAAAGTGGTTGACAATTTCGTTGTTGTTGGCTATGTTCTGAATCCTAAAGGTATATGAGGATTGATCACCCTCTCTCACGAAAGGGTATTTTCATACTCTCTAAGGTTTAAAGGTTTTCACCTTTCTAAGTCTTGGAGTTTATACACTCCCGCCTGTAGCGCATGAAAATTTGGGATTCCCCCCGGAATTCAAGGGATTTATTTCCAGAACATTCTTGGGTTTTACCCCTATAACATGAAAAATTATCTATACAACGGGGATTGATATCCAGGAGATTTCTAAGTATTTGAAGACATTGTACACAGGGGACATTCCTACCAAGGCAATGATGTAAAGCTCAAAGGATAAGGCTCGGAACTAATGCACTAAGGGTCTCAGACAGGGGACATCTTCATTGGAAAAGTTGCAAAGGGATTGAGGTTTGATAATAGGATTATACCCTATTCCTGGTATGATCTTTCCTTTGTAAACATCGTTTAAGTTTTTGATAATACTGTGTTTGGTAAAAGGTTAAATATCCTGATATATTCTCAAAATATATTTTCAAAATACTTTTCAGGATATTTGATTAAGATATATGAAACTGGTACTAGTTTGAATCTTTAATTAAGCAAGTATCGTTATAATAGGTTATCTTTTAATTTTCTCTAAAGGTGATTGAATTAACAAAAGCTTTGGTAATATATCACTGACTATATTTTGGAAAACTAAGGTCTATAATAAGAAAGACAGAAAGTGATAGCAAGAAAAATGGAAGATGAAATTACTGGAAATTGTAGGATCGGTTTGCGACCCGAACGAGTCGTTCAGAAGAGATTTATCAGTTTCAGAGGCGGAAACTAAGAAACTGATTGCGAAACAACTTGCGTATCACTTTAACACTGATTATATTGATATACTATCGTTTACAATCAGTCCTCACACCGGCAGCACCTCGGTATGGAATTTCAGAAACCTTTACAAATGATTTAGCTTGAAGGCTATTTATAGTGGTGTTGATTTAGCTTGAAATGACACATGCCACTTTCAAGGGAAATCAACATGTTAATTTAGCTTGAAACTGTCAAGTGACACTTTCAAGGGAAATCACCACGTTCAAGCTAAATTACCTTAAAAACATTCTAAAACCTCTTAGACTCTCGTATAACAAGATCTAATCTAACAATTCTAATCTGAGACTCGACATAAGACGAAGACGACAGATGAATGCACCAACAGACTCCCCCTTAGATGTTGACGAGTCTTAAATGTCGAGTATTCTCAATCTTCAGTCTTTATCGGTCTTTTTTCTTTCTTAGCATAAACCAGGATCTTCTCTTTGGCTCTAACCTCGTCAGACTCCCCCTCTCATCATGATGGGATCGCCGTCTGGAATTAGCTATCACCTTGAGATTAATCCCTGGCTTTATCTCTGTTTAAGCTCATTTCTTGCACACATTTTCTCATCACAACATAAGTTTTCACTTAAATCAATAAGAAAAACTTGCTAGAAATAGTTACATCAAGTTCAAATTAATGACCCTGATTAACTAAACTCAATTTCTTTTTCAAATCAAAAATTTTCAATTCTACATTTAAAACCAACCCTGTTCATCATGTTCATCACTTGGAATTTTGAAAATCAGCTCTTCAACATCAGTTGTCGAAAATCTTTTTGTATTTTATCAAAATTTTATGCTAAAACACACTAAAATCTTTTTGGATTTTTGATTGTAACAGAAATGCAATAAAGAAATATTTACAGACAATATTTTTGTGAGTTTGTGTAAGAGGATCATATCAGTTTATGTGACCAATCACTAGCACCGTTAAGCTTTTAATCGTTTTAAGTTCTAAACGATTCACGTAGATTGACGATATTGTTGTCCACTTAAGCTCAATCTAAAAACTTTCGAAATGCTTACCGATACGTTAAGATATATTAATTTTGCACTAAGTTCTTATGGACCCCACGATCTCAGCATATCCCCTCATCATGCAATACACTGACTCAAGTAATGCCTTTAAACTTTTATCAACTGTGATTTGTGCGAAAATAAAGCAGAATGTTTAAACATTAACAATCAGGTCGATACTTCCGTATACGCAGAGAAAGTCCAATGTTTAAACAAAATAAGAAAATAAAAATAAGTTGAAGTTGTTTAGGCTTTAACCACCAGGTCGATACTCCCGTATACGCAGAGGTGATCCAAAGCTTAAACGAAACACCAAAGAAAATAAAGCAGAACGTTTAGGCAACAACATCCAGGTCGATACTCACGTATACGCAGAGGATGTCCGATGCTTAAACAAAATAAAGAAATAAAACAAGTTTAAATCTTTGCAAAATAAAATGCACAATCACAGCGACTTTTCAGCAAAGTTGTGAAAGTTCACAAACTTAACCAGTTTTATGCCTTTCGACAATCAGCGATTACTGAGTAGGTACACAGTCAAGAAGGACAAAACTAAGTACTATGCTTTCGACCATGTTTCCCACTAGAACTAGGCTTTTTCATTTAGGTTTGTATCATTCTCGCAAATCTACTAGTCTAGCTGAGCCTACCGTCACATCTTTAGTGAGACCGTTTATCACATTATAACTTTCCATTTCTTTAGCGTGCTGTGACAGTCCAACTGATCTACTATCATTTCCTCTTTTTTACAACAAAACTCATTTTTGAATTTTATCATGTTTTTGGCTTTTTCAAATTTTCAAATGTTTTTGGATTTTCTAAAAATTTACTCCCCCTAAAATGCAAACACATTTTAGGAAATTTGAAAACAAACTGTACAAGAAACATGACAACTGATATCGAATCACTTCAATTCGCCATCCACTTGGCATAAACAATCAGAACTCCCCCTCACAACAAACTATTTTCCCATTGATTTCAAAACACTTAAATTTGTTTTAATCAAATGGTTTTTCCGGAAAATAAGTTTTGTTGACTGATTTTAACCATTTGTGGGTTAGGGGATAAACTCATCATTTTGTTTCTCAACCACTTGTAGAAAATCAGATACAACTTAATGTCCCTGATTTACCACTTATAAGATCATTTCAATTCAACTTCTGAACCACTTGTAAAAATCACAACCATACAACTTAAACCTGCTTTTCAACCAATTTACCATCTTTTGGTTGAATTCTCAAGGTGCCGATTCCTACTCCTCGCTTACAAAGCTGGGAGTTCCGGCAAGTCCTGCAAAACTTCTCAAAAACACATTATACAAACATGATAAAGAATGATGCCGATTCATGATCCACGATTACCAACTTGGGATCTCCGGCAAGTCAGGTTTTTCTATTTAAACAGATTCACCCAAGCCTGACGGTCCTTGGGTGATTTCGAATTCTTGTTCAACAATGGTGGAAAATTTGCATCATCCATTGTTAAACCTGAATTTTCCATTTTTACCTCAACCAATGGCTCCTCTGGCTTTGACGAACCAGAATCATTGCCTGCACATGGCTTGTCTGACTTTGACCTGTCAGATTCATCGCCTGAAGGTGGCTTGTCTGACTTTGATACGTCAGATTCATCGCCGACCATTTTCTTCTTTTTCTTATCTTCTTTCGTCCTCAGATTTGTATCCGATGAATTCGTATTGCTTGACTTTGCCATCGAGGAAGTCGATTCATCAGAACTCTTATTTTTACCAACAGATGAACCCGAGGACAAGATCTTCTCTAGATACTCTCTAGCCTTCTTTCTCTTCTTCCTCAGTCTGTCTTTCTGCCCCTGAGAAAGTTTCACTTTCGTTTCTTGAACTTTAGGTTCTTGAACCTTCTGTTCTTTGGGCTTGACATTGACTGATTTCTTTGCCATCTTCTGAGAATTAACCCTCAATCTTTCATTTGATCTCCTTGGGCAATCTCTGGCAATGTGGCCAATGATGTTGCAGTTAAAACATCTTCTTGACTCAAACCTCCAACTCTGGCAGTTAACAACAATGTGTCCTTGATAACCGCATCTGTAACACACTCTGTTATCGTACCAATCACCATTTTCACACCAGATGCTCAGATCATAGCATTGTTTGGATTGGTGATATTCCTTCCTCATGTTTGCTGGATTTGGCTTTTGAGCACTGTGGTCCGACCTGCACCACTTATTGCCAACAATTTTAGATTTTTCATTTTTCGATTTTTGTAATTTTTCATTGCGATTGGATGATCGATCTGATGAGCTTTTATTATCTTTTTGAACATTTTTCAAAATTTTCTCTTTTTGTTTTTGTTCCACTTTCTTCTTCAAAGATTTTTGCTTAGAGCATTCTTCCTTTTCAGTTGATTGTGGAACAGTTTCTTGAAACTTTTCTTTTAATTTCAAAAACAATTTTTGTTTTTCGAATTTTTTATTTTCATCATCAGATTTCTCATCACAATCTTCAACTTTGACTTTATCAAAGTTTGTGACATTGTCACTTATTGGAACATAATTTAAAGGTTTTGGGCAAGGAATAGTTGAAGTACTCACAAAAACCTTCAACTTTTCTTCCCATTCATTGATTTTCTTTTGAGCACATTCTGCCTCTTTCTCAAGTCGAATAATCTTTTCAAGATGAGAATTGATTTCAATTTGTTTTTCAAGATTGTTTTTACCAAACATATCTCTCTCATCTTCTAAAATCTTTATTTGACTTTGAAAATCTTTCTCAATTTTTAATTTTTCATTTTCAAAATCTTTTTCTTTCAAAATTTTGTTTTCTAATGTCAAACTGTCCAAACCACTCAACAGTTTGACATTTTCAGATTTCAACTTCTCAAAATTTCCCTGTAAATCCAGAATCTGTTTTACATCAGTTTGCTTCTCATCTTTCAACTTCTCGACTTCCGATTTCAATTTTTCCACATCCTTCAATAGTTTGCCATTGTCAGCCTCAAGTTTATCACATTTCGAGCAACCTGAGTCAGAACTTGAGGATTCAATCTTCACAGATTCTTCATTCTTTTGAACTTGCTCTGTCTCCATCTTGTATGTTCCTGCACAAAAGATTTTAACGAAGTCAAGAGGATTCATATTCTCATCGATATAACAACCCCTCTTCATATCGTATTTCATAACATCTTTTGCACTAAGACACACACAGACTCTTTTGTTCAGTTCTACAACCACACCCAAATTTAATTTTTTTCAAATTATTTTCTATCCTATTCAACAACCCTCTCTTTTTCTCTTCATTATCATTCATATGTGTTGTAAGTTTACTGATGAATTTACTTAAAGATAATTTTGAAAAACTAGAATTCTTTCTTAGATTTTCCAAAAAATCATCCCATTCAACTGGTAATCCATTAGCAAACTTTGATACTATTTCAGCTTCTGATATCATTATCTTGTTTTCTTTCAAATGGTCAATCAAACAATCAAATCTCTTCTCCAAATCATCTAATTTTTCATCTTTCTTACACAGAAAATATTCGAACCGGTTAACCCAAACATTCTTAGACAAATTCTGATAAGAACTACTGAAATATCCTCGATACCAGTCATTTATCCTTTTAAGATTATTGTTTTCTTGTTCATCAAAGATCATTGCCATTTTTCTAACAATCCCGACAAAATTTCTCACAAAAACACACTTTCACTTGTTCCGAGTATAAAGTGGGTTGCACTAAACAATGATTGGGCCGATCAATATTCAAGTCACATGTGCCGCAAAAACCACCAACTGTTACACAATTGAACCAACTATTTAGATCAAAACAATTATCTATTTCACCTAATTTTCACAATTAAAGCATCACATGACAAATGTATAAAAATAGCCGACAACAATCACATGCAAACAATTACTTTCAACTTATCCTATTTAACTTCAAAGTCCACTAAACGACATTTTCAAACATCACATAATTTTTTTTAATGAACCGACAATGTATATGAGAAGATCACATGCAAACTAATATCAATTTACGAGACCTGGGACTAACACATATCACATGATCACTTATGCTATTTGACCAAGAATTAAAAGCAGTCAACACTTTGTTTACTCAATTCTGATTGTTCACATGCACTATGCCCGACAACTATTATCAAACCAGGCAACCTGAACTTCAATTTACAAGACCCGACAAGTTAATGTCACATGAATTTGATCATGAACTTCAACTCTAAAAACGATGTAAACACATGCACAATCTGATCAACTGATACAACCTCATGTAAATTGACACAAGAACTCGTGATTACTTGTCTCAACAAACTGACAACCTCAAATTCAATGAACTATCACATGCACTTGTAAAATGATTTATTTTAATGAATTCTATTTCACCGATAATGAGTGACACCTGAAACGTTCACATGCAACAGTTTCAAGTGATAAGATTGGCTGATGATAATCACGTGGTAGACACTATTGACTTTCAAGCGAAATTATCACTATGTTTCAAGCTAAATCTCAAATATTTTCAAGCGAAAACATCAACTAATCTCAAGCGAAATCTGCATGACATCATCAAATCGATCTGATTATGGTCTGATTGAACGTGTAAATGATCAAATTAAGTTCCGAAACTTTCAAGGGTTTGTTAAAACATCATTACGCACGTTATGTGAAAGTTTTAGCCAATTTTAACCGTAAAAATTTGTTCGATTTTTGAAAGAAGATGTAGAAAATCAGAAAAAGTGACAAAAACGAGCTGTTTTGGCGAAATCTCTTCCTCCTTAGCTCTGATACCACTTGTAGGATCGGTTTGCGACCCGAACGAGTCGTTCAGAAGAGATTTATCAGTTTCAGAGGTGGAAACTAAGAAACCGATTGCGAAACAGCTTGCGTATCACTTTAACACTGATTATATTGATATACTATCGTTTACAATCAGTCCTCACACCGGCAGCACCTCGGTATGGAATTTCAGAAACCTTTACAAATGATTTAGCTTGAAGGCTATTTATAGTGGTGTTGATTTAGCTTGAAATGACACATGCCACTTTCAAGGGAAATCAACATGTTGATTTAGCTTGAAACTGTCAAGTGACACTTTCAAGGGAAATCACCACGTTCAAGCTAAATTACCTTAAAAACATTCTAAAACCTCTTAGACTCTCGTATAACAAGATCTAATCTAACAATTCTAATCTGAGACTCGACATAAGACGAAGAGGACAGATGAATGCACCAACAGAAATAACGGTACTAGCTGATAACCAAAGGCTTCGTCCTGAAACCCAGGACCCATCCGCCTTCGGTTATCAAATTGTTTTAATGCAGAAAATAAAAATTGTTCATAAGACATAAAATTGCTCAAACAAAAGGAAATAAGTTTTAGGGGGCAGTGCCATCTTCGTTTGCGGTAATTTCAGCAGCATCCGTCTCAGGATCCACTTCAGCATCCCTCTCAGCATCGTTAGCTTTTTCAGCTACTTTGTAAGATCCTTCGGCAGCTGGTGTGATAGAAATACCGCCAAGATTCTTTAGCCTAGTTTCCCAGGCACCAACGACCCAAGAAGGGCATTCAAAACCTAGTGTTTTGGCTTCATGGGCCATCTTCAGCCTGGCTTGGAGAAGAGAAGTGACGATGGAATTCTTAAGGCTATCCCGGTAGGTGACCATATCCCATTCGTGTTGCACATGGGCAGCTTCAAGATCGGCTTGGGCTTGAAGAGTAGCTTTGTTGAGAGCAGTCTGGTGTTCTTGAATCATAGCTTTGAACTTCTCCTCGTAATGACGAGATTTGGTGGCTGCAATCATGACTTGATCGGAGATTGTGACTTCTGCTTCCTTTAGCTTGGATTCAAGTGTCTTGTTAAGCCCGCAGGATTCTTGATATAGATGAACCAGACGCTCAAGACCCTGCAAAAGTAAGAGGACAGGTATTAATATTGATAAATCTTTGTAAATGATGTAAGTTGCAGGATGTAATTTGAGAATACTAACCTGGTTAAGAAAGGAAGTCATAAACCCGCTAGCTTCAAAGAACCCGTGCTTTTCATAGGGAAAAGTGTCAGAAATGACGGGGGAATCGGGCTCTTTCCTTTTATGAGAGCCGGAGCTCCGGGGCTTGGTAGTTGGCAAGGGTTTGCTGATGACAATGGCTTTAGAACCACTGGGTTTGGATGAGGCTGTGGCCCTGGGACTAGGTTCCTTCTTGACCTGAACCTGATCAGAATAACTATCCAACTCGTCGAGGTCAAAGACTTCAGGGATCTTGTCCGGTGCTGCATAAAAGAAAAAGTTTTGCATTATTATTACTTTTCATTCTATTATGCTATATTAACTAACTATTTTAAAAGTAATCCTCACCAGACATTTCAGATGACGAATATTGACTGGAACTCGGGACGTGTGCGGTGAAGCTCCTGTCTATTGCAGGTAATTGGTAAACAGTTTTGATTCTTTCTTCTGATTCAGCGGTAGGGGGAGCTACTTCCTTGAAATTCACTGCATAAGAATCGAAAAGAAGGATATTAGTAAAAGATAAAAATCTAAAGGTACATGAGAACATTTACGACCATACCGGTGGTTAACCACTCCACCGGAAGGCTGGCACCCTCAGCAATGGAGTCTCGTTTGACAAAGAAAAATTTGCGTTGCCATCCATCTTCGTTTTTGGTGGCTTTAAGAATAAGGGGTTTGCTAGAGGTCGAGAAAAGCAAGAACTGGCTAGAGTCGTGGGATCGGAGGCGATAAGCAATAGGCAGATCCTCGATGCAAAGGTCGGGGCAGTGAAGGTTTTTGATTTGGTTAAGTACGATTAATACTCTCCAAACCATGGGCATCGTTTGAGCAAAAGAGATGCCGGTGGTTCGGAAGAATTGCATCATGAATTCGGGAAAGGGGTATCGAAGACCCAGCGAAAAAGGGTATCCTGGAAAGCAGACCCAATCTGTGGAAGAAACGTCGATCGAATTGACCGATCAAATGATCTAAAGACTGTGTTATCAGGGAAAGCACCGGAAGCTCTCAAAGCCGCGATGTCTGCGTTGTCGAAAGCGCAGACCTCCTTTTCAGGATTTTCGAGGAGATTCTGCTGAGTGAAGGTCTCGGCAGCCATTACGAATAAGGCAAGAAAAATTGACAGAAAGTGAATGAGAAATGGCGAATTACCTGGAGACTCTGTTGGAGATATCTGTTTTTCAAACAAGAAGAGAGAAGATATAGGGGCATTGTGGATCTCCATTGAGCTAAAAGCGCGTTGGAGGTTATGATGTGATCTTGACCGTCGCTTCGTTTTAAATGCCTTGAATTACGGGATAAAACTTTTAAAATATATCCGTTGGATTGGTATACCAACCGATATATTTGGGGACAAGTGTTATGGGTCGTTTTCTAAGCATACATATCTTGAACTATATCCTGCTTTTAATTATTTATCTGTGATCAGGATACTGGACGGGGATATTGCTAACATCCTGGGTCATATCCTGAGGTATATCGAATTAATCATGTGCAGGTTAAAGACTGGGACTTGCCAACGGTCAAATGGACTCCATCTCCTCAAGACTCGGGCGTATTTGTTAAAGGAGAGATGTTGAACCCGAAAGACCAGGTCTACAACGTTCGACTAAGGAATATTCGTTGGAACCCGGTTATGTAGGATAGTTAGTTACATTTGTTTTACTATAAATAGATGGGGGCGGATCAGATTAAGGCACAACGCAACTTTCACACACTCTCAAACACTTATACTTTCTAGCTTTCGACAATCACTACACACAAACACTTGTAATCGAATTACATTGTAACACCTAGTTGATCCGCACCACATCCTGCACTGTATCCTGATATTTGAAGCAATAGAAGAACAAGGCAGCTGCGATTGTCAGCTCCCGAGGTTTTATGCCGGCGATCTAGATTGATCAAGGGCTTTCCTCGTACATCACGTGTCAACCTTTACATTTTTGCTCATTGTTTGATTGTAGATACAGCTCGATATCCTGAGCCGTATCCCGAAGCTGTTTTCATAACTAATTTGGTTAACACATTTTTCACACATAATTTTAGCACACTACCTCACTTAACTAATTTGATCACTAAATTGCTTCGGTAATTTTTGACCAAAACACTTGGAAGGTGATGTTTTTCCTCATGAGCTTCGTATAAAAGTGCCATGTCGTGGCTTGTCGGTCTACATAAGAACTCGGGAGTGTATATTTTGCAAACCGTGTCGCAAAAATATTCTAGGCACTCGCAGGAAGTTCTTTCGGCCATATGCAAGTACTCGTCGTTCTCGTCTAGAGTGTTACCAGTTGCGAGCTTTTTAATAGCCGATGTCACCTTTTGCAACGGCGTAAAGCCCTTCCTACCTCGCGCATCTAGGGCCTCTTGAAACCACGAGTTGTTCGCTTCCACGTCGCTCACAATTTTTAGAAACAAACGTTTCGACATACGGAACCTATGCCAAAAAATATCGTCGTTGTATTTCGGGTCTTCATCAAAATAATCCGCCATGAGTGTCTGATGCCCACCTCACGTTGACGTTCAATATATCTCCTTCGGTTAGATGTGTCTGTGTCTTGAAGTTCGACGTCTTTGATGAGATTTTGGAAAAAAGAATGCTACTATCGGATGAATCGTCACTACTATCGGGTGGGAACCATAACGGGAGTTCATCCGCCATTTCGTTTTGTAATGATTGGGTAAATGTTTGGTATTTTTTGGTTTGGTTGGGGTATAAATTTGAAAGTATTTGGGTATGATTTATGTTAGGTATTTATAGTTTAATTTTAAAAAGAAAAAATATATATATTTTTTGAATGGCTATATAGCCGTTGCACATGCTCCAACGGTCTAATTTTTGGGCTTTGTCGATCGGTAACCAAACGCCGCATCATAATCTTCACCACGCGGCAAACATGGTTGGCGCCGGTGTTCCCAAGCGGCAAACTCATTTTGCCGAACTAGTTTACCTCCCACACCGTATCCCCTTATGGTTCTTACTTAGTTTTCTTTCTATGATAATGTTTAAGTAAACATTTTGTAACGCACGTATATAATTAAATGTTTCAACGTTTATGTTTTTGTTTGGTTTAACGGTCCCATGACATAGCGCGGGTCCCAAAAACTCGTTATATTTATTTAGAAAATATTTATACTATCTTATAAAAGAATGTCAGTGGAGCTTCCCCCAAAGTTTAAGCAAAATGCACTTTTAGCTCCTTGTTTTATTTAACTCACCATACAATCCCTTCAAAAGTTCGTGACATTTACAAAAACGCTCACTCCTTTTTCCACCTACCATACAACCCCTCAACTTTTGAAAATTGTAGTTTTAATCTTTACATTATTACTTTATTTTACAACCAACTCAACTTTTGGAAATTGCAATTTTTATCTAACCCAAACTAATCCCTACATATTTAACTAAGTTTTTTCGCTAATTTTTTTAAAACTAATTTGCCATTGTTATAAAACTAAAAAATAGTAGTTTACTCGTAAGTACGTTTTACACCTTTAACTTTAATTGTTAAATTTCTATTTATATATATAAAGAATTATATTTTTATAAAATTTTAAAAATAGTTTTTTTGTAAAAAAAATAGGATGTTAAGAGTTTATATCTTTATTAACTTTATATCATAGTAAGTTCAGTTTTTTTTGTTTAGCTTTAAAGTTTATTACTTTATTATTTTAATTAAGAAATACAAATTATTATATTAAAATCCAAGAATAACTACAACATTTTATAATTTCAGCTTGACTATATCTAACTGAAATATCTATTTATTACAACTTTAGGATATTAACTTATATAAGTTTAGTTGACTTGTAAATTTAGGATACTAACTTTATTTTGAACTTTATTAATATGGTCAATAACTGCATTATATTAACACCAAAAATAATGTTCAAATATAAAATAAACTTTATTCATACGTCTAGATCGAACATAACAGCTGAAAATGAAAAAAAAAACATAAAAACACTTGATAGATTTCATATTAGATTGCATGAAATCCGTTCCGCTTCTGAATTGACACTCGAGATATTTTTAATCGGGTTTTCTGGTTTGTGCTTGAATCGACAATATCTTCTAATTCCTATTCTTTGTCATTGTCCTCAGAATCGTCTAACTTTATAACCTCACTCAATTTTCATTCAGAGAGTCTCTTGAATCTCTTCCTTTGAGTTTCAAACTTTCGATCCTTAAAGAGGACAAAAATTGAATACAAAAGTTAAAAAAAAGATTAAATAAACCTTAAAATTACCTCTTCATTAAATTCACGTTAAATATTAACACTTTTATCACCATCATCCTGGAATAAAACACACATATAATAACATAACGAACATGTTAATATGAAAGATATACGCAAAAAATAATACTTAAAAACCAGGAAATTCAATACCTTAGAAGCTTGTTCGACAAATCGGTTGTTTAAATTGGCATGTTCATCATGCAACTGAATCTGAAAAATCAAATAAGTTAACATTCACATAAAAGTAAATAAAAGAAAACAATTATTCACTACTGCGATATAACAGAACTGACCTTAGAATTTTGAATCTCGCATGCTTGGTTTTTTGCAACAATTGAATTCAGAACTGGATCCATTTTTTAACTTTGTTTAGCAATAGATATAGGGGTGTCCAGCTATGTATTTATAGTAGTAACTATAGAAGTGCATTAGGGTTTAATTTTAGATTTGACACCCCTTTATTTAGGAAGTTTGTTGTAGTTAGTTTTAAGTTTTTATAAGATATATCTAAGTACAGATATTAGGCAGTTTTAATAAAATAAAGAGTTAATAGCCAAAATGGTCCCTGAGGTTTGCTCACTTTTGCCACTTTAGTCCAAAATCCAAATTTGTTAAATCTGAGTCCCTGAGATTTGCATTTTTTTGCCATTTTAGTCCAAATTTCAAAAAAGTCAAATTTTGTCAGGATTTCTTACTGATTTTTGTCCTTTTCCTCATTTCTCCTAGGGGCAAAATGGTCATTTTGGATTATTATAAAGTAATTTATATTAAAAAAAATCAATTATATATAATATATATATATATATATATATATACACCCACACAGATACACATCATCATCAACATATCTCTCTCTCTCAACATGTCACTGCTCTCTCTCTCTCTCTAAACTACCACCACCGCCACCGTCAAGACCATCATCATCATCAACATCGCCAACACCACCGTCTCTCTCTTCTCTCAATCTCACCACCGCCATCGTCTCCACCATCTTGACAATCGATGAATTTCGGTCAATGAGACGGCCGACCACCACCACCACCACTGTCTGGTGGTGGTGCGATGATGAAGCGAAGAGGGAGAAGCAGAGATGAGTAACGAAGAAGAGAGAGAGAACGATTCATCTGCAACAATCCGCCGACGGCACCACATCTGCATCCCCTAGATCTACTACCACCGCTAGCACCACCGCTACAATCCAGAATCTTCCAACTCAGTAGAGAATTAGGTCACAAATCTGACGGCGAAAACAATCCAGTGGTTGTTTCAGCAGGTGGAACCCTCAATCCTATGAGTTTCTTTTCAATTTTGGGTAATCATAATCAGGATCATCATCAACAGCAGCAGCTTCCGGGTTTGGAACTCGGGCTTTCGCAAGATAGTAGTATGGGGGTTTTGAATCAGATTTATCAAATGGGTCAAGCTAGAATGCATCAGCAACAACAGGCTTCAAAGGATGATGATTCTCTTGGTTCAGAGGGCCGATAGAAGTTTTAGATGAGTTGTTTCAGATTGTGAATTGTGATGGGATTGAAACCCTAATCTTTTAGGTTAATGGGATTAAGGGGTTTCTGTTTTGTGTTGTGCAATTTGCCTGAAACCACTACTACTGTTGATGTGGTGGTGTTAATGGAGGGGGGAGGAGGTGGCAGTGGTGTTAATGAAGATCTGAGTTTTGGTCATCTAGAATTTATGGGTTTTGGTCATCTTCATCTGGGTTTTGGTCATATGGAATTTATGAAGGTCTGAGAGAGAGAGAGAGAAGAGAGAGACAGAAGATATGTTATAATAAAGAGATATTGACCAAAATGCCCCTGCACAAAAAGACAAAACAATCAGATTTTAACAGTAAAAAAAGGGGTTTTTGAAATTTGGACTAAAATGGCAACAAAATGCAAACCTCAGGGACCCAGATTTAACAAATTTGGATTTTGGACTAAAGTGGCAAAAGTGAGCAAACCTCAGGGACCATTTTGGCTATTAACTCTAAAATAAAATATGACACATAATATCTTCATTTTATGTTACGGTACTTTTAATTCTTTTTGTTTTTGTTTGCATAGATGGCGCCCATCTTTGCGCCCATCTTTCTAGATTAGGCACATTAGATCACAAGTATTAATTACTTGTACATTAAAGCGTTATCGACTTGTACCATTTAATCCGTGCGTCGATATTGAACAAGACAACTACCGAAACGTTGACAAAAATGTGTAGGTCGTCATGCTATCTTTGGATTTTTTAAATAGTATAGTTAATAAGATATGTCAAGAATACGTAAAAAAAGTTATAAGTTTGTTGTGGATGGGTGAATTGTAACTAATTATCTATAATTTTATTAAAACCTTGGGGATTTAAGTGTAATAAGTTTAGGGGCTAAAAAATAAATAGTGTTTAAAAGACTAAACTATCCTCATTTTAGGGGTCTTTTTATAAATAAAGTGAGGAAAAAATTCTTATGTTTTTGGTATCTTAAAATACCCCTCCCTCATGCATTATAATATAGTAAGTATAGATTATAGATATAGATTATAGATTAAGTTTCATTTATTCTAAAATTGAAATCCTTAAAAGTAGGCGTTACTTTCATTGTTACTGTTAGAGGAACAATCGGTTTCAACAAAGCAAATCACGACACTTTTCTATTAATTAAAACTGCTAAAATATTACATTCACCTATCACTATTTATAAGCAACACTACAAGAAATTAGACATGTGGGGACAAATATTTTTAAGCCTGTAGGGAGGACATATCGTCCCTACGAGTCTCAACAGCTTATAGGGACGACATATTGTCTCCATAAGTTTCGTCTCTACAGGGCTCTCCCAATAGGTCTCCTAGGTCGTCTCTGTCCCATCATTGTATGAGGGGATACCAACATGACACTATAAGACACAGTGTTATACGATACTATAGGGCCTACTATAGGATTATACGATACGATATGACACTATACAACACAATGATACAGTATACTAGGGCCTAATATAGGGATATACGATACTATGTGATATATAAGATAGACACTTTATGACACTGTATACAACACGATGCTATACTATACTCTACCATTATAGTATACAATAGCATACTACACGATATTATATGACACGACACGATGCGAAACGGCACTATGCGATACTATATTATACGTTAATTATACACATATACATATACATGAACAAGTGAAAACATTTTCTTACTATTATTAATAATAATGATAACTATAATAATAATAATAACTATTATTTTTTTGTTATCTAATAAAAAAAATAAAAGTTATTATATTATTTATAAAATTATATATATTAATAATAAATGATATTTGTAATAATAATAATAATAATAATAATAATAATAAAGTTTTTCTCTAATAATTACAATAATAGTTCTCAAACAAGGATAAAACAAAAGGGAATACATAAATCTGACTTATAGTGAGGACTTATCCTCCCTATAGGGTTGATAAAATGGTGAGAAACTTTTGGCCGTGTGGTGGGAAATGTTACCACCAAAATGAAATTTTTTTTTACTTTTCAAAATTTGTAGATACAATTTGTAGGGATGAAAAGTCGTCCCTATAGGTCGAACTCTTTTTTTTATTTTTTCTTAATTTCTTATATTTTTAACACTACCACAATGAAAATTAAAAAGAAAAGTATTTAACACTCTAGGGACGAAAAGTCGTTTCTACAATTGAAGAGGTTTTTAGGATTTCTAATTTATTTTAATGAAATTAAGAAAAATAAAAAGATAATTATTTTTAGCCTATCGGGGCAACATGTCGTCCCTACATGGTAACCTAGTTAGAAATACATGTAAACCCTATAGGGACGACATGTCGTCCCAATAGCTAGTTCTATAGGGACAACTTTTGTCCTTCTTATAGGTTTTGTCCCAACAAGTGTTTTTTCTTGTAGTGCAAGAAATAACTTGGAAACTAAGTTACAAAATAGAATTAGAGTTAATTACATAGTTAGTCTTTGTGGTTTGCCCAAAATAACATACTTAAGTACTAATAGTTTAAAATCACATTCTAGGGTGTTAACTTTTCATTTTGTAACGTTTAAAGGTATTAACGTTATTTGTATGTTTAAAATCACATTCTATTAGTACCTAAGTATGTTATTTGTGCAAACAACAGGGACTAACTATGTTAATACCCTAAAAGTTAATATCTCCAAACGTTACAAAATGAAAAGTTAATACCCTAGAAGGTTATTTTAAACTATCAGTGCCTAAGTATGTTATTTGGTGCAAACCACAGGGACTAACTATGTAATTAACTCATAGAATTATACTAGGACTCTAATCTAGGAACTTATCCAAACTATTTGCACCATTCCTTGACTTGAACTCCAGTTTAAAGAGGCAAGGATTAAATTCGCAGATACTACCTATAATATATATAGTCAAAACTCAAACGCTTCAATCGACCTTTCATGATGACGATATAATAAAAGCGAAGAAGAAATATACTCCACCAAGAACACAGGTATAGTATATCTTGTCTATTCTCATTAAAGAATCAATTAGAATTCATCTTTTATAATTGTATTAGATTTAATTATTCATATGCTTATTATTTGAATGTAATGTAATTTAATCAACTTGAATTTTGGATGAAAGGTGTTACATACAATTGTTGATTTTTCATAAGTTCTTTACTCTTTTAGGAATCACCTAGAGATCATTGATTTTTGTTTTCAAGTTTTTCTGATTTTGTCATGAGGAATCACCTAGAGATCATTGATTTCTGGTTTCAAGTTTTTCTGATTTTGTCATAATTATTATTTAAAAGATTATTTTAATTCATTTGAATTTTCGATGAAGTTACAATCATATCTTGAATAATTTACATCCGTTGTTAAGTAATTTTGCATGACTTCTCTTTCGTAAAATAGTTGCACTTTCCAAGAAAAATGTTTTTCAATTAGTTGATCCCATATTGTTTGACCTAATTCAATGTCAACCCATTGATTGTAGATTGTCATGTTATTGTATTCCATTCATATAAATTGATTGCTTCCACTTTTGATATTTTCACAGGAGATATGGAGATTTCAGGAAAAGAAATTGGATCAACACTAGCTTCGCAGAGCGAAGAGGTCAAGCTTCCATGACTTCACTAGTGGCGATGTTACCATGGTGGTGCAACACGCACCAATACCGCAAACACCACCATCCACTATTCCATGGTGGCCTGGGAGGAGGACCAATAACGCCATCCATCAGTTTCCATTAGGCCAAAATGGATATGTTAGAAAAACCATATCACCACAAACGAGTATGAATTTCAACAAAACATGGCTACCTTTAAAATCGTTACTCTTAGTAGCGATATATTGTTGAAATTTATACTTCAGTTGTTGTGGCGGTGCTTCGCTAATTTCTCCTCTTTCGCCACCATGGAAACTAGTGGATGGTGGCCAAGTGGTGTTTGTGGATTTGGTGCATGTTACGTCAACATGGTGTATTGCATGTGGTGATGTCATGAATGCTTAACCTCTTTTTCTCTTCATTCTTGTTTACTTCAATCAAGACTTCAAGTCACAAGCCACGATGCCCGATCTTCTTCCAATCAACCATTTAACATTTGTTTCATGTAACACAATTTAAATTTAAATGTAAAAAACAAAAGAACAAAAGCTAATCAAGCCGTAAAAAAACAAAAGAACAAAAGCTAATCAAGCCATAGTTGCACGAATGAGAAGAGACTATGTAAAGATTGTGTGTGCTTCTTAGCAACCAAACTGTGGCCACGGAGGAGCACCACCACCATAATGGAGCATGAAATTCAACGAATTTAGACAAAATTTACTACATATACAAACATTAGTGTCAGGCAGTTGTCTGGTACTCTCCCATTGGTCCAATTAATTTACAATTTTATCACTGATTTAAAATTACGATTGTGTGTGCTTCTTAGCAACCAAACTGTGGCCACGGAGGATCACCACCACCATAAGGGGTGGGGGTGGTCATCACTTATCACTCACAACACCAATCAAGTTCTGCCATATCATCAACCATTTTTCCATCACTCACAACCTTTTTTAGTGGCAATGGTCATCACTCACAACACCCCACAATAAATCCTCACACCCCCTCACATCCATTTATCACCAAAAAGCCATAACGCGTGAAGTTTTTCATGGAAACCATTTTATCACCCGTGAATTCTGTTGGTGGCGGTGGTATATTTCTTTGTTCCACGCGTGGAAAATCTCCATCATGGAGAAAACATTCACCGCCCCCACTCCCCTAATGGAGCATGAAATTCAACAAATTTAGACAAAATTTACTACATATACAAACATAAGATGGGGGAATAGTGCCAGGCAGTCACTCCCCCATTGTCCAATTAATTTAGGATTTTATCACTGATTTAAAATTACGATTTTTTTCTCAGTTCAAAATTACGTTTTTCCCCTAGTTCAAAATAAAATGATGCTTTTGCCCCTAGTTAAAAATTACGATTTTGTCCTCGATTCAAAATTACCATCTTATCCCCATTTTAAAATTACAGTTTTGCCTCCAGTTCAAAATGAAATTATACTTTTGCCCTCAGCTAATAATTACTATTTTGCCCTCGGTTCACCATTACAATTTTGCCCTCAATTCAAAATAAAATTATGGTTTTGCTCCTAGCTTAAAGTTACGATTTTGCCCTTAGTAAAAAATATTAGTTTGCCCCCATTTCAAAAATTATGATTTCACACTCAGTTCAAAATTAAGTTTTTTCCACAGTTCAAAATAAAAATATGCTTTTGCCCCCAACTCAAAATTACGATTTTCTCTCAGTTCAAAATTTTGAGTTTGCCTCCGTTCAAAATTACGAATTATGTTTTTGCCACAAGCTTAAAATTACGATTTTGTCCTTAGTTCAAATTTATATTACAATTTTACCCCAAGTTCAAAATCACGAATTTGCCCTTGCTCAAATTTACGATTTTGCCCCTGGTTCAAATTTACAGTATTGTCATCACTTTAGCTTTTTCCAAATTACGATTTTACCCAAGTCACAAAATACAACTTTGCCCTAAGTTCAAAATTATAGTATTGTCACCGTTTTAGTTCTTTTAGCAAAACTCTAAAAGTGTGTTTTATTTTAATTTGTTGACTCAATTTAATTTTTTTTTCATGTCAAGGAGCTGCCTAACACTAGCTCATTAGACAAATTACAGTTTTGCCCTGGGCTCAAAATTACGGTTTTGTCATCGTTTTAGTTTTTTTTTCTATGAAAACTATAGTAGTGTTTTTTTTAATAGGTTGAGAATTATTCGACCATCGCCCCGCAACGCGGGCGGGGCATCAACTAGTTAAATATATAGATCGTGTTGGTTAAACGGTTTAACCCATAACCCCAAAACCTATAAACCCCTTGGAAGCAAAAAAAAAAAAAAAGTGTTCATAGTGTTTAATTTATAACAAAATTTATGTAACGCCATACTTCTTCGTACTTTCCATATTTAGAAGGTCTTGCTTGTATTTCTATTTTTGGAAGTCTTGTGTTCTTGTAATCGTTCCCTCTTTGTAATCATTGTAAAATCCAATACTTGGATCATAATGAAATTCGTACCTTTCTTTGCATTCATGTTACACACATTTCATGCATGTTCGTACATTTAAAATTATCAAACATGCGACACTTTAATCACAATATGTGCAAAATACGTCAAACTTGTAAACATGTGCCTTATATGCTAAATTTGCGCAAATTCGATACTTATTCTCGAAATTCATACTTGTTTATACTCGTTTTATATTAACTTCATGATATAATTACATTACAAACCTTTAAATATGTTTCTCATACTTAAAACACATTGAAAACAACTTAAAACATCAATATACAAAAGTCTAGGGGTCAAAAGTGGTAAAAATCCAACTTTTTTCTCGGCTGCATGGCATCGCCACCTGCGACGGTTGGAGGAGAATTCCTCCATGGGCCGCCACAGCCTCTAATCCGTAGAATTGAGTTCAGCTCGTTTCCTTGGTGGGATTTCTTGGTTTAACTTGAGTTTAAACTAGTTTTTAGCATTAAATACCCAACTACAAACCACCATAACCCTTCCCTAGAAATACCAAGTCATTCCCAAGCACATTTCACTTTACAAACTCATCCAAATCACTCTCAAATCACCAAAAACGCAGCTGCAAACACAAGTTCGGATAGAAGCATACATCTTCATTAAAGTGAGCATAACTCACTCGTTTCTTGTCCGTTTTAGCTCATTTTTTTCCTATGTGCTTGGATTGACCTTAGCTTCCATTCCATGGGTTTCTCATAGTAAATAAGTCCCTATAACGTCGCCAAAAAGGCTCTAAAGTTCACTGTTCATTTCTGATTTCATCTAATCTTTACTAAACTTGTTCAACTTGAGTCTAACTCATCTCAAACCTATGTCCTTATGCTTATAACCACTTCCATGGTTAGTTAGGCATAAAAACAAGGTTGAGACATTCAAAATCAGAGGTTAAACCTCATGTACATTCTGTTTTGTTTAGGGTTTTTAACCCACAAGTAATGTTTAAGTCGAAGACTTAATGTAGGTGTGATTAAGGACTAACTTGGGTTGTCCTACATAAAATCCCCACATTGCTTGATGATTTCTTATAGAGTATTTGTTTATATTCTTGTATTACTTATAGTTCATGACCCTCCGTGTATGTTTTTACATCAAGTGTAGTGGTGAACACTTATTGGTACCTAAATGGAAGACTTCTCTTCCTACCTCCTACATGATTTCCATGAAACTTAGAGGTACCTAAATGAAGATTTAATCTTCTACCTCATGCTTGACTATTGGACATAATAATACATATAATACACTTATATATATATACTATTCAACATTCGAACCCTTGATGATGAACTTGTGTTCGTTCGTCAAAGTGCTAGAATAACATCATCTAAGACATAAGACTTGTTATGATTCTAATGAGTATACTACTCATGAAAACATTATAACCCTTGGGGTTTCATAGTGTCAAAACAAGTACTTTATGATGATTACTTTGGTATACATATGTTCTTATGTTTCAAACTCCAATCTTTAATCTACCGTTACTCTCAGTTACTCATACACTTTGTTTCTTTGCGTAGAAGGACTTGGTGTTCCAACCTCCCACAACAACTCACTCGCGGATTCACAAGTAGAAGACTTGCAAAACCGTGAGTATACTCTTTTTTATGTTTACCACTTTTGGGGTGTAACATGTTAAATTATTAAATCACACTTAAACTTTAATCTTTACTTGCACGAAAACAATCCAAATACATGAATGCTATGTTTGTTATACTTGATGCTTATACTTGGGTGATTCTTATGTGACACAATAGTCATTAGCTTATTACTAGCCTCCATTTGACTTGTATAGCGCTATAGGAGTAACGCACCACCTCTGAACGAGAGGTCATGTTAAATTATATCATTTTGCGTAAACAGAGGGTTGACTAAAATATTGCATGCCTTGTATGATGCTCTTGTATAAACTAAGTTGACATGTGGATTCGTTTTTAAACTTATACTTATACTTATTCTTAAACTTGTATACTCGCCTTTGCTTTTGCATTGAATTGTATTTTAAACATGTTACAGGTTGAGGATTGATGATGCTATGAAACGGATTAGCAATGATGCCTAGATACTTACTTAGACGTTTAGGTTAAAGTGTTGTATCAATTTTGTTATGTTATGCTATGAACAATGTTGTTATTTGAATTTCCTTGTAATGTTTTGACAATTTGATTATGAAATGAAATCGGTTGAATTAAATATTGTCACAAATAGTGTTATGAAGTCTCTTACAATCTCGAACTAATCCCACTTCGATGATTCCGCCATTGGTTGGGGTGTGACAGATTGGTATCAGAGCCATAACTATAGGGAATTAGGTAGAATTGCCATGTTCGACCTAGTCTATAGTAGGAACCATATTTTGACCATTCTTGATTCTTGCTTAAAATGATATTCTTCCTACTTTGCTTCTTTCTCTTCTCTTTGGTCTTAATATTTACATAATGTCTTTCCTAAGACATTTTACACAATACACTTGAAGACACTCTTTATACAAAAGAGTCGAGTTTACCAAAATAGGCATGAAACCCACAATTTGGTGAACGACTCTCATTCCGCTTATTCTTATTTTGCACAAAATTTCGCCATTAAGCTAGGAGTGAAATCCACATCTTAATGGTAAATTTCCAATTCAAACTCTAGTGGACCCTCGTCATAGTGTCGAAATTATATTTTGACCCGACGAGTACCAACCACATTAGGGTACGAAATCGTCAAGTTAGGGGTGAAACCCGCACCTTGTAGATTGAGTCCCATTCCTCGATTTCCGTTCTCGCCAAAGTTTCAATTGTTTCAATCGATTAGAGACGTGTAGTAATTGGAAGGGTAAGATACCATTAATCGCTTCTCGACGAGAGTATCTTACCTATAGGCCAAAGCACATTTCTCTAATTTGAAAGGACTTTCGATTCACTTTAGAGTAGTCGACGTTTCTCTACCCGAAACAATCCTATGTTTTATGAGCCTCTCTTTTATGTGATTCAATTTATATGTGATTTTATACTTGTTACCTCGTTCGTTTCAAAACCGTTACACAATTCGCACGTCTCGCGCAATCAAAAACAATAATAATTCTCGTGAACAAACTAAATTTATACTCTTTTTACGCCTTCATACGTGTTTATACTTATTGAATACTTGTTGAATCCATGCTAATTATGTAAACCATAGGTGATACATCCTACATGCATGCTTATACTTGTAAACTTATTTTGAATTTATGATCAAGTCTTATCCTTTTCCTTCTCTTTCGATTTCCTTAGATGTCGTCCAACGGTGCTTCCAAGATAACCAAGTCCAAGAGGGGTTCCACCGCTGCCTCAATGTCCAAGAAAGATTGTATGAAGTTCATGGCCAAGCAAATGGCCAAGGTCACACCCGAGCAAAATTCAGCCAAACACCGATTCACCGCATGGCTCTGTCGATTCGAAGGTAGAAAAACCGAAGCCAATGTTCCAATTCAAGCAATTTATGGCTTATAAACCTCTAGAGTTTACTGGAAAAGATGGCGCTACCGCCATCATGAATTGGTTTGACGCGATTGAGCTTACTTTCTTGCAAAGTGGTTGTCCTGATGAGCTAAGAACCTTGAACGCAACTGGAGTTTTCCGTTCAAGGGCACTCGAATGGTGGACCACCGAACGTAACAAGAGGGGAAATGATGTTGCACATCCCATGCCTTGGGACGAACTTAAGCAGCTTATGAAGGACCATTTCTGCCCTCCTCACGAACTCCAAAAGTTGGAGAATGAATTTTAGAACCTAATGCAAAAGGGGAGCGACATGGATGGTCTGATTACGCGCTTTAAACAAGTAAGTGTCCTCTGTCCTGGACAAGTCGACTCCGTCCCGAAAACCATAGCTAAGTTCATCCGTTGTGTTGCACCTTCCTTGACTAACCATGTTGCCTCTGCTTATCCTAAAACCATAGAGGAAGCCTTTAGCATAGCCACTGAGCTTAACAAAAATTGCGTTCTTCATGGAACCTATGATAAGATTTCAACAAAGAGTGCTCATCAAGCCGTCACTGATACCACCGATACTACCACCGCTGTTGAACCTTCATCCTCCCAACCAAAGAAAAACTATGGCAAGAAGCAGAAGGCTTCAAGCCAAAATTGTGCGGTCGTCACTCCGCCAAACCCTCAACCTTTACAAACAGTAGCCGCCGTTACCCCTGCAAACACCGAACTACCAAAACGAGCCTACACTGGGTCTCATCCCCAGTATACTACCTGTTTGTACCATCATCCTACCAACACACCATGCCGCAAATGCGCCCATTGTCATAGGTTTGCGCATTTTTCCGACCGATGCCGCAACATCCCTCAACCCCAAAACAACCAACCTCAAGCTATTGTTGCCAACCCTACTCCTAATCATGTTCAACATCAAGCTGCTCCTGTGCGAGCATGCTTCAAGTGTGGTGATCCCAATCATTTAGCCAACGTGTGTCCTCAGCGTAATCAACCTCAACATCAGCAACAACAACAGCAGCAACAGGCTCAACAACCAGCTAGGGGCCGAGCTTTTTTCCTCACTACTGCTCAAGCTCAAAACGCGAATGACGTTATTACTGGTACGTTTCTTGTGAACCATGTTTATGCTTCTTGTCTATTTGATACTGGTGCGGATAAAAGTTTTGTGTCGTTAGAATTCGAACCTTTGCTTATGTGTAAACGCTCTAAGTTGCCAAGATCTTTCGCTGTTGAAGTCGCTAAGGGTAAATCCATCGCTGTCGACTCCATTCTCTCCAATTGTTCCTTGATTCTTAACGATCATACCTTCTCGATTAATCTTATACCCATGCAAATGGGTAGCTTTGACATCATAGTAGGCATGGACTGGCTTAGGCGAGTTCGTGCTGAAGTTGTTTGTTTTGAAAAGTTCATCCGCCTACTTCTTCCAAACGGTGATTCTCTACACGTGTATGGTGAGAAACCTTCTCAAGGTCTCAAGCTGATGTCGTGTATCCAAGCGAACAAATGCTTACGCAAGGGTACCTTCGCCTTTCTCGCCCATATAGTGGAAAAGAAGGACAAAGTACCAAATAAGCGATGTCCCCGTCGTACGTGATTTTCCCGATGTGTTTCCCGACGATCTTCCTGGTCCACCTCTTGCTCGTTCTGTCGACTTTCGCATCGATTTAGTGCCTGGCGCTACACCTGTCGCTAAGTCTCCCTACCATCTAGCACCCTCTGAGATGCAAGAGCTCTCGAGTCAACTTCAAGAGCTTCTTGATAAAGGCTTTATATGCCCTAGTACTTCTCCTTGGGGCGCTCCTGTTTTGTTCGTCAAAAAGAAAGATGGGTTATTCCGTATGTGTATTGACTATCGTGAGCTCAACAAGCTTACTGTAAAAAACCGATACCCTCTTCCTCGCATCGATGACCTCTTCGACCAATTGCAAGGCGCGACCTGCTTTTCAAAATCTATCTTCGTTCTGGGTACCATCAACTTCGAGTCCTTGAAGAAGATGTACCTAAAACCGCCTTTCGTACGCGTTATGGTCATTACGAGTTCATGGTCATGCCCTTTGGTTTGACCAACGCACCTGTTCTTTTCATGGATTTGATGAACCGCGTGTGCAAAGCGTACTTGGACCGTTTCGTAATCGTTTTCATCGATGATATTCTTATCTATTCCAAGACACAAGAAGAGCACGAGCGACACTTGCAACTTATCCTCCAACTTCTTCGTACTAAATGTCTATACGCCAAATTCTCCAATTGCGAATTTTGGTTAAAAGAGGTTCAATTCCTTGGTCATACCGTCAACGAACTTAGTATTCATGTTGACCCCGCTAAAATTGAAGCTGTGAAGAACTGGATTGCACCTAAATCTCTGTCTGAAATTCGTTCGTTTCTTGGTCTTGATGGTTATTATCGTCGTTTTATCTCTAACTTCTCGAAGATCGCTGTTCCTTTGACTTCTTTGACTCAAAAAGAGAAACATTTTGTTTGGGGTCCAGAACAAGAGGAATCTTTTCAAACGCTCAAGGAGATGCTTTGTAATGCTCCTATTCTCGCGCTTCCTGATGGTAACGACGACTTCATCGTATATTGCGACGCTTCAAACCTTGGACTTGGTTGTGTGCTTATGCAATGAGATAAGATCATCGCTTATTCGTCGAGGCAACTCAAAATACATGAGAAAAACCATACTACTCATGACCTTGAACTTGGCGCAGTTGTTTTTGCGTTGAAGATTTGGCGACACTACCTTTATGGTACAAAGTGTGTGGTCTTCACTGACCATAAGAGCCTTCAACATATCTTCAACAAAAAAGAACTGAACATGCGTCAATGTCGTTGGGTGGAATTATTAAACGACTAAGACTGCGAAATTCGCTACCACCCTGGTAAAGCGAATGTAGTAGCCGACGCTCTTAGTCGTAAAACTCATGTGAAGAGTATTTGTTGCCTCCAACTCGTTAACGATCTTCAAAACCGTATTCGCGAAGCTCAGTATGCCTCTATTAATGAAGGTAATCTCTCTGTTGAGGTACGACGCGCTGCTGAGCAAGATCTCGTGCGAGACTTTCTGATGAACGAGGCACACAAATCAAAATACTCTGTTAATCCTGGTGCTGATAAGATGTACCACGATATGAGCACGTCCTATTGGTGGCCTGGGATGAAGAGGGATATTGCCTCCTACGTTGCGAAATGTCTCACCTGTTCAAAGGTAAAAGCCGAACATCAACGTCCCTCTGGCTTGCTCGAACAGCCAGAAATTCCTGTCTGGAAATGGGAGAGCATTGCCATGGATTTTATCACTAAGCTCCCTCGTACTTCTTCTGGTCAAGACAGTATTTGGGTTATTATTGATCGATTGACCAAATCAGCTCATTTTCTTCCTATTCGTGAAGATTTCAAAGTCTAGAAATTGGCTAGAATCTACACTGATGAGTTCATCTGTTGTCATGGTATCCCCATTGACATCATTTCCGATCGTGATGCTCGTTTTACTTCTTGTCTTTAGCAAACCCTTCAATCCGCTATGGGTACTGTTCTTAACATTAGCACTGCTTTTCATCCTTAGTCTGACGGTCAAACCGAGCGCACTATCCAAACATTAGAGGATATGCTTCGTTCATGCGTAATAGATTTTGGTGGCAACTGGGATTCACACTTGCCTTTGATCGAATTCTTGTACAACAACAGTTATCATGTGAGTATTCAAATGGCACCTTTTGAAGCATTCTATGGTCGCAATTGCCGTTCGCCTATTTGTTGGCACGAGGTTGGTGAATCTCAATTCACTGGTCCCGGGCTTATACAAGAAGCAACAGACAAGATTTTACAGGTTCGAGACAATTTACTGAAAGCCAGGAGCCGACAAAAGAGTTACGCCGACAAGCGTCGCAAACCCTTGGAATTCGAGACAGGTGACTACGTACATCTCAAGGTATCCCCTTGGAAGGGCGTGGTTCGATTTGGTAAGAAAGGGAAACTGGCACCTCGCTACGTTGGTCCTTTCAAGATTCTCGAAAGGATTGGCAAGGTTGCGTATAGACTGGACCTGCCTGAAGAACTCAACAATGTACACCCTGTCTTTCACGTATCCAACCTAAAGAAGTGTCTAGCTGACGAAGTACTTCAAGTCCTACTCGAGGACCTCCAAGTCAACTAGACCTTGCATTTTGTGGAAATACCCGTTGAAATCTTGGATCAAGGAGTCAAGTTGTAACAACCCGCACGTTCGTGTGTTGTCACTACTCGCCACACTCGTTACGCCGAGCACCAGAGATTCAGATCATAATGTAACTATATCGCTTATATCGCTATATCGCAGTATTTTCGCATATCTCGCATATTTTATCGCTATAACACGTCGCATCGCACACACTAACGCTCACGATGACATTGAGTGAGGACCTATTCTACCCTCCTCGATAGCCGTGATGCGTCGCAACGCAACGCATATTCCAAAAGGAACTCGATTATCGCAACGCAAACTTGGAGATACGAATATTTATACGACCCTTTGTGACTGATTATAACATATATATGAATGTGTGAATGAAAATGTGTAACCAAACTATCACAACGCTTAAACGAACAAAACGAAACGTCGAAACACCGATCGGATTGCCGCCCGATCGGATTACCATCCGATCCATGGCACTCCATCACCTTCTCTCCTCTTCACCTATAAATAACACTTGTCACATCACTTGAACAATGATGTGACAGCTCTCATTCGACCAGCACGCTCCAGACCCTATTCCGCTCGATTTCTCGCGATTCTTGTAAGTTTTCAACTCAAATCTTGTACTTCTATGATCTACACGCACTTCTTCATCATTTTCTCCTTTCAATATTAACTTTTAACCATGAAATCAGCGGATTTGAGGTGTTCTAGGGTGATGTCATCATGGAGTTCTTATGAACTTCAAGATTTGGCTTCATTCTACCAAGAACAACCTAGATCTGAAGGATTTCCACATGAATAAACAATGATTTTGCATAGATCTAAACATTTTCAAGGATGAAAGGATTGAAAGATGGTTTTCTAACTTTCTTTCAACTCTTTTACACTCAATGCACTCAAACCAGTAGGACCGGAGCTCATTCTGCTCTTCTACTCTTTTTTAGTGATGAGATAGTTTAAGATCTGGTTACTACCAAGGAGACAACCGATTTCGGGTTAAACAAGAACAACTGTCACGAACCAGTAAACTGATCGGATTTGGGTGATTCCTGTTCGATCGAACGACTTGGGACTTGACGAGGTTTTGTTGTTTAATACGTTGTCAAACAGTCTCGAACAAACCGTAAACACTCAAAATAATCAAGTTCAAAATGATTGGATTCATGGGATGGATTGCACTTGAGGATTTAACACTTAGCAATTTTCAAACATGTTCAACGTTCAGGCAGTTCTTTCGGATTGCCATCCGATCGAACCGCAATCCGATTGGATTGCACTTGAGCTTCCAAACTTCAGTATTTTCAAAATTTTCAAAGAACAAGGGCTTCCAACGAATTGCCATCCGATCGGATTGCCATCCGATCGGATTACCATCCAATCGGATTGTCATCCTATCGAGTAACCATCCTGCTGTGAACTTGTTCTCACTAAGTGTCTTGCCAATCGGATCGCTATCCGATCGAACTGCCGTTTGATCGATCAACCTGAAGGGTAGAGATATTTCTCTGTTTTCAAAATGCTAAAACAAAAACTTCAAAGCCATCATACATAAACACATCCTCACCAAACGAATGTCAATCCAATCGAAAGGCCATCCAATCAGATGACCATCCGAACGGATTGACATCCGATCGAGTGACCATCCGATCAGATTGCCATCCGATCGGATTACCATCCGACACTTGGTCACCTCTCACCATTTTACGCACCCCTCTTTGCTTATTCTATCGTTAACTGTTCAGGTTAATCACACTAGCGCTCCTTTCAATCCATTACCATCGCTGTGAGTATACTCGAACCCCTTGTTATCGCGTTTTTGGTGTAACATACGTCTTATCAAATCAATCTAATCAAATATTTATACTATTTATCACTTGCGAATGACTGAATTACATATTTACAGGTGATGCTAGTTACATATGTGCTAGGACTTTTACTCGCGAGGTCCGCTTTAACTAGTATAGTACTATAGCACCCGACGGGGTCTAGTTAGGATGAATAGCAATCTCAATCGCAGCTCGAGTGACTTAGCTGGTAGTATCTGTCTTGTATGTATGTTTGGTGTATCTCGTTTATGTATGTGGTAATTCGCAACACTTTTATCTATTTATGCTATTCCATCAAAACTTGTATACTCGCCAATACTTTTGTATTGACGTTGTTTTAACGTATGTTGCAGGTTTAGTCACAGTCTACATCAAATCAAGCTAGGAAGTGTAGAAACACACCTAAAATCTAGGTTTTCGGATTTGTATTGTTTGAGAGAACATGAAATTCGTGACAGCTTATGTGATTGTATTTGTTTGTTAGTATGGGATAATGAACGCATTAAATATTGTCGCAAATTAGTTGTTATGGATTCTCTTGAGCACTCTGATTCGCCTAGTGCCGCGCCCCGATGATTCCGCCATTGGTTGGGGTGTGATAGATTGGTATCAGAGCCATAACTATAGGGAATTAGGTAAAATTTTGTGACTCGACCTAGTCTGGGTCGACGTTTTAGAATTGACCTAGTCTATATTCTAAGTACCAACAGACCAGACTTCGTGCGAACCCAGTAGGGGCTAGTACAAGTCTACTTTTGTTGTTCTCGTTTGAATCCGATAAAATATCAATTTCGTGTGAACACCGCATACTACAACTTCACACGAAGAGCATTTCCTAAGACTGGAATATTATTTAGCCTTTCCTAGGGCTGGCACAATACACATGTTTTCGAAAATACTCGCATAACACAACCGAGTGATCCAGTCGAGACCAGGTGTGAAAACCAAGAACTCTCGATAAGATTCCTCACTCAGCGCATTATTCTTCTAGCACAAGAACCTTTCGTTGAGTTAGAAGTGACACCCATATCTCGACGAAAATCTCGATTTTGAAATCTAGTGGAACTCCCGAATTTATTTGAAGAGCACAACCACAGCTAGGAGTGAAGTTATTAAGTCAGGGGTGAAACCCGTATCTTAATATAGCGTTCCACTCTCTATAAAACGATTTTCAAAAGCTCTCATCAAGGATTCGAATATAACGATAACTTGAGCCACGCGATGACTAGGAATACGAATGCCATGAGCTGCATCCCAGTGGAAGCATAAGTCTTCTAGGGCAACGCGCGTGCACGGACTTGTTGGGTATAGTTGGATTACCTTGGGTAGTCGACGCCTAAACACCCGAGGCACTCTATCTATTTTTCTAGCTTACGATTCGCCAATTTTATGCGTTAACGCTTATGTGTTTACAATTTAAAACTTTATGCTTTATCGATTCATCGATTTTCGCTCCCTGTTTTACAATTGCACAACTAGCACAGCCATCGCAATCTAAAACGAAAACCGAATGATCGCAACAAAACTAATGTCAAATTACTCACTTTCGCTCTCGCTCTCTCCCTCTTCATCGCGTCCTCGCGCATTCTACACCGACATCTATGTGTATAAGTATGAGCTACAACTATTTATATGTACAAACGAATCAATTGTGTTAGAACTTAGGAATCTCGTGTCTCCTATGTTATATCTAATATATTACTCGCAGCAAGTTTTGATCGTGCTCAATCGCATCGCAAAACTCAAAAATCATTATGATCGAATCTCACTCCAAATCTCTCTCTGTCTAGATGTCTTCAAACGACTCTACCTCGAGATAAACAGCTAGGAGAAGAGCCAAACGAAGCATCGAGAAGAGGATTGTCTCGCTTGTAGCAAAGGAAGTGGCCAAGGTCATTCCTCAAATTGTCGCTCAAGTGCACTCTCTCAGCAACTCTCGAACCTCGGAAGACTCCAAGACGGAAGCGCCACAATCTGCTTTCCTCTACAAACACTTAAGAGCCTGTGACCCGATGGAGTTCACGGGTGAAGGAGGTGTCACCCAGCTGCTTCAGTGGTTCGATTCTATCGAAGTTACCCTTCGTCAGAGCGGGTGTCCCGATAGCTACCGTACTACTTGCGCTACTGGAGTATTTCAATCGCGAGCACTCGACTGGTGGACAGCCGAACGTAACAAACGTGGGATCTCCGCAACTTATGCTCTCTCTTGGGATGAGCTGAAAGAGCTCATGAAGAAAGAGTACTACCCTCCCCACGAAGTCCAAAAGCTAGAAGACGAATTTAGGAAAATCAAGCAAAAAGAAGGTGACAATGCTGGCTACACTACAAGGTTCAAACAGCTGAGCATTATCTGCCCAAGTCAAGTTGACACTTCAGAAAAAGCCATCGCGAAGTACATTCACGGCTTGCCTGAGTGTGTGGGCGATTTTGTCAAAGCTGCAAGACCTACTACCATCAAAGAAACCATCGTTTGGCCGCAGAGGTCAATGAAAAACGAGTCTTGGACGGATTCTTCTCCAAGAAGCCTGTCAAACAAGCTCATCAAGCAATCGTCATCGATTCATCCGATGATTCTTCTGAAAATCCTTCTGACGATTCTTCAAGTGAGTCCTTAGACGAATCCTCCGATGACAGCGCACCGCCTCAATAAGCCTAACCCAGGCGCAAACGAAAGACCTCGAGCCCGAACTCTTCAACAACTAGGCTATCGCAGCCAGAACCTCTTCAAGCAGTTCCAGTTCACTCGAAGCGCATCAACAACGAAACTCATCCCCTGTGTCTCACGTGTACGTATCATCATCCACCAGAAGCTAACTGTCGCTATTGCGTAAATTGCATCTGGTATGGTCATCTTACCCAGCACTGCCGCACGAGGCCGCAACCTTAAGGGATTTCAGCAACAATTGCAGTCTCTGCAGAAGTCCTCCACAACAACATTAATTATGCTTTCAATGTTGTTGTAATGATACGATTTTCGCCGTTAATTTCTCTTATGTGTTGAACTTGTTCTATTTCTCGACGCAACGTGGATTCTATTTATCTCTCATTCTCTCGCACTCGTGCACGAACGGTATGCTAGCACTATGTACTACACTATATGTTTGCCCCTACTACGCGTTCTTGGGATAAGGTACGATAAACGTGCAAGGATCAAATTAATCACGGGTGCACACGGGGTTACTGTGATCAGTACACGGGGATCGTAATAAGTTTCAATGATGCCGTAACGTTAAAAGCATGGTCAAGCATGGTGGATACGCCGCTGGTATAACAACCCTCCTAAAATTTTTCTGATACCCTAATATATTTTAAAATACCCCTATATGTCTTAAAATACACCCCGTATGTGAAAATCGAGCCCAAAATATAAAATATCATTAAAAATAATTAAAAAAACAAGAAAATTAAAATTTACGCGGGGTGCGTAAGCCTTCTCTTGAGCTTACGCGTGCCGCGACAGCTTTAAGGTCAGGCGAACCCCTGTGATGACACGTGTCATAACGCGTGTTGAACCTAGTTCGTGACCCGGATCAGCTACAGCCTAACCTCCCCCCCCCCCTAGTACACTGGCCACGTAGGCCTAAGCCTAATCTTACGCGGGCCGTGAGAAACCCGTTTTTCAGCCCTTTATAAGGAGGCCTCGGGATTTCATTTTCCGTCGCTCAATTCTCTTCTTTCTAAACGAATTCTCACATAATAGGCATAATATATGGGTATTATATCCCCCTAATTAGCGAGGTTTTGCTCCGTTGTAAGTATTATAACCCCAGTTACGTATTAGATACGCTGCCCGATTGATCTAGGGTTCCGTAACAACTGTCGTGGTTCTGCCCACCGTAGTTGTTGGAATACCGTCTCGGGGAGGGTATCATTAATATAAATAAAGGGTTATTATACTAACATATGTACATTTGTGTAAATTATAGATTAACACCAGGAAACCCTAGAAGAAGTCTAAAACTGCAATGTGAGTTTATCCGCTTTTTTGTAAACCTTTTTGTGAACTGTTTTACAAAACCTTAAATGCTTAACAATGTGATTAAGCAGTGATTGAGTCTTTATAATTCTTCAATTACTGCCGGTATGTTGGGGTTTTGTATACAAAATGTGGAACACGTTACCATTGGACAACGAGTTAGCCAATGTGTAATATGACCCACCAGTCAGGATTGACAGTACTGAATGAGTAATTATGTAGAAATAAACAATGTGATCGCTCTCAATACTGTGTTAATTGGTAAAATGTTTCTTGATTAAACTGGGATTCACTCACCAGTATTTCCCACTGACAAATGTTTTTAAAACGCGTTTCAGGTAACACAATGCGACAGCCAATTAGTAAAAAGCCAGCTGTAGAGCACTGACGGCTTAGAAAAATGTGGCTATAAAAGTTACCAAAAAGACGATGTTTTGAATTCAATAAAATAGGGTTTATCCCAATAAACATGTTGCAATAAAGAAACTTGGGTTTTACCCATGTGATTATTAATATAAAATATGGTGGTTTTACTCTGATAAACATTTCCTAACTACGGTCCTGATGAAATTTCCGCTGCCAAATTAATAATTTATAACTGATACCACCACAAACGAATGTTCGCGGCCGCCCTTCCCGGGACAGATAAGGGGGCAGGGGTTGCGACAGAAGGTGGTATCAGAGCTAAGCCACTGATTCAACCACAAAAGTGTTCTGCTGACAACAATATATTATCTAAATTGTTAGGAAATAAAATTTTTAAAAATACGTGAATATCTGTATTTTATTGTTATGTGTTATTTGACTATTTGTTAGTTTATAGTATGAGTGATCAAGGACCTTCGGACGTGTATCGTCAGTTGTCTGATTCACATAGGAGTGAAGGAACTTCTTCCCAGCCTACCCTCTCTGGGTATTCTGCTGATCAGGAAGAAGGGATGTTTGTCTTTAAGGCTCAGTCTGAAGAGCCATTCCCTCAGAAAAAGAGAGGATGGTTCAGTAAGGGAGTATTTGAGCGTAGAAAAAGAATGCGAAAGTTGCAACAGCAAAGAGTCCTAGCAGCCGCTAAACGAGAGTCATATGCCCATACACAGGATATGCTTAATAGAAGCTTAGCCAATTTCCATATCCTAGCAATAACTGCTTCCGACCCAAGTCTAGAACAACTAGCTGCCCCACAACCCTTACCTTTAATTCCCACTCAGCTGATGGAGGTAAAAATGCATGATTTCAACCCTGAGGAGATACCCAGGATACCAGCCCCTAATCCCTTAGACCCAAATTATGACCCATGGTTTGATGATCTTAGGGATTATGTGCCACGCTACCATCTAAACGACGAAACCTTGCCAAACATAGAAACGTATCCAGGTCTGGACCCTCTAGATCCCTATTATGACAACGATGAATACATCAGGGAGATTTTAGAAAATCCATACCCTCAGGAGAATCCCATGCTACAGTACCCAGATCGAGTACCAGCACCTGCACCCCCAATGAGTGCAGAGAATTTGCAAGAACTCTGAACTTTCGGAGAAGAAATCTTAGAGAGTAGTGAGAGGATGAGGTATGTAGGAGAACAACTTGTCTGGAAATATGACGAGCGTCAGATGGATTTCGGGATAAATCCATATCCATGAAGATGATAGTGGAGTTGGTAATAATAATAATATAATAAATATATAATATGTTTATATGAAAAAAAATCTATATATATATAATAATAATAACAATATATTGTAGTATAGACCACTTTGTGGTTAGTGATGCATAATAGTGTTGTAATTTCCTGTTTTAGTGTGTATTTGACGCATACTATATAAAAAGAGTAAAGTTGCAATGTTCGACGTTTTTAACCAATATGTGTATTATGTAGTTGTTACTTAAACTATTAATTATTCTGTGATATTAATAATTGGCAAATGTTTAAATTCAGATGGCCGACGAAGTGAATCAGGAAAATCTGAATAACGATAACCAGAGTAACAATAACCCGGGTAACGAAAATCCAAATAACAATAATGAAAACCAAGTGGATAACAATTCCATTCAACACATAGTAGCACAAGGAATAATATATGCAATGCCATATATTCTTCAAACAGTTAGAGAAGCAGAAAATAAAAGTAAATATGATAGCAAGCGACCCTCTGAACCTGAAAACAGCGTGAACAATGGACCCGTACTTCAAATGCCCATTCCCAAAAGAAGGAGAACTGTGTCTTACGGTTGTTCTTACAAGGAATTCTGGTCTTGTAAACCAATGGAATTCTCGGGCAACGAAGGGGCCATTGCAACTCTACGTTGGACAGAAAAGACTGAGGCAGTCTTAAGAATAAGCAAGTGCACAGAAGAAGATAAGATAATGTTTGCTTCCAATTTGTTTAAGAATTCAGCACTAGAATGGTGGAACACTATTCTCCAGACGAAAGGAAGAGATAGAACTTACAATATGGAATGGGGGGAGTTTAAAAACATGGTAGAAAGGAAATTTTTCCCTCCTAATGAAAAAGAACAGATAGCAAACAAATTCTTAAACCTTAGAATGACTGGAGTAGATAGTAAGGGGTACACTAAGTTATTCTTTGAATATGCTAGAATAGTGCCAACCCTTGCTTCACCTGAACCAGTGTTAATCTCCCGTTACATCTGGGGATTAATCGGGGAGATAAGACATGTAGTCAAGGCAGCTAGACCTTAAACCATAGAAGAAGCTGTAGAACTAGCCAACACCTTGACAGATGAATTAGTCCGTATGCGAGAAGAGGATCAAAGAAGAAACCTAACCCAGAAGCTTACACAAGAATTTCGTTCTGGAAATTCTAACCGTGGGAAAAATATAGGCTCTACCTCTGCACCCTACTGTAAAAATTGCAAAAGGAAGCATTCAGGAAGATGCTCCATATACTGTAACTTCTACAAAATATTGGGACATAAGGAAGAAGATTGCAGGAAGAAAGCTAACAACAGAATATGCTACAACTGCGGAGAACAAGGTCATATCAAGCCAAACTGTCCAAAGTTAGCTCCAGCTACGACTAACAAGAGTACCAAAAATGCTAGAGCATTTGTTCTAACTGCAGAAGAAGCAAAGATGATCCCGGATGTGATCACTGGTACGTTTTTAGTTAATGATATTTTTGCTAAAGTATTATTTGACTCTGGTGCAAACCAAAGTTTTATTAATACTTCATTTTGCAAACTTCTCAATCAATCATTAACTAAACTTCCACAAGAATGTCTAGTAGAGACAGCAAATGGGGAAACCATTAAAATTTTTGAAATCTTGCAGGGAGCAAGAATAGAAATTCTAAATCAGAAATTTATTGCAAACCTTTACCCCATGAATTTGGCAGGATTTGATGTCGTATTAGGAATGGATTGGTTAATAGCCAATAAAGCCAGTATTTTGTGTGATCAAAAGTCAATACAAGTAAATTTACCAAAGGGTGAAAAGATCACAATTAAAGGATATAAAACCTCTAGATCCACTAAATTCATATCTGTGATGAAAACAGCAAGTTACATAAGAAAAAGGTCATTAGTGTATTTGATTTCTATAATCACTAACACTAAAGGAAAAGAATTAAAGGATATTCCAGTAGTATCCCAGTTTTCAGATATATTTCCAGAAGAATTACCAGGGCAACCTCCAGACAGGGAAGTTGAATTCAGAATTCACCTAATACCAGGGACAGCACCAATTGCCAAAGCACCTTACCGTTTGGCACCCGCAGAAATGCAAGAACTAAAGAAACAACTAGATGAATTGTTAGAGAAATGATTCATACAGCCAAGTTCCTCACCCTGGGGAGCACCGATTTTGTTCGTTAAAAAGAAGGACGGATCAATGCATATGTGCATTGATTACCGTGAATTAAACAAGGTCACAATTAAGAATCGGTATCCATTACCAAGAATTGATGATCTGTTTGATCAGTTACAAGGAGCACGATTTTTCTCAAAAATCGATTTAAGGTCAGGATATCATCAATTAAAGGTACAGGAAGAGGACATTCCTAAGACCGCTTTCAGAACAAGGTATGGCCATTATGAATTTACTGTCATGCCATTTGGTTTAACCAATACCCCAGCTGCATTCATGGACATGATGAACCGAATACGCAAACCATATTTGGATAAATTCATAATTGTCTTTATTGATGATATTCTCATTTACTCTAAGAGTAAAGAGGAACATGTAAAGCTTTTGCACGCACTTTTAAGTCTATTAAGAAAAGAAAAGCTTTATGCTAAGTTTTCAAAGTGCGAGTTTTGGTTAAAACAGGTACAATTTCTTGGACATCTAGTTGATCATGAAGGAATTCATGTAGATCCTACCCAAATCGAGGCGATAACCAGGTGGAAAACCGCTGAGTCACCAACCGAGGTTAGAAGTTTCTTAGGATTGGCCGGTTATTATAAAAGATTTATTCGAGATTTTTCTAGAATAGCCATTCCCTTAACTAAGCTAACTTGTAAATCTGTTAAGTTTAAATGGGAACCAAAACAAGAAGAAGCCTTTAGAATCCTTAAGCAAAGATTAACCCATGCACCCATACTAGCATTACCAGAAGGAACTGAAGATTTTGTCATCTATTTTGACGCTTCTATGTTAGGTTATGGATGTGTATTGATGCAACGTCAAAAGATTAAAGCTTACGCTTCTAGACAGCTTAAGAATCATGAAGAGAACTATTCAACCCATGATCTAGAGTTAGGAGCTATAGTTTTTGCCCTTAAGATTTGGAGACATTACCTATATGGTAGTAAGTTTACCATTTTCACATACCATAAGAGTTTAAGGTATGTCTTCGGGCAAAAGGAGTTGAATATGAGACAAAGACGCTGGATGGAATTACTTAGTGATTATGATTGTGATATCCAGTATCATGCAGGAAAGGTAAATGTAGTTGCTGATGCTTTAAGCCGAAAGTATCATGAAAAGCCAAAAAGGGTATGTTCACTTAAATTAAATATGCAAGTAGATTTAAATGAACAGATTAGAATGGCACAAGAATCAGTAATCAAGGATGATACTGAGAAGTTAAAAGGAATGATTAAGGAATTAGAACAAGGAACAGATGGAATTTGGAGATTCCATAAGAAAAGGATGTGGATACCTAAATTAGGAAACCTACGCCTCCGTATATTAGAAGAAGCTCATAGGTCTAAGTATACGATGCATCCTGAAAGTGATAAGATGTATCAGGATTTAGGAAAGAATTTTTGGTGGATAGAAATGAAAAAGGATATAGCAGCATATGTTGCAAAATGTTTAACCTGTTCACAAGTCAAAGCTAAACATCAGAAACCTTCAGGTTTAGTGCAACAGTTAGAAATGCCAGCTTGGAAATGGGAATTAATAACAATGGACTTTGTTACTAAATTACCCAAAACAAGGAAAGGCAATGATAAAATCTTGGTGATTGTAGATAGACTAACCAAGTCAGCTTATTTCCTATCAATGAAGGAAACTTTCAGTATGGAACAATTAGCTAAATTGTATGTAAAGGAAATAATTTCTTTACATGGAATTCCTCTATCAATTATTTCTGACAGAGATAGTCGTTTTTCCTCTCATTTTTGGACAAGTTTCCAAAAAGCAATGGGAACCAAGTTAAATCTTAGCACAACTTATCATCCTCAAACAGACGACAAAGCGAAAGGATAATTCAGACAATGGAGGACATGCTTAGAGCTTGTGTAATTGATTTCGGAGGTAATTGGGACGATCACTTACCAATGATAGAATTTTCTTATAATAACAGTTATCACACAAGTATCAATGCTGCACCATTCGAAGCACTTTATGGACGAAAGTGCCGAACTCCAGTCTGTTGGGCAGAAATTGGGGAAAAGCAACTATCTGGGCCTGAGATAGTACAAGAAACAACAGACAAAATCATTCAAGTCAAGGAAAGACTGAAAGCAGCACGTGATCGACAGAAGAGTTATGCTGATAACAGACGAAAACCATTGGAATTTCAAGTAGGAGATAAAGTGTTATTAAAAGTCTCTCCATGGAAAGGAGTGGTAAGATTCATAAAAAGGGGAAAGCTAAGCCCCAGGTATGTTGGACCTTTTAAGATTATTAGACGAATATGACCTGTAGCCTATCAACTACAACTGCCAGAGGAAATGGCAGGGATACATGAAGTATTTCATGTATCTAATCTCAAGAAATGCTTAGCTAATGAATCACTAATAGTACCTCTTAAGGATATAGAGGTAAATGAACAGTTAAAATTTATAGAAAGGCCTCTACAGATTGAGGACATGAAAGTCAAGAACCTCAAGCACAAGAGACTAGTTCTGGTCAAAATGAAGTGGGACTCCAAAAAGGGACCGGAATACACATGGGGAGCTTGAATCAGAAATGCAAAGGAAATATCCACAATTATTCCAGTAGACCTCGAGGACGAGTTCTAAAACAAGGTGGGGAGGATATAATAACCCTCCTAATATTTTTCTGATACCCTAATATATTTTAAAATACCCTTGTATGTCTTAAAATACACCCCGTATGTGAAAACCGACCCCAAAATATAAAATATCATTAAAAATAATTAAAAAACAAGAAAATTAAAATTTAGCCTTCTCTTGAGCTTACGCTGGCCGCGACAGCTTAAAGGTCAGGCGAACCCCTGTGATGACACGTGTCATAACGCGTGTTGAACCTAGTTCGTGACCCGGATCAGCTACAGCCTAACCCCCTGTAACACCTCGAAAAATTTCGTCCAATAATGTATTGACACGTGTCATAAGCTTTGAACGTGTGAAAGAATACTTTAGAGGGACTAAAGTTGACAAACAAAGAAACTATGTGAAAATAAGGGTTCAAGACGTTAACAATGAATAAATATACTTTACAATAACCCTACATGATGTTTATAACCTTAAACGAATGGATCATGGATCATACGAAGCGAATTGTGAAAGAAAGGGAGAGATTACAAACTACAGGGGTTAAATGTGTTAACATGTTAAGATATACCTCTGAGTGACCTTTTAGCAAACCCGAAGCTTTGTAACGGTAAATTATGCTCACTAGAATGTGTGATAAAAATTTCACCAAGTTTCGATATCGTATGAGAAAGTTATGATAGAATTCGTATTCGAAGGGTTAAAAGTGTAAACGTTGAAATTCACGACTTTTCGGGTGATTAAAGGTTAGCCAAGGACTTAACAAAGATAATATAAGTCTTGGAGCCCTTATAAATCAATTTAGAGGGCTTATAATGCAAGAATTAAAGTGAAAGCGACGTTTAGGAGAACCGGGGACTGAAAATGCAATAACTGAAAACTTGAAACCTGAAGACAAGTCTCAGGCGGCCCGCGTACGAATTAACAATATCTCAAGCGGGCCGCGTCCCACCTGCAAATGCAGAAACTCTTCACAGCTGCCTGTACAGCCGGTTTAACCGACTTAACTTTCCATTTTTCGATTATAGGGGCTTGTTTGATGCCTTATACTAGCCTAGGGACACTTGGGATGATCCCATAACACTTGTAGACTTTGTTTGGCATGATCTTGATCAATCTAAACCCACTATATAAGAACCCACTTTGTGCAAACTTTTGATCATTCATTCTCAATCATCTTCTGGTCATTTCTGGAGCACAAGGACCATCCTCAAGCATTCCAAATCGTTCATAGGACTTGTGTATGTGGGCTTTAAACCCTTAAAAGGGCACCCACTGATACCCGTTCTAACTAGGTCGTTTGTCGAGTCAAAGAAGATTAGAAAAAGTCAACAGAATTGTAAACTTGGATTTAACGCATAATTAGCGATGTAAAAGGCGTATAATCTATTTTATCATTCATATAACCTGTTAATAAGTATAAGAACTTGTCTAAGCTTGTTTGGTTCGACAACTTTCTGTTTTGAACCGATTCGGAACCGAAAGACGCAAAAGTTTGACTTTTGCTTTGACCTCAGTTCTGACCCAGTTTAAATAGGTTTAGACATGCCTTAAAGTTCCATTAGGACCTAGTTACATGATTGTATAAGCCTCTGCGTTTATACCACTTGGAACCTCGATTGTCCGACGTTTCCGTTAATTGCTTAAATAGTGACCATAATGCCCTTATGACCATACAACGAGAATTTTGGAAATGTGAAAGTACAATAATCTTTGTTACTAATTATTAAACATGTCCCTAAATTTTCACATCAGTTGGAGGTCTAGATTAGGAGTTATGCTTAATGACGTAATTAGAACGCTTCTTAGTAATTAAACGGCGTCATTAGCGTAAAGCCTATCTAAACCCAATTTTTGACACCAAACCTTTTACCCACTGATGTAATATAATATTTTGGGATTTTTGAAGATTTTTAATTATTTTTAAACTGATCATAAGCTAGGATTAGTACCTTGATTCGGTAAATACCGATTATACCCTTTTCGGCCATAAAATGAGTTTTACAAGTCCTTTTGCTACCAATCCAATTGCTACTGATTTTAAATAATAAATGAAGTGTTTTGAGCCTATTTAACTGATCAGAAGACTCAGAACCCTATTTTAAACCGTACGTCGCTTAAAACGGCTTTATACGCGTATTATACGCATAGTTGGGTTTAAAACTATTTTGCCACATAAGACTTAACACCAATGGATATAACCTGTTAAGTTATGATGTTTTACTAATAAAATCAGACCCGTGATCACAGGAACTTAATTAATCCTTTTATAATCTTTAAAATGACCAAAATACCCCTACGGGGCTTTTTATGAGATTAAACTCGTTTTGGGCATAATGGAAGGTATCCTACTGATATCACCACATATTTAAGGCATGTTAAGTTAGGAAACCTGTTTAGGACTCTTACGGTTACCCGTTACGCTTCATGCGCGTTCGGTTCGGTTTATGTAACTAGTTTACATAAATTAGCCGAAACGGGTCAAACCTTATCGTTATTATCTCAAAATCCAGAATGTGTTTAGATTACCCATATTATACAAGTCTTCAAACTTGTCGGGTCTAAATCACATTCTATTCCAGTCTTCGCTTTACCATGCGTTTGAACCGGATCTTCTTCTTGAAAACTAATCGGTCTAAGTCAAGGCTTAATTAAAGACCCGTTAGGATTCTAATAGGTTATTAAAAACCTTCGTTCCAGATTTAGGAGCCTAGTAAAAGCTATCTGTACTTGCTGATTTGATACGGCTGGGATTGAATTTATATTTAGCTCAGGTAAATACTCTTAACTTATTTTCCCTATACGGGCTTGGGGTACGGTATATAAAATACCGCTTGGTCGGGCATTTCGACCTTAATCGTTTTGGGGGTTAAGTATTATCGAGATAACCGTTTAAATTGTTTTGTTTGCTTAAAGCCTTTGGGAGGTTAATGACCATGTCCCGGATATCCCTGGCATCATTTTATGAAATGGCCACGACCTTAGCACCCAGGTGTAGGCGTACACCTGTCGGTGTCTCATATACGCAAATGTGGTGTGTCTATTGATCTTTAACCCGGCTCGATCCGGCTTCCGAACGCATAGAAACATGTAAATCTTTTATGAGTATTATATTCAAATAATTATCCCAAGTTATAAAATATTATTTGTGCCATGTGCATTCGAATCAATCTTTTTAAACCCTTTTCAAAATGAGTCAGTTGATTGTATTTACCAGTGTAAACTGACGTATTTTCCAAAAAGGCTAAGTGCAGGTACTGTTATGGCTCATTTTCTAAGCATACATATCCTGACCAATATCCTGCCTTTATTTGTTTATTTGTGACCAGGATGCTGGAAGAGGATATTGCTAACATCTTGGGCGATATCCTGAGGTTTGTTGAATTAACCACGTGCAGGTTAAAGGCTGAGACTTGCTAACGGTCAAGTGGAGTTCTTCTCCTCAAGACTCGGACGTGTTTGTTGAAGGAGAGACGTTGAACCCGAAAGACCAGGTCTGCAACGTTCGATTAAGGAATATTCGGTGGATCTCGGAAGTTTAGGATAGTTTGTTACATCATCTTTACTATAAATAGATGCGGGCGGATCAGTTTAAGGCACACAATTTACACTTACACCCTCGAACACTTTCACTCTCTAGCTCATTGCAAACACCACACTTGTATTCATGTTTCATTGTAACACATAGTCGATCCGCACCACATCCTGCACTGTATCCTGACGTTTGAAGTAATAAGAAGAACAAGGCAGCTGCGATTGTCAGCTCCCGAGGTTTTATGCCGGCGATCTAGGTTGATCAAGGGCTTTCCTCGTACATCTCGTGTCGTTTACTTTACTTTTGCTCATAGTTTGATCGTAGATACAGCTCAATATCCTGAGCCGTATCCTGAATACTGATTTTCTAAATAACTTAACAAGCATATTTTTCACACATATTTTTAGCACACTACCTCACTTAACTAATTTGATCACTAAATTGCTTAGGTAATTTTTGACCAAAACAATTTGGCGCCCACCGTGGGGCAATTGGTGCTCTCTTTACTAAATTTTTTTGTAAAATCGCTAATTGGCTTTCTATTTTCAAAACTTTTTGCCACATTGTCCATAATGGCCTCAAGATCAAACATGAGTTCCTCTACTGTGTCTGCTATGACTTCTGCTACTACTGGTTCGGTGCTTCCACCACCTCCTCCAAGAATGCCAGCCACTTCACGACCTCAGGATATTATCCCTACTCGCAGTGTTCAGGAATCTGCTCCCGTTCTAGCTTCTAATGATGAAATTCTTACTTTATTTGGAAGTGTGCAGGAACAAATGAGGCAGCAACAGGAAACAAACCAAATGCTTTTAAGGGAAATACAACTCCTGAAGTCTGGCTCGAGCAGATCTGCTGAGGATAATGTCACTCCATTACATCCCAGAACGTTGAACTTTAGTTCAGCTGTGTATACTGAGGATAACAGGGGGAATATTGTGCCCAACCTTCCACAGAATCATACTCCTGAAATACCCTCCTCGGTCAGGATGTCAACCATGAGGAGCTCAGGATATGGGCAAAATCCTCCAACGGGTAACGTGTCAAATAATAATAATACTCATGCTACTAACAATAGTGGATCTTTGCAGGATACAGGTGTAACATCAGCACTTACTAGGGAACTTCAGAAGTTGAAGGACATGATATCTAGTGTACCTGGGGTGGTCCAGCCGATCCCGGAAGTGTCCCAGGACAGCCACAAGATATCTCGTTTTGCATATCCTATCTGTGATGCTGAGATCCCAAAGAGATTCCAAACCCCCAACATGAAGCTTTATGATGGGACTACGGATCCCGAAGAGCATATTGCTCAGTATAGGGAAAGAATGGAGATTAACCCTATCCCTCCGGAGCTCAAGGAAGCATGCTTGTGCAAGGGATTTGGTTCTACTCTAACAGGATCAGCCTTAAAATGGCTGTTAAACGTTCCTCCTCACTCAATTACTTCGTTTGCTCATTTGGTTAATTTATTTAACAGTCAATTTTCTTGTAGTCGGGGTTTTGAGAAACTAACCAGTGATCTTTACAGGATAACTCAAGGGCCTCAGGAATCCTTGAGGGATTATGTGAACAAATTCAGTCGAGAATCCTTGGATATCCCACATCTTGATGTTGCAACAGCTGTGCAAGCTTTTAAGATGGGATTACAAAAGGATTCTCAGTTTTATCAGGATCTTGTGATGAATCCCTGCAGGAATCTCGACGAAGCACGTAACAGGGCTTTGAGATATATCCGTCTGGAAGATGACAGGAAGATGCAAGAAAGGATGAACTCATCTAAAACTTATGAGTCAACTAACAGGAAGTCAGAATCCTCATTCAAGTCATATCGGCCTAAGCCATATGGTAGAAATGAAAACAAGAGAGTGAATGCTGTCGAAGATGAGGATCCTGAAGAGTATCCTGAGTTGTCTGAATATTGCTTTTCTGTTAACATTCCTGAATTGATGTATGCCATGCAGGGTCTAGGAGACAAGGCTAGGTGGCCTCGAAAGAATCAACAAAAGGCTGACTGGAAAGATAAGTCAAAATGGTGTGTTTTCCATGAAGATTTCGGACATGTAACTGAGGATTGCATTGCTCAAAGGAAAGAAATAAGTTATCTTCTAAGCAAGGGATATCTGAAAGATCTCTTGGGAAGTAAGAAGAATAAGGGTCAGGATACTAAGAAGGATCCTGAGCGAGCAGCATCACCTCCCGCGGATGCCAAGATAATCAACTTCATTTCGGGAGGATCTGACATTTGTGGAACTTCGTATTCGGCAGCAAAGAGACATGCAAAGGAAGCTAAGGCCTAAAGGGGAGACAAACCTGTCAGGATGACTACCCTCACAACTGACAAAGTGATCACTTTTGATGCTGATGACAGGGATACTGTCCAGGATCCTCACCATGATGCTCTGGTAATAACGTTATATGTGGCTAACCATTTTGTACGCAGGATATTGGTTGATAATGGCAGCTCCATCAACATAATCCAACTGGAAACTCTGAAGAGAATGAATGTATCCCCAATGGATATCACTTCGAAGTCTACCGTGCTTGTTGGGTTCAGTGGAGAGGCTAGAAACACAGTGGGAGAGATAAAGTTGCCAGTATACGTTGAAGGAGTCAACTCGATACAACGTTTCTGTGTGATGGATTCTTTATCCTGCTATAACATCATACTGGGAAGACCGTGGATTCACGATATGAAGGCTGTGCCATCAACATATCACCAATGCATCAAGATACCTACCCCTTGGGGAGTTGTCAAAGTTGATAGTGATCAGCAGGAGGCGAAAGAATGCTACTCATCCTCGATGAAATCCTCAACCAAACCTAGTGCAGCATAGCAATTAAAGACGCGGGCCCAGGATATCGTGGAGGATCCGGAGCAGGATGTGAAGAAAATTATCCTGGACCAGGATAATCCCGATATTCCGGTGCTCGTAGGGACCAATATCCCTCAGGATATTGAAGAACAATTAATTAACTTTTTGAAATGCAGGATGTCAACGTTTGCATGGAAGCATGAGGATATGACAGGCATATCCAAAGATATTATCACTCACAAGCTTGGAATTGATAAATCATTCAAGGCTGTGCAGCAAAAAAGAAGGAAGTTTGCTCCTGAGCGAAACACGATTATCCAGGAGGAAGTTGAAAGATTATTAAAGTCCAGGATGATCAGAGAGGTTAAGTTCCCAAGGTGGCTAGCAAACGTGGTTGTAGTACAGAAGAAAAATGGGAAATGGAGAGTTTGTGTAGACTACACAGACTTGAACAAAGCTTGTCCTAAAGACCCATTTCCTCTTCCCCACATTGATGCAATGGTAGATGCCACTGCCGGGCATGAAATGCTGACCTTCATGGACGCATCCTCAGGATTTCAACAGATCCAAATGGAGCCTTCTGACCAGGAGGATACTGCCTTCATGACACCAACAGGTATTTATTGTTATACAGCTATGCCTTTTGGTTTGAAAAATGCAGGTGCAACATACCAAAGATTGGTAAACATGATGTTCAACGACAAACTGGGGGACACCATGGAGGTATATATCGATGATATGGTGGTGAAATCTAAAAAGGCTGAGGATCACCTCCAGGATATCAAGGGAGCATTTGATATCCTGGATCGATACAACATGAAGTTGAATCCTGCTAAATGCCATTTCGGAGTGGGGGCAGGAAAGTTTCTTGGATATATGGTCACAAAAAAAGGGGATAGAAGCAAGCCCAAAGCAGATCAAAGCTATCCTGGATATAAAATCACCCTCAAATATGAAGGACATACAAAGATTGACAGGCCGAGTAGCAGCTTTAAACAGGTTTATCTCGAGATCCTCAGAGAAGTGCAAAGATTTCTATAATATCCTGAAGAAGAACAAAAGATTCGAATGGGGGGAGAAGCATGAAGCAGCCTTGCAGGATTTGAAACGATATCTCTCAACCGCACCTCTATTGATGAAGCCTGAAAATGTGAACCACTATCCCTATACCTTGCTGTATCAGGGAATGATGTAAGTGCCGTTCTTATAAAAGACCATGAAGGTCAGCAATATCCTGTTTATTATGTTAGTAAAAGTTTGTTAGATGCTGAAACTAGGTATTCTCATTTAGAAAAATTAATACTAGCATTAGTCATGGCATCAACGAAACTTAGACATTACTTTGAGACACATAGGATTCATGTTAAAACAAATTATCCTGTTAAAAATGTACTTAGGAAGCCAGAAATGTCAGGCAGAATGGCTAAGTGGTCAGTAAAGTTGAGTGCTTATGATTTAGTATATAAACCTAGAAATGCCATAAAATCTCAGGCTTTAGCTGACTTTGTGGCTGACTTTAGTAGTGACATTCAGGACGAGGTAGACCTAGAAGTTCAACAGTTAGGAGAATCCTCAGGATCCTGGACATTATATACTGACGGTGCATCTAATGTAAGAGGAGTAGGATTAGGAATACTACTAAAATCGCCACAGGGGTACATATTACCCCAGGCAATTAGGTGTGAATTTCCTGCTACTAATAATGAGGCAGAATATGAAGCTTTAATTGCAGGATTAGAATTGGCTAAGAGTATGAGTATCAAAAATTTGCAAGTATATGTTGACTCTTTGTTAATTACTAATCATTTTAATGGATCCTATGCAGTTAAGGGTGAGAAATTAATCGAATATCTTGATATTCTCAAAAAATTAGCAGGATATTTCGATGTTTTTATACTTGAACAGGTACCAAGGGAGGATAATGCTGAAGCGGATGCCTTAGCAAATTTGGGATCATCGATCAGGATACCTGAAGGGACCCAAATACCAATATTACATGTCTTATATCCTGCAACGAATCCTCAGGATAAAGAAGTAGCGGGTATTCAGTATCCTGGAGCAGAGCATCCTGAAGAGGATCCTAAATCCTGGACGGCTCCAATCATGAGATATCTCAAAGAAGGACACATCCCTGGAAATGAAAATCCTAAGGTATTTAGGATGAAGGTATCACGATTCACTATTATAAATAATATTTTATACAAGAAATCTCTTGCAGGACCGTATTTGAGGTGCTTGGAGGATCCTGAAGCCAAAGAAGTACTTCAGGATATACATGAAGGGGATTGTGGTAACCATACTGGGGGCAGGTCGTTATTCTCAAAAGTATTAAGGACAGTATATTATTGGCCAACAATGAGAAAAGATGCCGCAGAATATGCTCGAAGATGTGACGCATGTCAAAGACATAGTAACATACTGCATCAACCTGCTGAACCATTGTATCCTATTGTTTCCCCTTGGCCATTTATGAAGTGGGGTATGGATATAGTGGGAAAGCTACCAAAAGCTCCGGGAGGAAAAGTCTTTATGCTAGCAATGACGGATTATTTCTCTAAGTGGGTTGAAGCTGAAGCATTTGTTCAAGTTAGAGACCAAGAAGTAGTATCCTTCATAAAGAGGAATATCCTGACCAGATTCGGAGTACCAGCCGAGATAATCTGTGACAATGGTTCTCAGTTTATAAGCAAGAGAACTACTGACTTTTGCAAGAGTTGGGGAATCAAAATGATAACATCTACTCCAGTACATCCTCAAGCGAATGGACAAGCAGAATCCTCAAACAAGATAATTGTCAATAACTTAAAGAAAAGGCTTGGAGCCAAAAAAGGAAGATGGGCAGAAGAATTACCCTTTGTTTTATGGGCTGATAGGACAACGGTAAAGAATGCAATAGGCCAAACCCCATTTTCCTTGGTATTTGGAGCAGAAGCAATGATTCCAACGGAAATGACAATACCTACTGCAAGATCTACCCTAAGTGATCCTGAGCAGAATCCTGAAGCCTTGAGTCAGGATTTAGACACTATAGATGAGAAGAGAGATGCGGCAAGGCTAAGGATGGCAGCATATCAACAGAGAATATCCAGGGCATATAACAAGAATATTAGGACCAGAAGATTTAAGGTTGGAGATTGGGTGTTAAGAAAGGCTTTTCAGAATACTACTAATCCTGCCGATGGCAAGTTAGCTCCAAAATGGGAAGGACCATACGAAGTTGAATCAGAAGCAGGGAAAGGAGCATACAGACTCAAGAATATGGAGGGGGATATGCTACCGAGATCTTGGAATGCTATACACCTTAAGCTCTATTTCAAGTGAGTTTAGAATTTAATTTCTAACTCAGGATGGTATGAATTCTACCTTTTTTAAATATGTTTGGTTTAATTTGTTCTTTGTAACCCAATACTGACTTAAGCATCGGAGGGGTGTTAGCCAAGCTAACACCCACCTTAGTTTACAATTGTTTTGCAGGATATGTTTCAGGATATAGCTCCAGGATATGTACTCAAGATATTTCGGAAGATTAGAGGATTGGCCCCCTCTCTCACGTACAAGGGATCCTGATCCCTTCACAGGTTTAAAGGTATTCACCTTTCTTCCGAATTGGGTTTAAACACCCCGCCTGGAGCGCAAGTTATTCAGGGATAGTTCAAGGTGGCGGGACCAGTCCATGTAAAAGTGGCTGACAATTTCGTTACTGTTGGCTATATCCTGAATCCTAAAGGTATATGAGGATTGATCACCCTCTCTCACGAAAGGGTATTTTCATACTCTCTAAGGTTTAAAGGTTTTCACCTTTCTAAGTCTTGGAGTTTATACACTCCCGCCTGTAGCGCATGAAAATTTGGGATTTTCCCCAAGATACAAGGGATTTATCTCCAGTACATCCTTGGGTTTTACCCTTGGGACGTAAAAAATTTCCTATACAATGGAAACTGACATTCAGTAGATTTCAAAAGTATCTGAAGACATTGTACACAGGGGACATCCCTACCAAGGTGGTGATGTTAAAAGGATAAGGTTCGGAACTAATGTACTAAGTACCTCGCACAGGGGACATCTTCATTGAAGAAGTTGCAAAGACATTGAGGCTTGGTAATAGGGTTATATACTATTCCGGGTATGATCTTTCCTTTGTAAATATCGTCTAAGTTTAAAAAAAAAAAGTTAAGTATCCTGATATATTCTCAAAGTCCTTTTTCGGGATATTTGATTAAAGTGTATGAAACTAGTATTAGTTTGGAACTTTGATCATTTAAGTATTATCAAAACGGGAAAGATAGATTGTTTTTCACTCTTTAAAGAACTTTCTGCAAAGTTGAACGAATCTAATAATAGTTTTTAATATATGTCATTGAGCATATTGATCAGGATATTTTCATAAGATGGCAATACAAAATTTTTACAAAGCTAAGAGTTACACTAAGTAATGCAAGGCAACATCAAATAAGTCAAAAGATAGTTATATTATTAACAAGTCAAAAGTTGTGCTTTTGGTTTCACCTCAAACCGAGGCCCATCCGCCAAAAGCACAATTAGTTTTTACCATACTTGTGTAACGGTTGCAGGATATTTCTCAAAACAGGACTTGTCCACCTACAACCGTTATCGCATTCAAAACGAGTTATACTAATTGATGACCAAGGGCTTCGTCCTAAAACCTAGGACCCATCCACCTTTGGTCATCACATTGTTCTAATGCAGGAAATTCGAAGACAGGAAAAGTAAATTGTTTATGCAACCACAACCATGAAATTTAAAAGTGGGCTCCGGCCTTGGCACGTATATCCATCATCGCCCACTCCGCTGCCTAAGGGGCAGCACCCTCTTGAACAGCAACCTCCTTCCCAGCGTTCGCACCAGCATCAGCCTCAGGATTCTTCTCGGCATCATCACCAGCATTGGCCGCTTCCTCTGCCGCCTTAGAAGGCTCTTCACCAGTATGTTTTGCAGGATGAGCAACGGGATGACCTCCGAGGCCCTGTAGTTTCTCCTCCCAAGCCTTTGCATTCCAGGAGGGGCATTCAAAACCCAAATCCATGGCCTCATAAGCCATCCTTATCCTGGCTTGGAGAAGAGAGACGACCACGGATGCTTTGAGGCTATCCCGATATGAACTCATATTCTGCTGATATTGGAGAAGGGCGGCATCTAGTTTGGCTTGAGCATCCTCGTTGGCTTTGTGGAGAGTAGCCTGGTGATCCCGGATCATTGCCTTGTATTTGTCTTCATAATGCTGGGATTTAGCAGCTGCAATGGTTCCTTGGTCAGCTATGGTGGCCTCAGCTTTCTCCAGCTTGATCTCCAACATCTTGTTAAGCCCGCAAGCGTCTTCATACAAGTGCATAAGACGATCCAGACCCTATCGATAAAGACACAGGTATTGATGTAAAAAATAAGCAGGATAAGGACTAACATACTTGTGCAGGATATCGAAAAGAAAATTCTACCTGTTTGAGGAATGAGGTGGCTTCGTTGAACCCATGATTCTCGAGAGAGAATGTTTCAGAAACAGCTGGGGAGTCCGTCTCCTTTCTCTTCCGAGAGCTGGATGCCCGGGTCCTGGATGCCGGAGGGCCTTTGGGAGCAGAAACAGTCTTCGAGGAGGTAGGCTTTGGTGTAGCAGACGACTTTGGCTTGGATTCTTGTTTGATGGGTTCGAGGCTGGAGTAGCAATCCAACTCGTCAAGTTCGAAACCTTCAAGGTTGACGACTGGTACTACACAAGGAAAGATATTCTTAAACTCATCATACTTTTGAAAAGTAATTAATATATGCTGAGAATGTGCTTACCAGACATTTCTGAGCTTGATTTCTGGCTTGAATCTGTAAGAGACAGGGAGAAAGTTCTTTCACTGGCAGGAAGACGGTAGATTTCCTTGATCTTGGATTCGGATTCTGCACTGGGAGGCACTAAATCTCTTAAATTCGCTGCATAAAAACATCAGGATATAAGTCCGGGATACAGTTTGAAGATATAATTGGGGATATTCCTAAAACCCTAAATCCTACCCTTGGTTAACCATTTAACCGGTAGATCGAAACCCTTATCAATGGAGTCTCTTTTTACGAAAAAGAATTTTCGTCACCATCGATCCTCGTTCTTGGTGGCTTTAAGAACCAGAGGGTTCTTGGAGGTAGAAAACAGAAGAAAACGGTGATTGACGTGGGATCTCAACCGGTATGCTATAGGAAGGTCCTCAACAAGTAGGTCAGGAAAATGACAAGATTTGATTTGATCCAGCACTATTAAAACTCGCCAAATCATTGGCATAATCTGGGCATAGCTAAGGCCGGTGAGTTCGAAAAAGCGAGAGATAAAGGGTGGAAATGGGTACCGGAGTCCAAGAGAGAAGGGGTAGGCGAAGAAACAAACCCACTCATCGGATATCGCGTCTGATCGGGCTTCCTTATCAAAAGGGCGAAAGACTGTTCCGGTGGGGAAGGCGCCGGAATCTTTAAGAGCAGCGATGTCGGCATTGTTGAAGCAGCAGATCTCCTTTGCTGGATCAACAATGAAATTTTGACTTACGAGGGCTGAGGCCGGTCAGTCCGATCGGGATTTCGTTCGTGGTGCCATGAAAAGTATTGAGCAAACTAAAAGAGATTCAAGAAAGAAGGATAGAAAGGAAAATACCTGATGTCCACTTGAAGATAAGGATAACCGTAATAAGGAGTCCCTCGGTTAATATAGGATGAATATAGGGGGTAAAGAGTAAATAATGCTTTGGAAGTTGCACCGCTATCATTTCAAGGGTCTAGTCGTATTAATTGCCTTAAGTTATGAGGTGAACCTTTTGAAATATATCCGTTGGATTGGTATCCCAACCGATATATTTGGGGACAATTGTTATGGCTCATTTTCTAAGCATACATATCCTGACCAATATCCTGCCTTTATTTGTTTATTTGTGACCAGGATGCTGGAAGAGGATATTGCTAACATCTTGGGCAATATCCTGAGGTTTATTGAATTAACCACGTGCAGGTTAAAGGCTGAGACTTGCTAACGGTCAAGTGGACTTCTTCTCCTCAATACTCGGACGTGTTTGTTGAAGGAGAGACGTTGAACCCAAAAGACCAGGTCTGCAACGTTCGATTAAGGAATATTCGGTGGATCCCGGAAGTTTAGGATAGTTTGTTACATCATCTTTACTATAAATAGATGCGGGCGGATCAGTTTAAAGCACACAATTTACACTTACACTCTCGAACACTTTCACTCTCTAGCTCATTGCAAACACCACACTTGTATTCAAGTTTCATTGTAACACATAGTCGATCCGCACCACATCCTGCACTGTATCCTGACGTTTGAAGTAATAAGAAGAACAAGGCAGCTGCGATTGTCAGCTCCCGAGGTTTTATGCCGGCGATCTAGGTTGATCAAGGGCTTTCCTCGTACATCTCGTGTCGTTTACTTTACTTTTGCTCATAGTTTGATCGTAGATACAGCTCAATATCCTGAGCCGTATCCTGAATACTGATTTTCTAAATAACTTAACAAGCATATTTTTCACACATATTTTTAGCACACTACCTCACTTAACTAATTTGATCACTAAATTGCTTAGGTAATTTTTGACCAAAACAGGTACTAATCGGAATCGGCTGGCTACTCCTAGCATCATTAAAGAGTCTCGCAAGCTTAGATGCCTAAAGTCCGTTGAACAGTGTTATTTTATTTTCGATCTGCCTGTGGATCCTTTACTTCTGTTGTAATACTTTGATGTTACATTGTTTCGGATTTTAATATATTTATCCTTTTCCTTCCGCTGTGCATTTATATATTGTGTTGTTTGACTATGATGTTGCCAACCACGTCACTTTACTCCCCTACCGGGCCCACCGGTAAAGTGTGGAAAAATTCGGGGTGTGACAGGTTGGTATCAGAGCCAACATTGAGTGAATTAAACACTATCTTTTTGTGTTTAATCTCAATGACACATTAGCACATACCTTGACCTTCTGAGTCTAGACTTAACATAGGAATATTCTAAATCCTTATCTGGAAATTCTGCTTCCAAATTTTTATATTTTGTATACGTCGCCAAGCGAAGAAGCCGTAATAATAATTCTCCACACCCGGAGCCTTAATTTGCTGACCTTCGTATAGCGGCTAGGACGAAACATGCAACCAAGGAGAAAGCATTCAGAAATAAAATAAAGAAGAAACTCCTTTTGCTAAAAATTGTTTCCTTAATAGTCCTTATAAGGACATAATTACCTTTCAGTTCCTTCGAGGACAACATTATTCCTTTCAAGTCCCGTCTAGGGCACATTTGTATTTTTAATTTTATAGTGGAATAATTAACTTTAAATTTTCATTCAAACATTCCTTTTATAAGATCTACCTTTATATAAAATGGCAAAATCTAAAAAGGACAAGACCTAGCCACGCATTATTTTGAGACATGGCAAAGATGGTAGTTCCTCAACTAGATTCAGATCCTTATTAACATCCTGAGTTAGGATTGTTCTGCGTTTATTATTAAAAATGAATCTTAAAGGTAAACCTAGCCTATATGACAAGGCCAAGATGGTAGGACCTATTCAAGGATTCAAATCCCAGTTAACATCTGAAAATATGTTAACATTCCTGGCAGACGTGATTCATTAAAATCACACACGTCATTCTTATTATTGGATTCTTCAAAAGATTCCTAACCCAATGTAATGATCTCTGAATCATGGGTTTAGATCATCACTTGAGATGATCATATTTTGACCATACGTGGTAATATAGCGCCTACAGGCCCTGCTCATTTCCATATGAACCGAAAGACAGTGGTAGCGATGACTCCCTGTCAGATAAAGGTAATGAACTAGGTTCAAACCTTCATGCTTTGATTCTCTGAAATCATAGCTTATAATTTATAAATGTCCTTGTGACTAGGCCTGTTGTGCCAGTATACCTTCATGCTTTGATTCTCTGAAATCATAGCTTATAATTTATAAATGTCCTTGTGACTAGGCCTGTTGTGCCAGTATACCTTCATGCTTTGATTCTCTGAAATCATGGCTTATAAATTAAACTTGTGTACGCGACTAGGCCATTTGTGCTATTATTAACTTATAAATTAGGATTATGATAAAAATCCTGAATAAAAACAAATATCATTCATTTCCTGCCAGAATAATTATTAAAAGAGAATCTTAAAAGTTTTGACCTAGCTTAAATATCATTGAAGACCTAGCTAAGATGGTAAAACCTGTTTAAAAAGAGATTCAGATCCTTGTTAACATCTGAAAATGTGTTAACACTCCCGACAACCGTGATGCGATAAAAATCACACTTGTCATCCTTATATTAGGAATTTTTCCAAATCCCTTATTTAGCGTAAATGATCAATAGGAATCATGGCTGGTAAACGTCGAAAATGATGTACGCATCAAAACATCCATTTGGGATGTACACATACGGGTAAAGATGAATACATGAAAAAGATAGTTTTATTTCATAACTTCTTGTCAAGACAATGAACTATGAAATTTTCCGACCCAAAGGAATTATCGATTATGTTTTAAAAATTTCCCTAGTGACAAGGCCTTTGAGCCATCATAAGTCCTTTGGAACAAGCCCTTGTGCTATATATAAAAGATGTCAGTATGACATTGGCAGTCGTGACTTATGTCCCCTGTCTAATAAATATGAAGGATTTTATTCCGCTTAAATGCCAAAGATGGTTTATTTAAACTTAGGCAAAACATAATCAAATGAATTAAATTCTATCTATTGGCCTATATGGTTTAATTGCGCCATGGCTATTTATTCAACAAATTCGACAATTCACAATATAATTAAATCAAATATTACTACTGGTTTGTAGCCTTCAAAGCTTCACCATGGTTGACTCCTCAGAAGCTCACAATCATCCAGTTAATCAGAATGATGATACAAGACTGAATTTAACGGGCGCCGAGTTACAGGCTATGTTAGATACAGCTGTAAACAAAGCCGTGAACCGAGCGTTAAGGGATCACAAGCGAAAGTGCAATAATACCCCTAAGCAAGGTTGTAAAAAGGGTAAGACCGGTTCAAACTATAACCAGTCTAAGCCAAAGGAGGCTAAACCCGAATGTAAGAATTGCGGGAAGAAGAGGCACTTCAGTAAATGTATATATGAACAGATTAGGGGATGTGGTATCTGTAAAGAGATGGATCACAAGACCCAAGAATGCAAAGAATTGAAAAACAACCAACAATCGGGTGAAAAACCCAGATGCAAAATCTGCAAGAAACAGCACTTCGGGAAGTGCAGGTATGGATCGAACTCGCATACACGGTCGAGAACTTTTGCATGTGGGATATGCAAGTCCAAGGGGCATAAGACCTTGGACTGCAAGAAGATGGAGGACGCAACCTGCTATGGTTGCAATGAAATAGGGCACATCAAAACTAACCGCCCTAATAAAACCAAGAAGTCTGGCGAGGCTAAGAAGACCAAAACTGGAAACTCCCAAATGGATACTCAAGAGGCTATCCAAGATGACAAGGTCACAACAGGTACTTTCTATATCAATAACGCTCATGTTAGAGTATTATTTAATTCAGGTTCAGATAAGTCTCTCATAGACAATAGATATTGTAAATCATTAAATCTGCCTGTTAAAAAAAAAAAAAAAAAAAAAAAAAAAAAAAAAAAAAAAAAACTCTAAGCGTTAAGTATGAAGTAAAAATTGACCGATAATACCTCAGAGACTGCTCCAGCAATATTAAATGGATGTTTTATATCCATTAGGAATTACCCTTCTCCGCTGTCCTTGTTTCGTTAATAAGAGGACTCGATATAGTAATAAAAATCGATGGTTTGTCTTGAAAATCAAGTCCATATTGTGGGTGATAAGAAGCAATTAATTATCAAGACTCCTTATGAGACAACCCACATAATTATAAGTATCAGTATGATTAATTAATATTAAACATTAAAAATGGTGGAACCGGCCGTCCCCGGAATCGAACCTGGGTCTAGGCCACACCCTTTCGCGCGCCTAGCCAACCGAGCTAGGTGCCTAGTTTGTGAAATTTCCATTTTGATTAAATATAAGCACATGTACAATAACTTCCTTACTTCTTACTATAAGTCACCTACTTATCCTCCTTATGTTGACTAAGTATTAGAATCCAAGATTTTACCTCTATGTTTTAGATACTCTTGGCTTGCTTATGTTGACTAAACACTAGAAAGGATGAAGTAGAAACCATTAAGTATATCAGTGGTTATGCTAGAAAGGACATGGTAAGGTATACATCACAAGCATTCGATGGCAATACTCTTAATTAGTAAGGGCATTAATGAAATCCTCAAGAAGGATCCTCTTATACATTGTGGAATGGTCCAAGTTTTAAGGACCTTATTAGAAAAACCTAGTATCCGTTTCGCGAAAAGGGAAAAGACGGAATAAGAATTTCTGACTCTCGCCATAAAAGTTCTAGACTGTCGACAGTATGTCGCAAATTTTAATTCATTGGCTGAGATAGTACCCTATTAAAGCACATAATTATTAGTGATTAGCATTGGCAATAAGAGGGCACACTAAGGTTTCAAAACCTACTCATTAAAAATCCATTATGGATTTACCTCAGCTACCCACGTTAATGATTAAGAAGAAATCAGTCAAAGCTGAGACTGCCCTAAAGTTATCTAAGATTTTACAGCTAAGTTTAGAAGGATTAATAATGGAGGCGTTTAACCCTCCTGTTGAATAATTAGAGACAGCTCACATTAGGAATTTCACCAGATAAACCCTTATTTGTGAATTTATTGCTATAAATTACATGTGGTTTCGGGTGCTGTTAAGTCTCTCACAAGATCATAAACTTAGCAAACTTTTAGAAATTTTCCCGTAAGAACTCCAGATATTAAGCGTAAGATAAAACTTACCTGCGAAATCATAAGAACCATTTCTTCTGTTCTTGTCAGAAACCTCCAGTCATAGAAATTTTTTTCCTCTCTAAGAGGAAGTGCGTCAGCATATATAGTGATATCTCTTTAATCTCTATCGATTCCGAATACCAAATGGTATGATAAAAGCATCATATGAGGATTGGTGTATCTTAATAAGTCCCATAGATTGTTTCCATGCCTGATCAATATGGAGATTTAATGCATGGGACCACAACGATATTCCGAGAGGTCATATGGTACTAAAGTCAACTAATGGTATTCAAAGGAGATATCCAGAATGGAATTGTCCAAGTAAATGTTCCCGATTAAGGAGTTCTTGGACTCATAACCTAAATGTGTCATTTAATTGACACAAACAATGGTGGATGAATTGGAGCCTGAGATTTGTAAAAATCTCTGTAACCTCCTTGTACCTTGATTATCTTCTCATATTATTACCCTGTTTACCCCTGAGAGGCAGGTAGAGTTAAGGTTTAAATTCCGTTTAAGGCTGTGTTATTATGAAATCTCCAAAACGGCTAGTACTATCATTGGAAGAATCGAAACCCTGATTAACTAAGTTTAAAATAGAGGGTTCATATAGCTTAACTCAATATCCTGGAAATCCGGTATAGTTAATTATGAAAGACGGTTCATTTTGCTTATGCATTATCACCGCAACCCTAATTAGGCAACGATTAAGAATTTGCCATCAGCTGCCCAGGTTCGTCGAATTGTTCGACTAGCGGCAAGAATTAGCTATTCCTTAATATTAGTTTTGAGCAGTGGTTGGAATAACCATCTCACCTTAAAATAAGCTTTTCTATTATAATTGATATGTAAGTATTAAGGCTACTCCTTTGGGGACCTTGTATAGATGGAATTTTAAATATCTATTGTTAGATGGAGAATTGGTAAGTCCAATTGTCAAGATCTGAAAGTTGCATGGGAGACAACAAATAAGATCATACAAATCCATAATCGATTGTAGGTTGCCAGTATACGGCAGGAAATCAAGGAGTTATGAAAATAGCAAACTTCCTAAGTTCTTGTTAAGGAATAAGGTTTAACAAAAGATATCACCCAGGAAAGGTGTACCAAATTTGTTAAATTATCAGGCTAGATAAGCTCTGAATATATGGAAATCATTCGAAGGAAATCGAATGTATCAAGATCAAGTAGCTTGTAAGCTAAAACCTATTTAAGGAGTTTGACGGAGCTCGAAATACATTGCACACTAGTGACTGGAGGATGTGTTCCGCAAATAAGTCAAGAAGCACTATCACATAATGATATGCAGAATTATGATGTGATGAGCATCCTGTATCGATTGAGGATTGACAGGTCAAGAAGCTCCAAAAGGATACATACGCCTAATATAAGAGTCACTTTGGGAGCTTGGAAAGACTCCAGATATGTCATAGAAGTTAAGTCCATTATACTTCTATCATTTTAACAAATCTCGAGGTCGAGATTTCTTTTAAGGGGGTGAGGATGTAACACCTCAAAAAATTTCGTCCAATAATGTATTGAAACGTGTCATAAGCTTGGAACGTGTGAAAGAATACTTTAGAGGGACTAAAGTTGACAAACAAAGAAACTATGTGAAAATAAGGGTCAAGATGTTAACAATGAATAAATATACTTTACAATAACCCTACATGATGTTTATAACCTTAAACGAATGGATCATGGATCATACGAAGCGAATTGTGAAAGAAAGGGAGAGATTACAAACTACAGGGGTTAAATGTGTCAACATGTTAAGATATACCTCTGTGTGACCTTTTAGCAAACCCGAAGCTTTGTAACGGTAAATTATGCTCACTAGAATGCGTGATAAAAATTTCACCAAGTTTCGATATCGTATGAGAAAGTTATGATAGAATTCGTATTCGAAGGGTTAAAAGTGTAAACGTTGAAATTCACGACTTTTCGGGTGATTAAAGGTTAGCCAAGGACTTAACAAAGATAATATAAGTCTTGGAGCCCTTATAAATCAATTTAGAGGGCTTATAATGCAAGAATTAAAGTGAAAGCGACGTTTAGGAGGACCGGGGACTGAAAATGCAATAACTGAAAACTTGAAACCTGAAGACAAGTCTCAGGCGGCCCGCGTACGAATTAACAATATCTCAAGCGGGCCGCGTCCCACCTGCAGATGCAGAAACTCTTCACAGCTGCCTGTACAGCCGGTTTAACCGACTTAACTTTCCATTTTTCGATTATAGGGGCTTGTTTGATGCCTTATACTAGCCTAGGGACACTTGGGATGATCCCATAACACTTGTAGACTTTGTTTGGCATGATCTTGATCAATCTAAACCCACTATATAAGAACCCACTTTGTGCAAACTTTTGATCATTCATTCTCAATCATCTTCTGGTCATTTCTGGAGCACAAGGACCATCCTCAAGCATTCCAAATCGTTCATAGGACTTGTATAAGTATCCTCAAGCTTCCTTGTTTAAGTTTTGATTAGTTTATAGCCTAGAAGTCAAACCGTCGTAATTACGGTTTGACTTAACGATTAATCGCTAACGGTCCAGCGATTAGGCAAACTTAAGATAGTTATAAGTTGGTATTTATGTGGGCTTTAAACCCTTAAAAGGGCACCCACTGATACCCGTTCTAACTAGGTCGTTTGTCGAGTCAAAGAAGATTAGAAAAAGTCAACAGAATTGTAAACTTGGATTTAACGCATAATTAGCGATGTAAAAGGCGTATAATCTATTTTATCATTCATATAACCTGTTAATAAGTATAAGAACTTGTCTAAGCTTGTTTGGTTCGACAACTTTCTGTTTTGAACCGATTCGGAACCGAAAGACGCAAAAGTTTGACTTTTGCTTTGACCTCAGTTCTGACCCGGTTTAAATAGGTTTAGACATGCCTTAAAGTTCCATTAGGACCTAGTTACATGATTGTATAAGCCTCTGCGTTTATACCACTTGGAACCTCGATTGTCCGACGTTTCCGTTAATTGCTTAAATAGTGACCATAATGCCCTTATGACCATACAACGAGAATTTTGGAAATGTGAAAGTACAATAATATTTGTTACTGATTATTAAACATGTCCCTAAATTTTCACATCAGTTGGAGGTCTAGATTAGGAGTTATGCTTAATGACGTAATTAGAACGCTTCTTAGTAATTAAACGGCGTCATTAGCGTAAAGCCTATCTAAACCCAATTTTTGACACCAAACCTTTTACCCGCTGATGTAATATAATATTTTGGGATTTTTGAAGATTTTTAATTATTTTTAAACTGATCATAAGCTAGGATTAGTACCTTGATTCGGTAAATACCGATTATACCCTTTTTCGGCCATAAAATGAGTTTTACAAGTCCTTTTGCTACCAATCCAATTGCTACTGATTTTAAATAATAAATGAAGTGTTTTGAGCCTGTTTAACTGATCAGAAGACTCAGAACCCTATTTTAAACCGTACGTCGCTTAAAACGGCTTTATACGCGTATTATACGCATAGTTGGGTTTAAAACTATTTTGCCACATAAGACTTAACACCAATGGATATAACCTGTTAAGTTATGATGTTTTACTAATAAAATCAGACCCGTGATCATAGGAACTTAATTAATCCTTTTATAATCTTTAAAATGACCAAAATACCCCTACGGGGCTTTTTATGAGATTAAACTCGTTTTGGGCATAATGGAAGGTATCCTACTGATATCACCACATATTTAAGGCATGTTAAGTTAGGAAACCTGTTTAGGACTCTTACGGTTACCCGTTACGCTTCATGCGCGTTCGGTTCGGTTTATGTAACTAGTTTACATAAATTAGCCGAAACGGGTCAAACCTTATCGTTATTATCTCAAAATCCAGAATGTGTTTAGATTACCCATATTATACAAGTCTTCAAACTTGTCGGGTCTAAATCACATTCTATTCCGGTCTTCGCTTTACCATGCGTTTGAACCGTATCTTCTTCTTGAAAACTAATCGGTCTAAGTCAAGGCTTAATGAAAGACCCGTTAGGATTCTAATAGGTTATTAAAAACCTTCGTTCCAGATTTAGGAGCCCAGTAAAAGCTATCTGTACTTGCTGATTTGATACGGCTGGGATTGAATTTATAGTTAGCTCAGGTAAATACTCTTAACTTATTTTCCCTATACGGGCTTGGGGTACGGTATATAAAATACCGCTTGGTCGGGCATTTCGACCTTAATCATTTTGGGGGTTAAGTATTATCGAGATGACCGTTTAAATTGTTTTGTTTGCTTAAAGCCTTTGGGAGGTTAATGACCATGTCCCGGATATCCCTGGCATCATTTTATGAAATGGCCACGACCTTAGCACCCAGGTGTAGGCGTACACCTGTCGGTGTCTCATATACGCAAATGTGGTGTGTCTATTGATCTTTAACCCGGCTCGATCCGGCTTCCGAACGCATAGAAACATGTAAATCTTTTACGAGTATTATATTCAAATAATTATCCCAAGTTATAAAATATTATTTGTGCCATGTGCATTCGAATCAATCTTTTTAAACCCTTTTCAAAATGAGTCAGTTGATTGTATTTACCAGTGTAAACTGACGTATTTTCCAAAAAGGCTAAGTGCAGGTACTAATCGGAATCGGCTGGCTACTCCTAGCATCATTAAAGAGTCTCGCAAGCTTAGATGCCTAAAGTCTGTTGAACAGTGTTATTTTATTTTCGATCCGCCTGTGGATCCTTTACTTCCGTTGTAATACTTTGATGTTACATTGTTTCGGATTTTAATATATTTATCCTTTTGCTTCCGCGGTGCATTTATATATTGTGTTGTTTGACTATGATGTTGCCAACCACGTCACTTTACTCCCCTACCGGGCCCACCGGTAAAGTGTGGAAAAATTCGGGGTGTGACACCCCCTAGTACGCGGGCTGCATAGGCCTAAGCCTAATCTTACGCGGGCCGCGAGAAACCCGTTTTTCAGCCCTATATAAGGAGACCTCGGGATTTCATTTTCCGTCGCTCAATTCTCTTCTTTCTAAACGAATTCTCACATAATAGGCATAATATACAGGTATTATATCCCCCTAATTAGCGAGGTTCTGCTCCGTTGTAAGTATTATAACCCCAGTTACGTATTAGATACGCTGCCCTCTTGATCCAGGGTTCCGTAACAACTTTCATGGTTCTGCCCACCGTAGTTGTTGGAATACCATCTCGGGGAGGGTATCATTAATATAAATAAAGGGTTATTATAATAACATATGTACATTTGTGTAAATTATAGATTAACACCAGGAAACCCTAGAAGAAGTCTAAAACAACAATGTGAGTTTATCCGCTTTTTTGTAAACCTTTTTGTGAACTGTTTTACAAAACCTTAAATGCTTAACAATGTGATTAAGCAGTGATTGAGTCTTTGTAATTCTTCAATTAATGCCGGTATGTTGGGGTTCTGTATACAAAATGTGGAACACGTTACCATTGGACAACGAGTTAGCCAATGTGTAATATGACCCACCAGTCAGGATTGACAGTACTGAATGAGTAATTGTGTAGAAATTAACAATGTGATCGCTCTCAATACTGTGTTAATTGGTAAAATGTTTATTGATTAAACTGGGATTCACTCACCAGTATTTCCCACTGAAAAATGTTTTTAAAACGCGTTTCAGGTAACACAATGTGACAGCCAATTAGTAAAAAGCCAGCTGGAGAGCACTGACGGCTTGGAAAAATGTGGCTATAAAAGTTACCAAAAATACGATGTCTTAAATTCAATAAAATAGGGTTTATCCCTATAAACATGTTGTAATAAAGAAACTTGGGTTTTACCCATTTGATTATTAATATAAAATATGGTGGTTTTACTCTGATAAACATTTCCTAACTACGGTCCTGATGAAATTTCCGCTGCCAAATTAATAATTAATAACTGATACCATCACAAACGAATGTTCGCGGCCGCCCGTTCCCGGGACAGATAGGGGTTGTGACAGCTGGTACTTCCTATATATAAGTGTCTTGACCATATCGACACAGTATGACATCTATTCACGGGACAGAGGCGTGTGGTCGAAGCATGGTGGATACGCCGCTGGTACTTCGTATATATAAGTGTTTTGCCATGCCAACCAATGTTCTGTGAAGAAAGTTCCATGCACGTTGAACGTTATTAGACCAAGTATACTATTGAATCTATTTTCGACACACTACACTACATTGCAAGGCGTAACAACCTCAATCGCAACTCAAAGCGTGTCATCGCTAGACTTTTCGTAAGTCAACACGCTCGCAATCTCAATCGCTTATTATATGTATCGTGCTATCGCTTATCGTGTGTACCGCTCTATCGCTTTGTGAATTGCTCTATCGCTCATCGTGTATCGCTTAACGACTATCGCTATCGCTTACCGTTATCCGCGTTATCTGTGTTATGTTGACACACATGACCTCGTTTCACGAGATGAAACTGATAGGGTTAAAACATGGTGGATACGCCGCTGGTACTTCCTATATATAAGTGTTTTAGCCATATCAGCGGACTTTTGTGGAAAAAGGCCATGTGGGGCTTAATGTTAGTTAAAATTTGTGGTGTTGTTTAATCTAATCAAATCGTATGTTCTCATCACTTGCAATGCATCGATCGTCGCTTATCGCTCGACGGTTGTCGCTATCGCTCGTCGCTTATCGCTTTCCGCTTATCGCCGTCGTCTTCATTTACTATGTTTGTGTTTGTGATTATTAGTTATCGTGTACCGCCTATCGCTTATCGCACTCGCTCGTATCACTAAACTGAGTTTGAAGACGACCTCGTCGCTCAGTTTGCTCAATTTTTATCTTAAACTTGGTCCAACCATTTCTCGCTTGGACCGAGTTATCGAAATCTATCAGTACTATGTCGACTCACATGACACTGCCTCATGGGACAGAAGCCATATGGCTAAAACATGGTGGACACGCCGCTGGTACTTCCTATATGTAAGTGTTTTAGCCAAATCTTCGAACTTTTGTGGGAAAGTGCCATGCGGGACCGACTTTAAAATTTTAACTCTTGACATTAGTAAAACCTTTGTGTAAACAAAGCCTTCTCTTACAAAAACTTTTTTTTCTAAATTTCATCTAAACCTTTGTACAAAACGAGATTTTCTTATAACGCTGGCGTAACAATCGACTCAATTTAACGCCGTGTGAAGTGGAAATTTCAAAATCTTTAGTAACCTAATAAAACTTCTCTCATGGCGCTGGTGTGAACATCGACACAGTTTAACACCGCATTGTGGGAAGATTTTTCATAAACAAATTTTTTCTAAACCTTCCAGATTAATTAACTTTTTGAGAATTTAGAACGTTTTGGAATCGCCTTTTTGTGTGTTATTGTCTTTGGTTATACGAATCGTCTTACTCGCCGCTCTCGCTTAGTTTCGCAATGCGCTCTCGCTTGTCAACTCTCAATTGATCGCTCGCTATCTCATCGCTTTTATCGCTACTCTCACTGGCATCAATCCTCGCAACCCTTCTTGTGGATTAATTTCGGGACAAAATTTCCTAGGGGAGACTGTAACAACCCGCACGTTCGTGCGTTGTTACTACTCGCCACACTCGTTACGCCTAGCACCAGAGATTCAGATCATAATGTAACTATATCGCTTATATCGCTATATCGTAGTATTTTCGCATATCTCGCATATTTTATCGCTATAACACGTCGCATCGCACACACTAACGCTCATGATGACATTGAGTGAGGACCTATTCTACCCTCCTCGATAGCCGTGATGCGTCACAACACAACGCATATTCGAAACAGAACTCGATTATCGCAACGCAAACTTAGAGATACGAATATTTATACGACCCTTTGTGACTAATTATAACATATATATGAATGTGTGAATGAAAATGTGTAACCAAACTATCGCAACGCTTAAACGAACAAAACGGAACGTCGAAACACAATTCGCCGGAGACCACCGATCGAATGACCGTTCGATCGGATGGCCATCCGATCGGGTGACCATCCGATCGGATTGCCGCCCGATCGGATTGCCATCCGATGCATGGCACTCCATCACCTTCTTTCCTCTTCACCTATAAATAACACTTGTCACATCACTTGAACAGTGATGTGACACCTCTTGTTCGACCAGCACCCTCCAGACCCTATTTCGCTCGATTTCTCGCGATTCTTGTAAGTTTTCAACTCAAATCTTGTACTTATATGATCTACACACACTTCTTCATCATTTTCACCTTTGAATATTAACTTTTAACCGTGAAATCAGCGGATTTGAGGTGTTCTAGGGTGATGTCATCATGGAGTTCTTATGAACTTCAGGATTTGGCTTCATTCCACAAGAACAACCTAGATCTGAAGGATTTCCACATGAATAAACAATGATTTTGCGTAGATCTAAACATTTTCAAGGATGAAAAGATTGAAAGATGGTTTTCTAACTTTCTTTCAACTCTTTTACACTCAATGCACTCAAACCGGTAGGACCGGAGCTCGTTCTTCTCTTCTACTCTTTCTTAGTGATGAGATAGTTCAAGATCTGGTTATTACCAAGGAGACAACCGATTTTGGGTTAAACAAGAACAACCGTCACGAACCAGTAAACTGATCGGATTTGGGTGATTCCTGTTCGATCGGACGACTTGGGACTTGACGAGGTTTTGTTGTTTAATACGTTGTCAAACCGTCTCGAACAAACCGCAAACACTCAAAATAATCAAGTTCAAAACGATTGGATTCGTGGGACAGATTGCCGTCCGATCGGATTGCCATCTGATTGAACTGCAATCCGATCGGATTGCACTTGAGGATTTAACACTTAGCAATTTTCAAACATGTTCAACGTTCTGGCATTTCTATCGGATTGCCATCTGATCGAACCGCAATCCGATTGGATTGCACTTGAGCTTCTAAACTTCAACATTTTCATTTTTTTCAAAGAACAAGGGCTTCCAATGGATTGCTATCCGATCGGATTGCCATCCGATCGAGTAACCATCCTGCTGTGAACTTGTTCTCACTAAGTGTCTTGCCAATCGGATCGCTATCCGATCGAACTGTCGTTCGATCGATCGACCTGAAGGGTAGAGATACTTCTCTATTTTCAAAATGCTACAACAAAAACTTCAAAGCCATCATACACAAACATATCCTCACCAAACGAATGTCAATCCAATCGAATGGCCATCCGATCGAATGACCATCCGAATGGATTGACATCCGATCGAGTGACCATCCGATCGGATTGCCATCCGACACTTGGTCACCTCTCACCATTTTAAGCACCCCTCTTCGCTTATGCTATCGTTAACTCTTCAGGCTAATCACACTAGCGCTCCTTTCAATCCATTACCATCGCTGTGAGTATACTTGAACCCCTTTTTATCGCGTTTTGGGTGTAACATACGTCTTATCAAATCAATCTAATCAAATGTTTAAACTATTTATCACTTGCGAATGACTGACTTACATATTTACACGTGATGCTAGTTACATATGTGATAGGACTTTACTCGTGAAGTCCCGCCTTAACTAGTATAGTACTATAGCACCCGACGGGGTCTAGTTAGGATGAATAGCAATCGCAATCGCAGCTCGAGTGACTTAGCTGGTAGTATCTATCTTGTATGTATGTTTGGTGTATCTCGTTTATGTATGTGGTAATTCGCAGCACTTTTATCTATTTACGTTATTCCATCAAAACTTGTATACTCGCCAATACTTTTGTATTGACGTTGTTTTAATGTATGTTGCAGGTTTAGTCGCAGTCTACATCAAATCAAGCTAGGAAGTCTAGAAACACACCTAAAATCTAGGTTGTCGGATTTGTATTGTTTGAGAGAACATGAAATTCGTGACAGCTTATGTGATTGTATTTGTTTGTTAGTATGGGATAATGAACGCATTAAATATTGTCGCAAATTAGTTGTTATGGATTCTCTTGAGCAATCTGATTCGCCTAGTGCCGCGCCCCGATGATTCCGCCATTGGTTGGGGTGTGACACAAGTTATTGAGGCGCATTAAAATTCCAATCGTTAAGGTTCGATGGAAAGGTAAACGTGGCGCTGAATTTACTTGGGAACTCAATAGTGACATGAAGACGAAGTATCCATATCTTTTCCCTACTTCTTCCTAAATTTCGGGACTAAATTCCTTAAAGGAGGGGAGACTGTAACGCCCTGCTTCTTCGTACTTTCCATATTTAGAAGGTCTTGCTTGTATTTCTATTTTTGGAAGTCTTGTGTTCTTGTAATCGTTTTCTCTTTGTAATCATTGTAAAATCCGAGACTTGGATCATAATGAAATTCGTACCTTTCTTTGCATTCATGTTACACACATTTCATGCTTGTTCGTACATTTAAATTTATCAAACATGCGACACTTTAATCACAATATGTGCAAAATACGTCAAACTTGTAAACATGTGCCTTATATGATAAATTTGCGCAAATTCGATACCTATTCCCGACATTCATACTTGTTTATACTCATTTTATATTAGCTTCATGATATAATTACATTACAAACCTTTAAATATGTTTATCATACTTAAAACACATTGAAAACAAATTAAAACATCAATATACCAAAGTCTAGGGGTCAAAAGTGGTAAAAATCCAACTTTTTTCTCGGTTGCATGGCGTCACCACCCACGACGGATGGAGGAGAATTCCTCCATGGGCCGTCACAGCCTCTAATCCACAGAATTGAGTTCAGATCGTTTCCTTGGCGGGATTTCTTGGTTTAACTTGAGTTTAAACTCGTTTTTAGCATTAAATACCCAACTACAAACCACCATAACCCTTCCCTATAAATACCAAGTCATTCCCAAGCTCATTTCACTTTACAAACTCATCCAAATCACTCTCAAATCACCAAAAACGCAGCTGCAAACATAAGTTCGGACATAAGCATACATCTTCACTAAAGTGAGCATAACTCACTCATTTCTTGTCCGTTTTAGATCATTCTTTCTCCTATGTGCTTGGATTGACCTTAGCTTCGATTCCATGGGTTTTTCACAGTAAATAAGTCCCTAGAACGTCGCCAAAAAGGCTCCAAAGTTCACTGTTCATTTCTGATTTCATCTAATCTTTACTAAACTTGTTCAACTTGAGTCTAACTCATCTCAAACCTATGTCCTTATGCTTATAACCACTTCTATGGTTAGTTAGGCTTAAAAACAAGGTTGAGACATTCAAAATCAGAGGTTAAACCTCATATACATTCTGTTTTGTTTAGGGTTTTTAACCCACAAGTAATGTTTAAGTCCAAGACTTAATGTAGGTGTGATTAAGGACTAACTTGGGTTGTCCTACATAAAATCCCCACATTTCTTGATGATTTCTTATAGAGTAGTTGTTTATATTCTTGTATTACTTGAAGTTCATGACCCTCCTTGTATGTTTTTACATCAAGTGTAGTGGTGAACACTTAGAGGTACCTAAATGGAAGACTTCTCTTCCTACCTCCTACATGATTTCCATGAAACTTAGAGGTACCTAAATGAAGATTTAATCTTCTACCTCATGCTGGACTATTGGACATAATAATACACATAATACTTATATATATATACTATTCAACATTCGAACCCTTGATGATGAACTTGTGTTCATTCGTCAAAGTGCTAGAATAACATCATATAAGACATAAGACTTGTTATGATTCTAATGAGTATAATACTCATGAAAACATTATAACCCTTGGGGTTTCATAGTGTCAATACAAGTACTTTATGTTAAAAGATGATTACTTTCGTATACATATGTTCTTATGTTTCAAACTCCAATCTTTAATCTACCGTTACTCTCTGTTACTCATACACTTTGTTTCTTCGTGTAGAAGGACTTGGTGTTCCAACCTCCACAACAACTCACTCGCGGATTCACAAGTAGAAGACTTGCAAAACCATGAGTATACTCGTAAACCCCTTTTTTATGTTTGCCACTTTTGGGGTGTAACATGTTAAATTATTAAATCACACTTAAACTTTAATCTTTACTTGCACGAAAACAATCCAAATACATGAATGCTATGTTTGTTATACTTGATGCTTATACTTGGGTGATTCTTATGTGATACAATAGTCATTAGCTTATTACTAGCCCCCATTTGACATGTATAGCGCTACAGGAATAACGCACCACCCGTGAACGAGAGGTCATGTTGTATTATATCATTTTGCGTAAACAGAGGGTTGACTAGAAATATTGCATGCCTTGTATGATGCTCTTGTATAAACTAAGTTGCCATGTGGATACGTTTTTAAACTTTTTAAACTTATACTTATACTTATTCTTAAACTTGTATACTCGCCTTTGGTTTTGCATTGAATTGTATTTTAAACATGTTACATGTTGAGGATTGATGATGCTATGAAACGGATTAGCAATGATGCCTAGATACTCACTTAGACGTTTAGGTTAAAGTGTTGTATCAATTTTGTTATGTTATGCTATGAACAATGTTGTTATTTGAATTTCCGTGTAATGTTTTGACAATTTGATTATGAAATGAAATCGGTTGAATTAAATATTGTCACAAATAGTGTTATGAAGTCTCTTACAATCTCGAACTAGTCCCACTCCGATGATTCCGCAATTGGTTGTGGTGTGACAATTTATTTATGTATATTTTAATTTATTAACTTTCCACATTTTAGGTTTTTTCCAAGTTATATAATATTTAAACATCTTATACAATATTTAAATACTCTATAATATTTATATTTATATTTATATTTATATTATAATGTGGGTGGATTTTCCACCAACTTCCCCCAAAGTTTAAGCAAAATGCACTTTTAGTTCCTTGTCTTATTTCACTCACCAAACAACCCCCTCAAAAGTTGGGCTGTTTACGAGCTGATTCGAACCGAACGGACCTTTGTTCATCCTTGGCTCGTTTACAACCGAGCGAAATCCGAACGAGCATATTCGAGCGTGTAATTTTTCGAGCGAGAAGTGAGCGACGAGTAAATTGGACAGCCATAGATTTAGCATGTTTCCTTCGATGTCTCCGCTATCGGGTCACGACTAAGGTCCGACTGTCCGAGTATGACACTAAGATTGAGGTTGGATTCTCCGAGGACGATACTCTTGTTGAGGGAGGTGAGACGATGAATATACAACAAAGAACAAATGTCGCATTGTGGCGTATGGTGAGAGCGAGAGACGATTGATGACTGATGATTGATGATTGATGAGAGAAAGATGTCAAATATTGTCGCTTCACAACTTAGAGTTTTAGTTTTAAATTTGGTGTTAAATTTTTATTGGTTTGATTAGTCTAGTATAGATAAAAATATAATTGTATATTTTAGTATAGTGGTCCAAATCTAATAGAGTGATATGAGTAAAATATGAATATACATGTAATATGTGTGTGCATATATAATTATATATGTAATAAATTAATAAAAATTAATTCGAACTGAACCGAGCTGAGCGGACCTTTGCTCATGCTTGGCTCGTTTGCAAACCGGACCAAACCGAGCGAGCTAATTTTGAGCGTTTTCCAAGTTATCGGTGAGCGATCGATGAGCGACGAACAATTTGAACAACCCTACTCAAAAGGACGTTACATTTACAAACACAATCACTTCTTTTTCTACCTACCATACAACTCCTCAACTTTTGAAAATTGTAGTTTTAAACCTTTACATTATTACTTTATTTTACAACCAACTCGACTTTTGAAAATTGCATTTTTTATCTAACCCAACTAATCCCTACAAATTTTAACTAAGTTTTTTTCCCTGATTTTTTTAAACTAATTTGCCGTTTAAGAACTTTGTAAAAATATTATTTTAACCCACTCGAGTTTTTAAAGTTCCGAGTTTATCCCTTTCATTCCTTTACCTAAAAAACTATTTTTACACTTACGCAAATGGCACCTCCTTTTTTCATCCACCATATAAACCATTACCCATTACCCAATTACCCAATACTATAATTTGCAACATTTTTAGACATAGAGGTGTTGTACCTCATGCTTTGGAGTTTTTCAAATAAAAATTTTAATTCTTTACTTTTAACCCAAACTATTCGATTATTTTACTTTTAACCCAAAACTATTCGATTTTTTTACTTTTAACCCCAAAATTTTTTATATTTACTTTTAACCCAAAACTATTTGATTTTTTTTTACTTTTAACCACAAAACTTTTCGTTTTTTTCAAATTAAACTCACAACTTTTTTACTTTCAACTTTGTTCCTCTATACTTTTTATTTTTTGTAAAATTTTCGTTTTACGTTCCGTTCTAAATTTTGTGAGTTAACACGGCGTAATCTGGTTTGATGTTTGCAATATACCCGCATCGCAACGCGTGTGAGTCTAATTACTACTTAAGTACTAAATTAGTAATTAAGAAAACAAGGGTGAATGATGTGGAAATATAACTAATGCTTGTAGGATGGAGTGAATTGCTTGGGAAAAGTTTCTTAGATATTTTTAAGTATTGCTAACAAGGTCATACTTATACTTATATGTACTCCACGGATTGAATAAATGTAATATCATATCTAACTTATAATAAAAAAAAAAAAAACTCTAAATAATGTCACATGATATTCTTTCCTTCAACCTCATAAATTTTATTTATATTTGTTTAATAAATTTCTTTTAATATTAATATTAATTAATAACCAATATATATATATATATATATATATATATATCACTTATGTTTATCTTTATCTTTATCTAAAATTTATAAATAACTTCAATTTTGCAATTTAGACCCTTTGTTTTTTTACTTTTAACCAAAAAATTTTCATCTTTTGCAATTTAATCCCAACTTTTTCTTATTTTCAATTTTGGTCGACCATACTTTTCATCTTTCCCAAGTTTTTCGTTTCGTTCTAAATTTTGTGAGTTAACGCACCGCAACGTGCGTGTGGGGTTCAACATTTTTTTGTATATTTTTTCCCGTTTGACTGGCCCGTTGCGTCACATCTATTTTTCTGCGTTTGACAAGTCCGTCCAACATGCAGGTCCTGGATGGACTTAGTTATTTTTTCTATGTTTTACGTTTCAGATTAATTTCTCAGCAACGAACGTGCGTGATTCAAAGATTTTACGTCTGTTTTTCGCTCGGCGTTATTTTTCCCCGTTTTTATTTATTTTGTTTTTACGAGCTTTTCCGGTGTTGGTGGTCGCTGACAATGGTATAGTATTGCTACTACTTAACATGGTTTTATGACAACCGCTGCAATGCAGGGGCTTAATACTAGTACTTAATAGTAAACAAATATGTCTTTGGAAAAAAAAATATATTGCATGGGTTGAATAAAACCATGTATTGTATGAGTTGAATAAAATATTTGAAAAAAAGTGTATTGCATGAGTTGAGTAAAATATTTGTAATGGATTTATAATACACCAAAAAAAATTAATTGTATTAAAGGCTTTAAAATATTATAACGATTCCCATTCTCACATATCATACATTTGAAATAAATTAAAAAATAATTTTTTACCGTTGTTATTTACATAATTTAAATGATCCAACCTCATGAGTATTCATTGGGATAACCTATACTAAACACGTTTTTGGTGGCTTTGAGTTTCTATACTACATATGGGATTATGCTATAACAACTTATGATGCAGATCATCTAACACAAAGTCGGATGTTGATAGAGCAAAGACACATAAAGAAAAACAGAAGAAGAAGAAGAAGAAGAAGAAGAAGAAACCGACTCCATGGATGAAGAACAACACAACGTAGGTTGTGTTGTAGTCTTGTAGAAATCTGTATAAGTTTTGCACTATATCTTCCCATAATCCTACATGCAACAAGTTTACTTGAATGATTTCTATCTTAAACATATGTATATGTTATTTAGCATCATATATCCTATTTTATTAACCCATTACAAGTATCAACATCACAATATAACTGGATATATATTTCTAACTGTACTAAATCCAAAGTTATTAGTAGATGTGAACTAGATTACTCATGATCAAAGTAAACAATTAACAAGCATATATTACACAAAAGATGAAATAATTCAAGAATTAACGAGTTCCTTTCATCTTCAAGAAAGATCGAGTACATATAGAATGAACACAAACTAAACGCCATGTAGTTCCTTTCTCCGGACACGTCTCTCTTATTCTTTAAGAGTCTCCATTCCATCCTATATAATTCGGTAACTCAACCCAACTATGGCGTTGCAGCGACTTTGCTTATTAGATGAAACAAAGACCCATAAAGAACAAGAGAGGAAGAATCCGATATGCATCAGTCGCTAGCTTCTCGTCCATCAAACATCGAAGACTTTTTTTGTTATCTGATATTTATAGTTGAACTCTGTTGAGGTGTTTAAAATTTAAACAACTTCCCAAACTTTGAGTTTGACAAGGCTAACTGTATTTCAGCTTTTAAATAAGATAAAAGCTATAATAAAATGTATTTTTTTTAATCATATTGCTCATTTATACAAGATAAAAGCTATAATAAAATGTATTTTTTTTAATCATAGAGTAATGTTCATAATTTGTTTTTTTTTTTTTTAAATATTTCATAGTAATAAGGACGTGTTAAATCTTAATGGATTGATCTTATTATTTGCAATTTTAATTGAGCCTATTATTAAGGGATTTCCTTCGATCCCATGCTTCAGACGAACCACAACTTAACCTTTAATCTTAATGGATTGATCTTTAATAACCGATATCAGTTGATCTGGTGGATAGGGTGTTGACTTCTCACTATTATTTTACTTTTTTTGACAAAATAATAAAAAGGTAATCGCTGTGGGGATCGAAGGGCGCCATCTTTAAAGGCCGGTTCTCATTTTAGTTTTACTTTTTTGGCAAAATAAAAATAATAATCACTGTGGGGATCGAAGGGCACCATGTAACCAACTAAACTTCGAGTGCCGATGCTATAAGTTATAACGCTACAATAATGTACCAAAGCGATACCGATTGAACTTCATACGCGAATTGATATTAATCGAATTCTTGTCACAGCCCGCAGAAACACGTGGGTTTAACGGCCCCACTAGTTATTAAATGACAGTAATTGAAAATCTTGTTTACTAAAAAATAGAAAACTCGACCCCTGTGATTATAAACTCTATCCAAACTTAATTTCCATCCATATTATCCGACGTGGTACCATGTACTCGATCTAGCACAATAGGTTGGTTACAATTTAAATGTCAATTAGTGGGTGATTACCCGTGCTTCGCAGCGTGTTCAGAATGTGGATAAAAACAATCCAGTCATAAGGTACATATGGAATTTAGATATACATTACATTGTTAAAGTTAGCGTTAGGAAAAATGAAAGTGGAAAAAGACTGTAAAATATATTGTATTGACCCGACTCAACGTGTGGATAAAAAATACATAGATTTAAATATTAAAGTGTAAGTTTAAATAAACTTTTGGGATTATATTGTAATTATCCAAAATTTAAGAAGAAAAATAGTGACCAAATTGTAAAGTATAAAACTTTTGTTTATACTTTTGTGGTTCATTTGTCTTCAAAATTTAAGGATAAAAGTTTTATAGCCAAACCATAAAGTATAAAACCTATGTGGTGAAATTTAAAAAAATGAAAAGGTTACCATTCAATTCGGAACTAAGTAAAAATAAGCTATTACGTTGTTTAAATCAGTGTTATTGGAAAACGAAAGTGAAAAAAATGACGTAAAAACATATTTATATTTGACCCGGCTCAAAACATACGGATAAAAAGACGCTCCGCGGTCAGTTCGAAACATAGATAAAAATAAATTCATTGCAACGGTACATTCAAAATTTACAAGAACATTACATTGTTAATCAGTGTTAAGTAATAGGAAGGCGTAAAAACATATTATATTTTATGCAAATGCGTAATTAAAAGGCACTTAAGCCAATCCGAACGCGAAAAAATGTGTAACGGGTAACCACATGAGTCATGAACAGGTTTCCTAAGTTAATATGCCTTTAATATGTTGGGATATCAGCAGGATACCTTCCATTATGCCCAAAACGAATTTAAAACCAATTTATGCCCCGTAGGGGTATTTTGGTCATTTTAAAGGTTATAAAAGAGGTGAAACATTAATCTGAGATTCAGGTCTGATTTGATCAGTAAAAATACTTAATTTAATAAGTTATATCAGTATGGTATTACATACATGTGAAATTTGTTGTTTATAATCAAACTATGCACCTAATGGGCATTTTGGTAATTTCACATAAGGTTTAAAGGTCAAAACTGGAAATCTGAGTTTAAAAATTTTGCTTACTGTTAAAGTATATAAATTTACTAAAATGTCAGAAGGTATTAAGTCTTATATATTAAAAATAGTTTTCATACATACTATGCGCTTAAAACGCGTAAAAATGCGGTTTTAAGCGATTTACGGCTTTTTAAAGAAAAACTGATATTTTTTATCATTCCAGAAGGCTTAAAATATTTTATTTATCATATAAAATCAGTAGCAAAAGGTTTGGGGTCAAAATGTTTTGTAAAACTCATTTTATAGGCCAAAAGGGCAAAGCCGGCAATTACCGAATTAAAGCTAGAACCCTATGTTATGCTCAGCCTAAAATAAATAAAAATCTTTAAAAATCCCAAATATTATTTATATCAGTAGGTAAAAAGTTTGGTTTCAAAAATTGGGTTTAGATAGGCTTTATGCTAATTACGCCGCTTAACTAATAAAAAGCTTTCTAATTACGCTATTGAGCATAACTCCTAATCTAGACCTCAAACTAATGTCAAATTTTAAGGACAAGTTTATAAATCAGTAATAAAGATTATTGTCCTCTCACATTTTCAAAATTCTCATTTTAGGGTCAAAAGGGCATAACGGTCAACAATTAGGCATATCACGGAAACTTGCAAATGAATAGGATAACTAAGGATCCAAGTTGTATAACCCCAGAGGGTTATACTAACCTATAACATGGTCCTAAAGGAATCCTAAAGCATATCTAAACTAAGCTAATTCGGGTCAGAACTGAAAGTCAAAGCAAAAGTCAACTTTTGCGACTTTCGGTTCCGAAACGAGCCTATACTTAGAATTGTCGGGTTGAATTATGCTTAGGCATGTTCAACTAATATTTACCAATTTATTATAGTGAGAAAACTGATCTTATGGCTTTTAAATTAATAGTTATGGATTTTATTTAAAAACTAACCCGTTTGACTTTTATTTGACCCGACAATTAAACTAAGTAAACGTGGTAATTAGGAGGTGCCCTCTTGAGGGTTAATCACCTACCTAATTACGGTCACGTAGCCATGTTCGTTGCGAACCATGGCTCAACCATTTAAAAGTCAAAGCGTTTATCAAAACGCTGGACTTTTCGGCTATAAACGCTAAACAAATAAACTAAGCACGAAAGGACACTTACAAAGGGTCCAAGCAAGGAGGTTTTGATCCTAAATTCTCAGGTATGAAGAACAATTTCTAACAAATTAACATCTAAATAATCGACAAACCACCACCACCACCACCACCACCACAACCACCACCACCACCACCACCACCACAACAACAACCACCACCACCACAGCCGCCTAACCACCACCACACCCGCCTAACCACCACCACAGCCGTCAATAACCACCACCACCACCACCGTCAAACCCCCACCACCACCACAGCTGCCTAACCACCACCACAGCCGCCTAACCACCACCACAGCCGTCAATAACCACCACCACCGTCAAACCCCCACCGCCGTCAATCCCCCACCACCGTCAAACCCAACACCGCCGTCAATCCCCCATCGTCGTCAAACCCAACACCAACACTACCGTCAAACCCAACACCACCGGCCGTAACTTAAAAGAAACAAAATAAACAAAGGAAAGATGAAACAATACACTAACCTTTTATGAAAATATGGACCGTATAGGTTGATACGTTCTAAGCCGAGCTATACGAGAGAGACAGTGTGTGTTTCTTGGTGTTTTAGTGTGTGGGGTTAAAAAGTTTTAGATATATTCTCTATTTGGTCAAACCTGAAAAGTAGTTTTTGAATCAATGAGGGGCGTATAGGGCAATAAGGGGCGTATAGGAGTTGATGTTAAAGCGTATGAAGTGTATAAAGGATATACTATAACCAATTTATCACCTCCTCTACAGGAGGATAAACTGGTTAAGGCTTGTATAAAGGATATATTAAGTTTAAAAAAAAATGTAATCGAATATTGTGTTGTTTGTCTTGTTATTTTTCATTGTTATTATATATACTAAGTTTTTTTTTTATAAAATGTTGTTTTTTAAAATAAGTCGACTAAGCATAAATAACTAAGCATAAAACATTCATCAAGTTACAAATGTTTAAACATACCAAAATAAACAAAAAGAAATAAATATTTGTTCATACATGCGCACAAATGTTTAACAAAATAAAATTCACCCAACAAATACAAATCCTCCATCTCCTCATCGCTGTCGTCAGAATCATCCCCACCACCTGCCTGCGTCCCGGACGGACCTGCCTCCATGTCGAAACCCGGATACACTCGTGGATGTGGCGGGGGTCGAACCGGCAACCCCGCATGGGTACGTCTCTCGGCCTCACTAGCCATCACCCACTCCATCAAATCCTCCATTCGGTTCATCCACCTGTCCATCCGCTGAAACTGCTGTGTCCAGCTAGCCATCATACCATCCTGACCCGCCACCAGCCTCTCAAGGAGACGTTGGGTGGACTGAGGCAACCGTACTGCATGATAAACGCGTTGTGGAATCTGTGGCGGCTCCTGCGGATGCCCCTGGTCAACCTGAGGCTCCATGTCTCCATCCATAGCAGGCACGTCAGCAATATGCGGCATCTCCACCTCCCCAGCCTTGAGCAGTGCCTGGTGGACTATCGGTTGGGGTTCATAAATCTGTTGGTGTTCGTCAACAAACCGATGCCCGATATCCGGAAAGTTCACCGCAATCTTCATCCCTCTCATCGTCCTAAGATCTAAGGGCTCGTGTGGTGTTGGGGCCGGCATATCCTCAAGGAATGGGTAATACAGACCGCAATGTTGGGCAATACGCGTGATAAACGCTCCTCCAATCAAACGGCTACGCCTCTGCCGTTTGCCGTACGAGGCCAAATACTCCGCCAGACAGCGATGGAGCGCGCACGGTGTGCCCGTATATAAGCAGTACATAAAGAACAGATCCACGTTCGTGACCGACTCGTTGCTTTTGCCACGCGCAGAGATCGACGTGGCAATGCAGCGGTGTATGTAGCGAACGAGTGGGTCAGGAATCGCAGAAACTCGGGCCTTCTTACCGAAGGGTCCAGGACATAGAGTGGGCCACCAAGGAAACAACTGATCATCAGGCATAGCCCAAATCGCGGTGGTATAGATGTCCTGAACCAACTCATCATCGGTATAGAACCCGGTGGCAATAGCAAACTGACGCAGCGACCAATTTTGTCGCTGCCCGAACAAACAGAAAGATACCTCGGGAGGCGGTGCTTCCACGTTCGGATCGTCCATATCCGAATTAGGCCGGTCAGCCGGTCGTGGACGAAACACGAATGTGGACAGAAACTCCGCCATCATGGTCCTATAAGACGGCCCAGCCGCCACCGAAAACATGCGATCCCACGGGGAATTCTCCCTGATCAACCCCCGGGCTCTCTCCTCCTCCCCGACCTCCCGTAAAGCCTCCCATGACAACGCCCTCTGCCGACCCACCTTCATTTGTCGCAACCTGTTAAAACGTTTATACTCCCTAGAATTCTTCGGGTAGTCCATATAGGGAATACCCAAACAATCACCCCCGGCCATCTCATCGAGTCCAGGCACCTGTGCCGCACCAAACTCCTCCTCGTCTGACGACATATCTGCAAAAATTAATATATAATACGTGTCATATTATAAAATTTTTACAATTTTTATAAACTTGTAACAAATTTCTAACAAATTAACATCTAAATAATCGACAAACCACCACCACCACCACAACCACCACCACCACCACCACCACAACAACCACCACCACCACCACAGCCGCCTAACCACCACCACACCCGCCTAACCACCACCACAGCCGTCAATAACCACCACCACAACCACCACCACCACCGTCAAACCCCCACCACCACCACAGCCGCCTAACCACCACCACAGCCGCCTAACCACCACCACAGCCGTCAATAACCACCACCACCGTCAAACCCCCACCGCCGTCAATCCCCCACCACCGTCAAACCCAACACCGCCGTCAATCCCCCATCGTCGTCAAACCCAACACCAACACTACCGTCAAACCCAACACCACCGGCCATAACTTAAAAAAAAAACAAAATAAACAAAGGAAAGATGAAATAATACACTAACCTTTTATGAAAATATGGACCGTATAGGTTGATACGTTCTAAGCCGAGCTATACGAGAGAGACAGTGTGTGTTTCTTGGTGTTTTAGTGTGTGGGGTTAAAAAGTTTTAGATATATTCTCTATTTGGTCAAACCTGAAAAGTAGTTTTTGAATCAATGAGGGGCGTATAGGGCAATAATGGGCGTATAGGAGTTGATGTTAAAGCGTATGAAGTGTATAAAGGATATACTATAACCAATTTATCAGCTCCTGTACAGGAGGATAAACTGGTTAAGGCTTGTGTGTTCTATGCGAAATGTGCGAGTTCGAATCCCGGGGGAGGCCGGTCCGATACAGAAGGATCCCTCCCTTTTTTATTTGACATTTTTATTATTCATTTTTTTTATTTTAAAATTAATTTCTTTTACTAAAAAAACAGATTTCATTTTTAGTTTGAGTCAACAATTTTAAATCCCTTTAAAACAATAGTTTTCTTTTATTTTGTATAAATAATAACAATAATAATAATAATAATAAATAATAATAATAATAACAATAACAATAATAATAAATAATAACAATAATAATAATAACAATAATAATAATAATAATAATAAACAATAATAATAACAATAATAACAATAATAATAACAAACAATAATAATAACAATAATAAATAATAACAATAATAATAATAAACAATATCAACAATAATAATAAATAATAATAATAACAATAAATAATAATAATAATAACACTAATAATAAATAATAACAGTAATAATAATAATAATAAATAATAACAATAATAATAATAATAACAATAATAATAATAATAATAAACAATAATAATAACAATAATAAATAATAACAATAATATTAATAATAATAAACAATAATAATAATAATAATAATCAATAATAATAATAATAACTAGTGGGTTACAGCCGCGCTTCGCGGCGGGGCGACCCGATTTTTGATCCGATATAGCAGTCGAAAGAGAAAACTTACAAAATAAAGTCGCGGTAAGACAAAAGTATGTCGACACGTGTTTTACATCGACATGAAAACTCGATTACAAAAGTACTTAAAAAGTTAAAGGGTTGTCAGTGTCAATGCTAAAAGTTGAGAAAATACAAAAAAAAAAAAAAAAAAAAAAGTCGAAATGTAAGTCTACTTAAGTTTATGTCAACACGTAAATAAGAGTAAAATGCACGGATAATCCCTGTGGTTTGGTGAAATTTCACCTTTAGTCCCCAACTTTTCAAAATTACACTCTTAGTCCCCGTGGTTTGACAAGTTGTTACTCGGATAGTCCCCAAAGCGGATGAAGGTTACTCGGATAGTCCCTGTGGTTTGACAAGTTGTTACTCGGATAGTCCTTGTCATTTCACACCTTTTTAACCAAAAAAAACTAACATCCATCCGCTTTGAGGACTATCGGAGTAACAACTTGTCAAACCACAGCGACTAAGATTGTAATTTTAAAAATTTGGGGACTAAAAATGAAATTTTACCAAACCACAGGGACTATCCGTGCATTTTACTCCGTAAATAAAAATAAAGACGTAAAAGTCGATTAAAAAGTATTAAAAAAAAACAAATCACCGACTACAAAAGTATTTAGAAAGTTAAAGGGTTGTTAGTGTGAATACTGAAAGTTGAGAAAACACAAAAAAAAAAAAAAAATATGTCGAAATGTAAATCAACTTAAGTTTATATCGACACGTAAATAAAAATAAAGACGTAAAACTCGGTTAAAAAGTATTTAGAAAGTTAAGGGGTCGTAAGAGTTAATACTGAAAGTTAAAGGTTAAAAGTAAAAAAAACAAAGAGACAAAAAGACAAAGTCAAAGATGAAGAAAAATTATTGTAGCACTATTCATCCATAATATGAATAATAATAATAATAATAATAATAATAATAATAATAAAGAATAATAATAATAACAATAATAACAATAATAATAATATTATTACAATAATCATAATAATAATAACAATAATAAATAATAATAATAATAACAATAAACAATAATAATAATAACAATAATAATAAAATAAACAATAATAATAACAATAATAAATAACAACAATAATTAATAAATAATAATAATAACAATAAATAATAATGATAGCAACAACAACAACAACAACAATAATAATAATAATAATAATAATAAATAAATAAATGAAAGACTACGTCGCACATTTGGCTTTTGAGTGTAGTCGTTTCTCTGTGATTCGGGTTGTTTATCTTTACGTCTCGCAAGGTCTTCATTCTTTTGTTGTTTTGCTTTCGTAGTTGGGCGGCCCCGGGTATCTTGTTGTACCTCAGGCGGTTGATGGTCAGTCATACTTGGATTCAACACCGCTTTCATCTTCGACAACATACTTTTTAACACTAGAGGTGGCTGCGTATGTAGTTGCTGTGTGAGTTTATCCATTTCCGCCTGAATATTACACTCGTCTTGATTAAGTTTTTCTGTCCAAAAATCAAGTTTTGTCCAGAATTTATCTATCGCGGCAAGTGGAATTTTGCAACCTGTTTTTCAAGAATCATTGTTAAAACATGAAGTATAATGATGATTATATTCTATGGATCAAAGCATATGTTATAGTTGTTATATTACCTGTATTTTCCCACCATTCCATCTGACAAGCACATGGCAACCCACAACCCATAGAAAGCTGGTGGCCACAAGTCCCCCCCTCCTGCCCTCAACGCATGTAGCTTCTTCCTCTCGACAACCAATAACTCTAAGGCTTTTTGGGAAACATTACCTCGTAGGCTGTCAAAAAATGGAAATCTGTGGTCCCCCATTTGCACGGACCTGCTCTCCTGAAAACTAAGTTTTATTTGTATCTTTTGTGACTCTACAACTTTGCCAACAGCGAGTTGTTCGGCCTTTAATGTATCTCTTAAACTTAGAATGCTGGCTTTCAACTCTGTTGGTTGTATGTTGACCAAAATTGGGGACTGTGTTAGTCCAAGCTGAAACGAACTTTTCTTTATAATCTTTCAGCCACACATCATACAAATAATCCAGAACATCTGAAAAAAAAATTGAATACAATGATTTGTAATGTTTGTATGTATATATGTATGGATGAGTGTATGTAAACTAATATAATATGTACCTGATCGTTCGTCGTTAACCAGTCGCGTGAAAAGCCGCTGAAAGTTATAATTGTATATCGTCGGAGTGGGAGAATTACATAGTTGAGACCAAGAAAGCTTGAATATTTTCCAGTCTTCATCCGTAAATTTTGCCCGACAGTGTTTTAGAATATTCTGTGAGATGTGCCACCTACATAGCAATTTGGAAGCTTTTGGGAATACTTTATCGCAAGCATTCATCAAAGCTTGATCCCTATCTGTTACAATTACACGTGGCTCCATGCAATCTACCAACAATTCTTTGAGCTTCTCCAGGACCCATAAGAAGTTATCTTTTTTTTTTCTTTAGAGACAAACGCATGAGCCATACAAAAAGACTTGTGTGTCGATGTCAAACCCACAACTTGAATAAACGGAAGCTTATACTCATTCGTCTTGTAGGTAGCATCAATCATCAACACATGTGGGAATGCACGCCACATGTTGTATGAGTCCGGATGAACGAAAAAAACCTCCTCGACCGCGTTTGTGGAGGGATTCACTCTGGTGAAATAAACGTACATTTCTTCTTGCAACATGCTCTCCAATATCTGCATTGGAGTTCGATCATCGTACATTTTTCGTTTAATCTTTTTAATCATGTTTTGTACATCTTGTAGAATGCACACGCTATGTGGGTACTGATTTGTTATGGTTAAATGTATATTTGTAGGCTCCATGTTTTTGCAGATAAAGTCTCTCCACCAGTGATTCTTCGTCCGGGGTCCGCATTCTAGCAAACACGTGGCCCTCGAGAAATTCAGCAGGCTCATGGTTGTGAATGTTTTTCTTCTCCACAAGGCTCCAACTACCACTACTTGAGTCTAGTTTCCCTATCAGACTAAAAGGACAGCCAACCTTTTTGCTACCGGAACGCCGAACGGATGCTTTACTTTTGGGTTCGACGCCACGATCGCATTGCAACCATATCTTTACTGTCCTTGCTTACGCACCTTCTCCTTTTTTCCTCGTTCGCTGGGTGACAATGACGTAACCTTTCACAACTTCTCTTTTGTATACCCAATTCTTCAAGTGACCTAAATACCTCAAAAAAAAAGTTCATTAGAAATCCACATAAATGAAATTAATATATTAATTTGTTGAAAAAACAATAAAAAAACTCGGGTTCAACATAGGGTTCGGGTTAATATGTATGACACATTTTAGGGTTTGTATGAAATTTCGTGTCATACATTTTCTATTTTTAATCAGTATACATGCCTAGTTCGTGTTTGTTCGGTTCATTTACAAGCCTAAGTAATCTATTTTTAACAAAATATTTCACCAGAACATATATAATATTTCACCAAAATGATAACGAAATCGGGTTAATATGTATGACACAATTTCGGGTCGGGTTCAGGTTAAGGTCGGGACGGGTCAAACATTTTCTAGATTTCTCCTACCTAATAAAAATTATATACATACGAATAACACATATACAAAATCATTTTATCCACTCTAAAATTATATCAACATTATGTAACACGAATAACACGTAACTGACGGTTATGTCATACCTTTTTTGTTTTTTTCTCGTCAGTAGCACCTTCCTCGTTAGGAGGTTCCTCGTTAGCACGCTCGTCGTCGTGAACACCTTCCTCGTTAGCAGGTTCGTCGTCGTCAACACCCTCCTCAAAGTGCATTACACCTTCCTCGATTTCGTTATCATTTTCCTCAAAGTCCTTAGCACATTCCTCGACTTCGTTATCATTTTCCTCAAAGTCGTTAGCACCTTCTTCGACTTCGTTATCATTTTTCTCATACTCCTTAGCACCTTCCTCATACTCTAACTTGTGTTTGTTTTCCGTATACGAATGGTAAGTCCCGTATACGTGTCGCGGATAACTTTGGGCAATGTAAGATGGTTCCCCTTCATCTACAAACACCTGGTTCAAGTCAGGTAACGTGGGTCGCACACCCCCGTCATCACAACGAGGCACGGACACAACCTCCTCCTCACCTCGATCAACGCCGGATAACCAAACGCTTTCGGAGACGTACGACTGGTTCGAATCTTCGCTAAAAATATCACCAATGTCCCAAAACGACATCTTTATGCTTCACGGTCTCAACCAAATTTTTTAGTTAAGAATCTTCAGGAGTTCCGTCGGAATTTTGTGAGTTTGAAAAATTTTGGAAGCCATAAATCCCGTATGCTTGGGTAAACAAAAATTTTTGCTCGATAAGGGTCGTATATGTCGATAAGGGTCATATGGGCCACTTTCACGCTTTTTCAGACTGAACTCCTTTCATGTCAGTAATTATACCTTAAATTCATCAAAAGTCGTGCCGATAAGCCTCTCATTGCTCAATGAGAGGCGTATAGGGTTTAATGCTCCAACTACCACAACCTTATATGCATCTCATAGGGCAGTGAGAGGCTTATCAAAACCCTTTTTCTGGCACATTAATTGCTTTCACACTACATATTCCCCTTATTGCCCTATATGCCACCTCTGGGGGGTGTGCACTCAAAAAGTAGGGGTGTGTCAATACCCTCACCCTTTCAAAAGTTTGCATGCCTTGATTGCTTTCATAGAAGTTCAAAAACGATTCAGAAGAACAAATAGGATACAAACTTCAATTTTGGTGGTTTTTCCATGGTCGTCGCAAACAGAAAAGTAAGAGAAAGAGGAGCTCCTATTTGATCCTAATTTTTAAGTTCGTGTTTCTTCAGTTACGCAAAAAGGTAAGTAAAGTTTGTGAACTTTATTTTCTTTAGTTTAAAAGTTTCGTTTGAAATCGTTTCAAATGAACAAACATGATTTCGTGGTCAATGATGACTGTCGCCAGAGTCAATCAAAAACCTAATTAACCTAGTTAGCTAGGGTAAGCAGGGTATCAATCCAGGGGAGTATGTGGTCAGTTAAGTTTTCTATTTAATTAACTAAGAAAAACTGAAAGTAAAAACTGAGCGGTTTAAATAATTATAGAAAAAAAAACTACACTAAACGGCTGAAACAATAATAAAACAAAGCAACTCCCTCCAGATTTCAGGTTCTAGATTTGACACGTTTTGAATTAATTAATTTAACAGAACCACATAGACATAGTTCTGTTAATGTTCATTTACCAGTTGTGATAATTAAGGACCATTTTCCCATACTGACCTAACAGCGTGGGGTTATCTCAAAACTACCAACACTACGTTACCAACCCACCTACCTCTCTAATATAAGCCAATTACTAGAACTCTCGGCCATTGAAAGATAAAGCAAGTGAATATAAAATAACGCAAGTCTGTTACAACCGGTTCATAAATTAGTTAACTAGCAATTAATTATATCAAGTCTACCCTCTTTATGTCACACCCAACTCGCTCAAAGTTTTGTCATCAACCGAACACATTGTAAAGAAGGAACTCAAAATATAAACAAATCACATGTCAACCGAATCAATCAAGTTAAATATCTGTCACATAAATAACATAGATTGAAAGTATAAAAAATTCAGACATGAAAAACCTATAAAACCGTTCATCAGGAGGAAGCCGCAAAGAGCCTAGCCGTTCATAGTTGATTTTGGTTCGAATCCCTTTCTGCCGTCGAAGATGATAGTGTTCAGATTGTGATGATGTTATTTTAATTAATTGCCCTTCAAAAGTCACGTCCCTACTCCCTGAATCGGCCCACTATGTCTAGAAGATGCCGGCCCACTCTCCACAAGTCCACAAGCCTACGAGCCCACGTGAACTTTTATGTTGGCTGCCAATGATGTCTCTCATGAGAATTGATATTGGTGGTTTATATCCAATTAATGTTGTTGACTTTCAATTTACTCCTCCCCTCAAGTCACGTACGTGTGTATATATTCTCAATGTTGGCCACTTCCTTTTAGAGTTAGGGTTGTAAACCCTTTTAATATATGTGTGCCCTTTGTCCAACTGCCGTAGCCGAACTGCCCCTAGACTTCAGTCTTGTCCGTTTCTTGTGCTTCTAAATTAACCGCAAGTCCGAAATACATCCCAATCGACATGTTTTACATGCGTATCATCCTTGTGTGTTATGCTTCGCCACCGAGCACCTTAACTTCACCATTTTATGCTATTAATCTGCAAAATCATAAGTACTCGTAGTTATCACATTCAATATATATAATCACGTGCACAATGAAATTCTTCGCTGAGTTTTTTTTTGTTGAGGTCCGATATTTGTTGCCCCATGGGCCATGACCAACATACAGCCCATGGCCCAAATCCGCATTTGCAAATTTCTGAAGGAAGCTATAAACACACCGTTACAGACCACAGGCAAACCAAAATTGGGGATCTGAAGAAGATGATCGGAAAATCAAACGAGGCTCCGGCGAGAGAGAAGGGGAGTTTTTAAAGGGTAGTTGCCCCTCTCTTGCCACAACATCATCATGTTGAGCTGGTGAGTTCATCCCCATTTCTTGCTGAAAATCAACAACCCTTCAACAGAAAAAGAGAATAAAATATAAAAGAGTAAATTACAGTTCGTCCTTTGAAAATTTCTGAATGAAAGGGTACTTCCTACACACACTGTGTTTCCGAGTTTACTAAATGTATATGTCGTGAAAGTTATGATTGGAGATGGCGATGATGTTAATTTCTGTATGGTTTTCTTATAAACAAAATCATATATCTTTATGTTATTTTAATCAAACAGGGATGTGAAACAAAGCCATGAAAACTTCTGGAAGTGTGAGTAGGAGTGTTGATTTTATTTTGTTGGATGTGAATTATTGTTTGAGATAATATATAAAGGATAATTAGTTCAGATTTTTTTTTTGAACGATAAATAGCTTAAATACATAACGGGAATTTATTCTTTATGTTTAATGGGATTTTACTAGATATTGAGTAAATTATACGTATGGTACATTTAGTAAGGTCACCCGTAGTAGGGCTTCATATCACGCCGGCAACATCGATGGCGCCCCATAGCGCCCGGCAACACTGATATTGTCGGCGCTATTGGTTGAATATTTTGTCTTCTCGCGAAATGGATACACGTTTTCGTATGGTTAACACATCACATTACGTTTGGACTAATCCATTCGATATTTGCGATGTACCCGCGCCGCAACGCGCGTGGGCTTATTACTAGTAATCACTTAAAACGCAATAAAACATACAATATAACACACATTATCACACGGTTTTCACACTCTCCATCACATCCCCACACTTAACATTGATTGTCCTCAAGCAACCATTACAAACATTACTCACCTTATTAACATATCACCATTAAATCCCATACCAAATTAACAATTTAAGGTCCCAAGTCATACCCGTCCCATAGACTGACACAATCGAGATTGACAATCTGACAAATAAGTGATATGCATTTAAAACAACTTAAGACTTGCCTAACTAAAACTAACATGCTTATATTACTACACACATGCCACACGCCCCTCACAATGATCACTCCTCTCGGCTTAATCAAGACTAGCGTGTAATGTGCTAGTATATATTTCACTCAAAACTAAATATGCTACTTTGCAATCATAAGCTTGTATAGCAATCACACCTCCACTATATCAATTAACGTAACACATATCAAAAGGACTTTTGGGTTTTGGATTAAGGGTAAAGGTAAGGAAATAATTTTTGGCTTTTTGTGTTTATTGGCGAACACAAATGAATATACCACACCATGACAACTTATTCACAATAACACTAACACTTGGGTGATTTCCGACCCATTTATTCAACACAAACATAACATTAATTTTTGTTTTTCTTTCTTTTCTCTCTTTTTTTTTCTTTTTTTTTCAACAAATATCTAACACATAATTGTCATTCATGGTTGGTAATCAAACGAGTCAACAAGGTGTAACAAACGAAGGGTAAAATGCTCAACATGGTTAACTAAGGTGGGGTGGATAAACAATCAATAAAAAGAACAATGAAGGGATCCTAATGCCTTTATCATCTATGTGCAAACGCCAAACCACAGTCTCAGCACGTATCAAATCATACAAGTTCTAACACAAAGCAACATATGGCCTACTCTCAGCAAATGAACATGTATAGTAATTCAACTAACCACTAAGTAGGCTCAAATATCTCACCGAATAAAAGGAAATTGGGTTACCGACACGTAGCATGCATAATTCCTAAAGCATGTTACCCCTAGTTAGGCATCTCTTCTCAGTTATTCTCTAAAACTTGTCAGAAATAGTCTCATGAAACTTAAAGGGACAACCATGACTAGGAATCTAAGTTAGTTTAATATCAGTAGGAACCCTTTAGCGATTGAAAATGTTGGTTTTCATGTAGTTCAAGCATACTTGAGAAACAAAAATTTTCAATTTTTACCAATTTCAACCAATTCAAGCATTTAAGATCATCAATCCTACCAACCCTCTCTCGAGTTACCGCATCCCCACACTTGGGGTACATTGTCCCCAATGTATGGTGCAATTTATAATCTATACTCGAGAGATACCACCCACAAACCATGAACGACTAACCATTAGACGACTCAATACAAGTAAAACCACTCCCAACACAAAAATTTCACACCACCAAGTACACGAAAACAAATAAAACACAAGATAGATAAACATATGCACCTGATCACAAACAAGTGAGTGTCTGTGGCGGTGTAGCTGCTGTGATCTAACCGGAACATACGCCTCTCATAGATTCTTTGAGATCTCACCGGGGATGTTGCCAAACATCCCCACACTTGATTCATTACATCCGTGAAGATGGAACTGTATAAACATGTCAAAACACAACACACCAACAGAAACGAAACCAAAACAAAGTACAAACTCTACATCCTCGGGCTGCCTCCCGAGAGCGTTAAGTTTAAAGGTCTTCAGCCAGACCGTACCTGCTATACGTTACGGTGGTCTCAATGCACACTTACCCAAAACATTTCCAACGAATGCCCGGAAATTTACATGCCATCTCCATAAGCTTGTCAGTATAATTGGCATGTTTAGAAAACACATGCGGGTTTCGCTAATCCACTTCACAAGATATACACCGATGTCTGGTAGCTTCACCCTTTTCATCTTCTTACTCGAACCCTCTTCCCCACACTTGTTAATTGGAATGATTGATATGGGAAGAGGTTCGGTACACATATTCATCTCATCAGACTGCTCTGCCTCATCATCCTCACACACCATCTGATCCACCAGTGACTCTTCATCAGATAAAGGATTCATTGGTGTGGTATTATCCTCCACAACCTCCTCCTCCATGTGAGAATAATCTCTAATATCAACAGGTAATGGTGAGAGACGCTCTTCTATTTCTATCTTCATTTTTAACTTCTGACACTTGGAAACTAGGCAGCTGATTCGATCTTCATCGGAAAGGTTGGGTGCTAATAAATACTGCTCGAGTCTGGACAAACTCGCTTCCAACATAGCAAGCTTTTTCTCCTCCTCGGTCTGATAAGCATACACACCCTCGGGCTTAGAATATTCCCCAGGATGATACTGTCGGTATCCCTGATACGGTCTTGAGATGTACGCATCCATCATTTTTTTATTCCAATACTTCGGATTTTCCAAATACACCCCACACATATCAGAATCATAAGTATGATCACGACCGCAACAGAAACATCGTCCATACGTCCTTGGCTCATAATTAGCATCCTCGTCCCAATCCCATCCATCAGAGTAATAATCATCCTCCATCTCTGAGTCATAATCATCGAAGTGTGGTGGAGGTAGAAGCTCTGAAACATAAGACATCGGTTTTCCATGTGCTCTCCTGTATTGGGCCTCGTGGCAACCGATACACGGATGACGTGGACCCCTGCACAATCTACACGTAGAAGAACTGAAATCTGTGTAAAGCTCTGTCATCCTGCACAACACAACACAACTCAACTACCAAGTGTAAATCACAAACATAAAAAAAATAATAAATCTTTTTGGGTTTTTAATTTTTTTTTTTTTGAAAAGCTAACTAAAACAAGAAAATTAAACTAAGCGAACTAACTCCCTGGCAACGGCGCCATTTTGATGACTGTCGTCAGAGTCAATCAAAAACCTAATTAACCTAGTTAGCTAGGGTAAGCAGGGTATCAATCCAGGGGAGTATGTGGTCAGTAAAGTTTTCTATTTAATTAACTAAGAAAAACTGAAAGTAAAAACTGAGCGGTTTAAATAATTATAGAAAAAAAAACTACACTAAACGCCCGAAACAATAATAAAACAAAGCAACTCCCTCCAGATTTCAGGTTCTAGATTTGACACGTTTTGAATTAATTAATTTAACAGAACCACATAGACATAGTTCTGTTAATGTTAATTTACCAGTTGTGATAATTAAGGACCATTTTCCCATACTGACCTAACAGCGTGGAGTTATCTCAAAACTACCAACACTACGTTACCAACCCACCTACCTCTCTAATATAAGCCAATTACTAGAACTCTCGGCCATTGAAAGATAAAGCAAGTGAATATAAAATAACGCAAGTCTGTTACAACCGGTTCATAAATTAGTTAACTAGCAATTAATTATATAAAGTCTAACCTCTTTATGTCACACCCAACTCGCTCAAAGTTTTATCATCAACCGAACACGTTGTAAAGAAGGAACTCAAAATATAAACAAATCACATGTCAACCGAATCAATCAAGTTAAATATCTGTCACATAAATAACATAGATTGAAAGTATAAAAAATTCAGACATGAAAAACCTATAAAACCGTTCATCAGGAGGAAGCCGCAAAGAGCCTAGCCGTTCATAGTTGATTTTGGTTCGAATCCCTTTCTGCCGTCGAAGATGATAGTGTTCAGATTGTGATGAGGTTATTTTAATTAATTGCCCTTCAAAAGTCACGTCCCTACTCCCTGAATCGGCCCACTATGTCTAGAAGATGTCGGCCCACTCTCCACAAGTCCACAAGCCTACGAGCCCACGTGAACTTTTTATGTTGGCTGCCAATGATGTCTCTCATGAGAATTGATATTGGTGGTTTATATCCAATTAATGTTGTTGACTTACAATTTACTCCTCCCCTCAAGTCACGTACGTGTGTATATATTCTCAATGTTGGCCACTTCCTTTTAGAGTTAGGGTTGTAAACCCTTTTAATATAGACAAAATTGCAGAAAACAACCTTTATGTATACCCCAAACTGCACTTTATACCTTTCACTATGAAATCCGCTAAAACCAACCTTTACGTTCATGTTTTGTTACACATCACAACCTTTACACCAAACCTAGTCAAAAAAGTCAGTTAAGTTGCCCCATGTGCGATGCATGTGAGGGCATATATGTCTTTTCCTTTGACCCCTTTTACAATGAATATTATATTTAAACATTTTTATTTATTTCCTTTAACAAACCCCCACCTCTCTCCAGAATCTAAAAACCCCATCTCTCCATCTTCCTTCTCCACCCACCACCACCACCCACCCTACACGCATTACAGTCGCCGGCTGGATTCGGTGGAATACACAAATTATCACTACTTGTAAATTTATATACCAGAGTTGAGTTCATGTGAGATAAAGGGCCATTTAATCATTCTAGCAATTGACAGTATGCCTACAGCTGGCTTTACACTTATACGTCAGCTTAATCTAGCCCAATCTTCTTTGATTCCTCCTATACCCCACCCTCATGTTCTTCACCAGACCAGTGATGCCGGAGACACCTGGAAAAATCAAGAATATATTGGGCAAAATGCCCAAAGAAAACTTGAACTAAACTGAAAGAAACCAAACTAAAAGAAAACAAACACATTTGGTGATGGGTTTACAGTGGGAACCTCTCTCCCTTTACATTCTTCATATCATCACTCTTTTTCCTTCAATCTCATCTTCTTCACAGCCCCTTCTCTTCAATTTTTGCCATAGAAATCCCCATGAATAATCCAGTATGTTGAATTTGAAGGTAATTGGGTTCTTGAATCTTAATTTTGTGGGGTAATTTTGCCCCCACCTCCAGCCGAAAAAGGTGGGTCAAACCAGGGACGCCGGAGAGACGATTAGAGGTGGTGTGGCGGTTCGAAGCGATACCAAAGACGGCGGCGTTTAGTGTCTTTTAGGGTTCGCAGATCTCCATTGTGTTTTAGGGTTCGAATATCTCTGGTGTATTTTAGGTGGTGGTTGTTGCTGGTCACTGGTGGTTGATGGTAATGGTGGAGAGAGGTAAAGAAATCGATCAGTATGGTGACATTTTAGGGTGGTGGTTGTTGGTGGTCAATGGTGGTTGATGTTAATGGTGGAAAGAGGCAAAGAAATCTATCAGTATGGTGACAAAAGGGGTAAATATATATATATTAGTTTTTTAAAATCTGATTTAATTATTTATTTAAATATATTATTCAAAGGAAAAGACATATATGCCCTCACATGAATCGCACATGGGGCAACTTAACTGACTTTTTTGACTAGGTTTGGTGTAAAGGTTGTGATGTGTAACAAAACATGAACGTAAAGGTTGGTTTTGGCGGATTTCATAGTGAAAGGTATAAAGTGCAGTTTGAGGTATACATAAAGGTTGTTTTCTGCAATTTTGTCTTTAATATATGTGTGCCCTTTGTCCAACCGCCGTAGCCGAACTGCCCCTAGACTTCAGTCTTGTCCGTTTCTTGTGCTTCTAAATTAACCGCGAGTCCGAAATACATCCCAATCGACATGTTTTACATGCGTATCATCCTTGTGTGTTATGCTTCGCCACCGAGCACCTTAACTTCACCATTTTATGCTATTAATCTGCAAAATCATAAGTACTCGTAGTTATCACATTCAATATATATAATAACTTAAAACGCAATAAAACATACAATATAACACACATTATCACACGGTTTTCACACTCGCCATCAGTCAACGATCATCTAGCGAGATCGTTCGTTGAACCAAGGTGTCTTTCTTGGATGTCACGATTCTTTTATTTTATTTTAACCTATTTTGATTGTAATGAGATCACTGGTGGAAACGGTTTAGAACCGAACCTCGTGTACATGTTTTCCGCTGCGTTTCAGTTTGTTTGACAAATTGAATAAAAATTATTTACTAAAAGGTACACGAAATTTCCAACACATATCATCTTCATTATATCAAGCAATTCTCACATGGACATGTTATCGAGCAGGCGTAATGCATACTTCCAATCCAACAGCCCAATTTTGTTTAGATGGTCTTAAAAAGATTCAGACAAGAAACTATGTAAATTTTACAATTGATTGTTAAAAAAACTATGAAATGTAAAATTAATAAAATGAAATAAAAATCACATGCTAGTAAGCTGCGAAACGGTGATGCTGGTGAAAATCGAAGATGATGGTAAGCTGTTTAGATATAATATATATATATATATATATAACTTCACACAACGATTTGTATAGAGTGAGAGTAGAGAGCAACGTGAAGAAGAAAGATTGGGTTAATCGATGTAACTGGATATTTCTATTTGTATATCCTATTATATTTAACCCATTACAAGTATCAACATCACAATATAACTGGATATTTCTAACTAAATCCAAAGTTATTAGTAGATGTGAACTAGATTACTGATCAAAGTAATTAAACAATTAACAAGCATATATAACACAAAAGATGAAATAATTCAAGAATTAATGAGTTCAGTTCCTCTCATCTTCGAGAAAGATCGAGTACATATAGAATGAACACAAACTAAACGCCATGTAGTTCCTTTCTCCGGATACGTCTCTCTTATTCTTTAAGAGTCTCCATTCCATCCTGTATAATTCGGTAACTGAACCCAACTATACGAGAGCGTTGGAGCGCGAAGTTAATGAAACTTAGTCATACCGGTTCGAGTGCGACTTAGCTTATTAGATGAAACAAAGATCCATAAAGAACAAGAGAGGAAGAATCCGATATGCATCGGTCGCTAGCTTCTCGACTTCTCGTGTCCATCGAACATGGAGGACTTTTTTGTTATCTGATATTTATTTATAGTTGAACTCTGTTGAGGTGTTTAAGATTTAAACAACTTCCCAAACTTTGAGTTTGACAAGGCTAACTGTATTTCAGCTTTTAAATAAGATAAAAGCTATAATAAAATGTATTTTTTAATCATATTGCTCATTTATAAAATAAATTTGTAGGACAATACTAATGTTCATACTTTGAAAATAATTTGTTATTTTTTTTAAATATTTCATAGTGATGATAATGACGAGTTAAATCTTAATGGATTGATCTTATTATTTCCAATTTTAATTGAGCCTATTGTTAAGGGATTTTCCTTCGATCCCATCGCTTCAGACGAACCACAACTGAACCAGAATCTCTCAAGATCCTTAATAACCGATATCAATTGATCTGGTTGGGTCATATCTTCGAGACCTTTTAAGGCTGGTTCTCATTTTAATTTTACTTTTTTGGCAAAATAATAATAATACTTCTTTGGCAAAATAAAAATAATAATCACTGTGGGGACCGAAGGGCACCATGTATACTAGAAGAAAACTTCTCTGATAAGTCAACGTTTCCCCGACGTCAGGACAGCTTACCCCGACGGCATCTTGTCGGGAAAAGTTTGGTCACCACAGCTGCGTCGCTAAAGGTCAAAAAGGTCTTTGGGAAAACATTGTCGAGACAGACTACACTATAGCGACAACAAATCGTCGCTAAAACGTCGTTGGAAAAATAAATAAATAAAAGTAATAATTCAAAATTATTTTTCAAAACTAAACGTCTTTGTTTAAGAAAAAGAAACATTCAGGTGGGATCGTTCATGTGCTGAGCAAGAAGAAACAAATGTTCATCTTCTCACCTCCTGTTACATTGCGACGGTGATGAACAGATGATTTTTTTTTTTCGCAGAACCGTGGTGGATTGCGGTGGTTTAGGTCTAGTCTGCAGACTTTGTCAGTTTTTTTAATTCCATACAGGCCGTGTAACAGTATACAGCAGCCCGTATACACCATGTGTAAATAAGTTTTTACCATGTGTTAATATTAGGACCCTTTAAATATATAAAAAAGTTTGCTTAACGTTTTTTCATTAGAAAAACATTATACTCTTTCATTAAAAAGGCATATCATTATAAGATTATATAGATTTCCATGTCAAAGATTATGTAATTACAGTTAACTACTAGAAATTTTTCCAATATCATTCAACACGCATGAACCGTTAAGTATAAATTTTCCTGCCAAAGATTATATAATTACAGTTAACTACTAGACATTTTTCCAATATCATTCAACACACATGAACCGTTAAATAGAAGGCAAGCAATAAGACATTCGTTTCATATTAACACAGATCCCAAACATTAACGTTATGAACTCAAATTGGTTTACGTTTTACTTGGAATCCTCAATTTCAACATTGCGTAGTATCCGTACCGCAACGCGCATTGATGAAGTTACTAGTACTATCTTAAAAAAGAATGTGGGTGGATTTTCCACCAACTTCCCCCAAAGTTTAAGCAAAATACACTTTTAGTTCCTTGTCTTATTTCACTCATCATACAACCCCCTCAAAAGTACGTTACATTTACAAAAACGGTCACTTCTTTTTCTACCTACCAATCCACCATACATCTCCTCAACTTTTGAAAATTGCAGTTTTAACCTTTATATTATTACTTTATTTTACAACCAACTCAACTTTTGAAAATTGCAATTTTTATCTAACCCAAACTAATTCCTACATATTTAACTAAGTTTTTTTTGCTGATTTTTTTAAACTAATTTGCCGTTGTATTTAAGAACTTTGTAAAAATATTATTTTAACGCACTCGAGTTTTTAAAGTTCCGAGTTTACCCCTTTCATTCCTTTTTATCTTTTTATATGTTTTACGTTTCGGTTTAATTTCTTCGCATTAACACACGCAACTTATGTGTTGGTGGTCGCTAGCAGTAGTGTGGCATTAGTGTTTACCCCCGCCGCAACATGGGGGTGCTTAATACTAGTTAACATATAAAAAACACAATTTTAGCCATATACTATTACTCCATTTTACAACCCCCTCAAAAGTCCATAGTATTTACAAAATGGTCCCTCTTTTTTCCACCCACCATACAACCTCTCAACTTTTGAAAACTGTAAAATATACTGACCCACTTGAGTTTCTAAAGTTCCAAGTTTGCTCCTTTCGTTCCTTTATCTAAAAAAACTAATTTTTAGGTGCGTTTTTTATCTATATGTCGGTATATGTTTGAGTTGGCCTACGTTTCGACGCAAACTTTTTTTAAGCAAGTAAGGTCAAATATAATACGTTTCGTGCTTATTTTATGTACATTTTCAGTTGGTCTACGTTTCGCCAAAAAATTATTTCCGAATCCAATGGGGTCAAATATAATACGCTCTCATTCAACAGTATTCATTCGAATTACCTTATGTTTCGACCTTGTCGCAACACGCTAGGGGTAAAATTTGAACTCTTGATGTGAATATGTCATTTGAATACACGTTTTGGTATTCCCTTTATACACATCTTATGCTTTTTATATACATTTCTTATGTATGAGTCAGGTCACACATAAATACATTATGATTGTACCGTATAAATTCGATTACTTTACATTATAGTCCAACTACAAAGCTAATTAGCTAAATCAAATACGTCAAAACACACGATTTCCTATGGTGTACGGATCACATAACGTTTGAACTAATCTGGTTTGATGTTTGCAATATACCCGCATTGCAACGCATGCGGGTCTAATTACTACTTAAGTACTAAATTAGTAATTAAGAAAACAAGGGTGAATGATGTCGAAATATAACTAATGTTTGTAGGATGGAGTGAATTGCTAGGGAAAAGTTTCTTAGATATTTTTAAGTATTGCTAACAAGGTCATATATATTTATAGTTACGTACTCCATGGATTGAATAAATATAATTTCATATCTAATCTAACTTATAATAAAAGACTACAAATAATGCCACATTACATTTTCTTATTCTACCTCATAAATTTTATTTATATTTGTTTAATAAATTTATTTTAATATTAATATTAAATAATAACCAATATATAGATATCACTTATTTTTATCATTATCTTTATCTAAAATTAATAAATAACCGCAATTTTACAATTTAGACCCTTTGTTTTTTTACTTTTAACCCAAAGTTTTTCATCTTTTGTAATTTAATCCCAACTCTTTTTTATTTTCAATTGTAGTCCACCATACTTTTCTTCTTTCCTAAGTTTTTCGTTTCGTTCTAAATTTTGTGAGTTAACGCACCGCAACGCAACGTGCGTGTAAGGTTCAACATTTTTTCGTATATTTTTTCCCGTTTGATTGGCCCGTCGCGTCACATCTATTTTTCTGCGTTTGACAAGTTCGTCCAACACGCGGGTCTTGGATGGACTTATTTATTTTTTTCTATGTTTTACGTTTCGGTTTAATTTCTCAGCAACGAGCGTGTGTGATTCAAAGATTTTACGTCTACTTTTCGCTCGGCGTTATTTTTTTCCCGTTTTTATTTATTTTGTTTTTACGAGCTTTTCGGGTGTTGGTGGTCGCTGACAATGGTATAGTATTGCTACTACTTAACACGGTTTTATGACAACCGCTGCATCGCATGGGCTTAATACTAGTACTTAATAATGAAAAAATTTGTCTTTGAAAAAAAAAAGTGTATTGCATGAGTTGAATAAAACCATGTATTATATGAGTTGAATAAAATATTTGAAAAAAAAGTGTATTGCATGTGTTGAGTAAAATATTTGTAATGGATTTATAATACACCAAAAAAAATTAATTGTATTAAAGGATTTAAAATATTATACCGACTCCCATTCTCACATATCATACATTTGAAATAAATTTTTACCATTGTTATTTACATAATTCAAATGATGCAACCCCATGAGTATTCACGGGGATAACCTATACTAAATACGTTTTTGGTGGCTTTGAGTTTCTATACTACATATGGGATTATGCAATAACAACTTAGGGTGAGCGGAGTGGTGCGGTAAACACCTCGGTAAAGCGGGTTACCGATCGGTAACACCGCCGCCGATGGTGTTTACCGCTCGGCTGCATTGGATGATCGGTGAAGGTTTACCGATGAGTGAAGGGGGAGAGAGAAAGGTGTGTGGTGGGGTCTGTTCCTTCTCAACCAATCACACATTTTTCCTTTTTTTAAATAGTTTACCTAAACCCCATTAGGTAAACCACCGCCAACGTTTTTGAGCATTAGTTAAACAATTTAGATGAATTAATGTGACACTGTCTAATTGGGTGAATATGGAGTTTAGCTATTCCAAATAGGTAACCACTCCCTTCACCCTTATGATGCAGAGCATCTGACACTAAGTCGGATGTTGATAGAGCAAAGACACATAAAGAAAAACAGAAGAAACCGACACCATGGATGGAAGAACAACACAACGATAGGTTGTGTTTGTAGTCTTGTAGAAAACTGTATAAATTTTGCACTATATCTTCCCATAATCCTACATGCAACAAGTTTATTTGAATGATTTCTAACTTAAACATATCTATATGTTATTTAACATCATATATCCTATTATATTAACCCTGGACAAGTATCAACATCACAATATAACTTGATATTTCTAACTGTACTAAATCCAAAGTTATCAGTAGATGTGAACTAGATTACTCATGATCAAAGTAAACAATCAACAAGCATATATAACACAAAAGATGAAATAATTCAAGAATTAACGAGTTCCTTTCATCTTCAAGAAAGATCGAGTACATATAGAATTAACACAAACTAAACACCATGTAGTTCCTTTCTCCGGACACGTCTCTCTTATTCTTTAAGAGTCTCCATTCCATCCTATATAATTCGGTAACTCAACCCAACATACGAGAGGCGTTGGAGCGCGAAGTTAATGAAACTTAGTCATACCGGTTCGAGTGCGACTTAGCTTATTAGATGAAACAAAGACCCATAAAGAACAAGAGAGGAAGAATCCGATATGCATCGGTCGCTAGCTTCTCGTCCATCAAACATCGAAGACCTTTTTTTGTTTTCTGATATTTATAGTTGAACTCCATCGAGGTGTTTATGATTTACACAACTTCCCAAAATTCAGCTTTTAAATCGAACATGGAGGACTTTTTTTGTTATCTGATATTTATACTTGAACTCTGTTGAGGTGTTTAAGATTTAAACCACTTCCAATTCAAAAGTAAATTCTTCAAAAACCAATCCAATTCTCAACAAACTTGCAATTTGCATAACTAGGTTTTAAAATCTCATATGTACACATACAATTTGCAAACACACAATTCATAAGATGAGAAGTGCGTCATACGAAAACGAAATAGTGATATTTATTGAAATTAACAGCATGAAGAATCGATACTTACGGCCATATTGGTAGAGAAGAGCAAGTGAGAATGTTTAGGGCTTTTGACAGTGTTTTTTTCAAATTGAATAATGACAGAAATACAATGAATAATTTACATTCCTTTCTTTCGGTTATCATTAATTTTAGAGTAAACTTCCGTTTTGCTCCATGTGGTTTGCTCACTTTACGGTTTTGCCTCAAATCTTTCAAAATAGCCATTTTACTCCCTGATCTTTGAAGGTCTTCATGATTTTGCTCCCCGCCCCTTAACCTCATCCATTTATGCAGTTAACCCATGTCACGTGCAAATCACCTGAGGGGCATTTATGTCTTTTCCCAACCCTGTTTAATGAATCATATTTAAAACCCTAACAACCATTATCGCCTACCCCATTTCATCTTCTTCCCCATCAGCAAAGAAAAACCCCAAATCCATGGGAGACGTACACTGTGCTTGTGGATCTCCAACCTCGAACGTGACATCTTGGACTCGAGCTAATCCAGGAAGGAGGTTCTATCTATGCAAGGGCGGTTCTTAGAAGCCCACTGGCAGGGCCACGGCCCGGACAAGTTTTTCGGCCGTAGTGCTAATTTTTCACATTTCGATCGAATTTTTTTTATATATACTATGTTTGGCCCGGGCTTGCCCGGGTTTTTTTAGTGCCCGAGTCTTTCAGCCATGGCACGTTCAACGAGCAAGATCCGCCACTGTATCTATGTGCTCAACATGGCTTTTTGAAGTGGTCAGATCCACCCATGTGTCGACGATCAGCTGAAATCATACCTGGTTTATTGGAGAGGTGTAACAGGAACGAATCCATTGCAAGAGCTGCTACGAAAGAAAACAGGAAGCTTAAAGTTTTGTTAGTGTTGACATGGATGTTTTCCATCTTCTTGTTGCTAAAAAATTGACCTAGGTATTTTGTAATTAGGAATAACCAGTGTAGTAGGTTTGTTATCAAAGAATGTTTGTTGGAACGATCTTGTATGGAAGAATGTATTTTGGAACTGTAATGAAAGCAGTTTACTTGTTTGGCACAAGTTGAGGGTTTTTTTTTTTTTTTTTGATATATTTGTTTGGCACAAGTTGAGTTTACTTGTTTTGACATTACATACGGACAACGGCAAAATTACGACCACTTTGTACACTTATGCCAATCTGTTTGGCCTTTTATTTGTATCCGTTTGTCGGCAAATCATACCCAAAGTTTATACGCTGACCATTTTTGGTTTGCAGCCGTTTGTCGGTAAATCAAACCCAAAACTGAACAAGACCAAAAGAAAACCAAATCCAAATCTATTAAAACAAGACCAAAAGACACTAAAACTGACCAAGACCAAACCAAAACAAGACCAAACCAAAACAAGACCAAATCAAACCTGCAAAAACTGACCAAGACCAAATCATACCTGCATATCTTAAAGAACACCTAAACAAGACCAAATCAACATACAATAAACTGCAGTAACATAAACAAGAACAAGACCAAACCAAAACTATCATGCATAACATAAACAAGACCAAAACCAAAACTGCAGTATAAAATACATAAAAGACATTAAATACATAACAACCAACCACAACATTGTCATTGCATACTGAGCCCTTAGTCCCTCTCTATCTTCTGTTTTGTAATCGATTTTGCCTTGAACATCTTTTGCAAAGAAACTGAGATCTGATGCTTCCTTTGGAAAGTATCTTGCAGTGCTTTTAGAGGAATAGAAGGATTTACTGCAACTGTAGGCTCTATCTCCTTTGCTAACCAAGTAACAGTACACAGCTTCACAAAAACAAGACCAAATCATACCTGCATATCTTAAAGAACACCAAAACAAGACCAAATCAACATACAATAAACTGCAGTAACATACAATAAACTGCAGTAACATAAACAAGAACAAGACCAAACCAAAACTATCATTCATAACATAAACAAGACCAAAACCAAAACTGCAGTATAAAATACATAAAAGACATTAAATACATAACAACCAACCACAACATTGTCATTGCATACTGAGCCTTGTAGTCCCTCTTTATCTTCTGTTTTGTAATCGATTTTGCCTTGAACATCTTTTGCAAAGAAACTGAGATATGATGCTTCCTTTGGAAAGTATCTTGCAGTGCTTTTAGAGGAATAGAAGGATTTACTGCAACTGTAGGCTCTATCTCCTTTGCTAACCAAGTAACAGTACACAGCTTCACAAATCTTGTTTGAAAGCACTTGTGTTCATTTATGTAAGTCTTCACTACCCAAGACCCTTCTCTGTTTGCATTGGAGAGATAAAGTATCCATGGACATGTGGTTGCATGTTTTTTGGATCTACTTTGGTAGGTTTGTGCAATAAAGCTTTACCCTTGGGACCCACGCCCTTTGGACCACCTTTTTTGCATGAAGATTCCCCTTTATCACCACCACTTGTTGCAGATTTGACATTTTTACCCTTAGTTGCAGTTGTATTTCCCTTTTTACCCTTACTTGCATCTGAATTCCCCTCTTTACCCTTACCACAATCTTGTTTAAACCCTTCACAAATCACCCTAAACCTAACTGGATCATTCCGTATAATCTTCAGTTTCCTTTTGCTAGACACAGCCAACTTCTTAACTAGGGCCCTTATCTCCTTCCTTTCTGCAAAAACTTGACCAAGATAAAATGGGTCAGCCACAGGATCATTCCTTCTTTTTTGTTTCCTTCTCTCCCTTCTCAGTTGTATCTTAAGGGGTGGGTCATTTTCCTCATCAGTTAAGCTGTCAAAGTCATCTAAATGTGCATTCAGTCCCATACCCTCTGAGTCACTTAAATGATTGTACTCTAAAGGCTCTTCCTCTATGTCATGATCCACATAACTACTAAAATTCTGCATATCAACCACTACATCAGCAATCCTATTATCTTCATCTACTATGTAATCTGAATCATCAAAATCATCTTCCTCTTCAACACTATCTGCAGGCTCCTCAACTAGGTCCTTATCTTCACTAGCCTCAACATCATCTTTGCCCTGCTTATAATCACTATCCTCACTATCACTAGCCTCACTGCCCTCACCATTATCTCCCTCATCATCATCCTCACTACCCTCATCATCAACTTGGCTAAATTCCACATCATTCAATACCTGACTCTGATCTAATTCAACTTGCCTAAATTCCACATGTTTTTTATTAACCAACACCTCAGTTTGACTACTTCCAGCATTCAATACCTGACTCTGATCTAATTCAACTTGGCTATCTTCAACAACATTTTGATTAACCAGCACCTCAGTTTGACTAGTCCCAGCATCACCTACATTATGCTCTAATGCTAGTCTCCTGGAAGCCCTTGACAATATTTTTTGTGTATTTCTAACAGGTAGATCATCATCATCATCATTTATTTCATGAATCCTAACTTTACAATTAGGAGACATAAAATAAGTTTCAACTAAAGTTTGACCATGCTCAGTATATACTTCCATCAACTTATGATCTCCCACACAAGATAAAAAGCTGATCACATTAGAGTCATTTCCTAAAGCCCTAAATCCAAAGTTCAAATCTTCATCAAACACTTTGAAATGGTAAAAAATCAACTCTTTTTCTGAGTACCCTAGTTCTAACATCATATAACTTACTTCATGAACTGAAAATTCATCCTTGTCTACGAAGTTAACATAGTCTACCTGACCTTTTACGTAAATCCTATTAGGAAACTTTGTGAAAGATCCCCCATGATGAATCTTGAGTGAGAAAAATGTAGGATTAACTGAAAAAACATAACAAAATGATCATTGTTAGGGTTCAATAGATGATCAGTGTTAGGGTTTACTACATGATCAGTGTTAGGGTTTACAAAACTCACCATACATTGTCTGTACATCAATCTCTTGTCCCCTAGGACGAATGAACCACATTGACATTGCACTTCAATCGTCGATGATCCTGAATGATTTCGTTTTGGGAGAATGTTTAGGGTTTGAGAGTGATTTCGTTTTGGGAGATGAATGTATCAATTTGGGAGAAATGTCTGGGGAAATGGGTGATAAGATTATAATAAGTGTAGTTAGGGTTTTAAGTTGGGATTTTAAAGACAAGGTTGGGAAAAGACATAAATGCCCCTCAGGTGATTTGCACGTGACATGGGTTAACTGCATAAATGGATGAGGTTAAGGGCCGGTGTAACATTCCCATTTTTATCATATAAGAATTATAGGGTTGTTTAAATTTATTAACCACTAGTAACTAGTTTTATTTTTAATATAATTATTCGACCCAAATAGTTTTAAAACTATTTTATATATATAGTTGGTTGGAATGTTATACTAATTAATTGGCTTGTATATGGGTGACCTTTCTATTAAAATAAAAGTGTACAAAACTTATATTATTAGACGGGTAGATTACGGGTGAGTTGAATGTTAAAAATATGAAGTACCTAGACGGGCCTAGTGACCGTCTAATAATTAAATTATAAAAATACATTGTATTTGGACTTACTCCGTTTTCAATGAAACTTGGTTCAAAATATAGATATAAATATTCTCGTTCTAATGACATATTCATTGTTTTGTAAAACGTTATATCTTAAAAGTTATAAGCGCCAAATAAGTAAAGCAGTTAAATTAATTATAATATATATATATATATATATAATAAATTAATAATTAAATAACTTAAAGTGTACGTGTACACTGTGAAAAATAAAATAATAAATAAATTTACTACAATTGAAAGATAGATATCACATAGCATTAAATGAGTTTTTCTACGTGTTCGTAGATAACTAAAACTGGTGTACGTGTCTTTCAAATAAAGAATTGAAATGATAACTCACAATTGTATACGTGTAGGATAGATATGAATTTCTTCCTTTGATTGATTAATGGTCAAGTAAAAAATTGCTATAAATAAGAACCATCAGTCAATTTTCATTCCTTCGAAGATCCTTTCTTTCGCCACTTTCTTCACACACACACACACACACACACACACACACATATATATATATATATATATATTTCAGTAATTTCCTATAATAATAATAAAGCCCTGCCCCGTTTTAAGTGTTTTAACACCCGATCACCGCTACCCTTTCCGATTGATCTGGAGCCCCATAACGCATGTCAAGGCTCTGCCCGACTAAGTTCGTTGGGGTTCGGTCTCGTGACATAGGGATAAGGTTGAATTAGGAGTACTATACTTAACACGAGTGCAAATATATATATATATATATATATATATATATATATATATATATATATATATTCTAAAATAGCTCAGAAGTTATACCCAAGATTCTACCAGGAGGCTTTCTAGTTGAACCCTAAAGTTACAAAGTGAGTCCATTATCTTTTCTCACCGTTTTATCACCTTTTTGTGATATAATTATATTTAAAAATGCTTTCCAAAATCCTAAATGTTTATCAGTTATACTTACAGTGATTAAGTTTTTGTATTATACAATAGTTGCCACTATGTAGGGTTTTATACATTACTTGACCCTCTATTGGCCAAAAAGTTAGCCAATAGTAATATGACCACAATCACAGGGGGAATTGTGCCCCAGTAATGTGGCCTAACTTTATTTAGTACATCAGTATATTGGACCAATATATTAAATAGTGGTATAAGTTGATCGTGCTAGGTATGGTGACGTGGTAGGTATGGTGTATATTTATTAACCTACTAGATAAGCAAAAGTACATACGCTCAATTCACATACACTAGTATACTATACCAATATAACTTTTCCATGTTATATTAATATATTATATTTGATAAGTTATAGCTATTAGTTTGACAGATGATATAGTTCATTTTCTGGGCTAAGTGGGTTTGTGTCATAGAAAATATAATTGACAAAGTAATGTCACAGGACACTACTAAGTCCAGATTCACTAGTTAAGAGAATAATCAACAGTGATATGACCAGAAATATGACCAGAGTCACTAGTTGAGAGAATGATCAACAGTGACATGACCAAAGGCACTAGTTGAGAGAATGATCAACAGTAATATGACCCGAGTCACTAGTTGAAAGAATGATCAACAGTGATATGACCACAATTACTAGTTGAGAGAATGATTAACAGTAATATGACCGATCACTAGTTGAGAGAATGATCAACAGTGATTTGACCACCGTCACAGGAATCGCCTAGTGACCAATATAAATGTAAGATATACTATATATCTATTACTTGATAAATTCTCTATTGGACGAAAGTGAGCCAATGAGTGATATGACCACCGTCATATCGAAACTGTCACCATGTGACAAATACCAATTGGGTTGGATAAATATAAATAAATATAAAAACCTTGATGCTGTAAAGTATAACAAAATATTTTATAAAAATGGAATGAACTCGCCAATATTTATTACTGATAAAATGTTTTCAAAACGTGTTTCAGGTAACTTGCTATAAAGATAATAGAAGCCAGTTATGGAGCACTGAATGCTTAAATAAAGTGGCTATAATTACCTGAATAAAAGAAGAAATTTATGTTTTATTTATTTGGGTTTATCCCTATAAAAACATTTGAATGAAATACGGGTTTTAGCCCATTTGTTTTATATTAAAATTTTGGTGTTTTAAAACTCTGAAATCATTTCCTAACTACGATCCTGATGAAAATTTTTTCTGCTGCGTATCTAATAAACACCGGTACCATCTGACTGGCTCGCGACTTTCGCTCCCAGGGTGGGGTCGGGGGCCGTGATAGCCGGGGAGCAAAATCATGAAAGCCTTCAAAGATCAGGGAGTAAAATGGCCATTTTGAAAGGTTTGGGGCAAAACCGTTAAAGTGAGCAAACCACAGGGAGCAAAACGGAAGTTTACTCTTAATTTTAACACACCCTCTGGTTTTGGTAAATCTCGTCTCTATTTTTTACTTTAACGCATGGCCGGCCCTTAGGGTGGGCGGGAAGGACCATCGGTCAGCGCCCGATACTTCGAAGGGCACGTTATTTTAAAAAAAATCCGATATGTAAATGTAAAAATAAATAAATTAATAGGGTATATTCATACAAACACCAACATTATCCCACTTACAAAACTATTTTTATGGTTTAGATTAGTTATTAGCCCATTGCCATTAGGTTTAAACCTTTAATGAGCCCGATATCCAATTTTGTTAAGGCCTAAGGGCACGTTTTTTCGAGCTCGAACAGGGTACATGAATTCTCAGGGCCGGCCCTGATCCATAATATTACTTTTCCAGCCCCTAACAGGCTAGCCGAGTATACGAACAGGTGCGTTTGGACAGGCATTGCTAAAGTTGGAGCTGGGTTCAAGGCCTTGGGTGAATGGGTGTTAATCTCACTACGTCAAAACTGGTCTTTAGCCACACTTTTTCAAAAACAGGCCTGCCACAGTTTTGATTATATGTGTGGCTAAAGGTCATTTGTAATATTTTAAAACACTTTTAACCACATATATTATTATTAGTGTGACAAATGAATAACAAGTCAAAACATTTAGCCACACAGTTGATTATTAATATGACCATTGCATAACAAATCAAAACTTTTAGCCACACTTTCAGAAAAAACTGTGACATTTACTAGCCACAACTAGAAAAGTGTGGCTAAATGTAACCTATTGCCACTTGTTTCTGTTTGATTTCTTGATTCATGTGACGAAAACACATCTCTTCAAAATCTTTAGTCACACGTTTAATAAAAATGTGACAATCACTAACCATAGTAGAAAAGTGTGGCCATTTGTAACTATCTGACACAATTAATTTTTAATATTATGACTAAAAGATAATACACATAGTCACATATAAATTTATGTGACTAAATGTGACCAACTCTCATAATATTTAAAAAGAAAAAAGTGTTTGTGTGGCTACACTGGGTAAATGGACACAGTAAAACTTGTATGACCAGTCATTTCCTTCTTCCTCAAAACTCCCAAAAATCCCCACCTCCACAAAACCTAATTAACCCCCACCAAGTTTAGGAGATATACATCGTGTCTCCACAACAACCACAACTTCCACAAAACCCTAACCAGTTTTAGTTACCACTTACCATCAACGCTCTCCTCCCATCTGTTCTCCTCCACTGCCAAAATTAAGCGTATGATTCAATTTGAAGCAAGCTAGAATGAGATTACTTAGATCGATTTTCACTTTCATCCTCCTCGGGATGCAGGCGAGGTAATTCGGAAACATCTTTAGTGGAGACTCAGAGAGATCGAAAGTCAAATGGTATTTTATTTTTTACTTAGAAGGAGTATTGTAGTTTTAGTTTACAATTTGATGTAAATTATGTTAAACATGAGTGATATTGTTATGATTAAAGCCCTAAGATGTTAATTGGACTTGATATTTGGGATTATTGTTGGTCATATATGGATTGTGAGTTTGAATTGGAGGTTAGTGAGCCCTTGGTTGTGGTTATTTAAACCAGTTTTGGTTGTTTGTAGGTTAATTAGGTTAAATATGAGTGATTTTGTTATGAACTTATTGATTATAACTCTAAGATGTTAATTGAATATTCAGTTGATCCCACCCACACATTTCTAACACTTTTAACTTTCTTTCTTTCTTTCAGGAATTTCGATGCAACGACTGGTCTCTTAAGTCCTCTTACACAAGACCAAACTACTTACACCGCGTTAGACGCTCTTTGTTTGATTCACATTTTTTGATGTTTTTTAGCAAAGACTTCTCAAACAAGGTTTTTCATTCTCTTTCTATATTCTAATTATTTGCTAGTTGGCCTAAATGAACATATATACATTACCTTGTTGTTAATGGTTGATGGTGCATTCCTATCCAAAGCCACAAATATCAAGTAATTTGTTGTTTTTTAGCATTTTGTATAATTTTGGAATTTGTTTTGCGGTAAACAAGATACATGATTGCTGCTTATTGGTGTTGAATTTAATCTATTAGCTTACATTTTATTGGTTGAACGCTGATTGGATGAGTAGGGTGACCTGGAATCATGTTTGTTTGTCACATGTATGCTATTAGTGTTGGATATTAGGCAAAAGTGCTTTCATTTTGTTAGTTAGGATACACATGTATGCCATTACCCCATCTGCAGGAGGGTGGTGGTCATAGACTTTTGGAGATCTGACAGTGATGAGTACTGCAACGAAAACGGCATCGCACGACCTTCTAGCTGTTGTGTGTGAGCAAAACTCGCAGAACGTAATGCTCTTTTGAAGTACAATGTTGCTCTATAGTTTAAGGGGATACAATTAGTTATTTATTTTAGCAATTGTGGTTACATAATTTCGATGCAATTTGATAGAATTGACAGGAATTTGTGTGTGTTTTAGCTGAAAATTGACCAGAATATTTTATTTTAGTTATATGTGTCATGTTTGTTACCTGGTATTGATCATAATTTGCTTTTGGAAGAGGCTAGGATTATCATAAAAACCATTAGGCATGTAAATGGACCAAATGAAAACGAAAAGGGCATGTGTGTTTGTTAATTTAACTTTTGACCGAACACGAACACAAACACGAACGCAAACCCCCTTTTTGTGAAAAGGCAGTCGATACTTCCGCGAGCTCTTTCTGTTAGTGAAAGAGAAACTGTTCTCAAGACGTCTTTAAAACATCCTGGTACTAATGGCTATTCTAACAAAAATGAACAACTGGTTCGCAGCTTGTGTACTCGTAAACGTTTTGTTCCTTGGGGATTGAACATGCCAGCTTTGATTCCCATAACAAACAGGATTACTATTATACATTTATACTTCATAAATTTCAATTGTGCATAACACTAGAATATTATTGGTTCCCCGTACAATAAGAATTTAACCAAAAAGTCGACAAGCAAGTAACTTTATCATCGTTAAGAACAACTTATTTCAGCATGGGTCAAAACTGGGTACCACGCCCGACATTCTTTAGAAGTTAGAACAATTAAAGACACGAGAATTTTGCAATTATCATAAAAGATTCTAGAAATGGCATTGTTGCAATTGTTATAGGAGCAATGGCAAACATCATGTTATACCATCCCTTCCACCATTACAGTTGGTTGTTTTCTTTTTAGTTTTTATCAGCTTAAATGAACTAATTGTTTACTTTGAAATGAAATTTCTGAGCAGGATATGCAAGCTTTAATCAACAAAATAAACAAATCAATAGTCGCTCCACTTCCAACCATGTATTCTTGTGCATTGTGAGTGTTTTATTTTTCTTGAGCTTTTAGACCGTGGGGTATGGTGGGGCGGGGGTTTGGGGCATGGGTTGACACGTGGACTTCGAGGGGCACCGCTGGTCAGTTGCATGTTGGGTCGGTATGGCGGGGCGTGACTACCCCGCGTGGGTTGGCCACGTGTTATAATTTTTTTTTCAATTATTATAAAAATACACACAAAATTTAAAAAAAAAAGCCTAGCCAAACGGTTGTTTTTTAAATTTAAATCCTAGCCACCTATAGCCTAGCCAACCCAGCCAATGAAAGCCAGCCACGGAAGACCGCTAGGCCCGCCCAACGCCCGGGCTGAAACCCCCGCCCAAGGGGCCACGCCGAAACCCAAGCCCACCCGGGGTGGTGACTTGGGCGTTTGTACCCAACCCACGCCCCAACCCCCGCCCCAACCCCCGCCCCATACCCCATAGTCTTAACAAAGTCTATCTTTCATGTATTTATTTTGCCAATTTTATATTCTTTTCTTTTCTTATAGTCGAGGGCTTGTTAAAAGCATGCTTCCGAAAAATCCATAAACAAGACCAAGTGTATGCAAACTTGTTCTTCTTTCTACCCTTTTCTTTACGTTATTAGAGATGGGTAATGGGTGGGTTGTCAATGAGTCAAAATTAGACTCTGGTCAAAATGAACCGGGTCATATACGGGCAATTCTTTAACATAGGACCAGTTGGGTCAACTTATGATTACAAAATATATATTACTTCAATATTAAAAATAAAATGACTTAAGAGTTTTGGCATGACTCTCAAGTTGTATTACAAAAATATTTATTTCAGCTGTTGTTTTTTTATTTCATTGGTTAAAAGAAAACATATCCTGGATTAACCCAATCATAAGTAAATGGATTAAAATTGACACCATTAACATTATTTCATTTTTGAATTAATTATTTTTTTATACTTTTTCACTTAATTCCAGACTGCAGATTTGCTCAAACATTCACATCTTCAACCTTACATACATAATCTCCATGTAAACATCAACAACCCAAAACGCCATGCTTATCCAGTCCGGCAGTCTGACTACAACTATGAAAAGAAAACAATATTTGTTGAACCAGAAACTGAACCTCTTTTGGAGGTAAATGCAGAAAAAAAATATGCACAGGCGGTTTGAATGCGGCAGGAGGCTCTCAAGGTGCCAGCTGATGCAGAGTTGTATAACAAGGCTAATGAGATTTTAAGCTGTGGTTTAATGGTTTATTCGGTTATAATATTTTGATATTTTTAGATTTTAGGTCTGGTTAAATGTTTCTGCTTATTATTTAGTTGTTTTAAATCTGAACAAAAGAACTTGTATTAGTTAACAAGTTAACGAAAAGTTGTATTTGCTTGAAGGTTTGATGTTATATTACTACAATTACAATCAGAACCTTTTGAGTTAAGCAACGTATGAGGTTTATGCATGTGAATACCATCTGCATGACTTTCGACCCGCTTAAGAGTTAGGTCGCTTAACCTATTGATGCAGAAGATTATGGGAGATGTAAAGGTCCTGGATAATCGAGTCAAAGCGGTGGGTAGTGAGGCCTGGATTTTAGGCGATTTTTTTGAAATTTTAGTTCTTGTATTTTGAAGTTAAATTGTTCAAATTATCTTTTTTTTTCTTGTTGGTCAAGAGACCTGGCAAACGGGTCGGTTCGGGTCAGGTCGGGTCATGGGTTATAACGGGTTCGGGTGGCAAACGGGTCAGTTTACCAGCTACAAACATGCCGGCTGCGAACGGGTCAGTTTACCAACGTATTGTTATCTAGTGATGATATCTTTTTTTATGGCCGCTTAATCGTTTGCCGGCTGCGAACATGCTGCCGACCGGCTGCGAACATGCTGCAGACCGGCTGCGATCATGACAACATGTAACACCCCAAAACCCGAATGTTTATATTCATTAAATGTTATGATATGGTGCATCAAGAAATGAATGACTAGGTTATTTAACCAAGTTAACGAAATGGTAAAAACAATTAAAAGAAAGAAAGTTGTGCCCCTTTATAATTAGTGGCAACTTGAGGGGTTAAAGTGGGTTAAGTTGAAAGTTGAATTAATAAATAAAAATTTACACACACAAACACACACACGATCATGTGTTCTAGAGGGAGCAGGAGCTCTCATGAAGTCAAAACCCTAACTCCATCTAATCCATCAAATTGGAAGGATAAATGAAGCTCAAATTCAGAACCGAACACGAATTTGTGATCACCTACACTAGGGAATCATAAGGTATGTCTTAGATTCTAGATTGGTGATTACCCACGAAGTGGGTTATGTTGTAAATCATGAATTGGTATGAAATTGGGCATGAGGATATGTTAGAATCATCATATAGAACATGGATTATGCATGGTTTAGGTTAATTTGATGTTTAGAGGCAAAACCCATTAGTTATGGTAAGAATAATGACTTGAATCATCATCCATGTCTAATTCTTGTTGCATGTTGTTTGTATTATGTGGGTATGATGAATTCTTGTTACATGAATTGAAAGAAATATGGTGTTGATATGCTTGATGTTATGTATGAATGATAAATGCTAATTAGTGGGAGGATTGGATGAATTATGCATAAGATTAGAAGAATATGCATATATTAGTTGTACATTGTGCTAAGATAGTCGTACGCACACCAAGCGTTTGATGAAACGCCTAGGTGAGCTTAATCGATGAAATTGTATGTAAGTAAAAGATGATATGTATATAGTGTTGTCCGTATAGGCTATTATGATGTTACGGGTATATAATGATAAGTCGAAAGTTAAACTAAATGAACCGTTGACTTCTAAAAGTCAACCGTGTATAAGAAGGATGGTTAGACGTGTTGTCATAATTGTAACATTAAGGTAAGTTATATGGAGCGTGTTTGACGAATGTGTGTTTAATGCGATGACATGATGGTTTACATGAGTTTGAAATGATATGAATTTGGTCACATGTATTATGCTTGCTAGAAGTAACTAATGAAAGTCAAATAGGAATTATGCGATCGATATGATCGTTAACATGTACAATTATGTATGCTAATAAGAATGTGATTTCGATGACATGGAAGTATAGGAATCATGTCGAGACGGAATCAAGCACGGAACGCTAACGGGTCAAAAAGTGGCGAGGAAACGAGTATGAACATGGACGCACGAGGTAAGTGATTTTTGTAATCACTTCTTAGTTGTTTATGTAAAGTTATGTGCAATTTAATTAAGTATGATGATCGAGGTCAAGTAGGAAAGAATTGTATGAGACCGATGAAGTATTAAACGGATCTTAGCTTTGATCCGAGCAAGGTATGTGTGATTAAGAATTGTAGTTAAGTAGTAGGATTGGTTACTTATGCAAGGGAGTCCTTTGTTGTTAAGGATAGAGCAAAGTTGACAAAAACGCCCTTGATGGGTAAAACGAGCAAATGGTCTTAAAAGTTGATTACAAACAAGCTATTTGATTAAATGAATGTTTTGAAAAAGCAAGAAAGCGAGAAGTATGGTTTTCGTAAGCTAAGGACCTTAAAATGCGCAAATACCCTTAACGGGTCAAAATAAGCTCTTGAGCAAAAATGGGTCAAGAGGATGCAAGACATCCGAGAACTTAATCTTGTATGATATACAATGTTGACATTATTAGGTTCATAAGAAGTTATGGTCAAACAAACAAGTTTTGTGGATGAATGCATGAACGGGTCGAATAAATCATAAATAAATAATAAGACGATAGCGTGTAAGTTAAGAATTTCCTTAATCTGGATGTGGGATTTTAAGTTCATATGATAGAATGTGAATTTACAAGCATGTAGGAAGAAACGGGAGGTTAAACGGGTAAACGGTTCAAAAGTTATGCGCGTTTTAGTGCGTACGGACGACGAAACGGAACTGCAGAAAAGTGCCATTTCTAGAGGTAGTCGCCGACGGGTTAAGGGTAGTCGCCGACGAGCTCTAGAAAGTTAGTTTTTTTGCTGACGGGTTATTTACCTGTCTACGGGGTTTTTGGCTACGAGAAGAACCACGGGTCGTCGCCGACGGGCCCTAGGGCCGTCGCCGACGCCCTCCCCAAGTCCAAAAACATGAAATTTGTTATTTAAGTTGATTCATGTATCGTAGGCTTCGGTTTGTTATCCGTGGACTACAGCGGTGTCACACCCCGATTTACACGTGTCACCGGTGGGCCCGGTGGGGGAGTATCGTGACGTGGTTGGCAACGTAATAGTCAAACAACACAATATTATTATGCACAGCGGAAGCAAATTTAAAATATGATACAACCGAATTTAATATTGTTTATCAATGTAATAATATCCGGAAGTTTATCCACAGTAGGATCGAAACAAAATAATATTAAAGGTTCAACAGACTTCAGGCATCCTAAGCTTGCGAGACTTTTTATTGATGCTTAGGAGACAATCCAGCCAATTTCGTTTAGTACCTGCATTCAGTCTTTTTGGGAAAATACGTCAGTTTACACTGGTAAATACAATCAACTGACTCATTTTGGAAAATGATTTAAAATTGGTTTGGATGCACATGGCATAAACATTTTTATAACTTGGGAGAATTATTTAATATTATAATCTTGTGAACGAATTACATGTTACTTATGCGTTCAGTAGCCCGGATCTTGTCCGGGTTAAAGTTCAATAGACACACCACATAATTGAGTTATACACTGACAGGTGTACGCCTACACCCCGTGCTCAGGTCGTGGCCATCTCGTAAGATGATGCCAAGGATATCCGGGACATGGTCATTAACCCCCCAAAGGCTGTAAAGTAAACAAGACTGTTTAAACGAGCCGATCAAATTATTCAACTACCCACTTTAACGGTGGAGATTTGATGCCCGATCAAGCGGTATGCTATATACCGTAACCCAAGCTCGTATAGGGAAAATAAGTTAAAAGTATTTACCTGAGTAAGTATTAATCACAATAAGCAAAATGCACGTAGCTTTTACTGGTCCTCCTAATCTGGAACGAAGGTTTATAATAACCTATTAGAATTCTAACGGGTCTTTTATTAAGCTTAAGCTTAGACCGGCTAGTTTCAAGATACGGTTCGTACGCACGATTAAGCGAAGACCGGATAGAATGTGATTCAGACCCGACAAGTTTGAAGACTTGTTTAATATGGGTTTATTATTCACATTCTGGATTTTAAGATAAAACCGTTAAGGTTTGACCCGTTTCGGCCAATTTATGTAAACTTGTTACATAAACCGAACCGAACACGAAATAAGCGTAACGGGTATCCGTAAGAGCCATATACAGGTTTCCTAGGTTAATATGCTTCAAATATATTGTAACATCAGTAGGATGTCTTTCATTATGCCCGAAACGAATTTAAACACAAACTATGCCCCGTATGGGTAGTTTGGTCATTTTAAAGGTTGTAAAAGAGTTTAGATGTTTAACTGAGTTACAGGTCTGATGTAAACAGCAAACATACTCAATTTGATATGTTATATCAGTAGGCTAAAGCATATATGTGAAATTTATCATTTTTATCCAAACTATGCCCCGTAGGGGTATTTTGGTAATTTCACATAAGCCGAAAAGCTCAAAACTGAGGTCTGAGTTTATCAACCTTTGCTTACTGTTAAAATATTCTAATTTTCCTCTTATATCAGTAGGTATCAACCCGGGTATGTCCAATATGATTTTAAAACATACTATGCGTTAAAAACGCTAAATAAGGCGATTAAAGGCCATTTCCGGGTTCGATACTTAAATCTGATATTTTTGTATTTCCAGAAGGCTTAAAATAATTAACTTATCATATGTGATCAGTAGCAAAAGGTTTGGAGTCGTTTAGATAGGCAAAACTCATTTTATGGCCCGTAAGGGCAAAACCGACAATTACCGGATTAAGCCTACGACTACTAGTTATGCTCAGCCTAAAATTAATTAAAAATATTTAAAAATCCTAAAATAATATATTACATCAGTGGGTAAAAGATTTGATACCAAAAAGTATGTTTAACTAGGCTATACGCTAATTACGCCATTTTATTAACATAAAGCATTAATTTTGCGATAATGAGCATAACTCTTAATCTACAAGTCAAACTGATGTCAAACTTTGCATACAAGTCTATATATCAATAATTAAGGTTTCTACACTTTTACATTTCCATAAATCACATTTTAAGGTAATAAGGGCATAACGGTCAACATATGAGCAATTAACGGAAACATGCATATTAATTTGATAACTAATGAACCAAGGTGTATAATCACAGAGGGTTGTTCTAACATGTAACCTAATCCAATTAAGTCTCTGAGGCATTTCTAAAACATGCCTTAACGGGTCAGAACTGAAAGTCAAAGTGAAAGTCAAACTATGTGACTTTCGGTTCCGAACCGGGTCTAAACAGGAAATTGTCGGGTTGAACATGTTTAGACGTGTTCTTACACTTATTACTAAGTTATAACAATGATCCAACAGGTTGTATATGATCTACAATGTTAATTATGCATAAATGGCATTTTAGACTTCCTGTTGACTTTTTAAGTAAAGGTTTGACCCGACTTTTGACCTGGTTAGAGTGATGATCAGGGGAAACCCTTTTGAGGTTTTATTACCCACATAAATACCATCTTATATCTACTTTTTATTCGAGAATTGACTGAGCCATTATTGACTAATCTTGAAGTCAAACCGTAATTACGACGGTTTGACTTTTAGCTAATTAACTAAGCTAAAACTAATTAAAGAAGGACTAGCAGACTTACAAGGGTCCAATGCACGAAATATGATCACTTGAGGCTGCTTGATAGCTCCAGAAATGATCCAACAATGCAGGAGAAGTTGTGGGAATGTTTGTAACTAAGGAGGCTTTATATAGTGATCCAAGACACCATAAAAGCTTGACATCTTAGTCTAGCACCCATCCACAACAGATTAACACTTGTCCTAGTGCTTAGGGGGTGCCTAGGGGTCATCCACATGTGAGAAAAACCGGCTAGAATGGTCACAATCGCGCATAACAGGCTGCAGCAAGTTTTCTGGTCGCTGGGCATTTGTTGCGCACCGTAACAATTATTTGTTGCGGTGCGCAACAAATCATCAGCAGCCAAAAATCTTGTTCCTTCATGCATTCGAAAGGGCAACCACTTGATTCGAAATTGGGACTTATTTTATCAATAAGGGACCTCCAAAAAGTGCTTTGTACAGTATCATACCCTACCATTATGAATTGTATGCTTGTATTCCAAAAGAAAGTACCGAATTGTAAGGTTAACCGTTGGAATTTCTTCGTAGGAGTCCACCAATTTAATCATGCATCATTCAATGTTATAATTCACTGAATTTTGTACATATATTAGATGTTGTTAATATGTTTTGAGTCTTGGGATTTATAACGAGGTCGTTCAGAGGTGCAAAAGTTAACATGACGACACTTTTAAATCCTGTCAAACATTTTTATTAAATCCGAGTTTACAACGCGTTTTGTCTTATATGACACGTGTCGTTTTATTATTTAACACGAATTTTCGAGGTGTTACATCCTCACCCCCTTAAAATAAATCTCGACCCGAGATTTACTGAAATAAATAAGGGTACTTTTCTTTCATGGTGGATTCAACTTCCCACGTGTATTCGGGACCTCTACGGGCATCCCATTTGACCTTTACAAAAGGTATATGCTTCCTTCGAAGCTTCCTTACCTGTCGATCTTCAATCGACAAAGGTTTTTCCACAAATTTTAAGCTCTCATCTATATGCACATCTGTATGGGGTATAACCAGTGATTCGTCAGCGAAGCACTTCTTCAGATTGCAGATGTGGAACACATTGTGAATTCCACTGAGCTCTTCTAGTAAGTTTAACTTATAGGCAACTGACCCGACACATTCGATAACCTCAAAAGGTCCTATGTATCTCGGGCTTAGCTTGCCTTTCTTACCAAATCGCATCACCCCCTTCCAGGGTGACACTTTAAGTAGGACTTTGTCACCCCCTTCGAAGTGAAAATCCTTACGATTTGGATCCGCGTAACTCTTCTGTCTATCCCGGGCAGCTTTGAGATTGTCACGAATCTGGACAATCTTGTCCGTCGTTTCGAACACGATCTCTGGTCCTGATAGTTGGACTTCTCCAACTTCCGCCCAACAAACTGGCGATCTACACTTTCTACCGTATAATGCCTCAAAAGGCGCAGCCTTAATGCTGGTATGGTAGCTATTGTTGTAGGAGAATTCGATTAATGGTAGGTTCTTATCCCAACTACCTCCCAAATCGATCGCACATGCACGTAGCATGTCTTCCAACGTTTGAATAGTACGCTCACTCTGACCGTCCGTCTGAGGATGGTAAGCCGTACTAAAGTTCAAACGTGTGCCCAAAGATTGCTGGAAGCTCTTCCAAAAATGTGACGTGTACCTAGTATCTCTATCAGAGATAATAGCTACAGGTATGCCATGTAAGGCTACAATCTTATCAACGTATAACTGGGCTAACATATCAGAGCTATAAGTCTCCTTGATGGGTAAGAAATGAGCTGACTTAGTCAGTCGGTCAACTATAACCCATATCGTATCATTTCCTTTCCTTGTCTTGGGTAACTTGGTAATAAAATCCATAGTTACCATTTCCCACTTCCACGTAGGAAGTTCCGGCTGTTGTAGCAAACCTGACGGTTTCTGATGCTCGGCTTTGACTTGCGCACATGTCAAGCATTTTGCTACATGGGCGGCTACAGACTTTTTCAAGCCTATCCACCAATAATTTGCCTTTAAATCCTGGTACATCTTATCAGCTCCAGGATGAACGGAGTATTTGGAACTATGGGCTTCCTGGAGGATGACATCTCGAAGTCCTCCATAAATTGGAACCCATATTCGTCCGTTTAATCGTAAAATTCCGTCCTTGCTAAGAGTTAACTGCTCCTCAGTTACTCCTAACTTTTCATTAGGATAGTTAGCTTCCAACACAGCTTCTTTCTGTGCAGCTAACAACCTTTCCATCAAATTATTCTTTATCTCCATACGCTTGGCGTTAATTCGGATGGGTTTAACCCTTTCCTTCCGACTCAAGGCATCGGCGACTATATTCGCCTTGCCGGGATGGTATTTGATTTCACAATCATAATCATTTAAAGTTTCCATCCAACGGCGTTGCCTCATGTTTAATTCCTTCTGATTAAACAGATGTTGGAGGCTCTTGTGATCAGAATAAATCACACTTTTGACACCATAAAGATAGTGCCTCCAAAGCTTTAGTGCGAATACAACGGCACCCAGCTCCAAGTCATGGGTGGTGTAATTCTTTTCATGAACTTTCAATTGTCTTGAAGCATAGGCAATAACTTTGCCTTTCTGCATAAGCACACACCCCATGCCAGTGTGCGAAGCATCACAATAAACCACAAAGTCTTCAATTCCATCTGGCAGTGTCAGTACCGGGGCGTTGCTCAACTTTTGCTTCAGAATATCAAAGGATTCTTGCTGCTTAGGGCCCCAAACAAACTTAACCTTCTTCTTAGTTAAGGAGGTTAGGGGTGCAGCAATCCTTGAAAAGTTTTCAATGAAGCGCCTGTAATATCCTGCCAATCCCAGGAAGCTACGAATCTCCGTAGGCGTCTTTGGCTCTTGCCAATTCATAACAGCTTCAACTTTAACGGGATCCACTTGGATACCACGCTCACTGACCACATGTCCAAGAAATTGGACTTCACGAAGCCAAAATTCACATTTAGAGAATTTGGCATAGAGCTTCTCCTGATGTAGAAGTTTGAGAATACAACGAAGGTGTTTCTCATGGTCAGCTTGATTCTTAGAATAAATGAGAATGTCGTCGATGAAAACGATGACGAATTTATCTAAGTAAGGCTTGCAGACGCGATTCATGAGATCCATGAACGCGGCCGGTGCATTAGTGAGCCCAAAAGGCATCACTAGGAACTCGTAGTGACCATAATGAGTCCTAAATGCAGTCTTGTGAACGTCTTCATCTTTGACCTTCAGCTGATGGTAGCCTGACCTCAAATCAATCTTCGAGAAGTAACTTGCCCCTTGTAGCTGATCGAACAAATCGTCGATTCTGGGCAAAGGATACCTATTCTTGATCGTGACTTTATTAAGCTCGCGATAGTCGATGCACAGACGCATCGACCCATCCTTCTTCTTGACAAACAAGATTGGCGCTCCCCAAGGAGATGAACTAGGTCTAATGAAACCTTTAGCCAACAATTCATCTAGCTGCGTCCGCAACTCCTTCATTTCTGTGGGTGCCAATCTGTATGGTGCTCTAGCAACTGGTGCGGCTTCGGGGATGATATCAATCCTGAATTCCACTTGTCTATCTGGTGGTAAACCAGGTAGATCTTCAGGAAATATTTCTGGGTATTCAGAAATGACAGGGATGTCTTCCATCTTCGGTTTAGGCTCATCAATAATCACTTGCGCCATGTAGATGACACACCTCTTCTTCAAACATTTGGAAGCCTTGAGCATAGTTACCTGCTCAGGCAGTCCATACTGGGTATCTCCCCGAATGGTAAGTGATTCACCAGACGGAGTCTTTATTACCACTTGTTTCTAGTTACAGACAATTTGGGCCTGGTTATGAGATAACCAGTCCATACCCAGAAGTATGTCAAAACCAGCCAATTTAAAGGGAAGTAGAGACAGAGGAAAAGAATGGTTCTTAATGGATGTAGCACATCCATCTAACACAGTAGAGACGGTTTCTATGGTACCATCTGCTAACTCTACCTCATAGTTTACGCTTAGGGTTTTGACAGGTAAATTCAACAATTTACAAAACTTATGATCTACGAAAGACTTATCTGCTCCTGAATCAAAAAGTACTATTGCAAAGACATCATTTACAAGGAAAGTACCTGTTATGACATTATCGTCTTGCACAGCTTCTTTCGCGTCCATTCTGAAGACTCTGGCATTAGTCTTCTTAGCCTCCTCAGGCTTCTTGTTGTATTTCGGGCAGTTGGTCTTGTTGTGCCCCTTTTCATTGCAACGGTAGCACGTTGCGTCTTTTATCTTTTTGCAATCCAGGGTTTTGTGATCCGTGGACTTGCAAATTCCACAAGCAAAGGGTTTTGACTGAGTCTGAGAGTTCGACTCCAGTCTGCACTTTCCATAGTGCTGCTTCTTGCAAATTTTACACTTGGGCTTCTCATCAGACTTATGCCCATCCTTCCTCGACTCAGATCCCTTCTTGTTATCACCGTTCCCACGGTGTTTCTTGTTCGACCTCCGCGAACCATCATCTTCACGCTTCCTCTTCTCGGCCTCCTTATTCCTCAGCGATCTCTGCCTGACCGCATCCAGAGTGAGGGATAAGGAAATGTCAGTTACAGACCTGAAGGTAGCCGGCCGAGAAGCTTTTACGCTTGCCTTGATCTCGGGGGCTAAACCACCAATAAAGCGAGCGATTCTTTTTGGCTCCGGGGTTACCAAGTAAGGAACCAACCGAGACAGTGTATTGAAGCTTGTCAGGTAAGCTTGACAGTCGAGGTTCGTCATCACCAACGATAGAAAGTCAGATTCTATCTTCTCCACCTCATGTTGAGGGCATAAATTTTCCTTGATTAGGACAATGAATTGATCCCACGACATATTATACAATGGGATTTTTCCGGTGGCCTCGATCAGAGATCTCCACCATGCTAACGCTTCACCCTTAAAGGATTGTGACACAAACTTAACTACATCCCTTTTAGCGCACCCGCTGATATCTACCACCGTGTCCATCTCGTCCAGCCAAGTCATACAGTCGACGGCTCCTTTTTCCCCAGTAAAATCCCTGGGCTTACAAGACACGAAGTACTTATAGGAGCAACCCTTGTTACGGGGTTCTTGATGCAGTACTAAATGCTGAGATGGGACACTTTGATGGTTGGTGGACTGACGGTCATCACCATCTTTCTTGGGTCCATTCTTTTTGGGAGGAGGCTTGCTATGAGCCTCAGAATGTGTCTTGGGCTTTGAGTGCGGCTTAGAGAGGGTCCTACTCCGAGTTTCACTGTACTCTTCGTATTATCTCTCTAAAGCCTGAGTAACAGCGCCGTCTATGATCGCTTTTAATTCAGCACCCATTAAAGTAATCTGGGCGTTCTCATTTTGCTCCACTGGATGGCTATTGATTTCATTTGAGTCAGCCATTTGAATTGAACTGTTGCAGAAAACAAGGACAATATTTTATTTGGGAGTTTATTATGGAATTACCCCTTAGGGTAACTCGTTAACCATGGTAAACAGAGACCACATTTGGTTGACTTATTAATCGTATGAATTTAGGATTTCAATTAAAATTTATCCTAATTATAAACAATAACAATATATATTAGCAGATAAGGCTTAGTCACATGGACAATTTAAATTATAAGCTATGATTTCAGAGAATCAAGACTTTTAAGGTTTGAACCTAGTTCATTACCTTTATCAGACAGGGAGTCATAGCTACCACTGTCTTTTGGCTTATATGGAAGTGAGCTGGGCCCGTAGGCATCATATTACCACGTATGGTAAAATATGATCATCTTAATTGATGATCTTAACCCATGATTCAAAGATCATATAATTGGGTTTGGAATCTTCTAAAGAATCCTTATACATATAAGAATGACATGTGATTTTAACGAATCACTTCTGCCAGGAGTGTTAACATGTTTTAAGATGTTAACAGGGATTTGAATCTTTTAAACAGGTCTTACCATCTTGGCCCGGTCTTATATTTGACACGAGGCTAGGTTTCACACTTTAAGATTCTTAATTAAATAATTACATAGGCAGATTAATTTAAAAGGAATGATTTTAATTTATTTATTGCATTTATATTTTATTTATGCACAAAATGGCAGACATGAAATTCATAAAAAAAACAACATTCCATTAATTACACATAGGTTACATGTTGCCCTAAACGGGTCTTTTCAAACAAACCATTACCCACGCAGGGGTTTTAAACAAGTACTTGCCCACGCAGGGGCTTTAAGCAAACAAACTAGTCCACGAAGGGACCTTAACAACTAAACATCATACCCACGCAGGGGTTAACGGAAAATAGACCCACGCAGGGGTCAAATCATTACACATACATACCCACGTAGGGGTTTATGAAAAGGTAGGCCCACGCAGGGGCTCAAAACAAACATACAACACACATACCCACATAGGGCTTAACAACCAAATACACCCACGCAGGGGCTTATACAGAAAATGGAAGGATTCAATGATCCTTCTTGTTCTTCCCTTTGATCAATCCTACTAATCCTTGGAAGAAAGTCTGTCTCTCCCTACGGTCCCTGTGCACTTCCCGTTCCACCTGATCCAGCCTCTGAAGGAGTTCCTCATGCTCAGGTGGGGAGAACCTAGGCGGCTGCGATTGAGTCCGTATGATAGGCCTAGGTGGTATCTGGTACCCTTGTGTTGGGTACCCAACTCCCCATGGAGCTCCGTATGGTCCTTCTGGTTGCAGGGCATTGTAGTTAGCTGCCACCAAGTAGGGGTCGGCCTCTGCATACCTGTAGTTGTTGTGGACTGGCGGCTCGAATGGGTTATAAGCCATGGAACCTGTATAAGCTGGGATTGGGTTGTCAAAACCCATTGGCGGTGGCTGTGGCATCGCGGGGTTGGAAGGTCCACCCATATGTGGGTCCTCCTGATGTGGCGGGTAGTGACTAGCACTTGACTGTCGTGGGGAACTGAGATGGAAATTCCCTGGTCGTGCCAATATGCGGGCACCGGTTCTCCTACGCCTTGGCGGTTGAGGAGGTGCTGGCTGAACTGGTGGCGGTGGAGGTGGTAGCGTAACTGCCACAAATCGGTGATCCTCAGATGAATCTTGATGATGCGGCTGCGGCTGTGGCTCCTGCTGCTCATGAGGCGACGAGTGGTGAGAAGGCGTATAATACCACTCGTGCCGAGTGAACATGGCTTGGAAACTGTCTGGACCACCGTAGGGTGATCCGTGGAAGGGTGATCCATCGGAGATCTCGATGGGGTGGTTCGGAGTACCACTCGCCGGCATGACGGGGTCCGTATCCTCGTCCATGTCGTCTGCGTTATCTCCCGAGAAATGGTCATCTGGACCTAGTTGGTTAAAACCCACGGGTTCTGGTAAGTAGTTGGCCGGATTAAATTGGCCTCGAAAGATGGGTGTGGGGTCACCATATGAATGATGAGACAGGGATCGCTGAAGTGGTATGTAGGACGGTTGAGGGTTATTGGGTTCATAAGGGTTAAGAACAGGAGGTGTTGAACTATGCGAAACCGACCGTCTGGCCGGCTCGAACAGGTTTCTCCGGTTCTCCCGAGGGTCGTCACTCTCGGTGTTGGATGGAGCTCGCCGTTGCGAAGGTCCAGCTTCATGGTCGTTGGGGGCGGTGACTGGCCCCTTGCCTCGTCCCCTCCTTCTGAAGAATCTTGGAGGCATCTTTGTTAAGCCTGTCATTATAATATGAGATAACAATAACAAAATATAAAATTTAAAGGACAAAACAAAAACCGAATAAGGTGGAATTTTTCCTATGTTATAAGTCTAGACTCGAAGGTTTAGATATGTGCAATTGTGTAACTGAGATTAAACACAAAAGGCTAGTGTTTAATTCACTCAGTGTTGGCTCTGATACCAACCTGTCACACCCTGATTTACACGTGTCACCGGTGGGCCCGGTGGGGGAGTATCGTGACGTGGTTGGCAACGTAATAGTCAAACAACACAATATTATTATGCACAACGGAAGCAAGTTTAAAATATGATACAACCGAATTTAATATTGTTTATCAATGTAATAATATCCAGAAGTTTATCCACAGTAGGATCGAAACAAAATAATATTAATGGTTCAACAGACTTCAGGCATCCTAAGCTTGCGAGACTTTTTATTGATGCTTAGGAGACAATCCAGCCAATTTCGTTTAGTACCTGCATTCAGTCTTTTTGGGAAAATACGTCAGTTTACACTGGTAAATACAATCAACTGACTCATTTTGGAAAATGATTTAAAATTGGTTTGGATGCACATGGCATAAACATTTTTATAACTTGGGAGAATTATTTAATATTATAATCTTGTGAACGAATTACATGTTACTTATGCGTTCAGTAGCCCGGATCTTGTTCGGGTTAAAGTTCAATAGACACACCACATAATTGAGTTATACACTGACAAGTGTACGCCTACACCCCGTGCTCAGGTCGTGGCCATCTCGTAAGATGATGCCAAGGATATCCGGGACATGGTCATTAACCCCCCAAAGGCTGTAAAGTAAACAAGACTGTTTAAACAAGCCGATCAAATTATTCAACTACCCACTTTAACGGTGGAGATTTGATGCCCGATCAAGCGGTATGCTATATACCGTAACCCAAGCCCGTATAGGGAAAATAAGTTAAAAGTATTTACCTGAGTAAGTAATAATCACAATAAGCAAAATGCACGTAGCTTTTACTGGTCCTCCTAATCTGGAACGAAGGTTTGTAATAACCTATTAGAATTCTAACGGGTCTTTTATTAAGCTTAAGCTTAGACCGGCTAGTTTCAAGATACGGTTCGTACGCACGATTAAGCGAAGACCGGATAGAATGTGATTCAGACCCGACAAGTTTGAAGACTTGTTTAATATGGGTTTATTATTCACATTCTGGATTTTAAGATAAAACCGTTAAGGTTTGACCCGTTTCGGCCAATTTATGTAAACTTGTTACATAAACCGAACCGAACGCGAAATAAGCGTAACGGGTATCCGTAAGAGCCATATACAGGTTTCCTAGGTTAATATGCTTCAAATATGTTGTAACATCAGTAGGATGTCTTTCATTATGCCCGAAACGAATTTAAACACAAACTATGCCCCGTAGGGGTAGTTTGGTCATTTTAAAGGTTGTAAAAGAGTTTAGATGTTTAACTGAGTTACAGGTCTAATGTAAACAGAAAACATACTCAATTTGATATGTTATATCAGTAGGCTTAAGCATATATGTGAAATTTATCATTTTTATCCAAACTATGCCCCGTAGGGGTATTTTGGTAATTTCACATAAGCCGAAAAGCTCAAAACTGAGGTCTGAGTTTATCAACCTTTGCTTACTGTTAAAATATTATAATTTTCCTCTTATATCAGTAGGTATCAACCCGGGTATGTCCAATATGATTTTAAAACATACTATGCGTTAAAAACGCTAAATAAGGCGATTAAAGGCCATTTCCGGGTTCGATACTTAAATCTGATATTTTTGTATTTCCAGAAGGCTTAAAATAATTAACTTATCATATGTGATCAGTAGCAAAAGGTTTGGAGTCGTTTAGATAGGCAAAACTCATTTTATGGCCCGTAAGGGCAAAACCGACAATTACCGGATTAAGCCTACGACTACTAGTTATGCTCAGCCTAAAATTAATTAAAAATCTTTAAAAATCCTAAAATAATATATTACATCAGTGGGTAAAAGATTTGATACCAAAAAGTATGTTTAACTAGGCTATACGCTAATTACGCCATTTTATTAACATAAAGCATTAATTTTGCGATAATGAGCATAACTCTTAATCTACAAGTCAAACTGATGTCAAACTTTTCATACAAGTCTATATATCATTAATTAAGGTTTCTACACTTTTACATTTCCATAAATCACGTTTTAAGGTAATAAGGGCATAACGGTCAACATATGAGCAATTAACGGAAACATGCATATTAATTTGATAACTAATGAACCAAGGTGTATAATCACAGAGGGTTGTTCTAACATGTAACCTAATCCAATTAAGGCTCTGAGGCATTTCTAAAACATGCCTTAACGGGTCAGAACTGAAAGTCAAAGTGAAAGTCAAACTATGTGACTTTCGGTTCCGAACCGGGTCTAAACAGGAAATTGTCGGGTTGAACATGTTTAGACATGTTCTTACACTTATTACTAAGTTATAACAATGATCCAACAGGTTGTATATGATCTACAATGTTAATTATGCATAAATGGCATTTTAGACTTCCTGTTGACTTTTTAAGTAAAGGTTTGACCCGACTTTTGACCTGGTTAGAGTGATGATCAGGGGAAACCCTTTTGAGGTTTTATTACCCACATAAATACCATCTTATATCTACTTTTGATTCGAGAATTGACTGAGCCATTATTGACTAATCTTGAAGTCAAACCGTAATTACGACGGTTTGACTTTTAGCTAATTAACTAAGCTAAAACTAATTAAAGAAGGACTAGCAGACTTACAAGGGTCCAATGCATGAAATATGATCACTTGAGGCTGCTTGATAGCTCCAGAAATGATCCAACAATGCAGGAGAAGTTGTGGGAATGTTTGTAACTAAGGAGGCTTTATATAGTGATCCAAGACACCATAAAAGCTTGACATCTTAGTCTAGCACCCATCCACAACAGATTAACACTTGTCCTAGTGCTTAGGGGTCGTCCACATGTGAGAAAAACCGGCTAGAATGGTCACAATCGCGCATAACAGGCTGCAGCAAGTTTTCTGGTCGCAGGGCATTTGTTGCGCACCGTAACAATTATTTGTTGCGGTGCGCAACAAATCATCAGCAGCCAAAAATCTTGTTCCTTCATGCATTCGAAAGGGCAACCACTTGATTCGAAATTGGGACTTGTTTTATCAATAAGCGACCTCCAAAAAGTGCTTTGTACAGTATCATACCCTACCATTATGAATTGTATGCTTGTATTCCAAAAGAAAGTACCGAATTGTAAGGTTAACCGTTGGAATTTCTTCGTAGGAGTCCACCAATTTAATCATGCATCATTCAATGTTATAATTCACTGAATTTTGTACATATATTAGATGTTGTTAATATGTTTTGAGTCTTGGGATTTATAACGAGGTCGTTCAGAGGTGCAAAAGTTAACATGACGACACTTTTAAATCCTGTCAAACATTTTTATTAAATCCGAGTTTACAACGCGTTTTGTCTTACATGACACGTGTCGTTTTATTATTTAACACGAATTTTTGAGGTGTTACAGGCGGGCTTCCTAAACATGATTTTGATCGATCCTTAGATGTTTATGGGCTATAAATCAAAGTCTAAGTCCCATGTAATCAACGCTTGAGTATGTAAGAAGTATGCAAGATCTTGTACGCGTATGTAGATGTGTATGTATGTATGTATAAAGATATGTATGAGTGTATACATGTATGTAAAGATGTTGGAAAGTTATGTACGTATGTAGATGTGTATGTAGGTATGTGTAAAGATATGTACGAGTGTATGCATGTATGTAAAGATGTAGGAAAGGTATGTACGTATGTAGATGTGTATGTATGTATGTATGTATGTATGTATAAAGATATGTATGAGTGTATACATGTATGTAAAGATGTAGGAAAGGTATGTACGTATGTAGATGTGTATGTATGTATGTATAAAGATATGTATGAGTGTATACATGTATGTAAAGGTGTAGGAAAGGTATGTACGTATGTAGTTGTGTATGTATGTATGAATAAAAACATGTATGAGTGTATGCACGTATGTAAAGTTGTAGGAAAGGTATGTACGTATGTAGATGTGTAAGTATGTATGTATGTATGTATGTAAGTACGTATGTATGCATGATTTAGACACGTTGAGTGTTAACGTTATTAATGGTGTACCTTGAGAATGAAAAGTAATGCAGGTACGTTATTGAAGCCTCACCAGGAAATGGATAAGCAGATGAAATGCTTAAAGTTTGAAAAGGACGAAATGTGAAGTGTACGTGAAAGAATCTTGTTTATATAATGTGTGCTAATGTTAGGAATGTATGTGGTGAGTGCAGGTTGTACGGATCACGGGCGATTATCACAAGGAATAGAGATCGAAGACTGAGTCACAAGATAGATTGTACGGGAATAATCGAGTATGTACTTTAGTAAACGGGAGTTATGCTTTTGTTTTGTAAAAGAGATATTTTTAAAATAAACCTTCAAGTAAGTCAAGACGTTTGTAATGAAAGAAATTTTATGGCACGAATTTCCGCTGCGACTTTTGTCAAATACGTGTTAGGGTCTTACACAACAACAATAAAAAAAGGTTTGTAACAGAAGTACATATCATCACTAGATAACAATAAGTTGATTTCAAGCTACGGCGAACGAAGATGGCTACTTTGTACTCGTACAACTTACAGTTGATTTCAAACCATCTTATTAGTAAAAAATAAAACAATTAACTACCAAATTGCATTACATTTACCAACTGAAAGTAAAATGACTGAAACTTTGAGAGAGTGTGTGTTTGGAATTGAGGGAGATTATAAACAGCAGAAGGCATAAACATTAAAATAAACAAGAGGAAAGGAGCCTAACAAGACTCGAACTTGGGACATAAACTACAAACGCCAAGCGCTTTACCAGTGCATCCTCGTTTATGCCTGGATATTAGGCGATTTTTTTTTAAATTTTAGTTCTTGTATTTTGCAGTTAAATTGTTCAAATTATCTTTTTTTTTTCTTGTTGGTCAAGAGACCTGGCAAACGGGTCGGTTCGGGTCAGGTCGGGTCATGGGTTATAACGGGTTCGGGTGGCAAACGGGTCAGTTTACCAGCTACAAACATGCCGGCTGCGAACGGGTCAGTTTACCAACTTATTGTTATCTAGTGATGATATCTTTTTTTATGGCCGCTTAATCGTTTGCCGGCTGCGAACATGCTGCCGACCGGCTGCGATCATGACAACAACAATAAAAAAAGGTTTGTAACAGAAGTACATATCATCACTGATTGCTGATTCGCATGGTTTGACAAGTCACATTATTCACAGATATACATAGACATGATTCGCACTGATTGTTTTTGAAACGAAGGCACGGATAAATCTTTGATAGTCTGCGCAAATCTGTGACATTTCACACGAATCAGAAACATCAGCTGCTGAACAGAACCTTCATTCGCCGAAATTTGTCGTTTTGCGCAGAATCCAGACATTTACACTGCATTTACACTTGCAGAATCGACAGTTTTCCGCAGAATCTGTTCGACGGATCCGTTTCGCTGATTATTTGTTCAAAGTTTATTTGATCGAAAACAGCGATAAGGGATCGACGCGTACCGTTTCGACGCGTACCGTTTCGACCCGTACCGTTTCGACGCGTACCGTTTCGACGCGTACCGTTTCGACCCGTACCGTTTCGACCCATACCGTTTCGACCCGTACTGTTACGGATCAGTTCTGTTCGAATTGTTTTGAGTCTGCACAGTTGGATGAATCAGTTCAACGAGTCTGCACAGATCTGATACAGAATTTGCACAAGTTTGAATTAAATCTGATTGCTGATTCGCATGGTTTGACAAGTCACATTATTCACAGATCTACATAGACATGATTCGCACTGATTTTTTTTAAACGAATTCACGGATAAATCTTTGATAGTCTGCGCAAATCTGTGACATTTCACACGAATCAGAAACATCAGCTGCTGAACAGAACCTTCATTCGCTGAAATTTGTCGTTTTGCGCAGAATCCAGTCATTTACACTGCATTTACACTTGCAGAATCGACAGTTTTCCTCAGAATCTGTTCGACGGATCCGTTTCTCTGATTATTTGTTCAAGGTTTGTTTGATCGAAATAAGGTTATAAAAATTATTGAAATGTTAAAAATGTTAAAAATAAAAATATTAAAAAGAATTGGTTGTGCATGGGTTCGAACCCAGGTCAACTGGTTTGAACAAAAGTAGTCCCTGTTGTTTCTAAAAGTTGCATAAACAGTGTTTAAATGAATTTAAATCTCATATCCTAACAGCTCCTAGTAGGAGGATAAACTGGTTAAGGCGTTGCGGTTCTAAACGATAGGTCACGAGTTCGATCCTTGCAAAGGGCCAGTTCTTTAAAGAAGAACCCCCTTTTTTACAGATTTTTGAAATATTTACACTTTGGTCCCTGAAGTTTCTGTTTTTACAAAAGTAGTCCCTGTTGTTTCTAAAAGTTGCATAAACAGTCCGTATACTTTCATAAAATGGACATAATTGGTCCCTGATGTTTCGGAAATTGACACAAATGGTCCCTGTACTCTTCAGTTAAATATGCTAACTGAGTTAATGTTTAAAGAAGAAATCTTTATATGAAAGTTAACCCGGTTAGACCATTCAGTTAAAATAGTTTCAATAATGACCATATGAACCCTAGACTTTTTAAAACAATTTATATATATTTATTTCTTTTATAAATTAAGTTTCAAAAATGACAATTTAGTCCCTGGACTTGTACTTTCAAATAATTACGGTTTCAGTCCTTGAAATTAAAAAGTAATAGATTTCAAGTAGGTTTCAAAGAATGTCAAATAGGTCCCTCAACTAGGAATTTCACAAGTAGTCACAATAAACCCTTATAGTTTATGTAACCGTGTTTAATAGCATAAAAACTCAACAAATTTGCAATTGTTTCACGTGTTTGTATCGGTATAAGCATGTATGAGCACAAATCAAGTAGGATCAAATAAGTTTCATTCCAAATACGGTAATTGTTACAATGCAAGTCAAAACAAAAACATGTGTGAAAACCAAGATGGTTACATCAGTGATGGCCAATTAAGCCCAGTGGTGATCAAATAGACCCAACGATGCTCATTTAGGCCAAATGATGGTTAATTACGGTTTTTAAGCTCAATGACAGCCCATTAGGCCCAATGAAAGTCAACTAGGTCTAATGATTGTCAGTTAGCTTCAATGATAGTTAGTTGAGCTTAATAAAGGTCAATTAGGGCTAACGAAGGCTATTTAGGGTTGTTAAGCTCAATGATGGCCAATTACGCCCAATGACGGTCAATTAGACCCAACGATGGTCAGTTAGGGTTGTTGAGCTCAATGATTGTCAATTAGGCCCAATGACGGTCAATTAGACCCAACGATGGTAAACTAGGTTCAATGAAGGTCAGTTATGGTTGTTAAGGCTCAGTGATGGCCAACTAAGCCCAGTGGTGATCAAATAGACCCAATGATGGTCATTTAGGCCAAATGATGGTTAATTGCAGTTTTTTAGCTCAATGATGGTCAATTAGGTCCAATGAAAGTCAACTAGGTCTGATGATTGTCAGTTAACTTCAACGATAGTTAGTTGAGCTTAATAAAGGTCAATTAGGCCTAATGAAACGAGCCGAGCCTTATCGAGCCCGAGTCGAGCTTGAGCCTCAAAACAAAGCTCGTTTGTTTATCGAGCCCGAGCTCTTATAAGTCAATCGAGCTCGGGCTCGGCTCGACTCGTTTGCACCCCTAAGTATGGGTATGAATTTCGGACACGACCCGAAAAACAACATGAACCATAGGAAAATTGACCAATAGGGACTAAATTAGTATGATCATTATTAAATAATTACGATTAGGTCTATTATTTAGGGGTGCTAAACGGGTTGTGTTCGCGGGTTGGCAGGTTCAACCCGACCCGAACCCAAAAATCGTATTATACATATGAACCCGAACATGACTCGTTTAACCCGATTTTTTTAATTTTTTTCTGAATTTAATATATTAAAATTAAAATTTACTTAAGAAACATAATTGCATATAATAATATCATATTTATTATTATTTTTTGTAATACATGAACAAATATACCTTTAATTTTCGTTTCCCACCACCACTTCCCCTAAAAACATTATAATTTCCCTCCCCTTCTCTTGTGTCTCCCTCCTAAAACATTTTAATTTTTACTTTCCCCCTATTTTCCTTTAACCCTAAATGGATTCCCCTCCCAAAATTCATCCCCAGATCTCGATCTCCTACTGATACCCCTCTTCTCTTTTTGTCTAATCTCTCCTCTGATTGAACGCGAACCGAAGGAAGACTAACGTGATTAAGGTAAGTGCAAGAACCCTAACGTGATTAATGATTTAGATGATTAGATCTCTGTTTTTTAGTTGATATAATTGTGATTATATGGAGGGAAAAAGTTGTGGAGAGATCGAACAGCCTTCAAATCATCGTCTTGTTCATCCAATACCGTACAGACCACACCTCCTTATCATTTGGCAATTGATTTCCCTGCTTCATTTGTTTGCTAGAGAAATCATTCTGAATTTTAGTTTAGGGTTGTTTTAATAACTGGAAATAATTAGTCCAATCAGATTATATATAGACCACACCTCCTTATCATTTGGCGATTGATTTCCCTGCTTCATTTGTTTGCTGGAGAAATCATTCTGAATTTTAGTTTAGGGTTGTTTTAATAACTGGAAATAATTAGTCCAATCAGATTATATATGAAGCTTGATTCGATGCTATAAAGGTTTACTTTATACTGGTAAGTGGTCATCTATTGAATTTGGATGGATCATACATGCACTAATATGTTTTTGTCAAGTTTATGGACTGTTTTTGTCACCTTAATTGTGGATGCTTAAACCTCCCCAGGTTCTGTTTATGCAATTGGAGATTGTATAAGTTAGATTATAAAGTTTGAAGAAGATAAGAAAGTATTTGTTCAGGTCAGTATTCTTGTGTTCTGTTGTAGTAAAGGAATTAGATTAGTTAATCTTTTATGACGTCGTTAGAGGTGTTTTATATTAACTATCGAATACTATATGTGCACTCATCGAGTCATCGTTAATCACCTTTTACCGACTGTTGGTTTAGTTTAATTAATATGCTTCTATTCTTCAATAAGAGTTCCTTGTTTAGGTTAGAATGTTGCTAAAAATTTCTTTGGGTTACTTTGTTGACGGAATGCTATTGGTGTGCTTCTTATGATTATTTTGATATCAATTTAGTAGTCAGAACTGCTTATCGTTAAGTAACCATGCTGGCTATATAACATTTGTTCAATTTTTCTCTTCTTCCCTTGTGATTTTCTTGTTTGGGTTGGATTTTCATTTACTTGCCGTACTTCCGATAACAACTTAGTTGTCAGCAAGGTTTTAAAAATAGTTGAAACGGTTGCTTTGGTAAAGTCTTGGTCTTTTTTATGGTTAAAAAGTAGGTTTAGATTTTCCAGGTTACTTTTTTGTTTGTTTTTTATTTGAGTGCGAACATCAACAGAGTATATTTTGTGTTTTTTTTTTTTTTTTTTTTTTTTTTTTTTTTTTTTTTTTAGTTTTGAGGGATTTAGTTGACAACCCGTTCTAACAAGAACCATTTAACCCGGTTCCAAACTAGTTTTAAACGGTCCGGTTCCGGTTCTCATTTCTGGAAAATTTATTCATTCTCTTTATTGTATATAATAACAACTTTTGTCAAACTCATTTCTAGCATCATGGAAGTTGAAGAAGAAAGCGATTTCTCGGATAGGGATTTGACAGGTGAATCTGAAAGCGATTTCTCGGATATGGATTTGACAGCACACAAAACAAAAACACCGAAGAGGGGGTTGGCCAGATTACCAAAAATGCGAACAACATTTACAAACTCGGGTGGAAAAAAACACAAAGTTACATTTGATGAATTGGAGAAGTTTTCTGGGGAATATAGATCAGAATTTTCTAGTTTCTTGGGAGACCTAGTAAGAGAATATGTCGGATTTAGGTTTTTAGCATGGAAAACAGTGCCAACAGAAGTAAAGGATAAATTGTGGGAGGAAATAACGGTTAATTCTGTTCTCTTAATTATAAATGTATTTTTACATTTTCATGTGACTAACATACAACTTGTATTATATATTGCAGCGTTTTTATGACATTGATGCATGCCGTAGGCGTTTTGTAATGACTCGGCTTGGTGACCTGCTTCGAAATTTTAGAAGAAAAGTGTATGCGTGATACATAGTACCTAACTTAGATAAACCAAAGAAAGTTGCACGAATTCCTAAGAGGTATCGTTCAATGGTGGAGCAAACAAACTGGGATAAGTTTGTAACATATACACAATCAGACGAGTTTAAGGTTTTAATCTTTTATTCTAATGTTCATCATTATTTTATTTTAAATATAATTTTAAACTCTAATGAAATAATTACAAATTTTGTTGTAAGGATGTGTCAAATAAGAGAAAAACAGCACGATCAAAATACGTTTATGATCATCACTTGGGACGAGGAGGGTATGCTTATCTAAGAGACAAACTGGTAACTTCATTTCTTCAATTAAAGTTTTTTTTTTTGTGCTTATAATGATTTTTTGTTTGTATGTCTGATGTGTGTGTCCGTTATTTTTGTTGTATATATTACAAGGTACAAAATAACGAACTTTCAGTTGATGAGATCCCCTCTCGTGCTTTAATGTGGAGGAAAGCAAGGGAAAACAAAAACGGAGAATACAAGAATGTTGATGTAAAAGACATAGCTAATAAAATAGTAAGTTCAACTTTAAACTTTTTTGGTTTATTTTTAATTACTATAATACATGTTTATTTGTTAACAATTTCTACAGATTGACACTGAAACGCAAATTAAACATGGATCCGTGAACCTTGATCCGGGCACAGATGCACTCACATTAGTATTTGGCAAAGAAAAATGTGGGTATTTAAAAGGTGTTGGTTATGGAGTGACTTCTAGTAGACATTGGCAGAGTCCTCGAACAAAAGGATCATCAAAAGAACGAATTGCACAACTGGAGTTTCAACTACATAACGAGAGACTTGAGCGTGGGAAAAAAGATGAACAAATTAAGACCCTTTCGATGCAGATGGCAGAAACAAATAACACACTTAATCAAGTTTTAGCTCATCTAGCTGCACAAGGACAAACATTACAAATATGTTCATTATCTGCAGACAAAATGTCACAAACACAAGTAAGTGACTTATTTTATTAGCAAATTAATACCTTAATAGTTTTCAAATGTTAACCATTGTTAGCTACCATAAATAGCAACCTAATTATATAAATTTACCATGTGCATTACAATTTTAGAAATTTTCCCTGTTTTATCGAATCGTATTATCTGTATTGCTTCCTTGTTACATTTTGTAGGTAAATTCTTTGGATAAACATGACGGATCAAAGCATAAGGCCAATGCTACCGCATCTAAAATAGTGCAAAAAGAAATGGCACCAACGGTAAGTATGATAATTTCATTATTTTTTTTATAATTTCCCATGTAATTATTGATATTTCATAACACATTTATTTGAATTGTAGGTAAAATCTATGAACAATAGTACTGGATCAAAGGACAATACTAATGTTACCACATCTAACATATCAAGTAAAGTAGTGCAAACAGAAGTCACTTCTCATGCTAACACTTCTAAAATGGTGCAAAAAGAAATGATAACGGTAAGTGTTTGACAATTTCATATTTTTTATAGTTTTTATGTGTGATTGTTGATTTTCTATAACTTAATTAATTCAATGGTTTTAGGAAAATGTGAAAACTAGAAAAAAAGATGTTTTGTCTATGCAAGAGACTTCACTTCTTGGGACATCATCGCAGTTGGAATCACAAGAAAATATACATAATACACATTCAACAAATGTCCTAGAGGTATGTGTTACGAAATACATATTTATAATGATTTTAACCTTAAGATGTTAATATAAAATATTTTTTTTGTAGATCAAGTGTACTCTATATACTATAAATATGAACAACTGTGTGGCTTATGGTACAATTCATTTGTCAACGGGAAAACAAAGCATTCATGGAGTTCCACTACAAGATAATTGCAATAGAGTTTCTATTGATAAAGTTGTAAAAGAAGCAGCATTTTTACCGGTAGAATCATGTGAGGTCAAAACAGTTGGGGATGCACTAAATACTTTTGTTGCTTGGCCAAAATACCTTGTCAAAACTAGCCAAAAGGTTTGTTCTTTATTAATATATGATTAATTACTCTAGCTATTGATATTTGTTTTCATGTTTTTTGCTTCAGATACCAAATCTATCAAGCATTCAAACACAAAACTCTACAACTCAAGTCGCTAAAAAGCAAAAGATATGTTTTACAACGCTAGATGGCATCAAAAAACAGGGAGCAAGAAGAACAAGAAAAACACTTTAAACTAGTACTTATTTTATGTTTACAATCATTTCCTTTTGCAACATTTGTAGATAGTTTTTTATTAGAAGTTTAATTTTTGGTATTATCGTGCACAGATTTTGGTTTATTAATTTTAATATTATTTGGTTTTAGGTTTTCTCATGTTTATTATTGTTTTTTATTATTTGGATATACATGTGTGGCTAAAGGTTAGCCATAAGCCACACTTAAAAGCACAAAAGTTCATGTGGCTTTACATAATTAGCCACACCATTGTCATTTTATCTTTTTGTGTCACAAAATCATAGTAAACGTTATGTAAAAACAAATTATGTGTGACCAAAGATTAAACAATAGTCACATAGTAAAATTACAAATTTTCATGTGGCTTTACATAATTACTAGTCACATCATCGTCACTTTGTTTATTTTGCCGTGACGAAATGTTAGCAATTGTCATGGGTAAAAAAGATTATGTGTGACCAAAGGTTAGACAATAGTCACATTTAAAATTACAAAATTTCATGTGGCTTTACTTGATCATTAGTCACACCATCGCCATTGTGTTTATTTTGGTGTGACGAAATATTAGCAAACGCCATGGGTAAAAAATATTATGTGTGACTAAAGATTACACAATAGCCACACTTAGAAAGAAAAAAAATTTCATGTGGCTTTACATAACTTTTAGCCACACCATCCTTATTTTGATTTTTTTATGTGACAGAATGATAGCATCTGTAATGCACAAAATGAATTTGTGTGGCCAAAGGTTAGATGATAGCCACACATAAAATCATAAAGTTTTATGTGGCTTTACATAATCATTAGCCACATTATCCTTACTTTATGTGACGAAATGATAGCAAATGTCATGAGAAAGTAAATTATAAGTGACCAAATGTTAGCCATTGCTACACTTAAAACCACAAAACTTCATGTAGCTTTACATAAACATTAGCCACGCTATCATCACTTTATTACTTTTGTGTGACGGAATAATAACATATGTCTTGTGAAAAAAAAAATGTGTGACCAAAGGTTAAACAATAGTCACACTTAAAATTACAAAATTTTATGTGTGACAAAAGGTTAGACAATAGTCACATATAAAATTACAAAGTTGTTTTTAGTGTCTAGAAATATTTTTTAGCCACAGTTATAATAAACAGATGTGACTAAATAATAAAACGGTCACACTTACAGTGAGTTCATGTGGCCGTTACAAACATTTAGTCTTACTTAATAAATGGAATGCTTAATTACAACTCTTTTTGCCACATTTTTTTTAATTGATGTGGCTAAAACAAACTTTTAAGTGACTATATAATAGAAACAACCACATTTACAATAAATTCATGTGGCTGTTGTTACCCTTTAGCCACACTTATTGTACAGAATGTCTGATTTCCAGCAAGAGATAGTGGTACCCTTTAGCCACACTTTAAAGTTGCTACGGCCACTAAACGTGAACGTGGCCGTATAATACCTATGATGACTGGACCTTTGGTCACACTTGAGTTGAAAAAAAAAGTGTGACAAAAGGCGTATGGCCACTCTTTTTTTGTGTGGCCGTAAGCCTTTTTTGGCGTAGTGTCTGGAAGACTTTTTCTTAAAAAAAGTGGGAGAGGGTCATCATACTCTTTTTCTGGAAAGAAGCTTGGTTTGATAGAAGTACTCTTCAATCTCTTTATTTCCAGGGTTGTATGAGTTGGATAACCCATGTGTTTGTTACATGTGAATATTCTGCAGAAATATGGAGAGTTTCATGGTGGTGTGACAGAGGATTCTACTCGGCCAACTTGGTGCAGGATTTGCACAACACGACCGCGGGATTTAGAGGGAATAAGGACTGTTTCAACCTCGGTTTTGCTATCATGTATGCCACGGTTTGATTTATATGGATGGCACGCGGTCTTTAACCTCAGGCGCTCGATTGATGACACAGTGGATCTTATTGTTTCTCAACTGTATTCTTGGGTTAGGAACAGAACCAAGCATCGGACGATTGACTGGAACAGGCAGAGCATGAGACCGAAGGATTGATTTTTGTAATGTTTACGTTTGGCTATGTGTTTTCTTATTTCAGTTGTTTTTTCCTTCTTGTACTCAGTTTTCCGGTCCTGCGCTGGGTTTGTAAATATATGTAGGAATCCGTTCGTGTAAAATAAATAAAATAATTTATTAACTTGAAATACAAGAACAATAACAGAAATACAACTGAAAGTAATTACAATTACAACTGAAGAAATGGAAAAACAAAGACAGAAAACCGAACAGAAACACTGTTCTTTGGCTGAGGATCGTGTTAGACACGGGTCCCTTAAAACAAATTTCGTGTCTCCCAGGAGAACACGTTTGTTTCCAGGATACAACAGCCTCAAGCAGTTGCACTGCCGGTCTTGACTCCAACCCGAAGGTGTACCTTGCTGCTTGAAAGATTAAGATTGTTGTAGAGAGAAATTATAAAGAACTGTGTAATTCGGTGTACCAAACTGGTGAAAGGAGTCTCCTATTTATACACCAGGTCTAGAAGAAACTGAAAAACGAAATTAATGGGAGAATTAAACTGCATTAAACGTCTTTAATGCACTTTAATTCGTCATTAAATTCGCAGTCAAAGCATTGACTTCGTCAGTTTCGAGTGCTGAATGTAACTGCACCGACATAACTGCAGCTGGAAGCTTCTACGCGCGCGCGCGCAAGACACACTGGTGCGCGCGCAGGTCTGCAGCCCTCGCGCGCGGTGCGTCCATTTGGCTCACTGCCATGCGCGCGTGCACCATACTCACTTAGGTCCATGCGCGCCTGCGCGCGTGTGCCACGTCACCTGTGAGCCTCTACGAGCACGCCACACAGTCGCGCCGTTTTGGCTCACCTTGGTGCGCCGCGCACGTCACGTCAGGTCCATGCACCATGCGCGCATGTGTACCCCGCGCGCATGATTGCCACGTCATGCGCCATCGCGCGTGGACCCACCAGGGTCATGCGCATGCATGCCACATCACCAGCCACTTGGTCCTTGCAACCCTTGTGCTTCTACCACGCGCACGTGGTCAAAAATACAAAGGCGGCTCTCAAGCGGCTCGCGGCGATGCGAGCGAAGTGCAAAGTGCGCCATCAAAGCGCCACATTGCGCCTCATCGCCCACGCCACGCGCGCACGTGTGCGAGTGCGAGTGCGGGTTAGGGTGCTCCGCACCCTTCGCGAGTACACTAGTGAGTGCTTCCATGAAACAATAAGGATGGAGAGTTCCCACTTAAATACCCCTTTAAGTTCCAACTCTCATCCGATGTGGGACAAGGTGCCTCTTTCCCACTTTTTTCAGCATTTAAGTTTCAAACACCAAACTTTGAGCATCGATATCTCATTCATCTTAGCTCCGTTTTGGACGTGGTTTAGTTCGTTGCGAAGCCCTTCCGACATAGAACACAAACCCACAAATAAATATATAAAACCCGCTCATTTTATTATATTTATTTCTAGTCCAAAATAGGAAAAAAATCATTTTCCTATATTTGTGAAAAATGCTATTTTCACAAAATTTCCAACAATCCCCAACATGAATAGAAATCGATCTATCAAGTTTCAACGGATACACGTTCAACAGTTGAGCATTGCCAGATAGGTAGGTGTAACCTTTGAACCTCCTTTTGTGAAGCATACTTAGCCTCCTAGGGTCTTGTAGACACGGTGTCCTTGAACAATCCCCCATTTATGTAGGCGACAATATACATTCACGCAATACTCTCCCTAGTCGAGTTAAGACCTCATGGTTGTGTCCGTTCATGGTCATGGAACACGTTCCTGGTTCTGCGAGAGCTCTAGGATTTGCGCCTCCCAACAAATCCATTTGAAGCGACCCCACTTCTCTCTAACATAGGTGATTCCTCTGAATCATTAAAAGCATCATGGTTAATTTGGATTTCCTCAAAATCCTTAACCTCAACATGCTTAACCTTTCCTTCATGTCACTGATTGGAATGGAATAGGAAGTATACAACTCCCTTTATTGATTTTTGGGGCACCCCCCACAGTGACTCCCTTTGAGTTTATGATTAAGTTTGCCTATTGAACCTATATCTTGGGATCTCCAGTCAACTAGGTTAGGTTTCCCTCATATTCCCTTCATCTATGGGCTTTAGTCCCATTCCTCTTGACAACCTATACACCTTATCTGTGCTTAAGCCTTTTGTTAACGGGTCCGCTATGTTATCATTTGACCTCACATAGTCAACTGAGATAACACCCGTTGAGATAAGTTGTCATACCGTGTTGTGTCTACGTCGAATGTGCCTTGATCTGCCATTGTACATCATGTTTTGTGCTCTAGTAAGAGCAGACTGGTTGTCACAATGTATGCAGATCGCCGTCAATGGCTTTGGCCATCTTGGAATATCTTCCACAAATTGACGTAGCCACTCCGCTTCTTCCCCGCTTTTATCTAAAGCGACGAATTCGGATTCCATCGTAGATCTAGCTATAACCGTTTGCTTGGAAGACTTCCAAGCTATAGCTGCGCCAGCAAGTGTAAATACATATCCACTTGTTGATCTATGATCTTTTATATCCGATATCCAGTTCGCATCAGTGAATCCTTCAATCACTGCTGGATCACGGGTATAATGCAATCCATAGTCTCTCGTGTATCTTATGTATCTAAGCACCCTCGTGATAGCTTTCCAATGATCCTCGCTCGGATTACTGGTGTATCTACTTAGCCTGCTCACAGCGTACGCTAAGTCGGGTCTAGTACATGTCATTAGATACATGAGACTACCAATGATCCTTGAGTATTCTAACTGAGAAACACTCTCGCCTCTATTCTTCCTTAGGCGTTGGGTATTATCAATTGGAGATCGAGCTATACTCGTATCGTCCGAATTGAATTTCCCAAGGATCTTGTCCACGTAGTGAGATTGACTTAACACAAGACCATTTGGGGTTCTAGTGATTTTTACTCCAAGAATCACATTCGCGAGACCCATGTCTTTCATGTCAAACCTCGCTTTCAACATGTCTTTCGTTGAGTTGATCATCTTATCATCACTCCCAATGATAAGCATATCATCTACATAAAGACATAGAATCACATAGCCTCTTGGTGTGTCTTTAAAATAAACACACTTGTCGCACTCATTTATTTTGAAACCATTGTCAATCATGACATGATCAAACTTTTGGTGCCATTGTTTTGGAGCTTGCTTCAAGCCATACAAAGACTTGACCAATTTACATACTTTGCCCTTGTTTCCAGGGGCGGAAAAACCCTTAGGTTGTTCCAAGTAAATTTCTTCTTCTAAATCGCCATTTAGAAATGCGGTCGTTACATCCATTTGGTGAACTTCCAAATTTCTTAGAGCCGCAATTGCAAGAACCAATCGTATAGAGGTTATTCGCGTTACAGGCGAGTAAGTATCAAAGTAGTCTAGACCCTCCTTTTGTCTAAATCCTTTGATTACTAACCTTGCCTTGTATTTATCAATACTTCCGTCAGCTTTCATCTTCCTTTTGAATATCCAACGATATCCAAGTGGTTTACAACCAGGTTGAAGATCTACTAACTCCCAAGTATGATTTTGCAATATAGAATCAATTTCATTCTTAATTGCTTCTTGCCATTGAGGTCCTTCTGCTGAGGTAACCGCTTCGCGGTAGGTATTGGGCTCACCCTCAACCATGTAGCTCATGAAGTCTGGACCAAAATATTTTTCAACCCTTTGTCGTTTACTTCGTCTAAGCTCACCCTCCTCGACCTCGGGGCGTTCATGACTTTCATCTAATCGTGTAGATGAACTTGGTCCTGCTTCATCTAACCATGTAGATGAACTTGGACCTGCTTCATCAACCGCTCTTGATGAAGGCGCATGTGTTTGTCCTAACATAGGAAACACATTCTCAAAATATGAGACGATATTAGGATTTGCCTCCATGATAGTGTGTTTGTGTACATCGGGATTCTTGGATTCATATACAAGAAAACGATGTGCACTACTTTGATGTGCATATCCAATGAAAATGCAATCAACTGTTTTGGGTCCTATCCTAAGAGCCTTAGGAGGTGGTACAATCACCTTGGCTAGGCACCCCCACACTTTCAAGTATTTGTAAGAAGGCTTCCTTTTTCTCCATAACTCATATGGAGTTTCGTCCCTATTTTTCAAAGGTATCTTGTTCAAAAGATAGTTTGCTGAGAGAATGGCGTCCCCCCACATTTCTCGGTTCACTCCCGAGCTTATCAACATGGCGTTCATCATCTCTTTCAATGTGCGGTTCTTACGTTCCGCAATGCCATTTGATTGTGGAGAATAAGGTGGTGTACACTCATGTACAATGCCACTTTTTGCGCATAAATCCGCAAAAGGTGCAACATATTCACCTCCTCGATCGCTTCTCAAAGCTTTTATCTTCTTTTTAAGTTGATTCTCAACTTCATTTTTGTACAAGATAAACTTCTCTATTGCTTCGTCTTTACTCTTTAGTAAATACACGTAGCAATATTTGGTACAATCATCAATAAACGTGATGAAGTACTTATTTCCTCCACGCGTGGGAACCGCTTTTAAATCACACACATCGGTATGAATTAAATCAAGGGGTTCGGTTATTCGTTCAACCGATTTAAACGATGATCTCGTAAGTTTGGATTCAACACATGTCTCGCATTTGTGATTGGACTCGATATGGAATGTTGGTATCAAGTTTAATTTAATTTAACGTCGTAATGAATTAAAATTTACATGTCCTAGTCTACCATGCCAAACATTAGAAGACTCAATCATGTAAGTAGAAGAAACATTTTCATTCATATTCTTGTTTTGGTTAACAACCATTACATTCATTTTGAACATACCATTAAGGGCATAGCCCTTTCCAACAAACATTCCACGTCTAGACAAGACAAAATTGTCCGATTCAAACACTAGACGAAATCCAAACTTGTTGAGCATCCACCCCGACACGAGATTCTTCTGTATCTCTGGGACATAAAGCACATTGGTCAAGGTAAGCTCCTTGCCCGAAGTCATCTTCAAAACGACCGTGCCTTCCCCCTTGATGCTTGCGGTAGCTTTATTCCCCATATAAAGCTTTTCTTCACCCGAAGCTTCCTTGAACGTAGAGAAAAGAGCCTTGTCTCCACAAACATGGCGGGTTGCACCCGTGTCAACGAACCATCCTTTTGGGTTTTCACCCATTGCGTTGACTTCTTCAATCATAGCCGCTTCCTCGGTTATCATTGCAATCAGAAGCATACCATCCTCATCAACCATGTGCGCATGCTCACGCTTAGGTTTGTTGCATTGGTTAGCACGGTGCCCCGTCTCATTACAATTGTAACAAATACCTTGGAAAGGCGCAGGCTTCTTTTTCACAGCCCCCTTTTTAGGTCCAAGGTTGCTAACCTTTGCTTTCCCTTTGTTGTCCTTTTTACCCTTGCCTTTCTTGCCCTTTGAGGACTCCCCAACTTCCACCATGTTTGCTTTAGCCGAAGCTTGCAAAATGGTGCCTTTTTGGGCCACCCTGTTTTCTTCTTCTATACGAAGACGAAGAACAAGATCCTCGACTGACATTTCCTTTCGCTTGTGTTTAAGATAATTCTTAAAATCCAACCAAGCAGGAGGTAATTTCTCGATCATGGCTGCCACTTGAAAAGTTTCGCTGAGTACCATTCCCTCAGCATGGATGTCATTCAGTATAATTTGCAACTCTTGGACTTGGTTCATAACAGGCTTGTTATCAACCATTTTGAAGTCCAAGAAACGGGCGACAACAAATTTCTTTGTTCCTGTATCCTCCGTTTTGTACTTTTTCTCTAAAGACTCCCATAATTCTTTGGAAGTCTTGATATTATAGTACACATTATACAGTGCATCCGAGAGACCGTTGAGAACGTAGCCTCGACATATAAAGTCCGAGTGCTTCCACGCCTCTACCGCGCTCAGAGCCTGAGCATCGGTCTCCCCTTCCGCAGGTTGGGGAACGGTCTCCGTCAAGAACCTCGCAAGGTTCATAGTGGTCAAGTAGAAGAACATCTTCTGTTGCCACCTCTTGAAGTGGAGACCCGAGAACTTCTCGGGTCGTTCAGCATGATTCGCCACTGTGGACGCTCCCACAGTGTTGGCAGGGGTACCGACAACGACGTTGACGTTGGTATTTTCAGTCGACATTCTGAAAAATTCCACAAAACCAAGTTAATAAAATAATAAATGTGCTAATTTATTATTTATCCAATGTAAAGAGTTTTTGAAACCACCGCGCATCTTCTAAGTCCAACTTTGAAGACTACAACAGTAAGTTTTTAGAACTCAGCGACAGAACGAGTAGAAACAGAGTTCTGTTTTGACAAAGTCGCTACTTTGAATCAAAACAGAGAAAAACCTTTTAAACACAACCTGCTGTGAAAAAAAAAATTGAAATCACAGCAGAGAAGATTGTGATTCTACACGAACGGTGTTTTAAAATTTGTTTTAAGATTGTAGGAATCCGTTCGTGTAAAATAAATAAAATAATTTATTAACTTGAAATACAAGAACAATAACAGAAATACAACTGAAAGTAATTACAATTACAACTGAAGAAATGGAAAAACAAAGACAGAAAACCGAACAGAAACACTGTTCTTTGGCTGAGGATCGTGTTAGACACGGGTCCCTTAAAACAAATTTCGTGTCTCCCAGGAGAACACGTTTGTTTCCAGGATACAACAGCCTCAAGCAGTTGCACTGCCGGTCTTGACTCCAACCCGAAGGTGTACCTTGTTGCTTGAAAGATTAAGATTGCTGTAGAGAGAAATTATAAAGAACTGTGTAATTCGGTGTACCAAACTGGTGAAAGGAGTCTCCTATTTATACACCAGGTCTAGAAGAAACTGAAAAACGAAATTAATGGGAGAATTAAACTGCATTAAACGTCTTTAATGCACTTTAATTCGTCATTAAATTCGCAGTCAAAGCATTGACTTCGTCAGTTTCGAGTGCTGAATGTAACTGCACTGACATAACTGCAGCTGGAAGCTTCTATGCGCGCACGTCTGCAGCCCTCGTGCGCGGTGCGTCCATTTGGCTCACTGCCATGCGCGCGTGCGCCATACTCACTTAGGTCCATGCGCGCCTGCGCGCGTATGCCACGTCACCTGTGAGCCTCTACGAGCACGCCACACAGTCGCGCCGTTTTGGCTCACCTTGGTGCGCCGCGCACGTCACGTCAGGTCCATGCACCATGCGTACCCCGCGCGCATGATTGCCACGTCATGCGCATGCATGCCACATCACCAACCACTTGGTCCTTGCAACCCTTGTGCTTCTACCACGCGCACGTGGTCAAAAATACAAAGGCGGCTCTCAAGCGGCGATGCGAAGTGCAAAGTGCGCCAACAAAGCGCCACATTGCGCCTCATCGCCCACGCCACGCGCGTGTGCGAGTGTGAGTTAGGGTGCTCCGCACCCTTCGCGAGTACACTAGTGAGTGCTTCCATGAAACAATAAGGATGGAGAGTTCCCACTTAAATACCACTTTAAGTTCCAACTCTCATCCGATGTGGGACAAGGTGCCACTTTCCCACTTTTTTCAGCATTTAAGTTTCAAACACCAAACTTTGAGCATCGATATCTCATTCATCTTAGCTCTGTTTTGGACGTGGTTTAGTTCGTTGCGAAGCCCTTCCGACATAGAACACAAACCCACAAATAAATATATAAAACCCGCTCATTTTATTATATTTATTTCTAGTCCAAAATAGGAAAAAATCATTTTCCTATATTTGTGAAAAATGCTATTTTCACAAAATTTCCAACAATATATTCATGCTTTCTTGCTAGCCAAAAATAAAAATAAAAACATGCAAGGAAAACATTTTCTTGTTTCATGTTGTGAAGAAAGTTAGGGTTTTTCAACCCATGCTTAAATTTTTGGATTACAAGTATAAAGGGCAGCTCTAATATTATGGGTTAGTGTTGGTGTATATGATTTTATAGTAAATTTACCACCTATCTCAATCCAAAATAAATTGCTAGTTAACTCTAATACAACTAGTGGGAAACCCGCGCGTTGCCGCGGAGTCGATAATACAAGATATGAGCATATCAGTAACTTACCATCAGGACTTACCATGTACAATACCCGTAACGTAGATTACCTTATTATTCTATTTCTAAAAAAGGTGCAAAACCCAATAATCTTCAATCTTGTGCCAGCCAATCCCGCCCATACGGGACACATTTCAACAGATATCATTGCCTAGCAGGGTATTAGTTGAGTCCCGTGAGTTTTCCGGCCTTTTATGATGGATGATAATGATGCAACCAACAGGAAGCAATAAAAGAAGTCATGCTACATTAACAACACTTTAGGTTTGTAAGGGGTTGCATCCCTTGTGAAAGACCAATCCTCTCTCTTACAGAATTTCGCCTTAGCAATTTCGACACTTTTATCAATCTTGTCCCAGCAATAGTACACACAGAAACAGTTGAAAGGCATTCAACGTTAGGGCTCTCAGATAGAATGGCAGACACGTAGTTTATAATGTCACTGTACTCCGATTCTTCCCAAGCATAACTGCTGATGTCGGGTGTACTCACAAGCCCAAATGTATCAACGAGAGGCTCGGCAGCCTGAGAAGAAGTAGCAGACCAAAAGTTGACCCCGTTTGGACCGTTTAAAGTGGGTGGATGAAATGAAATATGCTCCTGGTAATAGTTTGTTGCATAGATCATTTCATCATCGAAGGGGACCTTAAGGGACCTTTTCTTTTCCCCGTTCAGATCGAGAGGTTCCAAACGGTGCCTGGTTTAAATTATTGAAACAGGCTTCAGCGACCTATGAAGAGGTTTTTGGTGGTCCGTCTGTTATCAATGGTAGTGAGGTGAAACCTGGGTCCGACTACAGATGTTTTTTAAGAGAAGTCTCATCTTCAAAATAGTCGAGCGCCTTTAAGTGTTCAGATGCAAACTTCACCAAATTTTGAGCTTCCGCCTGTTGACAGAATCAATTAGAACAAGCATAAAGTAAGGGTGTGTTTGTGTGTGTGTGAGAGGGGGGAGGGGGGTCTTGCCTTTGGCTGGTCTGATAGGTGGTCAACTGGTGTGTACAGATGAGGTTCTACTATTAACACTTTTAACTATCGTCTGACATCAAGAACGCCACTTTTTCTGGGATTGAGGTATAAAAACATTCCATTGGATGCCTGAGCATTTCTTACAATTTCTCCCCAACACTTGGAAGTAGCTTTTAGTTCAAGAAGCTACAAATGTCATAAGAAAAATGCATTATTATTAGCATAAAGTAAGTAAGTAATAATATGTGTGCAAAATGAAGCTTAGTAATTACATCTTCAAGTTGTTTTGGATCTGTCTCCACTTTTTCATCTTGCATACGTTTGTAGCGGGTACCTTCTGAATCAGCAAATCCCTCACAGTCTCCATTTTTTCATCTTGCATACGTTTGTAGCGGGTACCTTCTGATGTTCTCTAAGTGATACACCTTATCAGATAAAAGCAAACATCATATTGGAACATAACGTCAGCCAATCTAAAGTTTCAGCGGGATTTAACCCCTAAACTTATGTTTTAACAATCAAGCCCTAATCGATAAAACTTAAATTCATTACTTGTTAAGTTAAACGGATCATGCTCGAGCTCAGCTCGTTTACACCCATATGTGAAACCATTTGCACACAACCATAATTATTTGTATTGATATTTCACACTGTCACTAACTTCTTATAAAAAAAGTAGTGTTTCAAGTCAAACTAACATGTACCAAAAGTTACCATTATGACCAGTTACATACAACTAACCCACTGGACAGTTTTGACCCACATATCAATCAGCCAATTTGCCACCCCTAAGAAACCAATTGTGTACGAAAGGTTAGGGTGTTAACAAGCATCAATCTTATACATGGTTTTAAGTACACGTAATCCCAATCATGAACACAAATATATTCCATTTTTTTAATTGTTCAAGTGATACTACCATGAAAAAGCATATTACCGTATTTTCATCTTGTTTAACACCAACACCTTCCTTTTTAGCCACAATCACCTCTTCTTCCTTAACAACCTCTTCGACAACCGCAATTGCTTCATCTCCTTCAACATTATCAATACTTTCTCCCTTAACATTAACACCACCACCACTTTTAATCTCATCTTTCAATATTACCGAATTCTCACCGCCATTAACTTCCTCCACTGAATCACCATTCCCCTCACCGTCAACCCTGACCGCTGCCACGTCATCACCACCGCCACCACACTCCACCGCTGCCACATCATCACCACCACACTCCACTGCTGCCACGTCATCACTACCACCGCTCAATGCCGGCAGCAAATCCGTATCCTCGCCACAAACAGCCGCATCCGCATCATTTTCCGCAACCGCAGCTAAGAAACACAAACCATGAGTAATATTTGTATCATTAAGCACTAACAAAAAAATAATTTGTTTGAACTCGCTATTTTTCACTGAGCTTGTCTTAATTTATAAAAACCGTGACAAATAATGATTCATACAATCAGATATGCTTTCACCTGTTTCCGTTTCAGTTCTTGATTCTTCTGTTTCAGTTCCGAGACTTCGGCTTCCAGTTCCATAGTATAGGCCTACAAACACAAAGTAATAAAATACATGATGCATTTCACATGAAGAAATACATTGATTATATGACTAAAAGAATTTGCATACATGATGCATATGTAACATGTTCCATAAGTTGTGGAACATGGTCCGGCTTAGTAGCGTGTGCTCTAATTACAATGTGGCCGCATTCGAAGATTAGCGGTTTTCCTCTAACAAGTAAGCTGTTTTGATCATACGCAAACTCACCACCTTTCCTTTTAGCACAATAACAACCGTCTATACATCCAGAAACACAGTCACAGCCACCACCAACCGCCCCGCGGTGGTAGACAAAAGTAAACTGTTTTGATCTTCATACCCACCCGAAACAATTATACTCGTGGCAATCGGGTCGCCGATCGAGCTTTGACTCAACGACAGGTAATGAATCCCGGCTTGTGGTAAACCATGCAACCTGACGACACATATTTCCATCCGAAAAAAGAAAATGTTGCCGATGTACTAAACCGACCCTTTTACTTTTGTACGTTTCTAAATGACCCGTTTGACCCAAACCCATTTTAACCTGTACCCAACCCATCACTTTTTCAACATCTAGATGAAAATACAAATTTCCCAAGTGTAGCTAATGCAAAAGAAAGTTAAACAAAAAACTATCCGAATGCAAAACATGGAGATGCTACTACAAGAGTTACTGGCACATTCTTTAATAATCATCAGCATGAGATCTTACCTGTTCTGAACGATAAAGAGGTCACAGCACCTCGAGTGGATTGACTAAAAGTAACAAGTTCACCTTAGCATTATGGCTGCTCCATGTAGCCACCTGTTGTATGCACAATGAACGATTCGTATATCATAATTCAAAAAAGAAGCTATTTTAAACAAGTGGAACTTGTAGAGTTCTGTTAATGTTATTATTAATTTTTTTTATAATTTTACCAACACGAGCCTTATTTTTAGTAAAACAAAACTGTTATAAATGTCCAAATGAACAAAAGCCATTTATTAGAATTTGTGGGTCGTGAAAAGCAAACGATTCAAAAAACAAAACATTCTTGAACACACACTTTAACGCTTTGAATATTAAAAAAAAGTAAAGGGATTTGATTGAAAAACCTGATGCGCACGCTTGAATACGCCAATATCATTCCCGTATGCAACAAATGTATAGTCACAATAAGATGCGAGAGCCCGAATCTTTTTTTCAAGTTGAGAATCTTTAAAGATAGCCCAAATGTTAGAAAATAAAATAAACAAAACCCAGCCTCATAGAATTTAGTTACAGACTGTAGGTCCGGCTAGGGGAGGATCTAGTCGCCTAATCCTTGTATACGAACCACTCCGGTTGTGCGGAATCCAACCGGAATAGCAAACCGAGATCGAACACGTAAATACACGACACACAATATTCACCGATTAACACCACTGTATTAATACGTATGAAAGGTTCGGTTACAAAGCAATGTTTACAAATATGTTCTGCAAACTCTCTCTCTCGTGTGTGTGTGCTCTGTTCTCTGTGTTCTACCCTCTTGGTTGAAACAGAAGGTTAACCTTCTATTTATACACACAGACATACGAGACATGACGAATCAAACTAAGACTCGACGAAACAAATGGCACTCGACGAATCAAAGAAGCAGTTGACGAAACAGGAGGATAAACATGTGTGTTTCGTCGACCACTCTTGCGTTTCGCCGATGTGGGCTTTAGCCCAAACTGAGAAGTCAAGGCCCAACATGAAAGTCCAAAACAATTCGCATGCATGCACGTTGAATTCCAACGTTAATCTGATTTGCAATGTTTAGCCAAACAGTGACATCATCATGATGATGTCATGATGATGTGGCGGCGGGAAGGCTCGCGGCGCTTCGTGCTTCGCGTGTCGAACTCTGGGACGCACGACGGAGGAATGTCGTGACGTCGGGCTTGAGCCGAACCTAACCGGGTCGAACCGAATCAAGTCGCGTCGAGTCGAGTCGCGTCCACATACATGTATCAACAAACTCCCCCTTGGACGCTACTCGCGAGATTCGCCTTTCATGTCTTCTATGTCGGAGGATCTTCAAAGTCTTCACGTCTTGTAAGCAGAAAGTGTATCAACAAACTCCCCGTTTCATGTAGGAAGTGTGTTGACAAACTCCCCCTTAACATAAGCTCCCCTTTGAGGTATGCTCGTGAATCTTTTGATCTTCAATACTTGAGATCCTTATGGTGTTGATGATGGCCAGCGGCAACTCGATCATCTTCATCATTTGAGTGCCTTCACGTCGTGTCTTCATTCCGAAGCTTGTCATCGACCATGTTGTCCTTGCCTTTAGAATCTGCACATGCAAGAAATCTAAACGCGTAATGAGAACAACTGCTTGGAATATAGTAACATAAACAAACGACACACGTGTGACCATTGTTTAATCAAACACCGTCCGACAGTTTGAAAGTTTAACAAATTTGTCAATTTTAGTTTTTAACTTTCAAAACTTGCAAATTTCGACCGTTTATGAAGATTTAGTCGTTTTGGTTTTCATCAGGTTTTAGGCAACGAAGACTCGAGATCCAACATCGTACAATCGAAAATAAGATAGAAATAAAATCTTTTTGGCTTTTAGAAAGTTTATATTAAAACACACCTAAAATCTTTTTGGTATTTTGAATATTTCAAACTGAAAGACTGAAAGCAGTAAATAAATATATACAAAGATGCAGAAACTGAAAGCATTAAATAAATATTTACAGACATTCTTTTTGTGAGTTTCGAGGGTAAGAGAATCATATCAGTGTACGGTCATGCCAAAACGCTCTTTTTGTTCAATTAGTTAACATTAAGATAAGCATCCTATAACAATTATCGGTATTGTTGTCCACATAAGCTCAACTTATCAGATGTAATCATGGCGAGGGGATACGTTAAGGTATGATTTATACTTACCGACCGGTGTTCATCCACATCATGACACATTCCCGTATCAAGGTATGCACGAGGGTTCATCTTACCGGTGAGTATACCGATTATCATCTGTTTGACCGTATATGATGTGAGAAACTCACTTATTTTGATTGAAAACAAGCCCTATGTGATAGAATCACTTATTGATGAGGAACTTGATTTTCATATGCATGAGGGCACAGGAGCAAGTCCGTGAACAGGTCAGTACTTTCGTACAGCAGAGAGACGAACTTGACTCCCGGATAAATGTGATATATTATCACTTATTTTGTTTGGACATGTGATTGTTGATCACTTATTGAGGTCGAATGCAATATGTACACGTATGTATAGTATCATGGAAGATCTAGACTTGCGTCCCCGTTATTTTTCGGAAAAAGATACAACCATGATACCCAGATGATAAGCAGCATAAAGACCGAATATCTCAGAACCTCGGCAATCTCTCAAACGAAATTTCGGTACTAAGACCATATGCCAATGAATGGTTCCCACCTGGTCTTCAGTCGATTTAAGTTTATATCACCCTGCACACTTTAAAATGATTGTGAGCCTACCGATACATCTTATATAGAGCTGCTTATCGTTTTTCATTTTAGGTTTAAAGAGGTTTAGACAGACCACTGATGTACTATCATTTTCTCTTTTTCTCGCCAGGAAACTCATTTTTGTTTTTCTATTGTTTTTGTGATTTTAAAATTTTTCAATGTTTTTGGATTTTCAAATTTTGGATTTACTCCCCCTAAAATCAATAAACTAAGACAAATTTAAAACACAAAGGTATTTACAAAAACGATTTTCCGATGTTGGTTTTACTCTTGTTTGACCTTAATGCCGGTTACCAATAATAAAAAGTCAAATCTTGATTTGTCAAATGCTTTGGTAAAAAGGTCGGCACGTTGGTCATCGGTGTGGACCATGACAACATTGATGAGTTTCATAGCGAAACAATCACGTGTGAGGTGATATTCGAGATCAACGTGTCAGGTCAAAGAGTGCTGTATGAGATGATAATAATTCATAAAGCAGCTTAAATATCGACAAGTATAGGAGAGATTAGAAATTCAAAACCGTATCCTGCAACTGCTTCGTGCATTGCAAGGAATTTGAGTGTTCTCCCAAACTGGATATCCACCCGGTGTGGACTTCAAAGTCGATTTTGTAGCTACTGAGAAATCTCTTCACAGCAACAAGATCAGAAACCTCTGGGTCCGGCTGGTCTTCCACATTGCACCAGCGAAGGTCTTTATCTTTCTCTTGAGAAGTAGTGTGCGGTTGTTCAAACCACGCCAAGGCATCCGCACACCCGGTTGGTTTGATCAACCAACACATTTTCTTCAATCACACCGCGAAGAAATGTACACTGCACGTTCATCTTTGTTAATTTCGAACTTCAGACGTGCTATAGGCGCGTACTTTTCACTGGAATCTTTCCTGAGGACCCGATCAAAAAAACCATAACAACCAATTTTTGGAATGATCTTCATCTTGTCGAATTTTTCAACTTCATTCAACAACATTCTTTCATCAGACATTTTTGTCTTCTTTTCTTCTCTCTCTTCACATTTCTCCCCATCAAAGGCAACAACTCCTAGATATAATGATGTTTCGGAGTCTCATGTCGCCGATCTTGTGCATGGACGCTCCACTATCAACAATCCTAAGACTATCAATAGTTCCTCCTGGAACATCCTGCACACTCATTCAAAGATTAGTTGGAGAGTGGGACCCAAGCCTTCACAGACTTGGGTCGACCGTCATCATCGAGGATTGTAACATCCATTTCCCGATGATTCGGAATTGCTGTAGCTCCCCCTGAAACAGTTACCGATTTTGGTTTCCAAATCTGTTTTTGTTTTTCATGTTTAACATCCGATTTAACAGATTTTGTTTGGGAAACCTCCGGTTTTAACGCCTTTTCAACATTTTTCCGTTGTTTCTTTCTCTGTTTCACTTCTTGTTGTTTAACAAGACGAGGGTCCTGTTTTGGTGAAACAGATCTTTTTCGGTAATTTCGTTCACGGGGATCATCTTCTTTGGCTTTTAATTTATGAAGATACGGACAATTTCGAATGATATGTCCAATTGTGCCACATTCAAAGCATGATCTTCGTTCAACAAACCTCGGAGAAACATGTGATCGTCTTGTCGATGATGATGAACTTTGTGATCTCGAGGTACTAGGTTTCGAACAGTTTGGTTCATTTCTTTTCAACACTGTTGCTTGTTTAACAAAATCCAAGTTAGATTTATTTTCAAAAGTTTCGATTTTGTCCGTTCCCTTTGACTTCACAAAGTTTATCTTCTTGTCCTTTTTCTTGGTCTGTTTCTTTTGACCTTTTCCATTTCCTTGGGCAGCGTGATTTTGTTTTTGTTGATTGTTTTGTTTTTGCGATTTTTGATTCCCATATTTCTTCCTAACTTCGGATTTTGGGATAGGAGCACACTGAGTTACTACAACTCCTGGGCTCGACTTTCCCAAAAACTTACTGGTAGAATCTTCGAAAACTTTATCAATCAAAGATTGATTGACATTTTTGATAGGGAAATCCTTGTCTGAATATATTTTATCAGATTCAATCAACGTGTAAAGCAAGTTCACGCTTTCACAGCTTCCAGATGAGGATTCAACAGACTTGGCTGTAGCAGTCACAAACGGTTTAGCAGGTGGATCACAAAGAATGTGATTCTCAAGAGGTATGTCCTCTTCTTTGATCACCGCATCAGACTTTTCCGAATCAGTATCATCAGATTCATCATCAGAAGAATCAGTATCCTCAATCACAACTGGAGGATTCTGACTCGGTTCAGCAGAAGACACACATGTATCTGCTGACACATCTGAATCTGATGATACCTCTTTCTTGTATCCGAGACCTGCTGCAAATTCATTAACATCTAGAGGAACAGATGGTTCAAAGTGAGTTCTATACTCCTCATCAGGCAGGGCATCATAATTGTTTCTCACGGGTGGTGGACATTTCTTGTATCCAATGCATGTGACATCCCGTTTCTCTTTCTGTACGTCAATGATGTGATCCAACACATAGCTAGAGCTCAAATAACTGTCTAGCTTAAGTTGGATCGCCTCACTTTCAGTTTTAACACAAGCCATCTCTTTTTGCATTATCTCAAGACGTGTGATATACAAATTTATGTCAGTTTGTTTTCTGGAAACCATTTTTGTCAGCTCGGTTTTATCTTTCTTTAATGTTTCAATCATCGACTTAAAGTCCTTTTCATGGTTTTCATAAAACATGTTGGCTTCAGTGCACTTCGAAAGATCAACGGTCAACTTCTGATTGTGAATGAATGTCACATCATATTTCTCTTGCAAGGCCTCGTGTTTGCCTTGCAACTCACACCACTTAGCATCTAAATCAACATGTTTGTTTTGCAAATCAAACAAACTAGCTTGTAAAGCATCATGTTTGCCTTGCAACTCAGACATGTTTGCATCCAAATCAGCACATCTATCACTTAATCTAGCACAATTATCACAAATAGCAGCAGTGGGTTCATCGACACATACCTGACTTGATGAACTGTCGACATTAGCCATAACGGCTGAATGGAGAGAAGACGAAGAATATGCAGCTTGATCCACCAATATAGATCTTCTATGATTTTCTGCTGCAGCTTCTCCCAATAGCCCATCAATATCTGCATCAACTGACGCACTTGACGTGTCATCCAAACGATCATTGCCTGAACTCGAGGATTCCTCATCTGAACTTCTGCTGTAACCAGAAGAGTCTTCATCCTCAGAAGATTCACCACCATTGGCGGAAGATTCTCCACCACTGGCGTGATTTAAATCCTTTACAACCTCAGCAAAACAAGCTGTTCCAACTGGAGCATCACTACTCAACTTGATTGACCAATCACCACCTTCATATACTTGAATCACAAGTGCCTGGTTAGCATTTGATGATCCTGCTTGGCCTTGGTTGTTGACAGGTATCAACGTACGCTCATTGTTCCTGTTCTGATTCTGCTGGTCTCCTTCATTTCTGAAAGGGTTCTGGTTCCCATGCTGAGCTGGCTTAACAGGAACTTGAATGGGATTGCCATGTAGATCAGTTGTCACAGGAGGCCTTTGGGTTTGCTGTTGAGGCACTGGTTGAGGAACTGGTTGAAGCGGATTTCCGTACATATCTGTTGGTCCGGTAGATCGAACAGGTAAAGGATAAGGATTTCCGAACATGTCAGTTGCTTCGGTATTTCTAACAGGTAAAGGATTTCCGAACATATCAGTTGCTTCGGTATTTCGAACAGGTAAAGGATTTCCGAACATATCAGTTGCTCTGATAGGTCGTTGGCTTTGCTGTTGTGGTGCTGGTTGAGAAACTGGATTAAGCGGATTTCCATATATGTCTGTTGTTGGAGGAGGAGTGCCATACAAGCTAGTGCTAGACACAAATGCTGTTTGATTTGGATCTGTATTTATCGGTCTATTCCATCTTGGATTCATTTTTGATCAAGAAAAGAACAATACCGGAAAATCACACCTCAAACAAACAGTTAAACACCTTCAAACCTTCTGTTTAAAATTACAAGTGTCTCGACGAAATAAGTTTTCACTTATGTGATCGGCGAAACAAATATATGTGTGCAACAGTTTGGCGAAAAGGATTTTTAATTGACGAAAGTGAGGCCCACTATGGAAAATCGGCGAAACTGAATTATCTGTTTTTGGGCTTCACAAATGACGAAACAAGTTTAACTATTTGTGCTTTCAATCTTGACGAAACAGGACTACAATATACGGCGAAACAGGCCTGAATCAAAGTCCAAGAAACCGGCCCAATGAGTGATTAAAAGCCCAATGGTAGTCGACGAAACTGAAACAATAATTTAGCTCGACGAAACTGATCTATTTTTTTTTTTTTTTTTTTTTTTTTTTTTTTTTTTTGCTCCCAGTCAACGAAACAGCCCAATTCTTGTGAGAAGCCCAATTCTTGTGAGAAGCCCAATTCTTGTGAAACTAATGAACTCGTGTGATTATCTTATTCTTGTGCGATCAAGCCTCTTGTGCGACTGAACATAGTTTGCAATTGATAAATGTTGTGCGACTGAATGTTTGACTTTCTATCAACCTGACACACACAGACTTCTTTTCCAACTTACTTTCGGCTACACAATCCCAAGTTACCAACCTAAAGATGTTGTACTATTTTAATCAAACACCACTTTCCAAGACACAATCACTGAACATTCAAATTTCAAAGTAAACTTATCTTTCTAACTTTCTGACATAAAGCAAGCTTCTTTTCAAACAAGCCTTATCCAATCTGACATACACACTCGATTTTCACTCCACCACATGTCTCAAATTACCAACTAGTAAGGTGTGTACAATATTTTAATCAAACCTTTTAATTTTTTTAAAAATCTTAATTTCACCAACAACTAACACAGTTACTTTCCAAAGGATCAAAAAATTGAAATCTTGAAGAACACTTATGAACTTATGAAGAACAACCCAGAAATTTATGAATTTTCCGGTGAACCGTAAATTTCCGAACACAAGTTTTTGCTTGAAACTTCACTAAAAACCTTAACACATCATACATAAAAGAGTTTTAAACAAGGTTTACCATGAACTAACAGCAAAAACACCAGAATTTTCGAAGTTTTAGACAGATTTTTCAAGAAAAAAAATAAACTTCAAAGACCCGGAAAACACCCGAAAACAACTCAGTTTTAACAAGGAGAAGAGCCAAGGCTCTGATACCACTTGTAGGTCCGGCTAGGGGAGGATCTAGTCGCCTAATCCTTGTATACGAACCACTCCGGTTGTGCGGAATCCAACCGGAATAGCAAACCGAGATCGAACACGTAAATACACGACACACAATATTCACCGATTAACACCACTGTATTAATACGTATGAAAGGTTCGGTTACAAAGCAATGTTTACAAATATGTTCTGCAAACTCTCTCTCTCGTGTGTGTGTGCTCTGTTCTCTGTGTTCTACCCTCTTGGTTGAAACAGAAGGTTAACCTTCTATTTATACACACAGACATACGAGACATGACGAATCAAACTAAGACTCGACGAAACAAATGGCACTCGACGAATCAAAGAAGCAGTTGACGAAACAGGAGGATAAACATGTGTGTTTCGTCGACCACTCTTGCGTTTCGCCGATGTGGGCTTTAGCCCAAACTGAGAAGTCAAGGCCCAACATGAAAGTCCAAAACAATTCGCATGCATGCACGTTGAATTCCAACGTTAATCTGATTTGCAATGTTTAGCCAAACAGTGACATCATCATGACATCATCATGATGATGTCATGATGATGTGGCGGCGGGAAGGCTCGCGGCGCTTCGTGCTTCGCGTGTCGAACTCTGGGACGCACGACGGAGGAATGTCGTGACGTCGGGCTTGAGCCGAACCTAACCGGGTCGAACCGAATCAAGTCGCGTCGAGTCGAGTCGCGTCCACATACATGTATCAACACAGACAACAGAAAACTAAATTACACAAGTCAGTAACATTTACCATTCAACAACTGGTAGTGAATATATATATACAGATATTATATATAGATATAGATATACGTGCCTGAGCGGCGGTTACGGGTAAATGAGACGGTGTCGTCATCGGAACCGAAACCCTAGTAAAACCCTAGATCTGCAATGCTGCTGAAGATCTGAAAACAAAATTTTCACAAACTCCGATTAGGAATAGACAATCAGCAATAATGAAATGATAAATAGAAATGATTGTGTTAGATTATTCAGAGATTTAGACCTGTTGAACCTCTGTTGAGATTTAGACCGATTGTTTGTTGAATTTTGTTACCGGAAAGAAACTGGGGATTTGAATGAATCACCTGCCTTCTCCTTCACGCGGAATTGAAATTCCAAATCGGCAGAATGACAGGAAGAAGCGTTGTTTATGAGGTGGATTGAGGGGACTAATTAAAGGCGGACGATTGAGTCGCAGCATTCAATTGAAGGGCAGGTGAGGGAATGTGAAAGATCAAACTTCAATACAGACTTCTCGGTTGAATAAGGGCAAAGATGGAACTGAATTTTAGATTGCAAAGAAGGAGTCCAATAAATTTACTATTTTGTCCCTTTAGTGTCTTAAAATTTAGTGTTGTTTACTACTTTACCCTTTTCAAATGTGTTTTGTTTATTTGTACATGTTGCTTCGAAAGTTGTATGTAATGTAAATTTACAATTTAGTACGTCACTTCTCCTTTTTATAATAGTATAGATGTATTGAACTTTAACGAAGAAAATAATCAAAATAGACATGTTGATCGTCTATTATTATTATTTTTTTTTAACGGCAAATGTCTTTTTAATTTCTGTCGTATGTACCATGTAGGCAGTGGCGGAACTAGCCTATTAAATCAGGAGTATCCCTAAAGAAATTTTTTTACCGTGCAATTAAACAATATTAAGAAAACAATAATAAATAAAATATTAAAAAAAGACAATAAATAAAGTAAAATAAATACCTAATAAATTTGTCCTTTTTTCATAGTTTGAAATCGTTTAATCACATCGTCGTCTTTTACTTTAAAAAACAAATACCTAAGCAGGGGCGGAACAGTCGGAACCAGTGTTATCGCAGCAGCAAATAACAGGATTGTGGATTCTTTTATAGAACCGGTGTTATTGGCAGCAGCAAAACAGGAGACCTGTGCGTAAAAAATGACCAACGACGTTTGGTTTTCTTCCAGAACCTAAATGACGATCAGAAAGAATGCTGCCATACGTATTTTTGTGTTTTTTGGGGCTAATATAATCAGTTGGGCTTATCTAATCAATTGGGTCATTGTTTCGATCGGGCTCCCTTATTTTATAAGTTTGAGTTAGTTAGGGATATTATTGTATTATTTTAGAGGTATCTTTTATATAAAATCAAAAAAAAATATATATATATATAATACACTACACATACGGACCTCAGCCGTAGCCCGTGCTACGGCTCACATAGTATTGGTTCCGCCTCTGCATGTAGGTATGTAGGATTTGAACCCAAAACATCCCTCTCCCAAAGTGTTTAAAGGTTTTGTGTTCGTCAGTTAACCACTACCTCATTAGTCATGTTGACCGTCTATACAACCAAATAAACTCCAATCAAATTATATTCAATCAGAAACACTTGCCTTTAAAACAAACTAGTTTTTATTAGCGTCGCGCGTTGCGGCGAAACGAAGCAAATGATAATGTTAAACAAACGATATTTGAAAATGAAGAATGTTGTTTCGAAAGCCAAACGGTAGAATCGGTTTAGTTTATTATCGTACCGTAAAACGATACCAAATAAATATTCTAGTTTAAATACAACTTCATATTTAACAACACTTGTATAAACACAATTGCATACATAGGTTTCTTTTTAATTAACAAACGACAGTTATTAAAAAATATTAAATTAATTAATAAAGGCAATCTCATTAAAAATTATGAAAAAAAAGTAAATGAAAAAAGAGAATATGGTTTAAAAAAAGAAATATGTTAAAAGTAAATATAATAATAAGGTATTATAATATTAAAATAATAAAATATTAAAAAAATATATATTATTTTAAATTTAAAATTACTATTCATATTCCTTCAACAACAATATATATATAATATATATATAATAGCTAAATGACAAATACACTAATGAGATTAATGATTTAATCCCAAAGAGTGCTCCCCATGGCCACATGCCGCATTTAAACGTTCAAATCACCACACAATCTACTCGCACTTTTTTTGAACGGCAAATAATCTCACCGTGTCAACTCACCCTGCTCGGGGCTATGTCCAAGGTTGATTTCTCGACCGCTGTGAGACCGTACCCCTTGATGCACGGGAACCGAATGTAATCCCTAAACCCTCGCCCACTGTTAGGTTCAAACCCGGGATAAAGCCCAGATTCATCCCTTCACCCAGAAGTCCGTCGAAAATGTCCTAAGCGGGAATCAAACCTGCATCTCCACTAGGGAGGGCAAGTCACTTTACCACTGGACCAGATTCTTAGGAAAATCTACTCGCACTAGTACAAGGATTTTTTATTTGTTTAGAAAGTCGATGTTTATAGCTGAAAATATTTTCATTCTGGTGTATTTGATGATGAACAGGTCTGTTCTAGTGATTTTCCTATCCATATCTTTTGCAACATATTATCTATCTATAAACAAAGGCTTAATAACAACTTGTGAGCCATCATTTGAATATCCTCGTTTTCCACTTAAGAAACTAACTTTTACATGCAGATCATTAAACATCAGCAATTGTGTTTTTTGGTACTTCATGTTGCAATTAAATGTTTTGTCAAATCTTTTACGTGTCAAATTGCATTATAGAATTGTAAGGAAAGACACGTGAGGTTTATGTTGGAACATAAATAGGGAGTATTATTGTGGTTGATCTGTTTAGAGTTGTTGTATGTTATAGAGACAACCACATATATTAAGTTGTATATGCATTTAATTTACGTCATCTTTCCTGCATATATCGAATAAAAAACATGTAAATAATTGTAAGGGAATGAGATATGATTAATAAACATATCAAATCTATTGGTTCTAGAAAATTTAGTATTAGTAACATCTAATAACCGAGCAACATTTCACCATTCTTAAGAAACATTAGCTTCCTTGATTTTCATCCAATATAATTGTCGTATTGTCTATATTAATATTTGTAACGTACAGCGAACAGAAAATTCTTTTCTAAATACATATATCTTCAACGTTAAAGAAAAAAGTATCAAATTATGCTACTGATGTATGTACTTCTTGAAAGATAATTTGCACTTATCATATGTTTGAATGACAAGTTTATTCTTTTAAAATGAGCCAAAAACATGCCACTTAACCACACTTCATGGAAATAAACACGCTTAGTCAGTTTTGTATGTTTTTTATGTCACAAGCTTATAATTATTGTTAGATGGATGACCATCCTGCATGATTAGTACTACTGCTAATTTGCCTCATACCAAAAAACCTTAAACATAAACCAAAAGTAACGATACCTTCATAACAAAGAAAAGTGCATACAAATGATCTCCATCCAAGTTCATGGGTCAAACTTTTTTAAAACCATCTGCCTGTAAGTTTGCATATATTAGAATTAATATAGATTACTAATAAACGATATATTTGAGGACCTTAGTCGTTCAATGTAAGTTTCAACTTGGTAAGTCTGCATATTTCGTTAAGCTCTTCTTCCTTTTCCTCCAAGTCATCAATTTCAGCAGCAGGGTGTTCATCAAGCCACTGAATTGCCTCCTCAATTTGTTCGTCTATGTCTTCCAAGTCTTTTACACTAAGCCCTGACTTCCTAAGCTTCATTCGAAAATTGTAATCCTTTATCTTGGTCCTGGTTTATAAACATAATCAGTTAAAGTTTTATGGGCTTTCACCTTCTTCATGTATTCTTCATCCTCCAACTTATATCGTTCAGCATCTTCAATCATCTTCTCAATTTCTGCTTTTGTCAGAATACCAGTGTTGGTTATCTTTATCGCATTGTTTATCCCACTAGTTATTTCTCTGGCTAAGGCGTGAAGAATCCCATTAGCATCTATCTCAAAGCATACAATTATCTTAACTACACCTCGCGGAGCAGGGGGAAGACCCAGGGGCGGATCCAGGGGTGATTTGGGGGTTCCCGGGAACCCCCTAGATTTAGAAAAAATAGAAAAAATTAGTGGAAAGTTTGTATGATTTGGAAAAAAATACTAAGAATTAGTGAAAATAAATTAAAAGGAACCCTGTGCAAAAAGTTCCTAAATCCGCCACTGGGAAGACCAGACAACAAAAAACTTGACAAAAAGTAGTTTTCTGTACACTTGGATATCTCACCTTGATACACCGAGACATCTATGACAGTTTGATTGTCATAATTCGTTGAGAATGTGTTTTCCTTCTTGGTTGGTATAGGTGAATTTCTTGGAATCAAAACAGCCATGACATCATTACAACATGAGATACCAAGAGACAAAGGGGTGACATCAGTTAGTTCCAGAGCCTGCACGGCTTCATCACCCATGCCACTTAAGTTTGCAGCTAGAATCCCCGCACCATACGCAACAGCTTCATCAGGATTGATTCCATGGCAAAGTTTCTTCCCGTTAAATAACTCCTGCAACAATTCTTGTATCTTGGGTATCCGAGTCGACCCACCAACGAGAATCACTTCATCAATGCTATTCATACTCATTTCCACATCTCTTAGACAAGTTTTCACGGTATCCAAGCACTTCATGAACAAGTCCATGTTCACCTCTTCAAACTTAGCCCTAGTAAACTTTGCAGAAAAATCGGTGCCATAATACAAGCAATCAATGTCAATCGTAGTCTGATAGGCAGTCGAAATAGTTCTCTTAGCTCTCTCACATTGAACCCTCAACCTACCCAAAGCTTTTAAATTCTTGCTAATATCCTCTTTGTGTTTTCTTTTGAATTCCGAAACAAAATAACTCACCATTATGTTATCAAAATCCTCGCCTCCCAAATGTGTATCCACCACCCGTAGCTTTAACCTCAATGACTCCCTCACCATTAATGACGAGAATGGAGACATCAAAAGTACCACCACCCAAGTCAAAAACTAACACATTCATCTTGCTGTCTACACCAGCTCGTTTATATAGTGCATAAGCAATTGCAGCGGCTGTAGGTTCATTAATCATGCGCAAAACCTCAAGTCCAGCCACCATAGCGGCATCTTTCGTTGATTGGCGTTGAGAATCACTGAAATAAGCAGGAACAGTGACGACAGCCTTTTCAACTTTCGATCCTAGAAATGTCTCCGCAATGCCTTTCATTTTGGCTAAAACCATAGATGATATTTCTTCAGCAGCAAACTCTTTGTCTTCACTCTTGTATTTGACTACGATTTTTGGTTTGTCACCGCTACCAGCCACAACTTTGAAAGGCCACAGTTTCATGTCTTCCTGAACTGTTTGGTCACTTGCTTTTCTTCCAATCAATCGTTTGACATCTGTATCATGTAATGCTTTAAACTTAAAATAAAACAACAAACGCTCATAACTGGTTAAAATAATGAAAAGCAACTAACCAAAGATGGTGTTGGTGGGATTGAAAGCAGCTTGGTTCTTTGCAGCATCACCAACCAAACGCTCAGTGTCGTTGAAGGCAACATAGGACGGGGTGATACGGTTTCCTTGATCGTTTGCTATTATCTCAATTCGGTTATGCTGCCAAACAGCCACACACGAGTAAGTAGTTCCAAGATCGATACCAATGGCTGGAACTCTACCCCTTGTTGACATTCCTTCAAAGGTACAGAGAAATTCTAGTCTATATTATAATGCTTATATCACTATAATTTTACAATGCTTATATCACTATAATTTATATTCAAATCGTCCAATGGTGGTAGGCCAACCAAGAGTTGCAACTTTTGGTTGGTGGTAACTGATTCTTTGGTGACTTATCAACTTCTAACTCATTGGTTTTTGGGTACACTTATTACTTAGAATTATTCACTAAAATTCTAAAAGACTTGGCACTTGGTAGCGATTCATTGGAGGTTCAGTTACGATGTTCAGATTTGTCTTTGTGGTGATGGTCTATGTGTATAATCTTTTAAATAAATCAATTGTTAGCCGTTATAAAAATAAATAAGTAAAATAAAATAAAAATTAATTTTTTTTTTTTTTTGGAACAGCAACAACGAAACATTTTATTCATCAAGGCCAAAAAAAAACCGGCACATAGCAAGATGCTATGCAGCCAATACAATCATTCTCAAGACATACAATCAAGAACAAGATCTACATCAATCACTAGGCCAACTCAAGATGCTTAACAAGGCACTTAACCCCTAAAAACGAAATTTTTTCCACTCTTCCCAAGTTATTCCGGGTATCTTTGATCTTAGTTTTAACCAGTCAAAAGCTTCTTCCTTGATCTCTTCCACAAGCTTTGAAGGATTCGCGCTAGAATCATTGAAAACTTTGTTATTTCTATTCTTCCATAATATCCATGTGGCTAAGAGGTGAATGGCATAAATGATTTTTTCTTTCTTCCTGGGCCATTCATGTTTCTCCAGTAGTCTTGTTTTTAAACTCTCACTGTGATTCCTCCTAGGAATATACATCCAAGACCATAATAGAAGCCATACCTCTTTAGCAAACGGACACTGAATGATGATATGATCTGCCGATTCTGGAGCAGCCCCGCAGACTTTGCAAGCCACTGATCCAACCTGCAGCCCTCTTCTCGCCAGCGCAACCTTTGTTGGGATTCTACCTTCAACCGCCCTCCAAGCGAATAGGTTAACTTTCGCTGTCACGATTTTGTTCCATTCGAAACCACACGGGTCCACGTTGACGTCAATAATCCCGGCAATCTCTTTTCTGATATCTTTCACCGAAAACCCAGTTGCCATGTTTTCTTTCCATCTCCACATATCATCGTTTCGCCCCACTGTTTGTTGAATTAATAGTGCACTTAAAGCTTCCCATTCTTCCTTCTCTTCAAAACTGGTTGGTAGCCTACACCATTTCCAGTCCCATAGCACGCCCCCTTGATTTATTTTATAATTTTGCTGCACCAGATTCTTCTTATTTTTCGCTAAGCCATACATGAGTGGGAACTCATCCTTCAGCGGTCCGCTGGTGGCCCATGTGTCTAACCAAAATAATGTTTTGTTTCCGGAACCAACTTTGCTTCTAAGACTCTTGCTTACATCGATGCCAGCCTTTGAGAAATCTGCTTCCACACCGACTATTGATTTCCAAACCCCTGTTAATGATTTTTTTACTGGAACATTTTTTGCAACTCTCCTGTTACGATGTATCGCTTCGATTACCTTGACCCAAAGTTGCTCCGGTTCTTCTTTTAGTCTCCATCTCCATTTCATCATTAGAGCCAAGTTCATTTCTCTTATACCCCCTATGCCAAGCCCACCCAAGCTTTTTGCCGGTATAATTCTCTCCCATCTCATCCACCTTATCTTATTTACGCTTCCGCAACCCCCCCCCCCCCCCAAAGAAACCTACTTCGAATTACTTCTAATATTTTAGCCACCTTCTTCGGAACTTTGTATAACGATAGGAAGTAATTCGGAAGGGAGCCCAGAACCGCTTTAACCAACGTTAATCTTCCGGCGAATGATAAAAATCTAGCTTTCCAATTCGACAACCTCTTTTGAAACTTATCGATTACTTCTTTCCAATTACACACCCTGTTCATGTTTGCTCCGACCTTAAGTCCTAAATACGTGAATGGGAGTTGTCCCATTCTGCATTTAAGAGTGCCGGCCATGTTTTCAACTTCCGACACTGATGGCCCGATCCCGAATAGAAAGCTCTTGTTGTGGTTTACCTTCAAACCCGACATCAGGAAAAAAATTCTCAGTATTCTCCGCATCGAACACAAATTATCCTTGTCCCATGAACCCATAAAAATGGAGTCATCGGCAAAGAACAGATGTGATAAACATGGCTCGTTGTTTGGCAATACCAACCCCTTGAACACACCTATCTCAACTGCTTTTGCTATTAGGACATGCAAAGCTTCCATTGCAATTGTGAATAGGAATGGCGATAGCGGGTCACCTTGTCTCAAACCTCTCTTATACTGGAATTCCCCCGTAGGAGACCCGTTAACTAATACCGATGCCTTACCCGAGAACAGAATACCCATCATCCATGTTCTCCACCGAGGAGGGAAGCCCATATGCGTTAGCACTGTTATTAGGAACTTCCAGTTAAGAGTATCATAAGCCTTCTCTATGTCCGCTTTGAACAAAAAAATCTGATTTTTTTGTTTTTTCGCCCATGCTACTACCTCGTTTAGAATCAACGGACCATCCACTATGTTACGATTAGCAACAAAAGCGGATTGTTCATATGAAATAACACTATTGAGGACCCTTTTTAACCGGTTCGCCAAAATCTTTGAGATAATTTTGTTTATCACACCGATGAGTGATATGGGTCTAAAATCAGAAAGAGTAGCCGGATCACTTACTTTAGGGATCAATGAGATAAAAGATGCACTACAGGATTTCTGAATCGATCCGTGTGTATGGAACTGATCCAGCATATCCGTCACGTTCCTTTCGAGATCCTCCCAAAACTTCTTTATAAAAGCAAATGTGAACCCATCTGGACCAGGTGCCTTATCTGACCCGCATTCCCAGACTGCAGCTTTAATTTCTTCCCGTGTAAAATTTTCGATTAATTGATTCGCTTCAATCTCAGATAACTTCGAAAATCCTTCCGGTGGCATTCGAGGTCTAGATTTAACAGGTTCTTTGAATTTTTTTTTCATGTTTTCTTGGATGTATCTCATAATTTTCAGTGGATCAACAACCCACGAGCCTTCAATCCAAAGCCCATTTACTCTATTTTTCGCCTTGTTGCAATTTATAACAGCATGAAAATATCTAGAATTTTCATCACCGTCTGCTATCCACCTTTCTCTAGATTTTTGTTTATAATCTTTTGCTTTTGTACGAAACCATTCTCTAATTTTTCGTTTGCAATCTCTCCATTCTTCCACTTCATTCTCCCCCAAGCTTCTAACCTCAGCTTCTGCATCCAAGTTTTTTAAAATCTCAATGGCTTCTGTAAACACTTTTTCTTCAAGGTCTCTATTTTCTCTCCTCCATTTTTTGATTTCTTCTTTGACATTTTTTAGCTTCGAGCACAACATCACATCCTTGAAGTTATCTTGTATTTGACAATCAAGGCCTTTTTTAACAATCTGAGTTAGTTCCGGATTATCCAACCAACTGTTGAACAGTCTAAATGGGATCGGGCCAAAGTCTCTCCTTTCCGTCACAAGTACCAACGGACTATGATCCGAGACTGTTCTTTCGAGTGCAGTGAGTGATGCTTCTGGCCACTTAGACATAAAATCACTGCACACGAGGGCCTTGTCTATCTTGCTAAGTTTCTTCCCATCACCCGACATGAAAGTAAATCTCCTACCTGTCATTTGATACTCTTCTAACCCGGCTGAGCTAATGAAATTGTTGAAATGTAGAGAGTTGTTGCTGTCAAAAATGGAGTTACACCTATCTTCCGGGATGCGGACTTCGTTGAAATCGCCGATTATTAACCAAAGCCCTTGTATCGTATTACGGAGGAATAGCAGTTTTTCCCATAGCTGACGCCTATCTGATCCTGCGTTTGGGGCGTATATATTCACCACAACGATATCCACCCCATCGCCAATCAGTTCCCCTTTTACCATTATGAAGTTTTGGTCCAGAATTTCCATATTTTTTCTGAATAGCCCAGGGTTCCAAATTGATAATAATCCTCCTGACCTTCCTTCCGCGTCTACTTTGAGAAACTCCATTGCCGATCCATCCCAAAATTTTCGAATTCTGGATTCTGACATGTTACACAGTTGTGTTTCTTGTAGTGCTAAAAAGCTCGCTTTATTTTCTTTTATCAGGTTTCTCACCATGGGTGCCTTTCCTGGACCTTTTGCTCCTTTAACATTCAGTTATGCCCAATTCATTTAGCACCAGCATCCACCTGTTCCTCGCCAATTACCTTTTTGATCTGATCCCTTCTTTTTGACAGATCGATTCCGAGAGCAGCTCCGATTATCTCAGTTCCCCTAGCCTCCTCCTCTGCTCTATACTCCGATTCTGTCACTTCAATCGTTTCGGGATTTGTATCTGGTACTAACGTTGATTCTGAATCTGCATTATCGGTCCATTCTGATTCGTATTCGTCCTCCAACGAATGTCCCCTGATTTCCCAATCGTCCTCCATCTCCTTGATTTGATTCCCCTTCACCCTATTTTTTCTCATCTTAAATTTCATTCTCGTTGTTTTTTTTTTTCTAGGGTTTAACCTTGATTCGTCAGACAGTTCTACGTTTAAATCAATACCTCTGTGTTTTCTGACAATTGGGTTGGGCTTGAGAGCATTGTTCCTTTGTCCAGCATTGAGATTTCTTTTTCTTTTTTTACGGGCCATATCACCAACCTTATTATGCTCCTCCTGGGCCAGCCCACTTAACTCACTAGATTTTTTGAAGATTCTGTCACACGTACATCCTCATTGTTTCTAGTATTAAAACAACTTCCCACTGGGTCCCCCACATTAAAGGGTATAACCGGCGAAGTTACCTTGGGATTTGAAGCTTTTTTCTCTGATCCCTCATTTCCAAGTTTGTTGAATTTTTCCAAATCCCCATGAGACCCATGGACTGACATTCCACTCGCCGACTTTCCATCTACTCCAGGAGTCTTTTGGCCTACACCGCCCATTGCCGGAGGTTTCACCGGAGTTAACTGTTTTAACGGGGTGCTTTGTTTTTCCGGCGAAATACCTACCTGATCCTTCGATGGACCCGCAGCATGACTGACACTGTGTTTTATGATGTAACTTGGGGACCATAACTCGTTGAATTCCGATATCCAGACTTCGAACTTCTTACCTTTCCAGTTGATACCAATACTATCTTCAATCTTTTTCCCATGGTAGACCAGGATGCCAACACAATCCAAGGATAGGTTGAGATCCCATTCATCGGCAGTGGATTCACAAATTACTTTCCCATACTTCCCGGCTATCTCGTTCATGACCTCGTTACACCACAGCTGAATCGGTACACCTTTGATTGACAGCCAAGCGATTCGTTGGTATGGAATCACCTGGCCTTCCCATACTTGCATGTTTTCTAGTTCTTTTTCCCATACCTTCCTCGTCCCTTCCAGGAACTCCTGCATTATCTTTTCCTCATCGAATGTTGCAATGAAACTCAGCCCCCCCCCCCCCCCCGTGAATCTTAGAACTCCGCCTTGGCTACTAACCAGTGACTTTAGGGTGTGTGCTTTTTTTAATCCTTCAAAGCTCTTGAAACATCCCACAAAGGATTTACTTATCCATCTTTTACATGTATCCGCTTCTTTACTGTAGAGTAACTCCTTCCTATCTTCCGGGGGTTCATTATTTGTCTTGATTCCCACCAGAATATCTCTCCAATTTTTCTGTCCACCCCCGAAACCTGATACATTCTGCGTTTGTCCTGACTTTTCTTGATGTCTATTGTTGTTTTGGCCCAGGTTTTCCTTCACCGATCCTTTGTCTTTGTTTTGCCAAGTCGAGCCAGTGCCCATCTTCCATTTTCTGTTGTCGTTATTATATTTAGCTTTGTTTGCCTTCAGTTTCCCATTGCTAATATCCAACAAATTTATTGCTTTCACCACTTTATCAGCATCACGTACATAGGCATACCTCAAAAAGCCAAACCTCCTACCAAGCGTGTCCTTTTTTGCTATGTATGCATCCACCAACCAGCCAATATTCCTACATTCGTTCCACAGATCCGCGTCAGACATCCATGTTGGTATGTGGTGACATAAAACGTAGTGGCGTACTCTCTCCTAGGTTGAATCTCCCCCTCTTCTCTTTCTCTAGACTGTTTCTCCTTCGTCATTCTCCAGTAGGTGTTGCCGCGGAAGACAAAATTCCGGCAGCGAATGGAATCGATAAAAAACTAGATAGGATGAAAGGTAGGTTTAGAAACACAAGCAATATGTGCTCAGGTCAAACCTCGCACACTATCCCGCTTACTACCGATTCGTCGAGCCACCAGCAATTTGTTCCGGAATACAAACAGATGAGGTAAAAAAAACCAAAAATTTGCCGATGACTCCATTTTTATGGGTTCATGGGAGGTTCAGTTACGATGTTAAGATTTGTCTTTGTGGTGATAGTCTATGTGTATAATCTCTTAAATAAATCAATTGTTAGCCGTTATAGAAATAAATAAGTAAAATAAAATAAAAATTAATTAATTGTTAAATTTGTTGAACTAATGGTTTTTTACTAACTTTGCAAACAAGTATAAGTGTATAACTAGATTGTGGCCATTGGCGACGACGTCATAGTTGTTTATAGTTGTCAGCACGTATCTGATCTAAAGCATTGTGTTTACAAAAGAAACGGAATCAAACTCGAGTTGGTTTGTTTAGTGTGAGCGTTTCACCTAACCACCGCACCACCCTTACATTTAAATTAGGACTTAGGGGCATCACAGTAACTCGAATTTATAACGTCGAATGAAAACGTATTATATTTTACCCGACTCGTTTCCGAACACAGTTTACATCAAAACGTAGACAAACCAAAAACGTATGCAAAATAAACAGGTAAAATGTGAAAACGTGAATTTATAATTGACCAAACTCGTATCCGAAAAAAAATATATTGAGACATGAATTTATACCGATACGTACATTACAATGTCAAAACGTAGACCAACTGATAACGTGCATAAAAATAAGCATGAAACACATTATATATTGCACAACTCGTTTCCGAAAAAATTAGCGTCGAAACGTGAATTTATACCAACACGTATATAAAAATAATCATGTAAGAAAAAAAAACTTTTATTTTAAGCTAAGAAAATGAAAATACAGGGGTAAATTTGAAAAGCTAGAACCCAAGGGAGTGAAAATGACAATTTATAAAATTGATAGAAAGTTTTCTAAAGTATAGGATCAATTTAAAAAGATTAGGGTATTGCTTGGTTTCTTACGGGGTTAGTAAGGTACCGATATGGTACGGTATCATCAATCGCAATAGCAACCGAAAGAAAAAAACAAACAAAATAAAATCATAATGTGCCAAAACTAAAATCGACACGTGTTCGATTCGTTGGTTTTTTATTATTATTTAACTAAAAGAATTAAATGACTTTTCGCATTAAAGAACATTATATTCAACAATTACAAAGTTATTTAGTTAAATAATTAAAAAAAACACTTATGATATGGTGGTCTAACGGTATGGTGTTTGGCTCATGACAACAATGGTGTGAGTTCAAAGCTAGGTAGAATTTGGTGTAAAAATTTGTTAAAGAAAACATTAGTTATCAAGCTAAATATAATATAACGTTAGTTTTTTAAAGGCAAATTTCTTGTTTATTTCTTTCGTCTATGAGACTTGAACCCAGGCTTCTTCCTCCTAAAGTGTTTAATAAATTAGTGTGTAAACAATTAATTTCATTAAGTAGAAAAAATGGAAATTTTGAGAACTACAGAGGTTAGGGTGGGTCATTGAACATTACAAACGATTTGGATATTATTATAAAGGGCTGTAAGAAAACAAAAAATAGTAACACGGTTCGAAACCATGATCTCTTGTTCAAGAGAACATGCACCTAGCCACTTGATCAGATTCACATTTCATTTACCAATTGCCAAACAACCAATTATTTATAAAACAAGGTGCCAATTGTATATAAAAGAAGGTGGTGACTGTGATCTGACAGCCACCGACCTTTTTTAAGCGTGTATAACTAGATGTGTGTGTAAAATCATTTAATATATGAGTTTATGTTATCCTTGTCCAAAACGGAGTTGCGAATGACGCAGCGATACTTAAGGTAGAGCGTTTGAAGTCGTCCGGTATAAAGTTGTGCTACACATGTGTCGGAACAAATATTGAGGTAGTTTATAATTAAGAAGGCAATGTGCTTGGTAAATTTGTATTTGTATTCGGTAGAACCCTATTAGGCTATACGGTATGGGGAGGGTGGTGAGAGGCGTGGCATGGCCAAGTGGGACGTGGTGTCTGTGGAACCCCCCCCCCCCCCCTCCCCCCAAGCCACGCGTGGCCACCATGATTCCTCCCACGTTCTTCATGGGCCTCCTTTGATTGGTGACGGAGGATAGTGGTGGAAGATGGAATGATGTGGCGATGACGTGAAGAGTGGTGATGATGATCCATCACCGCACCTTATAGCCTTATGAATTTTATGTGAGAGTGATAGAACATGTTATCTAAGAAAATCGCAAATGCTTAGTCAAAGGTTGACATCGACCGTACTAGTTTGATATATTGGAATAAATAAGAGGATATAAATGTTGACTATAGATTATTAACAGCAATGACATAAATTGAACATACCCGTTTTATGAATCCGACGATAGTTATAGTATGCACAAGAAGCCTTATAGATTCAGAATTCAAAGTTTGAAGTTGAAATAAAGAGTATTGTCTTTTTTTTTTTTTTTGGGTAAGGGTTACCCCGATGAATTTTATAAATGAAACAAAAAAGTACAAGGGTGTGTCAAAAGGACACACCAACTAGACTTGACATATGAAGTCTAGGATACCACGCAACACAACCAAAACCAAACAACTAAACATGTTAGACAGCCAAATAAACAAACCAAACCCGATCTAAACAAGACTAGAAAAAAAACTACTAGCCAGGATCCACTACATCGTCTTTGATATCTTCAATCTGCCATGTCCTGAAAATCCTCTCCCTAGCCGTGTTCACACGAAATTTGAAACCCATCAGCCGCAACCGAACCGAATTTTTAATTTTTTCAATCACCTGGGCAACCGTCCTCTTAATATTATTGAACAGCCTGTTATTCCTCTCTTGCCAGATGTAATAAGAAGATGCTGCTATTAACAACTTACAAACAATATGATCTACTTCCTTCGATCTTGAATATTGCTCCACCCAAGTTAGTAACGATGGCCACGTATTATCCACGCTCGCCAAGTTAACCATCAGCTTCACATTACTCCACACTTGAGCTGCAAAAGAACACTGGAAAAACAAGTGATCCCGGCTATCTCGGTCAAAATTGCATAGCGGACAGCACATTAAATTTAGATTTGTTTGACTACCCGCTTCCCAAACAGTCAATCTATCCTGGGTCTTTAATTTATTTCTGAATGCGAGCCACATATGAAACGAGTGCCTCGGCATACATTGAGAAAACCAAACCATGTTCGCCCACAAAGCATGATGCTCTCTACTTCGAATAGTGTTCCAAACTTGAGCCGATTTAAACTCACTCAAGTTCCCATTCAAATCTTTCCAAACCAGCTGATCCACCACATTAGGAGCTAAATTAGGGACCGAAATTGAGATTAAAACCGGAAAAAGATTGAACCAAGCTTGAGGCCATTTCCAGTTTCCATTCTGATCAATAACATCGGAAACCGTAGCCTTAAGGTTGAAACCCGCATTAGCAATGGACCTAGGTGTGATAAACGAACTGAGCGGACTCAAAGAGCACCACATATCACTCCAAACATTAGTTTGCAGACCACTTTTTAAAGAAGACCATATGTGTGGCCGAATGATATTGCGGATAGATAAAATTTTCCGCCATCCCCAGCTCATACTCCCCCGCCAAGGAACCTCCCAAAAACTTCTACCTTTAAGCTTATAATTATGAATCCATCTAACCCAAATAGACTCCCGATTAGTGATAATACTCCAAATATGGTTTGCTATAAGAGATTTATTAACATCCGAAATACTTCGAATGCCCAATCCACCCTCATCTTTAGGCAAACACACCTCTTTCCAAGCAACCTTTGCACAAATTCTACCATCCGAACCTGCATTCCACAAAAACCGACGAATTAGTATTGTCTTTTATAAAGCTAAAGATGAAACAATAACCAAATAAGCATTACCAAATTTGACTCAAAGTAGTCTTAGCAGGTATCCAAAAGTGCCCACGCTTTTGCCAAAAAAACAGGGACTTATCTGTCTCAAGCGCCGCCTCGCAAAATGTGTAGGCTCAGCTGTCTCAGTCGTCTCGCTAAAAGTCCAAGCTAAATCCTAGGTGTCTCAACTGGCAGAACTAATGTGACAGTGGAAACGAGGTTGACTATGTTGGTGAAGGCTAAACTTTCATGTCTATATTGGAAAGTTTTGGGTCAAATATGTCTATTTTGGTAATTTTTTATAGTGGATGAAAGAGTGATAAAGTTAGGGGTGTCATTTTACCAAAAACCGGAATACCCTGAAATACCGAACCCGACCCAATGTTACTGAACCTGAATACAATGGGATCTAATTAACCCGAATCCAACTGAGACTCTTCATATCATAAAGAGATCAATGGTTTTGGCAGCTTAGTAGTTTTAGGTAAAAAATTATCAAAAGCATAATTTGTATTAAATTTTAGAAAATGATTAGAATTGTTATTATATAATGTGTGTGTGTATATATATGTATACAAACTTTATACTCCTAACAGGAAAAAATATATTCTAATATACAAATAAACGTCAAATGCCCGGTTCCATCCGTCAAACCATTAAAACAAAACCGTGTATATTTCAAACGGGCCGACTTGCTTTAGTTTGGGAGGTTCGGTCGGTTTTGTCAGTTATGAACACCCCATAGAGTAATTAGTACTACTTTGGTTCATACCCCTAAACCTCAAACAAAGCCAAAGTAATGGTATCTTCATAACAAAAGAACAGTGAGTACACATGATCTCTCATAGATTTTCATGGGTCAAAAGCATCTACTTGTAAGTCTACATATTATAATCAAAAGATTACTACTTTTAGAGAGTAAAGGCAGTACTTGATGACCTTAGTTTCTCAATGCAGGTTTAACTTGGTAAGCCTGCATATGTTGTTAAGCTCTGCTTCCTTGTCCTCCAAGTCAACAACTTCAGCATCCGGGTGTTCATCAAGCCACTCTATTGCGTCATCAATCTGTTGGTCTATGTCTTTCAACTCTTTTACACTCAATGCCGTCTCTCTAAGCCTCATTCGAACATTGTAATCCTTAATGTTGTCTCTTAATTTATAAACATAATCAGTTAAAGCTTCATGGGCCATCACCTTCTTCATGTGTGCTTCATCCTCCAACTTGTACCGTTCGGCATCTTCAATCATCTTCTTAATATCATCTTTTGTCAGACCACCCTCGCTGGTTATCTTTATCGCATTGTTACTTCCGCTAGTTGCTTCTCTCGCTGAGACATGAAGTATCCCATTGGCGTCTATCGTAAAGCATACAGTTACTTCAACTACCCCACGACGAGCAGGGGGAAGATCAGACAACCAAAATTGTGACAAAAGATAGTTTTCCGTGCACTTCGATCTCTCACCTTGATACACCGGAAGATCCATATACGTTTGATTGTCGAAAATTGTATATAATGTATATTCCTTTTTGGTCGGTATAGGCGAATTTCGTGGAATTAAAACAAACATAACATCTTTATCACCCCCCACACCAAGAGACAAAGGCGTAATATCAATTAGCTCTAGAGTCTGCACAGCTTCGTCACCCGTGCCACTTAACTTTGCAGCTAGAATCCCCGCACCAACGCAACAGCTCCATCGGGATTAATTCCTTGGCAAAGTAACTTTCCGTTAAAAAACTCCTGCAATAGTACTTGTATCTTGGGTATCCGGGTCGACCCGCCAACGAGAACCACTTCATCAATGCTATCCTTATTCATATTTAAATCTTGTAAACAAGTTTTCACAGTAGCCATGCACTTCTTGAACAACTCCATGTTCACCTCTTCGAATTTAGCCCTAGTAAACTTTGTAGAAAAATCGATTCCATTAAACAAGCATTCGATATCGATTGTAGTCTGAGAGGCTGTTGAAATAGTTCTCTTTGCCCTCTCACAACTAACCCTTAACCTACCCAAAGCTTTTACGTTCTTGCTAATATCCACTTTGTGTTTTCTTTTGATTTCAGCGACGTAATAATTCACCATTCTATTATCAAAGTCCTCACCTCCCAGATGTGTATCACCACCCGTAGCTTTAACCTCAATCACTCCCGCATCATCAATGGTGAGAATGGAGACATCAAAAGTACCACCACCCAAGTCAAAAACTAACACGTTCATCTTGCCATCTACATTGGCTCTTTTGTCTAGTGCATAAGCGATTGCAGCAGCTGTAGGTTCATGAATCATGCGCAGAACCTCGAGTCCAGAAACCATTGCAGCATCTTTCGTTGATTGGCGTTGAGAATCACTGAAATAAGCAGGAACGGTGACGACAGCCTTTTCAACTTTCGATCCTAGAAATGTCTCCGCGATGCCTTTCATCTTGGCTAAAACCATGGAAGATATTTCTTCAGCAGCAAATTCTTTAATTTCGTTCTTGTATGTGACTACGATTTTTGGCTTGTCACCTTTTCCAGCCACGACTTTGAAAGGCCACAGTTTCATGTCGTCCTGAACGATTTTGTCACTTGCTCTTCTTCCAATCAGCCGTTTGACATCTGTTTCATGTAACTAAATGATTAAAACACAACAAAAGGTAATTAACCAGCGAAGAGAAAAGTGACTAACCGAAGATGGTGTTGGTGGGATTATAAGCAGCCTGGTTCTTGGCACCATCCCCAACCAAACGTTCAGTTTCGTTGAAAGCGACGTACGAGGGGGTGGTTCGGTTACCTTGATCGTTTGCTATGATCACAACTCGGTTGTGTTGCCAAACAGCCACACACGAGTACGTAGTACCAAGGTCGATTCCAATGGCCGGAACTTTACGTCTTGCTGACATTATCTACAAGATTAATAAACTCTAATCAAGATTGCAATGGAAAGATTATGCATGATCAACACTCATACCATCAAGATTTCTGTTCGGATATCCCATCATATAAATAAAGGAAAAACATTATTGATCAACAAAATCAAATAGTACTAGTAAGATCATTAGGTGTGTGTTCCAGATGGCTAATTTAAACATCTTATGAAGTAGATAATCTCGCTTCAAAATAACCAATCTTAAAACGCTTATTGAAAAGATCTTAGTCATCAAGGACAAACACTTTCATGCATACATATACTTAATAGCTGTGTATTAGCTTTTCTAAACCAATGCTTAGCAAATATATTTTAAAAAGTAAACCCTAAACACCTCTACGAATTCAACTGATTAACTGAATATAGCCTGACTAAGACCATGTGTAGTGGTGAACAAAAATAATGCCCCCACCATGGGTCATTATCCGACACGTGGCATCCCAGTCAGCATAGGGCATTATTACAAAAGTGGTGTAGTGGGAATAATGCCTAAATAATGCTCCTTCCAATTATTTAAAAAAAAATGAAACTAAGCCTGATTGGCTGGTCAAACACATGTCAGACCATGCTCACCATTGATTGGCCACATGCAAAGCTATTAGGCGTTGTTATTAACACGCCGGAATCAAAGTTTTGAATTTTTTTTTTTTTTAAATAACGCCGGGCGTAATGGGTATATGGGCGTTTCCGGGCGTTTTTTTTCAATTTTTTTTAAAAAAAACGCCCCACTACGGGTAGTCTAATCATCAGTACTAATAAGTAATAGATCATGCATTCAAACACTAAAAACTCATTAGTGAGTGTTCTAGATTGCTTATCTAGACAGCTAACGAGGTAGATAATCTCATAAAAAATCAACTTACTTTACCATAACCGTTTCAAAATAATCAATTTCACCAAAAGCTTATTGAAAAGATCTTAATCACCAAAGCATAAACACTTGTATGCATACTAATCAACTAAATTCTGAATGTTTAATCACTGTTAAACAATAATGAAGTTATAAGCATGGTTTTAGAAAACAGTTGAGACATACGCTTCGAGGCGCGCCTCAAGGCAAAACGCCCAAAAAACAATTCTGAGGGGCGCCTCAGGGGTTCCTATAGTACATGCGCCTCAAAGGGGCTGAGGCGCTTAAAAGGTTGCGCCTCAGGGTTTCTGATATATGTTTTTGATGTTTTTGACTTTTTGTGTCAATTTCAAGCATTTTATGTCTTTATTATGTTTGTTTTTGTTGATTTTGATGATGAATTTAGTTAGTATTATTATTTTTATATGATATATAATTTTATTATTTATTTTTTAATTCCGCCTCGGGCTTACTCGCCTCGAGGCTTAACTTGGCGAAGGAAAAACACTTTGAAACTCGTTTCCGTTTTTTTAAACCTTGATTATAAGCAATCATATAGCTAAAAATTGGAGGATAATAAGCTCATAAACACATAAGAGGAAACATTATTAATCAACTATATAAAATTATACTAGTAAGATCATTAAGTGCGTTTCTAAATTGCTTATTTAAAAAACATAAGAGTAAATTACAAGTTTTGTCCTTTATGTTTGTCCCAAATTTTAGGCGTTGTTCTTTACCTTTAAAATTGATGAGTTTTGTCCTTAATGTTTGCAAATATTGCACGTTACGTCCTTTATGGCAAACCCAGTTAGATTTTTTGGTTAAATCTGCTCACCAAAGGGTATTTTTGTCTTTTTACCTATATATTTAGTATTATTATTTAAAAAATTAAAACAAAATATATTTAAAAAAATACTATTATTTATATACATATACAAGTATATATCAGATCAGATTCTTCACTCTCTTTCCCTCTATCTACAACTCTCTCTCCCTCTATCTACAACTCTCACTCTCTCTCTACACCTCCCTCTCTCTCTACCACTATCCACCACCGCAACCACCATCCCCACCCCTGTAACCATCATCCCCACCCCTGCAACCACCGCCCCCACCCCACCTACCACCACCACCGCCCCCACCCCACCTACCACCACTGTCAACACCACCAACTGCCACCGCCCCCACTCTCTCTCTTCTCTCTATCAGCGATTGATATGACATAAGTAACGATGATTAGCCGTCCTTCTTCTTCGTCTTCCGACGCTATTTGACCGGCGAAGTGGTGGCTCTAATTTCTTTCTTCCTTCGATTTTGCAGCCTGGAGATAGAGAGAGAGAGTAAATGAAGAGTTAAGATCAGAGAGGGTAAACGGTGGTTGGAGTCAAAAGAGGGGAAGAATGCGGTGGCATTGTGTGTGGTGACGGTGTACTCTTCCGTCAATCGGAGACATTACCACAGTCGTCGCTCTGCTCTTCCCTCTTCTCCGACGACTATTGGCAGCCTGATTTGATACACAGAGAGGGTTGTGATGGTGGATGGGGTAGTGGTTGCTGATTTGGGTTGATTGCAAGGTTAGGGTTCCGGTGGGGATGGGGTAGTGGTTGCAAATTAGGGTTAGTTATTGATGAATGTTAATGTTGAATCTGGTTCAACAATTGTGTAATTTATGCCGGTTTTTAGTAATTGAAGAATGTTTTTGGTTTTTGGTGATGGTGGATTGTCACACCCCAACCGATGGCGGAAACATCGGGGCATGGCACTGAGCGAAACAGATTGTCCAGAAGTTTCCAAAACAATTATCGTAACTATTCAATTTAAAGTAACATGTCCCATACCATGTCTCAAACAGTTAAACAAGTTATTACAGATAACAAACTAGGCAAATAATTTTGTTCCGACAATTCAGATTTAAATATAGCAATTGTTTATCTGCTTCTGGAGACCCTAGACTCAATAAGTACAGACAACTATTTGTTGCCCTCCAGAGCCTTATTCTAGCTTCATCTTCCTAACATGTGTGCATCCTAAGCACCTGTCACATACGTTAAAATAAAGTCAATACATATAATGTAAAGGTGAGCATACAAGTTTGATAATAGCATATAGAGTTCGAATTCGTTTACGCATAACCCGCACGTACACATAGAGAAATGAAGCACGTTAGTTATCGACATAGATCCATCGATACCAATGACTGCGGGTTGACTGCCAAATGCAGTTCGCAATACATGATTACCACCGTAATCCATGCAAGTAATTGTCCTTAACAACCCCCGTGTGAACGGGTGCTGAGTCCAAACTATAGTACTATCGTTGCTAAGGCAGGTAGACAACATTCCATGTGTAAACATAACAAACAAGCATTCATAAGCCACGTATAACATGCATTAACGGTTAGCGTTCAAATAGTATTGAGTAGTGTGTTCGATGTGATTTGAATAGTTGTAACGTATGTAACACCCAAAAGTGCTTAAAGCAAAAAGGGATCGAGTATACTCACAGCAGTTGACGGATTGAAGGGAGCGCTTAGCGAGTAAGGTTAGCCTGAATAGATTCGATAGCATAACGATAAGTGACGCGTAAAACGATACAAAGTGTGAGTGGGTCGGATAGTAGTTCGATCGGATGGTAATCCGATCGGACAACAATCCGTGCGGACAACAATCCGTTCGGATGGTCATCCGGTCGGATAGCTTATCCGATCGGATGACTATTCGAGTGGATTGTTTCTTCCTATAAGGAAAGATGTGTTTGTGTATGATGGCTTGACTTTTGAAGTTTTCGTTGTAGTATTTTAAAAACATTGAAGTATCTCTATCCTTCAAGTCGGTCGATCAGATGGTCAATCGTGCGGATGACAACCCGTTCGGATGGTCATCCGGTCGGACGGCAACTTAGGGATGGGGTTACTTAGTGAAAGCAAGTTCAAAGCAGAAGTGTCACTCGATCGGATGCCCATCCAATCGGGTGGCAACCCTGTTAATGAACATGTTGAAAATTGTTTAATTCTTTAAAGTCTTAGTATCTCATGATCCGAAGAGTAATCCAATCAGATGGTCGTCCGATCGGATAGCAATTCGTTCAATACTCAAACTTTAGATAAGGTCGATTAAGTGTGGGACCCAATGTGTAATCCGTTTGGATGAACTATCCGTTCGGATGACAATCCGATCGGATAGTATTCCGTTCAGGTTGTCTCGTTCGTTTTACACTTGGTTATTTTGTTTGTTTGTCGTTTTATCAAGACGTGTTGACAACGTGTTAAGCAACTGAACCTCGTTTTGGCCCAAGTGACCAAACCGACCAGGAATCACCCTAGTTCGGCCGGTTACCAGCTCAAGACGGTTGTTCTTGTTTATCCCGAAATCGGTGGCCTCGTGTGTAGAATTCAGATCTTGGACTAGTACAACACTATTAGTGAGTAGGAGACTAGAACAAAGTCCGATTCTATCGGTTTTGAGTGCATTGAGTGTAAAAGAGTTGAAAGAAAGTTAGAAACCATCTTTCAATCCTTTTTCACCCCGTTTCTGTTGAGATCTCTACAAGATCTTCGTGTGTTTGTGTGGAAATCGGTTAGATCTAGGTTGTTCTTGGTGGATTGAAGTCAAAACATGAAGTTCTTCAAGAACATATGATGACGTCATCCTAGAACACCCGAAATCTAGTGATTTCACGGTTAAAAGTTAAGATTTAAAAGATAGAAAGGTGTAGGAGTGCGTGTAGATCAAGAACGCACAAGATTTAGGACGAGATCTTACCTGGATTGAGAGAAATTGAAGAAAAGATGAGGAGAGCGTGCGGTTCGGACAGAAGTTTCCAAAAGTAGAAAGAATGACATGACAGGGGTATTTATAGGATTCCAAAAGAGGGAAAGGGTTATCCGATCGGATGACACACTGCCCGGATGGCAATCCGATCGGATGGCACCTGGGTAGAGTGTTTGGCGCGACGATTTTTAGCGTTTTGATTTCGATTGCGAGCGGTACGACACGATAGGGTTTCCTAGTCAAATTACTTTCAGTCCCAACTACTTCATATCTCGCGCTATCTATTCTCCACTAATTATTATAGTTCGATTGTGATTCGATTTCGAGTTTCGATTGATTTCCACAACACAACATAAATAAACACGCACAAGTAACACATAAGGCACATACACACGTATAACAACTAAAATACATAAGTCGGGTTGCGGTTCGTATCACAGTTCGATGTCGATTTGATTATCATAGCTTGATTATTGATTAGTTAACTTTATCGCATTGTTACTTCCTATAGTTCACAGTCGTAAGTCGATTGAATGACACGTCGATTACTTGTAATTAACAACACTTACTCTACATAATACAATTAAAATAAAGAAAATACTATAAGTCAAATTCGTATAATCGGTCGTTGACTTCGACCTTGACTTTGACTTTGACTTTGACTTATGAAAACACGGGGTGTTACAGCCTCCCCTAGTTGAGGGAATTTCGTCCCGAAATTAAGCTGTAAGTCGTACCACACCGTGAATCACTTTGGAGAACTTTCTTTCTCTGGACTTTCTCCAAACAACTGCGGGTACTTCGCCTTCATGTCGCTTTCGAGTTCCCAAGTGAACTCTGCGCCTCGTTTGCCTTCCCATCGAACTTTTACAATAGGAATGCGCGAGCGTCGGAGCTGCTTGGTTTGGCGATCCATAATTTCGACAGGCTTCTCCACGAAGTGCAATGTCTCGTTTATTTGGAGGTCATCGAGAGGTATAATTAGATCATGCTCAGCCAGGCATTTTCGGAGGTTTGACACATGGAAAGTCGGGTGGACGTTACTCAGTTCCTCCGGTAGTTCGAGTCTCTAGGCGACTTTTCCGATCCTTTCCAGAATCTTAAAAGGTCCAACGTATCGAGGCGCTAGTTTCCCTTTCTTGCCGAATCTGACCACACCCTTCCAAGGTGAAACCTTTAGGAGTACGTAGTCGCCAACGTCAAATTCAAGGGGCTTGCGTCGTTTATCGGCGTAACTTTTCTGTCTGTTCCGAGCTTTCACTAGATTGTCCCGGATTTGGAAAATTTTGTCTGTCGTTTCTTGTAGTAGCTCGGGACCGATTAGTTGCGAGTGACCGATCTCGTGCCACACAATGGGCGATCGACATTTCCTTCCGTATAAAGCCTCGAATGGTTCCATCTGTATGCTGGAATGACAACTGTTGTTGTACGAGAATTCAACCAATGGCAGGTATTTATCCCAATTACCACCGAAGTCTATGACACACGAACGGAGCATGTCTTCAAGAGTACGAACCGTTCTTTCAGTCTGACCGTCGGTTTGAGGGTGGAAGGCGATACTTAGATTAAGTGATGTACCAAGAGCCTTTTGAAACGTTTCCCAGAGTCGCGAGGTAAACCGAGCATCACGATTAGAGATGATGTCACGAGGCGTCCCATGATTACAAATGATCTCGTCGGTGTAGATTCGGGCTAATCGTTCTACCCTGTAGTCTTCTCGTATCGGCAGAAAGTGAGCTGATTTGGTCAAACGGTCAACAACAACCCATATGCTGTCGTGACCTGATGACGTGTGCGGAAGCTTTGTTACGAAATCCATAGCTATGCTCTCCCACTTCCACATGGGGATAGGTGGTTGTTCGATTAAGCCAGAGGGTCTTTGGTGCTCAGCCTTAACTCTTGCACAAGTTAGGCATTTTCCGACGTAAAGAGCAATATCCCGTTTCATGCTCGGCCACCAGTACTTGTAGAGAAGGTCCTGGTACATTTTGTCGGCACCGGGATGAATAGAATACCGGGATTTGTGGGCTTCGTCCATCAGGATCTGTCGCAAATCGGTCCGTTTAGGGACCCAAATTCGGTCCAGAAAGTGGAATATCCCATTGGATTTGCTTACAAGCTGGGCTCCATCGTGGTAGATTCTTTCTCTCTTTAGCGTGCGTTCGTTAAAACATGCATGCTGAGCTTCGCGAATGAGGGTTTCGAGATCGTGCTGGGCCTGAACATTACGAGTGCTAAGCAGATAACTCCGTCTGCTGAGCGCTTCGGCAACAACATTTGCTTTGCCTGGGTGATAACGAATCTCACAGTCGCAATCGTTGAGAAGTTCTACCCATCGGCGTTGACGCATATTAAGTTCCTTCTGATTAAAGATGTGCTGTAGGCTCCTATGATCGGTGAAGATCGTACACTTGGTACCATATAGGTAGTGTCACCAAATCTTTAATGCAAAAACAACCGCGCCTAGCTCGAGATCATGGGTTGTATAGTTCTTCTCGTGGATTTTGAGCCAACGAGACGCGTAAGCTATAACCTTGTTCCGTTGCATGAGGACACAACCGAGACCAAGGTTGGAAGCATCACAATAGACAATGAAATCGTCGTTTCCGTCGGGTAGAGTGAGGACTGGAGCATTGCATAGCTTATACTTGAGGGTTTGAAAGGCAGTCTCTTGTTTAGTTCCCCAAACAAAAGGCTGATCTTTATGCGTGAGAGCGGTAAGTGGTACAGCGATCTTTGAGAATCCTTCGATAAATCGTCGATAATAGCCCGCCAATCCGAGGAAAGAGCGGCCTTCCGAAGGGTTCTTGGGCGTAATCCAACTCTTGACAGCTTCGATCTTCGCAGGATCGACATGAATGCCCTGACTATTGACAATGGGACCCAGAAACTGAACTTCCCCCAGCCAGAATTCGCACTTGGAGAACTTGGCATAGAGTCGATTCCCCTGGAGTAACTCGAGAACCAAACGTAGATGTTGCGCGTGTTCGGCCCTCGATTTGGAATAGATCAAGACGCCGTCGATGAATACGATGACGAAACGGTCGAGATATGGTTTACACACGCGATTCATAAGAACCATGAAAACCGCGGGCGCGTTGGTTAGACCAAAAGGCATAACAACGAATTCGTAATGGTTGTAACGGGTGCGAAAAGCGGTTTTGGGTATATCCTCATCTTGTATGCGCAGTTGATGATAGCCTGAACGTAGGTCGATCTTCGAGAAACACGTAGCACCTTGTAGCTGATCGAACAAGTCGTCAATACGGGGTAGGGGATAGCGGTTCTTGATAGTTAACTTATTCAATTCCCGGTAGTCGATGCACATCCTGAACGACCCATCCTTCTTTTTGACGAAAAGGACTGGCGCGCCCCATGGAGAGGTGCTCGGGCGAATGAAGCCTTTCTCAAGTAACTCCTGGAGTTGGTTAGAGAGGTCACGCATTTCAAATTGTGCGAGTCGATAAGGAGCTTTGGCAACATGATTGGCTCCAGGAATGAGGTCGATACGAAAGTCGATATCACGACTTGGCGGCAAACCTGGAAGATCGTCAGGGAACACATGAGGAAATTCATGAACCACAGGAACGTCTTTAACTTCCTTCTTCTCTTTCTTTTCCTTATCCGCTACTACAATGTTAGCCAAGAAAGCTCTGTAATCCTTGCGGAGATACTTGCTAGCTTGGATACATGACATGAGTTTGAGGCCTTTCGAAGCAGTTTCACCATAAACACACAATAAATCACCATTCGCGAGCGAGAATCGGATCATCTTGTCGAAGCACACAACTTCAGCATGGTTTTCACGAAGAAAGTCCATGCCTACTATGACGTCAAAACTTCCGAGTTGCATCGGAATAAGGTCGATTGGAAAGATGTGATTGTTAAGCTCAAGAGTACAATCACGAAGAACAGAATTGACGGCGACAGTTCTTCCAGTGGCGACTTCTACATCGAACGTCGAAGAGAGTTTGGAGCGTTTACGACTAAGGAGCTTCTCGAATTCGAACGACACAAAGCAATTATCGGCTCCAGTATCAAACAAACAGGATGCATAAATACCATTCACAAGGAACGTGTTGGTGCACACATCTGTCGTCTTCGTCTTATGTCAAGTCTCAGTCTCGTTGCGGATTTGCAAGAGTGTGATGTCATCATCTTTGATGATGACATCATAATGGTGAGGTCATCATGACATCATTACATATGAGACAAAGTTAGACTATGACATGAAATCAGGAAATATGTGTCCTGGAGGTGATTTCGGTTATATATGTCTTAGATCAGGTTCGCTCATGTGACATGTCAGATTCGCTTTTGTGTCAATTGTCTAGGTCCGCTTTTATGTCATTTAGTCAGGTTCGCTCACCAGCTTCGCTTTTATGGACCTGATCGCCTATATATAGTTGTAAAAGCGAATCACACATAGAGTTGTAGGTGATTGTCTTCCGGTGAGCCACGAAGTGCTGCCGAAGTGTTGTAAGGTCTGTAATCGATTGCATATCAATATAAACAATAGTTAAAGGTGAATACGCGTTGAATTACGCCGAAACACTTGTTTCCGCCTCTTGTTTTGGTGAAAAACTCTTCTAACCGACTCGTTCGGATCCGAAATCGATCCTACAATTGGTATCAGAGCCAGTGAAGAAGAGTTTTCTACAATTCAGCCGAAAAATCTGTTTCTACACCTTTCTTTTTCGAAAAACAAAAATTTTTACGGTCGGAATCGCTTTAAATTCACACAGTGTGTTCGTAATCATGTATAAGTAAATCCTTGAAAGTTTCAAAGCTTGAATCGACCTAAAACATCGAATTTTTGAGGTTTCGCTTTTACGGTCACGTTCAAAAATGACATCAGCAGTCTGGTCCGCTCATTTGAACAACTTTTGGATCCGCTCATTTGAACAATTTGAGGTCCGCTTTTAGTGTCATCAGCAGATCCGCTTTTAGTGACATTTGAGGTCCGCTTTTAGTGCCATCAGCAGGTCCGCTTTTAGTGACATTTGAGGTCCGCTTTTAGTGTTATCAGCAGGTCCGCTTTTAGTGACATTTGAGGTCCGCTCATAGTGACACTTAGGAATTCAGCTCCAAAGTGTCAGTATTTCACGTGATTGTTCATTGAAAATTGTGTAACATTGAATTCAAAGTTGTCGGATGGTTGGGATAAGATATCACATGTTTGTGTTGGTTTGCATTTAAAAGATGATATAGATGTGTAAGTCGGTTATAAAATCAAATATCACAGATCTCGAGATATAGAGATTCGTTTACATGTGATAAACTTTTAGAGGTCAAAATAGAAGTGCTTCGATATTGAGATAGTGGTGTGCATGTGATAAATTGATTGTAATCATATCATTCACGTGATCAGTATTATTGTTTTTGAATTTTAAAAGGCATGTGATGTTATATAAAGGGTTTGTCAATTAAGTGGGATTTTGGTCAAATGGAATTGTTTTGGCATTAAGTGTTGTCAGGTTTGGAGTTCAGTCGGTTCGCACGTTTCGATTAGTTGTTTTGTCAGTCAAGTTGCGTATTAAAGTCATTAATTCGCTTGAGAATTCGTACGGTTCGGAGTTCAAAGGTGTCATAAAGTCAATTTTGTATCAAAGGTTCATCAGGTTAATTGAATTTGATCCGGGTCATTCAGTCAGTTGATCGTTCAGTCTACATAGAAAATCATCAGTTCGAGTACCAGTTTCTTTCAGATAATTGATAAAAGTTTAAAACTGATTGTGTGTTTGTTTGTTGTTGTCAGGTAATTGTCAGGTATTTTACAAGGTGATACAGCTCATTTGAAAATTCGAAACATGGAGAACGAGTTCTACAATGCTTTTGCTAGTCCAGTTACAATCACTCAGAGTGCTTTGCATGAAAATGAAACCGGGACGTCTCAGAAACCACCCAAACTCATGGATATTGATGATTACAATGGATGGTCTGAACGGTTTGGAAATTGGGTTGAAGCTTATCATTTGGATGCTTGGGAACACACTAAAGAACCATATGTTAGACCCACAACGAATGGTATTCAGCAAACAATTCAAGAAATGAGTACGGAAGATAAAAAGAAATATCGAGATGAGAAATTGATGGTGAGTCTGCTTCAGCAAGCGATAAAAGAAGACATCTTGATACTGCTACAACATGATGGAACTGCTTTTTCGATCTGGACTGAATTGGAAGCGAAGTTTGTAGGAAGTGATGATATGCTTAAAAACAAAAAGTCGCTCATGAAGAAAGAATTCGATTTATTCCGTGGTTTGAGATCTGAAAACACCAAGCAAATAATTGATAGATATTGTAACTTGGTGAGAAATATAAAAAAACTTGGAATTAAGAAAGATACTGATGAATTGATTGAAAAACTTGCAGATGCGCTACCTCATGAAACTTAGGGAACATTTCTGATGATGCTGAGATCCAACAGAAAGGATTATAAAAATTTAACACTGGGAGATTTCATCAAACACCTGGAAGCTCAAGAGATGGAGCAGAGAAAGATTGCCAGGATGAAGAATTACGATGGAGAACAAGATATCAGCTTGTATTACAAAGGTGGTGTCAACGAAAAGTCAAATTTTTCTCCAAAAGTCGAAACTGCTTACAGTGCAAAAGATTCTTCTGAAAAGAAATCATCCCAAGGATCAAGTAGCACAAGATTTTCATCATTCGATCCAAACATTTCTGCAACAAAGAATGGAAGAAAACTTCAATGCAATATTGTGTTAAATCTTGAAAGTGATCAAGATTATTCTGAAGAAGTTGCCAAAAATCAAATGTCTTTGTTGGGAATGGTATTAGAGTCTTATAGTAGTTTTGTGGCCGGAAAGATCGGTAATCCAATGCTCACGAAAGAGGATTACGATCAAATCGATGCTGAGGAAATGGAATTGATGGATATTAAATGGTGCATGGCCAGTGTGTTGAGAAGAGCCGAAAAATTTAAACAAATTACAGGCCGAGATGATTTTCTTAATGCTCATGTTTCAACTTTAGGCTTTGATAAATCTAAAGTTACATGTTTTCGTTGCAGGGAAAAGGGGCATTTCAAGAGGGAATGCAAGAATCGTGAAGCTACTGGAACCCAGAATCCTTTTGGAAACAACGATTATCACAAAAAGGTGATTTATCATCAAATCACACCACCAGCACTGCATCAAGCACAAACTGCACATGGAATGATGGAGATTAAAGATTCAAAGAAAACTTGTCTGGGAAAGGATGGTGGATTCAGTTGGGATAAATATGTTCCAACAAACAGCAAAGTGTGTTTGGCAGAACAAGATGATGAAAAACTGGCTGAAGGTTTCAATTGGGACAATTTTTGCCCAGATCAAGAATTTATGGCCAAAGAGATGTCCAAAGACACTTCAAATGCTAAAGCTTTCATTGCAAATGCTTATGATTTGAAATGTGCTGAAAGGTGCAGAAAAGTCATGGAAGCTGCTGAAGCAAGAAGAAGAAAGCTTGAAGAAGAGGAAGAAGAGGAAGAGAGATTAAAAGCTGAAGCCAAAGCTGAGAAAAAGAGAAGAGCTGAATTTTTACAATCAAACCGAATAATCAAAGAGGTTCCTGAATTTGAAGTCAAAGTTGATGCAGAATCTGTCAAAGTTCCTGAAAAGTGCATGAACTGTGATTCTTTAATCAAGCAGAACAATGAGTTGCTGCATAATATAAACAGATTAAAAGAGTCCTATGATACAATGAACAGAGAAATCAACAAGTATACTGATTCAAACGGTGAACAAGTTGTGGCAATGAATACGCTAAAGATAGCATATCTGAGACAGCTGGATGATGTCAACTTTCACATAAAGAAATGTGCTGATCTTGAGTTGAAGTTAGCAACACAAAAGATAGAAACTGAGAGAGTCAACAAGTTATTTGAAAGTTACTCATGTTCTACTTTTGTTGTTGACAGGATTTATCCAGTTGTGGAGAATTTGAAGACGTTTGAAGATGTGAAAACGTCCGAAGAAAAGAAATATGTGACAAAAGATGAAGATAAAGTGAAGATTTCTGGTAAGAAACCAAGTGTGGTTTACAACAAATGTCCGCCCCCGGTCGAAAATGGATTTTTACCTCGAAATCCAAATTCCGAAAGAGTCGAAAAGGCAATAAACTTACAATGGGAGTCTGGGCAGTCAGATAACTTGCCAGAAAATATTGATGTCACGTACACGTCATCTGATACTGATCATGAGTCAAAGTTGATAAAAAGTGTGGTCGATCAGGTGTTAGATAAAGATGACTGTGAGGAGTCAAAACCGGAGTCCAAATCCAAGTCAAAATCTGAGTCCGATGCGTCAAAGTCAACAGTCAAAAAGAACAAACGGATTTATGATAAAGAGTTTTTGCTATCGAAATCTAATTTGAATGATGAATCAGTCAAAGTAGCATATACTTTGAAAGATTCTGACAAATTATATTCTGATGAGAGTTTTCCAATAAGAAGTGTCAGATTTGAAATGATTCAAAAGGTTTTCAAAATCACAGAAATTAATATTTCTGAAATAAAAGATTTAAATCTTTCTGGAAAACCTAAACAATATACTTCAAGAGAACAACAAAGAATTAACAAGAAAATGGGTTACAATTGTGGTTATAGTTTCCGAAAGAAACCAAACCATAATCGTAATTTCAAAAAGAATGGTCTAGGTTTTATATCACCGAAAAACTATAAAAATGAGAAAACTTATAAACCAAAAACTGCTTTTGTTTCAGGAAATTTTTTAGATGCTGAGAAAGAACAAGCATTCAGAAAGCAGACAAATCAGGAATTCCTTGCCAAGAAGCAAGAAGAGTTGAAGAAAAATGCTGTTCCAAAGAAGATAGAAACCAGAACCTGTTTTCAGTGCAAGATTGCTGGTCATGTTGCTAGGAATTGTCCGAAAACATTCAAACCAAAACAGGAAGTATCTGGTAAATTGAAAGAGAAAGTTGTGGAGAAAACTGAACTTACAACCAAACCATTTACGGCTTTGAAAATTCAACCTTTGAGAAGGGAGAATGTTCAAAGAGTGTTTTGAAAGGAAAAAAAATGTAAAAAATAAAAAATGGGTTGTGAAAGGTTCAGGTAATAATTCTGGTGATGAATCTGATTCCACAAAATCAGAGGAGCCACGTGTTGAGAAAAAGGTTGAAAAATCAGTTCCAACTATGAACGATGAAAATTTTCCACCGTTGTGTGCTGAAAATTTTATGAAGAAAGTTGGAAAAGTTGAAATATCAAATGAATTTTATTCTGATAAGAAGAAATTTGATTTTGATAAGGCTTTCAATGGAACTGTGAAACATATTTTTGGCAAAATGGTCAATGGTAAGGCCAAAAGTGTCAAAGAATTTTATGCTTCTAAAAGACGTGTTCACAAGTCTGTTGAAAGAAAAGATGAAGAAGAAAATGTTGTTACACCCAAGGAAGGTCAGGCTTGGGTGGATATATTTTTCAAAGAATAAAAACCTGACTTGCCGGAGATCCCAAGTTGGTAATCGTGGATCATGAATCGGCATCATTCTTTATCATGTTTGTATAATGTGTTTTTGAGAAGTTTTGCAGGACTTGCCGGAACTCCCAGGTTTGTAAGCGAGGAGTATGAATCGGCACCTTGAGAATTCAACCTACATATGGTAAATTGGTTGAAAAGCAGGTTTGAGTTGTATGATTGTGAGTTTTACAAGTGGTTCAGAATTTGGATCAGATTGATCTTACAAGTGGTAAATCAGGGACATTAAGTTGTATCTGATTTTCTACAAGTGGTTGAAAAACAATGTGATGAACCAATCCCCTAACCTAAAAATGGTTAAAATCAATCAACAAAACTTATTTTCCGGAAAAACCATTTTGATTAAAACAAACTTGAGTGTTTTGAAATCATAATGGGAAAATAGTTTGTTGTGAGGGGGAGTTCTGATTGTTTATGCCAAGTGGATGGCGAATTGAAGTGATTCGATATCAGTTGTCATGTTACTTGTACAGTTTGTTTTCAAATTTCCTAAAATGTGTTTGCATTTTAGGGGGAGTAAGAATTTTCAGAAAATCCAAAAACATTTGAAAATTTGAAAAAGCCAAAAACATGATAAAATGAAAAATGAGTTTTGTTGCATAAAAGAGGAAATGATAGTACATCAGTGGACGATCACAACATGCTAAAGATTTGGTAAGATAAAAAAGTGATAAACGGTCTCACTGATGATGTGTCAGTAGGTTTTTACACATTTAGTAGATTGTGATGAGATATAAACCTAAATTTCAAACTTGCTTGTTCTGTGGGTTAACACAAACTTGGATATATAGGTAACCCCTGAAATCTTGTTTGAAAGGTCCCTTATTCTGAGATATTAGGTCTTTATGCTCAGTGATATCTGGGGTATTATCCCGGGACTTCTGCTGAAAGAAATTTCTGACCTAGTCCCCGGATAATGCTTTCTGCAAATGCTTGAAACATAGCATCGCCCTCAGCAAGCTGATGAAACAATAAAATTGATAGTCGCTGCTGTTGTAATGCAAAAGATCCTCTAAAGGGGACACACCAAAAGTCGAAGCCGTCATCTCTCTGTGTATCGAAAGATCGACCTGAGCTCTCACGGCCCTCGCACTATAATTTATTCCCCTGACAGATATCATCTGTGGTATACTCACCTGTAAGACTGAATATTGGGATCTGGATACGGGAGTATATTCAAGTAGTGGGACACACGAATAAGTTCAAGAGCTTAAAACATTAACCTCGTATCTCGGATCAATTGAACTTTGTGTGAAAATTTAAGTGGATCAATATACTGACAATCTAGGTGAATTGTTTAGAACTTAAAATGAAATGAAGCTTAACGGTGTTGGTGATTTGTCTCAAAAACTGATATGATCCTCTTGCACGAACTCACAAAAATATTGTTTGTAAATATTTCATTTCTGTTTTTTTTTCTTGATTCTACAAGTAGTGTCAGTTATTTTCTTTCAGAAAATCCAAAAAGATTTTTGTGTGTTTTAGCATAAAAGTTTGAAAAATTCAAAAAGATTTTCGACGACTGATGTTGAAAAGCTGATTTTCAAAATTCAGAGTGCTAAACATGATGAACAAATGGTTTGGGTGAAAGTGTTTGAAGATTGTTGAAATGAAATGAGAAAAGTTTTTGCAATATAATACGTTATTCCTGCAAGTGGTAAATTAGATTTGAAAATCTTATCCACAAATGGTTATCAGAAAATTTATTTTTGGGTAGAGTTTTTGCAGGTTGGCCAGATTTCGATCCAGAGCAGGATGAAAGCCAGGTTATGTTCTTGTGAATTCCAGACTACGATCCCAGCAGATTGAGAGGGGGAGTCTGAAGACACCATAATATTCAACATTTGAGAGAGAGAAGTTTGTTGATGATGGAGATAAAGAATGAGGATTCTTGCAATGACAAATACTTCAGAGGAAGATTGAAAACTGATAAAGACTGAAGATGCAAAGACTCGACACTTAAGACTCGTCAACATCTGAGGGGGAGTCTGTTGGTGCACACATCTTTCGTCTTCGTCTTATGTCAAGTCTCAGTCTCGTTGCGGATTTGCAAGAGTGTGATGTCATCATCTTTGATGATGACATCATAATGGTGAGGTCATCATGACATCATTACATATGAGACAAAGTTAGACTATGACATGAAATCAGGAAATATGTGTCATGGAGGTGATTTCGGTTATATATGTCTTAGATCAGGTTCGCTCATGTGACATGTCAGATTCGCTTTTGTGTCAATTGTCTAGGTCCGCTTTTATGTCATTTAGTCAGGTTCGCTCATCAGGTTCGCTTTTATGGACCTGATCGCCTATATATAGTTGTAAAAGCGAATCACACATAGAGTTGTAGGTGATTGTCTTCCGGTGAGCCACGAAGTGCTGCCGAAGTGTTGTAAGGTCTGTAATCGATTGCATATCAATATAAACAATAGTTAAAGGTGAATACGCGCTGAATTACGCCGAAACACTTGTTTCCGCCTCTTGTTTTGGTGAAAAACTCTTCTAACCGACTCGTTCGGATCCGAAATCGATCCTACAGAACGTACCATTAACCACGTTGTTGTCAGCTTGGGCTTGGCGCACGTTGATGTTGAAAGTTCGGGCACGTGCTGCTTGTTGTTGTTGTTGCTGGTGTTGCTGGTGCTGTGGCTGCTGCTGCTGGGGCTCTTGTTTCATGACCTTGTTTGGGCACATGTTGGCGAAATGGTTCGGGTCGCCACATGCGAAGCAGGCTCTGGCATTGACCGCGGGTGCCGGAGGAGCTTGTTGACCCTATGGGGCAGTGAGTAGAGCTTGATGAGCAGGAGCTTGTTGAGCACGGCAGTTGGTTGTGAAGTGGCCGTACATATTGCAACGAGCACAGAAACGGCAAGCAATGGCAGTCGGGTGGTGGTAGGTACAGGTAGGGCAAAGCGGATGTGGCCCAGTGTATGCACGCTTAGCAAGAGGTGCATTGGCCACAGGCGCCGCCACTTGACGCTGTTGAGCTGGTACAGCTTGAACCGGTGCAGTAGTGATCGCACAGTTCTTGTTGCTGGAGCTGTTCTTCCTCTTGTTGCTCGATGTGGTGGGTTCAGTAGTTGGTGCGGTGGTGGCTTAATGCAGATGCTTCGAAGTCTTATCCCAGACCCCAGCCTTAACCCGCTTGTCATTGATCTCAGCGGCTAGCAGATAGGTTTCCTCGATCGTCTTAGTCTTAGCCGCTTGCACGAAATCAGCAACGCAGTCGGGCAGGGCCCAGATGTACTTCTTGATCGCCATGTCTGAAGTCTTGACTTGGTCAGGACAGATAATGCTAAGCTGCTTGAAACGAGCAGTGAGACCAGCATTGTCTCCATCCTTTTGCTGTATGTGCCAAAATTCATCTTCCAGCTTTTGACGTTCATGAGGAGGGCAAAATTCTTCCAGCATGACTTCTTTGAGCTAGTCCCACGACAGATCGTAGGCTGCATCGTTCCCTCGCTTGTTCCTCTCGGCCGTCCACCAGTCTAGTGCACGGGACTGGAAAACGCCGGTAGCATTCAGAGTACGGAGGTCATCAGGGTAACCGCTCTGTCGCAGAGTAACCTCAATGGAGTCAAACCATTAGAATAATGCAGTAGGACCTCCTTCGCCAGTGAATTCTTTTGGCCCACAAGATTTGAACTGCTTGAAATTGAAGGGTGCTTTGGCGATAACTTTAGGAGCTTCGGTTCTCGACTCCTCAGACAATTTTTCGTAGACATCACTTATGGCCTTGGCTACTTGTTTAGCGATGATAGCAGCAAGACGTCTGTCTCTCTTTTCTTGACGAGAAAGTGGTGTTTGGCGGGATCCAGATGACATTGTCTGCAACAGACATCGCCACAGGACTCAACACAGCGTATTCGAATCTCACCTCACACGTCTATTACTTACTAAAGCTCAGGAACACAGTCATGTAATCACGTATACACATAAGCACATAAACACATAAAGCACAGAGCCACATAAGCACGGATTCACATAAACACGTAAGCACGTAGAGCACAGGAACACGTACACATTTAATCACTAGAGGCACATGGGAGCATTTAGGGACACATAGAGCATTCTGACTGCCTCAGAACACATGATTCTATCATTTAAAGTCTGCGATTCCTCGAAAGTAGCGTTCGCGTTTATCATTTCGAGCAGCGTAGTATAATCGTATATCGTAGCATAAAGTCATCTATAATTCAGCGATTTGTTAACGTCTTGAGATAGAAATGCAGTGCGAGTCGTGTGTGTCGATCGAGATGAAAGCAAGAATCGATTAAACTTCCAAATTTAAACACATAAACGGTTAAATGCACCTATAAACACATAAAAATCGACGAATCATCAGAGTCAGCAGTTGCGGACTCAGAATCAAAGCACTTAAAAATCGAGGGATAGATTGTCTGCGGCTAGTAGACTTCGACTAACCAAAGTGGTTCAACTATTCACAAGGACTTTTTGTGCACGTTTGACCTTCAGGACTACGCCTTTGCCAAGATTCTTGGGCAGTTGGCACGCATCCCGTTAGTCATATTGTGACTTCAGGTCGTTGGAGTCCGTTGAAACTTTGGTGAGAGTTTGTAAAATAGGCGGAACTAGTTGTCAAGGTTAGGGTTTCACCCCTGGCTTAACAACTTCGTTCCTGTTTTTGATAAAATAGAGGAGATTATTCATCAAAATACGGATTTCACTCCTGATTTGGTATAATTCTCCCCGGTTGTAAGTAAAATGCGGGTCGATCAAGCAATTTTAGTCAAGAGTTCGCGGTTTTCACACCTAATCTTGACTTAAATCGCTTATTCTTAGTTGAAAATTCGAGTGCAGTGATAGTGTAGCATAGGCGAGAATAGCGAGAAGTAAGCTCGTACATAATCCCTACCGGATATGTACAAGTCGGTCTGTTGGTTCTTAACTATAGTCTAGGTCTCTAAGACTTCGACCCGGACAAGGTCGAGTCTTGCCTAATTCCCTATAGTTATGGCTCTGATACCAATCTGTCACACCCCAACCGATGGCGGAAACATCGGGGCATGGCATTGAGCGAAACAAATTGTCCAGAAGTTTCCATAACAATTATCATAACTATTCAATTTAAAGTAACATGTCCCATACCATGTCTCAAACAGTTAAACAAGTTATTACAGATAACAAACTAGGCAAATAATTATGTTCTGACAACTCAGATTTAAATATAGCAATTGTTTATCTGCTTCTAGAGACCCTAGACTCAATAAGTACAGATAACTATTTGTTGGCCTCCAGAGCCTTATTCTAGCTTCATCTTCCTAACATGTGTGCATCCAAAGCACCTGTCACATACGTTAAAATAAAGTCAATACATATAATGTAAAGGTGAGCATACAAGTTTGATAATAGCATATAGAGTTCGAATTCGTTTACGCATAACCAGCACGTACACATAGAGAAATGAAGCACGTTAGTTGTCGACATAGATCCATCGATACCAATGACTGCGGGTTGACTGCCAAATGTAGTTCGCAATACATGATTACCACCGTAATCTATGCAAGTAATTGTCCTTAACAACCCCCGTGTGAACGGGTGCTGATTCCAAACTATAGTACTATCGTTGCTAAGGCAGGTAGACAACATTCCATGTGTAAACATAACAAACAAGCATTCATAAGCCACGTATAACATGCATTAACGGTTAGCGTTTAAATAGTATTGAGTAGTGTGTTCGATGTGATTTGAATAGTTGTAACGTATGTAACACCCAAAAGTGCTTAAAGCAAAAAGGGATCGAGTATACTCACAGCGGTTGATGGATTGAAGGGAGCGCTTAGCGAGTAAGGTTAGCCTGAATAGATTCGATAGCATAACGATAAGTGACACGTAAAACGATACAAAGTGTGAGTGGGTCGGATAGTAGTTCGATCGGATGGTAATCCGAGCGGACAACAATCCGTGCGGACAACAATCCGTTCGGATGGTCATCCGGTCGGATAGCTTATCCGATCGGATGACTATTCGAGTGGATTGTTTCTTCCTATAAGGAAAGATGTGTTTGTGTATGATGGCTTGACTTTTGAAGTTTTCGTTGTAGTATTTTAAAAACATTGAAGTATCTCTATCCTTCAAGTCGGTCGAACGGATGGTCAGTCGTGCGGATGACAACCCTTTCGGATGGTCATCCGGTCGGACGGTGGTCCGGTCGGACGGCAACTTAGGGATGGGGTTACTTAGTGAAAGCAAGTTCAAAGCGGAAGTGTCACTCGATCGGATGCCCATCCGATCGGGTGGCAACCCTGTTAATGAACATGTTGAAAATTGTTTAAGTCTTTAAAGTCTTAGTATCTCATGATCCGAAGAGTAATCCAATCAGATGGTCGTCCGATCGGATAGCAATTCGTTCAGTACTCAAACTTTAGATAAGGTCGATTAAGTGTGGGACCCAATGTGTAATCCGTTCGGATGACAACCCGTTCGGATGAACTATCTGTTCGGATGACAATCCGATCGGATATCATTCCGTTCAGGTTGTCCCGTTCGTCTTACACTTGCTTATTTTGTTTGTTTGTCGTTTTATCGAGACGTGTTGACAACGTGTTAAGCAACTGAACCTCGTTTTGGCCCAAGTGACCAAACCGACCAGGAATCACCCTAGTTCGGCCGGTTACCGGCTCAAGACGGTTGTTCTTGTTTATCCCGAAATCGGTGGCCTCGTGTGTAGAATTCAGATCTTGGACTAGTACAACACTATTAGTGAGTAGGAGACTAGAACAAAGTCCGATTCTATCGGTTTTGAGTGCATTGAGTGTAAAAGAGTTGAAAGAAAGTTAGAAACCATCTTTCAATCCTTTTTCACCCCGTTTCTGTTGAGATCTCTACAAGATCTTCGTGTGTTTGTGTGGAAATCGGTTAGATCTAGGTTGTTCTTGGTGGATTGAAGTCAAAACATGAAGTTCTTCAAGAACACATGATGATGTCATCCTAGAACACCCGAAATCTAGTGATTTCACGGTTAAAAGTTAAGATTTAAAAGATAGAAAGGTGTAGGAGTGCGTGTAGATCAAGAACGTACAAGATTTAGGACGAGATCCTACCTGGATTGAGAGAAATTGAAGAAAATATGAGGAGAGCGTGCGGTTCGGACAGAAGTTTCCAAAAGTAGAAAGAATGACAATGACATGGGTATTTATAGGATTCCAAAAAAGGGAAAGGGTTACCCGATCGGATGACACACCGCCCGGATGGCAATCCGGTCCGATGACATCTTGGTCAGATGACACCTGACCCGATGGCACCTGGGTGGAGTGTTTGGCGCGACGATTTTTAGCGTTTCGATTTCGATTGCGAGCGGTACGACACGATAGGGTTTCCTAGTTAAATTACTTTCAGTCCCAACTACTTCATATCTCGCGCTATCTCTTCTCCACTAATTATCATAGTTCGATTGTGATTCGATTTCGAGTTTCGATGTCGAATTTCGATTGATTTCCACAACACAACATAAATAAACACGCACAAGTAACACATAAGGAACACACACACGTATAACAACTAAAATACATAAGTCGGGTTGCGGTTCGTATCACAGTTCGATGTCGATTTGATTATCATAGCTTGATTATTGATTAGTTAACTTTATCACATTGTTACTTCCTATAGTTCACAGTCGTAAGTCGATTGAATGACACGTCGATTACTTGTAATTAACAACACTTACTCCACATAATACAATTAAAATAAAGAAAATACGATAAGTCAAATTCGTATAATCGGTCGTTGACTTCGACCTTGACTTTGACTTATGAAAACATGGGGGTGTTACATGGATCGAAGGGGTGGATCTTGATGGTGATGTTGGAGACAATGGAGTGAGTGGTGATGGTGGGTCAGGCGATGGTGGAGATGGTGGGTGGTCGGCGGCAGGTGAGGGTGGGAGCTGGTGGTGGTCGGCGGCAGGTGAGGGTGGAAGGTGGTGGCGGCAGGTGATTGGCTATGTTTTATTTGTTTTCTAAAAATCATTTATAAATTAGGATGTGAAAAGACAATGCTACCCTCATGTGCCTTGCACATGACCAAATTTAACCAAAAAATCTAACTGGGTTTGCCATAAAGGACGTAACGTGCAATATTTGCAAACATTAAGGACAAAACTCATCAATTTTAAAGGTAAAGGACAGCGCCTGAAATTTGGGACAAACATGAAGGACAAAACTTGTAATTTACTCAAAACATAATCTCATTAAGGGTGAGAGGGGCACTCCTCTAAGAGGGGAGTGACCTCTCTTACACACACCCAATCAACACGCGCCATGTCAACTCCCCCCTTAACTCCCCCACACCCTCAATTTGATGGCGGCACTCCTCTCTTGGCGACTTGGTTTTATTTTTTTATATAAATATTTTTATAAAATTAAAACATAATTTAAATAAATTAAAACTAAATAAAAATAAAAAATAGAACATTTCATTTAATTAAAAACAAGTTTGAGGGGTATTTTTAAAAATAATAAAAAAAATTTAAGTGTTTTTTTAAATTAAAAATCACAAGGAAAAAAAAAAACTCAAAATCACAAGGAAAATCTTCTTCTTCTTCTTTTCTTCTGCACTTTGTTCTTCAAAAATCACAAGGAAAAACTCAAAAATCACAAGGAAAAAAAAAAAAAAAAACTAAAAAAAAATGGCATCTCTCATCGGTGAACACCCACCGCTCCCCACTCCCCGCTTAGCCTTCCCGAGGGGTCGGCGACGGTGTTCCCGAGCGGGGAAACCACTAACCGAACCCCTCCCCGCAAAGCGCCCCGTTCACCCTAATAATCAACTTCTAACACTAAATAGTTGTGTATCTACTTTTATAAAGCAGTGTTTCGCAGATAAATTCTAAAAACCTTAACTAATCACCTAAATTATACATGTTTAATCACGGTTAAACAATAATCAAGTAATAAGTGATCATATAGCAAGCATTGAATGATATTAAGTTAATGAAGACATAAAAAAAAGGGTAAATTACACTTTTTCGTCCTTTATGTTTGTATCGAATTGTAATAGATACCCTTTAACTTCAATAATTATAGTTACAATCCTTTATTTGTAAACCCATTACACTATACGTCCGTCGGCCCTAACCTGGTTAAACTTTTAAGTTAAATATAACATGTGTGATATATATCATCATCATCATCATCATCATACTCAGTAAATCCCACCAATAGCAAAGCTAAGGTAGGGTCTGAGGAGGGTAGACGTAGGCAGCCTTACCTCTACCCCGTAGGAACAGAGAGGCTGCTTCCAGTGAGACCCCCGGCTCGATTGTAGTTTTGTATCAAGCCTTGGACCTAAGACACATAACACTCAAACAATCGGGACAGAGACTGATTGGTGCATGTACCCCATGTCTTTCAGCTATCAACGTCACCACATGATGCATGATTAACCATCCGCCGCTTTTAACGTTATTTTCACGAAATTAGTAAAATAACGTTAAAGTTAGTATCATTTCACTTTTGCCCTCCGAGCGCCCACACATATATATATATATTATATGTGCACACCGCAAGCGGGGCATAACATGTGTGATATATATAAAAAACATAAACCTAATCTCTTTTATCTCAGTTATCTCTTCAACCAAATCCCCACCCCTACCACCTCTGTGAAAGCCACCAACACCACCAAATCTGCCGCGGCAACACCAAACCCCACCCCCACAACCACTGTGACGGCAACCACCAAATCCCTCACAGCAACCACCAAATCCCTCCCCCATTCGAAATCCGTTTGAACAACAATCGGAGCTCTAGACATAGCAGGAGCCGACAGTCGCCTACTGAGGGTCACCGTCATCTCACACTCACCCACCACCTCCATCTGAACCCCAACAACTTCGCAAAAAAAAGTCATCAGATCTGAAAAGCGTAGATGTCGGATTCTTCGCAGATCTGAAACCAGATAGTGGTCTCCGACTAAACACCACCGACGGTGGTTCTTCCCTGATCTGAAACGCGGTGGTGGTTAGGTTTGGGTGTTTAAAGGCAGCGTCAGTAATGGCATTTGGTAGTGTGTAAGTTCAAAATCATGTTCTTCTTCAGTCAAAATCATGTTAAAGGGGCCGAAGGATTCTGAAAAGAATGGATGGGTCTTATGATCTTATACCCAATTAATGATTTCGACTAATGTTCAAAATCATCGAGAACAAGACTTTGACTAAATTTATGAAAAGAACATGAATATGGATTTATATATAACCCACAGATTCAATAGATAACAAGTATTTGAATTTCCTTTTATAAAAAAATGTTTTAAAGTATGCAAAATCAAAAAATTCAAGCGGTCAAATGGAGAGGTGTTGAAAGTGGTGGGTGGTAGATGGTGGTGGCTGGTGGTGTTTGAGAGAGAAAGTAGTGAGGAGGAGAGAGAACATGATTACTAATGTTTGATTATATTTTAAATATTTTAGTAAAATTACTAACCTACCCTCGTGTGCAAGGCACATGTTATATTTAACTGAAATTTTTAACTAGGTTAGGGTCAAAGGACGTAGAATGTAATGAGTTTTACAAATAAAGGATTGTGACTGTAATTATTGAAGTTAAAGGGTATCCTTTGTAATTCGATACAAACATAAAGGACGAAAAATGTAATTTACCCAAAAGAAAGAGAACATTATGAAGAAAACGAACGGCGAGAGAGTCGGTAATGAACAGTTGATTGCGTGGGATGAGACGGTTTAAGACGACGGCCGGCAGCGGTGGTGAAGAGTTAGACGGTTGGCGCACGACGGTGGCCGGTGGTGGAGATTTACACGGTGACTGCACGACGGCAAGAGGAGGGGTTTTACTTGAGAATCGGATTTGAATAGTATTTTTTTTATTTGAATAGTTTATTGCTGGATTTAAGTAGAAACTAGTAATATGACCCACGGGCGATGCACCGCGGGCTCGTTGCAAACATCGAATTAATTAGTCCAAACGTAATCTGATGCGTTAACCAAGTGAAAACGTGTGTTTCGACGTATCTGATCTAACTCAATGTAACTTATAAAAGCATTGCAATTAGTTAAAAAAAAAATAAAGTACATCGAATTTATATCGTACAAAAAGAAACGGAATCGAGAATGGTTGGTTCGTTTAGCGGGGTTCCACCTAACCACTACATCACCCATACCTTCGCACCAAGACCTAACGACGACAAAAGGTTAAGTAACTCGAATTCATACCGTTGAATGAGAACGTATTATACCTGTCTAAAATATTTATTAACCAACGCTTGTGCTGTCTAAAATATTTATTAACTAACACTTGTGTGGTATTTATTTTATAATTAAGATTATATAAAAAAACATCACAATTAATCTTATCGTTTATTACATATTATATAAACCTTTGGCCATTCTATTCTATAGATATAATAAAAGAACTTTTTCTTATATATCCATTATTTATGTCAAAACATTCCGTAAAGAAAATAAAACATATAAACAACCCAAGGGACTAACGCAAACCAAAAAGAAAGTAAGTGACTAAAAATGTAAATATCAAAACATTTTATAAAGAAGAAAAGGATATATTCAATGCATAGGAACTAAGGCAAACTAATAAAAAAGAGAAAAATGCTCGGATAGTCCCCGTGGTTTGTTTATTTTTTACCTTTAGTCCCTAACTTTCTAAAATTACAGCTATAGTCCTCAACTTTTGCATTTTCGTTCCCGGATAATCCCTGGTGCGGATGAAGGTTAGTTTTTTATGTTAAGTGGATGTGAAATTACAAAATTACCCTTACTATTAAAAATCAAAATAAAATATTAAAAAAATTAATTTATTATTTTAAAAAAAGTGAACCTCACCTTTTTCTTATCCCAACCCCACCCCCCACCCCCTTTCCTCTTTCTTTGTCACTGAAACAATCAAACCACCACCATACTTCACCTCCACCACCACAATAAACCCTCCGCACCTCCGCCATAAAATCGCCGCTGTCACCTCCTCGACAAACCCCCGTCGCCTCCCAGTTTTTGTCTCGGATAGAATTCTATACATTTCGGACTGTTTTTGATTTGTTTCAGTTGAGTTTTTGATCTTTTTGAACATTTCAGACTGATTAAAGATTGTTTCAAAGGTTAAAAACTGACTTAAACCTTTGAATTCTGTTCAATATGTGGTTATACGAAACAATTCGACGTGTTCTTTGATTGTTCAAAATCTGCTTTTAAAAGTTGAATGGCTGAAATTTGTGATTGAAAGATTGTATTGTGTTGTTGTTTGTTCGAAACTAAGAAAAAATTGCAGGTTGTAAATTAATTTTTTTAATATTTTATTTTGATTTTTAATGGTAAGGGTAATTTTGTAATTTCACATCCATTTAACATAAAAAACTAACCTCCATCCGTACCAGGGACTATCCGAGAACGAAATTGCAAAAGTTGGGGACTATAACTGTAATTTTAGAAAGTTAGGGACTAAAGGTGAAAAATGGACAAACCACTAGGACTATCCGGGCATTTTTCTCAATAAAAAAATTAAAAGGATCAACATATAAAAAGTCTATAGTGGACCAAAAATGTAAAAATCACCGTCATTGTCTTTTAAGATTATATAGAATGTAATACGGATAAGTTTTTATTTAAACTAAAGTTATTGAAATTTTATCAACAAACTCAAAATTAAAGCTCATTATCTTCTGGTTCATTATTATCTTTTAAAGTGTAGCCTGAATCTCAATTTTGGTTGAATTATGGGTTTTACCATAGTAAACCTTCAGACGAGGAGTTTCTTCTGGAATGATGATGGGTTGGGGCACCAACGTCGTCTGCGTTCACAGGCATGTGTATGAAGTGTACGCGAAATCCACATCCATTTATTCCCTAAGATCAATGGCTCCAGCTCCGAACAACAAGAACACTAAAAATGCAAGAGCATTTGTTCTGACAGCAGATGAAGCCAAAATGATTCCGGACGTGATAGCCGGTACGTTTTTAGTTAATGATATTTTTGCTAAAGTATTATTTGACTCTGGTGCAAACCAAAATTTTATTAATACTTCGTTTTGCAAACTTCTTAATCAATCATTAACTAAACTTCCACAAGAATGTCTAGTAGAGACAGCTAATGGAGAAACTGTTAGGATTTCTGAAATCTTGTGGGGAGCAAGACTATAATTTTTAAATCAAAAATTTATTGCAAATCTTTACCCAATGAATCTGGCAGGATTCGATGTCGTTTTAGGAATGGATTGGTTAATAGCCAATAAAGCCAGTATTTTATGTGATCAAAAGTCAATTCAAGTAATTTCACCAAAGGGTGAAAAGATAACAATTAAAGGAGATAAACCATCTAGATCCACAAAATTCATCTCTGTGATGAAAACTGCAAGCTATATAAGAAAAGGATCATTAGTGTATTTGATTTCCATAATCACTAACACTAAAGGAAAAGAACTAAAAGACATTCCAGTAGGAGTGGAGGTATAAAGCTCCAATTGGTATCATTAATATGTTAGAATCTAAAATGAGAAAATTCCTTTGGGCCGGTTCAAGTGGAACAAATAGTATTCATTGGGTCGTGTGGGAGTGGGTCACGCTTCCTAAAAAGAAAGGGGGCTGGGATTTGTAACCTAAAAGATGTGAACGAAGCACTTTTGACGAAGTAGGAGTGGAGGTATAGAGTGGAGAAACAAAATTTATGGAAGAAAGTGGTGGAAGCCTGCCATTATAATGAAAGAAGTTGGAGTTTTTTACCCTTAATAACTCTTTAACGGGTTGTTGGACTAAAATTGCAAAGATGGAAATGAAAACAAAGGTAAATGGTAAATGCTTACAAAGTTTCATCAGAGGTAAGGTGGGGAACGGGAGTGATATACGTTTCTAGATCAACATTTGGATGGGCAACCAGGCTCTAAAGGATAGATGTCCCTATCTTTTCGGTATAGAGACGAAGAAAACATGTAAAGTGGATGAGATAATTTCTTCGGATCAAGATATAATCGGAGGTACATGGCAATGGAGTAGGAACCCAGAGTCAGAAGTCGAGATCCAGGAATGGCAAGAGTGTCAAATAGTTATGAGAGAGGTGTCACTATCAAACGAAATGGATTCATGGAAGTGGTCGGGTACCTTCTCGGTTAAATCAGTTAAGAGAATGAAAGAGGACGATAGAGGGGTAGGTGCTTTGAATGTTATGGATTGGTGCAAGTGGGTGCCTCTAAAATGCAACATAATGGCATGGAGAATGAAAGAAGACGATAGAGGGGTAGGTGCTTTGAATGTTATGGATTGGTGCAAGTGGGTGCATCTAAAATGCAACATAATGGCATGGAGGGCCAACCTCCATAGACTAGCAACTAGAGTTAATCTTAGGAGGAGAAACATGAACATCCCTTCGGTTATGTGCGAATATTGTGTTGAGCATGAGGAAACAACGGAATATTTAATTACGGCTTGCATATTTTCTAATCTGGTATGGATGGGCTTTAGTATTTGGTGTGATATCCCTTCGCTATACATATTATCGATTAAAGATCTTATGGAAGTGCACAGATTCTTAAATGTATGGAAAAAGCGAAAAGGATCATTCATGGTCTGGTTATAACCACGTATTGGTGCATATGGAAAGGAAGAAACAAGATGATTTTTCAAAATTTAAAACATAATCCGCAACGTTTTGGGAGAAGTCAAGTCGAGAAGTTTTGTCTGGTTAAAGAATAGGTCTTCTTTTAAGTCCCTTCGTTGGGAGGAGTTGTGTAAATCCCCTTTGTACATGTTGTAATTTCTTTTGCCTTTGCCCGTTTGGGTCGAGAGCGTGTTTGTATGTATTGCCTCTTACCCGTTCAGGTCGGTGGCGTGTGTTAACGGAATTTAATTTTCAAAAAAAAAAAAAGGAATTAGTGAAAGATTTGGAAAAAAGAAGTGGTGAAGTTTAATTTCAAAAAAATGGAATTAGTGAAAGAGTTGGAAAAAGAAGTGGAGGGGTTACAATTGTTTAAAGGTGCAAAGCGTGAAAAGAACGTAGGTAGAAATCAGATTTGGTTAGTGGAGGGACATTTTTCTAGTGTTTGCTAAGGAGAAACGTGTATTCTTATATATTTCATTAGGAAACTAAAGGGAGCCCAAGTTCTACAAGGTTAAAGAGTTTACCTCTACTATTTCTCCATGTTTAAGGCTCCTAAGAAAGTGGTGAACAATCTTGACAAGATCCTATGCGGAGATAAGGTTAATGATAAGAAGATGCATTGGGTCAGTTGGGACGTTGTTATTAAACCCAAAGCGATCAGTGGGTTGGGGGTGTGCAACTTCAGATTTCAAAACTTAGCCAACTAAGTGGTGGTGGAGAGTGTTTACAGAGGATCATGCGCTTTTGAGAAACGGGGTCTTGTCCATCCATAATATTACTTTTCCAGCCCCTAACAGGCTAGCTGAGTATACGAACAGGTGCGTTTGGACAGGCATTGCTAAAGTTGGAGCTGGGTTCAAGGCCTTGGGTGAATGGGTGTATGAGTTGGATAATCCATGTGTTTGTTACATGTGAATATTCTGCAGAAATACGGAAGAGAGTTTCATGGTGGTGTGACAGAGGATTCTACTCGGCCAACTAGGTGCAGGATTTGCACAACACGACCGCAGGATTTAGAGGGAATAAGGACTGTTTCAACCTCGGTTTTGCTATCATGTATGCCATGGTTTGATTTATATGGATGGCACGCAATGAAGCGGTCTTTAGAAACCTCAGGTGCTCGGTTGATGACACAATGGATCTTATTGTTTCTCAACTGTATTCTTGGGTTAGGAACAGAACCAAGCATCGGACGATTGACTGGAACAGGCGGAGCACGAGACCAAAGGATTGACTTTTGTAATGTTTACATTTGGCTATGTGTTTTCTTCTTTCAGTTGTTTTTTATTTCTTGTACTCGGTTTCCCAGTCCCGTGCTGGGTTTGTTAATATATCCATGCTTTCTTGCTGGCAAAAAAAAAAAAAAAAAAAAAAACAAACAAACAAACATGCAAGGTGTATTATCCAATACAAGTCTTACGTGTATTATCTGTATTAATATTCGTATGCCAACATTTAACATAATATTCTTTCAATATATATATATTTTCAACGTTACACAAATATCAAATTATGCTTGTACTTTTTGAATGATAATTTGCTCTTATATAATATGTTTAAATGACAAGTTTATTTTTTTGAAATGGGCCACAGACCTAGTTAACCACATTTCATGGCAATAAACACGTTTACTCAGGTTGTATGCTTCATTTTATGTCACGTGCTTATACTTGATAATTTCATGACCATGTAATATTAATTTGGCTTATACTTAAAAACCTCAAACAAAAACCAAAAGTAATGGTACCTTCATAAGAAAGAACAGTGCATACACATTATCCCAATCCAAGTTCATGGGCCAAAATTTTCAAAAGCATCCGCTTGGTAGTTTGCATATATTATAATTGATGGATTACTACTTTTAGACATGATATATTTGATGACCTTAGTCTCTCAATGCAAGTTTCGACTTGGTAAGTTTGCATATTTCGTTGAGCTCCTCTTCTTTGTCCTCCAAGTCTTCAATTTCAGCATACGGGTGTTCATCAAGCCACTCGATTGCTTGCTCAATCTGTCCGTCTATGTCTTCCAAGTCTTTTACACCAAGCCCTGTCTCCCTAAGCTTCATTCGAAATTTGTAATCTTTTATCTTGGATCTGGCTTTATAAACACAGTCGGTTAAAGCTTTATGGGCCTCCACCTTCTTCAAGTGTGCTTCATCCTCCAACTTATATCGTTCAGCATCTTCAATCATCTTCTCAATCTCTGCTTTTGTCACACCACCATTGCTAGTTATCTTTATAGCATTGCTTCTTCCACTAGTTATTTCTCTGGCAGAGACATGTAGAATCCCATTGGCATCTATCTCAAAGCATACGGTTGCCTTAACTACACCCCGCGGAGCAAGGGGAATGTCTGGCAACGAAAACTTTGACAAAAGATAATTTTCTGAAGACTTGGATCTCTCACCTTGATACACCCAAAGATTCATACAACGTTGATTGTCACGAGCGGTATAAAATGTGTCTTCCTTCTTGGTTGGTATAGGTGAGTTTCTTGGAATTAAAACAGACATAACATCTTTATCACACCCCACGCCGAGAGACAAAGGAGTGACATCAATTAGCTCTAAAGCCTGCACGGCTTCATCACCCATGCCACTTAAGTTTGCAGCTAGAATCCCAGCACCATACGCAACAGCTTCATCAGGATTGATTCGTTGGTAAAGTACTTTTCCATTAAAAAACTCCTGCAATAGCTCTTGTATCTTAGGTATCCGGGTCGACCCACCAACAAGAACCACTTCATCAATGCTATTCGTACTCATTTCCACATCTCTTAGACAAGTTTCCACGGTATCCATGCACTTGTTGAACAACTCCATGTTCACCTCTTCAAACTTAGCCCTAGTAAACTTTGCAGAAAAATCAATTCCATTAAACAAGCAATCAATGTCGATTGTTGTCAGAATAGCCGTTGAAATAGTTCTCTTAGCCCTCTCACAATGAACCCTCAACCTACCCAAAGCTTTTAAGTTCCGACTAATGTCAACTTTGTGTTTTCTTTTGAATTCATTGACAAAATAACTCACCATTCTATTATCAAAATCCTCACCTCCCAAATGTGTATCACCGCCCGTAGCTTTAACCTCAATGACTCCCGCATCATCGATGGTGAGAATGGAGACATCAAAAGTACCACCACCCAAGTCAAAAACTAACACATTCATCTTGCCATCTACACCAGCTCTTTTGTCTAGTGCATAAGCGATTGCAGCAGCCGTGGGTTCATTAATCATGCGCAGAACCTCAAGCCCCGCAACCATAGCGGCATCTTTCGTTGATTGGCGTTGAGAATCTCTGAAATATGCAGGAACAGTGACGACAGCCTTTTCAACTTTCGATCCTAGAAATGTCTCCGCGATGCTTTTCATCTTGGCTAAAACCATAGACGATATTTCTTCAGCAGCAAATTCTTTAATTTCGTTCTTGTATGTGACTACGATTTTTGGCTTGTCACCTTTTCGAGCCACGACTTTGAAAGGCCACAGTTTCATGTCTTCCTGAACGATTTTGTCACTTGCTCTTCTTCCAATCAGTCGTTTGACATCTGTATCATGCAATGGTTTAAACTTAAAATAAAGCAACAAACACTCATTAACCGGTTAAAAGAATGAAAAGCAACTAACCAAAGATGGTGTTGGTGGGATTGAAAGCAGCTAGGTTCTTGGCAGCATCACCAACAAAACGTTCAGTGTCGTTGAAGGCAACATAGGACGGGGTGATACGGTTTCCTTGATCGTTTGCTATTATCTCAATTCGGTTATGCTGCCAAACAGCCACACACGAGTATGTAGTTCCAAGATCGATACCAATTGCTGGAACTCTACCCCTTGTTGACATTCCTTCAAAGGTACAGAGAAATTCTAGTCTATATTATAATGCTTATTGTGAAAATACACGGTACAAACAGATCTGAACAAGATTATACCCAAACCAAAGTGATTATTCCCAGAAAACTATGTTCAGAACAAATTCACTAGATCAACCCCTAGATTTTTAGAGAAAAGGCAGAGAGCAATTACGGATGAGAGAGAGACTTCAGTTGTTGTGTATGCGTAAAACAAAAGCAGCTGCATCTATAAATAAGCTGGACAGCTGCACCTGCACCCTAAGCCCACTCAGTAGCCCAATATGACCAGCCCAACTCCAATAAAGCGAGACCAGCCCATGAAACAAAAAAAACAAGAAACGAATTAAAACAAATAAAAGGAAAGGGCATATGGAATTGAATAAGAAGAACTAAACAAATATTATATATTTTCAACACTTATATCACTATAATTTATATTCAAATCGTCCAATGGTGGTACCAACCAAAAGTTGCACCTCTTGGTGTGTGGTAACTGATTCTTTGGTGACTTATCAACTTCTAACTCATTGGTTTTTGGGTACACTTATTACTTAGAATTATTCACTAAAATTCTAAAAGACTTGGCACTTGGTAGCGATTCATTGGAGGTTCAGTTACGATGTTCAGATTTCTCTTTGTGGTGATAGTCTATGTGTATAATCTCTTAAATAAATCAATTGTTAGCCGTTATAAAAATAAATAAGTAAAATAAAATTAAAATTAAAATTAATTAATTAGTTGTTAAATTTGTTGAACTAATGGTTTTTTATTAACTTTGCAAACATGTATAAGTGTATAACTAGACTGTGGCCATAGTCGCGCGTTGTGGCGACGACGTCCTAGTTGTTTATAAATGTCAACACGTATCTGATTTAAAGCATTGCGTTTACAAAAGAAACGGAATCAAACGCGAGTTGGTTTGTTAAGTGAGCGTTTCACCTAACCACCGCACCACCCTTACATTTGAATGAGGACTTAGGGGCATCAAAACATACAGTAGAATTTTTAACGTCGAATGAAAATGCATTATATTTTACATGACTCGTTTCCGAACACAGTTTACGTTAAAACGTAGACTTATAACCGAAAACGTATGCAAAATAAACATGTAAAATGTGAAAAACGTGAATTTATAATTGACCAAACTCGTTTCCGAAAAAAAATTATATTGAGACATGAATTTATATAGAGATGGCTTCATGGTGAATGGGTGAATATTTGTGGGTTTTAACAAATGAAAGGAATATGCTCAAATTGGTAATCTAATGGATAATATAAGGTAGGTTAATCAAATGAAATGGTGTTAATCAAAAAGGGGTATCCTAACGCCTCTCACTTTTGCACAAATCTCAGTTCAAGATCTTGGAATGTATAATTGCACTAGTTCTAATGAAATGCACAATTTTGGGTAACCCTCTACAAAGAAATGAGCATGATATATGAAAGTGCTCGAATATGCTCAAATTCTCACGGTAACGGAATGATATGGGTAAAAGTGTGAAACATGTGTTGACAAGCATATGACATATTACCCTCAAATAGGCATTTTTATCTATATAACTTACTAAACATATTCTCTCAAACACTTGAAGGGCTAACCATGCCAACTGACCTATGCTTAATCACTAGTTATGACATGCAATGAATTGTGTTATCTAATCATACTTACATGCACAAATTCAGTTACTTGAAGGTTTATTATTCTTTTTTTTTGTACAATCATCACAAATCCTATCTTCCCTCCATTTCGGATCAACTTCATGCCTAAGTACCACACACTAGAATTTCATCATTTCCCATTTTGCATGCAATCTTTTTTTTTTCTTTTCAAAGATTTAATATTGCAACATCATCTCACCAACCAAGCACAACACATCTGATTCTTAGCCGATTAGAGTCGATATCTTTATTAAAAACTTAAAACATATGCAACAACATGGAAGTTCAAACTAGAGAGCCAAATTACTATTTTCCTACATGCAACACATAAAACAAAAGAAAGCACGACATCACACACTTCACTTCATGCAAAACAAAAATAAAAAGGTAAGAAAAGAAGACATGCACCTAATCAATGTGAGCCCGGGGGCGGTTCCAGGATAACCTCAGCGTCTAATGTGGGCAAGTGGTGTTGGGTCTGGATAGAACTTCTTTCAGCAGCAAGTCTTGCCTGTTCAATCCTCCACTGAGATTGCTCCTCTCTTTCTTTAGCCTGCTTTTCTCTTTCCTCAACTGCCAATTTTCTTTCTTCAGCTGCAAGTCTTTCTTGTTCTTCCCTCCACAGACGATTTGTCTCACACTCTTTTGAGATTCTTTGCCACAAAGCCTTTTCACCTGCTGACCACCTTCCTTAACCAAGAGGATTAGGTGTACCCGGTAACAAGACACGTTGCCTTTGGAGTGGTCTTTCCACCATAGCATTCTCCCCATGTCCATTCAGGTAACTCGACCTCCATAGCCTCAGCGACATCAGCACTTGTTCCTCCCTTTTGTTTCTTAGAAGCCGGAGCTTTGTGTTTTCCGTTGTTTTCCGCCATAAACATGGTGTCAAATGAAGATGAAAAGTACACTTTGACAGAAATAGCATACAAAAGCTGCAAAAATCCAAAAATTTAAGCCCTGATTTCTCGCTAATCTTGAAGAATTACCCAAAACTAATTCATAGATCTTGTTGCTCTCGAAGTTAAGCAAAATCGATACCAAATTTATGGGTCTTGGTTCAGATGTGATGAAGCAGTGAGTTGCAGAAAGTTAGGGTTTATGTTGAAAAGGTGAAGAAAGGTGAGACGTGGATGGAGAACATGTTTATACGCTAGGAATAATTAAATCTTACTTCCGATTTTTTTTAGGATAACAACAAATCATAGTGGCGTATGACCCGGTGACGAGCGGCGTTCGGTACGGCGACTTCAGGTCTGATGGTGGCGTTGTAGGAACCGATCGCGTAAATAAATAAAATAAACAAATTTTTTATTAAAATGATTACAATACAGAAATCAGAAAGCTAAAATAATAGTACGAATACAACTGAAATGAAACAAAATACAAGAAAAGAGTAGAATCAGAGTGGCTGAGGCACGTGATCACACGCTTCCCTTAAAACAAATTCCGAGTCTCCCAAGAGCACTCGTTTTGTTTCCCAGGGTAGAACAGCCGAAGCAGCGGTACTGCCGGAGTTCGCCTACAACCCGAAGGTTACCTTGAAGAGAGCAGGATGAAGATCAGTAGTAGAGAGAGAGTAGTTTGCATAAGCTGTTGTGTTTGCATGGTTTTCGTGGTGTCTTCTGCAGTGGTGGAGATGTTGTATTTATACTACATCTTCATCAAAACGGTCAAAAAGGAATTAAAGGAGAGGTTTAAATTGCATTAAACGTCTTCAATGCAATTTAATACGTCATTTAATTCTCAGTCAAAGACCATTAACTCGTCAGTTTCGAAGCTGAACAGTAACTGCACTGTCATTCAATGCTGGAAGCTTCTGCGCGCGCGTGCGCGCAAGCCACACTGGTGCACGCGCGCCCAGGTCTGCACGCCCATGCGCGGTGCGTCCTCTTGGCTCAATGCCATGCGCGCGTGCGCCTCAGTGACTCAGATCCATGCGCGCGTGTGCCACATCACCTGTGAGCTTCTACGAGCATGCCACACAGTCGCGCCATTTTAGCTCACTCTGGTGCGCCGCGCATGTCACATCAGGACTCATGCACCATGCGCAACCGCGCGCCTTCGTGCCACTTGTACCCGCGCGCGAGACTGCCACGTCACGCGCCTTGAACCTGCATGCCACTTCACCACTTGGTCCTTGCAGCCTCTGTGATCCACCACGCGCACGTGGTCAAAAATACAAAGGCGGCTCTCAAGCGGCTCGCGGCAATGCGAGCGTGCGCCATCAAAGCGCCACATTGCGCCTCATCGCCCGCTGGTGCACGCGCGCCCAGGTCTGCACGCCCATGCGCGGTGCGTCCTCTTGGCTCAATGCCATGCGCACGTGCGCCTCAGTGACTCAGATCCATGCGAGCGTGTACGAGTGCGAGTTAAGGTGCTCCGCACCCTTCGCGAGGACACTTAGTGTGTGCTTCCATGAAACAATAAGGATGGAGAGTTCCACCTTAAATACCCATTTAAGTTCCATCTCTCCTCCGATGTGGGACAAGGTGCTACTTTCCCTTTTGTTTCAGCATTCAATGTTTCAAACACCCAACTTGGAGCATCGATATCTCATTCATCTTAGCTCCGTTTTGGACGTGGTTTAGTTCGTTGCGAAGCTCTTCCGACATAGAACACAAACCCACAAATAAATATATAAAACCCGCTCATTTTATTATATTTATTTCTGGTCCAAAATAGGAAAAAATCATTTTCCTATATTTGTGAAAAATGCTATTTTCACCTATTTTTCCAACAATCCCCCACATGAAAAATGCTATTTTCATCAAATTTCCAACAATCCCCCACATGTATGGAAATGGATCTTTTCCTTACACTTTTCAATGATAAACTTCGACAGTTGAGTATTGCAAGATAGGTAGGTTCTAACCTTTGAACCTTCTTTTGTGAAACAACTTAGCTTACTAGCGGTTTGTAGACGCGATGTCCTTGAACATACCCCCATTTGTGTAAACGACAATACACTTCACATAATACTCTCCCTGGTTTGGCCAACTCCTCATTGTCGTGTCCTATTATGGTCCTGGAACACTAGCCTGGTTCTGCGAGGGCGCTAGGATTTACGCACCCCACAAATCCATTCGAAGCGACCCTACTTCTCTCTAACATAGGTGATTCCCATGAATCATTAAAAGCATCATGGTTATTTGATTTCCCGAAATCGTTAACCTTAATATGCTTAGCCTCACTTCAATGTCACTGATTGGAATGGACTAGGAAGTATATAACTCCCTTTTATTTAGTTTTGGGGTACTCCCCCACAGTGACTTCGTTTTGGTAATATGATTAAGTTGTCCTATTGAACTTAGATCTTGGGATCTCCAGTCAACTAAGTTAGGTTTCCCTCATATTCCCATGTATCACGGGATTTAGTCCCATTCCTCTTGACGACGTTTCTACTAACTCTCTGCTTAAGCGTTTTGTAAACGGGTCTGCAATGTTATCCGTTGATCTCACATAATCAATTGTGATAACACCTGTTGAGAGTAGTTGTCGTATCGTGTTATGTCTACGTCGCATATGCCCTGATCTGCCATTGTACATCAAGATTTGAGCTCTACCAATCGCTGATTGGCTATCACAATGCACACATATGGCTGGCAAAGGCTTTGGCCATCTTGGAATATATTCCACGAATTGACGTAGCTATTTCGCCTCCTCGCCTGACTTATCCAAAGCGATAAATTCAGATTCCATTGTGGATCTTGCTATGACCGTTTGCTTAGAAGACTTCTAAGCAATAGCAGCTCCTCCAAGTGTAAACACGTAACCACTTGTTGATTTGGAATCTTTATTATCCGATATCCAGTTTGCATCAGTGTATCCTTCGATCACTGCTGGTTGTCGGGTATAATGTAGTCCATAATCTCTTGTGTATCTTCTGTATCTAAGCACCCTCGTGATAGCCTTCCAATGATCCGCGCACGGATTGCTGGTGTATCTACTTAGCCTACTCACCGCGTAAGCCAAGTCGGGTCTAGTACATGTCATTAGATACATTAGACTACCAATAATTCTTGAATACTCTAACTGAGCAACTCCCTCTCCTTTATTTTTCTTGAGATGTTGGGAGGTATCAACTGGAGTTCAAGCTACCGTCGTATCTCCCGAGTTGAATTTTTCAAGAATTTTATCCACATAGTGAGATTGACTTAACACAAGACCTTCTTAGGTTCTTATGATCTTTACTCCAAGAATCACATCCGCTAAACCCATGTCTTTCATGTCAAATCTCGCTTTCAACATGCTTTTAGTAGCTTTGATAATTTTATCATTACTCCCAATGATAAGCATATCGTCTACGTAAAGGCATAAGATCACATGACCTTCATTTGTGTCTTTGAAATAAACACATTTGTCGCACTCATTTATTTTGAAACCATTGTCAATCATGACGTGATCAAACTTTTGGTGCCATTTTTTCGGTGCTTGCTTCAAGCCATACAAAGACTTGACGAGTTTACATACTTTACCCTCTTGACCTGGGGCGGAGAAACCTTCAGGTTGCTCCATGTAAATCTCTTCTTCTAAATCACCATTTAGAAATGCGGTTTTAACGTCCATTTGGTGAACTTCCAAATTTCTTAAAGCCGCTATAGCAAGAACCAATCTAATCGAGGTTATGCGCGTCACAGGCGAGTAGGTATCAAAGTAATCTAGACCTTCCTTTTGTCTAAATCCTTTAATCACCAACCTAGCCTTGTATTTATCAATACTTCCATCAGTTTTCATCTTCCTTTTGAATATCCAACGATATCCAAGTGGTTTGCAACCAGGAGGAAGATCTACTAACTCCCAAGTATGATTTTGCAATATAGAATCAATTTCATTCCTTATTGCTTCTTTCCATTGAGGTCCTTCTGAAGAGGAAACCGCTTCACGATATGTATTGGGCTCGCCCTCAACCATATAGCTAACGAAGTCTGGACCGAAGGATTTTTCAACCCTTGGCCTTTTACTTCGCCTACGATCACTTTCTTCAACCTCAGGCCGTTCATGTGTCTTATCATGAACTACCTCATCAACTGGTTTAGATGAGCTTTCACCTACTTCAAAATTAGGTGTTGATGACGTTGCATGTGTTTGTCTTCTCAAAGGAAACACATTTTCAAAGTAAGACACAACGTTAGGATTCACCTCCATGATAGTGTTGACGTGTACATCAGGATTCTTGGACTCATGTACAAGAAATCGATGTGCACTACTTTGATGCGCATACCCAATAAATATGCAATCAACAGTTTTGGGTCATATCCTAAGAGCCTTAGGAGGTGGTACAATCACCTTTGCTAGGCACCCCCACACTTTCAAGTATTTGTATGAAGGCTTCTTCCTTTTCCATAACTCATATGGAGTTTCGTCTCTCTTTTTTAGTGGTATCTTATTCAAAAGATAATTAGCCGAGAGTATGGATTCCCCCCACATTTCCTGGTTCACCCCAAAACTTATCAACATGGCGTTCATCATTTCTTTCAATGTATGGTTCTTTCGTTCCGCCACGCCATTTGATTGTGGAGAATAAGGAGGTGTACACTCATGTACAATGCCACTTTTTGCACATAAATCGGCAAAAGGTGCAACATATTCGCCTTCACGGTCGCTTCGCAAAGCTTTTATCTTCTTTTGAAGTTGATTCTCAACTTCATTTTTATACAAGATAAATTTACTTATTGCTTCATCTTTACTTGTTAGTAAATATAGATAGCAATATTTAGTACTATCGTCAATAAACGTGATGAAGTACTTATTTCCACCTCTTGTGGGTACCGCTTTTAAATCATAAATATCAGTGTGAATTAAATCAAGGGGTTCGGTTATTCGTTCAACCGATTTTGATGATGATCTTGTAAGTTTGGATTCAACGCATGTTTCACATTTATAGTGTGAATCAATATGGAATGTTGATATACAATTTAAATTGATTAAACGGCGTATTGAATTAAAATTTACGTGACCTAATCTACCATGCCATTTATTCGAATCAGAAAACTCAAGCATATAAGTAGAAGTAGTAGCAATTTTATTCAAGTTCTTGACAGCCATTACATTTAATTTGAACATGCCGTTTTGGGGATAGCCCTTACCCACATACATTCCTCGTTTAGTTAGTACAAATTGATCGCTCTCAAAAACTAAACGAAATCCAAACTTGTTAAGCAACCAACCCGAGACTAGATTCTTGCGCAAGTCCGGGACATACAACACGTTGCTTAGAGTGAGCTCCTTCCCCGAAGTCCACTTCAAGATCACCGTTCCTTCACCCATGATGTCAGCGGTGGCTGCATTTCCCATATACAGCTTCTCTTCTCTAGAAAGCGCCTTGAAGGTGGTAAAGAGGCTTTTGTCAGCGCAAACGTGACGGGTCGCGCCCGTATCAACCCACCATCCTTTTGGAGTGTTGGTCACAGTATTGACCTCATCCATCATTGCGCTTTTGTCGGAAATCATTGCCACCAAAGGCATTCCGTCTTCATCCACCATGTGCGCACGCTCACGCTTTGGTTTCTTGCATTGGTTTGCCCGATGCCCCGGCTCGTCACAGTTGTAACAAGTTCCTTGGAACGTTTGAGGTTTCTTTTTCACAACCCCTTTCTTCGGTCCAAGTTTGCTAGCCTTTTCTTTCCCTTTGTCCTTTTTCCCCTTGCCCTTATTGCCCTTAGAGGATTGCCCATGCTCAACCAGATTTGCGCTAGCACTAGTCTGCGCTAGGCTGCCTTTTTGGGCAATTCTATTGTCCTCTTCAATCCGAAGACGAACAATAAGATCCTCTATAGTCATCTCCTTTCGTTTGTGTTTAAGATAATTCTTAAAATCAACCCAACTAGGAGGTAACTTTTCAATCATCGCTGCCACTTGGAATGTCTCGCTAAGTGTCATGCCTTCCGCAAAGATGTCATGAAGTATAATTTGGAATTCTTGGACTTGATTCATAACTGTTTTAGAATCAACCATTTTGAAATCCAAAAAACAGGCTACCACAAATTTCTTTTTGCCAGCATCCTCCGTTTTGTATTTCTTGTCCAAGGCATCCCAAAGGTCTTTGGAAGTCTTGAAGTTGTAGTACACATTATACAACGCATCCGATAGGCCGTTTAACACATAGCCACGACATATGAAATCCGAATGCTTCCACGCATCTACCGCGCACTGTCTTTGTGCGTCGGTCTCCCCTTCCACAGGTTGGGGAGCGGTTTCCGTCAAGAACCTCGCAAGGTTCATGGTGGTCTGGTAGAAGAACATCTTCTGCTGCCACCTTTTGAAGTGTAGACCTGAGAACTTCTCGGGTCATTCAGCGTGATTGGCCACTGTGGACGCTCCCACAGTGGTGGCGTTAAGAGGGGTTCCCGTCACAACATTTGTGGTGTTGTTAACGTTGAAATTTTCGTTCGACATGCTGAAAAATTAAAATTTTAAAGTTTAGTAAAAAAAAATTCTGATTTACGCAAAAACCAGAAGTAAACTAGTAAATTTTAATTTTACCACAAATTGACTGTTTAGGCTTCTAAGTCCAACTTTGAAGACCAAAAACAGAAAATTTTTAATAAATTTTAGAACTTACTGATTGGCTTCTAAGTCCAACTTTGAAGACCAAATCAGAAAGTTTTAGCAAATTTTTGGACACCTGAATGTAACCAGAATGGTTTTCAACAAAAGTCGCTCCTTTGAAGATGAAAACCAAAAAAAAAATCTGTTTTTAAAACATAAACTGAGTGAAAACAAAACTAGTTTGAATCACAAACAGAATGGTTTTGATTACACGAACGGTTTTAAGAATTTGTTTTAAGATTGTAGGAACCGATCGCGTAAATAAATAAAATAAACAATTTTTTTATTAAAATGATTACAATACATAAATAAGAAAGCTAAAATACTAGTACGAATACAACTGAAATGAAACAAAATACAAGAAAAGAGTAGAATTAGAGTGGTTGAGGCACGTGATCACACGCTTCCCTTAAAACAAATTTCGAGTCTCCCAGGAGCACTCGTTCTGTTTCCCAGGGTACAACAGCCGAAGCAGCAGTACTGCCGGAGTTCTCCTACAACCCGAAGGTTACCTTGAAGAGAGCAAGATGAAGATTAGTAGTAGAGAGAGAGTAGTTTGCATAAGCTGTTGTGTTGCCGGGTTTTCGTGGTGTCTTCTGCAGTGGTGGAGATGTTGTATTTATACTACATCTTCATCGAAACGGTCAAAAAGGAATTAAAGGAGAGGTTTAAATTGCATTAAACGTCTTCAATGCAATTTAATACGTCATTTAATTCTCAGTCAAAGACCATTAACTCGTCAGTTTCGAAGCTGAACTGTAACTGCACTGTCATTCAATGCTGGAAGCTTCTGCGAGCGCGTGCGCGCAAGTCACACTGGTGCACGCGCGCCCAGGTCTGCACGCCCATGCGCGGTGCGTCCTCTTGGCTCAATGCCATGCGCGCGTGCGCCTCACTGACTCAGATCCATGCGCGCGTGTGCCACGTCACCTGTGAGCTTCTACGAGCACGCCACACAGTCGCGCCTTTTTGGCTCACTCTGGTGCGCCGCGCATGTCACATCAGGACTCATGCACCATGCGCAACCGCACGCCTTCGTGCCACTTGTACCCGCGCGCGGGACTGTCACGTCACGCGCCTCGAACCTGCATGCCACTTCACCACTTGGTCGTTGCAGCCTATGTGATCCACCACGCGCACGTGGTCAAAAATATAAAAGCGGCTCTCAAGCGGCTCCCGGCGATGCGAGCGTGAGCCATCAAAGCGCCACATTGCGCCTCAACGCCCACGCCACGCGCGCGCGCGAGTGTGAGTTAGGGTGCTCCGCACCCTTCGCGAGAACACTTAGTGTGTGCTTCCATGAAACAATAAGGATGGAGAGTTCCACCTTAAATACCCATTTAAGTTCTATCTCTCATCCGATGTGGGACAAGGTGCTACTTTCCCTTTTGTTTCAGCATTCAATGTTTCAAACACCCAACTTTAAGCATTGATATCTCATTCATCTTAGCCCCGTTTTGGACGTGGTTTATTTTGTTGCGAAGCTCTTCCGACATAGAACACAAACCCACAAATAAATATATAAAAGCCACTCATTTTATTATATTTATTTCTGGTCCAAAATAGGCAAAAATCATTTTCCTATATTTGTGAAAAATGCTATTTTCACCTATTTTTCCAACAATCCCCCACATGAAAAATGCTATTTTCATCAAATTTCCAACAATCCCCCACATGTATGGAAATGGATCTTTTCCTTACACTTTTCAACGATAAACTTCGACAGTTGAGTATTGCAAGATAGGTAGGTTCTAACCTTTGAACCTTCTTTTGTGAAACATACTTAGCTTACTAGCGGTTTGTAGACGCGATGTCCTTGAACATACCCCCATTTGTGTAAACGACAATACACTTCAAACAATACTCTCCCTGGTTTGGCCAACTCCTCATTGTCGTGTCCTATTATGGTCCTGGAACACTAGCCTGGTTCTGCGAGAGCTCTAGGATTTACGCACCCCACAAATCCATTCGAAGCGACCCTACTTCTCTCTAACATAGGTGATTCCCATGAATCATTAAAAGCATCATGGTTATTTGATTTCCCGAAATCGTTAACCTTAATATGCTTAGCCTCACTTCAATGTCACTGATTGGAATGGACTAGGAAGTATATAACTCCCTTTTATTTAGTTTTGGGGTACTCCCCCACAGTGACTTCGTTTTGGTAATATGATTAAGTTGTCCTATTGAACTTAGATCTTGGGATATCCAGTCAACTAAGTTAGGTTTCCCTCATATTCCCATGTATCACGGGCTTTAGTCCCATTCCTCTTGACAACGTTTCTACTAACTCTCTGCTTAAGCCTTTTATAAACGGGTCTGCAATGTTATCCGTTGATCTCACATAATCAATTGTGATAACACCCGTTGAGAGTAGTTGTTGTATCGTGTTATGTCTACGTCACATATGCCTTGATCTGCCATTGTACATCAAGCTTTGAGCTCTACCAATCGCTGATTGGCTATCACAATGTACACATATGGTTGGCAAAGGCTTTGGCCATCTTTGAATATATTCCACGAATTGACGTAGCCATTCCGCCTCCTCGCCTGACTTATCCAAAGCGATAAATTTAGATTCCATTGTGGATCTTGCTATGACCGTTTGCTTAGAATACTTCCAAGCAATAGCAGCTCCTCCAAGTGTAAACACGTAACCACTTGTTGATTTGGAATCTTTATTATCCGATATCCAGTTTGCATCAGTGTATCCTTCGATCACTGCTGGTTGTCGGGTATAATGTAGTCCATAATCTCTTGTGTATCTTATGTATCTAAGCACCCACATCACATGTGAGCTTCTACGAGTACGCCACACAGTCGCGCCGTTTTGGCTCACTCTGGTGCGCCGCGCATGTCACATCAGGACTCATGCACCATGCACAACTGCGCCCCTTCGTGCCACTTGTACCCGCGCGCGGGACTGCCACGTCACGCGCCTCGAACCTGCATGCCACTTCACCACTTGGTCCTTGCAGCCTCTGTGATCCACCACGTGCACGTGGTCAAAAATACAAAGGCGGCTCTCAAGCGGCTCGCGGCGATGCGAGCGTGCGCCATCAAAGCGCCACATTGCGCCTCATCGCCCACGCCTCGGGCGCGCGCGCGAGAGAGCGCGAGTTAGGGTGCTCCGCACCCTTCGCGAGGACACTTAGTGTGTGCTTCCCTGAAACAATAAGGATGGAGAGTTCCACCTTAAATACCCATTTATGTTCCATCTCTCCTCCGATGTGGGACAAGGTGCTACTTTCCCTTTTGTTTCAGCATTCAATGTTTCAAACACCCAACTTTGAGCATCGATATCTCATTCATCTTAGCTCCGTTTTGGACGTGGTTTAGTTCGTTGCGAAGCTCTTCCGACATAGAACACAAACCTACAAATAAATATATAAAACCCGCTCATTTCATTATATTTATTTCTGGTCCAAAATAGGAAAAAAATCATTTTCCTATATTTGTGAAAAATGCTATTTTCACCTATTTTTCCAACAGGCGTTTGGTTTTCGAGGGATGCTGACGTTAAACAGTGAACAACCGGCGTTTAAAATGGAGCAAATAAATCACCAACGTATGGAACGGTGAGGGCAACGTCTAGAACGGTGGCTCCAATTCTGGGCATGACATTTAGAATGTTGGAATTGGAATTGTTGTGCGTTTATCCTCACCAACAACATAATATGTAGTTGACTTTTCAACCCAACTTATAGTTTTAATTATTATATTATTAGTTAGGCTTTTTTTTTTTTTTTTTTTTGTAAAAGGATAAAGTAAAAACTAGTTTCTATATTAATATTTTAACCACCGTTGGTTTGAAAAGTCGTATACAAAACGTACCCCTTCCCCAACTCAAAATCGTGCATTGTCCCTAATGCACAAGCAAACTAAAAATGAGTATACGCCACCGGTGACATGACACACGAAAACCCGTACCATCCTTCCCCAACTTAGTTGTTTTGCAAAAATGATGAATGAAAATGATGTGATGATAGTGATTTAAAATGACATTACACACAAAAAGACACAATGCAAATGCAGACAAACAAAACATGCAAACACACAACGGGTTGCCTCCCGTTCAGCGCTAATTTTAATGTCATTAGCCCGACAATACCTAGAAGTCTCATGGTGGTCGAGTGGGATTTTTGCTAACAAATCGTTCCTCAAATATGTGCCTCCAATGATCCGGTAGGTCCTTCATCTCATTCCACCATGGACCAAACATTGTCGTTTTAACCCTCGAATTAATATGATTATGTGGATCACCTACCTTTTTCTTCCGTGGTGAATTTTCTTTTTGCGTTTCCACCTCCTTCACCATGTCGTCCTTTTTTTTCACATTCGCATTCTGCTGCATTGACTTGTCAATCATTAAACATTCCTCTTAGGTGTGGTTCTCCTTTAAAGGAGGTACACACCTATTAGTAATGTCTCCGGTAAGACAATCATCACTAACAAAAGGGTCAGTAACATTTGGAAACATATTTAACCGCAACTCACGGTCACCAAACTTCATCCCCACAGTTCCATCAACACAATCAATTACAGAACGCGCTGTAGCTAAGAAAGGTCTTCCCAAAATCACATTAGCTTGTTTATCTACTTGTTTTGATGTGGAACCAAGCACTAAGAAATCAACGGGATAATAAAAGTCTTGAATTTTCACAATTACATCATGTAGCATTCCCCTAGGGAGTTTAGGTGACATATCTGCCATTACAACAGTAATATCAGTTTTCTTGAGTGGACCAAAGTCATGTTGGTCATATAAACTCCCCGGGAGGATACTAACACTTGCTCCCAAATCTAATAGTGCGCGTTCAATGCTAACATCACCCACTTGGATGGAAATGAGGGGTGCCCCAGGATCTTTTAGTCTTTGTGGGAGAGAACTTGACAAAATTGCACTTACATTAGCTGTCAAATCGAGTTTCTTAGGTAACTTATGTTGTCGTTTTTTAGTACATAAATCTTTCAAAAATTTTGCATAAGAAGGGATTTGACGAATCGCATCAATCAACGGTAAGTTAATTTTGACTTGCTTAAATATATCCCACATTTCCTCAGACTGGGGTCCCTTTTTCCCATAAATCGATGTTGTCACCGGATTTACTAAAGCAGAAGGATATGGGGCGGTATTAGTCTCCACGCCCTTATCCGTCACTTTAGTAGACTCGTTACCCACAACCACTTGATTTGTTGAATTTTTAAAAGTTCGATTAGGTTGAGTTTTAGTAACATGAGTTTCTATTTCTTGGTCATTATCGGATTCATCGCTAACATCCTCTACCACACCTTCAACAAATTGTGATGGAGTTTCAACATTGTTCTCATAAGACTTACCATTTCTAAGAACACATACCTCATTGACGTGTGCATTTTTGTTGTTCTTTGATGATGATCCTTGATGTTGTGGGTTGATCGTTGTGTCACTTGGAAGCTTTTCCGGTCGTCTTATAGCTACTTCTTCCGCTAGTTGACCAACTTGTTGGGTTAGAGATCCCACAGTCTTACCTTGAACTTCTTGTTCTTGCAACACCCCTTTCAAAATTCCTAAAATCTCATCTAACTTAGTTGAACCTTCATTGGTTGCATTTCCTTGTGATGAACTTGCTTGGCCTGGATTTTAACTTTGACCTTGTTGGAAATTTCTTGAGTACCTTTGTTGTTGAGGTATTCCTTGTTGGTACCCACCTTGATTGAAGGCTTGATTAAATCCTTGATTGAATTGCCCCCTTTGATAGTTACCTTTAAAGTTTTGTTGACGAGGCTGGAATTGTTGTTGTCCACCTTGTTGGCTTGATCCTTGTTGGCTGGAATTGTTGTTGTCCACCTTGTTGGATTCATTTGATTCGCGGGATTGCCGTATCGGAAATTTGGTTGATTCCGCAATCCGGAATGATACGTGTTAGAATTCATATTTCTTTCCCCGTATACTTGATTAACTTCTTCGTTACTTCCAAAATTCATAGGGCAATCGAAAGCAACATGCCCCATATCTCCACATAACTCTTGTACCTGGGAAACAAGATAAACATCCTTTCCCAACTTTTGGCAAATCATATCAATTTTCTTTTCTAATGCGTCAAACCTTTCATTACTAGGTTGGTCATTTACAACTTTAATTTGATGTGGTTTAACACTTTGATCAGCGGAAGCTTGAGTTTTTGAACCTTTACTTAAAGTTTCTAAAAAGTTCCATTCATAATTTTCATCATGAGTTAAAAAGGTTCCACCGCTACATGCAAAAACAACTTTTTGATCCTCGGTAACTAAACCATCATAAATTTTTTTGACCAAATCCCATTTAGGGATGTCATGATGAGGACACATTCTAAGCATTTCATTAAAACGTTTGAAGGCTTCATGAAAGTTTCCCCAACATGTTGACTAAAAGATTTGGTAGCATTTCGAGCTTCACTAGTTTTACTCATCGGATAGTATTCCTCAAGAAAAGTTCTTTGCATTTCATCCCATGTTCGAATACTATCGGATGGTAAAGTTGAAAACCATTGTTTAGCTCTATCTTTGAGTGAAAATTGAAAAAGACGTAATTTTACATCTTCGGGTGTAAAGCCTTGTTTCCCAATGGTGCTACATATTGCTGCATAGTCAATCAAATGTGTGTAAGGCTCGTCTGATGCAACTCCCCTAAAGGTTGCTAAAATAGCCAAATACTGAGGCCGAATTTCAAATACTCTCCCATTTAAAACCGGTGTAACAATTGGAGATGGGTTTCTAAAGATTGTCGGCCTGAAATGAGTGTCTACTCCGGGTAGTGGTGGATCACCTTCACCACCTGCCATATTTATGCTTTCGGTGTCACTTCCTTCCGAATCAGAAATGTATGAAGAAATCGGGCTTGAAGTCAAGCTTGCTCTATGGACAACTCCGTTATGCCTTTCTAATCTTCCTATCTCCGGAACAAATGCTAATGGTGATGATCTTCCAGAATGTCTAGTGTGCATGCAATGAAACTACTACCTGCGCAATCACCACACCAAACGTAACAAAGAGTAAAAAGATACAAGACTTATGATATTTTTGGATTTTTAGCAATATTTAACAAAAGCAGAAAAGCAATCAACTAAAAACAAACACCAAGCGCACGCGCTCCCCGGCAACGGCGCCAAAATTTGATCGACGTCGAAGTATCGATCAAAGATAAGAAGATTATATGCTCCCAAGTACCCTAAATTAGTAGTGGCAAATAGGGTGTCGAACCAAAAAGAGCTAGTGGTTGGTGTAAGATCTCAATCGATTGCAAAACATGGTAAAAAACTTAAAATTGGATTTGTGTTTTGATTTGAGAAATTAGAATTAACTACAATTGTAAATTCAATAAAGTAACAATGAGCACAACCAAGTATCAAGTTTGATAGCACAATTAGTAATTTAAGTTTGTGAATCTGGTTTGGTAGATTATATAGACATAATCTTGTGACATCATATGTGAATTGAGTATTGAAAGACCTATACTTGTGTATCTAAGCTTACAACGATTGAACATCGATGTAATTAGGCTATCACAAAATGATCACCATCAAATATAAACATGTTAACGTAACCTTCAATCATATATCTTGACATTCAATGATTAAACACCAATTAACTCAAAATACATGAAGTGATTCAAGAAAACAACGTTTAAGAACAATCAACACATGAAATAACACATAAAAACTTAGCTGTGGAAACATGTGCCTTCCAAATACAAAGTCAACATTGGATGGTTTAAGTTTTTTCAAATATGGATGGTTGTTTATTTCAAAGTTGGATGGCAAACTTCAACTATAAATAGGTCTGGAAGTTCCTTCTCAAGCATCCATCCATCACAGTTCAAATAACCACAACACCACAATATACAAGTTGTATATTTTTCTCTTTTCTCCAAACTCTGTAAACACTGCAAGTTATAGTGAATTGTTTCTCGGCTTCCGCCACCCGTGGTTTTTCCCGATTTGGGTTTTCCACGTAAATCCTTGTGTCACTCTTATTTTATTTCCTACCTTTAAAATTACCCAGTGCTTGATTACGCTTGTTACATTAATTCCGTTCCGCATCAAACTAATATCATTAATTACTGCTCGGATCCTTGGGCGAGTTTTCACATTTTTTTACCACAATTGGTATCAGAGCATCCGGGTTTTAATATTAGTTTATTGGAATTATTTTATCAAGTGGTAAATCATGTCTACAATGAAATTCGATATTTCGTTGTTAGATCGAAACACCAGGTTTCCTCTATGGCAAGTAAAGATGAGAGATGTTCTAATTTAGATGGATTTACATAAGGCGCTTTTGGGTTTCGATAAGATGCCCGAGTCATGGAACCAAGAAGAAAAGGAGATGAAAGATCTCAAGGCACTATCCCAGATTCGTTTGCACTTATCAAACGATGTTTTGCAAGATGTTTTAAAAGAAACTTCAGCGGCTTCTTTATGGATAAAGTTGGAGCAATTATTGATGACTAAGAGCTTACCAAACAAGTTGCATCTAAAGCAACGGTTGTTCAATCTCAAAATGATTGAAGGTGGTTCTTTAGCTGAACATATTTCCACATTCAAAGAGTTAGTTAATAACTTAGAGAATATGGATGTTCAGTATGAAAATGAAGACTTGGCTTTATTTTTGCTGTCATCATTGCCCGAATCCTACAGTCATTTTCGTGATACTATCATATATAGCCGTGACACGCTTGTCTTAGATGAAGTTTATACAGCTTTGGATTCAAAAGAAAAGATGAAGCATATTACCGGTGGTGGTACCAGTGATGAGAAATCCGAAGGTTTAAATGCCAGAGGAAGAACAACAGATAGGGGTAAAAACCCTCAATCTTCCAACAGAACGAGATCCAAGTCTAAAGGCAAACGAAAGTTTTGCAATTACTGTCATAAGAAGGGACATACAATTGATGAATGTTTCAAGTTGAAGAATAAAGAGAAAGCAGCAGTAAATGGTAGACAAGCTAGCACTTTGGGTGAAGCTGATGTAGCGGAGGTCGGTTGTATTGGAGAACTCCTGACAGTTTATTCAGATAAACTGGATTCCACTGATGAATGGATACTTGATTCTGGTTGTACTTTTCATATGTGTCACAACAGAAGTTGGTTTTATACATTTGAAAAGGTTAACCAGGGTTAGGTCTTAATGGGCAATAATTCTACATGTCCAGTTGTTGGACATGGCTCAGTCAGAATCCGTATTTTTGACGGAGTTATCCGAACCATTGGGAATGTTAGATATGTTCCTGACCTCAGAAGAAACTTGTTATCTCTCAGCTCCTTTGATAAAAAAGGATACGAGTTTGCCGATAAAGGTGGAGTTCTCAGGGTATTCAAAGATGGTTCCGACAAACTGAGGGCCAAGCGAAAAACCTCAGACCTCTACTTTCTTGACGGGCAAACAATTTCGAGTGATGCTGCTGTTGTTTTAAAGTCTCTTTCCGAACCAGATCAGTCCCGTCTTTGGCATCTTCGACTCGGCCATATGAGTTTTCAAGGCATGTCCGAATTGAGTCGAAGAGGATTACTTGGTGAACAAAAGATTGTTGATTTAGAGTTCTGTGAAGACTGTGTGTATGGCAAGGCAAAACGAATGAGTTTTCTAAGTGGTATTCATACAACGAAAGGACCACTTGACTATGTCCACTCGGATTTATGGGGACCGACTCGAGTTGCTTCGAAAGGTGGAGCTAATTATATGCTCACTATCATTGATGATTTCTCCAGGAAGGTGTGGTCTTTCTTCTTAAAACATAAGGGAGACGTTTTTTCTACCTTCAGAAACTGGAAAGTTCAGGTTGAAAAGCAGTCAGGATTGGTGGTAAAGTATCTTCGCACGGATAATGGACTTGAGTTTTGCTCAGAAGAGTTTAATGCCTATTGTCGAAAGGAAGGCATCACTCGACACCGCACGGTGGTCCATACACCTCAACAAAATGGTGTAGCTGAAAGGATGAATCGCACCATTATAGAGAAGGTCCGGTGTATGCTTTCTAATTCCAAACTACCAAAGTCTTTTTGGGCGGAGGCTGCTTCGACTGCTTGCTATCTTATCAACCGATCACCATCACGAGCAATTGAGAAGAAAACTCCGTTTGAGTTATGGTCCGGAAAACCTGCCAATTATACAGTTTTAAAACCTTTTGGATGTCCAGCGTATGCACGCATTGACAATGGGAAGTTAGAACCGAGAGCAATCAATTGCGTTTTTCTTGGGTACAATCCGGGGGTAAAAGGTTACAAGTTATGGAGCTTTAAACTAAAGAAAGTTATTATCTCAAGAGATGTTACTTTTGATGAGTCTAGTATGATTCAACCAGTTGAAGACTCTTCAAAAGCTACAGATACATCTGATGCATCATCCGAAGCAAGAAAAGAGCAATCTCAAGTGGATATGGAGCTTCCTACTCCATCTACTACCGATCAGAGTACATTTGAGCATCAAAAGTCTTCCTCGCCAGATGAGCATGTTGTTGTTGAGGATTCAACACCTTCACAACCACAAGCTACTACTCCAAGCATTGCAAGAGATAGGCCGAGAAGACAAATTGTTCCTCCAAAGAGGTATGCTGAATCTGATCTTGTTGCTTATGCTCTTACTGTTGCTGCCGATATTGAGTCAGGAATGGAGCCTGTTAATTATGATGAGGCTATCAATTCTAAAGACTCAAGTGATTGGATGATTGCTATGCATAATGAGATGGAATCCTTGCAAAGAAATGGTACTTGGGACTTAGTTCCTATTCCGAAAGGGAAAAGGCCAGTTAAATGCAAGTGGGTCTACAAGCTCAAAGAACCTATCAACCCAACCGAGAAACCAAGGTACAAAGCTCGGTTAGTAGCTAAAGGCTACAGTCAGATTTCTGGCATTGACTATACTGACATTTATTCCCCAGTTGTCAAACATACTTCCATTCGTGTTTTGTTGGGATTGGTGGCTTCTAATGATTATGAGTTAGAGCAACTCGATGTTACTACAGCTTTCTTAAATGGTGAGCTTGAGGAAGAGATTTTTATGCAATAGCCGGAAGGCTTTGTAGTTCCAGGCAAGGAGAACTACGTGTGTAAATTGAATATATCTCTTTATGGCCTCAAGCAGTCTCCTAGACAATGGTATAAAAGGTTTGATTCATTTATGACCAGTCACGAATTCAAAAGGTGCACCCGTGATAGCTGCGTTTATTACAAAAATTGTGACGATGGTTCAATGATCTACTTACTTTTATATGTGGATGACATGTTGATCGTAGCGAAAGATATGAAGGAGATTCAGAGATTAAAAGACCAGTTGAAAGCTGACTTTGAAATGAAGGACTTAGGAGCTGCCAAAAAGATTTTAGGTATGGAAATTGTTCGTGACAGGAAGTCTAGGGTCTTGCATCTTTCTCAGAAAAGTTATATTGAGAAAGTCCTAAGACGCTTCAATATGCATGAAGCAAAACCTGTCAACACACCTTTTGCAGCTCATTTCAAGCTATCATCCGCTTTGAGTCCTACTACTGAGACTGATATGGCTTATATGGCACGCGTACCATACTCTAATGCTGTTGGATCTTTGATGTATGCTATGATTTGCACGCGCCCTGATTTGGCTTATGCTGTTAGCATGGTCAGTAGATATATGGCGAACCCGGGGAAAGAACATTGGAAAGCAGTACAATGGATTTTTCGTTATTTGCGTGGTACGTCTTCTATGTGTCTACGTTATGGTAAATCTAACACAGGGGTACTTGGATATGTTGATTCAGATTATGGCAAAGATTTGGATAAACGAAGATCGATTACAGGGTATGTGTTTACTTTGCATGGTTGTGCCATTAGTTGGAAAGCCCAGTTACAGTCTACAGTGGCACTGTCTTCTACCGAGGCTGAGTATATGGCGATTACAGAAGCAGTTAAGGAAGATATATGATTGAAAGGATTATTTGGAGAACTCGATGATGAAATAAAGGTTACCACAATTTTCTGTGATAAAGATCAGATGTTTCATGACCGAACAAAGCAAATTGATATTCGTTATCATTTTATGCGTGATATCATTGAGAAAGGTGATTATGTCATAGACAAGATTGATACAGATTATAATCCTGCTGATGTGTTCACCAAGAGTCTTCCAATTGCCAAGTTCAAACTATGTTTGGACTTGATGGGTATTTCTAATCGCAACTGAGCCTGTTTGGCTCGTGGTGGAGGAAGCATTTTATTTTTCGGAATCAATTTTTCTCTATATGGTAATTGCAGGTTCTTTTGGAGTTTGATGAAGTGCATAGTCAGTATATTACTCGTTGCATTTTGAAGTCAAGGTGGAGATTGTGGAAACATGTGCCTTCCAAATACAAAGTCAACATTGGATGGTTTAAGTTTTTTCAAATATGGATGATTGTTTATTTCAAAGTTGGATGGCAAACTTCAACTATAAATAGGCCTGGAAGTTCCTTCTCAAGCATCCATCCATCACAGTTCAAATAACCACAACACCACAATATACAAGTTGTATATTTTTCTCTTTTCTCCAAACTCTGTAAACACTGCAAGTTATAGTGAATTGTTTCTCGGCTTCCGCCACCCGTGGTTTTTCCCGATTTGGGTTTTCCACGTAAATCCTTGTGTCACTCTTATTTTATTTCCTACCTTTAAAATTACCCGGTGCTTGATTACGCTTGTTACATTAATTCCGTTCCGCATCAAACTAATATCATTAATTACTGCTCGGATCCTTGGGCGAGTTTTCACACTTTTTTACCACATTAGCAAAAGTCATAGATCTCTAACAAACACCATGAATTCATGCCCAACATAGATAAACAACTCAAATTGAACTAAATGGCATACAAACCCTAGCCCTTGGTTGTGATCACAAGGGTTTTAGCCACACATGATCATTCTTGATGATGAAATGTTGCGATTTCGGTAGCAATTGGAGCAATCTTGATGTTAGAACACTTTGTGAATGAGTATTCCCTGTCCCTTGATGTCTCCTAGCCTCCAATGGTGAAGAATGAATGAAAAATCCCGAGAAAACCACTTTATTTTTGTCCAAAACCGAATAAAACCGTTTTGTATCTGCACCCGGAGTATGGAACGTCGGGCTTGGGAGTATGAAACGCCGGGCAGAAACCCAAACGCCCATGCTTCATTGTCAAACGCTGGTTCAATGTTAAAGTGAACGTCGGGGTGTTCCAAACAAGCCTAGATCATTTTCCTTGAGTTCCTTTGATGTGTGTAAAGCTCCATGTGATAGGTTTATGATCCGGAATCATCACGCAATCTTCCAACGCTACCCTACATGTAAAAATGCATCAAAGTAACATGTCTCGATACAAATTCGATGCTAAAACATAAAAATATTAACCATTTAGGCGTACCAAATGCATACACATCAGGGGTGTGCAACTTCATATTTCAAAACTTAGCCAACTATGTCGTGGTGGAGAGTGTTAACAGAGGATCATGCGCTTTGGAGAAACGGGGTCTTGTCCATCCATAATATTACTTTTCCAGCCCCTAACAGGCTAGCCGAGTATACGAACAGGTGCGTTTGGACGGGCATTGCTAAAGTTGGAGCTGGGTTCAAGGCCTTGGGTGAATGGGTGTATGATTACATGTGAATATTCTGCAGAAATATGGAGAGTTTCATGGTGGTGTGACAGAGGATTCTACTCGGCCAACTCGGTGCAGGATTTGCACAACACGACCGCGGGATTTAGAGGGAATAAGGACTGTTTCAACCTCGGTTTTGCTATCATGTATGCCACGGTTTGATTTATATGGATGGCACGCAATGAGGCGGTCTTTAACCTCAGGCGCTCGGTTGATGACGCAATGGATCTTATTGTTTCTCAACTGTATTCTTGGGTTAGGAACAGAACCAAGCATCGGATGATTGACTGGAACAGGCAGAGCAGGAGACCGAAGGATTGATTTTTGTAATGTTTATGTTTGGCTATGTGTTTTCGTCTTTCAGTTGTTTTTTATACCTTTTTGTACTCGGTTTTCCAGTCCCGCGCTGGGTTTGTTAATATATTCATGCTTTCTTGCTGGCAAAAAAAAAAAAAAAAAACATGCTTGCAAGGTGTATTATCCAATACAAGTCTTACGTGTATTATCTATATTAATATTCGTATGCCAACATTTAACATAATATTCTTTCAATATATATTTTCAACGTTACACAAATATCAAATTATGCTTATACTTTTTGAATGATAATTTGCTCTTATATAATATGTTTAAATGACAAGTTTATTTTTTTGAAATGGGGAGTAAAATGCACGGATAGTCCCTGTGGTTTGGTAAATTTCACCTTTAGTCCCCAACTTTTTAAAATTACATGTATGCTCCCTATGGTTTGATCGTTTGTTACTCGGATGGTCCCCTGAGTGGATGTTAGTTAATTTACTCGGTTAAGTTGATGTAAAATTACTAAATTACCCTTACTTTCAATAATTATAATAACAAATAAATGATCAATTTAAGTGGACACCATCATTATAATTAAATATAAAAACCTATCCCACCCCCACTCCCTTTCTTCTTCTCTCACACATTACACAGACAACCTCCACCGCCCTACCGCCATCGCTGGCGTCCAGATGTCAGGCAATCACTCCATTTCTTCACTCTAAAACCCCAATCATCTGATCCCAAATCCACTAAACATATACATACTTACGTGTGAACCCTCACCACAGATGTCACAGAACCACTATAACGTCCCAGGTTCACGATTGACAACGATGGTATCATGGGTTGCTTTAACGGCAACATCAGTGGCGATTAAAAGCCACATACAAAGGAGATGAGGGCTGATGAACCATAAGAAAACTTAAACACACAATCACCATAAAAACAGAGTACATTTTATTATTAAGTTAAATCACTCAATGACACTCATGGTCCACTTGTTCTTATCACTACTAGTAATATATGTGAACCAACCACATGTACAAAAAGATTTTCAGATTCCAAACCACTAAAAACACGTTTGCAGGTTCTTTTTGTTGCAATTTAGCCTACCACTCTTCACTAATATAGGCATTAAGATAAGAACAAGTAGACCATGAGTGACAGTCGTGCTTCAAATGAGAGTAACCCTTTAATAAAAAAGAATGTTGGAAGGGGTTTAAGGTTGCCTTCTGCCGCCATTGTTTAAGATGTTTTAAGATTTGTTTAAGGTTCCAGTGGGTGGAGTTACCTGAACGAGGTTGCCAGGAATTAAGGGTGGAAGGGGTTGCCGGAAAGAGAGACGGGGCAGGGCGGGGGATTGGTTGTGGAGTTAAAGAAGTGGGAGGATGGCGTGGGTGGGAGAACTGATGGTGGTGTTGGTGGGGTGGAGAAGACTGAAGAGGGTGGGTGGGGTAGCGTGGGATGGTTTATGTATATAAAGAAGTAGGCCCTACTCAAATTTATATTATATTTCTTTTATTGTATAATATAAAGTTTTTTAGTGGTAAGGGTAATTTTGTCATGAATTCATGTCCACTTAACTGAAAAAATTAACTTCCATCCACTTCAGGGACTATCCGAGTAACAACTGAGCAAACCAAAAGGAGCACACATTTAATTTTAAAAAGTTAGGGACTAAAGGTGAAATTTTACCAAACCACAGGGACTATCCGTGCATTTTACTCTTGAAATGGGCCACAAACCATCTAGTTAACCAATAAACACGTTTACTAAGTTTGTATGCTCCATTTTATGTCACGTGCTTATACTTGTTGATAATTTCATGACCATGTAATATTAATTTGGCTTATACTTAAAAACCTCAAACAAAAACCAAAAAGTAATGGGTACCTTCATACGAAAGAACAGTGCATACACATTATCCCAATCCAAGTTCTTGGGCCAAAATTTTCAAAAGCATCTGCTTGGTATACAATTTGCATATATTATAATTGATGGATTACTCGTTGATACATATTATGTGGCCGCGACTCGGTTCGGTTCAACTTGGTTCGGTTCGACCCGGTTAGGTTCGGCTCAAGCCCGACGTCACGACATTCCTCCGTCGTGCGCCCCAGAGTTCGTCACGCGAAGCACGGAGAGCCGTGAGCCGTTTCCCGTTTACACATCATCATGACATCATCATGATGATGTCATGATGATGTCATAGATGTCATAATTTGTCTAATCTTTACAATATGCATGTTGAGAATTCATGAACGTGAATTGCATGTTATGGGCCAATCAACTTCATCGATTTATCTCACATGGGCTGAAACATGACAACTGGGCCGGACTCAATTCATGTCGACGAAAGTGAATTGTGTTTCGTCGACTTTAATATATGTTTCATGTGTTTAGTCGACAACAGTTTTGATTCGTCGAGATTATTCTGTTTCGTGGTGCTGTGTGTCTATATATATAGACTGAAGACAGAAGAGAACAGAGGAGACACAAGAACAGAGCACACACACACACGAGAGAGAGAGTTTACAGAGCACATTTGTAAACGTTGGATTGTAACTGAACCTTTTCATAGTATTAATACAGTGGTGTTAAACGGTGATATTTGTGTGTCGTGTTTTTACGTGTTCTGTCTCGGTTTGCTATTCCGGTTGGATTCCGCACAACCGGAGTGGTTCGTATACAAGGATTAGGCGACTAGATCCTCCCCTAGCCGGACCTACATTACTACTTTTAGACATGATAACTGTTAGTTTCGTATTATTGTGTGTGTTTATTGAGATGCAATAATGGTTTTCATACATACCTCATACTTTTTTATCCAAATTATTATTTATTTGACATATGTAAGACTACGATTTAAGTAAACCTTCGAAACCGGTTAAATCTCCCCTCCGGTTATGAAAATATTGCCTAAGTTTTTTGTTCCCGCTGCAACGCGCGGGCTCCCCACTAGTTATAATTGATGGATTACTACTTTTAGACATGATATATTTGATGACCATAGTCTCTCAATGTAAGTTTCAACTTGGTAAGTTTGCATATTTCGTTGAGCTCCTCTTCTTTGTCCTCCAAGTCTTCAATTTCAGCATACGGGTGTTCATCAAGCCACTCGATTGCCTCCTCCATCCGTTCATCTATGTCTTCCAAGTCTTTTACACCAAGCCCTGTCTCCCTAAGCTTCCTTCGAAAATTGTAATCCTTTATCTTGGTTTTGGCTTTATAAACACAGTCGGTTAAAGCTTTATGGGCCTCCACCTTCTTCATGTGTTCTTCATCCTCAAACTTATACCGTTCGGCATCTTCAATCATCTTCTCAATCTCTGCTTTTGTTAAAATGCCATTGTTAGTTATCTTTATGGCATTGTTTCTTCCGGTAGTTATTTCTCTAGCTGAGGCGTGAAGGATCCCATTCGCATCTATCTCAAAACAAATAGTTACCTTAACTACACCCCGCGGAGCAGGGGGAAGGTCGGACAACAAAAAATTTGACATAAAATTGTTTTCTGTACACTTGAATCTCTCGCCTTGATACACCCGAACATTCACACGAGTTTGATTGTCGGAAACTGTAACGAATGTGCTTTCCTTTTTGGTTGGTATAGGTGAGTTTCTTGGAATTAAAACAGACATAACATCTTTATCACAACCCACGCCAAGAGACAAAGGAGTGACATCAATTAGCTCCAGAGCCTGCACGGCTTCATTACCCATGCCACTTAAGTTTGCAGCTAGAATCCCAGCACCATACGCAACGGCTTCATCAGGATTGATTCGTTGGCAAAGTACTTTTCCATTAAACAACTCCTGCAACAATTCTTGTATCTTGGGTATCCGAGTCGACCCACCAACGAGAACCACTTCATCAATGCTATTCATACTCATTTCCACATCTCTTAGACAAGCTTCCACACTATCCATGCACTTGTTAAACAAGTCCATGTTCACCTCTTCAAACTTAGCCCTAGTAAACTTTGCAGAAAAATCGGTGCCATTATACAAGCAATCAATGTCAATCGTAGTCTGATAGGCTGTCGAAATAGTTCTCTTAGCTCTCTCACATTGAACCCTCAACCTACCCAAAGCTTTTAAATTCTTGCTAATATCCTCTTTGTGTTTTCTTTTGAATTCCGAAACAAAATAACTCACCATTCTGTTATCAAAATCCTCACCTCCCAAATGTGTATCACCGCCCGTAGCTTTAACCTCAATGACTCCCGCATCATCGATGGTGAGAATGGAGACATCAAAAGTACCACCACCCAAGTCAAAAACTAACACATTCATCTTGCCATCTACACCAGCTCTTTTGTCTAGTGCATAAGCGATTGCAGCAGCCGTGGGTTCATTAATCATGCGCAGAACCTCAAGTCCAGCCACCATAGCGGCATCTTTCGTTGATTGGCGTTGAGAATCACTGAAATAAGCAGGAACGGTGACGACAGCCTTTTCAACTTTAGATCCTAGAAATGTTTCCGCAATGCCTTTCATCTTGGCTAAAACCATAGATGATATTTCTTCAGCAGCAAACTCTTTATCTTCACTCTTGTATTTGACTACGATTTTTGGCTTGTCACTGCTATCAGCCACAACTTTAAAAGGCCACAACTTCATGTCTTCCTGAACAATTTTGTCACTTGCTCTTCTTCCAATTAGTCGTTTCACATCTGTTTCTTGTAACATGGTTTAAACATTTATTAAAAAAATACAACAAAAGCTCAGTAACCGATTAAAAGAACCAAAAGTGACTAACCGAAGATGGTGTTTGTGGGATTAAAGGCAGCTTGGTTCTTGGCAGCATCACCAACCAAACGTTCAGTGTCGTTGAAGGCAACATACGACGGGGTGATTCGGTTTCCTTGATCATTTGCTATTATCTCAATTCGGTTGTGTTGCCAAACAGCCACACACGAGTAAGTAGTTCCAAGATCGATACCAATTGCTGGAACTCTACCCCTTGTTGACATTCCTTCAAAGGTACAGAGAAATTCTAGTCTATATTACAACGCTTATATCACCATAATTTTACAATGCTTATATGACTATAATTTATATTCAAATCGTCCAATGGTGGTACCAACCAAAAGTTGCACCTTTTGGTGGGTTGTAACTGATTCTTTGGTGACTTATCAGCTTCTGATTCATTGTTTTTTGGGTACACTTATTACTTAAAATTATCCACTAAAATTCTAAAAGACTTGGCACTTGATAGCGATTCATTGGAGGTTCAGTTACGATGTTCAGATTTGTCTTTGTGGTGTAGGGGGTTCATGAGCCGATACGATCCGAGCGAGGGTCTGCTCGTGCTCGGATTGAATTACAACCGATCGGATCGGATCGGATCGAATTTGCAAAACCGAGCACAAAAGTGATGTTCGTGCGCGGATTGAATTTGAATCGAGCGGATCGTTTTCGCTCGATTTTTCTTAGCACCTAAATTAAAACATGTGTAGCAAAAAAAAAAAAACTGCATTCAACAAAAACAAATCCTAACTTAATTAAAACATGTCCAACACCTTACTTGAGCAGCAGATTGTACCGTATCCGTAATCCGTATGAGTTGAACACTTGAACTTGAGAACCAACGGCGAGATATGTAGCAGACTAGCAGGAGGTATATAGCAGGAGATTAGGTGCTGATTTGAATTAGGGTTAGGTTTTGATATTGAGTTGGGCTAGTATGTTTGTTGGGCTTTTAATTTTTTTTGGGCTACTTATCTATATAACTATATATATATATATATATATATTAATTATTAAATAAAAATAATTCGAGCGAAACCGAGCGAGCGGAGCTTTGCTCATGCGTGGCTCGTTTTCAAATCAAACCGGGTTGAGCACTCATTTACAAACTGAGCGAGAATCGAACGAGCATTTTTCGAGTGATCGTCGAGCAGTTTGGACAGCCCTATTGTGGTGATAGTCTATGTAAATAATATCTTAAATAAATCAATTGTTAGCCGTTCAAAAAAATAAATAAGTAAAATAACATAAAAATTAATTAATTAATTGTTAAATTTGTTGAACTAATGGTTTTTTACTAACTTTGCAAACATGTATAAATGTACTAGACTGTTGCTATAGTCGCGCGTTGTGGCGGCGACGTCCTAGTTGTTTATAACTGTCAGCACGTATCTGATCTAAAACATTGCATTTACAAAAGAAACAGAATCAAACCTGAGTTGGTTCGTTTAGTGAGCATTTCACCTAACCACCACACCACCCTTACATTTGAATCAAGACTTAGGGGCATCAAAACATACAGTGACTCGAATTTATAGCGTCGAATGAAAACGTATTATATTTTACCCGACTCGTTTCCGAACACAGTTTACGTCAAAATGTAGACCAACCGAAAACATACACAAAATAAACATATAAAATGTGAAAACGTGAATTTATAATTGACCAAACTCGTTTCCGAAAAAAATTATATTGAGATGTGAATTTATATCGTTTATGAATTTATACCGATACGTACATTAAAATTTCAAAATGTAGACCAACCCGATAACGTACATAAAAATCAGCATGAAAACGTATTATATATTGCACAACCCGTTTCTGAAAATTTTACGTCGAAACGTGAATTTATACCAACACGTACAAAAAAATAATCACGTAAGAAAAAAAAAACTTTTTATTTTAAGCTAAGAAAATGAAAATACGGGGGTAAATTTGAAAAACTAGAACACTAGGGAGTGAAAATGACAATTTATAAAGTTGATAGAAAGTATAGGATCAATTTGAAAAGATTAGGGTATTGCTTGGTTTCTTACGGGGTTGGTAAGGTACCGATATGGTACGGTATCATCAATCGCAATAGCAACCGAAAGAAAAAACCCACAAAATAAAATCATAATGTGCCAAAACTAAAATCGACACGTGTTCGATTCGTTGGTTTTTCTATTATTATTTAACTAAAAGAATTAAATGACTTTTCGCATTAAGAAACATTATATTCAACAATTACAAAGTTATTTAGTTAAATAATTAAAAAAAACACTTATGATCTGATGATCTAATGGTATGGTGTTTGGCTCACGACAACAATGGTGTGAGTTCAAAGCTAGGTAGAATTTGGTGTAAAAAAATTGTTGTTAAGAAAACATTAGTTATCAAGCTAAATATAATAAAACATTAGTTTTTTTAACGGCAAATTTCTTATTTATTTCTTTCGTCTATGGGACTTGAACCCAGACCTCTCCTCCTAAAGTGTTTAATAAAATTAGTGTGTAAACAATTCTCCTATATATTAAAATTCCAATGGAATTAAGACTATGGGTATGGGGTGGGGGTTGGGGCGTGGGTTGGGTACAAACGCCCAAGTCACCACCCTGGGTGGGCTTAGGTTTCGGAGTGGCCCCTTGGGCGGGGGTTTCAGCCCGGGTATTGGGCGGGCTAACGGTCTTCCGTGGCCGGCTCTCATTGGCTGGGTTGGCTAGGCTAGGTGGGTAGGATTTAAATTTAAAAAAACAACCGTTTGGCCAACCGTTTAGACATTTTTTTTTTTAATTTTGTGTGTATTTTTATAATAATTGAAAAAAAAATTATAACACGTGGCCAACCCATGCGGGCTAGCCACGCCCCACCATACCGACCCAACATGCAACTGACCAGCGGTGCCTCTCGAAGTCCACGTGTCAACCCATGCCCCAAACCCCCGCCCCACCATACCTCACGGTCTAACAGTAAGTTGAGGGAGGTATTTAAGGGTTTTTTTATCACAAAAAATATACCTATATATTAAAATTAGAACACAATGAACAATAACATCATCAAGGGATTAGCAAATGGTATCAGGTACCGGTGCTGATATCAAATTTATTAAACCGGGTATATTTTTGGTACTGAACCGGTACCGACTTTTGATATTTTCGGTATCGGTCCGGCACCGGTATTCACCGGTTTTTACCCTCAAATACCGGTACCGTACCAATACCGACCGGTACCGAACCGTACCTTGCCAGGTATATTCGGTACCGGTACCCACTTTTGGGGATTTTCGGTAACGGTATTTTCTCTACCGGTTGGTACCGAGCTCATCAAATCCTGTAGCAACGTTGCAACACAAGTAACTGCACCATTTAGATTACTTTTCTTACACACTGTAAGTAAACTGTATTTCGTTTGAATGAGGTTTTATATACTAAACAACTTATTTTGTTTTCTTTTTTGTCTTTTTCTATAATGAATGAATTGTAGCATGTAAAATTAACTTGGATGTTTAGATTATTGATGAGCAAATCATATCAAATCCTGTAATCAAACCGGTATCGTATCGATACCAAATTTACTATACCAATCATTTTCGGTACCAATTTGGTACCCACCTTTTGGCGTTTTCAGAATCGTTACTTTCGGTTCGACACTGGTCTAGCACCATACCTGTATTTACTTATTTTTACCTTCAAATACCATACCTATGGTACCGAGCATTTTCGTTGCCGATACCTAATTTCGATGATTTTCCGGATCGGTACTTTCGGTGTCATTACCGGTACCAAGCTCATCCATATTTTAACGTGTTAGCACCGTAATAACTAAACTAAAAACAACCGAATTTCCAACGTTAGGACGTATGGGTCCTATTATTATATATTAGATTATTTAAAATCGTTTTTTTAGGACGAAGTGACTATCGTTACAACGTCATTTTTATTTATGTTTTGATATTTGGTATCTGCTTGCCATTGCCGACACGCGTTTTGCAGACATTAGGTCCCCGCCGCAACGCGCGGGTGGAAAATCAACTAGTTAAAATAAAATATACACGTGTCTATGTAGTTATCATGGTTTTGTATTTAAAATTGATTATTGATTATTAAAAATGATAGAACTTTTTGCAAAAGTTCCTCTATTCTGGGCATGGTTGCAGAAATCGGCCTAGGCGGCCGATTAATCGGCGCCTAGGCGCTAGGCGGTCATCTACTGCCTAATTTTGAGCTAGGCGGTCAATTAATCGGTCATGGTCAAAAATCGGTCAAAATCGGTCCTAGGCGGTCAAAAATCGGATTAATAGGACAATATTAGTCGGTCAAAATCGATCAAAATCGGTCCTAGGCGGTTCTAGGCGGTCCTAGGCGGTCAAAATTGGTCAAAATCGGTCAAAATCGAACCATACTATCTGAAACTTGAAATATTTATGTGAATTTTGAAGTATTATTTTTATATTATTGGGTATATATATATAATTTTGAAAAAATACATATAAAAATCCCATTCCGATTAATCCCGATTAATCCCTAGGCTGTACCTCACCGCCCGACTAGCGCCTAGCGCCTTCTACAACATTGATTCTGGGTAGGGGAAAATCAAAGTAGAAACTAAGGACTTAAAAAAAAAAAGAGAATAGCAAGAAAGAAGAAAATGGTGATGAATCGAATAATCAACTTTTGATAAAGGAAACGAAAAGAAAACCAATGGCTTCTTGTTATTTATTCTTTTGGGTTCTTTAAGCAAAGAAAGAATATGTTCTTATAGTAGTGACTTCCCATTATTTACTTTGGATGCCTTAACCTCTACCTATGCTTTTAAGTTTTATCTCTTTTTTTTTATTTGTAAAGTAGGGGGTTAAATTGCTATATGAGTACAATAATCATTGTTTAATTTCGGTTATAATTAACGAATCTATCTATCTACTATAATAAAATAAACCAATTTTTGGACACGTGTCATTCATTGAAGGCATCCTCAAATATATACTTATCTTATATTAACTAAATAAATAATTTTTAATTTAATAAAATATTATCCTCAAATCTAAATTGTTAATTTAATTTATTTTTAAAACAAATACCTCTCTTTCCTACTTATCTTATATTAAATATATAAATAATAAATTAATATTAAATGTTATCCTAATTTATTAAAAATATAAATTTTTTTATTATTTGGTGTACAAAATTATATTTATTTAACTCGTGTAAAACGCGAGGTTTTTAAAAATTTAACTTTTATCATTTACTATACAAATTTACATTTATATAACCCGTGTAATACACAAAGTTTTTAAAGATATAACTTTTTTATCATTTGCTATGTAAAATTAGATTTATTCAACACGTGTAATACACAGGGTTTTTAAGGATATATTTTTTTTTATTATTTGATAGATTTTTCAACCCGACTATACACGGGTTTTTTAAAGATACGATGTTTTTAGTATTTAATATACAAAATTACATTTATTTAATCTGTGTAATACACATGGTTTTTAAAGATATAACTCTTTTTAGATCTATTTTCAACACGTGTAATATACGGGGTTTTTAAGGATGTAATTTTTTTTTATCATTTGATAGATTTATTCAACCCGATTATACACGGATTTTTTAAAGATACGACGTTTTTAGTATTTAGTATACAAAATTACATTTATTTAATCTGTCACACCCCGATATTTCCGCGTATTACCGGTGGGGAGTATCGTGACGTAGTTGATATCATCATAGTCAATAATCACAGTTTAAATGCACAGCGGAAGTCTAAAAGTAATAATATTACAAACCGAATGAAAGTATCATAAGTAGTACAAACGGAATGTAAAATGATCCACGGGCGGATCTAAATAAAAGAAACCATTGTTCAACAGATTTTTAAGTGACCAAGTTTGCATGACTCTTTATTTAATCACTTGGGAGTAGCCAGCCTATTTCGCTTAGTACCTGCTCTTAACCTTTTGGAAAATACGTGAGTTTACACTGGTAAATACAATTAACCGACTCATTTTGAAAATGTTTAAAAAAATTGATTTAGATCCACAAGGCTCAAATATTTATTTATAATTTGGGATAATTATTTAAAGATAAACTTGTAAAATATTTACATGTTTGTTATACGTTCAGTAGCCCGAGCTCCAGGACACGGTCATTAACCCCCCAAAGGCTTTAAGCAAACAAAACAGATTAAACGGGTTATCAATTATTTAACCTCCATACGATTAAAGATTTAATACCCGACCAAGCGGTATTTTATATACCATACCCCAAGCCCGTATAAGGGAAAATAAGTTAAAAGTATTTACCTGAGCAAAAACAAAATTTTATCCCAGCCGTATAACCACAAGCAAGTACAGATATCTTTTACTGGGCTCCTAAATCTGGAATAAAGGTTTTAATAACCTATTAGATTCCTAACGGGTCTTACTTAAGTTTAAACTTAGACCGGTTAGTTTTAATGAAAGGTTTACGGTTCAAAACGCATGATTAAGCGAAGACCGGATTAGAATGTGGTTTAGACCCGACAAGTTTGAGGACTTGTATAATATGGGTAGGCTAAACACATTCTGGATTTTGAAGTGAAAATGATAAGGTTTGACCCGTTTCGGTCAATTTATGCAAACTAGTTACATAAACCGAACCGAACGCGAATAATGCATAATGGGTAACCAAATGAGTCATGTACAGGTTTCCTAAGTTAATATTCTTAAAATGTGTTATGATATCAGTAGGATACCTTCCATTATGCCCAAAATAAATTTAAAACCAATTTAAGTCCCGAAAGGGTATTTTGGTCATTTTAAGGTTTATAAATGAGGTTTAAATAAAAACTGAAGGTCTGGTCCAAAACCTTCTGAGAAAACATTTATTTTATGAGGTTATAACAGCAAAATATCATACATACGTGTATTTCATCATTTATGACCAAACTATGCTCCGTAGGGGCATTTTGGTCATTTCACATATGCTTTAAAGGTTAAATTTGGGAATCTGAGTTCAAAACTTTTACTTACTGTTAAAGTATAAAAAATTACTTAAAATATCAGTAGGTAATAAGGCTTATGCGTCAAAAATAGTTTTAACCCATACTATGCGCTTTAAACGCATAAAAGTCAGTTTTAGGCGATTTTCGGGTTATTTAAAGAAATCTGAGTTTTTTATCAGTTTATAAAGTTCAAAATATTTTATTTATCATATGAAATCAGTAGCAAAAGGTTTTGGTATCAAAATGTTATGTAAAACTCATTTTATTAGTAAAAAGGGTATAACCGTCAATTACCGAATCAAAACTAGAACCCCATGTTATGATCAGTTTAAAAATTATTAAAAATCTTCAAAAATTTCAGAATAATATATTACATCAGTGGGTAAAAAGTTTGGTGTCGAAATTTGGGTTTAAATAGGCTTTATGCTAAAAGTGTCGTTTAATTAATAAAAAGCCTTCAAATTACGATATCGTGCATAACTCTCATTTTTTATCATAATCTGATGTGAAACTTTTAGGACATCCTTAAATATCAGTAATAAAGGTTTTTGTCCATTCACATTGTTAAAAATCTTGTTTTAATGACGGAAGGGCATAATGGTCAATAATTAAGCATTTAACGGAAACATGCAAATGATTCAGATTATTAAGGACCTATGTTGTATAATCTCCGGGGGTTATACTAACATGCAATATGGTCCTAAAGGAACCTTAAGGCATATCTAAAACTACCCAATTCGGGTCAGAACTGAAAGCCAAGCAAAAGTCAACTTTTGCGACTTTCGGTTGCGAACCGAGCCTAAATTCAGAATTGTCGGGTTGAACATGTTTAAACATGTTCTTACATTAATTACCAAGTTATTTTAATGTTAAAACAGGTTCCATAGCTTTCTGTTGACTTTTTTAATATTATGTTTGACCCGACATTTGACCAAGTTAGGGTGATAATCAGTAGGTGCCCTCTTAGGGGTTTATTACCTACCTAATTACCAACTTATAACTACTTCTAATTTGACTAATGACTGGACCATTAGTGATTATTCACTAAGTCAAACCTTAATTACGATAAGTTTGACTTTTGGTCATTAAACTAACTAAAACCGAAATTAGGAGGTTAAGGACACTTACAATGGTCCTTAGCACGAATTTGAGACTTAAGGAAGCTTGCTTGAAGACCAGAAAGCTCCAGAGAATGTGTTAGAATGATTTTCAAATGAGCAAGTTCACGGTTGCAACTTAGAGCTCTTTATATAGGGATTTTAATTGCACAAGATCATTCCACCAAAGTCTACAAGTGTTTCCTGATCATCCCAGGTGTCCCTAATATGTTAAAACCAGTTGCAAAGCCCCAGGTATTGAAATACAAGGTTACAAAGGCGGTGCAACAGGCTTTACCCGTAGCTGTTCGTTATTCTGCCCAGGTGCAGGTCTTACGGACCGTAAGCCTTAGGCTTTGCGTTTCGTATCCGTAATTTGAATTTCATGGCGCAGAACCGCCACCTTACGGACCGTAAGGCAGGAGCTTTGCGGTCCGTAAAGCCTTCATCAGAAGACAAAATTTTTAGAATTTCTAGTAATTGACCATGCAACTTTGTTATTACGAATTTAAGGTCTTTAACATCAGTATAGGACCACTTGATCAGGTCTGAAAAACTATGAAAGCCTTGCCATGCACTTATGTTGTCTTGGATTCTTTTAATAGAAGTCTTGAATGAAGAATTTGTCATAAACACACATAGGATCCCATATTTGAAATTTAAATTAGTTACTACAAAAGTTAACTGAATATAGGTGAAGTATTTATCAGATGTTAGGATCAAAGGCTCTCATGATTGTGTTTGTTTGTATAATTGAACAATTCAAATAGAAATGAACAAGAGTTTAAGTGCAGCGGAAATGATCAACAAACTTTGTAAACACAATCATAAAGGGAAATAGATTTGATAAACACATGAATTGCATCAGTTGAAAGATTACAAAGTAAATCAAAAGATTACAAGCATGCTTACAAACTAACTCCCCCTCAGCCTGATACTTCAATGGTTGGTTGCACAAGATGAAAGGATTGAATTGAGGAGAAGAACTCACTCAAAACGATCAAATGTAACAGTACAGAGTACTGCTCCATTTATAGACAAGCCAAACCACTGAGGCATCTCAGCTGACGTCACCATGAAAGCGACGTCTAACAGCCTAACAACCTGTAACAACTGTTCCTATACAAACACTGCTAATCCTAGCCACAGACTATGTATAAAACAGATGACACACTAAACTACTGCTTTCTCTTTACATCAGTACTTTCCTCAAGGTTGATCAGTCCTTGAATGGGCAGTGCTTTGTCATCAGTAGATTGAACCAGCAGTGTTTACTCTTCAGGGCTTTGTCAGCAGTTGAAAGGGTAGCAGCAGTTGTATACGGACAGTGGATAGAGAGCCATAAGTTGTTATAATCACTCTCAATGGGAAAGTCTAATGTAAACAGCTGCTTATTGTGAATCCACTGTCGTGATCCGGTTTTGGCTTTTATTATCTGTTCCTCTGGTAGGGTTCAATCCCAACAATCTCCCCCTGGAACAGATAATGCCAAAACCCTTCATTATTCTGGATTTTTATTTCTCATTAGAAGCTCCTTAACTTGCCTTTTAAATTCTTCTTCAAAGTCCTTGGAACTTGAGTCATCCTCATCCCTGCATAATGAAAGTTCAAGGAGATTCTGCAAATCTTCAACACCAAGACCTAGTGCTTCTTTCCTTGATATGTACTTTACTTCACCATTGGATCTGACCAAGGTCAATACATGGGTCTTTTGATCAGACATCCACTTTAGTACTTTTAAACCCAATGGGTTTCTTGGGAGAGATTTATTTTCAGATGAGTTTAGAGAAATTGGTCTTGAGAAAAATTGTAAACTTTCAGACATTTGTTTGAAGGCCATTTCAATGACATTATTTGCTGCAGCTATATCTTCTGCAGTCTCTCTTTCAATCTGCTCTTGCCTCTTCTTTTAATCTTGCTCAATGGCTGTCATGTCTGAAGTGTTTGGTGATGCAGGTTTGGTTAATACCTTTTTGGCAAGGTCTTGAAGCTTTGCCGATTTGTCTTCTTTTAGATCCATTTTCTTGATGGCTTCTGTGAAGTATTCAGCTTCCTTTTCTTTTTCTTCTTCACTGGTCAGCAGTTTTCCTTTTTCTTGGTTTTCCACAAGGATAGGGTTATCTACTGATGTTATCAGTGTTTTAAGAGCATCAATCTGCTGTTCTAGCTTTTCGTAGTCAGGCTTTTTAGAAATGTCTGAGACAGTTATCCTTCTTTTCTTAAGCCTTTCATAAGCCTCGTCGGTATACTGCTTTGTCCATTTTGCTACGGCTTCAACAGTATCCTCCTTAGCATCCACCAGCTCTTGCTTCTTTCTTTTATACTCAGATGTAAGGTCAGCAATGAGCTTTTTGTATTTGTTCCAATTTGGAGCTGTCTTCTTCTTTCTTGGATCGTTTTTAATTCTTTCAATCCTGTTTGCCTCATGCTTTAAAGCAACTATTGGCCATTCTTCAAATTGTTTTTCTTCAGCAGGATAGAATTTTTCTTTCATGATATAAGCAAGATATTCTTTTCTCATTTTATTTCGTTGATCTGCCTTTTCTTTGCTTAGATCTTGTGCATAATCTTCCATCTGCTTGACTTTTGTGAGCAAGAATTCCAATTTTTCAGAGATAGCTTCGTCACTTTGACCTTCACATTCAATCTTGGCTCTTATCTTAGCCTGCCTTGCTTTGAGCTCAAGATATTCATCCATATCTTCTGGGACTATGAAGCCTATGAGTGAAGGAAATCTTCTGTTTGAAGGATCATCCTCAGTGTAGAACTGTCTTATCTCATTTTTTATAGCTTCTAGTTCCAGTGGATATTTTGCAGCAATAGGATCATATTTGTCCTCATTTGCTTGAGTAATTTTTCTTTTTCTGGTGTAAAGCTTTGTTGGTTGTGATGTAGGAATGGTGAGAGAGGTGGTGGATGGTTGACTAACAGCTGTTGAGATAACTGGTGTCTCAACCTCTGTTGTCATTACAACTACTGATGTGTCAGTAGATGTCTTCTGCTTTTGAGCAAGTGTTGAAGTGGTAGTGATTTGAGTGATGGAAAGTGTCTGACTAACAGGCATTGAAACAACTGGTGTTTCAACCACTGTTGTCATTACAACAGATGTTGTAACATCTGTTGTCTTCTGCTTTTTGGCAGGAGGAGATGGTGGTGATGTTGGTGGTGGTAAGGCAGTGGTTTTGGCGTGTGTTGTAGTTGTGAGTGTTGATGAGATGGCAGCTGTTTGGCTAACAGTTTTTGAAACCACTGTTGTATCAGCTGTTTGGATGGAAATATGAGATTTTGTGGTTTGAGGTTTGGAACCTTTTGGAAGTGGTTTAGATGTCTGTTTTTCTTGTTCTGGTTCAATATACAGGCCATCTTCAATTCCCTTCTTCTTCAACTGTTTGATTTTCTCCCCCTTTTTGGCATTATCTGGAAGGGGGTTATCCATGAAGAGGATAGTAGGAGGAACTTTTCCAGTGGTGCTTTGGATATGAGCCTTGATAGCTTTAATGTCTGCTTGAGTATCTTTAAATCTTGACTCCACCATGTTTGTCAGCATTTTCACATGTGTTGCATACTGCTGATCAGCCATTTGTTTTTGTTTTTCAAGCAGTGGTTGGAATAAATTCCACAACTCATTTGCAGCAGGTGCAGGTTGTGCAGATGCTTGAGCTGGAACAGCAGTGGATTGTGCTTTTTGAGCTTTTAACAGCTGTTGCACCATATCCTTTATTTCAGCAACTGATGTTTCAAGTTTCTCAACTCTGCCCGTCAATTCCTGATATTTTGAATCATCATCCAATTTAATGGAATCATCTGTTTCCCCACCAGCAGTGGTTGTATCAATGTGTGACTTAGGACATGAAGTCCAGAAATCATCCATTGATGCCCCTTGTTCTTGGTACTGGGGACTTCTTTCTTCAGCACTTGATAACCTTTCGATGGTACCAGTGGTTAAAACAGACTCACTGGTGGTTACCAGAGGTGCTATAGAAGAAATTGCCTTCAAGGGAGTCTTACTAATGAAACAACTGTCCAAATATAGATCTGTTGATCCATCACTTGTAGTTACTGCTCCACTTGAACTACCACCAAGAGTTACTTGTAACTCAAGGGGTGTAACCTCCTCAGTTGTTGCTGGGATAGCAGAGGTAGTAGCATCAGACCCAGTCACTTGTGGGAGTATACTCTCAGTGATAGGTGATAGAGAGGAACTGGTTTGTGTCTGAGCTATAGCAACTGCATGCAACAAGGGTATTATGGATTGTGGTAATATGATTGGTGAGGGTATGGGTGTTGAAAGAGACATGTCCTTGGGATCAGGACTGAGGAAGATGGATCCGATTGGGTCCAGAGCTTCATATTGTGGGGTCCCTGTGCTTACAACCTGATCCTTTTGTGAGGATGCAGGAGGAGTTTGAGGCAATGGTGGAGATTTTTCTGCCAACTGCTGTGAGGAAGTAGCAGCAGTGGTTTGTGGTGACATTTGTTTTGTCACTGGCAGTTTCTCTGGCATCTCATCTTCCATAGTTGCCTTTGTTTTGGGTTTGGTGGGTTTTCTGGATGTTTTCTTTTTGGTCTTTTTGGTAATGGCAGGTGTGGGTTTCAAAGCAGTGGTTGTGCTGCTATGATCACCTGGAGCAGTGGGCTCAGCGGCAGATACCTGAGGAGCAGTGGTAACTGCTAAATTCTGCTCAGGCACCTCTGCTTTTGTTTTTATTGGTGCCATCATTCTAGAAAATGTTTCAGTTGTTAACCCTTTCATTTGAAAATAGACACCCTGTTTGAGCAAATTTTCATTTTCTTTTCCAATTTTTTGTTTAAAATAGTAGCTTAAGAATCTTGGAAAAAGTAAAAATGCTTTGCTATCCAACGTTTTTCACCAAATCATCAAAGATTTCCTAAGAATAGTTAAATTTTTTATTGTTTAAAATAGCATAACCCAGGCACTGAATCTTTGAAGGTATTTCATTAAAAGCAGTTGTTTTATTCGAGACACACATCAAGAGAGTGTGAAATAAAAACCTAGGTGCAGAAGGAAAGAAACCTTTTTGTAAGGTATCCCTTTTTGGTTGTTCTGCGTACCCCCTTTTTAAGAAATCAGTTTTCAACTCGGTTTTATCAAAGGAAGTTTTACCTTTCTGATCATCGAGTTTAAAGACTTCTGAGATTGATTGCGGAGTAATTTGAATCATTTTACCCTGTATGGAGGAGTTGATGGCTACTACTTTATCGTCTTGTTTTTCAAGCGTAGCATTTTTCCAAAACTCTCTCTGGGTTTGCAGGTAAATGGGAGCATCTGCTGTTAACAAAGTTTTGTACTTTGATTTAGATAAGGCGTCGATGATGGAATCGAAGGTGTGGTTGTTTGTGGGTTTTGTGAGTAAACCCAAATAGTTGTGAGGGGATTTGTATGGTATTTCAATGGATTCAGCGGCCGTTTGAGCGACCTCTTTGGAAGATGATGGTGATTTTGGTTTTGATTTTGATTTTGATTTTGATTTCGTCATTTTGAAAAAGAAGAAGAGGAGCAGAGAATGATTTGGAATGAAGGGTTGAAAACTGCTTTGAGAAGAGAATTTTAGAATTCAATTCGACAGTGTAAAACCCTGTTTGGGGGTTTTGATCAGGGTTTTATTAAGGAAAAAGTGGGTGCTGATGTGGCAGCGGTTATAAAGATCTGAAGGCTAAAAACTGACCACGTGCCAACCTCTGATGAAATGGATGAGAAGTGGAGGACAGTTGTTTTGAGAGCCACTGATGAACCAAGCATCAGTAGTTACAACGGTAATAATGTGATAACAGTGGTTGATTTTTACTATCAGTGGATAGCATATCAGTGGATAAGACACTGATTTTGAACATCAGTGCTTGCCAAGAAAATGAAGGATCAGTGGCTGACTTTCAACAGTGGACAGTATTTAGGAAACAAATGTTTGAGCAAAACAGTGGTTAGAGGTAAGGTAATGGTAATGATTTGAAAGACTAGTATGTCAGCAACTGTTTTGAGAATTTTCATTCAAGGTTTTGCCACATATCATTTACATGTTTTGAAGCTTTTACAACTCTCTGACAGTGGTTTAGTACCCCAGATGATGTAAACTTTTTACTAAGGCTACTCATTCTTGCTATAATATTTAAATTAAAACAAGAGTACCCCAGTATTTCAAGGTCTTTTGGCAATCAATCTTTGATCAGTTTTAAGACAAACTTGAGTTAGATATGACCTTGACACTTGTACCAAATTCCTTTTGATCTGTTTTGAGGATAATATAACCAAAAAAAAATAAAGGTTATACATCCTGACAGGAGATTGAAACTTTTACTATCAAAAACCAGTAAAAGTTCAAAATATATTATTCTTAAAAAAAATGAAGAATGATATATCCTGCCTTATTCGAGAGAATCCTTTTTCAGAAAAATAAATAAAGGATTTTCTGAAAACAACATCAAAAAGAATCTGATATAATTTTCCACTGAAACTCCTAATCATATCAATCTCAAGCTTATGAAAATGATCAGTGGTTTAACAACAGTGGTATGAAATTTTAAATACATTTTGACCACTGTTTGGTACCATTCTCTTGTTGATTGATTGACACCAGAAAAATGAAGACACAAGATCACATGAGTTTTCGAAAACCCTGGTGTAGATTTTGTTACCATGTGATGATTCTGAAAATTTGTCTAGTCCTTTTGAAAGTTTATTCTCTGCGAATACTATTGTTACCTGAACCTTTTCCTGAACCAATGAATGCACATAGTTGCTTAATGACCATTGTTACCCCAATTTTTTTTTTGACTCTTAAGCGTTTTATATTTATACTCTTTTCTTTTGACTTTAAAAGTTTTGAGATAAACACACTTTTTGAGTTTTTATGATTATCTTCTTCCCTTTTTACCCTTCTCATTCATAAGTACTGAAATACTCACTGGGAGGTATTATTGAAGGAATACTTATTCCAAAATCATTTTGCAGTAATGTTTTGAGAGATTTGGTCATTTATACACATGCTCATGCCAAATTTCACATCACCTATGATCTGGACATTTTTTACCCCTGATTTTCTTAATGTAATTTTAACTAGGTTGGTTTGTTCCTTTTGAGTTTCTCAACCTGTTTTTCAACACATAAGATCAAGTGACTAAAGTTTTAATTTCCATCTTTTTCGTTAGCAAAAGCACCAATGTTTTTATGAACATAGGTTTTTGTTAATCCGAGGTTCATACTTTAGCAGCAAACATGATGAATACAGCACAAAAGTTCATAACAACAATTGAAATCAATTTTGTAAAGAATATAATTATACCATAGTTATCAGATATATTTTCAGATCTGAAAACTATAGGTGATTTATGCATGACGTCACTTGTTGTATGAAATTTGTGTGTCCTACGACATCTTGGTTGTTTTACAGAGTTTTTGAATAGCCACTATGAACGTGATTACTCGTTACTGTATTTTTCAACTGAATACAATCAACCTTAGTATCAATGAATTTTTGAGCTGAACTGTTATGTCAAATTGATTGTTAGATCGAATTTGACTGTCCAAGCTCTGATACCAATTGTTAGGATTGGAGGCTCTCATGATTGTGTTTGTTTGTATAATTTGAACAATTCAAATAGAAATGAACAAGAGTTTAAGTGCAGCGGAAATGATCAACAAACTTTGTAAACACAATCATAAAGGGAAATAGATTTGATAAACACATGAATTGCATCAGTTGAAAGATTACAAAGTAAATCAAAAGATTACAAGCATGCTTACAAACTAACTCCCCCTCATCCTGATACTTCAATGGTTGGTTGCACAAGATGAAAGGATTGAATTAAGGAGAAGAACTCACTCAAAACGATCAAATGTAACAGTATAGAGTACTGCTCCATTTATAGACAAGCCAAACCACTGAGGCATCTCAGCTGACGTCACCATGAAAGCGACGTCTAACAGGCTAACAACATGTAACAACTGTTCCTATACAAACACTGCTAATCCTAACCACTGACTATGTATAAAACCGATGACACACTAAACTACTGCTTTCTCTTTACATCAGTACTTTCCTCAAGGTTGATCAGTCCTTGAATGGGCAATGCTTTGTCATCAGTAGATTGAACCAGCAGTGTTTACTCTTCAGGGCTTTGTCAGCAGTTGAAAGGGTAGCAGCAGTTGTATACGGACAGTGGATAGAGAGCCATCAGTTGTTATAATCACTCTCAAGGGGAAAGTCTAATGTAAACAGCTACTTATTGTGAATCCACTGTCGTGATCCGGTTTTGGCTTTTATTATCTGTTCCTCTGGTAGGGTTCAATCCCAACATCAGATATATATGAAAGCTTATAATTATTTCACTAAGGTTCGGTAACGTTAAAAGGTCACTCAGAGGTAATAATTAACATGTTGACACTTTTAACCTCTACGTTTCATAAGATCCTTATTTTAAGCACAACGACTTACTAAGTTCGATAAATTATTCTTTAAGGAATACGAACGTCGTGTGAGGTCAATCAGAGGCACAAGTTAGGCATGTTGATACTTTGGATCCTTTGATTCACAAATTTACATTGTTTAAGTCCCTCGGAATCAATTCCTTACACATTTTAAAGTCCATGACACGTGTTTTCATAATATTGGTCTTGATTTTTACGAGGTGTTACATAATCTGTGTAATATACATGGTTTTTAAAGATATAACTTTTTTTTATTTGATATATAAAATTATATTTATTTAACCCGTACAATATGCGAGGTTCATAAAGATATAACTTTTTATTATTTAATATATAAAATTACATTTATTTAACCTGTGTAATACACGTGGTTCTAACCTAGTCAAGTAGATATATTAAATCATATAAATAAACTAGTGGGGAACCCGAGCGTTGCAGCGGAGTGGACAAGTTGCGGCACTATAATCGTTTTCCGTTAGTTTATCAATTTTTTATTGCGCGTTGTGGCAGAGTGGATAAGTTACGGCGTTGTAATCCTTTTCCGTTAGTTTATCATTTATTTTATTTTATGTTAGGTTATTAATCACTTAAAAGAAGTAGTAATTAACAATTTCGTAACATGAGTACATGACAAGCGGATTATTTTTGCATTAACACGTAGTGGTAATGTTTCGTAAATAGAGGTCCGAAAGTGTTAAGCTACTTGAGTTGGGCTAAAAAAAAGCTTTAGAGGAGCCGAGCTTTAACGAGCACGAGCCTAAAAGTAAGCTCGTTTAGTAAACGAGCACGAGTTTCAGGTTCGCTTATAGAGCACGAGATGTCTCACGAGCGTAAATGAGCTCAATGTTTGTATAATTTTAAGTCAATACATTAAACATATATTTAAATAATACTATTTATATAATCATGAAAAAAATTACCAAATTACATATTAACTAATAAAATAACAAAAAACTTGAGCTTAAAAAACTACCTGATAGCCGAGCTCGAGGTAGGGTACAAGTAAAATTATGGATCAAAACATCCAGGTAGGGTACATATCCTTCATCCTTAACAAAATTCAAAAATCTAATATTCCATACTTAAATGTATTTCCATTTGGCAGGAATTTACGTAATATATCAATTTATTTGTATTTATTATATTTATACACTTATAATTAATTTAATTGTAGATGGTGATGCTCTCTGAAGTGGCTGACAAAATTCCATCTATAGAACAAGTAAACAAGTTATATAACTGTTTTCATGAATCTGAATGCACCCAATTAGTTCTTTCTATATTTCAGTGCCAATTTTAATAACAAATTGATGCTAAGCTAAACTTGATGATAGTTTTGCCCTCACAAAGAGATTTTTACTCCCCGTGTTTTAACAGAGAGAGACCCCCGTGAGTACCTAAAGTGGCAAAAAGGGCGGGTCCGGTAAGGGCTCAAAACGAGCCATTCCAACAAACAGGTCATGGTCTGATCGGATTTGACAACTAAGTTTTTCACATTCTTTCGAATTCCATAACGACCAAACAGTGAGCGTATTACTAAACAATAAAATTGTAGCCTCAGAAGTATTAAACTAATTGCCATGGCCATGTAATGGGTCAAAACATAGGAGTATTAGATGCTTAAAGTTTTTTCTTAAATCATTAGCATGATAGAATTTTTTTTAGGATTTGTGGCTTCCATGTTGATTAATTTTGGATAATAATGTAATTTTTAATAGAAGGTTAGAGCAAATTACAAATCATGGGTTGGTAGACGGGCAACAAGCTGCGCCGCCACCCCCTTTTGAATCACAATCATCTCACTTGTTCTGCTTCTCTTATCTTTCAGGTGGTTTCCTTACATTCATCACATGAAGTCCCCATATCTAACAATCCGAGGCTCTCGATGCACAGAGTCAGAACATACATGTTACAAGAAGCATTCAATCCCACATATCTCGTTTGTGTCGGTGTCTCAGGGTTATAAATTGTGATCCAACAATGGTTTTGTTTGATCATGATCAAAACATCATTGGAGGTACCTTGAAAAACATTTAATACATGTCCAAATATATGCGGATTAATTAGTTTATAAGCTACTGACCAAGAAGCAGTGGTGTTACTCCTCACCGAAATCCATATGTCATCATGTTTTGAAGATAACACAGCTAGTGAACCATTGATGATTGTCACTTGATTGGTTTCCCAACTTGGTTCTGGTAGCTCGATGGTAGAACAAACCTCGGAGCTCAAATTGAATGTTAATATATAACTACAGAAATCATCACCTGAATCGGTTAAATCCCTCCTTACCACCCAATGCAATACTCCATTAAAAAGACATTAACGGAGTAGTCGGAAAAGCAATCTCACGCCAAGAGTCTGTCTTGATGGTGTAAACAAACGTACTTAATACATCTCTCTTTTCAGGTCTCATCAAAATCTTGTAATCGTCAATGATTGGGTCGAAACCAAACCCTAGTGGAATATATCACAGTCCATAATCACTCCAATAAGGACTAACATGTACGGTTACTTTGCGCCTAATTGACGGGTTCCATAGATGAATACCAGGCTTATATTTTTCATAAACACATAGAATTCCATTACATGAACCAACAATAAAGCTGGGATACTCGACAAATGGTATGCCGGTAATGTGAAAACCACTGCAAAAAAAAAGAAAAAAAAGTAAGGGGATTAACAGTTAACAGATTGAGTTGGCTAGTTCTACCCAACATTAACCGCAATAATATTAAGTGATTGATTTAGGTTCTAATACACATATACCTTAGGGATGTAAATGAATCGGGCCAAGCCAGAGCCTTTCACTACACGAGCTCGGCTTGTCATGATTCTCTTCTATTCAAGTCTACGTATTTGAGCTCGAGCTCGGCTCGAGCTATTTTGTCAACAATCACAAATGAGCTAAAAGTTCGGCCCGAGCTCGCTTCGAGATCCCGACTATGCTTATTAGGATTGGGTATTTGGGTTATAATCATCTCTATCATTATATTAACAATGTTGTTTGTCACTGTAATAATCTGTAGGAACCGTTCGCGTAATTAAATAAAATAAAACAAATTTTATTAAATGATTCCAATACAGAAATAAGAAAGCCTATACAACTAGTACAATTACAACTGAAAATAACCAAAGTACAAGAAAAGTGTAGAAGCAGAGTGGCTGAGGCACGTGTTCACACGCTTCCCTTAAAACAAATTCCGAGTCTCCCAGGAGTACTCGTTTTGTTTCCCAGGGTACAACAGCCGGAGCAGTGGTACTGCCGGAGATGGCCTACAACCCAAAGGCTACCTTGAAGAGAGCAGGATGAAGATCAGTAAGCTATAGAGAAATGTTTGCATATGTTGTTGTATTGCTGGTATTCGTGGTGTCATTTGCAGCTGGGCATGGAGCTGTATTTATACAGCTCCTAAGTTGAAACAGTCAAAACGGAATTAAAGAGAGGTTTAAATTGCATTAAACGTCTTCAATACAATTTAATACGTCATTTAATTCTCAGTCAAAGACCGTTAACTCGTCAGTTTCGAAGCTGAACTGTAACTGCATTGTCATTCAATGCTGGAAGCTTCTGCGCCCGCGCAAGCCACACTGGTGCGCGCGCGCCCAGGTCTGCACGCCCATGCGCGGTATGTCCTTTTGGCTCACTGCCATGCGCGTGTGCGCCACACTGACTCATGTCCATGCGCGCGTGTGCCACGTCACCTGTGAGCCTCTACGAGCACGCCACACAGTCACGCCGTTTTGGCTCACTTCGGTGCGCCGCGCACGTCACCTCAGGACCCATGCACCATGCGCAACCGCGCGCCTCGAACCTGCCTGCATGCCACTTCACCACGTGGTCCTTGCAGCCTCTGTGATCGACCACGCGCACGTGGTCAGAAATACAAAGGCGGCTCTCAAGCGGCGATGCGAGCGTGCGAAGTGCGCCATCAAAGCGCCACATTGCGCCTCATCGCCCACGCCACGCGCGCGAGCGTGTGCGAGTGCGAGTTAGGGTGTTCCGCACCCTTCGCGAGGACACTTAGTGTGTGCTTCCATGAAACAATAAGGAGGGAGAGTTCCCACTTAAATACCCATTTAAGTTCCATCTCTCCTCCAATGTGGGACAAGGTGCTACTTTCCCTTTTGTTTCAGCATTGAATGTTTCAAACACCCAACTTTGAGCATCGATATCTCATTCATCTTAGCTCCATTTTGGACGTGGTTTAGTTCGTTGCGAAGCTCTTCCAACATAGAACACAAACCCACAAATAAATATATAAAACCCGCTCATTTTATTATATTTATTTCTAGTCCAAAATAGGAAAAAATTATTTTCCTATATTTGTGAAAAATGCTATTTTCACCTATTTTTCCAACATAATCCACCGACAAATAACAGATCCAAACACTTTTTTCTACAGCTCGTTTGATTCGAGTTGGTACCTGATTCTGGTTATTTAATTACAAATAGGCATTTTCAAAACACATACCCAAACACACCTTAAAAATTATATGCCATACCTCAGAAGCCCATAGGCAGTCTCGGGCCCTACGGAGAATTATATGCGGAACCAAGAACAATAACAAGATAATAAGTTAATGTTTATAAAATGTATATAAATGAATAATTTGACTTTTTTGACATAGAATCAGGGAAACCCTAGTTTTATTTCTTGGTTATTCCTATTTACATGAAATATAACTTGCCCTGCATCCACACCACTGTTGACTAACAAGTTGAATGAATCTGAGAGTTTTATTATAAATGATGTTAAAAGTATTATAAGAAAAAGATGAGCAAAATAAAACATTGTAAGATTAACCAAATCAGCATACAAACATCACATAAGCGTTACCTTGAAATAAATTGCTTGCACAGGGGAACAACCAGTTAGTAGCAAATGGGTTGATGGCAATGATTCAGGTTTGAAGGGCGAATGGTAGAACACACGGAAGTGGGCATAAAGTAGGCTTTAATTGAAGCGGATAGGGGATTCAATCGCGGGTAAATAGAAAGGGTAGGGTAATCTGAAGCGACGCAGGTGAAGCACTCAATCGCTAGTGAAGCATTCAATATGGTATTCAGTTGCCAACATAGTGAAGCATTGAATGTCGCATTCAATTGTAGGTGTCGATGAATGAGGGTAATATCAGAAGAATTGGGGGTAACTGATGTAGCGACATTGAATGACCTGGTGATTCAGAGGACGGGAGTATTCAATGGCCTTGTTAATAGGACTACAGGGTTTAAGATTAGGTATAACCGTATAAGTTGAGGGAGAGAGGGGTAGGATGGGAAGAAAAAAGTGTTAAAAATGAGATTCGTTCTTGCTTTTTGGACTCCCATCTTAAAATTTTATTGAAAATTACTATTTAGTACATAGGAGATGCTTTATATAGGATTATAGATAGATAGACAAGATATACCTGTGTTCTTCGTGGTGGAGTATATTTGTTCTTCGCTTTTATTCTATCGTGATCATGAAAGGTCGATTGAAGCGTTTGAGTTTTGACTATATATATCATAGGTAGTAACCATGAAAGTAAGGCCTACTTTTAAGGATTTCAATTTTAGAATAATAAATGAAACTTAACTATTATATTAAAAAGTAGTTCTTATTATGTTGCTTCATTATAAGGGTTAAAATATAATAGTAAGTTTATTTGGGTAGAAAGTCTAGGAAGTAATCTTGATCATCTATTTATTTAATCAAAAGCTAAGATTAAATAAGTGAAATTGATGGAAAAAAAAGGAGGTGCGTGGGTTTATTCAGGGGCATTCTAGTCAAGTCAAGGCAATAGTTTCTCTCTCCTCCAATTCCCTCCTATTTTTTAAACGTTAATAACTCTTTCATACGACATTATTTTTTTTATAAAAATTGCACAAAAAAACGAGCGTTTTTTAATCTTTAAAACGAGTATACTATTGCTATATATTCGAATTTTTTTTTGAAAACCCAGTTGCGTAAAACGCAATGGAAAAAACTCAGTTGTGTAAAACGCAATGGAAAAAAAAACCTAAAAAATGACATTTTTCTAAAACGCAATGCACCAAAAACACAAATAAATGTCTTATTTGTAAAACGCAATGGGCAGAAAACACAAAGAAATGTCTTATTTCTAAAACGCAATAGCATAAAAACACAAAAGAAAGTGTACTTTTAAAACGCAATGGAAAAATGTGTTTTACCTAAAACGCAATGCACAAAAAACACAAACAAATGTCTTATTTCTAAAACGCAATGGCCAGAAAACACTTAAAATGTCTGTTTTCTAAAACGCAATGGACTGAAAACAAATAAAAATGTGTTTTTACCTAAAACGCAATGCACCAAAAACACAAAGAAATGTCTTATTTATAAAACGCAATGGCCAGAAAACGCTTAAAATGTCTCATTTCTAAAACGCAATGGCCTAAAAAAACAAAAGAAAGTGTTCTCTCTAAAACGCAATGGACTGAAAACACCTAAAATTGTGTTTTACCTAAAACGCAATGACTAAAAACACTTCAAAATGTGTTTTTCTAAAACGCAATAGCCAGAAAACACATAAAAATGTCTTAGTTCTAAAACACAATGGCCTAAAAACACCAAAGAAAGTGTTCTCTCTAAAATGTGTTTTTTCTAAAACGCAATGACCTAAAAACACCAAAGAAAGTGTTCTCTCTGCCCCTTGGACCCCGCCAGGGGCTGCCGCCCCTTGGACCCTGCTACCAGGGGCGCTGCCCCCGAACCCCCGCCAAGATCGTAAAACGCAATGACTAAATCAAAAACTCATATCGTAAAAATGAAATTAAATAATTTCTTACATGGATCGAAGCCGGTTCCTTCAACGATTGACGAAACTTGAATGATAGAAACACTTATCAGCGATCGAATCGAACGGATTGAGTGATTATCTTCAAAATCACAGGTAAAAACAAGATTTTGTATCAAATTAAACTGAGTTTTCTTCAAAAAAGCTGAAGAGCACGTTGATCGGGTGTGAATCATTGATTGGTGACGAAAATCGCACTATAATGTAGTGATTATTGAGATAGTAAGTTATGAAAAGGTTGAAGATGGTGGGTTTTGAAAATGGTGGGTTTGAAGTTACTTGGGAGAAGAATGAAGAAGAAAGGATACGATTGACTAAAATACTCTTTCTCTTTATTTTAAATTTTACCACATGTCATAATCCTATTGCTTCATAACCTTCCTAGCCAAAATAAACTTCTTATTTGATCCTCACCCTCATTATAAAATCCATTTGTGGAACATTAGTGTACGTGTATGTATAGTTTACCGAAATTGACAATATTTCATTCTTTTAAAATAATATTAGGTTAGAACCCCATGTATTACACGGGTTGAATAAATGTAATTTTATATATTAAATAATAAAAAGTTATATCTTTATGAACACCGTATATTGTACGGATTAAATAAATGTAATTTTGTATACTAAATACTAAAAACGCCGTATCTTTAAAAAACTTGTATATAATCGGGTTGAATAAATCTACCAAATAATAAAAAAAATTACATCCTTAAAAACACTATATATTACACGTGTTGAATAGATCTAAAAAAAGAGTTATATCTTTAAAAACCATGTTTATTACACAGATTAAATAAATGTAATTTTGTATATTAAATACTAAAAACGTCGTATCTTTAAAAAACTCGTGTATAGTCAGTCAGGTTGAAAAATCTACCAAATAATAAAAAAAAATTATATCCTTAAAAACCCCCGTGTATTACACGTGTTGAATAAATCTAATTTTACATAGCAAATGATAAAAAATTATATCTTTAAAAACTTCGTGTATTACACGGGTTATATATATGTAACTTTGAATAGTAAATAATAAAAAAATTATTTTTAAAAACCTCGCGTTTTACACGACTTGAATAAATATAATTTTGTATACCAAATAATAAAAAATAGTTATATTTTTAATAAATTAGGATAACATTTAATATTAATTTATTACTTATATATTTAATATAAGATAAGTAGGAAAGAGAGATATTTGTTTTAAAAATATATTAAATTAATAATTTAGATTTGAGAATAATATTTTATTAAAGTATGATAAAATTTAATATTAATTTATAATTTATTTAGTTAATATAAGATAAGTATAGATGTGAGTATGATAAAATTTAATATTATTTATAGTAGATAGATTAATTGAATCATGGTAGGAATAAAAATATTTTGTTATGACTATGTAACTTTAAATTATGTATACACTAAAAAATCGAGAAATATTTGTGATGTAAACATCCTTCAAGACGAATCTATATAAAATTATTAATGCATGAACATTGTTGAAGTCTTTTATCTCAAGTTTTATCAATTAAATTATAGTTTTTATTTACCTAGTTAAACTATAAATATTAATAAGAAATGCTTACAATATAAATGAAATTTCAAGATACGAGGGAAAGTGGGGCTATCGATGGTTTCAAATAAGAAGAAAAAAAATATGAGAAAGAGAAAGGAAAATTGAAAGAGGGATAAATCATAAAAGTAAGGAGTAATCAAATTTCAAACGTAAATCAAGTTAGGAGTATGTGATTCCCAATCTTGGTGTAAATATATTAGGTAGGGGTGTGTATAGGTCGGCTTGGGTCGGTTTTGATCAAAAGCCATAACCATAACCGCGATGTCGGTTATTGGATAACCATAACCATAACCGATCGGTTATGGTGGTTATGGTTATTCGGTTTTGATGGTTATAGTGGTTCGGTTATGGGTGATTAACCGTGTATTTAGCTTAGCTAAAAATAGCTTAATTTTTTTTAGAGTAAACTTCAATTTTCGTCCCTGTGGTTTGCTAATTTTAACACTTCCAGTCCAATAGTTTAAACATTGCATTTATCATCCATTAGTTTGCTGATTTTAACAGTTTCAGTCCATTAGTTTCCTGATTTTAACAGTTTCAGTCCACACCACTAACACTGGTGTGGACTGAAACTGTTAAAATCAGGAAACTAATGGACTGAAACTGTTAAAATCAGCAAACTAATGGATGATAAATGTAATTCATAAACTATTGGACTGAAAGTGTTAAAATCAGCAAACCACAGGGACGAAAATTGAGGTTTACTCTTTTTTTTAACATGGAATAAATAGTTATTGCATCTTTGTTTATATTAGTATATTACATAGTATTAAAAAATACATATAATCTATAATATTAATACGAATTATTATCGAATATTCAAATAATGTGATATGATACATTCCATAAATTCAAATAAACATTCAACCAAAACCACAAAATGATATGAAAAACTCATAAGTACTGAAAATCTTCAGTAAAAAACATCAAATATTAAAAATATGGTGAAAAGTCCTAAATCCTACAAAGATTTATTACATGCCGGTTCGTTTCGTTTATGGTGGGTATAGAAGAAATGATAACCATAATCGACCCGCTACTTTTGGTTTTCAAAAAAACCATTAACCGACCCATTGGTTTTTTATTTGGTTCGTTTTTTTCGGTTCAGTTTAGTTTTGTCGGTTAATTCGGTTATAATTCGGTTTTTTGCACACCCCTAATATTAGGTGGAAGGGGTGGTCAATCACTATTAGGGTGTTTGAGCTATTCTCTAGCCAATAATATCATGTCATGTCAAGTCCCTATTCCACTCCTCATTTTACACTAAATTACTGACAATGGTCAAACACATGGAGAGTGGTAAGGAATTTAAAAAAAAAATTGTGATTGGTTGAAAGAGGTTGGGACCCACCATTAAACCCCCCTCTCTCTCCTCCTTCCTCTCCTCTTCCCGATCGGTGTATACTCACCGAAGAAACATCTCCCCGCTCACCGATTTAAGGCTGGCACCCCTTCCCCGTGCGGTAACCCCCTCCCCGATCAAAGTCCCCGAGATGATACCAACCACCCTAATAGGATTAAAACTTAAGATTATGCTTTTCAAAATTCCCATCTTGGTGCTAATATTTCTGTTCAATAAATGATATTTATTATGATTATAGATGGATTTGGGTATGAATATTTTGGTTTAATAAACAGGTAAGAAATCATGTATAAGAGGGATTTTATGTGCCAATTGGAAAAGACAATATAGGCTTGATAATTTTTTTTTAAATTAAGGGGGGAAAGGTATCATCATCTTTCTCGCATGAACCTACTTCATCCCTGATTTTCAAACAGCTATGCCTTTTTATACTATATTATTAAAAAAAAGAACATTACAACGTATTAATGAGCATTTTATTCACTTTAATTTGAGCAGACTATTGCTATGGATTTCTTAATTTTTAAATTTTTTATTTTACAAGCTATAAACTTACATGATTTGTGTAACGTTACATGGTTATATTCTAGTACGCAATTATGTACCATATGTGCAAGCAGTTTCAAGTGCTCAATGTGACCCTACATCTATAAATTGTATCATATCTAACAAGTGTAATGTCACATGATTATGTATCAGTATGTAATTACGTTATTATAATTTTTTGAATGTATAATGTTTTTTTCACTAAAGTTATGCTTAAACGTGATTATACATTTAATATATAATGAGAACTTAATTGCTTTTATGTTATTACGTGATTAGATCTGTAATATAAGTCGTTACGTGATTAAAGATGTATTGTTACATTGAGCATTTGTTATTGATTTTGCACACATGGTACGTGATTACATTGAGCATTTGATATTGTTTTTGCACATGGTACGTGATTTAATCATTGAGCATTTGTTACTGTTTTTACACACATGGTATGTGATTCTAGATTTAGGTATACATTTGAGTATATGGTACTGATCGGAGTGTCGTGCCCCAGTCAAAGATAATATTTATAAACCCGATTTACCCTTAACTATGTGGTAGTGGTAGTACAGGGTCGATCAACGAAGAGTTTGTGGTTTGCGTACGGATAAGATTGATTATATTGGTTTGTCACTATTGTGAAGCTTGCTATTTCGTTAATTTGTTTGTTTGTTGAGAAAGAGTGTCGGAATGTGTCGACTAGTTTTATACTAAAATGATTAACTACTAAAAACTTGACAATTTCAATTGCACTAAAACCTGATTAGAACAATAATGAGAAAACAAGGTTCACACTCGGTTCAACAATTGCAGGACCTAGGGTTGCTACACGTTTTTAATTTGGTTTAATTGAATTAGTTCATTAACGGTTTTAGAATCACAAGGCTTAGGTGCCAATTGCTATCAACGTTCAAGACGGACCACAATGCACTTCGTTACCTCGGACAAGTAAATCCTATCGAAAGATAAGGAATAATTGTACATATTCATTCCATAAAGTCAAAATTCATTTCTCATTCGACAATTTATAGATTCAATACAAATGCAAGACAATTATCTAACAATTCAAATGCAAATCAGTTTGTCACAAAACCAAATATTTAACAAGTAGCAAACCTAAGAAATCCTTACAAAAGTCTACACTGGGTGAAACTCGAGAGGATTAGCTGCTCATGGTGAATAAAACACGATCCCCGGATGAGAGTTGAATCTTGATCACGAACATCTTGAAACCCTGAAGGTAATGGTGATGATGGTTAGGGTGTAGGATGAATGGTGAAAATGAATGGATGATGAGTGAGATGATGGTAGGCTAGGGTTAGAATCGAAGGTTGTGATACAGATGATTAGATGGATTGTAAATGGTTGAGGATGATGTTCTAGGTGTTCTTGGCTCCAAGATGAAGTTCAAAACTCAAATAATGCGTAACTCCCTTCAAATGACCCAAAAATTGGGTTTTAATTCGATCAAACACGCAAAACAAAAGAAAAACCCATCGGCTAGCAGGAGGTGGGGTCACCGACGTCCCCTAGAATCTTCACTTTTCTGCAGACGCACCAACATGCTACCTACACGAATTTCGTCGATGCGGGTGAATCGCCGACGGCCCTGCGCCCTTGTAGGGTATCGTTTCCTGTTTTGCTTATCTCGCGTCCCCGGTTGATCCCGTTCGCTCCCGATGCCCCGTATAGCTCCTTAAACTCCGTTAGATCAGTAAAACACAATTCTAATCAAAAGTAGGCCATTCGAAACTAAAAGTTATGTAAAAATATAAACGTAAACACAATAAGACACCAGTATGCGATTTGGGTATTCACTGACTGCGTTCCAGTACGTGATTTAGGTACTCATTGATCATTTGGTACATGATTATAGATGTAGTGTTACATTGAGAATTTGGTACTGCTTGCACATATGGTGCGCGATTTGGTATTCACTGACTACGTTCCAGTACCTAATTATGTACTACAACATAATCACGTAACGTTATACAATCACGTAACTTTATAGCTTGTAAAACAAAAAATATCAAAAATTAAGAAAACTATAGCAATAGCATACTCAAATTAAAGAGAATGAAATGCTCGTTAATATGGTGTAATTTAAAAAAAAAATATTTTCGTATGAAAAAGTTATATCCGTTTGAAAATCAATGGGGAAGGAGTTCATGGAAGAAAAGACTATAGTACCCTTTTTCTATTTGTTTTTTTTTTTTCAATTGTAGGACTCTTTAAATTATGTAATTGCCACTACTTTATTTAGAGCCATTGATCTTAGGGAATAAATGGATGTGGATTTCGCATACACTTCATACACATGCTCGTGAACGCAGACGACGCTGGTGACCCAACCCATCACCATTTCAGAAGAAACTCATCATCTGAAGGTTCACTGTGGTAAAACCCAAGATTCAACCACAATTTAGATTCAGTATACACTTTAAAAGATAATAAGGCTGCCAATTAACCAGAAGATAATGACTTTAATTTTGAGTTTATTGATAAAATTTCAATAACTTTAGTTTAAATAAAAATAAATAAAAACTTATCCGTATTACATTCTAGCGTGGGGATCAAATAGGAAGTTTATTTTGGCTAGGAATGATAGGAAGCAATAGGATTATGACATGTGGCAAAATTTAAAATAAGGGGAATTGGCCTGTAATAATCCCATCTAGACCTTATTAGCTATTAATAATCCCACCTCAGAATATTCCCCCCACCAGTCTCACCTTTCACCTATTTTTCCTACAATGGTCCCCCGTTAAAAAAACTTAACGGAGTTAATCTTTTTTCCAAATTACAAACAAATTTTTTAGGGCTTTTGATCAGAACGATGATACGAGTCCATTGATGTAAAACTTACTTCAAAATGGTGCTCCAAGTGGCTTGATTTTGGTTAATTGGAAATTTAAACACCCGAATTGAAGCGCCGTTTTCATTGTTTGGAGCACCGTTTCGAGGCAAGTTTTACATCAATGGACTCCTATCGTCGTTCTAATCAAAAAGCCCTAAAAAATCTGTTTGTAATTTGGAAAAAAGCTTAACTCCGTTAAGTTTTTTTAACGGGGGACCATTGTAGGAAAAATATGTGAAATGTGGGACTGGTGAGGGGAATATTCTAAGGTGGGATTATTAATGGCCAATAAGGTCTAGGTGAGATTAGTACAGGCCAATTTCCCTTAAAATAAAGAGAAAGGGCATTTTAATCAATCGTATCCTTTCTTCTTCCTTCTTCTCCAGAGTAACTTCAAAACCCACCATTTTCAAAACCCACTATCTTCAACCTTTTCTTCACTTACTATCTCAATAATCACTACATTATAGTGCGCTTTTCGTCACCAATCAATGATTCAAACACCCGATCAACATGGTCTTCAGCTTTTTTGAAGAAAACCCAGTTTAATTTCATACAAAATCTCGTTTTTTCCCGTGATTTTGAGGATAATCACTCGATCCGTTTGATTCGATCGCTGATAAGTGTTTCTATCATTCAAATTTCATCAATAGTTGAAGAAATCGGCTTCGATCCATGTAAGAAATTCTTTAATTTCATTTTTACGATCTGGGTTTTTTATTTAGTCATTGCGTTTTACGATCTTGGCGGGGGTCCGGGGGCAGCGCCCCTGGTAGCAGGGTTCAAGGGGCGGCAGCCCCTGGCTGGGGTCGATTAAATTGCTTTAATAAAAATACATCAGAAAATTTAATTTTTGGTAAATTGCCTCTGGGAAACTGCATTCGTAGATTGTTTTTGATCTCCTACTTCCTGGTTCAGACAATTCACAGACAAAACTATTGTCCTGGTTCAATGCGTTTTAGAGAGAACACTTTCTTTGGTGTTTTTAGGCCATTGCGTTTTAGAACTAAGACATTTTTATGTGTTTTCTGGCCATTGCGTTTTAGAAAAACACATTTTTGAAGTGTTTTTAGTTATTGCGTTTTAGGTAAAACACATTTTTAGTTGTTTTCAGTCCATTGCGTTTTAGAGAGAACACTTTCTTTTGTTTTTTAGGCCATTGCGTTTTAGAATGGAGACATTTTTAAGTGTTTTCTGGCCATTGCGTTTTAGAAAAAAACACATTTTTGAAGTGTTTTTAGTCATTGTGTTTTAGGTAAAACACATTTTCATTTTTAGGTGTTTTCAGTCCATTGCGTTTTAGAGAGAACACTTTCTTTTATTTTTTTAGGCCATTGCGTTTTAGAAAGGAGACATTTTTAAGTGTTTTCTGACCATTGCGTTTTATAAATAAAACATTTCTTTGGGTTTTTGGTGCATTGTGTTTTAGGTAAAACATATTTTTATGTGTTTTCAGTCCATTGCGTTTTAGAAAACAGACATTTTAAGTGTTTTTTTTTCTTGCCATTGCGTTTTAAAAATAAAAGCCCCGCTTGCGGTCTGCTCATATAATGTAATATATGTGTGGGCGCTCGGGGGGGCAAAAGCAAAAGTGCACTAATTTTTAACGTTATTTTACTAATTTCGTGAAAATAACGTTAAAAAGAGGGGATCGTTAATCAGGCATCATGTGGTGGCGTTGATAGCCGAAAGACAAGGGGGTACATGCACCAATTGGCGTTTGTCTCAATTGCTGAGTGTTATGTGCCTTATGTCCAAGGCTTGATGCAAAACCACAATCGAGCCGGGGGTCTCATTGGAAGCAGCCTCTCTATTCCTACGGGGTAGAGGTAAGGCTGTCTACATCCCACCCTCCTCAGACCCTACCTTAGCTTTGCTATAGGTGGGATATACTGAGTACGATGATGATGATGATGATGCGTTTTAAAAATAAGACATTTGTTTGTGTTTTTGGTGCATTGCGTTTTAGGTAAAACACATTTTTATGTGTTTTCAGTCCATTGCGTTTTAGAAAGTACACTTTCTTTTGTGTTTTTAGGCTATTGCGTTTTAGAAATAAGAAATTTCTTTGTGTTTCTGGCCATTGCGTTTTACAAATAAGACATTTCTTTGTGTTTTTGGTGCATTGTGTTTCAGAAAAATGTCATTTTTAGGTTTTTTTTTCCATTGCGTTTTACGCAACTGGGTTTTCGAAGTTTTTTTTCAAAAATATAGCAATAGTATACTCATTTTAAAGATAAAAAATGGTCGTTTTTTGGTGCAATTTTTATAAAAAAAATAATGTCGTATGAAAGAGTTATTAACGTTTAAAAAATGGAGGGAATTGGAGGAGAGAGAAACTATTGCACTGGATTGACTAGAATGCCTCTAGACAAACCCCTGCGCCTCCTTTTTCTCCTTCAATTTCACCCATTTAATCTTAGCCCTTTATTAAATAAATGGATGATCAAGATTACTTGATAGACTTTCTTACCCAAATAAACTTCCTATTATATCATAACCGTTACATTTTCTTGTACTTAAATCCAGCAATAAACTATTCAAATAAAAAAATACTATTCAAATCCAATGGTGTGAGTTCAAAGCTAGGTGGAATTTGGTGTAAAAAATTGTTGTTAAGAAAACATTAGTTATCAAGCTAAATATAATAAAACATTAGTTTTCTTAACGGCAAATTTCTTATTATTTCTTTCGTCTATGGGACTTGAACCCAGACCTCTCCTCCTAAAGTGTTTAATAAAATTAGTGTGTAAACAATTCTCCTATATATTAAAATTCCAAAGGAATGAACAATAAAAAACCAATGGAATTAAGACTATGGGTATGGGGTGGGGGTTGGGGCGTGGGTTGGTGTAAGGACCTTAAAAAAATGTCCTAAAACTACCCACAAATGAAAACCCGGACTCCCAAAACCCTAATCCATAATAAAAATCAAGAAATCATGAATCTTGGTCTTCAGGCGGGCCGCGTAAAGTTAAGCATATGCTTACGCGGGCAGCGACAGTTCATAAAACTTCCGGAACAGCAAACAGGCCACGTGGCAACCCTAGGTGTGACACGCTAGCCCTAATCTACGAATAGGTGTCTCTCGCGGGCCGCGTAAAGGTTTAGAGAAAGCTTACGCTGGCCATGTAAGACCCAAATTTCACCTATAAATAGATTTGATCAGGAGCAGTTCAATGGTGTCGAAACCATTTCACAAAAACGAAAGCACACTGCACAAAATCGAAATTACAATTAATATAGCGAGGCGCTGCTACGATACAGGGTATTAACTCGATCGCTGCTACGATTCAATATCCGATCGATTGAAACTATCCGACAGGATGTTTAAGTGCTGCCCACGTTAGGGCCATACTTTGTTATTAGTCGTGAATCCGACAGGATGTTTGAGTGCCACCCGAACTCGGGGTATACTTTGTCATTCGTCGTGAAAACGGTGGATGTTTAAGTATAGCACTCTGTCATTCGTTGCGAATCCGATGGATGTTTAAGTGTTGCACTTTGTCATTCGTCATGAGGGTTTTAATCTCGTGAATTATCGTAAATGCTGTATTAGTTACTAACCTAGTTCGTGTGCATTGTTTTTTAAATTAGGTTACAAGGCTAATCAGTAGGCTAAAACTCTGCCCGTATAAACTTGGAATGTGAGTCATTCTCTTTTATCAAAAGTATTTTACAATACTCCAATCATTTTCAAAAGTTATAATTACAGGGATTAAGTCATGGTTATCTTGAATCACTGGCTAATTGGGGTATTGTGCACATTACTAATTTCTCACGGTTAGGCTAATAAATCCTAACAGCGATAATCATCACTACTTGGGGAAGGACCCAATAGTGGTATGACCATCGTCACCAGGTGACACAACACTAGATAAAAATAAGATAGAAGCCATTGTAATCGCTCTTATGCTGTAATTGATAACTAATGTGTCGTTTTACATACTTGAATGACTCGCCAGCATTTCCCCGCTGATAAAATATTTTTAAAACATGTTTCAGGCGACCTGCTGTGAATCAAGAAAAACGTGCTACGGAGCACTAACCAGCTTGAAGAGGTGGCTCAGTTAAAATGAATAAACATGTTTTATAAATCAGGGAATTTACTTGTGAAATTCCTCTTGTTGTAAATTACGGGGTTTATCCCGAATTATGAAATAAAATAATCGGGCATTTTCGAGTTTTAAAAGATCTTGGTAAAATCTTCCGCTGTCAAACTCAATTAATAAATATCACGCGAGTTTCTGTCCCGCGGCTTCCGGCCTGGGTCAAACCGGGGGCGGGGGCCGTGACAGTTGGGAACAAACACCCAAGTCACCACCCCGAGTGGGCTTGGGTTTCGGAGTGACCCCTTGGGCGAGGGTTTCAGCCCGGGCGTTGGGCGGGCCTAGCGGTCTTCCGTGGCCAGCTCTCATTGGCTGGGTTGACTAGGCTATAGGTGGGTAAGATTTAAATTTAAAAAAACAACCGTTTGGCCAACCGTTTAGACATTTTTTTTAATTTTGTGTGTATTTTTATAATAATTGAAAAAAAATTATAACACGTGGCCAACCCACGCGGGCTAGCCACGCCCCACCATACCGACCCAACATGCAACTGACCAGCGATGCCCCTCGAAGTCCACGTGTCAACCCATGCCCCAAACCCCCGCCCCACCATACCTCACGGTCTAACAGTAAGTTGAGGGAGGTATTTAAGGGTTTTTTTATCACATAAAATATACCTATATATTAAAATTAGAACACAATGAACAGTAACATCATCAAGGGATTAGCAAATGGTATTGGGTACCGGTGCCGATATCAAATTTATCAAACCGGGTATATTTTTGGTACTGAACCGGTACCGACTTTTGATATTTTCGGTATCGGTTCGGCACCGGTATTCACCGGTTTTTACCCTCAAATACCGGTACCGTACCAGTACCGACCGGTACCGAACCGTACCTTGCCAGGTATATTCGGTACCGGTACCTACTTTGGGGATTTTCGGTAACGGTATTTTCGCTACCGGTTGGTACCGCGCTCATCAAATCCTGTAGCAACACAAGTAACTGCACCGTTTAGATTACTTTTCTTACACACTGTAAGTAAACTGTATTTCGTTTGAATGAGGTTTTATATACAAAACAACTTATTTTGTTTTCTTTTTTGTCTTTTTCTATAATAAATGAATTGTAGCATGTAAAATTAACTTGGATATTTAGATTATTGATGAGCAAATCATATCAAATCCTGTAATCAAACCGGTATCGTATAGGTACCAAATTTACTATACCAATCATTTTCGGTACCAATTTGGTACCCACCTTTTGGCATTTTCAGAATCGTTACTTTCGGTTCGACACTGGTCTAGCACCATACATGTATTTACTTATTTTTACCTTCAAATACCATACCTATGGTACCGAGCATTTTCGTTCCCGGTACCTAATTTCGATGATTTTCCGGATCGGTACTTTCGGTGTCATTACCGGTTCCAAGCTCATCCATATTTTAACGTGTTAGCACAGTAATAACTAACAAAAAACAACCGAATTTTCAACATTAGGACGTATGGGTCCTATTATTATATATTAGATTATTTAAAATCGCTTTTTAGGACGAAGTGACTATCGTTACAACGTCATTTTTATTTATGTTTTGATATTTGGTATCTGCTTGCCGTTGCCGACATGCGTTTTGCAGACATTAGGTCCCCGCCGCAACGCTCGGGTGGAAAATCAACTAGTTAAAATAAAATATACACGTGTCTATGTAGTTATCATGGTTTTGTATTTAAAATTGATTATTGATTATTAAAAATGATAGAACTTTTTGCAAAAGTTCCTCTATTCTGGGTAGGGGAAAATCAAAGTAGAAACTAAGGACTTAAAAAAAAGAGAATAGCAAGAAAGAAGAAAATGGTGATGAATCGAATAATCAACTTTTGATAAAGGAGACGAAAAGAAAACCAATGGCTTCTTGTTATTTATTCTTTTGGGTTCTTTAAGCAAAGAAAGAATATGTTCTTATAGTAGTGACTTCCCATTATTTACTTTGGATGCCTTAACCTCTACCTATGCTTTTAAGTTTTATCTCTTTTTTTTATTTGTAAAGTAGGGGGTTAAATTGCTATATGAGTACAATAATCATTGTTTAATTTCGGTTATAATTAACGAATCTATCTATCTACTATAATAAAATAAACCAATTTTTGGACACGTGTCATTCATTGAAGGCATCCTCAAATATATACTTATCTTATATTAACTAAATAAATAATTTTTAATTTAATAAAATATTATCCTCAAATCTAAATTGTTAATTTAATTTATTTTTAAAACAAATACCTCTCTTTCCTACTTATCTTATATTAAATATATAAATAATAAATTAATATTAAATGTTATCCTAATTTATTAAAAATATAACTTTTTTTATTATTTGGTATACAAAATTATATTTATTTAACTCGTGTAAAACGCGAGGTTTTTAAAAATTTAACTTTTATCATTTACTATACAAATTTACATTTATATAACCCGTGTAATACACGAAGTTTTTAAAGATATAACTTTTTTATCATTTGCTATGTAAAATTAGATTTATTCAACACGTGCAATACACAGGGTTTTTAAGGATATATTTTTTTTTATTATTTGATAGATTTTTCAACCCGACTATACACGGGTTTTTTAAAGATACGACGTTTTTAGTATTTAATATAAAAAAATTACATTTATTTAATCTGTGTAATACACATGGTTTTTAAAGATATAACTCTTTTTTAGATCTATTTTCAACACGTGTAATATACGGGGTTTTTAAGGATCTAATTTTTTTTTATCATTTGGTAGATTTATTCAACCCGATTATACACGGGTTTTTTAAAGATACGACGTTTTTAGTATTTAGTATACAAAATTACATTTATTTAATATGTGTAATATACATGGTTTTTAAAGATGTAACTTTTTTTTTATTTGATATATAAAATTATATTTATTTAACCCGTACAATATGCGAGGTTCATAAAGATATAACTTTTTATTATTTAATATATAAAATTACATTTATTTAACCTGTGTAATACACGTGGTTCTAACCTAGTCAAGTAGATATATTAAATCATATAAATAAATGAATGAAATGAATTAAAGTAAATTTGACATTCTACTGTCTTCTAGATACTTCTATAAAAAAAGAAATTGTTATTCGAAATGTCTAGTTAAATCATATAAATAAATGAATGAAATGAATTAAAGTAAATTTGACATTCTACTGTCTTCTAGATACTTCTATAAAAAAAAGAAATTGTTATTCGAAATGTCTAGTTAATTTCATTAAGTAGAAAAAATGGAAATTTGGAGAACTACAGAGGTTAGGATCATTGAACATTACAAACGATTTGGATATTATTATAAAGTGCTGTAAGAAAACAAAAAATAGTAACACGGTTCGAAACCATTGTTCAAGAGCACATGCACCTAGCCACTTGATCAGATTCACATTTCATTTACCAATTGCCAAACAACCAATTATATATAAAATAAGGTGCCAATTGTATATAAAAGAAGTGGTGGCTGTGATCTGACAGCCACCGACCTTTCTTTTTAAGCGTGTATAACTAGATGTGTGTGTAAAATCATTTAACATATGAGTTTGTGTTATCCTTGTCCAAAACGGAGTTGCGAATGAGGCAGCGATACTTAAGGTAGAGCATTTGAAGTCATCCGGTATAAAGTTGTGCTACATATGTGTCGGAACAAATATTGAGGTAGTTTATAATTAAGAAGTCAAGGTGCTTGGTAAATTTGTATTTGTATTTAGCAGAACCCTATTAGGCTATACGGTATGGGGAGGGTGGTGAGAGGCGTGGCATGGCCAAGTGGGACGTGGTGTCTGTGGAACCCCCCCCCCCCCCCCTCAAGCCACGCGTGGCCACCGTGATTCCTCCCATGTTCTTCATGGGCCTCCTTTGATGATTTTGAGACATTTGATTGGTGATGGAGGATAGTGGTGGAAGATGGAATGATGTGGCGATGACGTGGATGGTGGTGATGATGATGGTCCATCACCGCACCTTATAGCCTTATGAATTTTATGTGAGAGTGATAGAACATGTTATCTAAGAAAATCGCAAATGCTTGGTCAAAGGTTGACATCGACCGTACTAGTTTGATATATTGGAACAAATAGGAGGATATAAATGTTGACTATAGATTATTAACAGCAATGACATAAATTGCACATATCCGTTTTATGAATTGGACGATAGTTATAGTATGCACAAGAAGCCATTATAGATTCAGAATTCAAAGTTTGAAGTTGAAATAAAGAGTATTGTCTTGTAATAACCAAATAAGCATTACCAAATTTGACTCAAAGTAGTCTTAGCCGGTATCCAAAAGTGTCCACGCTTTTGCCAAAAAACAAGGACTTATCGGTCTCAAGCGCTGCCTCGCAAAATGTGTCGGCTCAGCTGTCTCAGTCGTCTTGCTAAAAGTCCAAGCTAAATCCTAGTCGTCTCAACTGGCAAAACTAATATGACAGTGGAAACGAGGTTGACTATTTTGGTGAAGGCTAAACTTTCATGTCTATATTGGAAAGTTTTGGGTCAAATATGTCTATTTTGGTAATTTTCCCTAGGCATATTGATTGTGGATGAAAGAGTGATAAAGTTAGGGGTGTCATTTTACCAAAAACCGGAATACCCTGAAATACCGAACCCGACCCAATGTTACTGAACCTGAATACAATGGGATCTAATTAACCCGAATCCAACTGAGACTCTTCATATCATAAAGAGATCAATGGTTTTGGCAGCTTAGTAGTTTTAGGTAAAAAATTATCAAAAGCATAATTTGTATTAAATTTTAGAAAATGATTAGAATTGTTATTATATAATGTGTGTGTGTATATATATGTATACAAACTTTATACTCCTAACATGAAAAAATATATCCTAATAGGGTTAGGATCAAATACAAAGGATAAAATAAATAAGAAGTGTAAGAAGGATTCTAGTCCATTGATCTTAGATTTGAATGGTTGAGATTGGTTGTAGAGAAAAGAAGATAATAGAAGGGCATAAAAGGAATCCTATATTTATGGATTTTCTCTCTCCACATGCAAGGCACATGTCAATTCCCCCATCGATTTAAAACGTCCATAACTTTTTCATACGACATTTTTTTTCAAAAAAAATTTCACCATAATAACGAGCGTTTTTTATCTTTAATATGAGTACCATATTATCATATAAAAATAAAATAAAAATTTTCATTTTTACTGGATTTTTTGGCATTGTGTTAAAGGTTCAGGTCATTGTGTCTTTTAACTGGGTTTTGGTCAGTAGAGTTTCTATACATTGTGTTATTATCAAAACCTATAACACAATGTTAATTTGAGTTCTATCCATTGCGTTTTTATAAAAACCTATAACACAATATATGACACAATGAAGATTTTGTTATATCTGGGTTTTCTATAAATTGTGTTATTAGTTCAGGTCATTGTGTTTAATATGTTATTCATTGTGTTTTAATATATTGTCCATTGTGTTTTAATAATTTGTTCAATTTTTTTATTATCTTGTTCATTGTGTTTTAGTTTGTTATGTATTGTGTTTTTAGTTTGTTTTTCATTGTGTCTTCATCTGCTCTCCATTGTGTCTTTTATCTGCTGTCATTAATTGTGTCTTTTATCTGTTGTCATCAATTGTGTTTTTATTTAGTCTGATTCTTATTGTGTTATATGTTATCGCCATTGTGTTATACGTTATGGTCATTGTGTTTTAGTATGTTGTCCATTGTGTCTTTATCTGTTGTCATTGATTGTGTTTTTATTCTAATTTACATTGTGTTTTACATCATGTCCATTGTGTAATATGTTATTCATTGTGTTTTAATATGTTGTCCATTGTGGTTTAATAATTTGTTCAATTTTTTTTATTATCTTGTTCATTGTGTTTTAGTTTGTTATGTATTGTGTTTTTAGTTTGTTTTTCATTGTGTCTTCATCTGCTCTCCATTGTGTCTTTTATTTGCTGTCATTAATTGTGTCATTTATCTGTTGTCATCAATTGTGTTTTTATTAATCTGATTCTTATTGTGTTATACGTTATGTTCATTGTGTTTTAGTATGTTGTCCATTGTGTCTTTATTTGTTGTCGTTGATTGTGTTTTTAATGTAGTTTACATTGTGTTTTACATCATGTCCATTGTGTAATATGTTATTCATTGTGTTTTAATATGTTGTCCATTGTGGTTTAATAATTTGTTCAATTTTTTTATTATCTTGTTCATTGTGTTTTAGTTTGTTAAGTATTGTGTTTTTAGTTTGTTTTTCATTGTGTCTTCATCTGCTCTCCATTGTGTCTTTTATTTGCTGTCATTAATTGTGTCTTTTATCTGTTGTCATCAATTGTGTTTTTATTTAGTCTGATTCTTATTGTGTTATATGTTATCGTCATTGTGTTATACGTTATGTTCATTGTGTTTTAGTATGTTGTCCATTGTGTCTTTATCTGTTGTCACCACAAACGAGTATGAATTTCAACAAAATATGGCTACCTTTAAAATCGTTACTCTTAGTAGCGATATATCGTTGACATTTATACTTCATTTGTTGTGGTGGTGCTTTGCTAATTTCTCCTCTTTGGCCACCATGGAAACTAGTGGATGGTGGTCAAGCGGTGTTTGTGGATTCGGTGCATGTTACGTCAACATGGTGTATTGCATGTGGTGATGTCATGAATGCTTAACCTCTTTTTCTCTTCATTCTTGTATATTACTTCAATCACGACTTCAAGTCACAAGCCAAGATGCTCTCGATCTTCTTCCAATCAACCATTTAAAATTTGTTTCATGTAACACAATTTAAATTTAAATGTAAAAAACAAAAGAACAAAAGCTAATCAAGCCGTAAAAAACAAAAGAACAAAAGCTAATCAAGCCATAGTTGAACGAATGAGAAGAGACTATGTAAAGATTGTGTGTGCTTCTTAGCAACTAAACTGTGGCCGCGGAGGAGCACCACCACCATAATGAAGCATGAAATTCAACAAATTTAGACAATTTTTTTTTTTGAACAGCAAATTTGGATAACTGACGGACCACTAGAGTATCATCGTGCCACCAGCGGAACCACCCGATCATATCCATCTCCACTAGGCATAATGCATATACACCAATTCAGGAGAAACCCAATAAATATGAGAAAAATCTCCCTTGTGGGAATCGAACCCAGGACCAATTGGTCCTAAAGTCGTATCTCACCACCAAGATGCCACTAGACAAAATTTACTACATATACTCCCTCATTGGTTCAATTAATTTATGATTTTATCACTTATTTAAAATAACGATTTTGTCCTCAGTTCAAAATTACGTTTTCCCCTAGTTCAAAATAAAATTATGGTTTTGCCCCCCAAACTAAAAATTATGATTTTGTCCTCGATTTAAAATTACGATTTTATCCCCATTTTAAAATTATAGTTTTGCCCCCAGTTCAAAATAAAATTATACTTTTGCCTCCAGCTAATAACTACTATTTTGCCCTTGGTACACAATTATAATTTTGCCCCCAATTCAAAATAAAATTACGGTTTTGCCCCCAGCTTAACATTACGATTTTGCCCTTAGTAAAAAAATATGAGTTTGCCCCCATTTCAAAACCTCAGTTCAAAATTACGTTTTTGCCCCAGTTCAAAATAAAATTTTGCTTTTGCCCCAACTCAGAATTACGATTTTGCCCTCAGTTCAAAATTTTGATTTTGCCTCGTTCAAAATTACGAATTATGGTTTTGCCACAAGTTTAAAATTACGATTTTGCTCTTAGTTCAAATTTATATTACAATTTTACCCGAAGTTCAAAATTACGAATTTGCCCTTGCTTAAATTTTCGATTTTGCCCCTGGTTCAAATTTACAGTATCGTCATCACTTTAGCTTTTGCTAAATTATGATTTTACCCTAGTCACAAAATACAACTTTGCCCTCAGTTCAAAATTACAGTATTGTCATCGTTTTAGTTCTTTTAGCAAAGCTATAAAAGTGTGTTTTGTTTTAATTGGTTGACTCGATTTTTTTTTTCGTGTCAAGGAGCTGCCTAACACTCGCTCATTAGTCCTGACAAATTACAGTTTTGCCCTGGGCTCGAAATTACGTTTTGTCATCGTTTTAGTTTTTTTTCTAAGCAACGCGGGCAGGGCATCAACTAGTTAAATATATAGATCGTGTTGGTTGAACGGTTTAACCCATCAACCCAAAACCTATCAACTCCTTGGAAGCAAAAAAAAGTGTTCATAGTGTTTAATTTATTACAAAATTTATTTATGTATATTTTAATTTATTAACTTTCCACATTTTAGTTTTTGTCCAAGTTATATAATATTTAAACATCTTATACAATATTTAAATACTCTATAATATTTTTTATTTATATTTATATTATATTTATTTAAACAATATTTATATATACTCCAACTTTCAACATTTTTGTGCAATGAAGGTTGTACATAATGCTTAATAGGTTTTTTGTGCTTATTGTGATTGTACACTATTTTACAACATTCTTAAACACATCAATAGTTGTAAATTGTGTCTTACACACCCGTGTCACAAACACAGATAATAGAAAGACAGAGTTCACAGATTTTAGAGAGAGAGGGAGAGAGGGAGAGAAGAGAGATACAGTGGAAGGACCACCGTTCCATGTCTGGTGGTGAACCCGGCCGCGTACGACAGCGCCTCACTTCCGACGCATAAACAACCGCCATGGCGGCGATGGGTTGTAGAGTTGTACTTCAGGTGAAGTTCAGCCAGTCTCCGGCGAAGCTCCGGTAAGTATTTTATTGTACTGCATGTTAAATTTTCAGTTAGATCTGCTATTGATTTGTTGTTTGAGACTTTTTTTGGTAATACATAATTCCGGCAAGAATCCGGTTAAGTTACGACCAAGGTCTGATGAACGAAAGTCTACCTTCATGTCTTGGATCATAATCTGGGTATAATTTTGGTAGATCGGGTATGGAGCTCATGGCTTGTATTGGCGGCTAGGGTTCCAGTTTAGGGGTTTTGAAACCAGATCGTGAAGGTGTTGGAGACAACCAATAGTCAGAGAAAATTTTTAAACAAGTAGTTGTACCTATAGCTTAATTTGTTTTATGTGCATATTTAAGGTGTACATTTGGTTATGTTAGAGAGAGAGACGGTGGAATGTCCACCGTTTACGGTGGTGTAGAAGCTTCTTTTGCAAGCTCTTTTGCGGTGGGTGTTGTACAAGAAAGAAAGAGATAAAGAGGGGTTGTGACAGGAGTCGAGACTCAGTTTAACTTGGTAAGAAATACCGGTATGTATCGATTCAGTTGCATGTTTCTTTTTCAGTTACATCGGTTTACTTTGCCTTCGTTTATCCTATTTTCGTTGCTACAGAAATATAGTGAACCTTTGGCGAGTTCCCTGGTTACCGAGCTGTTTCTACATGTCGACAAATCTCATATATAACTTAATCAGTGAACATAGTCCTAAAGTGTTCTGTTCAGGTTTGTGGTATTTGTAGGTATGAGGTCAGGAGCAGGAACTTAAGTGGTACTAAATTCATGATCATCAATAGAGGAAGTAGTAACATGGTAAGGTATTAAGTCTGGAACTTAAGTTGTACTATATAGGTTATTAGCCATTGATATAGAGTTTAGCATATCAACTATGAATTGGAATGAAAATGTTCTGTAATCGTGGTATCCAAAGAGTGATGTATGACCTTTTTCTTTGAGTTGTTGAATTTTTAGACGTTGTGTTCTACAATATTCTCCTAATGTTGTATTCAGTGTTCATAATAGCTATTACTTAATAACATTGCTTTTCTTGCAGCCATAAAATTTGGCTATAAACGCTTTCCGAAACCTCACGATTTCCCTTTCTCGACAAGTTAGGGTATGTTTGACCCTATTCACGAATGAATGCCGCAGTCACAGGTACTAAAAGTCTTAAATCGATTATATATGTTTAGCTTTGATTATTTTTCTTTTTTATAGTTCTGTTTTATATTTTAAATCACGTCAATAATGCTTATGTTTCTATTGTAGTTCTGCACATATGCCCTTTATTTTTCCCTATGTTTTCCGTTGTTATATTTCATGTAGATGGTCTATTTGAATCGTCTTCAATTATGGAGTTCGTTTATGCACACACAAATGTTGTACCGTCGAATAACAATATATGAATGATTTGAACCTAGCGTTTATGATTTATTAGTATATGTTACGTCTTAATTTCTAATCCCCCGGCCGCATCGCGGCGGGGTCGTCCATCTAGTTTATACTATCTTAAAAAGGAATGTGGGTGGATTTTCCACCAGCTTCCCCCAAAGTTTAAGCAAAATGCAGTTTTAGTTCCATGTTTTATTTCACTCACCATACAACCCCCTCAAAAGTAGGGCTATTCACGAGCTGATCCGAACCGAGCGGACCTTTGCTCGCGCTTGGCTCGTTTACAACCGAGCGAAATCCGAACGTGTATATTCGAGCGTGTAATTTTTCGAGCGAGCGGCATGCGAGAAGTGAGTGACGAGTAAATTGGACAGCCATAGATTTAGCAAGTTTCCTTCCATGTCTCCGCTATCGAGGCACGACTAAGGTCCAACTGTCCAAGTATGACACTAAGATTGAGGTTGGATTGTCTGAGGACGATACTCTGGTTGAGGGAGGTAAGGCAATGAATATACAACAAAGAACAATTGTCGCATTGTGGCGTATGGTGAGAGTGAGAGACGATTGAAGACTGACGATTGATGAGAGAAATATGTCAAATATTGTCGCTTCACAACTTAGAGTTTTAGTTTTAAATTTGGTGTTAAATTTTTCATTGGTTTGATTAGGCTAGTATAGATAAAAATATAATCGTATATTTGAGTATAGTGGTCCAAATCTAATAGAGTGGTAGGAGTAAAATATGTAGGGTTGTGCAACGGTTCAGAAGCGGACCGAACCGAACCGAACCGGAACCGAACCAGAACCGTTAATTGCTAAATTTAAGAACCAGAACCGAACCGTATTATAACGGTTCTGGTTCGGTTCCGAACCGGTTAAACGGTTCTTGTGTAAACGGTTCTCGTGGGAACCGGTTGACAATTAAATCGTAAAATTAACAATTCAATAAAAACGAATCAAACCATTTAAAACATTAACTAAGAGTTGCAACATTCAAAGTTCAAACCAACCAAAATAAAAGTAGCAAAACAACAATAAAAATTTTCAAGCCATCAAAGAAACTCTAAATAAAACTATTACAACCATCGTGTTAACAATTAAATCAAACATCTTCAAACTTCATTCGATCTTCATCCTCTCAATCTTCTCATAAACATCTAAATGAAACCAAGTGTTAGCAATTAAAAAATAAACGAATAATGCATTTACTGTATTTGGTTCACGTGAATAGATTGATCAGGTATTTACCAAGCGATACACTATTTATATACACATTTACAATTTGATCAACATTGATTTGATTATTTTTGTTCAATTTTTAATTTCACATACAGAAAACTATATGTATCATAAAGCAAACATCTAGAAAGAAAATATATGCAATCATAAAAAAAGGTCATGTAAAATAGCGTACCTGTATTTGCAGGGTGTTGATGGAGACGAACTTGTATGATAGCAATTAGGGTTAGGGTTGAGAGATGAGAAGCATTAGAAGATGAAAGATGAGATCGTGGAATGAATATAAGAGGAGGGAATAAGAATTAGAATGGTCGTATGATGTTGAAAAGCTCATTAATAAAATAGGGTTTTAAATATTTATAATCCCAATTGGTTCTAGCACTTCTTTAACCAGAACCGTGGTTTTAACCGAAACCGAACCGGGAACCGTTTTTACCCAAATTTAAGAACCAGAACCGGACCCTATATACAAAAATACGGTTTGGATCTAGCGGTTCCGGTTCGGTTCCCCGGTTCTGGCGGTTCTGAACCGTATAGTACTCAGCCCTAAAAATATGAATATATGTAACACACCAAAATATACAATTTATTATGTTACTTTAAATGTCTAGTATGTAATATCAACCAAGTTAAATGAATATGTAGATAATTCAACAAGTAGGAAAGTTTATGTGATAATAGACAACAATAATAAATAGAGGGACTAAACTTGTGAAAAAGGATGAAAGTTTTTTAATAAAAATAAATAAAAGAAAAACACAAACACACATTCTGGTGTGTTCTGTGGATCGACCAGAAGCAAGGAGCCAAGGAGAAAAACCCTAACTTCATAAAATTCTAAAAATCAGAAGGAAATTAAGAGCCCAAATGGATGCATGAACCCAAAAGTCGAATAATCTAAGCTTGTTCAACGATTGGTAAGTTGAAATTTCTGTTTTGGATGATTTGTAGAAAGTGGGTTTTAACCCAATCATGAAATTATGTGGAAATCTTATGTAATTGAGAGTTAGGATTTCATAGTAGTTCGAAAATGTTGCTAGAATTCTGATTGTTTGAATGATTTAAGCTTTATACCCAATTGTTGTGAAAGTATGATGAACATGATGATTTAAATATATGCCATTAGGTGAAAATTGTTACATGACCTTGAATTGAGATAGAGAAATTAGATAAGATAATGTAGGATGAAAGAAAGATATGAACTTGGTTGATTCTTGTTAGACTAGAAAGTGAACAAGTAGAATTATGCAATGAGTACTTGTACTTTGTGCTTTGTTGATATTGTGCACACCAAGTGTTTGATGAAATGTTTCAATTAAAAATCCAGCCTTATTAACTATAATTTTTATGTGAAAATCATGATGTGAATGTGTTCATGAAGTAGGTGTTAAAATGTATGATGTCTTATAAGGAATGCAAGTTAATGTGTATATGACATGAATTCTAAGTATGAATGAATGATGTATATGTGTGAAGGAGGAAAGTTCAAGTCACATGAAACCACAAGAAAATCAAGAACGAGGTACGCTACTTGTACAATTCATGGTTTTTTATATTATTGTTTTACTATATGGTGTGATAATTGAATTGATCATGAAAAGTACTTTGTGTAGAACTCATTAAATGGGTCGAATATGTTGATTTAGAATGCAAGAGAATGAATTGACCCTTTTTATGAACGGGTCAAAAGAATTAGAATGTAAGAATGAAAAGGATGGTATGAAGTTCCATTTTTGGAACATTCTTATGTGCAAGAATGATGATATTAACGTAATTAGTTAACTAGAAAGTTCGCGGATGTCATAATGGCTATAAATCCAAGAGTTGAAATCTTGAGTTATAAAGGAAGAAATTTAGTTTTAATGAAGTTTACTTTCTTGTGGTGATGTAGGTAAATCTCAAGTTTAAAATATCAAGCTTCGTCCGGTTCGAACACACTTCAAACCCGTCATGCGTTCCGCAAATTTTGTAAAGATGACAATGTCAATATATTTTGGTCTCTTTAGTTTATGTCTAGTAGTTAAAAACTTAAGTCATATCATGTTTGTCTTTTTGAAAACTTAGTTGGTTGTAAGTATTTTAACTTAATGGTTTTCGTATGTGTTTCAAGGTTCGTTTTGATGTTATATATTATGTCTTTTGAAACGTAGCGTATTTTAAATGAAATTTTGATTGTGAAAAAACAGAGGACCGCTCGTAGTACGAACGGGTCATGCCCAAATTTCGTTAGATACAGTATGTCGTTGTTTAAATTTTTAAACGGAAAGATTTTGGGCATTTCAATATACATGTAATTTGTGTGTGCATATATAATTATATATGTAATAAATTAATAAAAATTAATTCGATCCGAACCGAGCTGAGTGGACCTTTACTCATGCTTGGCTCGTTTGCAAGCCGAACCAAACCGAGCGAGCAAATTTCGAGCGTTTTCCCGAGCGACCGGCGAGCGATCGATGAGCGACGAGCGATTTGAACAACCCTACTCGAAAGTACGTTACATTTACATTTACAAAAACAGTCACTTCTTTTTCTACCTACCATACAACTCCTCAACTTTTGAAAATGGTAGTTTTAACCTTTACGTTATTACTTTATTTTACAACCAACTCAACTTTTGAAAATTGCAATTTTTATCTAACCCAAACTAATCCTTACATATTTAACTAAGTTTTTTTCGCTGATTTTTTTTAAACTAATTTGTCGTTGTGTTTAAAAACTTTGTAAAAATATTATTTTAACCCACTCGAGTTTTTAAAGTTCCGAGTTTACCCCTTTCTTTCCTTTACCTAAAAAGCTATTTTTACATTTACGCAAATGGCACCTCCTTTTTTCATCTATCACATAAACCATTGCCCAATAATACTATAATTTGCAACATTTTTAGACATTCATGCTTTGGAGTTTTTCAAATAAAAATTTTAATTCTTTACTTTTAACCCAAAACTATTTGATTCTTTACTTTTAACCCAAAACTATTCGATTCTTTTACTTTTAACCCCAAAACTTTTCATCTTTTGCAAATTAAACTCACAACTTTTTTACTTTCAACTTTGATCCTCTATACTTTTCATTTTTCGCAAAATTTCCGTTTTACGTTCGGTTCTAAATTTTACGAGTTAACACGACGCAATGTGCATGTGTGGTTAAACGTTTTTGCGTCATCCATTTTTTCCCGTTTGACAGGTTCATTGTAACGCGCGGGTCCTAGATCGACTTAGTTATTCTTTTCTATGTTTTACGTTTCGGTTGAATTTCTTCGCATTAACACACCGCAACTTAAGTGTTGGTGGTCGCTAGCAGTAGTGTGTCATTAGTGTTCCCCCTCGCCGCAACGCGAGGGTGCTTAATACTAGTTAACATATAAAAAACACAATTTTAACCATATACTATTACTCCATTTTACAACCCCCTCAAAAGTCCATTGTATTTACAAAAAATGGTCCCTCTTTTTTCCACCCACCATACAACCTCTCAACTTTTGAAAACTGTAAAATATCCTGATCCACTTGAGTTTCTAAAGTTCCAATTTTACTCCTTTCGTTTCTTTATCTAAAAAAACTATTTTTTATGTGCGTGTTTTATCTATATGTCGGTATATATTTGAGTTGGCCTACGTTTCGATGCAAACTTTTTTTTTTTTTAAGAAAGTAAGGTCAAATATAATAACGTTTCGTGCTTATTTTATGTACATTTTCAGTTGATTTACGTTTCGCCGTAAATTTAGTTCTAAATCAAATGGGGTCAAATATAACACGCTCTCATTCGACAGTATTAGTTCGAATTACCCTATGTTTCGACCATGTCGCAACGCGCTAGGGGTAAAAATTTGAACCCTTGATTTGAATATGTCCTTTGAGTACACGTTTTGGTACTCTCTTTATACGCATCTTATGCCTTTTATATACATTTTCTATGTATGAGTGAGGTCACATATAAATACATTATGATTGTACCGTATAAATTCGATTACTTTACATTATAGTCCAACCACAAAGCTATTGAGCTAAATCGAATACGTCAAAACGCACGATGTCGTATGGTTTACAGATCACATAACGTTTGGACTAATCTGATTTGATGTTTTCAATATACCCGCATCGCAACGCGTGCGGGTCTAATTACTACTTAAGTACTAAATTAGTGATTAAGAAAACAAGGGTGAATGATGTAGAAATATAACTAATGTTTGTAGGATGGAGTGAATTGCTTGGGAAAAGTTTCTTAGATATTTTTAAATATTGCTGACAAGGTCATACTTATAGTTATGTGTACCCACGGATTGAATAAATGTAATATTATATCTAACTTATAATAAAAAAAACTCTAAATAATACCACATGTCATTCTTTTCTTCAACCTCATAAATTTTATATATATTTGTTTAATAAATTTCTTAAAAAAACTCCAAATAATGCCACATGTCATTCTTTCCTTCAATCTCATATATTTTATTTCTATTTGTTTAATAAATTTCTTTTAATATTAATATTAACTAATAACCAATATATAGATCTCACTTATTTTTATCCTTAACTTTATCTAAGATTAATAAATAACTTCAATTTTACAATTTAGGCCCTTTGTTTTTTTTACTTTTAACCCAAAGTTTTTCATCTTTTACAATTTAATCCCAACTCCTTTTTATTTTCAATTTTGGTCCACAATACTTTTCATCCTTCCCAAGTTTTTAGTTTCGTTCTAAGTTTTGTGAGTTAACGCGCCGCAACGTGCGTGTGGGGTTCAACATTTTTTCGTATATTTTTTTTCCCGTTTGACTGGCCCGTCGCGTCACATCTATTTTTCTGCGTTTGACAAGTTCGTCCAACATGCGGGTCCTAGATGGACTTAGTTATTTTTTCTATGTTTTACGTTTTAGTTTAATTTCTCAGCAACGAACGTGCGTGATTCAAAGATTTTACGTCTGCTTTTCTCTCGGCGTTATTTTTTCCCGTTTTTATTTATTTTGTTTTTATGAGCTTTTCCGGTGTTTGGTGGTCGCTGACAATGGTATAGTATTGCTACTACTTAACACGGTTTTATAACAACTGCTACAACGCAAGGGCTTAATACTAGTACTTAATAATAAACAAATATGTCTTTGGAAAAAAAAAGTGTATTGCATGAGTTGAATAGAACCATGTATTATATGAGGTGAATAAAATATTTGAAAAAAAAAGTGTATTGCATGGGTTGAGTAAAATATTTGTAATGGATTTATAATACACCAAAAAAATAAATTGTATTAAAGGCTTTAAAATATTATAACGATTCCCATTCTCACATATCATACATTTGAAATAAAATAAAAAATAAATTTTTACCGTTGTTATTTACGTAATTTAAATTATTCAACTCCATGAGTATTCACGGAGATAACTTATACTAAACACGCTTTTGGTGGCTTTGAGTTTCCATATATAGGGGTAAGATCAAATAAAAAGTTTACTTTGCCTAAGTAGGATGAGAAGAAATCTTAACAATTTATTTTTCAAATCAATGGTTAAGATGAAAGTGTAGGAGAAAGGAGGAGTGCAGGGGTATCTTTGGAAAATCCTATTTATGGACTCTCTCTCCACATGCAAGGCACATGCATATTCCACCCCCATTTTTTAAACATCCATAACTTTTTTATACGTCATTATTTTTTCATAAAAAATTCACCGTAAAATCGAGCGTCTTTTTATCTTTAATTTGAGTACCATATTGCTATATAGAATATGAATACTAAAGTTTTTTTTTTGTGCTGGAATTTTTGTACTATATTTTTGTGATAAATTTTTTTGCTGATTTTTTTGTCTTAATTTTTTTTCTCAATTTTTTGTGCTGGATTTTTTTGTACTACATTTTTTTTGCTGAATTTTTTCGTGTTATATTTTTTGTACTAGATTATTTTGTGCTATATTTTTTTTTGTACTACATTTTTTGTAATATATTTTTTGGTACCACATTTTTTGTGCTAAATTTTTTTTTGTATTTTTATAAAACAAAAGGAGTATCACATGTCATTTTCACTCCTATTTATAAGGACCAAAATGTCCTTCATTCCTACTTATTAGGAGTGTCACATATCATCATCATAACTTAGGCAAAATCCAATTTTAAGTGGATCCTTCCCCATATACTACATATGGGATTAGGGGGAGGGGGTGGTTATCACTTGCAAAAATTTCATCACTCACAACATCCAATCAAGTTCCGCCATGTCATCAACCATTATTCGATCACTCACAACTTTTTTTAGTGGCAATGATCATCACTCACAACACCCAACAATAACCTTCACACCTCCTCACATATTCCATCACTCACAAGCCATAACGCGTGAAATATATCACGCACATCATTCCATCACTCGTTGAATATGATGGTGGCGGTGGTCTTGAAAATTCTCCACGCCTGGTATTTGTTTTATCACGGAGAAAAACTCTCCCATCCCCACTGCCCTTATGCTATAACAACTTATGATGCAGCTCATCTGACACTAAGTCGGATGTTGATGGAGCAAGACACATAAAGAAAAACAGAAGAAGAAGAAGAGGAAGAAGTCGACTCCATCTCCATGGATGGAAGAAAACCACAACGTAGGTTGTGTTGTAGTCTTGTATTAATCTGTATAAATTTTGCACTATATCTTCCCATAATCCTAGATGCAACAAGTTTACTTGAATGATTTCTATCTTAAACATATGTATATGTTATTTAGCATCATATATCCTATTATATTAACCCATTACAAGTATCAACATCACAATATAACTGGATATATATTTCTAACTGTACTAAATCCAAAGTTATTAGTTAGTAGATGTGAACTAAATGATCAAAGTAAACAAGTAACAAGCATATATAACACAAAAGATGAAATAATTCAAGAATTAACGACTTCCTTTCATGTTCAAGAAATTAAGATCGAGTACGTATCGAATGAACACAAACTAAACGCCATGTAGTTCCTTTCTCTGGACACGTCTCTCTTATTCTTTAAGAGTCTCCATTCCATCATTATCGTATATAATTCGGTAACTCAAAACCCAACAATACGAGAGGCGTTGGAGCGCGAAGTTAATGAAACTTAGTCATACCGATTCGAGTGCGACTTAGCTTAGATGAAACAGAGACCCATAAAGAACAAGAGAGGAAGAATCCGATATGCATCGGTCGCTAGCTTCTCGTCCATCAAACATCGAAGACTTTTTTTGTGTTATCTGATATTTATAGTTGAACTCCATCGAGGTGTTTATGATTTAAACAAATTCCCAAAATTCAGCTTTTAAATCGAACATGGAGGACTTTTTTGTTATCTGATATTTATTTATAGTTGAACTCTGTTGAGGTGTTTAAGATTTAAACAACTTCCCAAACTTTGAGTTTGACAAGGCTAACTGTATTTCATCTTTTAAATAAGATAAAAGCTATAATAAAATGTATTTTTTTTAATCATATTCCTCATTTATATAAGATAAAAGCTATAATAAAATGTATTTTTTGTTATCATAGAGTAACTAGCTTACAACCCAGTGTATTACACGGGTTAAATGACGAAAAAATGTAAATTATAAATTTGTATATAATCCTTATTAATGAAATAACTTATTTAGATAAAATAGTAAAACAAAAGAACAGTTAATTTTCGCTATTCAAAATAATTTTCTAAGTTTTCGTTTCTCTTTTGAGATACTACAATCCATTTTATTATGTCTTAAAAGAAGTAACACTAAAAAATAAAAAAATAATGATCATAAAATTGTATGTATTTTTCAAAATAATTATAAGTTATGAGGTTATGATAAATGAATTGTAATTAAATTATACTATGCATATTAATGATATAATAAATACTTTGATATAAATACTATTTTTAGATATATGGATCATAAGACAAGATACAAATATTATCATTGTATAGAAAATATTACATATTAAAAAAAATCATACTAAAAATAAAGTATAAGTTTAAAAAAATATGACTAAAGTTTTTTAAACTATAAATTTGAGCGTCTAGAACAATTTTTTTAGAGTAAACTGCCATTTTGGTCCCTGTGGTTTGGCCAGTTTTGCCACTTTAGTCCAAATCTCAAACTTATTACATCTGAGTCCCTGTGGTTTGCATTTTGTTGTCATTTTAGTCCAAAATCCAAAAACCCCCCTTTTTTTACTGTTGAAAGTTGTCTATTTTGTCCTTTAGAGCAGGGGCATTTTGGTCCATGTTAATTTATTATAACATTTCAATAATTAATAACATCATCTTCAAGAACATCATCAAACTTCATCATCAAAACCCAGAAAATCAAGAACATCATCTTCAAGAAAATCAAGAACGCAGAACAAAACCAGAAACCATCACAAAAATCAAAATACAGACAACAAATCAAAACAAAAACTGATTTGTAAAAAGAAACGAGGCTCCAACAACAAATCAAAACAAAAACCGATTTGTAAAAAGAAACGAGGCTCAGATCTGTATCTTCAAGAACATCATCATCAAAACCCAGAAAATCCAGAAAATCAAGAACATCATCTTCAAGAAAATCAAGAACCCAGAACAAAACCAGAAACCATCACAAAAATCAAAATACAGACAACAACAAATCAAAACAAAAACCGATTTTGACTCGGATTAGGTGAAATCATCACATCCTCGTGGTGAATAAAAGGACTGGGTTCACAGATCATCATCCATCACAAAATCACAGATCAACACCCACCAACACCCGAAACCCACCACCACCAACGAACACCTCCACCACCGGGCTGGCCACCCCTACCGCCGTAACCACCACATCAGCCTCGTCGCCCCCTGCTGCTTAACACCGCCACAACCATTAAGATCCACCACTGCCAACCCTAATCGGTTTACTATTCTCCACAACCATCACCTTATCCCACCACTGTCGGAGATCTATGTCGCCGTCGTTCTCATCACGGAGAACCACCACCTCCTTCACCTGCTCCGCCGGTTCTCATCACGGTGGTGGTGGTGGTGTTCGACAGAGAGGAGAGATAGAGAGAAGAGAGAGATGGGTGTTTGGAGAGAGAAAGATGGGTGTCGATGATGAAGAGAGAGAGAGCTGGTCGATGATGAAGATGAACTCAGATCTGATGTGTGTATATTAATATATATATATATATATTAATTTTTGAATTAAGAAAATGTTAAATGAAAAGCAAAATGACCAAAATGCCCCTGCACTAAAGGACAAAATAGGAGGTTGCAACAGTAAAAAAATAGGGTTTTTAAATTTTGGACTAAAATGGCAACAAAATGCAAACCATGGGGACCCAGATGTAATAAGTTTAAGATTTGGACTAAAGTGGCAAAACTGGCCAAACCACAGGGACCAAAATGGCAGTTTACTCATTTTTTTAATTAGTAGTTGACATTTAAATATTCAAATTAAAATTTTTATAATATTATATAATGTCTTTATTTAGCAAGATGATAATGTCTTTAGTTGCGTAATATGATTAAAATTAAGTTTAATATTTAAAACTCAATGTTATTAGGAAGTTGGACCATTTTTTAAGATGAAAACATATTGATAGTAACATAAATTGGAAGAAAATATTGAACACGTGTATTACACGGCTTAAGTAAATATAATGTTATATACTTAATAGCAAAAAAAATATGTCTTTTAAAAACCATTTAGTGTTCGCTTTAAAGATAATTTGGTACTTTATTTAGATAATCTGCTTGTAATTTTAGTCTTCTAAGTTATATAATATAAGTACTTGTACATGTGATTTGATACTTTATTAGTAATTATTGTTTATATCCAAATAATATATTTTATCTTAGCAAATACATATGGTTAGGGTAAAATAAAAATTACTACAAGTTATGAGAACTTAGAGAACTTGGCCTTACAAAAGGTTTTTTGAATTTTTTTACAGGGGGTGTGAATGAACGGTTAGAGACTCGGGACGTTAAACTTTTTGACTCAAAAAGTAATTTACTATTAATTAAATTTGAAATTATACGTTTGGTCTCTAACTATATTAAATAATATTATATTTATTATATTATTTGATACATTTATATTTGTTATAGATAATTATTAATTAAATTTGAATTTATACGTTTATATCTCTAACTATATTAATTAATATTATATTATATTTTGTGTACAAAAATTAATATGTAATACTATTATTAAAAGGGAGGAGGCACCAGAGAGTGACACGTGTACAAAAAGATTTTTGTTTATTAGTATAGGAAGATAACTATATTAAATAATATTATATTTATTATATTATTTGATACATTTATATTGTTATAGATAATTATTAATTAAATTTGAATTTATACGTTTATATCTCTAACTATATTAATTAATATTATATTATATTTTGTGTATAAAAATTAATATGTAATACTATTATTAAAAGGGAGGAGGCACCAGAGAGTGACACGTGTACAAAAAGATTTTTGTTTATTAGTATAGGAAGATGTTCATACTTTGAAAATAATTTGTTATTTTTTTTAATATTTCATAGTGATAACCACGTCTTAAATCATAATGGATTGATCTTATTATTTCCGCCTATTATTAAGAGATTTCCTTCGATCCCATCGCTTCCGATGAACCACAACTTAACCATTAAATCTTAATGGAATGATCTTTAATAACCGATATCAATTGATCTGGTGGATAGGGTGTTGGCCACAATTTTTTATTTTTCATAAGTTCTTTACTTTTTAAGGAATCACCTAGAGATCATTGATTTATGTTTTCAAGTTTTTCTGATTTTGTCATAATTATTATTTTTCTGATTTTGTCATAATTATTATTTATATGTTTATTTTAATTCATTTGAATTTTCGATGAAGTTACAATCGTTTCTTGAATAATTTACATCTGTTGTTAAGTAATTTTGCATGACTTCTCTTTCGTAAAATAGTTGCACTTTCCAAGAAAAATGTTTTTCAATTAGTTGAATATCCCATATTGTTTGACCTAATTCAATGTCAACTCATTGATTGTAGATTGTCATGTTATTGTATTCCATTCATATAAATTGATTGCTTCCACTTTTGATATGTTCGCAGGAGATGGAGATTTCAGGAAAAGAAAAGTGGATCAACATTAGCTTCGCAGAGTGAAGAGGTCAAGCTTCCATGACTTCACTAGTGGTGATGTTACCATGGTGGTGCAACACGCACCAATACCGCAAACACCACCATCCACTATTCCATGGTGGCCTGGGAGGATGACCAATAACGCCATCCATCAGTTTACATTAGGCCAAAAAGAATATGGTAGAAAAACCATGCCACCACAAACGAGTATGAATTTCAACAAAATATGGCCACCTTTAAAATCGTTACTCTTAGTAGCAATATTTTGTTGAAATTTATACTTTTTAGTTGTTGTGGTGGTGCTTCGCTAATTTCTCCTCTTTGGCCACCATTGAAACTAGTGGGTGGTGGTCAAGTGGTGTTTGTGGATTCGGTGCATGTTACGTCAACATGGTGTATTGCGTGTGGTGACGTCATGAATGCTTAACCTCTTTTGCTCTTCATTCTTGTATATTACTTCAATCACGACTTCAAGTCACAAGCCACGATGCTCGACCTTCTTCCAATCAACTATTTAACATTTGTTTCATGTAACACAATTTAAATGTAAATGTAAAAAACAAAAGAACAAAAGCTAATCAAGCCGTAAAAAACAAAAGAACAAAAGCTAATCAAGCCATAGTTGAACGAATGAGAAGAGACTATGTAAAGAATGTGTGTGCTTCTTAGCAACCAAACTGTGGCCACGGAGGAGCACCACCACCATAATGGAGCATGAAATTCAACAAATTTAGACAAAATTTACTACATATACAAACATAAGATGGGGAATAGTGTCAGACAGCTGTCTGACACTCCCCTATTGGTTCAATTAATTTATGATTTTATCACTGATTTAAAGATGTGGGAATAGTGTCAGGCAGCTGCCTGACACTCCCCATTGGTTCAATTAATTTATGATTTTATCACTGATTTGAAAATTACGATTTCGTCCTCAGTTCAAATTTACGTTTTTCCCCTAGTTCAAAATAAAATTATGTTTTTGCCCCCAGCAAAAAATTATGATTTTGTCTTCGATTCAAAATTACGATTTTATCCCCATTTTAAAATTATAGTTTTGCCCCCAGTTCAAAATAAAATTATACTTTTTCCCTAGCTAATAATTACTATTTTGCCCGCTGTTCACAATTATAATTTTGCCACCAATTCAAAATAAAATTATGGTTTTGCCCCCAGGTTAAAGTTACAATTTTGCCCTTAGTAAAAAATATGATTTTGCCCCCGTTTTAAAAATTATGATTTCACCCTCAGTTTAAAATTACGTTTTTGCCCCAATTCACAATAAAATTATGCTTTCGCCCCCAACTCAAAATTACGAGTTTGCACTCAGTTAAAAATTTTGATTTTGCCCCCGTTCAAAATTACAAATTATGGTTTTACCACCAGCTTAAAATTATGATTTTACCCTTAATTCAAATTTGTATTACTATTTTACCCCAAGTTTAAAATTACGAATTTGCCCTTGCACAAATTTATGATTTTGCCCCTGGTTCAAATGTACAGTATTGCCATCACTTTAGCTTTTGTCAAATTACGATTTTACCCCAGTCAAAAAATACAACTTTGCCCTAAGTTCAAAATTATAGTATTGTTATCGTTTTAGTTCTTTTAGCAAAACTATAAAGTGTTTTGTTTTAATTGGTTGACTTGATTTAATTTTTTTTTCATATCAATGAGCTGCCTAACACTCGCTAATTAGTCCTGACAAATTACTGTTTTGCCCTGAGCTCAAAATTACTGTTTTATCATTGTTTTAGTTTTTTTTCCAGGAAAACTATAGTAGTGTTTTTTTTAGTTGAGAATTATTCATTATCGCCCCCCAACGCGGGTGGGGCATCAACTAGTTAAATATATAGATCGTGTTGGTTGAACAGTTTAACCCATCAACCCAAAACCTATCAACCCGTTGGAAGCCAAAAAAAAAAAAAGTGTTCATAGGGTTTAATTTATTACAAAACTTATTTATGTATATTTTAATTTATTAACTTTCCACATTTTAGTTTTTGTCCAAGTTATATAATATTTAAACATCTTATACAATATTTAAATAATGTATAACATTTTTATTTTTATTTATATTATATTTATTTAAACAATATTTATACTATCTTAAAAAAGAACTAGTAATAAGACCCGCGCGCGTTGCGGCGCGGGTATATTGCAAACGTTGAACGAATTAGTCAAAGCGTTATTTGAGGCGCTAATCTTATGAAAAAACATGTTTCGACGTATCAGGTTGAAGTCGACGTAACATATAGCTGCATTGCGATTGGATAATTCCATCCATTTTCAATGTTATCTAAGGGGCATTGATGTGGTGGTGATGGCTAATCCCCAGGTAAAATGCTTGAGGCCTACCAACCTTTCTTTCTTATGCCCATGGGTTGCATCACGCCGGCCCCCATTAGGTAACGACCCAATGGTGTGATCCGATAACACATGAGCCCCAATGGCGTGATCTGATAACACGTATATAGCCTAACATGAGGCCTAGCGATGAATCATGAATGTAGCGTTGATGAGGGTTCTCGTATCACCTGTAATGTTGTATAAGTAATAAAATAATTATTACAAAAATAATAGAAGTAAATTAATATCATTTATGTGGCAGTAAAACACTTATTGATGTTTTCGTGTAAGTTAATATCAGTTATGAAGCAATAAAAACACTTATTGATGTTTTCGTGCAAGTAAAAATCACCAATATCTGTCCATATCACCAGTATATAAAGGTAAATATTTAAGCACAAAAGGTATTATTATTTTTTTGAATGGCAGATTTGACAAAATGTATTAATTAAATCGTACAAAACATGAAATTCATAACATTATCTTTTATCGGTTTTGTTCTGTTTAGAGAAAATTGAAGTTCTATTAAAATAAAACAGATAAATAAAAAAGAATAGTTTTTTGTATAATTGTAAGAACAATTATACATTTTGTCAGGATGGGAATGAGCTTAATATGATGCAATGTGAGCATGTAATTAAATGATTCAAAGATGACTAAACAAATGTTCACTGTAGACTTCCCACTTTTAATTAACAGTTTAACACTAAGACCACCCGTAGTGAGGCGGTATTTGTAAAAAAAATTGAAAAAAAAAACGCCGTATAACGCCCCCCCCCCCCCCCATTACGGTAGGCCTTTTCGGGCATTTTTTTCGAAAAAATCTGGTTGGCGTTTTATTTAAAACGCTTTGCTCCATTTGACCGGGCCAATGAAAAGTCTCCAACGGCTAGATAACGGCTAGTTGTTTATTTATTATTTTTTTAACCTTTTAACTATATATATATATATATATATATATAAACTCATTCATTTTCAACCAAAACTATCTCAAAAACTCTCTAAAAAACACAACCATTTTATAAAAAACTTGATGGATTCTCCTAGTTCTTCATCCATGGTAAATTTTTACTACAAAGAGTATTTTGCGGATGGCGATGATTCCACCAATGAGGAGGTTGAGCAAGAGGCGGTTACGAGTGCTTGTCAACTAGCGGTGAGATATGTGAAGTATTGTCGTCGCCCCCAAGCAGAAAAAAATAAAAGAGGTTATATTGAACGAGACCGGCGCGCGGCACACGATCGTTTGTTGAAAGATTATTTTGATGAGGCGCCGACATTTTCGAACGAAATGTTTAGGCGTCGTTTACGAATGAGTAAGCGGTTGTTTCTACGCATAGTCGACGACTTGGAAGCCAACTATGATTATTTTAAACAAAAAGCGGATGCGAGAGGGGCACTTGGATTTACCGGTATCCAAAAGTGTACGTCGGCGTTACGAATCATTGCTTATGGAAACACAACTGACATCAACGACGAGTATCTAAAAATGGCCGAGAAAACAACGCGAGACAGCTTGGAGCATTTTTGTCGCGGTACAATTCCTATACTTTACTTTTTTTTTTAAAACGACGAGTATGTTTACAATTTTTTTTTTGAAGCTTATGTTTGTCTATGTTTTTTTATAAAGGTATTATTGATGTATATGGTGCGCGTTATCTTAGAACGCCCACATGGGACGACCTTCAAAAGATCTACGAGGTACATACGGTGGAGCATGGTTTACCTGGTATGATCGGGAGCATAGATTGCATGCATTGGCGTTGGGATAACTGCCCGACCGCATGGCGAGGCCAACACACACGGGGTGACCAAAAAGGACCCACTATTATTCTTCAGGCGGTTGCTTCACAGGACCTTTGGGTTTGGTCGGCTTACTTTGGCGTGGTCGGGTCATGCAATGATATCAATGTTTTTGAACAATCTCCGTTGTTAGAGGAGTGGATTTCTGGCAAAGCTCCAAAAGCGTCGTTTTACGCAAATGGAAACTACTACCCTCATGAATATTATTTGAGCGACGGAATTTATCCTAGGTATTCGATTTTCGTGAAGACGTTTAGTGATCCTACTGATGAAAAAAGAGCATACTTTAAAAAGGTTCAAGAGTCTTTACGAAAAGACATTGAGAGATGCTTTGGGGTTCTTAAACAACGCTGACAATATTTGAGAAATCCTTGTCGTGCATGGAGCAAGCAAAAAATGAGAGATGCTATGTACGCTTGTATAATCATGCACAACATGATTTTGGAAGACGAAGGAAAGGCGATATGCCAGAAGCCGTTCAAGAGGACCATCCACAGGCGTCAATGGAAGAAAGAGTGAATAATGCGCGAGAGTTGCGTTACGAACCGTACCATTCCCAGTTAATGGTTGATTTGGTACACCACGCATGATCGGTTCGGTATGTACCACCTGAGGGAGAGGAAGAAACGGAGGACGAGGAAGACGAAGTTGGCGAGGGTGAAGAAAGCGAAGACGAAAACTAGTGTTTTTTTAATTTAATCGGATTTTAATTTTTTTATTTCTAGTATTGTATTTTTTTTTAATTAATGAAGTATTTAAAGTTTAAAAAAAATAATTGTGAAATGATTGCATGGGCGTTATTGGAATAATGCCCCACTACACCACTTTTGCCATACTGCCCCATGCTGACTGGGATGACACGTGTCGAATAATGCCCCATGGTGGGGGCATTATTTTGATTTACCACTACACATGGTCTAATAGGCTGGGGAAGTACTATGATATGGCAATTTAGGCAAAGACTGCACAGTTATCTCATTTTTATAGACATCAAATTTGCTTTTGAATAGACGTAGAGAAAAATAACTAAAAAACTGTGTATTTACACATTATTATTTATATTTAGAAACAACAGACATTTACTTTTCTTTTATACAGCCTCATTTGGGATTAGTGTCGTGTTTCTTACTCCTGGGATATACATCGCTTTTTAGTATCTACTATATAATGAAACCAACATGAGCACCAGATAGAGAGCTCTGTACATATATATGGCTCAACCTTTAACGGTTTTGCATACGTATGTGAAGGACTAGTTAACAACTAAAATACGTAACAGTGACAAAATATATTAATGAAAGAACGCATACCAATCTTTATTCGTCCTTATATCGTCTGGTTTCTTATTCCCAATCTTCAAAGAACACAAAACTTTAACTCTCGTTGGAAAGCAAAAACCATACGAAATCGTCAATAAAGCTACAATCTAACCTGTCGAGGGTGGCCTAAGAGTCATCAATCTTCGATTAAACAATCATAGCATAGAAGACAACATACACAATCGCTGATGTAAATCCGGATGCTGCTATCGTCCACCGATAGCTGATATTTGGTTCGCCGGAGATGATGGTTGTAAAAACGGAACCCATCAGAGCCGCTGCATCCGCCTCCAGAAACGATGGCGTCGCCATTGTCGCCGTCTGCCTTGACCGTGAACCACCGTGGAGGTCCGCCTTCGTATTTTGTCTTTTTATGGATTGAGAATGAGTTCGTATGTAGTTTGATTTCGTAAATCTTGTATTCTGGAATTCCGGTTGTTGTAATTAAGCAAGAAGATGGAAGAAACCCCTTTAAGATCAGAGAGCAAGACATGGAGACAAACAACCTGAGAAGACACCTGGTAGTGGTAGCTTTTGGGAGGAAAATTTGAAGAAGGGTCGGTGGAATAGCCACCGACTTTCTCTTATAAGATAGTACTAGATTTTAGCCCATGTCGCGCGTTGCGGCGGCAACGTCACGTCTGTTACTTCTTTACATGGGATACGATGACGACATTAACGTGTGATGCTCACACGTGATGTGACGCGTTTTTTACTTTGTTATACATATTGCGTTAGTAACAATAACTTGGTTAGAAATAAATAAAAAGTTATGTAAGAACTGTTCAATTTACTTCAAATATAATTGTTATGATTTATGACAAAAATGTAAAAATTGCTCTAGTTTCGTAATGGTTGTAAAGTATTTTGATTAATGTTGTTTTATTTCTCTAAACAAAAGATTATGAGAATGTAAATGATTATTATTACGCTTCATATAAATCATTATGAGAATATTAATGATTATTATTTGGCTTCATATAAATTACTATATTATCACAATATATGAAGTTGTCATATAATGAAGGTTAAAAAAGAAAAGTTGTTAAAGGTTAAAGGTTGGTATGTATATGTATTAAAAGGTGAAGGTTTAAAGAGAAAGGTCCCACCGACCTTTCTCTTTAAGATATAGTTAATAAATGTGGGTGGATTTCCCACCAGCTTCTCCCAAAGTTTGAGCAAAATGCACTTTTAGTTCCTTGTCTTATTTCACTCACCGTACAACCCTCTCAAAACTCAAAAGTACATTACATTTACAAAAACTGTCACTTCTTTTTCTACCTACCATACAACTCCTCAACTTTTGAAAATTGTAGTTTTAACCTTTATATTATTACTTTATTTTACAACCAACTCAACTTTTGAAAATTACAATTTTTATCTAAGCCAAACTAATCCCTACATATTTAACTAAGTTTTTTTCGTAAATTTTTTTAAAAACTAATTTGCCGTTGTGTTTAAGAACTTTGTAAAAATATTATTTTTAACCCACTCAAGTTTTTAAAGTTCTGAGTTTACCCCTTTCATTCATTTACCTAAAAAAACTATTTTTACATTTATGCAAATGGCACCTGCTTTTTTCATCCACCATATAAATCATTACCCAATACTACAATTTGCAACATTTTTAGACATAGAGGTGTTGTACCTCATGCTTTGAAGTTTTTCAAATAAAAATTTTAATTCTTTACTTTTAACCCAAAACTATTCGATTTTTTTTACCTTTAACCCAAAACTATTCGATTTTTTTTACTGTTAACCCCAAAACTTTTCATCTTTACTTTTAGCCCAAAACTATTTGATTTCTTTTTTTACTTTTAACCCCAAAACTTTTCATCTTTTACAAATTAAACACACAACTTTTTTACTTTCAACTTTGGTCCTCTATACCTTTCATTTTTCGCAAAAATTCCGTTTTACGTTCCGTTCTAAATTTTGCGAGTTAACACGGCGCAATGTGCGTGTGCAGTTAAACGTTTTAAGTCGTCCATTTTTTTCCGTTTTACAGGTTCACCGTAACGCGCAGGTCCTGGATCGATTTAGTTATTCTTTTCTATGTTTTACGTTTCGGTTTAATTTCTTCGCATTAACTGTCACAGCCCCCGACCCCACCCTGGGAGCGGGAGCCGCGAGCCAGCCAGATGGTACCGGTGTTTATTAATTACGCAGCGGAAAAATTTTCATCAGGATCATAGTTGGGAAATGATTTCAGAGGTTATAAAACACCGAACTTTTAATATTAAACTAATGGGCTTAAAACCATGTTTAATTCAATTGTTTTTATAGGGATAAACCCAAATAAATAAAACATAAATTTCTTCTTTTATTCAGTTATGTATAGCCACTTTATTTAAGCCTTTAGTGCTCCATAGCTGGCTTCTACTATCTTTACATCAAGTTACCTGAAACGTGTTTTGAAAACATTTTATCAGTAATAAATACTGGCGAGTTCATTCCATTTTTATAAAATATATTGTTATACTTTACAGCATTAAGGTTGTTATATTTGTTTATATTTACCCAAAAACTCAATCAGTATTTGTCACATGGTGGCAGTTCCGATGTGACAGTGGTCATATCTCTCATTGGCTAACTTTCGTCCAATAGCGAAGTTTATTAATATATATTATATTTTACTACTATCCAAAGGTATTTGTCACTAGGCGATTCCCGTGACGGTGGACATATCACTGTTGATCATTCTTTCAACTAGTGACTCTGGTCATAACACTGTTGATCATTCTCTCAACTAGTGCCTGTGGTCATAACACTGTTGATAATTCTCTCAACTAGTGCCTTCGGTCATGTCACTGTTGATCATTCTCTCAACTAGTGACTCTGGTCATATTTCTAGTCATTTCACTGTTGATCATTCTCTCAACTAGTGACTCTGAACTTAGTAGTGTCTCGTGACATTACTTGGTCAAATATATTTTCTATAGCACAAAACCAATTAGCCCAGAAAATGAAATATATCATTTTCTGTCAAATTAATAGCTATAACTTTATCAAATATAATATACTGATTAAATAATTTTGATATTATTATTTAATATATTTAACATGACTAAGATTTAAAATATAATCTTAATATATTAAAAGTAGAATATATTATATTTGACATATTTTATTACGATATACATTTATGTCAAATATAACATGTAATAATTTAGTATATTACATATTATATTTGTAGAAATAGTTCAACCAAAAGTAATCTAGTAGTATATATTCAAGTAAGTTACATTGAAGCTACAAGATTTATAAAATATGACGTTTAAATAATGGCTTTTAGGTACAAATAGCTCAATTTAATTTTTTATCATTTTCATTTACTCAAATACATACGTATGTATGAATGTGATGGTTTATGCATATGGAGGATAAATGAAATATGGCATTAACCACTCATATTTGAACTTATCCTTTTAGACAAATATGATAATATAGATATTCAATATGATATTTAGTAATATATTCAATATTTCTAAAGTTTAGACAATAATAAATTTAGTTATGTGATAACATATTGAATATATTACTATATTCTCTACTTTAATATAGTTATTACATAAATATATTATATTATTATTACAAAATTCATATTGCCCATTCAACATATCTTATATAAATTTATAAGATATATTCAATGATTTAATATAGCAATGTAAAAATAATATTAGTTATAGGCTAGGGCTACTGGGGCACAGTTCCCTTGTGCTTGTGGTCATGCTACTATTGGTTAACTTTTTTGACCAATAGTAACGAGGGTCAAGTAATGTATAAAACCTCCCATACCGGCAGTTATTACAGAATATAAAAATTTAATCACTGTAAGTATAACCGGTAAACATTTAGGATTTTGGAAAGCATTTTTAAATATAACTGTATCACAAAAAGGTGATAAAACTGTGAGAAAAGAGAATGGACTCACTTTGTAATTTTAGGGTTCAACTAGAAAGCCTCCTGGTAGAATCTTGGGTATAACTTCTGAGCTATTTAAAAAATATATCTATACTACTTTATAAAGCATATAGGAAGGACATAAATGGTCATTTGCCACTTTACAACCATTTGAAGCCCATTGTACAACCTTTAAAGCATGAAGGTGTTGAAAAATCCATTCAACACGCGGGGCAGCTTTATGGATCCTAACCGGATCTCTTTGAGCCGTTTTTATCAAATGGATCCAATATAAACTATCTTTCACTCAATCTAAACCCTAGATTCATTTCATTCACATCCGCCCCCATTCTTCTTCTCTCTCTCTCTCTCACCTGACGCTCTGCATACGTCTCATGGCACGGATTTCTCCGGCAATTTCACTAGATCGACGGATTTCACCGACGATTTCACTTCTCAGGTACCGTCTTTTTAACCTTATCGGCATTTTTTTGCTTGTTATTTGACTTAGATCTGTGAATTTCACTAGATCGATGGATTTCACCGGCGATTTCACTAGATCGACGGATTTCACCGACGATTTCACTTCTCAGGTACCGTCTTTTTAACCTTGTCGGTATTTTTTGTGTGTTGTTTGACTTAGATCTGTGAAATTTTAGGGTTTCTTTCTCCGGCGATTCCGACATCAGATCTACTGGGTTCAACTTCTCGGTATGTTGTTTCTACTGGATCTGTGAAATATATTCAGATCTGTTACTTTTTTCTAGCAGATCTGTTATAATACTTGCCTACTAAAACATTAATACTTGCCTACTAAATCTGTTATACACTCAAAAACTTACCTGGTCAAATCTGTCTCGCAAGGCCCAGATCCTTGAATAAATGTTTAACAGAATATAGGGTTTTTTTTTTTCTTTAAAGAAGTTTGTATTTTTTATTTGAAGTTGATTATTGTGTTTATCTTGCAAGTATCATCTGGAATTTGAATTGGATCTGTGTAATATTTCAGATCTGCCCGTTGAGTTGTTCGTGTTAGGGTGCACCGGAATAACCAGATGTGGTATGTGTTCTGTAGTTTAGTTTTTTTTTCTTTAAAAAAGTTTGTATTTTTAATTTGAAGTTGATTATTGATTATTGTGTTTATCTTGCAAGGTATTGTTTGAGCCGTAGCTTTTTTATTCTGCGAAATGTTTGTTTGTTTACTACTGGATAACCAGATGTGGTATGTGTTCTTTACTTTAGGTTTTTTTGAAGCCCATTGTACAACCTTTAAAGCACAAAGGTGTTGAAAAATCCAACAACACGCGGACCAGCTCATATAAACTAACCGGATGCATTTGACCCGTTTTATTCAAATGGATGCAATATATACTTTCTTTCACTAAATCTAAACCCTAATTTCATTTCATTCACATCCACCCCCATGCTCATATAAACTAACTGGTATGTTTGTAGCTGATTATGTTTGTTACAAATTTGGTATGTTTGTAGCTGATTTACATGCTTATGTTACTGATTATGTTTGTTACAGATCTGGTATGTTTGTAGCTGATTATGTTTGTAGCTGATTATGTTTGTTATAGATCTAATGTTACTGATAAGATTCAGTTTTGCTTTTACAGTTGCCGGAGGGTGGTAAAGGAGTTGTGTACTCCGGATTTTGTGTTCTTAATCTGTCTGAACTGAAAGTGTTTGAGGCTGTGATGCACAAGCTGAGCTTGTGTTCTTAATCTGTCTGAACTGAAAGTGTTTGAGGCTGTGATGCAAAAGCTGAGCTTGTGTTCTTAATCTGTCTGAACTGAAAGTAACAATTGTTTTAAAGTAATGAATCAGGTTAAAACTCTAAACAGCTTTGCACTTGCATCAAATTATAACTCTTTTTAGTAAACTTTTTGAATTTAAAGTGTTTGAGGCTGTGATGCAAAAGCTGAGCTTGTATTCTTAATTTGTCTGAACTGAAAGTGTTTGAGGCTGTGATGCAAAAGCTGAGCTTGTGTTCTTAATCTGTCTGAACTGAAAGTGTTTGAACTGAAAGTGTTTGAGGCTGTGATGCAAAAGCTGAGCTTGTGTTCTTAATCTGTCTGAACTGAAAGTGTTGAGTCTATGATGCAAGAGCTGAGCTTGTGTTCTTAATCTGTCTGAACTGAAAGTGTTTGAGGCTGTGATGCAAAAGCTGAGCTTGTGTTCTTAATCTGTCTGAACTGAAAGTGTTTAAGGCTGTGATGCAAAAGCTGAGCTTGTGTTCTTAATCTGTCTGAACTGAAAGTGTTTGAGGCTGTGATGCATAAGCTGAGCCTGTGAGGTTACATATGTGTTTAAAACACTTGTACATCATGCTTTAAAGGTTGTTTAAGTTTAGTGGCAAATTACTCTTGTACATCATGCTTTAAAGCGAGGTTACATAACACAATAGACTGTGATGATGATTGTATTTTGAGGGTACATAGAAGATCCGAGTAGCATCTTGGCGGGGCAATATCCAGGTTGCATAGTTCTCACTCTGCAACCGTGTGTTGCAGCCATGGCTTTAACTGTAGTTGTGTTCATCTCTCAATTACATGTCTGAGTCTTCCAGATGTTTTGAACGAAAGTATATATTGGATCCATTTTGGTAAAACGGGTCAAATGCATCCGGTTAGTTTGTATGAGCTGGTCCGCGCGTGTTGAATGGATTTTTCAACACCTTCATGCTTTAAAGGTTGTACAATGGGCTTCAAATGGTTGTAAAGTGGCAAATGACCATTTCTGTCCTTCCTATATGCTTTATAAAGTAGTATAGACAGTATGCTTATTAATTAAAGTAGTAAAGATATAGAAGTATAGATATAGATAGAAGTATAGATATAGAGTATAGAGTTTAGATATAGATATAGATAGATAGATAGATAATGTGCTTAAAATGATTTTAGCCTTTATGTTTGTTACAGATCTGGTATGTTTGTAGCTGATTTACATGCTTATGTTACTGAAGGTTTAAGTTGAGTGCTTGTAGAGTTGTGATGAATTGTGATGAATGTAGTTGAATTTATAGACTTCCAAGCATGCTTCCTTTCTGACAAATCCGAACAGTGTTTGCTTTTACAGTTGTATTTGAACAGTCATCGTCAGTAAAAGAATTCAAAAAGGATGGCAGTAAAATATTTTGGATTCTGAAAGGTTGTCAACTGTTAAACTGTTCAACTGTAAAATCAGGAGTTAGGTTTCTGAAAAAGGTTTCGAAAGTCTTTCTGACAGGTTACTGTTCAATTTTTTTGTCATAAAAAATTACTAAATCAATTTTTACTTTAAATTCAAAAAGTTTATTAAAAAGAGTTATAAATTGATTCAAGTGCAAAGCTGTTTAGAGTTTTAACCTGATTCATTACTTTAATGATGCAAAAGCTGAACTGAAAGCATGATGTACTATGATGCAAAAGCTGAGCTTGTGTTCTTAATCTGTCTGAACTGAAAGTGTTGAGGCTATGATGCATAAGCTGAGCCTGTGAAGTTACATATGTGTTTAAAACACTTGTACATCATGCTTTAAAGGTTGTTTAAGTTTAGTGGCAAATTACTCTTGTACATCATGCTTTAAAGCGAGGTTACATAACACAATAGATTGTGATGATGATTGTATTTTGAGGGTACATAGAAGATCCGAGTAGCATCTTGGCGGGGCAATATCCAGGTTGCATAGTTCTCACTCTGCAACCGTGTGTTGCAGCCATGGCTTTAACCGTAGTTGTGTTCATCTCTCAATCACATGTCTGAGTCTTCCAGAAGTTTTGATAAGCAAATGAGCAGGTTATGATGCATAATATGTCTGAACTGAAAGTATTGAGGCTATGATGCATAAGCTGAGCCTGTGAGGTTATGATGCATAATATGTCTGAACTGAAAGTGTTGAGGCTATGATGCATAAGCTGAGCCTGTGAGGTTACATATGTGTTTCTTGTGCTTAAAACACCGTGTGTTTGCAACCATGGCTTAACCCGGTTTGTAGCTGTGTTCATCTCTCAATTTTATGCCTGAGTTAGGTTGTAATAGAAGACGTAGAGGCTATCTCGCAAATAACCTTCTAAGTGCATTGGGAAACTGAAACGTAGAGGCTTCTTCGAGACATTGTGATAGATATTCATCGTCTTCTATTAAGACAATGTGAATGCTGGAGTACTTTAGAAGTGTCCAAGGCTTGGAAGAAGGTGGGAGTTGTGGCTTTCGCTACGATATGGAGACTTTGGACGAGTAGAAACGAGAAAGAATTTAATGGCAACAACATTCCGATCGCTAAAGTGTACCAGTTTTGTTTTGATAGTCATTATGTATGATTTCAGAAGCTTTGACCATGTTGATATGTGTATTTCAATTTGTTGTATTTATGAACACAAATTATATTAAGAAAAAAAGAAAGTTATTTTTGTATTGAGTAATCATCATCTTCTTAGAGTTTTGGCGTGGTTTGATTTCATTCTTTGATGCACAATGGAAAGAATCTTACTTTCACTTATACTTGTAGCATTCATACACGAAAACTGAAAACTGACAGGTGTCGCCAAAATGTATATTTTCAAAGCAAAACAAACATGAAGAACTGATAGAAACAACAAAATTAAGCGGGCAACTTTATTGAATTAAACAAACTGGCCCATTCGAGAGGGGCTAAGTCTCCAGATACAAATGAAACTGATAACAAAAACAAGAACCAGAAAACTCAGCTTGTAAACTGCCTTGAACTGCTCCATAACTCCCATCCTGTGCTGACCCAGTGGGTCAACCCAGTAACCGAAAATGGTATTGACCTGATTCACATCTGGATCCTTGACCCGCCCTTTCCTTCTGGTATAAACCTGGATCGGGATCCTATCAAGAACCCTCTGTTTTTGCACAAGCAAAACAAACATTAAGAACCCAAAAAATCAATGAGGAACACATCAATCCGAAACTGATCCGATCAGTTCTTTTTAAACAGTTCTCAAACAACCAGGGGTAAGACCGTCTTTTGGCATGAGTGAAATATCAACCCGAGCCCCTAAATTCATTTTTTGCTTTTTTCTTGTGAAATCTAAATCAAAATGAGGAACACATCCAAACCATCTTTTTTCTTATGAAATCTAAACTGTATATTAAATGTAAACTTTTAATACATACAATACAGAGACAAAACATCATACCAACTTCGTAGACTTGACGGAACTTACAGACTCGATAACAAAAGACCGTAACATACAATACAGAGACAAAACGTCAAAGATCCACAAGCAATTGTGGATCTTTACTGACGGGTGCACTTCGGAATAACGCAGATATGAATGAATATAACCTCAGTGTAGGTAATTACATATCTACCACTGGGGTTATATTCATTCATATGAATGAATATAACCCCAGTGGTAGATATGTAATTAGCAAGCTTTGGAATTTCAAGGAAAATCGAAGAGCTACACTGGGGTTATATTCATTCATATTAATCACTTCCTTATGTGCACCGCGCCATCTTCTAGGAGGTTGTCAAGTGTTCTCGCCTTCGTAGTTGGTGTTTTGCGTATCTTTACATCCGCAGCCATTTTGTACAACAAAACACATTCAAATGAGGAACACATTCGAATCAAACCAAAAATCAATATGAGGAACACATCAATCCGAAACTGATCCGATTAGTTCTTAATATGAGGAACCCAAATCATGCAATCAAACCAAAAATCAATATGATGAACACACAAGAATCAAAACCAAAACACATTGAAAGCCACTGATCCGATTAGTTCTTAATATGAGGAACCCAAATCATGCAATCAAACCAAAAATCAATATGATGAACACACAAGAATCAACACCAAAACACATTGAAAACCACTGATCCGATTAGTTCTTAATATGAGGAACCCAAATCATGCAATCAAACCAAAAATCAATATGATGAACACACAAGAATCAACACCAAAACACATTGAAAACCACTGATCCGATTAGTTCTTAATATGAGGAATCCAAATCATGCAATCAAACCAAAAATCAATATGATGAACACACAAGAATCAACACCAAAACACATTGAAAACCACTGATCCGATTAGTTCTTAATATGAGGAACCCAAATCATGCAATCAAACCAAAAATCAATATGATGAACACACAAGAATCAAAACCAAAACACATTGAAAACCACATATCCGATCAGTTCTTAATATGAGGAACCCAAATCATGGAATCAAACCAAAAATCAATATGATGAACACACAAGAATCAAAACCAAAACACATTGAAAACCTCTTTTTTGATACCCTAAACCCACAAGAATCAAAACCAAAACACATTGAAAACATCTGTTTTGATGCATTTTGAACAATATACTCAGTTGATACATCAACCCTCTGTTTTTTCAAAATCAACCCTCTGTTTTTTCAAAATCAACCCAAAATCATAGAATGGATACCAAAATCAACCATCTGTTTTTTCAAAATCAACCCAAAATAATCGAATGGAACCCAAAATCAAACCAAAAATCATCGAATGGAACCCAAAATCAACCCTCTGTTTTATCAAAATCAACCCAAAATCATCTAATGGAACCCAAAATCAAACCCAAAATCATCGAATGGAACCCAAAATCAAACGAATGGAACCCAAAATCAACCCTCTGTTTTTCAAAATCAACCCAAAATCATCGAATGGAACCCAAAATCATCGAATGGAACCCAAAATCAAACCCAGAATCAACAATCTGTTTTTTCACAATATAAACACATTCAAATCATCGAATCAAACCAAAAATCAATATGAGGATGAAGATGAACCTGATCTGTTCGATGATGAAGATGTTCGATGAAGACGAAGAAGATGATCTGTTGATCTGTTCGATGAAGATGATGATGATGATCTTGGGAGTTGGAAGAGATATTGGGAGTTGGGAGAGCTGTTGATGATGATAATGAAACTGGAGGTCGGCTATTAAGTGTAAATTGTCGCCACACTAGGACCTGTTTGCACAAAACAAAACCGTAGCATACCAATTTTAATCCGAATTCAACCAATTCAACTAACATGCGTTACCTTTTCTAACACATAAAATTAATAAAGTTGAGCCATGATGCATGTGTGTTAGTATGTGTATTCATAATTCATAGTACCATGTATATGCATTTAAATTTATGCCTGAATCATACGTGTTTATGCTATTAAACGAGTTTACCGAGTTACATATTTGTTGCAACTTATGTTGACGTTCTTGAACACCCTCAAGTCGACGCTTTGAATGTCAAATATAGATAAGAAATTATAGGCGGATTGGTTTGAATAGTTTTGAGCTTATGGTTGTGCTTTTGTTGGCTTGGCGTAGTTCGATTTGTTTACATCCTTGTAAAACTCTTTAAATCCCCATCACCAGTTTTGAAGTACCTTAACTGAAAATTTAGATTTTAGTTATGACCCATCTGAACTGAACCTTCTCATGCACACCCTTAGAATTACTAAGAAGTGATTTGTTTTCCTTTGCATCGCGAATTTGGTTTTGGTTATGGCTCAAAACCGAACTGCCCTAAGATAGCCCTAAACTCACTAACCTAAGTGATATGTTTCCCGCCGCATCGCGCGGGTAAAAAACTAGTATATATATATATATATATAGGGTAGGGTTCCAGCGTGAACAACCTCCCAAGAGTGAACTGCGTGAACAAATCTGGACCCTTGATTTCCTTTTTAGTTGTTAAGGGTAGGATTGTAATTATATAAAAAATTAGATTTAAATCATTATTTTAATAATTGAATTAAGTTACATCTTTCCTATTTTAAATTCATTATCCACATTATGTTTTATTTATTAATAAGATAATTATCAAAACAAACAACAAATCACTGGATTTCAATTTTAATTTTTATTTCAGATTTCATCACCAGAATTCAAATTTTGTTTTTTAAAATCCACGTAACCTTCATATTTCAACGGTATACACATGTGTACTTGGATATAAATAGAACAGTACACATGTGTACTCAGCATAGTACATATGTGTAATTAGCTACATAATACATACATAGAAACAATGCCTGTAAAACTATTTTATATTTAACAAATTACAAGTTCCATAATATTTTCCAAACAAAAAAACATATAATTACAAGTTCCAGTTTCGTAAAAACAATAAACCCAACATAATCGAAAAAACAAAAAAAACATAATCTTTTACAACTATTCGCCACGTTGTATGCTGAATCATCCTTATCGACCAAGCGAACAAACATATGTGAATCATCCTTATCGACCTCATACGTGAATCATCTTTATCGACCTTCCATCTCCACTTTTCTCGTTAACGACAACTCCTATAAAAGAACAAAAAAACTCAGCAACTAATACTTTGCATAATTCACAAGTGTACATTAACAACTTTACACATGTGAACACCGTATACCGTATACACATACATATTATTCAAAAGAATGCAGTCTACTTAAATGAGTACCTACTTATGAGTACACATGTGTACATCGAGCATGACCATTTTTGTTTAAAATCTGATATATCCTAGACAATGCACATTTTTTTCAATTTCAAACACATTTTCATGTTTCACAGAAAACCTGTTGTAACCTAAACAACAACAGACGTAGGAGTACACATGTGTATTTCGTGCAACTGTATATTTATACACATGTGTACACCGCATAAACATACATATTATTCAAAATAATGCAGTCTACTTAACATGTGTACTCAACATAACTCAACCAACCAAACAACCTAAAATGACTTAAAAACAGAGCACAATCCACCATTCTGTTTAATCAAACTTACTATTCAAAAAAAAAAAAATCAAAAAACAGAGCAAACATTACCCTTGTTAATCACGCTGTACACATGTGTACATACAAAAATTTTCAAAAATCACAACCGAATTAAACACGCCGTACACATGTGTACATCGTCAATTTTAGGTTATCTAAATCAAACAAACATCCCTAAACTCGAATAAAAATAGAGCAACATCACCTAATTTGTTAAATTAACCTTCTCCTTCAAAGGAATTTAACATGTAATCGAATAACTACTGCTAAAAAACACAACATTGTACCAAAACATTGTGGCTAAACAACTTTCAGAACACAATATTCAAGCCCTAATTCCGATTTGATGTTCTTAGTTCATTAATAAAACAAACACAAATATGAAACTACTTTCTGAAACATATAAACATTAAGATTTACATTGTGTACCTTTAGTGGTAGAAAATCAGTTGAATTTTCCGGCGATTTGCTTGATCCGACAGTGTTCCTCTTGTTTCCTTTGTCGTCGCCAATGAAGGTTAGAGAGAAAGAAGTTCTGCGATTTTGATTAAAAGGGAATAAAGGAAATTGATAAACTAAACAATAGCTATTTACGGGATTTTAGGCTATGGAATAATATGGAAACTATTCAGTTTCCAGTTTTTAAATTACTAATTAATGTAATTACACTTTTACCCTTTTTCTATTTAATAAAATACTAAGAATACTAAAACATAACCAAATAATTACAATCATGCCACTCATTTAAAATCTCAAGATCATAAAAATCAATGGTCCAGATCAGTTCACGCAGTTCACTCTTGGGATTTTGTTCACGTTTGAACCCAATCCTATATATATATATATATATATATATATATATATATATATTTATGCACTCGTGTTAAGTATATTAACCCTAATTCAACCTTGTCCCTATGTCACGAGACAGAACCCCAACGAACTTAGTCAGGCAGAGCCTTGACATGCGTTATGGGGCTCCAGATCAATCAGAAAGGGTAGCGGTGATCGAGAGTTAAAACACTTAAAACGGGGCAGGGCTTTATTATTATTACTAGGTTATAAACCCGTGTATTACACGGGATTGTACATTAAAAACACTATAATACAATTTTTTTTTACCAAACATCTCATCACTGAAATTACATGTTGTTACATGTAATAATGGTAAAATAAAAGGTATAATAATATATCATACAATTTAAATGCCTGTTTATATAAAATGCAGTATATAGCTGGCTAAACTCATCAAGACGCAATCTTTTATAACCCCCATGTAAAAAAAACTTTTTTACTTATAAAGTATCTTTCTAAAAGTATATCTTTGAAAAACAATTAAATAAAATTTTAAAAAAAGTATAAAAGTATACCTCCACATATTTTTCAAGCACCACATTTGTATTTTTTTTAATTATTTTATTAGTCTCAAGTATACCTATAATATTACAGAGTTAAACTATACAAATTTTGGTGTACATTTGACGAGGTTTTGTTTTTTTAAAAGGGTGTAGTTGACAAAATTATTTATCAAAATGACTTGTTTCAAAAGTATTTATCAAAATGGGTTCTTTTATAAAAAAAATAAAGAAATACTAAAAAATTCCCTAACCATCATATCTTCTTCCTTGTTAAATCCGGTGACTCCATGGTTATCGCCACCAAATCACTACACCGTTTTGAAAAAAAAAAAACTCTACATATGTTGTTTTTTAACAATGAATATCTTGTTTTTTCGTAAGACTTGAACCCAAGATCTCACACTTAAGGATCAAGATTGTAATGAACTAATGATTTTTCAACTAAGAGTGTTACTACAATACTTGCATGCATCATAATACCTTGAAATACGCATTTAAAGATATGCATAATTGAATTTAGGTAATTAATTGATTTATCATTTACTTGCAGTAAATGCATTAATTAAATCTAAATTTTGACCAGTTTACAAAATACCTAAATTTTTTAAAGAAAAAACATTGTATTTTAGAAGTTATAAACGCGAAATAATTAAATTATAAAAATACATTGTATTTGGACTTACTCTGTTTTTATCAAAAGTCCATAGTATTTACAAAAATGGTCCCTCCTTTTTCCACCCACCATACAACCTCTCAACTTTTGAAAATGTAAAATATCTTGACCCACTTGAGTTTCTAAAGTTCCAAGTTTACTCCTTTCATTCCTTTATTTAAAAAAAAACTATTTTTTACGTGCGTATTTTTATCTATATGACGGTATATATTTGAGTTGACCTACGTTTCGACGCAAACTTTTTTTTAAGCAAGTAAGGTCAAATATAATACGTTTCGTGCTTATTTTATGTACATTTTCAGTTGGTCCATGTTTCGCCGTAAATTTAGTTCTGAATCAAATGGGGTCAAATATAAGACGCTCTCATTCGACAATATTAATTCCAATTACCCTATGTTTCGACATTGTCGCAACGCTAGGGGTAAAATTTGAACCCTTGATGTGAATATGTCCTTTGAGTACACGTTTTGGTATTCCCTTTATACACATCTTATGCTTTTTATATACATTTCCTATGTATAAGTCAGGTCACATATAAATACATTATTATATGTATCAATTAATATCGTTGGATTGCGCCAGGAACTTTATCGACTTTTGGCTTTTCGCCACTGAGGTTTGTTTTCTTTGATTTTTTCCCTCAGCACATAGACCCATCTCTCTTTTACAGAAGTAAGCGAGAGAATAGAGAGACAAACCCGGTAGATAAAGAAGAGAATCTGGAGGTGGACTTGGTGGACCACCGGCGGAGCGCTGCGGCTGATAATGCAGAAGGCGGTGGTGGTTGTTTTCCCTGGTCACTTGAAACCAGACCTGCCGGCTGTGGCTTCTAGAATAAAGGTAGCCGGTTGAATCCATGCCTCCGACAGCAGCGGCTGGCGGAGATAGCGATGTTTTGGAGTAGAATAGGCGGTGATGAAGGTTATGGTTGCATGATCGGTGTATCAAGGAATGGCGGATTGTCTTTCCAAACGAAGTCGGCTAGGGTTCCGGCGAGATTCCGGTAACCCGATTCAGGTTCGCATGTTACAAGCCATATTATTTTGGTGGAAATATCATAATTAAAAGCTAATAATTATGTTTATGAAGATTTTCTTTGAAATCAGGTTATATGAATTTTTGGATTCAGTTCTGTGTGTCCAGCACCCTACTATCTTAAGAAAATATAGCGTTTGAATATATGCTTGATTAGATGACGTTTTACCATTGCTCAATTCTATACTTTTAATGTGAAATGTCAAAATCCGATTACAAGTAACTAATTTGATTGATCTTTCCCCATTCAATATGTTGATGAAGCCTAAATTTATGCATCAAATTGTCAAGTAAGAACATTAATGGGACTGGTGGTTTAGATGGGTTAAGACCAATTATATTTTAATTCTGTGGGTGCTATCTATGACTATAGTAGTCTTGCAGTGAACTAAACCGAATTAAAAGCACAGTGGAATGTTTTGGGTGGACAATTGGCCAAATGATGAAAGCTTGAAAAATCGTTTTCCGTTACTGTACGGATTAGCCACTAACAAAAGATCATTGGTAGTGGAACTGGAATGTTACAAAAAATGTGATAATGGTGTCATTTGGGATTGTGGGATTGGGGTTGGGTTAGAGTGTCGGGTAATATAGAAGAAAGAATGGAAACGACAAGTTTGAACATGGTTCTAGCGCAACAAGTCATAAAAGACAAGAATGATGTGTAGTGTTGGAAGAACAAGAAGAATGAAGATATATCCATGAAGTTGGTAAGGAAAGAGTGGTGGAACCGATTAGATCTGAACCAACCAGCAAGCGAGTTCAAATGAAATAAAATTGCGACTCCCAAAGTGAATATGTTTGCATAGAGAGCGATACACGAGAAGATTCCTATTGCGAAAGCTTTGGCAAACAGAGGCATACCAATTCAGAATTCATTATGTACGTTATGTGGAGCAGTTGACGAGTCGGCAGACCATGTGCTGGTCAGATGCACGTTCGCAGACATGGTCTGGCAACAACTATTCTGGTGGATGAAAGTCCCAACTGGTAGCAGGTTTGACTCGGTGGGTGTGTAGCTACAAAGTGTGAATGGGTTGGGTTTTTCCTCACGCGAGGGGAAAGTTATACATGCGGTTAGAGGTGTACAAAAAAACTGGTTTTAGAACCGAAACCGGAAAAAAAAACCGAAACCGTTTTTTTTTTTAACCGGTTTTTTTTAACCGCTAGTTTTTATACCGGTTACTATTCTTGACTTCAAAAACCGGTTATTAACCGACAGGTTATTAAAAAACCGGTAAAAAACCGTTTTTTTTTTTTTTTGGAAAAAACGGTCCCAACCGGTTATACCGGTTATTGCTTTGGACCTCAAAAACCGGTTAGTAACCGGAACCGGTTATAAAAAAAAACCGGTTTTTATTTTGGGTGAAAAAACCGAAACCGGTTTTTGAAAAAAACCGATTTGTACACCTCTACGTGCGGTGTATCTATTAGCGCTTTGGAGGGTATGGTTTTGGAGAAATCAGAAGAAATCCGAGGACAGAAAATACATGGTTTACAAGGTTGTTGAAGAAATAAAGCAAACAATGTTCGATTGGTTAACGGCTTAACGCATGGATCAAGATTCTCAAGCATACCATGGGAGGAATGGAGAAGATTTGATGTGATTCTGTAGATTATAGTGTGGAATGTAATGTTACGATGTTGCTGTACAATTTGGCTACTATTATATTTGAATGAAATCTCCATTTCCTTTCCCAAAAAAAAGGCATAGGCTTACATTTCTAAGAGTGCCCATCATTTATGAGAGTGTCATTTTTTCTATTTCTTTAAATTGTAAGTATTTCTGTATTTTAAAATATATTCAATGTTATCTGCTTCTTATATGCGGTTTAACCGATAGCGTACAAATGCCCGTCGCGAAGCACGGGTGCATCCACTAGTTATGATTGTACCTTATAAATTCGATTACATTACATTATAGTCCAACCACAAAGCTATTGAGCTAAATCGAATACGTCAAAACACACGATTTTCTTTGGTGTACAGATCACATAACGTTTGGACTAATCTGGTTTGATGTTTGCAATGCATCCGCATCGCAACGCGTACGGGTCTAATTACTACTTAAGTACCAAACTAGTAATTAAGAAAACAAGGGTGAATGATGTGGAAATATAACTAATGTTTGTAGGATGGAGTGAATTGCTTGGGAAAAGTTTCTTAGATATTTTTAAGTATTGGTGACAAGGTCATACTTATACTTATGTGTACTATTGAATAAATGTAATATCATATACTTAATAATAAACAAATATGTCTTTGTAAAAAAATGTATTGCATGAGTTGAATAAAATCATGTATTATATGAGTTGAATAAAATATTTAAAAAAAAACGTATTACATGCGTTAAGTAAAATATTTGTATTGGATTTATAATACACCAGAAAAAAATTAATTGTATTAAAGCCTTTAAAATATTATAACGATTCCCATTCTCACATATCATACATTTGAAATTGTTATTTACGTAATTTAAATGATCCAACCCCATGAGTATTCATGGGATAACCTATACTAAACATGTTTTTGGCGGCTTTGAGTTTCTATACTACATATGGGCATGGGCGGACCTAGCCTTTGGCTAGGGTGGGCGGCCGCACCCCTTGAAAAAGAAATTTAGTATATATTTTAGTCAAAAAACCCGAACGCACCCCTTGAAAATATGGTTGAACACCTCATCTGCACCCCAGCAAAAAATTTATGGGTCTGCCACTACATATGGGATTATGCTATAACAACTTATGATGCAGAGCATCTGACACTAAGTCGGATGTTGATAGAGCAAAGACACATAAAGAAAAACAGAAGAAGAAGAAGAAGAAACCGACACCATGGATGGAAGAACAACACAACGTAGGTTGTGTTGTAGTCTTGTAGAAATCTGTATAAATTTTGCACTATATCTTCCCATAATCCTACATGCAACAAGTTTACTCGAATGATTTCTATCTTAAACATATGTATATGTTATTTAGCATCATATATCCTATTATATTAACCCATTACAAGCATCATCACAATATAACCGGATATTTCTAACTGTACTAAATCCAAAGTTATTAGTAGATGTGAACTAAATGATCAAAGTAAACAATTAACAAGCATATATAACCCAAAAGATGAAATGATTCAAGAATTAACGAGTCCCTTTCTTCCTCAAGAAAGATCGAGTACGTATTGAATAAACACAAACTAAACGCCATGTAGTTCCTTTCTCCGGATCTTATTCTTTAAGAGTCTCCATTCCATCCTACATAATTCGGTAACTGAACCCAACTATACGAGAGGCGTTGGAGCGCGAAGTTAATGAAACTTAGTCATACCGATTCGAGTGCGACTTAGCTTAGATGAAACAAAGACCCATAAAGAACAAGAGTGGAAGAATCCGATATGCATCGGTCGCTAGCTTCTTGTACATCAAACATCGAAGACTTTTTTTTTTTTTTTTTTGTTATCTGATATTTATAGTTGAACTCTATCCAGGTGTTTAAGATTTAAACAACTTCCCAAAATTCAGCTTTTAAATCGAACATGGAGGACTTTTTTGTTATCTGATATTTATACTTCAACTCTGTTGAGGTGTTTAAGATTTAAACAACTTCCCATACTTTGAGTTTGACAAGATAAAAGCTATAATAAAATGTAATTTTTTGATCCTATTGCTCATTTATATAAGATAAAAGCTATAATAAAATGTATTTTTTTTAAATCATAGAGTAATGTTCATAGTGATAAGGACGTGTTAAATCTTAATGGATTGATCTTATTATTTCCAATTTTAATTGAGCCTATTATTAAGGGATTTCCTTCGATCCCATCGCTTCAGACGAACCACAACTTAACCATTAAATCTTAATGGATTGATCTTTAATAACCGATATCAGTTGATCTGGTGGATAGGATAGGGAGTTGGCTTCTAACTATATTATTTTACTTTTTTTGGCAAAATAATAAAGAAATAATCACTGTGGGGATCGAAGGGCACCATCTTTAAAGGCCGGTTCTCATTTTAGTTTTACATTTTTGGCAAAATAAAAATAATACTTTTTTGGCAAAATAAAAATAATAATCACTGTGGGGATCGAAAGGGCACCATGTAACCAACTAAACTTCGAGTGTCGATGCTATAAGTTATAACGCTACAATAATGTACCAAAACGATACCGATAGGGGCGTACCCGCCCTAAGCCAAAGGTGGGCGGACGCACCCCATGAAAATATATTTTTTAATGTTATTTTTAGCCGGAAATCCCGACTGCACCCCTTGGAATTTTTGACTCGCACCCCTTAGAAAATTTTCAATTGTCCCACTTAGAAAAAAAAATAATTATTAACCACTTATTCACTTAATTATTTAATCCAATCAAAACCCAATCTGCAATCAATTTTTATTAACACAAGCCCAAACCCAACCTAAAGAAATTTGAACTAAATAAAATAACCCAAACCCATCCACCCATTCCATTTCCAAATCCCGCCCCTAAAAAAACTCTCAGCGACTTGACGCCACTACTCACGACTTGGTGGCTTTTTTTTACCGGAAAAACCAAAATTCCGGTTGGACCGACCCATATTACGTCAGAATTCCAATATAGAACTGGTATGGTTTATTTATTTATTTATTTTTTATGTGATGATTAGGAGAATTATAGATGTGTAAGGGTTTAATCTTTTTATATTTTTTTTTATTTTTTTATTGTTCTAGACTTGTAGTTAAATGATTTTGTTGTTTTATTTATAGCTATGTTTGTTTAAATGATTAGTTACAAGTAATCAACATTTAATATTAGGGCTTGAATGTTTAAAAATATAATTGAAAGTTATGGGCTATGGTTGAACATGATTGTTTATTTTGTTTAAGTGTTTAGTGTTGTTTTATGAACTTATGGAGGAAATTATATGTGTCAGGAACAATGAGTAAGAATGTAATGAACTTATGGCGTGTTTAGTATCTTTAGATGATATTTTGGATATATTTAAAAAAAAAAAAAAAACATGTAGGGCACAATTTTAAACACGTTTGTAGTTTGTAATGACGTTTGACGTGTTTTTGATGATTTATAAATTTTAGTTTGATGTTCTTTTGTTTTACATGATCCGACCCGACCCGCTATGAGTCGATATTTTTATAGAGCTAGGGGCCTAAAATCTTTGAAAATATTCCTCACCCCCAGGAAATAATTCCTGAGTCCGCCACTGGATACCGATTGAACTTCATATGCGAATTGATATTGATCGAATTCTCGTCACAACCCGCAGAAACACGTGGGTTTAACGGGGCCACTAATTATTAAATGACAGTAATTGAAAATATTGTTTACTAAAAAATAGAAAACTCGCCCCCTGTGACTTTTTGTAAAGCACGGATAATCACCAAAACCAAAGAACAATAGGTTGGTTACTATTTAAATGTCAACTAGTTGGTGATTACCCGTGCTTTACGTCTTCGGAATGTGGATAAAACCAATCCAGTAAGGTACATACGGAACTTAGATATACATTACCTTGTTAAAGTTAGTGTTAGGAAAAATAAAAGTGGAAAAAGACTGTAAAATATATTGTATTGACCCGACTCAACATGTGGATAAAAAATACATAGATTAAAATCTTAAAGTGTAAGTTTAAATAAAGTTTTGGGATTATATTGTAATTATCCAAAATTTAAGAAGAAAAGTAGTGACAAATTGTAAAGTATAAAACTTTTGTTTATACTTTTGTGGTTCATTTGTCTTCAAAATTTAAGGATAAAAGTTTTATAGCCAAACCATAAAGTATAAAACCTATGTGGTGAAATTGTAAAAAATGAAAAGGTTACTATTCAATTCGGAACCAGGTAAAAATAAGGTATTACGCTGTTTAAATCAGTGTTAAGGAAAACAAAAGCGAAAAAAAAAATGACGTAAAAACATATTTATATTTGACCCAGCTCAAAACGTATGGATAAAAAGACACTACGCGGTCAGTACGAAACATAGATAAAAATAAATTAGTTGCAACGGTACATTCAAAATTTACAAGAACATTACATTGTTAATCAGTGTTAAGTAATGGGAACGCGTAAGAAGAAGGCGTAAAAACATATTATATTTGACGCAGTTGAAAATACGTAATAAAAAGGCACTTAGTGACGAGTTTGGAATGTAGGTAAAACTAAGTTGGACACAACAATACATGCAGAATTTAGAAGAACATTACGTTGCCAATCAATGTTAAGGAAAACATAAGCGAAAAAAGGCGTAAAAACATATTATATTTCACCCAGCTCAAAACGTGTGGACAAAAAAGACACTTTGTGTATGGCGGGTTTAGAATGTAGATAAATATACAAAAAACGTTAACTTGTGGATGAAAAAGGTACCGATTAAAATCTTTAAGTTCCGCGTTACGGCAGACCACGACCTGCAACGGTCCCGTTCTAAGAAAATATTGTAGTGTTAATTTGTTAAAACAGGAATAATTGACTCTAATAAAATATTATAGTGTAAATTGGTTAAGAAAATATTGTAGTTGTGACACCTGTGTCACTCCAACCATCAAACAAATGCCAAACCAATGAAATATTGTATTTCATACTTGGGATTTGTAAAAATATGTGTATCGTTTGCACATATCAATTCTTGTTCGATTTCAAACTCTATATCACTTTCTGGAAGGTTATACACGCACTGATGTGTAAATATAACCAGTTTAATGTAACGAACACTCCGGAATAGTGAAATAGGCTTAACATACCTTAAATAACCTTTACTTAACTTAGAAATAAGTTTTTAAGGCTTTGGTATGGCAAAATCAAGTTAATTCGCTTACAGGGACTAAAGTTGACAAACTGCGAAAGTATGCCAATTTGAACTGTAACAGACATTCCGGAACATGGCCATAAGTTAAACATACCATAAATATCCTTTACATAGCTTAGAAATAGGCTTTGAGGGGTTCGGTATGCTAAAATAAACTTTTGGGTCATTCAGGGACTAAAAGTGTCAAAAAGTGCACAAGTTTGCATTTTTGCGCATAACTTACGTTCTGAATACATCCGGACATCCAAAAATTTATGTAAGCATGACTATATTATGCTTTAGTGTTTGGCTTGCCAAAAATCCATTCGTTGCGTCATTTGGATCGTTTTTCGCGCTTATGTGCATTCCGTCGTAATTAAGCGAACATCGCGTTCGTACGGCCAAACGAACCAATGTCCGGCATATTTTTGAGCATGTTTCATGTCCACAATGTTTAGGCATCATTTTAGGGCCTTAAAGTTGGCTTTACGGGCCTTAGAAGTGTCGGAAATGGCCTTAAACACGTGCAGGGACTGAAACTGTCATTCTGCAAACTTATTTCTGATCTGTGCAGGCCAGGCGGCCCGCCTCAGTTTCTGTGAAACCTCACGCGGCCCGCGTCCGCCTTCCTGACCAAATTAACTGCATTTAACAGCAGATCCAGCTGTTTAATCCACACCCACACACTCACACATGCTTAGTCAGCTGATAAGAACCATTTTTAGCCGCCATAACTTTCCGACACTTGTACGGATGCGATTATGGCACGATATTCGACAAACGATCTTAACGGTTACCCGAAAACTATAAATACCCCACCCCACAACTTCAAAACCCACTAGAATTTTGATCTTAGAAACTCTAAGTTGAAACCATTGTTTCATACCTGAGATTCTTGGATCGAGATTAGCATTCGGGGACCCTTCGTAAGTATTCTTTCGTTCTTTTCTTTCTTTTATTGCTTTTTGAGTCAGAAAGTCAAACTTTGTTTGACTTTCAGCGTTGACCAGCTTATGGTCAATGCGAAGTTCGTTTGAACTTCGCAACGTGAGTGTAATCACGTTGGTTATAGTCCCTTGGGACTATGCCTACTGATTACCACGTTGTCTAGGGTCGTAGGGTAAGCGATCTAATAAATCGCTTATATCTTCGAACCCGACCCATTTGGTCGATCATTAGGATCCGACCAAATACATTAGGTGACCATAGTAGGTAGGGAATAACCTTCCGAGGTTATACCCTATGGTCACATCGTTTGAGTAGTTGTATGATAGGTAGTTTATATGCCTTAGGTAAATTACCAGAATACCCTTTTCATGTATAATTGGTAATTAAGCATATGTAACCTAAACTTTTGCCACATAACTGATTATGTAACATGTTTAGGCATATAACACTTGTCATAGGACTAGTTAGACGGTCCGAACGCGTTTCACGCGAACGACGCGTTAAAGTAGCATAGGCTACCTAAACGGGTCGTAAACAATTATGTTAGGTTTCAATTAGTATGTAGGCTTTGTTAAACCATATTACACGAGTCTCCATACTCGTTTGGTTTACGAACCCTCATGCTACCCGATCCTCCGATTTAGGTCCGGTTTATTAACATAGTTACCTATATTAGTTGCCGTTTGATATCCGTGATCTCTAGCATTGTTTGGTTGTTACTCAAGGACTACTAAGCAATCTCAAATGAGTACATAGAGCCCTCTTTTACTGTTTTCCAAACTGTTTTGGGGTGAAACACATGTGCCTAATTGTTACTTTCAAGCTTTCCTGTTTTCACATCATATACATGCTATGTTCGTTAGTACATTATAGTACATGATTTCATTACATTTCATGCTAGGTGTGCCCATTGTGTGCATTACTTAGTACATCGTTTTACATTACATTACATGCTACGTATGTCTATTGTTGCATACTTAGTACAGGTCACATGCTACGTATGTCTATTGTTGCATACTTAGTACAGGTCACATGCTACGTATGTCTATTTGTTGCATACTTAGTACATTTGTTATTCATCACATGCTTACATTTTGGATGCATATTACATGATTTACATTGATCATGCATTTCCACAGGACATAACTTTGATTTAAACCAAGTTTTACTTCAATACTATGTTCTCGTGCATATGGTTTAGTTGATGCATTTCACTAGCCATACGTATCATTTTGGTTACACATTACATGGTTTACATTTGACACATAAACACTTTTGACATTGGTTATACATTATATGATTTACATCTTGATATAACCATTTTAACATATTATTGCAATACATTTGGAAGTTGGTTTAAACATAGACATCTTACATTGTTTGGTTTGGTTTGATTAAGTGATTAAGTAACGATGCGTGTGTAATATGATACAAGCATGGTGGATACGCCACTGGTACTTCCTATATATAAGTGTTTGTATGGTATTACATATCGTAGCGTTATTTGAATCATTTCAGTTTGATACATATAACATTTTATACAAATAACATACTTTTCACAATACATTGTTTTACAAGCAACTTATCTTATACAAACTCAGTTTACAATGGTTATTCATTTAACCATACATTATTCTCTTATTTATACATATCATCTGATCTTATCGTTTTTCAAATGATTTACAAAACAAAGCAAATTACAAGGTTCATGACTAAACATTTTCTCAAACATAAGTCATGAAACCTATTTTCACAAAACCTATGTATCTCACAGGCATTTTTATGCTAACGTACCTATTTTCACATGTGTTTTCCAGGAGCTGTTGCATAAGATGATCAAGATACACATAGGCAGACTTGGGCTTTAGTGACAATAAAAGATGCAAGACTAGTTAATTATGTTGTATTTCTTTGTTTGTTAAGACATTGTAACCCTTTTAATCAATAAAACGAAACTTCAATTGCCATGGATTTGAAACAATTAATTCTGTTACAACACTCCCCGATGTTTCCGCCACGTTTTGTATGTTCTACGTGGTCGGGGTGTGACAGAAAAGATGGTATCAGAGCCAATGGTTATAGGGAATTAGGTTATTAGTAATGCTTTGACCTAGTCTATAACCTTCTTAGGACCCTAACGCGAGTTTACTTGCGTTTAGTCATAAAACAATACCGTCACCTATCCTTAGGCGACTACCACAACAAGAACATAAATTTCAAAACCGCTTTGAAAACTAATCATCTGTTCTAGGATGATTGATTACAAGGTTTTGAACCCTCTTTTATATGGTTTTGAACCCCTTTGAATTTTCAAAAATCTCGTCAAAGTTTTGAGTCCTAAATAATGTGAACACGTGCAAACTGGAAGGGTGAATGCCTGTATTCTGGGTTTTCTGTCTAGGCAAGCACTTCGTATATATCTCATCAGACGCGAGACCAGTTGTGCTTACCTGGGAATTCTTGGGATGAGTGTTCACTTATAGGCGAGCATGTCTTCGCGATACATTATTTTTGACCTATTTACTTTGATTAATCACCGAGGTCGTTTGTTGCTTTGTAGTAACAAACAAATGACCACTATCCTTGCTTTCATCAGATTTGTTTCATCTCATTATTTTCGTCTAATTCTCTCACTCGTTTCCTTTCATGTTCCCTCTTTTAGAATGCCTCCACGACGCGAAAATCCGGTATCTATTGACGATCTGGCAGCTGTCATTACACAGCAAATAACTGCTGCAATCCCGACCATCGTTGCCCAATGTCACCAAGCTATCAACAACAATAATGCCCTCTGCAACTTCAAGACGTTCAACTCGGCCAAGCCATCAAAGTTTTCTGGGTCTCAAGGAGCGACTGCACTTCTGCAATGGTTTGAGAGTCTAGAGAGCACCTTCAGGCATGTTCAATGTCCAAACGAGCGAAAGGTAGATTTCGCATCTAGTGTCTTTGAGAAACGAGCCTTGACATGGTGGAACGGTGTGGTGAGAGATAGGGGTGCCGAAGTGGCACTGGCCCAAACTTGGGAAGAACTTCGCGCACTGATGATGAAGGAATTATGTCCTCGTCACGAGATCAGGGCATTGGAAAGGGAATTCGACGATCTTAAGCAAGACATCGGTGAACATCGAGCATACACTGATCGATATGAGGAGCTGAGCCTGTTGTGTCCTACCATGGTTACGCCTTTGGATAAGGCTATCGAAAAATACATTGATGGTCTCCCTGACTCAGTTCAAGACATTGTTACCGGTAGTAACCCCACTACGGTTAGGCAGGCCATTGAGCTATCGGCAACCTTGACTGAATCTCAGATCAGGAAACATAAGCTTTTCCGAAAGGGTGACAAGAAACCGGTCAAGGAATCGAAACCAATCGAGGAATCAAAGACCATGGATGAACAGACTGGATCCCCTAAGGAGTCAAAGAAGCGAAAGGCTTCTCAGAACTTCGCCATGGTTACTCACAATGATCAAGCCGTCCCCAACCAACCAGCTCAACCCCGTACTAGGAAGCCATACAATGGAACTTCACCCTTGTGCAACAAATGTAACCTTTATCATCATGCTATGGTGAAGTGCCGCGAATGCCAAATTTGTGGACGTAAAGGTCATACAGCAAAAGTTTGCGTAGCAGTAGTTGCACCAAATCAAGCTAACAACAAACCTGCTCGAGCTCGTTTTCCACCAGGTTCTTGCTACAAGTGTGGCGAGATGGGTCATTTCCGAAGAAATTGCCCAAAGCTTGCCAATGCTAATCCAGCACAGAGATGAGCATCTGACCGACTAGAAGACAACACTCTTTAGAAATAATCATGTCTTATGTATTATTTTCTTTTGTTGTCAAGGTCCATGAAACAGTTGTTATCATTGTTTATAAATAAATCTTTTATTTACATTACAATGTATTTATGTGGTTGTATGTATAAACAACATATCTCTTACAATACCGACAATCAAGGAACTGTATTCCTTAAAGGACAGACTACCCCCAAACTTTCTTCCACTTTATGATTTCTTGCATTTTCCATGAAATTCCTAAGTACCCATTTCTTCTAAGGAAACGAAGTACAAGGCGCAAGTTACAACACTGGACGAATACCCAAAGTACCACTATAAATCCTTAATAGGGTACCTTAGGGGTATTTTCGTGAATCCTAAAATCGTTGTATCCCTTAATTCAGATATTATGTTTCTTTGAAAACAAAATCGAATTTTTGGAAGATTTTCATATCTTTTCAGATAGATCCCAGAGGACATTGAAGTCCATTGACTGGTTTCCATATCCATTTTCAATCGATAACAAGTTAATAACAAATTAAACAACTATGTGCTTATGTGCTTATGTGTTCCCTTTTATGTTCTTGTGTAATCCAAGTTTTGTTATCTAAATCCTTGTAGAATCTTCCATATCTTTGTGTACTATATTAAATCCTCAATGGGCTTTTACGTAATAGTAAAAGACCCTTGGATTATATTGTACTATTCCATGATTAGACCCCTAGAGAGGTCTAGTTAAACAGATTGATCCAAAAATCTGGTTAGGATTATCATGTGATGAGATAGCTGAAAGGACTCCCTGGTGGCCTAATTAATAAGATCATCTGTGATCTAATTAAAAGGACCCTATGGTAGTCTAGTCATACTTATCACAGGTTTGATTTTCCTCCCCTAAAACATTTCAAGACAAACTGTGCGGACTATGCAAGGAATTACGTAATTATGGATGCATACATAATTATGGAATTCAGTGCACAGAAACCACAGCAGGTTTTGTCGTGTATCTAGAGTTAACCCTATTCATTTTTGTTTCTGAAGAAATGGTGAAAAATGACTCATTTCGTTCATTTTTGTTTCTGAAGAAAAGGTGAAAAATGACTCATTTCGTTCATTTTTGTTTCTGAAGAAAAGGTGAAAAATGACTCATTTCGTTCATTTTTGGTTCTGAAGAAGTTGTGGAAAATGACTCATTTCGTTCATTTTCGGTTCTGAAGAAGTTGTGGAAAATGACTCATTTCGTTCATTTTCGGTTCTGAAGAAGTTGTGGAAAATGACTCATTTCGTTCATTTTCGGTTCTAAAGAATGTCCGTTAAGGAAATGTCAGGATTATGCCTTTCATATCTCTGGTGGTTATTTGACACAAAGCCACAGATAGACTCCTATGAATGAATTTCGGGACGAAATTTCCTAAAGTAGGGGAGACTGTGACACCTGTGTCACTCCAACCATCAAACAAATTCCAAACCAATGAAATATTGTATTTCATACTTGGGATTTGTAAAAATATGTGTATCGTTTGCACATATCAATTCTTGTTTGATTTCAAACTGTATATCACTTTCTGGAAGGTTATACACGCACTGATGCGTAAATATAACCAGTTTAATGTAACGAACACTCCGGAATAGTGAAATAGGCTTAACATACCTTAAATAACCTTTACTTAACTTAGAAATAAGTTTTTAAGGCTTTGGTATGGCAAAATCAAGTTAATTCGCTTACAGGGACTAAAGTTGACAAACTGCGAAAGTATGCCAATTTGAACTGTAACAGACATTCCAGAACATGGCCATAAGTTAAACATACCATAAATATCCTTTACATAGCTTAGAAATAGGCTTTGAGGGGTTCGGTATGTAAAATAAACTTTTGGGTCATTCAGGGACTAAAAGTGTCAAAAAGTGCACAAGTTTGCATTTTTGCGCATAAATTACGTTCTGAATACATCCGGACATCCAAAAATTTATGTAAGCATGACTATATTATGCTTTAGTTTTTGGCTTGCCAAAAATCCATTCGTCGCGTCATTTGGATCGTTTTTCGCGCTTATGCGCATTCCGTCGTAATTAAGCGAACATCGCGTTCGTACGGTCAAACGAACCAATGTCCGGCATATTTTTGAGCATGTTTCATGTCCACAATGTTTAGGCATCATTTTAGGGCCTTAAAATTGGCTTTACGGGCCTTAGAAGTGTCGGAAATGGCCTTAAACACGTGTAGGGACTGAAACTGTCATTCTGCAAACTTATTTCTGATCTGTGCAGACCAGGCGGCCCGCCTCAGTTTCTGTGAATCCTCACGCGGCCCGCTTCCGCCTTCCTGACCAAATTAACTGCATTTAACAGCAGATCCAGCTGTTTAATCCACACCTACACACTCACACATGCTTAGTCAGCTGATAAGAACCATTTTTAGCCACCATAACTTTCCGACACTTGTACGGATGCGATTATGGCACGATATTCGACAAACGATCTTAACGGTTACCCGAAAACTATAAATACCCCACCCCACAACTTCAAAACCCACTAGAATTTTGATCTTAGAAACTCTAAGTTGAAACCATTGTTTCATACCTGAGATTCTTGGATCGAGATTAGCATTCGGGGACCATTCGTAAGTATTCTTTCGTTCTTTTCTTTCTTTTATTGCTTTTCGAGTCAGAAAGTCAAACTTTGTTTGACTTTCAGCGTTGACCAGCTTATGGTCAATGCGAAGTTCGTTTGAACTTCGCAACGTGAGTGTAATCACGTTGGTTATAGTCCCTTGGGACTATGCCTACTGATTACCACGTTGTCTAGGGTCGTAGGGTAAGCGATCTAATAAATCGCTTATACCTTCGAACCCGACCCATTTGGTCGATCATTAGGATCCGACCAAATACATTAGGTGACCATAGTAGGTAGGGAATAACCTTCCGAGGTTATACCCTATGGTCACATCGTTTGAGTAGTTGTATGATAGGTAGTTTATATGCCTTAGGTAAATTACCAGAATACCCTTTTCATGTATAATTGGTAATTAAGCATATGTAACCTAAACTTTTGCCACATAACTGATTATGTAACATGTTTAGGCATATAACACTTGTCATAGGACTAGTTAGACGGTCCGAACGCGTTTCACGCGAACGACGCGTTAAAGTAGCATAAGCTACCTAAACGGGTCGTAATGGGTCGTAAACAATTATGTTAGGTTTCAATTAGTATGTAGGCTTTGTTAAACCATATTACACGAGTCTCCATACTCGTTTGGTTTACGAACCCTCATGCTACCCGATCCTCCGATTTAGGTCCGGTTTATTAACATAGTTACCTATATTAGGTGCCGTTTGATATCCGTGATCTCTAGCATTGTTTGGTTGTTACTCAAGGACTACTAAGCAATCTCAAGTGAGTACATAGACCCCTCTTTTACTGTTTTCCAAACTGTTTTGGGGTGAAACACATGTGCCTACTTGTTACTTTCAAGCTTTCCTGTTTTCACATCATATACATGCTATGTTCGTTAGTACATTATAGTACATGATTTCATTACATTTCATGCTAGGTGTGCCCATTGTGTGCATTACTTAGTACATCGTTTTACATTACATTACATGCTACGTATGTCTATTGTTGCATACTTAGTACAGGTCACATGCTACATATGTCTATTGTTGCATACTTAGTACAGGTCACATGCTACGTATGTCTATTTGTTGCATACTTAGTACATTTGTTATTCATCACATGCTTACATTTTGGATGCATATTACATGATTTACATTGATCATGCATTTCCACAGGACATAACTTTGATTTAAACCAAGTTTTACTTCAATACTATGTTCTCGTGCATATGGTTTAGTTGATGCATTTCACTAGCCATACATATCATTTTGGTTACACATTACATGGTTTACATTTGACACATAAACACTTTTGACATTGGTTATACATTATATGATTTACATCTTGACATAACCATTTTAACATATTATTGCAATACATTTGGAAGTTGGTTTAAACATAGACATCTTACATTGTTTGGTTTGGTTTGATTAAGTGATTAAGTAACGATGCGTGTGTAATATGATACAAGCATGGTGGATACGCCACTGGTACTTCCTATATATAAGTGTTTGTATGGTATTACATATCGTAGCGTTATTTGAATCATTTCAGTTTGATACATATAACATTTTATACAAATAACATACTTTTCACAATACATTGTTTTACAAGCAACTTATCTTATACAAACTCAGTTTACAATGGTTATTCATTTAACCATACATTATTCTCTTATTTATACATATCATCTGATCTTATCGTTTTTCAAATGATTTACAAAACAAAGCAAATTACATGGTTCATGACTAAACATTTTCTCAAACATAAGTCATGAAACCTATTTTCACAAAACCTATGTATCTCACAGGCATTTTTATGCTGATGTACCTATTTTCACATGTGTTTTCCAGGAGCTGTTGCATAAGATGATCAAGATACACATAGGCAGACTTGGGCTTTAGTGACAATAAAAGATGCAAGACTAGTTAATTATGTTGTATTTCTTTGTTTGTTAAGACATTGTAACCCTTTTAATCAATAAAACGAAACTTCAATTGCCATGGATTTGAAACAATTAATTCTGTTACAACACTCCCCGATGTTTCCGCCACGTTTTGTATGTTCTACGTGGTCGGGGTGTGACAGTAGTATTAATTGGTTAAAACATTAATAATTGTCTCTATTAAAAATATTTTAGTGTAAATGGGGTAAAAGTGAAAAATAGACTCAATTGAAGTTCATATTGTATATTAGTACAATCACAAGTTTCATATACAATAGCATTACTCTTCCACTTTCCGCATTTTATCCTACTCCTTAACTTTTAAAAACTTTATAATCTACTTTTCAAGTTGATTTACGTTTTAACGTAATTTTTTTTTGTGTTGAAATCAGTCGGGTCAAATATTTATGTTTTAACGTAAGTGTTTTTTTGTGAGAAATCAGTCGGGTCAAATATAATACGGTTTCTTGTTGTACAATTCTTTAACTTAATTAAACATTATAAACTAAAATGTGTAATGTCAAATATAATACATTTTCATTAGACAATATAAATCCAAATTACTTTACTGTCACGGCCCCCGACCCGGTTTCAACCGTTTCAGGAGTCGCGGGACAGAAACCCGTGGTATTGGTTAGGGGTGTAAACAAGCCCAGAGGCTCGAGAGCTACTCGTGATCGACTCAGTTAAAAGCTCGAACGAGCCGAGCCGTAACGAGCCCGAGCCCGAGCTCGAGCCTGAAATAGAGCTCGTTTTGTTATCGAGCCCGAGCCTAAAATACAAAGCTTGTTTAGGCTCGCGAGCCTAAACGAGCCCATACAAAATTTTAATTTTTTAAATATATAATATATTAATAATGATGATAACATTGATGAGCCGGGCTAGAGCCGAGATTTGGCTCGTTTAAGCGATGTTGAAGTGAGCTCAAGCCAAGCTTTTAGCTCGTTTAAGGTTGTTCTCAAATTAGTTCGAGCCGAGCCGAGTCGAGCCGAGCTCGAGCTTTGGATTTTACTCGCGTGCCGAGCTCGAGCTCAAAAAAGTAGGCTCGAACCGAGCCGAGCTCGAGCTCGAGCTACATAAAAACCTAACGAGCCGAGCTCTCGGCCCGGCTCGTTTACACCCCTAGTATTGGTATTTAATTAAGCAGCGGAAATTTTAACAGGATCTTTAAAACTGAAAACATCCATTTATTTTATTTCAAAATTTGGGACAGGCCCCGTAATTTACAATAAAGGAATTTCACTGGGAAATCCCCTGTTTACAAAAACATGTTTATTTATTTACTGAGCCACTTTCTTCAAGCTGGTAGTGCTACACGACACTTTTCCCTGGTTCACTGTAAATCTCCTGAAACATGTTTAAAAAGATTTTATCAGCGGGGAAATACTGGCGAGTCATTCAATTTGCACAAAACGACACATTGTTATAATTCACAGTATTGAGGGCGATTACAATGTTTATGTCAACCAATTACCCTACGGAATTTGTCACTCGACCCGATTCTGTGACTATGGTCATATCACCCATTGGCTAACCCGTTGTCCAATGGTGACGGTTATCAAGTAATGTATACAAAACCCCACATACCGGCTGTAATTGAAGACTACAAAGACTTAATCCCTGTAATTATAACTTTGAAAATAAATAGGGTTTTGGAAACAATTTGGTAAAAAGAGAATGACTAACATTGCGAGTTTAACAGGACAGAGTTTTGCCTACTGATTTAGCCTCGTAACCTAGTTAAATAACAATGCACACGAAACTAGGTTAGTAACTTAATACAACATTTACGATAAGCTCACGAAATCAAAACCCTCACGACGAATGACAAAGTATAGCCCGAATTCGGGCAGCACTTAAACATCCATCGGATCGGTTTCAATCGATCGGACATTGTATCGTAGCAGTGATCGAGTTATTACCCCGTAATCGTAGCAGTGTTTCCCTACTTTGATCTATGAAAATAAGCAGAATGTTTCGTTTTTGAAGAAGTTTTGCGAACACAGATGAAAGCCTCATGCACGTACTATTTATAGCTAAATTTTGAGTCTCTCGCGGCCCGCGTAAACCTGAAGAGAATCTTACGCGGCCCGCGAGGGCCACTCTAGCTACGGCTAGGGCTACCGTGTCACGTGTAGGCTTGCCACGTGTCTGACATGTGGCCTAAAGCTTATCCGGGTCATCATCAAGCTGTCGCGCCCTGCGTAAGATTGGCTTAATTCTTACGCGGCCCGCGAGCGAACATAAAATTTGAATTTCTTGGTTTTTCACAAGAATTAGGGTTTTAGGGGTCCGGGTTTACACTTACGGAGTGTTGTGGGACATTTTTGCAGGTCCTTACATTTACGTTCCAACGCTGCTGCAACACGCCAAACCGTTCTTTAACTTAAAACAACATTATATTCTTATGTGCTTATTTTTATGTACGCGTCAGTATAAATTTAAGTTGGTTTACATTTCAATGTAAGCTTCTTCCAAACTATAAGTCAGGTAAAATGTAATAAGTGTTAATTAATATGAAAGCGTAGGAAGAAGTTGTAAAAACATATTATGTTTGACGCAGTTGAAAACGCGTGATAAAAAAGGCAGTCGGTGACGGGTCTGGAATGTAGGTTTGTAAGTTGGACACAATAGTATATGCGGAATTTAGGAGAACATTACGTTGTTAATCAATGTTAAGGAAAATATAAGCGAAATAACAAGGCATAAAAACATATTATATTTAACCTAACTTAAAACGTGTGGACAAAAAAGACCCTTCGCACATAGCAGGTTTAGAATGTAAATGAATATAAAAAAGAAGACGTAAACTTGTGGATGAAAAAGGCACCCGATTAAAATCTTTAAATTCGGTGTTACGGCAGACCACGACTTGCAACAATCTCGTTTTAAGGAAATATTATAGTGTAAAGTGGACTCTATTAAAGTTGATATTATATTATATAGGATAAAGACCAAATACAAATAAACTTAACGTACTAAACATACGAATTGAAGGAAAAGATAAAAAAAAACACGGCGTCATTTTTGTAATTATCAGTAACTATCAAAATTACTCTTGTAGAGTAATTTTGATCTTTTGTAGAGTAATTTTGTAAATTGTTCTTGTAGAGTAATTTAGATCTTGTAAGGTAATTATCAAAATTACTCTACAAGCGTATCAAAATTACTTTTACAAGTGAATCAAAATTACCCTGCAAGTTTATCAAACAACATACAATTCAAAATTATACAAATGATCATATAGAGTAATTTTGTAAAATGATCATGCAGAGTAATTTTGATCTTTTATAGAGTAATTTTGTAAAATGATCTTGTAGAGTAATTTTGATCTTTTGTAGAGTAATTTTGTAAAATGATATTGTAGAGTAATTTTGATCTTGTAGAGTAATTTTGTTAGTATTTAGGTATGGGGTTTAGCTTTATAGTTTAGTTTTTAGCTTTTAGTTTGGGGGAGGGGGGGGGGGAGGGGGTTAGCCTTTTTTTTTTAGGGGAGAGGAGGGTTTAGTGTAATTTTGATAATTACCCTACAAGACCAAAATTACTCTACATAAACATTTTACAAAATTACTCTACAAAAGATCAAAATTACTCTACAAGAGTAATTTTGATAGTTACTGATAATTACAAAAATGTCACCGCCTACTTTTGTGTTTTTCATGCAATTCTTATGTTTAGTACGTTAAGTTTATTTGTACAGTATCTTTCCCCATATTATATAACACTATAATTACAAGTTTCATATACAGTAAGTAGCAGCCGCCTCTCCTTTTTTTGTCGTTTTATGATTTTTCTTTTTTAATGTATATTACTCTTCAACTTTTAGCATTAATTATAACAACCCTCCAAAATATTTTTGACACCCTAAAATCTATTAAAATACTCCCATATGTCTTAAAATACACACCGTATGTGAAAACTGAGCCCAAAATACAATCTAGCAATAAAAATAAAATAAAAATAAAAATTCAATGTCGCTCGCGGGCCGCGTAGATCCCTTAAAGATCTTACGCGGGGCGCGACAGCTACGAGTTCAGGCGACTCCCGGTGCTGCCACGTGTCACGATCGTGGTGGAGCTAGTGAGCTGACTGGGCCAGGTAGGGCTTACCCAGTCTACTACGCGGGCCGCGTAGCCCGTAGTCTCACCTTACGCGGGCCGCGTGAAACCCAAAATCAGGCCCTATATAAAAGGGTATCGGGCTTTCGTTTTCCGTCGCTCATTTCTTTTATTTCTTACGAATTTCCACATAGATAAAGTAATTTCCGGGCATTATACCTCCCTAATTAACGAAGTTCTGCCCCGATGTAAGTATTATAACCCCTGTTACGTATTAGATACGCTGCCCGATTGATCTAGGGTTCTGTAACGGCTGTCGAGGTTCTGCCCGACGTAGTCGTTGGAATGCCGTCTCGGGGAGGGTATTACTAATGTAAATAATGGGTTATTTTACTAACATATGTACATTTGTGTAAATTATAGATAATCACCAGGAAACCCTTACAGAAAACCTAAGACAGCAATGTGAGTAATCCTTTTTTTTGTGTAAACCTTTTTGTGAGTAATCTTCTTTTTGTAACTTGTTTTTACAAAACCTTAAATGTTTTACAATGTGATAAAGTGATTGAGTCTTTGTAGTTCTTCAATTACTGCCGGTATGTTGGGGTTTTGTATACAAAATGTGGAACACGTTACCATTGGACAAAGAGTTAGCCAATGTGTAATATGACCCACCAGTCGGGATTGACAATACTGAATGAGTAATTGTGTAGAAATAAACAATGTGATAGCTCTCAATACTGGGTTAAAGGATAAAATTCTTCTTGATTAAACTGGGATTCACTCACCAGTATTTCTATAACAACTCTAAAGAAAACCGACACCCTCATAATTTTTCTGACACCCTAATATATTTTAAAATATCCCATTACGTCCTAAAATACACCCCATACGTGAAAACGGGCCCCGAATACCTTATATATTATTAAAATAATCAAAAATCAGGTTTTTGGGTTTGAGGCGGGCCGCGTAAACCCCACCCCAAACCTTACGCGGGCCGCTAGAAATCAAGAAATGTGGCGCAGCCGATGACACATGTCATCATCGTGGCGAGTCTAGTCGCTGATCCGGACAAGCTACGCGTTGACCAGGGTTTGACGCAGGCCACGTAGACCCTTGTCTACCCTTACGCGGGCCTCCTAGAAGTTGAAGACAGGCCCTATATATAGAGGCCACCGGATTTCAGTGGAGAATCGTTCAAACTTTCTTTCTTTCTTTTAATTCTACGTAGTACACATTATACACGGGTATAATACTCCCCTAAATAGCGAAGTTCTGCTCCGTTGTAAGTATTATAACCCCTGGATACGTATTAGCTACGCTGCCCGATTGATCTAGGGTTCCGTAACGGCTGTCGTGGTTCTGCCCGACGTAGTCGTTGGAATGTCGTCTCGGGGAGGGTATTACTAATGTTAAAATGGGTTATTATACTAACGCGTGTGCTTTTGTGTAAATTATAGATAATTCTCAGGAAACCCTAAAGGATAAAACTAAGACAGCAATGTGAGTTGATCCGCTTTTTGTTAACTGTTTTTACAAAACCTCACACGATTAATTATATATTAAACAGTTTTTGAGTATTTGTAAGAATACAATTATCATGAGTATGTTGGGGTTTTGTATACAAAATTTGTTACCACCTGGTCAAGGAGTAACATTTCCACAAGTCGGGTCTGACAGTACCATGGATGTTAATTGATATAACTTGGAAACAAATGTAATTGCGAGATCGCCCTCAATACTGTGCAACGGTTTTATTTAAACTTGATTAAACTGGGATTCACTCACCAGTATTTCCCACTGACAAATGTTTTTAAAACGCGTTTCAGGTAACAAACTGTGAAAGCCAAATCGAAGCCAGCTGGACAGCAATGAAGGTTTGGAAAAGTGGCAAAAAAGTTACAAAAAATAAAATAGATGTTTTTATTAAATAAAATAGGATTTATTCCTATAAAAATGCGTGTAATGCAAACTTGGGTTTATCCCATGTGTTTAATATTGAAAAATGTGGTATTTTACTCTGATCCAAAATTTCCTAACTACGGTCCTGATGAAAATTTCCGCTGCCAAATTAGACAATACACGATACCACCAAAACTGGCTCGCGGCCGCTCATTCCCGGGGATCTGGGATCGGGGGTTGTGACAATTTCCCACTGACAAATGTTTTAAAACGCGTTTCAGGTAACAAAATGTAAAAGCCAAATTAGAAGAAAGCCAGTTGGAGAGCACTGACGGCTTGGAAAAATGTGGCGATAAAAGTTACCTAAAAGACAATGTTTTAATAGGATTTATCCCTATAAACATGTTGTAATAAGAAACTTGGGTTTTACCATGTGATTATTAATATAAAATATGGTGGTTTTACTCTGATAAACATTTCCTAACTACGGTACTGATGAAATTTCCGCTGCCAAATTGAAAAACAAAATGATACCACCAAAACTGGTCTCGTGGCCGCCCGTTCCTGGGACAGATAGGGGGCGGGGGTTGCGACAGAAGGTGGTATCAGAGCTAAGCCACTGATTCAGCCACATAAGTGTTCTACTGACATCAAGATATTATTTAAAGTGTTAGGAAATAATTTACGGAAATACGTGCATAACTGTATTTTATTGTTGTGTGTTATTTGACTATTTGTTAGTTTACAGTATGAGCGACCAAGGACCATCTTACGGGTATCGTCAATTGTCTGGTTCGCCTAGGAGCGAAGGCACCTCCTCTTCTCAGCCTGCCCTCTCTGGGTACTCTGCTGATACGGAAGAATGAATCTTTGTGTTTAAGGCTCAGTCCGAGGAGCCATTTCCTCAGAAAAAGAGGGGATGGTTCAGTCGAGGGGCACACGGGCGTAGAAAGCGTATGAAAAAGTTACAAGACCAGAGAGCCCTAGCAGCAGCCAAAAGAGAGACAGATGCCTATGCCCTGGACATGATCAATAGGGGAATAGCCAACATCCACATCCTAGCCACCACTGTAGCTGACCCTAATCCGGACCAAATAATAGCACCACAACCACAACTACCAATTCCTAACCAACCAATGGAAATAGAAAACCCTGAAAATCAAGTAGAAATGCATGATTTCGACCCGGAGAAAATACCAAGGGTACCTGCACCAAACCCCCTAGACCCAAATTACGACCCCTGGTGGGACGACAATAGGGATTATATGCAACGTTACCCGATACATGAAGACATGCCCATGCCAAACATAGGAGCCTACCCAGGTTTGGATCCCTTAGATCCCTATTACCACGATGAATACATTAGGGAGATTTTAGAATATCCTTACCGATTCCAGGCCCCTCCACCCCCATATCAAGAACCCACACCCCAGATTCCGATCCCAGTCCTAGAACCTGCACCCCCAATGAGTGAAGACAATGTACAAGAACTTAGGACATTTGGTGAGGAAATTTTAGAGAGTAGTGAAAGAATGCGACAAGTGGGAGAGCGTCTCGTCTGGATGTATGACGAGCGCAATATGGATTTCTGGATGAATCCATGTCCATGAATGTGATGGTGGAAACGGTAGTGGGAATAATAATAATAATAATAATAATATAATAAATAATAATATAATAAATAATAAAATAATAAAAATAAAATAAAATATGTGTGTACGGATGCCTACTATTATTAGTATAACTTTTATTTCAGTTGGTATTGTAATTTTTATTTCAGTACTGGTGTGTAATAGATGTATATTATATGAATAGAGTAAAGTCGCAATGATTGATGCTTTTGGCAAAAATGCGTGTCATGTGATTGACTATGATAAATATTATTTTGTGATATTAATTCGGGGTAACTGTTTAAAATTCAGATGGCCGACGAAGGAAATCAAGAAAATTTGAATAACGATAACCAGAGTAACATTAACTTGGTTAATGAGAATCCAAGCGTCAATAACAATGGGAACCAAGTGGATAATAGTGCTATTCAACACATAGTGGCATAAGGAATTATAGATGCAATGCCATTTATTATTCAAACGGTTCACGAAGCGAATAATAAAAGTAAACATAGCAGTAAGCGACCAATTGAACCAGAACACAGCGTGAACAATGGACCCGTATTTCAAGCGCCCATTCCTAAAAGAAGAAGAACCATGCCTTATGGTTGTTCTTATAAAGAATTCTGGTCCTGCAAACCAATAGAATTCTCGGGCAATGAAGAACCCATTGCAGCTCTATGCTGGATAGAAAAGACTGAGGCAGTTTTAAAAATAAGCAAGTGCGCTGAGAAGACAAAATAATGTTTGCTTCTAATTTATTTAAAAACTCAGCCTTAGAATGGTGGAACACTATCCTCCAATCAAGAGGAAGTGATAGGGTATATAACCTAGAATGGAAAGAATTTAAAAATATGGTAGAAAGGAAATTATGCCCTCCCAATGAAAAGGAACAGATAGCTAACAAGTTTCTGAACCTTAGGATGACTGGGGTAGATAGTAAGGGTTATACTACCATATTCTTTGAATATGCCAGAATAGTACCAACCCTTGCATCACCTGAACCAGTATTAATCTCCCGTTACATATGAGGATTAATCGGGGAGATTAGACATGTAGTCAAGGCAACTAGACCGCAAACCATAGAAGAAGCTGTAGAACTAGCAAACACCTTGACAGATGAATTAATCCGTACTAGAGAAGAAGACCAGAGGAGAAACCTAACCCAAAGGCTTACCCAAGAATTCCGTTCTGGAAATTACAACCGTAGGAATATAGGCTCTACTGCACCATTCTGCAGGGTCTGCAAGAAAAAAGCATTCGGGAAAATGCTCAACTCTTTGCAATTTCTGCAAGATGCCAGGACACAAAGAAGAAGATTGCAGGAGGAAATCCAGTAATGGACTATGCTTCAACTGTGGAGAAAAAGGTCACATCAAGCCAAATTGTCCGAAATTGGCTTCAGCTGCGAACAACAAGAATACTAAAAACACTAGAGCATTCGTTCTGACTGCAGATGAAGCCAAGATGATTCCAGACGTGATAGCTGGTACGTTTTTAGTTAATGATGTCTTTGCTAAAGTATTATTTGACTCTGGTGCAAACCAAAGTTTTATTAATACTTCGTTTTGCAAACTTTTAAATCAATCATTAACTAAACTACCACAAAAATGTCTAGTAGAGACAGCTAATGGAGAAACTGTTAGGATTTCTGAAATCTTGCAGGGAGCAAGAATAGAGATTTTAAATCAAAAGTTTATTACAAACCTTTATCCCATGAATCTAGCAGGATTTGATGTCGTTTTAGGAATGGATTGGTTAATAGCTAACAAAGCCAATATTTTATGTGATCAAAAGTAAATTCAAGTAAATTCACCAAAAGGTGAAAAGATCACACTTAAAGGAGATAAACCCTTTAGATCCACGAAATTCATCTCTGTGATGAAAACTGCAAGTTATATAAGAAAAGGGTCTATAGTGTATTTGATTTCTATAATCACTAACACTAAAGGAAAAGAACTAAAAGACATTCCAGTAGTGTCTTAGTTTTCAGATGTATTTCCAGAAGAATTACTAGGATTACCGCCAGACAGAGAAGTTGAATTCAGAATTCACCTGTTACCAGGAACCGCACCGATTGCTAAAGCACCTTACCGTTTGGCACCCGCCGAAATGTAAGAACTAAAGAAACAATTAGACGAGTTGCTAGAAAAAGGATTCATACAGCCAAGCTCATCGCCATGGGAAGCGCCAATTTTATTCGTTAAAAAAAAGGACGGATCAATGCGTATGTGCATTGACTACCGTGAATTGAACAAAGTCACAATTAAGAATCGGTACCCATTACCGAGAATCGATGATCTGTTCGATCAATTGCAAGGAGCTCGAGTTTTCTCTAAAATCGATTTAAGGTTAAGCTATCATCAATTGAAGGTACAGGAAGAGGATATTCCTAAGACCGCCTTCAGAACAAGGTATGGCCATTATGAATTTACGGTCATGCCATTTGGTTTAACCAATGCCCCAGCTGCATTTATGGACATGATGAACCGAATATGTAAGCTATATTTGGATAAATTCATAATTGTCTTCATAGATGATATGTTCATTTACTCTAAGAGTAAAGAGGATCATGCAAAGCATTTGCATGCACTTTTAAGTCTATTAAGAAAAGAAAAGCTTTATGCTAAGTTTTCAAAGTGCGAGTTTTGGTTAGAACATGTACAATTTCTTGGACACTTAGTCAATCATTAAGGAATTCATGTGGATCAAACAAAAATCGAAGCGATTACTAAATGGAAAACCCCTGAGTCACCAACCGAGGTTAGAAGTTTCTTAGGATTGGCCGGTTATTATAGAAGATTTATTCAAGATTTTTCTAGAATAGCCATTCCTTTAACTAAGTTAACATGTAAATCCATTAATTTTGAATGGGGACCAAAACAAGAAGAAGCATTTAGAATTCTTAAGCAAAGATTAACTAATACACCCATACTAGCGTTACCAGAAGGAACTGAAGACTTTGTAGTCTATTGTGATGCTTCCAAATTAGGTTATGGATGTGTATTAATGCAACGCCAAAAGGTTATAGCTTATGCGTCTAGACAACTTAAAAATCATGAAGAGAATTATTCAACCCATGATTTAGAATTAGGAGCTATAATTTTTGCCCTTAAGATTTGGAGACATTACCTTTATGGTAGTAAGTTTACCATATTCACTGATCATAAAAGTTTAAGGTATGTTTTTGGGCAAAATGAGTTGAATATGAGACAAAGGTGCTGGATGGAATTGCTTAGTGATTATGATTGTGATATCCAATATCATGAAGGAAAAGCAAATGTAGTTGCTGATGCTTTAAGTCAAAAGTATCACGAAAAGCCAAGAAGGGTACGTTCTCTTAAACTAAATCTACAAGTAGATTTAAATGATCAAATTAGAAAAGCACAAGAATCAGTAATCAAGGAAGATACTGAAAAGCTAAAAGGTATGATTAAAGAATTAGAACAAGGAACAGATGGAATTTGGAGATTCCATAAAAAGAGAATGTGGATACCTAATTTAGGAAACCTACGTCATCGTATATTAGAAGAAGCCCATAAGTCCAAATATACAATGCATCCTGGAAGTGATAAGATGTATCAGGATTTAAGAAATAATTTTTGGTGGATAGGAATGAAAAAGGACATAGCAACCTATGTTTCTAAATGTTTAACCTATTCACAAGTTAAAGCTGAACACCAGAAACCCTCAGGTTTGTTACAACAACTAGAAATGCCAGTGTGGAAATGGGAATTAATAACAATGGATTTTGTTACTAAATTACCCAAAACAAGGAAAAGTAATGATACAATGTGGGTGATTGTAGATAGGCTAACCAAGTCAGCTCATTTCCTACCAATGAAAGAAACTTTTAGTATGGAACAATTAGCCAAATTATATGTAAATGAAATTGTTTCTTTACACGGAATACCTTTATCAATTGTTTCTAATAGGGATAGCCGTTTTACCTCTCATTTTTTGTCAAGTTTCCAAAAAGCAATGTGAACCAAGTTAAATCAAAGCACAACTGATCATCCTCAAACGGACGGACAAAGTGAAAGGACGATTCAAACAATGGAAGATATGCTTACAGCTTGTGTAATTGATTTCGGAGGTAATTGGGATGATCACTTACCTTTAATAGAATTTTCTTATAATAATAGTTATCACACAAGTATCAATGCTGCACCATTCGAATCACTTTATGGACGAAAGTGCCGAACCCCAGTCTGTTGGGCAGAAATTGGGGAAAAGCAACTATCTGGACCTGAGATAGTGCAAGAAACAACCGATAAGATTATTCAAGTCAAGGAACGACTGAAAGCAGCACGTGATCGACAGAAGAGTTATGCTGATAACAGGCGGAAACCATTGAAATTTCAAGTAGGAGATAAAGTATTGTTAAAGGTCTCTCCTTTGATAGGAGTGGTGAGATTTATCAAAAGAGGGAAGCTAAGTCCCAGGTATATTGGACCTTTTGAGATTATTAGAAGAATAGGACCTGTAGCCTATCAGCTACAACTGCCAGAGGAAATGGCATGAATACATGATGTATTTCATGTATCTAATCTCAAGAAATGCCTAGCTGATGAATCGCTAATGGTACCTCTTAAGGATATAGAGGTAAATGAACAACTCAAGTTTGCAGAAAGACCTCTACAGATTGAAGACAGGAAAGTCAAGAACCTCAAACATAAAAGACTAGTTCTGGTCAAAGTGAAGTGGGACTCCAAAAGAGGATCCGAGAACACATGGGAGCTCGAATCAGAAATGCAAAGAAAATATCCACACTTGTTCCAGTAGATCTCGAGGACGAGCTCTAAAACAAGGTGGGGAGGATATAACAACTCTAAAGAAAACCGACACCCTCATAATTTTTCTGACACCCTAATATATTTTAAAGTATCCCAATACGTCCTAAAATACACCCCATACGTGAAAACGGGCCCCGAATACCTTAAATATTATTAAAATAATCAAAAATCAGGCTTTTGGGTTTGAGGCGGGTCATGTAAACCCCACCCCAAACCTTACGCGTGCCGCTAGAAATCAAGAAATGTGGCGCAGCCCGGTGATGACACGTGTTATCATCGTGGCGAGTCTAGTCGCTGATCCGGACAAGCTACGCGTTGACCAGGGTTTGACGCGGGCCGCGTAGACCCTTGTCTACCCTTACGCGGGCCATGTAGAAGTTGAAGACATACCCTATATATAGAGGCCATCAGATTTCAGTCGAGAATCGTTCAAACTTTCTTTCTTTCTCTCAATTCTACATAGTACACATTATACACGGGTATAATACCCCCCTAAATAGCAAATTTCTGCTCCGTTGTAAGTATTATAACCCCTGGATACGTATTAGATACGCTGCCTGATTGATCTAGGGTTCCGTAACGGCTGTCGTGGTTCTGCCCGATGTAGTCGTTGGAATGCCGTCTCTGGGAGGGTATTACTAATGTTAAAATGGGTTATTATACTAGCGTGTGTGCTTTTGTGTAAATTATAGATAATTCTCAGGAAACCCTAAAGGATAAAACTAATACAGCAATGTGAGTTGATCCGCTTTTTGTTAACTGTTTTTACAAAACCTCACACGATTAATTATATATTAAACAGTTATTGAGTATTTGTAAGAATACAATTATCATGAGTATGTTGGGGTTTTGTATACAAAATTTGTTACCACCTGGTCAAGGAGGAACATTTCCACAAGTCGGGTCTGACAGTACCATGGATGTTAATTGATATAACTTGGAAACAAATGTAATTGCTAGATCGCCCTCAATACTGTGCAATGGTTTTATTTAAACTTGATTAAACTGGGATTCACTCACCAGTATTTCCCACTGACAAATGTTTTTAAAACGCGTTTCAGGTAACAAACTGTGAAAGCCAAATAGAAGCCAGCTGGACAGCTAATTTTCATATCCTAGCAACAACTGCTGCCGACCCAAACCTGGAACAACTATTAGCCCCAGAACCCTTACCTTTGTTCCCCACTCAGCCGATGGAGATAGAAGATAACCCCGAAAACCAAGTCCAAATGCATGATTTCAACCCTGAGGAGATACCTAGGATACCAGCCCCTAATCCCTTAGACCCGGATTATGATCCATGGTTCGATGATCATAGGGATTATGTGTCACGCTACCACCTACACGACGAACCCATGCCAAATATAGCAGCCTATCTAGGTCTGGACCTTCTAGTCCCTACTACGATAACAATGAATACATTAGGGAGATCTTAGAGAATCCGTACCCTTAGGAGAATCTCATGCCCCAGTACTAGCACCTGCACCCCCAATGAGTGCAGAAAATGTGCACGAGCTCCGAACTTTCATTTGAAATGGCCACGGCTTAAGCACGGGGTGTAGGCAAACACCTGACAATTACGTATGTATAAACAGTATCTCACTCGTGAGGAAACTTCTTGTGGGCCTATACTTATGGTGTGTCTATTAATCTTGTACCGGCTCTTCTATTCCGGTCCTGAACGTACGACAAACATATAAATCTGTATACAAGATTATTTTATATAATTGTCCCAAGTTATAAAAGATTTTATGCCTAGTGCATCCAAACCAATTTTATAAATACTTTTCAAAAGAGTCAGTTAATTGTATTTACTAGTGTAAAGTGACGTATTTTTCAAAAAGATTAAGTGCAGGTACTACACGAAATGGGCTAGAACCTCCTGAGTATTAAATAAAGAGTCTTGCAAGCTTTTAATACTTTAAGTTTGTTGAACAATATTTACTTTATGTTTTAGATCCGCCAGTGGATCCATTTACAACCGTTGTGTAATATTTTATTATACTTTCAATTCGGTTTGTATTATTATTTTAGACTTCCGCTTTGCATTAAACTGTGATTATTTGACTATGATGATATCGACTACGTCACGATACTCCCCACCGGACCCACCGGTAATACGTGGAAATATCGGGGTGTGACAAAAATATATAACACTAGAAAATTGATAACCGGTAAACGAGATGACACAAATTCGTAGATTAATTCTTAAATTCGAATTCATATAATAAAGGGTGGCGGTTATTTTAGGCAGTTATCTTTTAATCAATTAATTGAAAGAAGAAAATTACTAATTCACCCTTTTAAATTAATTTAGATTTAGGACACTTGTCATCACCACATTATTTTCCACCCTTCTCACAATATATACTATATTATAATACATGAGGGAAGGATTCTCAAAAGTTAAGAACTTCTTCCCCCATTATTTATAAATAAACCCCTAGAATGAGGGTAAAGTGGTCTTTTAAACCATAATTATTTTTTAGTCCCTCAATCTATTACATTTAAATCCTTGACATTTAACATAATTATGGGTAATTAGTTACTCTCCCCCCCCCCCTCTTTAATTCTTTAATTTATTCATGCGATATCTTACAACCCGTAATGTTTTAAAAAAAATCCGAAGGTACCATGACGATCGGCACATTTTTTTAAACGTTTCGATAGTTGTCTTTTTTTAGTTTCGCCGTGCGTTCATAAAGTACAAATAGCCGATGCGTAAATGTACAATTGATTAAAGCCAACATTTGTTTTTTACCGTACATTAACATTTGTTTTTTACCCAAGTTTTTTGTTTTGAACGGCATTAATAAACTAAAATATTCCCTAATTTTACTTGTACAGAGTCAGTTTGTTGTGGCATGTTTAATATAGTATAGATAAAACTCACAACAAACTTCCTATTAAACATGCCACAACAAACTAAACAAGATATGTGCATCTTATTTTAAAAACTTAAAACTCACAACAAACTTCCTAAATAAATGGATAACCAATCTAAAACTAAACCCTAATGGACTACTATAAATACTTAGCAAACACTCACAATTCTACATTTCTATTGCTAGACAGATTTAAAATATGGAGCCAGTTCTGAATTCATTTGATGCGAAAAAACAAGCATGCGATATTGAAAAATCTAAGGTCGGTTCTGTGATAAGTTTTGTTATATCGCAAGAATGAATAATTATTTTCTTTTATTTACTTTTATGTTGTAAGACCCTAATTCGTAAATGACTAAAGTCACAGCGGAAAATCGTACCACAAAAATTTTTCTACTTTATAAACATCTTGACGCACTTAAATTCATTTTTAAGATTTATTCTTTCACAATAACTACATTTATTATACTCATTTACAATAAGAAACCATAACCTAGCTTCACTCAATTACGTACTCAACACTCCCGTACAATCTATCTTGCGACTCGATCTCGATCTCCAATCCTTGGATATCCTCATGAACTGGTACTACCTGCGCTCACCACATAAAATTCACAACATTAGTACGGATTATAAACATACAAGGTTTGTTCACGTTTACTTCTCGTTTCGTTAACTCTTCACATCCCAGCTTTCCCATCCTGTCATACCATCCGTGGTGAGACTTCTTTGCCATTCCTGCATTTCACTTATAACTCCAGGTAGACGGATAAACAACGTAAACACTTAATCGTACTGAATGGCTTACATACATACCTAACTTCATACATACTATTTCCATATATACATACGTACACACATGCATACATACCTACTTGCATACATACTCACACACCTACATGCATACTTACATATAAACACATCTACATCATTATATACGTATCTACAAATACACATACCTACATCATTACGTACACTCATGACATTATTCATGTATACATACATACATCCCTACTTGCATCATACCAAACTCATACATACCTACTCTCATACATACCATCATATATCCACGTACTTGCTCGCATACTTATAAACATACACACATACCTATCTACATAAGTGCATACACTTAAGCTCATAAAAACGTAAGTTAAATTAGTCAAACGTAACTTGAAACGCGTTTAAACGAGTTCCCAAGACAAAACTGAGCAAACGAGCAATTTTCGCCAACCAGGGGGGGCCTCGCGTGACGCCAAGGGCCTTGGCGTCATGCTAAGCCCCTGTTTTCACAGAAACTTTGCAGCAAAATGCTGCATATTCCCAGCACGATCTCGTTTTACGGAAACGAGCATAACTCTCTCGTTTTTTATCCGTTTTACCCGATTCTTTTTCCTATGCGTCCGTAATTTAATTCTCCATCACATAGAGTGAAAATTAAATATTTGAACTACCGAAATTTATAACTTTTAAGCCTTCGGCTTCTTACCCTTTTTCCATATTTTGACCCGTTCATGCATTTACCCACATAACTTGTTTGTTTGACCTTAACTTCATATGAATTGAGAATTTCAAGGTCATTTGTCATAAAAGGTTCATTCCCAAATACCTTACATCTTATTCCACCTGTTTTGCGCTCAAAAGCTTATTTTTGACCCGTTAAGGGTAATTGCGCATTAAAACGTTTCTGACTTACAACACCATACTCCTCACTTTCATACTTAACCAAAACATTACACTAATCGAATAGCTTGTTTCTAAACTACTTTTAAGATCGTTTGCCCAAAATACCCATCAAGGGCATTTTGGTCAACTTTAATCCCATCATTTACGACGAAAGACTTCAACACATATTTGACCTCATACATCATGTTTAATTAATTAAAACACTTTATTTCTTAATCGAACTAAGAAGTGATTACGGAAATCAATTACCTTATGCATCCGCGTTCCTATCCGCCTCCTTGCCTTCTCTTGACCCGTTAGCCTTTCATGCTTGAGTCCGCCTCTATATGACTCCTATACTTTCATATCACCAACATCGCATTCTCGTTAGCTTACTTCATTGTACATGTTAACGATCATATTAATCACATGTTTCACATTTGACTTTCATTAGTCGGTTCTAGCTACATAAAACATATAACCAAATTCATATCCCTTTAAACGCTTGTGATTCATCATGTCATTCCATTTAATACGTATCGACATAACAGGTACCATACCACTTCCTATAATCCTACCTTTACGGCAACTAGTCAAATCGTATTTCATATGCGTAGTTGACTTTCAGAAAGTCAACAGTTCATTAATTTAACTTTCGACTTATCATCTTATACTCGTAACATCATAACAGCCTATACGGACGACACTATATACATTTCATCATACACTTGGTGTGCGTACACCATTTAATGCACATTGTACAACTAATTAAAGCACATTCTTCCTAGTTCATACATAATTCATCAAATCCTACTACTAATCAACATGCATCATTCACACATAAACACCAAACATATTAACATCGCATTTATTTCCATTCAACTCACAAGAATTCATCATATCCATCATAATACATCAACAATCAATAAGAATTGAACATGGATGATCATTCAAATCATCATCTTCACCAAAACAAATGGGTTTCACCTCTAAACATAAAATTAACCTAAACCATTCATAGTCTATGTTCTATATCATGATACTAACACATACTCATACTCAATTTCATCCCGATTCACGGATTAAAACATAACCCACTTCATACAAGATCACCAATCTTAGTTTTGAGACATACCTTATGATCCCCTTGTGAAGGTGATCATTAATCCATGTTCATTCATGAATTTGAGCTTCGATTTATCCTTCAATTTGATCATTTAAGGTGGAGCTAGGTTTTGGCTCCAATGGGAGCTCCTGATCGATCTAGAACACACACGAATGTGTGTTTGTGTGTGTTGTTATTTTCTTTTAATAACTCAACTTTCATTCTATACCATCTAGCCCCTCATGTTTACCATTTAACATACTTTGCACCACTTTCATCATTTAATAGTTTTGGCCATACACTTTAACTAGGTAAAATGGCCTAATTATCTATTTCAGGATATATTAAATAAGAATATATGTCAATTACAAACATTCGGATTTTGGGGCGTTACAAGTCTACCCCCCTTAAACAAGGTTTCGTCCCCGAAACCTTTCTCACTTCTATTTAACAGTAATTATCCTTTCTTCCTGTTCATCAACCTGGCCACGAGCCCATCGAATGACGACCTTCTATCTTCAAGAACCCATCCCGGATTTCTTATTAGTGTCGTTTTCCCTAGCTGACACTAGTTCAATCGCACTTCATAGCTAGTGGTTTATTCATCATTCCAATAATCGTGCATCACGCACAATATACCATTTGGTTTGTTTGAAACAATTCCAACCTCCCATTAATAACATTCCTTTTTATTCATTTTAACATTCATATTACCTTCATCGACCATACGATCTAATTTCGTAATTTATACATGCACATCTATTTTTTAATTTCGACAGGTACATCATAATACTAAGTAACTATCCAGTTTTGATTCATAAATACTCATTTAATTGACTTCTTTTTAACAAGTCCATACTTTCCATGCCTTACTTTCACATAACGTTCTTATTTTATTTACCCGTTTATAACATACCTAATACCTCCATCTCATCTCTTAAGATTACATTCTATACATATATATCATATAACATTTAGTCCTTGTTTTGTTATCACAACAAAAATACTATTACATAATCACACCTACGTGCTTAACTCTAACGTTACCCTCATTCTACGTTTTCTACAGTTACTTGTACCTCGCATACCTTTACGTTACCTTTAAATTATTTCGTTCATTCCACATTACTATCGCTTTCACTTCATGTGTTACTTAATTTACACATATACATGTGTCATACTAGTTCATATCTACCCAATCATGAGTTAAACATTTTACTAACCTCTTTTCATTTCACAATCCAACGATCCTTAACCCAGATCGATCATCTTCTCCTCGAGTACTAGCCATAACAGGCCAGGTTTCATTCATCCGTGTAATGAGCTTCCGCTCGTGCACATCCTTTCACCAATACGATTGGTTTCATCACAACAATAGTTCTAACATTATCATCAACAAATTGGCGGTTAGCACATTTCATTCAAACATTCATTATACTAGGTGATTACCCACCTATAACTCTTCTACAATTTCCTACGTACATACTATAACATATCACATATTACATTTCTTATACGCAATTCTTTCATTCTATTAATCATTTCACCAACTGAAGTACACGCTTGTACTTCCTTTTATTCATGCTTTCTTGCAAAGACCTTATTACATTGTTTCCATATCTCTTACCAAACTTACCATTCCAGCCCATACTCAAGTTATTGTCCGGGTCACAGCCCGTCATCATTCTGACTTCTAAGAGTCGATTACTAACACATCTAACACGTAACTTATACGAAACTTCATATATTATACTATCACCTTTACTTTATACTTATTTCTATGACCCGTTCGACTCAATCATGGTCAAACTGTCGACATCTTCTTATGCGGCTTAATTTCATCTTTTTATATTTTTAAATCCGTCTTACGGATTCGGACGCATCATTCATGCTTTTTCATTCATTGAATCCGCATTACGGATTCAAACATTACATTCATGTCTTTCATTACTTCTGTGTTTTGAATCCTTCTCGCGGATTCAAACATATTATCCATGCCTCTCTTCCTTGAATCCGTCTTACGGATTCAAACATATCATCCATGCCTTTCATCCTTGAATCCGTCTTACGGTTCAAACATATCATCCATTCCTTTCATCCTTGAATCCGTCTTACGGGTTCAAACATATCATTCATGCCTTTCATCCTTGAATCCGTCTCACGGATTCAAACATTTCATTCATGCCTTTCATCCTTGAATCTGTCTCACGGATTCAAACATTTTATTCATATCTTGTTGATCCGTACTTAATTACGGATTCAACATTCTTCATTCTTATCAGACATGTTTTTCATTCTTACATAGTACTCTCAATTTCCCGAGAGTCTTACTTCCCATTTCACCCACACGCCCGCCTGCTACCCAACTCTACCGGACATACCTGTAACAGTTATCATGATCTCACGAACGTCATACGTTTCTCGTGTACTAGCCAGGTACACAATCCACATAGTAGTTTCGTGCCTTCATGTAATTGTCACCTTATGTCCGTAGACTTAGGTTTCAGCGCGTGTATCACTTTCAGTACTTCATTACTATACAATCATTGTATTTCATTTAAAATTTTCCTTCCCTTAATGAGTTTTACCATTACACGTACCCACATATCGAATTTACGTACCTGGATTCAAATTTGGCTTATTACCTCTTTGCCTGCCTTAGTATTCATCCTAGACTGCATTCACAGATCATCCTCTTCAAACACTTATGCTTACCTCGCACATACAAAACCGTCAGTTTCTTTATACGTATACATAAGTACATACTTACATTAGCTTTTACCTTTGGATCTTGATCGAGTCTTAGATTATACGGGTTTCTTATCTCAAGAGCACACAAGTTTGAGTTCAAGTACTTACCTTCTCGTACTTGATTCCCTCAAACCAGGGCTCTGATACCAACTTGTAAGACCCTAATTCGTAAATGACTAAAGTCACAGCGGAAAATCGTACCATAAAATTTTTTCTACTTTATAAACATCTTGACGCACTTAAATTCATTTTTAAGATTTATTCTTTCACAATAACTACATTTATTATACTCATTTACAATAAGAAACCATAACCTAGCTTCACTCAATTACGTACTCAACACTCCCGTACAATCTATCTTGCGACTCGATCTCGATCTCCAATCCTTGGATATCCTCATGAACTGGTACTACCTGCGCTCACCACATAAAATTCACAACATTAGTACGGATTATAAACATACAAGGTTTGTTCACGTTTACTTCTTGTTTCGTTAACTCTTCACATCCCAGCTTTCCCATCCTGTCATACCATCCGTGGTGAGACTTCTTTGCCATTCCTGCATTTCACTTATAACTCAAGGTAGACGGATAAACAACGTAAACACTTAATCGTACTGAATGGCTTACATACATACCTAACTTCATACATACTATTTCCATATATACATACGTACACACATGCATACATACCTACTTGCATACATACTCACACACCTACATGCCAACCTACATGCATACTTACATATAAACACATCTACATCATTATATACGTATCTACAAATACACATACCTACATCATTACGTACACTCATGACATTATTCATGTATACATACATACATCCCTACTTGCATCATACCAAACTCATACATACCTACTCTCGTACATACCATCATATATCCACGTACTTGCTCGCATACTTATAAACATACACACATACCTATCTACATAAGTGCATACACTTAAGCTCATAAAAACGTAAGTTAAATTAGTCAAACGTAACTTGAAACGCGTTTAAACGAGTTCCCAAGACAAAACTGAGCAAACGAGCAATTTTCGCCAACCAGGGGGGCCTCACGTGACGCCAAGGGCCTTGGCGTCACGCTAAGCCCCTGTTTTCACAGAAACTTTGCAGCAAAATGCTGCATATTCCCAGCACGATCCCGTTTTACGGAAACGAGCATAACTCTCTCGTTTTTGATCTGTTTTACCCGATTCTTTTTCCTACGCGTCCGTAATTTAATTCTCCATCACATAGAGTGAAAATTCAATATTTGAACTACCGAAATTTATAACTTTTAAGCCTTCGGCTTCTTACCCTTTTTCCATATTTTGACCCGTTCATGCATTTACCCACATAACTTGTTTCTTTGACCTTAACTTCATATGAATTGATAATTTCAAGGTCATTTGTCATAAAAGGTTCATTCCCGAATACCTTACATCTTATTCCACCCGTTTTGCGCTTAAAAGCTTATTTTTGACCCGTTAAGGGTAATTGCGCATTAAAACGTTTCTGACTTACAACACCATACTCCTCACTTTCATACTTAACCAAAACATTACATTAATCGAATAGCTTGTTTCTAAACTACTTTTAAGATCGTTTGCCCAAAATACCCATCAAGGGCATTTTGGTCAACTTTAATCCCATCATTTACGACGAAAGACTTCAACACATATTTGACGTCAAACATCATGTTTAATTAATTAAAACACTTTATTTCTTAATCGAACTAAGAAGTAATTACGAAAATCACTTACCTTATGCATCCGCGTTCCTATCCGCCTCCTTGCCTTCTCTTGACCCGTTAGCCTTTCATGCTTGAGTCCGCCTCTATATGACTCCTATACTTTCATATCACCAACATCGCATTCTCGTTAGCTTACTTCATTGTACATGTTAACGATCATATTAATCACATGTTTCACATTTGACTTTCATTAGTCGGTTCTAGCTACATAAAACATATAACCAAATTCATATCCCTTTAAATGCATGTGATTCATCATGTTATTCCATTTAATACGTATCGACATAACAGGTACCATACCACTTCCTATAATCCTACCTTTACGGCAACTAGTCAAATCGTATTTCATATGCGTAGTTGGCTTTCAGAAAGTCAACAGTTCATTAATTTAACTTTCGACTTATCATCTTATACTCGTAACATCATAACAGACTATACGGATGACACTATATACATTTCATCATACACTTGGTGTGCGTACACCATTTAATGCACATTGTACAACTAATTAAAGCACATTCTTCCTAGTTCATACACAATTCATCAAATCCTACTACTAATCAACATGCATCATTCACACATAAACACCAAACATATTAACATCGCATTTCTTTCCATTCAACTCACAAGAATTCATCATATCCATCATAATACATCAACAATCAATAAGAATTGAACATGGATGATCATTCAAATCATCATCTTCACCAAAACAATTGGGTTTCACCTCTAAACATAAAATTAACCTAAACCATTCACAGTCTATGTTCTATATCATGATACTAACACATACTCATACTCAATTTCATCCCGATTCACGGATTAAAACATAACCCACTTCATACAAGATCACCAATCTTAGTTTTGAGACATACCTTATGATCCCCTTGTGAAGGTGATCATTAATCCATGTTTATTCACGAATTTGAGCTTCGATTTAACCTTCAATTTGATCTTTTAAGGTGGAGCTAGGTTTTGGCTCCAAAGGGAGCTCCTGATCGATCTAGAACACACACGAATGTGTGTTTGTGTGTGTTGTTATTTTCTTTTAATAACTCAACTTTCATTCTATACCATCTAGCCCCTCATGTTTACCATTTAACATACTTTGCACCACTTTCATCATTTAATAGTTTTGGCATACACTTTAACTAGGTAAAATAGCCTAATTATCTATTTCAGGATATATTAAATAAGAATATATGTCAATTATAAACATTCGGATTTTGGGGCGTTACATATGTGAATACTAACTTATTTGATTTCAGATTCAACACACCAATTTAAACACCCCAGTTGTCGAACAAGCTTTTGTTAGTTTTTAAGTAATATTTTCGCTTATAATCTTTCATATTAACAAGTTCGTTATGTTATTATTTGGTGTTTTATTGTAGGATGATGGTGATAATAGTGTTGAATTTATTTCTTATGGTGCAATGTTCAGTCCATACAAGTCTAATCTTCAACGTCAATTTAGTAAAGAGGTAATTTTAAAATTTATTTAATCTTTTTTAATTTTCTTTATTCAATATTTGTTCTTTTTATAAAATTTATTTAATCATTTTTTAACTTTTTTATTAAATTTTTGTTTTTAGAGGATCGGAACTATGGGAATCAAAAGAAAAGATCTAAGAGACTCTCTGAATGGAAATGGGTCGAGGTTATAAATTTAGATGATTCTGAGGACGATGAGAAAGAAGATGAATTAGATGATACTGCTGATTCGAGCACAAACAAGAAAACCGGATAAAAAAAGAAGAGTTAGATGAAATATATCAAGTGTTTTTATGTTTTTTTTTTCTTTTTCATTTTCAGTTGTTTTTGTTTGATCTAGATTATCCCATGAATAATAAAGTTTATTTTATATTTGAAGTTTATGTTTTGTGTTATTTTATTGCACTTATAATTTACATCTCGATTGAACTAATATACTTTAGTACTTAATCATGTTCGTATTATATAATTTACATGTTCGCACTTGATCATTTCCAAAGAGATAAATTCGATTACCAAGAATGGCCAAAACATGAAAACTACCTCTTGGTTTGGAGTAAATTCAAGATTGTATTTACAAAGCACACTAAACTTATTTAATTTAACAGTCATCTCCACGAGGATTTCGTATATATCCATTAGTGCCTTCTATAAAAAAAACTGTTGGACGACACCAGATATGAAAAAATAATTATATAATATTATAGATTTTTCGAATAATTTGTATTTCTTAAATAAAAAGATAAAGTTAATAAAGATATAAACTTTTACATCCTATTTTTTTTTATAAAAATGGTTTTATAAAAATATGATTTTTTAAATATTTATAAAAATGAAATTTAACATTAGTTAAAGGTGTTTAAAACGTACCTACAAGTCACCTACTATTTTTTACTTTTTACTTTTTCAAAAACGAAAATTTTAAAATTAAAGTTTATTGAATGAGTATGATGTGGATATTTAAAAAAAGTTATGGACTTTAAATAATAAAATTATAAACTTTATAATTTCACCAACAAAATAAACTTACTTTATAACGATAACAACTTATCTTTTATTTTTTATCATTTGTTTAGTATTTTTTATTAACAAACGAATCTTTACATGTTTAAAACAGTTTTTCTATACTTTATTTATTATTAATTTTTATAACAAAACAAAACTTTGATATTTAGTAGATAGAAGATAAACTATGTTCCAAAATTTTAGGAATTATTTAATACTAATTTACGATATTAGTAGATAGATAGTAAACTATATCCCAAAATTTTAGGAATTATTTAATACTAATTTACGATATTTAGTAGATAAATAGTAAACTATGTCCCAAAATTTTAGGAATTATAAGTAAACTAATTAGGTCCTCCAAGTTAATTATATGGGATAAGGCATCGATGGCGAAACGTCAGGCGATAGAGGCAGTTGATCGAACATTGCAAGACATTATAGGTGTTAGGCTCCCATGTGTAACACTTATGACATATATCCACCACAATAATCTATACTATATTATAATACATGAGGGAAGGATTCCCAAAAGTTAAGAACTTCTTCCCCCATTATTTATAAATAAACCCCTAGAATGAGGGTAAAGTGGTCTTTTAAACAATAATTATTTTTTAGTCCCTCAATCTATTACATTTAAATCCTTGACATTTAACATAATTATGGGTAATTAGTTACTCTCCCCCCCCCTCTTTAATTCTTTAATGTATTCCTGCGATATCTTACAACCCGTAATGTTTTAAAAAAAATCCGATGGTACCATGACGATCGGCACATTTTTTTAAACGTTTCGATAGTTGTCTTTTTTAGTTTCGACGTGCGTTCATAAAGTACAAATAGCCGATGCGTAAATGTACAATTGATTAGAGCCAACATTTGTTTTTTACCGTGCATTAATATTTGTTTTTTACCCAAGTTTTTTGTTTTGAACGGCATTAATAAACTAAAATATTACCTAATTTTACTTGTACAGAGTCAGTTTGTTGTGGCATGTTTAATATAGTATAGATAAAACTCACAACAAACTTCCTATTAAACATGCCACAACAAACTAAACAGGATATGTGCATCTTATTTTAAAAACTTAAAACTCACAACAAACTTCCTAAATAAATGGATAACCAATCTAAAACTAAACCCTTATGGACTACTATAAATACTTAGCAAACACTCACAATTCTACATTTCTATTGCTAGACAGATTTAAAATATGGAGCCAGTTCTGAATTCACTTGATGCGAAAAAACAAGCATGCGATATTGAAAAATCTAAGGTCGGTTCTATGATAAGTTTTGTTATATCGCAATAATGAATAATTGTTTTCTTTTATTTACTTTTATGTGAATAATAACTTATTTGATTTTTCAGATTCAACACACCAATTTAAACACCCTAGTTGTCGAACAAGCTTTTGTTAGTTTTTAAGTAAAATTTTCGCTTATAATCTTTCATATTAACATATTCGTTATGTTATTATTTGGTGTTTTATTGTAGGATGATGGTGATAATAGTGTTGAATTTATTTCTTATGGTGCAATGTTCAGTCCATACAAGTCTAATCTTCAACGTCAATTTAGTAAAGAGGTAATTTTAAAATTTATTTAATCTTTTTAAAAAAAAATTATTCAATATTTGTTCTTTTTATAAAATTTATTTAATCATTTTTTAACTTTTTTTATTAAATTTTTGTTTTTAGAGGATCGGAAGTATGAGAATCAAAAGAAAAGATCTAAGAGACTCTCTGAATGGAAATGGATCGAGGTTATAAATTTAGATGATTCTGAGGACGATGAGAAAGAAGATGAATTAGATGATACTGCTGATTCGAGCACAAACAAGAAAAACGGATAAAAAAAAGAAGAGAAATTAGATGAAATATATCAAGTGTTTTTATGTTTTTTTCATTTTCAGTTGTTTTTGTTTGATCTAGACTATCCCATGAATAATAAAGTTTATTTTATATTTGAAGTTTATGTTTTGTGTTATTTTATTGCACTTATAATTTACATCTCGATTGAACTAATATACTTTAGTACTTAATCATGTTCGTATTATATAATTTACATGTTCGTACTTGATCATTTCCAAAGAGATAAATTCGATTACCAATAATGGCCAAAACATGAAAACTACCTCTTGGTTTGGAGTAAATTCAAGATTGTATGTACAAAGCACACTAAACTTATTCAATTTAACAGTCATGTTCCACGAGGATTTCGTATATATCCATTAGTGCCTTCTATAAAAAAAACTCTTGGACGACACCAGATATGAAAAAATAATTATATAATATTATAGATTTTTCGAATAATTTGTATTTCTTAAATAAAAAGATAAAGTTAATAAAGATATAAACTTTTACATCCTATTTTTTTTATAAAAATTGTTTTATAAAAATATGATTTTTTAAATATTTATAAAAATGAAATTTAACATTAGTTAAAGGTGTTTAAAACGTAACTACAAGTCACCTACTATTTTTTACTTTTTACTTTTTCAAAAACGAAAATTTTAAAATTAAAGTTTATTGGATGAGTATGATGTGGATATTTAAAAAAGTTATGGACTTTAAATAATAAAATTATAAACTTTATAATTTCACCAACAAAATAAACTTACTTTATAACGATAACAACTTATCTTTTATTTTTTGTCATTTGTTTAGTATTTTTTATTAACAAACGAATCTTTACATGTTTAAAACAATTTTTCTATACTTTATTTATTATTAATTTTTATAACAAAACAAAACTTTGATATTTAGTAGATAGAAGATAAACTATGTTCCAAAATTTTAGGAATTATTTAATACTAATTTACGATATTAGTAGATAGATAGTAAACTATATCCCAAAATTTTAGGAATTATTTAATACTAATTTACGATATTTAGAAGATAAATAGTAAACTATGTCCCAAAATTTTAGGAATTATAAGTAAACTAATTAGGTCCTCCAAGTTAATTATATGGGATGAGGCATCGATGGCGAAACGTCAGGCGATAGAGGCAGTTGATCGAACATTGCAAGACATTATAGGTGTTAGGCTCCCATGTGTAACACTTATGACATATATCCACCACAATAATGTTATCATATACAAATAAGAAAACTACCAGCAACGAGTGCCGCAATCCAAAGTGTCGCCCTCGCCGCATCGCGCGGGCACCCTACTAGTATTAGATTAATGTACATGATCCTCTACCCATGTTTTTATATCCAAAAATATTAGCAACATTTGATTTTATATGATTATTACAATAGTGTAGGTTGTAGAAATCTATATACCCTATTTTTAACCCATTACAAGTATCAACATCACAATATAACTCAATATATCTAATTCTACTTAATCCAAAGTTATTACTAAATGTGAACCACATAACTCATGCAAAATCAATGATGAAAGAATTAACAAAATTCTTGTGGAGTTCCTTTGTTCCTGATCATGAAAGAGTACATTTAGACTCCATGGAGTCCGTTTCATCATCGGATACTTTTCTCTTATTCTCTAGATGTCTCCACTCCATCGACCATCATGATATTGATCAGTCATATTATCCAGATGGAACAGAGACACATAAAGAACAAGAGAGGAAGAATCTGATATATCGTCCATGTGGACTCACTAGATTGTTAACTGATGGTAAATACTTGAATTGAAACGAAATATTTCTTAATCGAAGATCAGGACTTTCTGTTATATGATACCATTATAGTTGAAATGTTTAAGGATTTAATCGAAGGTCAGGACTTTCTGTTATATGATACCATATTAATAGGTATCTTGGACTTTCTGTTATATGATACCATATTAATAGGTATCTTTTTTAATATTTTTTGCTAATTTATAAAATAAATTTATTGGACGATACTAATGCTCATGCTTTAAAACAATGTTTTTTTTTTCTAATTATCTCATAATGGTAACCATGCATTAAATTTGATCTTATTTCTAATTTGAATTGAGTTATCCTTTGTATAACAACAACAACAACGATAACGACAACGACAAGAACAATAACAACAATGATGACAACCACCACTACTAGAGAATAGGTATTTGCTACTGATTAGTCAGTTTTACTTAGCTAGGGTTTTCTTAGGGTTTCATCTTTGTGCATGGCGGCAAAGGAACGTTTCAAGATCAATACAAGGTATGATGTACCATTCAAGAACGATAGAAGATCAAAGAAGCATGGGGAATCAAGTTCTAACGTCAAGATCACCAAGGTTTTTGTGTCGAATCTCCCAGAGGGCTGTTCTGCGGCAGATTTGGTCCATGTGATGAAAGGTTTTGGGGTGATTCAAGGTACGTACATTGCTCGGAAATATGATAAGCTAGGGAAGAGGTTTGGTTTTGTTTCGTTTATTAATATTGAAGATCCGTTGAGACTCGAAGAAGACCTAAAGGATGTCTGGATTGGTAGTTATAAGTTATACGCTGTCCTGGCTAGATTCGTGAATGGTATGAAGGTTCAAGGCAAGGAGACTAAAGTTTGGAAACCGGTGAGTGATATAGGGGCCGATTTGCCTGTTGATGTGAACGGTGAGTCGGATAAGGTTAAGGATAGTAGTGGTCCATCAAGGGTGGGTACTAGGTCATTCAGGGATACTTTGCTGAATATGGATACTGGGAAGGAGGTGCTGGACATTACTATTAAGGACGAGGTTATGGTTCGGAATCCTTGGAACGGACTTGGTATGTTGGGGAAAGTTAAAGATTTTTCTTCCTTAACTAGATTAAGATCTTGGTTGAGTGAATCAGTTAATTGCAAGGTTACTATCAAGTATTTGGGTGGCTTCTCGGTGATTCTTGTATTTGGATCTATCGAAGAGAAGAATTGGTTCTTTGATAAAAAATGGGTGTAGGACAAGGTGTTTGTTTCCCTGGATGCATGGGAAGGACAAATATGGGAGTATGAACGTGTTGCATGGCTTAAGGTATTGGGTATCCCTTTGTGTTTAAATGTTGATATTGTTCTTTCCGATATCGCGTCCAACTTTGGTGAGATTATTCAAAAGCCGATTGATTCTGATGGAGATGAGGATTTGTCTCAAGTTTTGGTTGGGGTGTTAACGAAGTCTAGTCATAGAATTAATCAGTTGGTTAACTTGCATTGGAAGTCATCGGTGTTTCCGATTCTGGTTGAAGAAGATTGTGAAGAATGGTCACCTGATTGTTTGTATGACGGTGAGGAGGGAGGCAATGAAGAGGAGGAGGAGATTGGGGAGGAGAATATGGTGGTTGATGAGGAGTTTAATATGGGTATGGCGCCGGAAGTTAATACCGAAGGCTTGGAGAAGGAGGTAGTGGTGGTCAACTCTTCACAAGTTGTTCCTGAGGCCGTTTCTTTGGGTAATGCTGGTAGTAACAAGGATCCCGAGGAGGTTAATTCGGTAAGGGTTACGTTAGAAAAAGAAGATCTTAAAAAGAAAGGGAAGGTTTACAAGAAAAAGGCGAGGAAGAAGCTTTCGTGTTCTCCTGTGGGACATGAAAGGCCGAAAAAGAGACAAAGGGAAGGGGAAGATTTATTCGACTTAGACATGTTTTTAAACAGTGTGAGCTCTGGTCCTGCTTACGAGAATGTGGAGTGTCATTCAAGTTCCAGTAGGCCGAATGATTCAACTTACTTGGCGGAAATGGATAACATGGTTGGTGGCAGTTTGAATGAGGTGAATGTTGAATCCGTAGAGGGTAGGGTTGGTTCGAACGCTCCTGTTGAGGTAGTGGATTTGGATAAGAATGTTGGTGATCCTTCGAAAGAGGTGCTGGAAACGATGGCTCTTGGAAAGAAGTTGGGGGTCGAAAATATTGACCTCTTTGAACAATCGGTTGGTAATATGGTAAGGGAGGAAGGCTTTCAAACGGTTGATCAATGAATGTGCTGTCTCTTAACATTCGGGGTATGGGGTCCGAGTCCAAAGTCGATTGGGTTCGGGGGTTACGTAGAGAGAACGAAGTGGGTATGATAATGTTACAAGAGTCTCAACTTGTCTCCATTGATGGGATTGATGTAGGTAAATTCTGGGGTAATGGTGAGTTCCATTTTGATTGGGTTCCTTCTTCGGGTCGATCAGGTGGTCTAGTCACTTTGTGGAATCCGAAAGTCTTTTCGAGTGTTGCTGTTATGAAGCACGAGAATTTTATGATAGTTTCAGGAGAGTTGAAGGATGATGGTTTGATTTTGTCTTGTGTTAACGCTTATATTCCGCAAAAGTTGGTTAACAAGAGACGTATCTGGAACGATTTAAGATCAACGTTGGATACGGACACGGGTCTTTGGTTAATAGGAGGAGACTTCAATTGTGTTCGCAACCGTGATGAAAGAAGAAATTCTAAATTCAAGGTTGCAGCGGCGTCGGAGTTTAACGAGTTTATTGATGATTTGGCTCTCCGTGAATTTATTTTGCGTAACCGTAAGTTTACTTTTTGCGCAGGTAATAAGTTAAGCCGTATAGACCGTATCTTTGTTTCGTCTAATGTTAGTGATCGGTGGCCTAATGCAGAGTATCGTGCTCTAGCTAGACTTCATTCCGACCACAGCCCGTTAATATTGAAATTGGTTTCTAGAAAAACTTTGGCGCAAAACCGTTTAGGTTTTTCAACTCTTGGTTGAGTAGGGAAGGGTTTGAAGATGTTGTGGGGAAGGCGCTAGATTTCGAGCAGAATGCGGATTTGAAGCCGGATGTGAAATTTATGGAAAAGCTTAAAAGAGTTAAAGGTGCTATTATAGATTGGGTTAAAGAAGTTAGTAAAAAAGAAACAAAGGAGATGGTGGGTCTTAAAGAAGAGTTAGAGGTTTTGGAGGTGACCATGGAAAGTAGGGATTTGTCCGAAGAAGAGCAGTGGGTATTTGAAGAGGGCCACAAGCAAGTGAAAGTTATGGAGTTTTTGAAGAGTAAGGATTTGAAACAAAAGTCCCGAGTTAAGTGGGCTAAGGAGGGTGACGAGAATTCGGCGTTCTTTCATGGTTTCATTAACAGTCGCAAGGTGAGCAATGGGATTCCGGGGTTGATGATAAACGGGGTTTGGGAAACACGTCCTAATCTGGTTAAAAAAGAGGTGATGGTATTCTTTGGAAATAAGTTTAAAGAGGAGTTGGTGGTTCGTCCGTTTTTAAGATGTTTCGATTTGAAACAAGTCTCCTCTACGGATGTGAGTGGGTTAGTGGGGAGGTTTTCTGAGCTTGAAATAAAGGAGGCCGTCTTCAGTTGTGGCAGTGACAAAGCTCCCGGGCCGGATGGTTTTAACTTTCGATTTGTTAAAAAATTTTGGCCTTTGTTGGTGGATGATTTTATTAGTATTTTTAACGACTTCTACGACACGGGTGTTATTAGTAGGGGTGTTGGATCGTCGTTCATAACCTTAATTCCTAAGGTTAGTGATCCGGTATCCTTGGGAGAATATAGGCCGATAAACTTGATTGGGATTGTGAGCAAAGTTATTTCAAAAGGGCTTGCCAACAAAATGAAGAAAGTGATGAATTCGATTATTCATGAGACCCAATCTGCGTTTGTTGCGGGTAGATACATCCTTGATGGTCCGTTGATCGTTAGTGAGGTATTGGCTTGGGCAAGACATAGTGGTAAACGATTGTTCATGTTTAAGATCGATTTTGAAAAGGCGTACGATAGCGTGAATTGGGGATTCTTGTTAATGGTTATGAGACAAATGAATTTCCCGGATACTTGGTGCGATTGGATATCAGGGGTGCTTTCTTCAGCTAGATCCTCTGTTCTAGTCAATGGCGCTCCTACTTTTGAGTTTTCCTGTGGCAAAGGTATGAGGCAAGGCGATCCTATCTCTCCTTTTCTTTTTATTATTGCTATGGAAGCGCTCTCGGGTCTGGTTAAAAAATCGTGTGTTGATGGGGACTTTAAGGGGGTTCAACTTCCTAATGATGGTCCTTGTATTTCCCATTTATTGTATGCGGATGATGCCATGATAATGGGGGAGTGGTCGGACTCTAATTTTAAGACGTTGAAAAGAATTTTGAGGATATTCTTCCTTTGTTCGGGCCTCAAAATTAATATTAAAAAGTCCACTCTTTTTGGTATTGGGTTAAATGGTGCGGAGATTGCGGTTCGAACAGAAGCTATGGGTTGTAGCCCGGGTGTTGTTCCTTTCAAGTATCTTGGGATTCAAGTTGGAGCTAATATGGGGAGAATTAACAATTGGGACCCGATCGTGGAGGTGTTTCAAAAAAGACTTCTAAGTGGAAGTCTAGGATGCTTTCTATGGGGGGCAGGGTGGTCTTAATTAAATCGGTTTTGGAGAGTCTCCCGACATATTATTTTTCCTTATTCAAGGCCCCAGTAGCGGTAGTGACTAAACTCGAGATGTTGGTGAGAAAGTTTCTATGGGGTGGAAATGGGGATCTTCATAAGGTTCATTGGGTTGGGTGGGAGGTGGTTACACGTCCTAAAAAGTTGGGTGGTCTCGGCTTAACAAAGTTGGATGTTAGTAACAGCGCCCTTTTATTGAAATGGATATGGCGGTATAGAACGGAGGGGATGGCGTTGTGGAGGCAAGTGATAGATGCAATTCATGGGTCGAGACGAAGATGGAGTTCGGTCCCCTACAACAGATTAGTGCGCGGGGTTTGGGGAAAGATTGTGTCTAGTGGAGATCGTCTCATCATTAACAGTTCGTCGTTTAATAGTTTGCTCCAAGGGCGGCTAGGAAATGGAAAGGAGATAAAGTTCTGGATTGATCCGTGGTTGAATGGGGTTCCCCTAAAGACTTTATATCCGGCTTTATTTCGTCTTGATAAAAACAAGTGGTGCGTAGTAGCGGATAGAGTTAATTTTAATGGAAGATCGGGCATTATGGCATGGGATTGGAAGCGGTATCCAGCTACGGGTCAAGAAATTGCAGAGCTGATAGATTGTACTCGTATGGCTGCTGACACGGTATTGAACGACAACTCGGATAAGTGGACTTGGAATGCAAATTCGCTGCAGAATCTTTCGGGTCAGGACACCAAATTATGGGTTAATGATGCGCACAGTATGGAGCCTTCTAATGCAGCGCAATGGGTGAAATGGATTCCAGCCAAATGCAATTTGTTCTACTGGAGAGCTGGGTTGAATCGGTTACCGACCATTGAGGCTCTTCGGCGCAGGAACATTAATGTGGAGGCTGCTGGGTGTGTTTTATGTGATGGGCCGGTTGAGTCGATAGATCATATTGTCGCTGAATGTTTGTTTACTAATGGAGTGTGGAGTGGTATTGCTAGATGGTGTAATATTCCTCCGATTTTTCTGTTTTCGGTTCTAGACATTCATGCCATTGCGGACTCTTCCGGTTTTTCTCAGTCGAAGAAGGATATCCTTCGAGGCATCCTGGTGATTACGTTATGGCGGATTTGGAAGGCAAGGAACGACATAGTCTTCAAGAAGAGGAAGGTGTCAATTACTCAACTTATCGCGGATGTGAAGGCGCTTAGTTTTCTTTGGTTCAATAGTCGTTGTAAGGGTTATGACGTTAAATGGGAGGGCTGGCGCTCTTTTCTTTTTGATGTTATGTAAGTGATTGTTTGTGTGGCTATCTCTGCCTTGGAGATTGGCCGGTGTTTTTTTTTTATTGAAAGTTGCCTTCCAAAAAAAAAGGTATTTGCTACTGCATTTTCGGTCACAAAACTGTATCAAGTGCTCTTTTGCCACCATGTTGCTATCAAAAACTCGGTGGCAACAACACCCCTAGCAAATGCCTTATAGCCACCTATTTGCTATCGTTTTATTTTTTCCTACCGATTTTGCTACCGTTTATTTGTCACCGTTTTGCTACCGCTTTTTGCCACCATTTTGTTACCCCATTTTATTTTGTCACCGTTTTGCTACCGCTTTTTTTGCCATCTTTTTGCTGTCGCTTTTTCACCTTTTGCCACCGTTTTGCTACCGTATTTTTTCATTTTTGCTACCACTTTTTATCACCTTTTACCATCATTTTGCTACTACTGGTATTCCATTTCCATTCCAGAAATTGGCTATTCCATTTCCATTCATAAAAATATATAACAATTTATAACCTTGTTTGCCACATTAAAATATAACAATTTATACATCCAATATTCCTCATAATTAACATCCAAACATCAAATAAGTTTAATTAGCTTCGTAGCAAACTTAAAAAAACAATAAAAATATGTAAACATAGAGCAATAGATATCGTGAATGCCAAGTTCTCTCTCTAGGATAAATGATATATTATCATATGGTCATACAGAAAAGAATCAGAAAAAACAAACAATGAAGTAAGCCAACAGTCACAATGTGAAGAAAACAAAAATAAAATAAAAAGAGTGAAAGATATACTTGCCTGAGATAATTTTTGCCTAACGATGGGACTACCAAACTCGTAACTTTAAATCTTCATTAAAAGTCGGTTTTCGGAACGAGCCTAACTTGAAATATCAAGAAAGCCACTTAAATAATGCGAACTTGCCAAAGGGGGAAAATAAACACGTTGCGACATACATGTCAAATGTGAAAAAAAAAAAACCCCAATTAAAAACATTGAACCACACACGCACACTACTACAAAACAGAGCATTAGACGGGGTGATATGGGTTTTAAGACGGTGTTTTCAACACCGTCTTAAACTACACTGGTTTAAAATCAAGTCTTATTAGACGGTGTTCGATTTAAACACCGGCTTAAACTTGATGAACACCGTCTTTTAATATCAAAACATTTTCACATATTTATTAAAACAAATATTTTTAACACCGTCTTTTAAGTATTTGCTGAAAAAAAAAATATAGTAAAAATATTTTTCGAAATACACATCAAGCTTATATACACCAAACCTGTACAAATAAAGCTTATATACACCAATCGAACATTTTCAAATCAACCCAATACACATTCAATTCAGAAATAAACGCGTCAAATTGCAATTCTTTGTTGAATGCATAACAAACTACATAAAACTAGTTTAAAGCCAAACAGAGGTGGTTTCACTTCCTGTAGACAGATTTTGACCAACAAAATTGGTGTTGCCCTTCTTCACAGCCTATAAAAACAAGGGTGATTAGCAACAACCTAGTCATAACATGTAAAAGCTAAGTTATATCATAATCATGGGGTGTAGACTCTATAGATAATATAGATAAAACTCATTAACCAAGACTATTAGCTTACCTTGGAGGCATCTTTTCCCAAGTAATCTGAGCCTCTATCTCTTAGTTCAAGAGCTTCAAAAACACCTACAAGATAATAATTGTATGCACATCTTATAATAGTGTCCAATATTCTAGTAAGATAGTATCCCTTGTTACAAATTACAAATTAAAATAATGAATGCCTATGATGAATATACAATATCAAAAGGTTATACCAAAGAATGTTACAGCGACATCGAACGAAGATCTTACCTATTGGTGCTTCGCAAGGAACCGCTACTTAGGCTCATTAACCATCAACATAAAAAAAGAATTTGAGACGATAAAGAAAATAACCCGGAATTCTAGAAACTGGCCTTTGACGATCTTAAAAAACAGACCAGATTTACCAACTTCCATGTCTCCAAGCAAAACCTACAAGTCAATGCAACTTGAAGCCTCAAATGAAATTGAGACAAACTAATAAATTAAGAAATAGAATGAATGAACGGTGATGATCGAGTTGAGTTACCAGTTTTGCATTCAGATTAATGTGTCCGATCATCCTAAATAACCTTCATTCTAGTTCCTGTAACAAAAAAGGCACACAATTGAAGAAAGAAACATACATACACATACTGTAGATTATGCGAATTGCTGAGATGAAATGGGGGTGTCTGAGAAATAACCGCATGGCTGTCACCATCTGTTCCGTTGATGTCTCCTGACACGGCAACCGAACCGAAACCCTAGTCGCCTGAAACTGTGGTTGATCGCCGCTATGGTTACCAGAAACCCTCGTACCCCGTTCAACCAAACTGAAACCCTAGCCACCTGAAACTGTGGTTGTTTGCCGCTGTGCAGTTGGTTGATTGCCGCTGCGGTGACCGGAAAGCGTGGTACCCTGTCGTTGCCACATGTGGAGGTTCACTCTCCATTTCTTTGGTCGATGGTTTCTCCAGTAACTATGTTAGGGTTTCTCCTATGCGTATTTTTTAGGTTCTTTCTTTATGTTAATTGTTTTCTAAATTTCTTAAGTTCCTTTTTTTCTACGTTTATTGTTTTCTTGAATATTTTAATCAAAGTAAATGATGTTTATAAGACGGTGTTCAAGACAACACCGTCTAAAGGTTACATAAATTAGTATAAGACGGTGTTTAAGCATTAGACGGGGTTCTTTTGAATTATTTTTAATATTTTAATCAAAGCAGCGATTTTAAGACGGTGTTATTGCTTTAACCCCGTCTAAAATAAATCTTCAACACCGTCTAATACTCCATTTTGTAGTAGTGGCACGTTGCGATGTATTAACTCACAAAATTTAGAACGAAAAACTTGCGAAAGATAAAAAGTACGGGGGGACCAAAGTTGTAATTAAAAAAGTTTTGGGTTAAATTACAAATGATGAAAAGTTTTAGATTAAATTAAAAGTGGTAAAATACAAAAAGATGAAAACCTTAGGGTTAAAAGAGAAAAAGCATAATTTTTTTAAAAAACCCTCATATTTGGTGTACAACACAATGCAACAATGTATTATGGAAATAATATCTTCACTTTTCCTCTAGCCAATAACAACCCAACTAAATCCATCTATTATTCAATTCTATAGTTTTTTTTTTTTTTCTAAATAGATAGATAATAATTAAAATCGTGAATTACTATCTATTATTCAATTCTATAGTTTTTTTTTTCTATATAGATAGATAATAATTAAAATCGTGAATTACTTCTACTTAATATTATATAAGAAAACCTACATTAAAATCGGGCATCATAAGTTTTTTTTTCTATAACAACTTATGATGCAGAGCATCTGACACTAAGTCGGATGTTGATAGAGCAAAGACACATAAAGAAAAACAGAAGAAGAAGAAGAAACCGACACCATGGATGGAACGTAGGTTGTGTTGTAGTCTTGTAGAAATCTGTATAAATTTTGCACTATATCTTCCCATAATCCTAGATGCAACAAGTTTACTTGAATGATTTCTATCTTAAACATATGTATATGTTATTTAGCATCATATATCCTATTATATTAACCCATTACAAAGTATCAACATCACAATATAACTGGATATATATTTCTAACTGTACTAAATCCAAAGTTATTAGTAGATGTGAACTAGATTACTCATGCAAAATCAATGATCAAAGTAAACAATTAACAAGCATAAATAACACAAAAGATGAAATAATTCAAGAATTAACGAGTTCCTTTCATCTTCAAGAAATTAAGATCGAGTACGTATAGAATAAACACAAACTAAACGCCATGTAGTTCCTTTCTCCGGATCTTATTCTTTAAGAGTCTCCATTCCATCCTATATGAAACTTAGTCATACCGGTTCGAGTGCGACTTAGCCTTATTAGATGAAACAAAGACCCATAAAGAACAAGAGAGGAAGAATCTGATATGCATTGGTCGTCGCTTCTGGTCCATCAAACATCGAAGACTTTTTTTTGTTATCTGATATTTATTTATAGTTGAACTCTGTTGAGGTGTTTAAGATTTAAACAACTTCCCAAACTTTGAGTTTGACAAGGCTAACTGTATTTCAGCTTTTAAATAAGATAAAAGCTATAATAAAATGTATTTTTTAATCATATTCCTCATTTATATAAGATAAAAGCTATAATAAAATGTATTTTTTTTTATCATAGAGTAATGTTCATACTTTGAAAATAATTTGTTATTTTTTTTTAATATTTCATAGTGATAACGAGGTGTTAAATCTTAATGGATTGATCTTATTATTTCCAATTTTAATTGAGCCTATTATTAAGGGATTTCCGTCGATCCCATCGCTTCAGACGAACACAACTTAACCATTAAATCTTAATGGATTGATCTTTAATAACCGATATCAGTTGATCTGGTGGATAGGATAGGGAGTTGGATTCTAACTATTATTTTACTTTTTTTGGCAAAATAATAAAGAAATAATCACTGTGGGATCGAAGGGCACCATCTTTAAAGGCCGGTTCTCATTTTAGTTTTACATTTTTGGCAAAATAAAAATAATACTTTTTTGGCAAAATAAAAATAATAATCACTGTGGGGATCGAAGGGCACCATGTAACCAACTAAACTTCGAGTGCCGATGCTATAAGTTATAACGCTACAATAATGTACCAAAACGATACCGATAGGGGCGTACCCGCCCTAAGCCAAAGGTGGGCGGGCGCACCCCATGAAAAAATATTTTTGAATGTTATTTTTCGTCGGAAATCCCGACTGCACCCCTTGGAATTTTTCACTCGCACCCCTTAGAAAATTTTCAATTGTCCCACTTAGAAAAAAAAATAATTATTAACCACTTATTCACTTAATTATTTAATCCAATCAAAACCCAATCTGCAGTCAATTTTTATTAACACAAGCCCAAACCCAACCTAAAGAAATTTGAACTAAATAAAATAACCCAAACCCATCCACCCATTACATTTCCAAATCCCGCCCCTAAAAAAACTCTCAGCGACTTGACGCCACTACTCACGACTTGGTGGCTTTTTTTACCGGAAAAACCAAAATTCCGGTTGGACCGACCCATATTACGTCAGAATTCCAATATAGAACTGGTATGGTTTATTTATTTATTTATTTTTTATGTGATGATTAGGAGAATTATAGATGTGTAAGGGTTTAATCTTTTTATATTTTTTTTGATTTTTTTATTGTTCTAGACTTGTAGTTAAATGATTTTGTTGTTTTATTTATAGCTATGTTTGTTTAAATGATTAGTTACAAGTAATCAACATTTAATATTAGGGCTTGAATGTTTAAAAATATAATTGAAAGTTGTGGGCTATGGTTGAACATGATTGTTTATTTTGTTTAAGTGTTTAGTGTTGTTTTATGAACTTATGGAGCAAATTATATGTGTCAGGAACAATGAGTAAGAATGTAATGAACTTATGGCGTGTTTAGTATCTTTAGATGATATTTTGGATATATTTAAAAAAAAACATGTAGGGCACAATTTTAAACATGTTTGTAATTTGTAATGATGTTTGACGTGTTTTTGATGATTTATAAATTTTAGTTTGATGTTCTTTTGTTTTACATGATCCGACCCGACCCGCTATGAGTCGATATTTTTATTGAGCTAGGGGCCTAAAATCTTTGAAAATATTCCTCACCCCCAGGAAATAATTCCTGAGTCCGCCACTGGATACCGATTGAACTTCATACGCGAATTGATATTGATCAAATTCTCGTCACAACCCGCAGAAACACGTGGGTTTAACGGGGCCACTAGTTATTAAATGAGAGTAATTGAAAATATTGTTTACTAAAAAATAGAAAACTCGCCCCCGGTGACTTTTTGTAAAGCACGGATAATCACCAAAACCAAAGAACAATAGGTTGGTTACTATTTAAATGTCAACTAGTTGGTGATTACCCGTGCTTTACGTCTTCGGAATGTGGATAAAACCAATCCAATAAGGTACATACGGAACTTAGATATACATTACCTTGTTAAAGTTAGTGTTAGGAAAAATAAAAGTGGAAAAAGACTGTAAAATATATTGTATTGACCCGACTCAACATGTGGATAAAAAATACATAGATTAAAATCTTAAAGTGTAAGTTTAAATAAAGTTTTGGGATTATATTGTAATTATCCAAAATTTAAGAAGAAAAATAGTGACAAATTCTAAAGTATAAAACTTTTGTTTATACTTTTGTGGTTCATTTGTCTTCAAAATTTAAGGATAAAAGTTTTATAGCCAAACCATAAAGTATAAAACCTATGTGGTGAAATTGTAAAAAATGAAAAGGTTACCATTCAATTCGGAACCAGGTAAAAATAAGGGATTACGCTGTTTAAATCAGTGTTAAGGAAAACAAAAGCGAAAAAAAATGACGTAAAAACATATTTATATTTGACCCAGCTCAAAACGTATGGATAAAAAGACACTACGCGGTCAGTTCGAAACATAGATAAAAATAAATTAGTTGCAACGGTACATTCAAAATTTACAAGAACATTACATTGTTAATCAGTGTTAAGTAATGGGAACGCGTAAGAAGAAGGCGTAAAAACATATTATATTTGACACAGTTGAAAATACGTAATAAAAAGGCACTTAGTGACGAGTTTGGAATGTAGGTAAAACTAAGTTGGACACAACAATACATGCAGAATTTAGAAGAACATTACGTTGCCAATCAATGTTAAGGAAAACATAAGCGAAAAAAGGCGTAAAAACATATTATATTTCACCCAGCTCAAAACGTGTGGACAAAAAAGACACTTTATGTATGGCGGGTTTAGAATGTAGATAAATATACAAAAAACGTAAACTTGTGGATGAAAAAGGTACCGATTAAAATCTTTAAGTTCCGCGTTACGGCAGACCACGACCTGCAACGGTCCCGTTCTAAGAAAATATTGTAGTGTTAATTTGTTAAAACAGGAATAATTGACTCTAATAAAATATTATAGTGTAAATTGGTTAAGAAAATATTGTAGTATTAATTGGTTAAAACATTAATAATTGTCTCTATTAAAAATATTTTAGTGTAAATGGGGTAAAAGTGAAAAATAGACTCAATTGAAGTTCATATTGTATATTAGTACAATCACAAGTTTCATATACAATAGCATTACTCTTCCACTTTCCGCATTTTATCCTACTCCTTAACTTTTAAAAATTTTATAATCTACTTTTCAAGTTGATTTACGTTTTAACGTAATATTTTTTTTGTTGAAATCAGTCGGGTCAAATATTTATGTTTTAACGTAAGTGTTTTTTTGTGAGAAATCAGTCGGGTCAAATATAATACGGTTTCTTGTCGTACAATTCTTTAACTTAATTAAACATTATAAATTCAAATGTGTAATGTCAAATATAATACATTTTCATTAGACAGTATAAATCCAAATTACTTTACTGTCACGACCCCCGACCCGGTTTCACCCGTTTCAGGAGTCGCGAGACAGAAACCCGTGGTATTAGTATTTAATTAAGCAGCGGAAATTTTAACAGGATCTTTAAAACTGAAAACATCCATTTATTTTATTTCAAAATTTGGGACAGACCTCGTAATTTACAATAAAGGAATTTCACTGGGAAATCCCCTGTTTACAAAAACATGTTTATTTATTTACTGAGCCACTTTCTTCAAGCTGGTAGTGCTACACTACTCTTTTCCCTGGTTCACTGTAAATCACCTGAAACATGTTTAAAAATATTTTATCAGCGGGGAAATACGGGCGAGTCATTCAATTTGCACAAAACGACACATTGTTATAATTCACAGTATTGGGGGTGATTACAATGTTTATGTCAACCAATTACCCTACGGAATTTGTCACTCGACCCGATTCTGTGACTATGGTCATATCACCCATTGGCTAACCCGTTGTCCAATGGTGACGATATCAAGTAATGTATAGAAAACCCCACATACCGGCTGTAATTGAAGACTACAAAGACTTAATCCCTGTAATTATAACTTTGAAAATAAATAGGGTTTTGGAAACAATTTGGTAAAAAGAGAATGACTAACATTGCGAGTTTAACAGGACAGAGTTTTGCCTACTGATTTAGCCTCGTAACCTAGTTAAATAACAATGCACACGAAACTAGTTTAGTAACTTAATACAACATTTACGATAAGCTCACGAAATCAAAACCCTCACGACGAATGACAAAGTATAGCCCGAATTCGGGCAGCACTTAAACATCCATCGGATCGGTTTCAATCGATCGGACATTGTATCGTAGCAGTGATCGAGTTATTACCCCGTAATCGTAGCAGTGTTTCCCTACTTTGATCTATGAAAATAAGCAGAATGTTTCGTTTTTTAAGAAGTTTTACGAACACAGATGTTGGATCTGAGTTTCTTTTTGATTGTATTTTTGTTTGAAATTAAGATGAGAATGAAAGAGTTGTGCAGCGGAATTAAGATGAAAACAAACTTTGCATACAATCAAATGAGAGTAATACTTTTAATCAAACATCTTTACACAATGAATCGAAAGATTGAATTTGTTTCAACAACGATTACAATGATTGATGAATGAATGCAAACTCCCCCTCAGCCAGAGCTCAGTAGTTTGTTCGTGCAAAGAAGACAATGTGGTGAAAGAGCTAGTAGAACAGTACAAAGTACTAAACTATTTATAGGCACTTGCAAACCACTGAGCATCTTAGCTGACGTCACCATGAAAGTGACATCTAACCTCCTAACAAACTCTAACTACTGATCTATACAACCTCTGATCTACTAACTACTGCTATTACATTTCTTTACATAAAAGACACTTAAACAGCTGCTGCATCCTTCCACTGCTGTGAACCCAGCAGTGCCTGTCCGGATCAGCAGTACTTGACTCAAGGCAGTAGATTGAGTCAGCAGAGCTTTGGTCTTCCATCAGTCTTTGTCATTTGTCAGTAGATGCAAAGCAGCAGTTGTAGGACAGCACTTAGCAAGATCAGCAGATAGGAGATCAGCAGATATAAAACCACTTTCAAGGGGAGAGATTTGCATGAACTAACTGTAATCGTCTGCTTATTCTGGATCCACTGCTCTGATCCTGTTTTGGCTATAATTATCTGTTCCTCTGATAGGGTTCAATCCCAACAATCTCCCCCTGGAACAGATAATGCCAAAACTCTTCATTATTTGTGGAATTCTTTATTGCCTCATCAACAGCTCCCTTATCTGACCTTTAAATTGTAGTTCAAAGTCTAGGGCATCTGTATCTTCATCATCCCTGCTAAGTGGAAGATCAAGGAGATCCTGCAAATCTTCAAGACTCAGGCCAAGAGCTTGTTCCCTTGATATTTTCTCCACTACTCCACCAGACCTGAGCAAAGTCAATACGCAGGTCTGTTTGTCAGTTTCCCACTTTTGTATTTTTGAGCCTGGTGGGTTTCTTGGGGAGATGTTTATTTGCAGAAGTATTTGGAGAGGCTGGCCTATTCATGACTGGCTGAGCAGTACTTGCAGTTTGATCCAAACCAAGAGTTTCCATTATCATTTTCTTTATACCCTCTTTTCCAAGGTCTTCACCTTCCATTAACTCTTTGATGGTTTCAGCAATCAGCTGTTTTTGTGGCCTTCTTTTGTAGATGGCAGCACCAACTGGAGCTGTGGATCTCCTGATTTGCAGCTTTGATGGTCTTTTTGAAACCGCTGCTTCAGGATAGTCAGGCTTTTGAGGAACTGTGGGATCTTTCTTTCTTAATTGTTCCAACTTTTTGTAAGTGGCCCTGACCACATCTTCTTTCCATCTAGCAACTTGTCTTTTGTTTCCATAATCAGCTGCTACCAGTTCCTCTTTCATTCTCCTCAGCTCTTCCTGTTTGTCAGGTACATTCTTTCTGAACTTTGCCCAGTTAGGAGGAGTATGAGTGACTTTCCTGTTTATCATGTCTTGAATTCTTGCTGCTTCATTTTCAAGTTCAGGAATAGTCCACTCTTTGTACATGTATCTCTCTCCTTTGTACTTCTTGTGAGCCATAATGCTTTCAATGTAGTCTTTCTTTAGAGTTTCAGCAGCTCTTTCAGAAATTTGTTGACTAACATTTTTTGCAAATTGCTCTAGGGATCTGACTTGTGTGAGCAAATATTGACTTCTCTGTGCAATTTCTTTATCAGATTTCCCTTGTGTGTTTTTCTTTGAGATATCCTCTGCTTGCTTGGCCTTGATTTCCAAATATTCATCAACATTTTTAGGCCAGGGATATCCTTTTATTGATGGCAAGCTCCTTTTGGCAGGGTCATCCTCAAAGTAAAAAGATTTTATTTCTTCTCTAACAGCTGCTAATTCAAGAGGAGATTGAACACCTGCAGGAGGTAAGGGCTTGTACATTTTAACTGAAGAGAGAGGAACAGGTTTTGGAATTGTGACAAGTGCTAAAGATTTTGAAGATGTTTGTGGTGGTGAATTGTCATCATCTTTGAGAATTAGTCTTCTCCTTTTTGTAGGAGGGACTGATGATGTTTTGGATGGAACAGTGGTGGTAGATGTAGTGGCAGTGGATTGTGATTGACTAACAGCTGTTGAAACAACTGGTGTTTCAACCACTGTTGTCATTACAACAGATGTTATAACATCTGCTGTCTTCTGCTGTATGTCAGCAGGTGTTGTTTTTGGTGGTGATGATGGTAAAGCAGTGGATGTTGTGTGTGTTGATGGAACAACTGTTTGGCAAGCAGTAGTTTTTGTAACTCCTGTTGCATCAGCTGTTTTGTATGGTGGTTTTTGAGCAGACTTTGAACGTCTGGTTGGAATGGATTTGGGTTGCCTCACTTTTCTAGTAGGCTTCTTCTTTTCCTCAACAGGATTTTCATGATCCTTTGACCCAGAAGTACCCTGATCTGGATGATCCATTCTGTCCACCCTGGCTTTCCTTTTGGCCTCTCTATCCCTTTTTACACTTGCAACTGCTTCTGCTAGTGCATTTGTTGTCACATCAATTTTCTTGCTGCCATCTGGCAAAGGCATCTTTTTGGTCATGTTTGAATTTTCTGGTTCAAGATAGAGACCATCCTCTATACCCTTCCTTTTCCACTCCTTAATTTTCTCCCCCTTTTTGGCATTATCTTCGGGGATTTGATAAATGTAGCGGACTTTTGGAGGAGCATTGCCAGTGGTGTGCAAGATCTGAGTTTTGAGAGCCTTTAAATCAGCCTGAGTGTTCTTGAACCTTGACTCCATTGCATTTCTCAGCTGTTGTACATGTTTTTCATGTTGCTGATCTGCTAATTGTGCTTGTTGTTGGAGAAAAGATTGAAACAGATTCCAGAGCTCATTTGTAGCAGGTGCCCTTTGTGGAGCAGGTGCTTGAGGTGGAACAGCAGTTGATTGTACCTTCTGAACTTGTAACACCTGTTGTAGCATATCTTTGAGTTCTGCAACAGAGTTATCAAGCTTTGCAATACGATCCGTCAATTTCTGGTACTTTAAACCATCACCCAAGTTAATGGGATCATCTGATTTCCCACTAGCAGTGGTTTTATCAGTGGTTGATGAAGGGAGTATACTCCAAACATTAACCACTGATGCCCCTTTTTCTTGGTACTGGGGTCTTCTTCCTTCAACACTTGACAACCTTTTGATGTTGCCAGTAGGATAAATGAATCCACTGGTGGTTGGCAGAGGTGCGATAAAAGGAATTGCCTCCAAGGAAGTCTTATTAATGTAACCACTATCCAACTGTAAACCTGTAGGTTCAACAGTTGTAGTGGCTGCTTCACTTGGATTACCACCAAGAGTTACTTGTAACTCATGGGGTGTAACCTCCTCAGGTTGTGTTGGTGGGTTAGCAAAGAGTGATACATCAGACCCAGTCAGTTGTTGAGGTATATTCTCATTAGTAGGTGATTGAGAAGGACTGGTTAATGCCTGGTTCAAATCAATTGCATCCAACAGTGGTTTTATTGGTGAGGGAATTTTGGATGTGATGAGTGGTGTAGAAATAGGATGTGTCCCGGGCATTGGACTGTGGATGATAGAAACGAGTGTTTCCAGAGCATCATGATGTGGAGACCCTATTTGTACAACCTGTTCTTTTTTTGAAGAAGCAGGAGGAGTTTCAGTTATGGGTTGAGATATTTGTACCAACTGCTGTGAGGAAGTAGCAGCAGTGGTTTCTTGTGACTTTTGTGTTGTCACTGGCAGGAGCTCTGGTATCTCATCCTCCAGAGATGCCTTTTTGATGGGTTTTGTGGGTTTTTGAGTTTTTCTTTTTGGCTTTTTGGAGATAGTAGGTGTGGGTTTCAAAGCAGTTGTGCTGCTGCTTTGATCACCTTGAGCAGTGGACTCAGCAGCAGATACCTGAGGAGCAGTTGTAACTGCTAAAATCTGCTCAGGCACCTCTGCTTGTGTTTTGCAAGGTGCTAACATTCTTGAAAAAGTTTCAGTTGTTAAACTGTTTATTTGAGTAGAATCACCTTGGTTTATTATAGCTAAATCATCCTTACTGAATTTCTTTGTAAAATAGTAACTTAAGAACCTTGGAAACAGTAAGAATGATTTTGTTTCAACATTATTAACCAAATCTTTAAAAATTTCCCGAGAATAGTTAAAATTTTCTCCTTGAAGAATTGCATATCCCAGATTTTGAATCTTTAAAGGGATTTCATTGAAAGAAGTGGTTTTGTTTGAAACACATAGTAGGAGGGTATGAAATAAAAATCTGGTTGCAGACGGAAAATAACCTTTTTCTAAGGTGATTTTCTTCATCATTGTGGCTTCATACCCTCTTTCAATGAAGTCAGTTTGTAACTCGTTTTTAGTGAAAGAAATTTTACCTTCCTGATCACCGAGTTGAAAGACCTCTGAAATGGATTGTGGCGTGATTTAGACAGCTTTACCCTTTATAGAAGAGTTTATGGTGGTTGCAGTGTCTCCTTGTTTTTCAAGGGTTCCATTTTTCCAGAACTCCCTTTGGGTCGCCAAATAGATTGGTGTATCGGCAGTGAACAAAGTTTTGTACTTTGATTTTGCCATGAGATCAATGATGGAATCGAAAACTTTGGAGGTTCCTGGTTTTGTGAGAAGACCCAGGAGATTGTGAGATGGTTTATGTGGAATTTCAGTGGAGATTGCCTTTTGAGAGGCTGTTTTCGATGATGATTTGGATGAGGGTTTTAAAGATTTCTTTGATTTTGTCATTTTGAGGATGATTGATCGAAGAAATTTGTGAAGAAATGAGATGAAAAACTGCTTTGAGAAGAGAATTTTTAAGAATTCAATTCGACAGTAAAACCCTGTTTTGATGGTGAGTGGGGGATTTTATAGGGAAGAAAGTGAATGCTGAGGTGGCAGCCGTTACAAAAGGTCTGACCAATATGTACTGCCCACGTGACAACCCCTGTTGAAAGTGAAGGACAGTACTTGTGTGATAGGGACAGATGAAGGCAGTGGTATGAAAGCAGTGGATGATTTTCACTATCAGTGGATAGCATATCAGTGGATAAGACACTGCTTTTGAACAACAGAGTTTATCAAAGTAATGAGAGAGCAGGGGTTGACTTTCAGCAGTGGACAGACTTTTGAAATAGAGCAGACTTTTGAACAATCAGTGGGTAATGGCAGACTTTTAAGGATTTTAATGAAAAATATCATTTTTAGCTATTTTTAAGGATGGAGTTTTGATTTTCTGAAAACATTTTGTTGCTTTTATTCATAGAAAAACAAGATGTTGCTTGTTATTCCATGTTCAGCATCCCAATTCTAGAAACCAAGCTTTCAAAAGTGGCTGTATCAAGTGCTTTTGTGAGCACATCAGCCAGCTGGTCTTTAGTTGGGACATGATGCAGAGAAATCAGACCTTTTTCATAGCAATCCCTCACAAAGTGATGTCTGATGTCAATGTGTTTGGTGGTTGAATGGGAAACTGGATTTTTGATGATATTTTCTGCTGCCTGACTGTCCAACATGAGTGGTGTCTTCAAGGCAGTGATACCAAAATCCAGTAACTGATTTTGAAGCCACAGGAGTTGGGCTGTACAGCTTGCAGCAGCAATGTATTCAGCTTCAGTAGTGGATGTTGAAACAGCTGCTTGCTTTTTGCTTTGCCATGAGACTAAGCAATCACCTAGAAACTGGCACCCTCCTGATGTGGACTTCCTTGTGGTGTGACATCCAGCAAAATCACTGTCTGAGAAACCTGAAAGCTTGATGTTCCCATTAGCTGGATACCAGATACCAAGTGTGGGAGCACCTTTTATGTATCTGAAGATCCTTTTTACAGCAACGAGATTTGATTTTCTGGGAGCTGATTGACTTCTTGCACAGACACATGTTGCAAACATGATGTCTGGTCTAGATGCAGTTAGGTACAATAAAGACCCAATCATGCTTCTATAAAGTGTTTGGTCAATCAGCTCATCTTTTTCATCAGACATGACCAGCTTATTTGTTGCCATGGGTGTGCTGCATGGTTTACAATCATTCATATCAAATTTGGTTAAAAGTTCTTTAGCATATTTGCTTTGATGAATGAAAGTTCCATTTTGCAATTGCTGTACTTGGAGACCAAGAAAGCATTGCAGCTCTCCCATAGCACTCATTTCAAACTCAGCTGTCATGAGTTCTCTAAACTCTTCACACATTGAGTTACATGTGCTTCCAAAAATAATGTCATCCACATAAATCTGGACAATCATTAAATCCTTCCCTCTCCATTTTAAAAACAGTGTTTTATCAATGGTACCTCTTTTGAAACCATTTGAGAGTAGGAAGTTGGAAAGAGTTTCATACCAGGCCCTTGGTGCTTGTTTCAAGCCATACAAGGCTTTGTTTAGCCTGTAGACATGATCTGGATAAAATGGATCCTCAAAACCTGGAGGTTGACAAACATACACCTCTTCTTGAATTGTACCATAGAGGAAAGCACTTTTGATATCCATTTGAAACACCTTCATATTGTGGTTGACAGCAAAGGCCAGGAACAGTCTAATGGCTTCCAATCTTGCACCAGGGGCGAATGTTTCATCATAATCAATCCCCTCTTCCTGTCTGTAACCTTGAACCACAAGCCTGGCTTTATTCTTGACAACAATACCCCTTTCATCAGTTTTGTTCTTGAAGACCCATTTTGTGCCAATGGGACTAACCTCTTCTGGCAGTGGTACAAGCTCCCATACTTGTTGTCTTTTAAACTGTTGGAGCTCTTCTTGCATGGCTTCTACCCAGCTGTTGTCTTTCAGTGCCTCTTGGTACTTGACTTGCTGATGGAGTGATAGAAATCCAGCAAAAAGACAAATGTTTTGGGTTTGGCTTCTTGTGAGCACCCCTTCATTTATGTTGCCAATGATTTGATCAGGTGGATGAGATCTCAAGAAAATTAAATCTCCTTGGTATGGTATGATGGCATTGGTTTGTGAAGGCTGCAAATGTGTATCATCTGAGCTAACCACTGCTGGGGATTTTGATGATCCAGCAGTGGCTTCAAAAGGTGGTGGTATAGGAGGTAATGAAGTGGACAACTGCTGACTTTTATCCACTGTTTGAGGACTTTTGTCAGCAGTGTTTGAGGATGTGGAAGCAGTGATTGATGGGCTACTTTGGTCAACAACTGTTGAGGTAGCAGTGGTTGAGCTTTGACAACTGTTTTGAACAGCTGGTGCTTTTCCCTTTGTGGCAGACCTTTGAAGGATGATGATTTCATACCCATAGTCTGGTGTTGTATCCTCTGATGGACCTGTACTGTTAGTCTTGACAGCAGTATTTTCAAAAGTGAATTTTTCAAGATCAAACAGATCTGCAGGGTTTGCTGGGATTTTCATTGATGAAAGTTCATTGAACTTTACATTCAAAGTCTCCTCCACTGCCTTGGTCCGTGTATTGAACACTTTGTAGGCCTTGGCAGTGGTTGAGTATCCCAAATGGTAACCACAATCAATTTTGGCTGCAAATTTTGAAATGGAATATTTTAAGTTCAAAATAAAGCATGGGCAGCCAAACACTTTGAAATATGAGATCAGTGGTTTAATTTTATACAGAATTTCATAGGCAGTCTTTTTGTGCCTGGGGTTAATTAAAACTCTGTTCTGAACATAGCAAGCAGTGTTTACTGCCTCTGCCCAGAAAGTTAATGGCAAACCTGAATCTGCAAGCATGGTTCTGGCAGCCTCAATCAGAGTTCTGTTCTTCCTTTCCACTACCCCATTCTGCTCTGGTGTTCTAGGGATGCTGTACTGCCTTACAATCCCTTTCTTCACACAGAAGGCATCCAACTCCCTATTTTTGAATTCTGTGCCATTGTCACTCCTGAAGCTTTTCACTGGAAGGTCAAATTGCTTTTCAACCTGTATTACAAAGTCTTGCAAAATGCCTGCAGTTTCATCTTTTGAGTGCAAAAAGAAAGTCCATGTGAACCTAGAAAAATCATCAATAATAACCAAACAATATCTTTTCTTTTTGAGGCTCATGACTTGAACTGGGCCAAACAAATCCATGTGTAGCATTTGCAAACACTGGGTTGTTTTGGACTCTTCAATGGACTTGTAAGAACTTTTATGCAGTTTTCCTTTTAAACAGGAAATGCAATGTTCTGGACATGAAAACAATTTTTGTGGTAGGCCTCTCACCAAACCATTTTTTGAAATTTCTGTGATTGTCTTAAGATTTGTGTGTCCCAGCCTTCTGTGCCAAAGTTCTGTCTCTTTGTTAGAGGCAGCTGAGAACAGACAGGCATCAGCTCTGGGACACTCTTTTGACATGTCAACAACATAAACATTGCCACTTCTTTGAGCAACAAGTTTAGTTTGACCAGTTTTGATTATTGCTTCAATCTTTTTGACCATTTCTGGTCCAACAATCCTACAACAATCTTTTGTGAAGAATGACCCAAAGCCCTTGTCACTCATTTGGGACACACTCAGAAGGTTGAATTTTAGATTGTCTATTAGATTGACATTTTCAAATTTTACTTTTCCAGACTCCACTGTACCCGACCCCAGAACTTTTCCTTTACTATTATTCCCAAAGGATATATCACCCCCTCCATGGATTTTAAAGTCTTTGAGGAGGGCTTTACATCCTGTCATGTGCCTGGAGCCTCCACTATCTACATACCAAAGACTATCAAAGCATGCAGAAGCTCCCTTGGCAGCTGCCATCATTGCACAATCACATTGATGATCTTCCTCATCATCAGCTTTCACCTTCTTTTCACCAGCCTTTTCTTCTTTCTCTTCTTGTTTGTCCTCTTCGGACCATGGATCTGTCAGTGGTTCAATCAGGGTACCTGAACTTTCTCCCAACAGTAGTTCACCAGCCACAGCAGTAACCACTGCTTCAGTCACCTCTTCCACTGTTTCAAAGCACTGCTGTTCCTCCTTAGTTTCAACCCCCTCCTGTATTGACTCTAATGCCATCAAACAAAACTCATCATGAGAAGAATCATTAGAAGCATAGAGTGCAAAATTTTCATCATTAAGGTCTTCAGGCATACTGCTCCTCCTTAGTTTCAACCCCCTCCTGTATACGACACATTGTTATAATTCACAGTATTGGGGGTGATTACAATGTTTATGTCAACCAATTACCCTACGGAATTTGTCACTCGACCCGATTCTGTGACTATGGTCATATCACCCATTGGCTAACCCGTTGTCCAATGGTGACGATATCAAGTAATGTATAGAAAACCCCACATACCGGCTGTAATTGAAGACTACAAAGACTTAATCCCTGTAATTATAACTTTGAAAATAAATAGGGTTTTGGAAACAATTTGGTAAAAAGAGAATGACTAACATTGCGAGTTTAACAGGACAGAGTTTTGCCTACTGATTTAGCCTCGTAACCTAGTTAAATAACAATGCACACGAAACTAGTTTAGTAACTTAATACAACATTTACGATAAGCTCACGAAATCAAAACCCTCACGACGAATGACAAAGTATAGCCCGAATTCGGGCAGCACTTAAACATCCATCGGATCGGTTTCAATCGATCGGACATTGTATCGTAGCAGTGATCGAGTTATTACCCCGTAATCGTAGCAGTGTTTCCCTACTTTGATCTATGAAAATAAGCAGAATGTTTCGTTTTTTAAGAAGTTTTACGAACACAGATGTTGGATCTGAGTTTCTTTTTTATTGTATTTTTGTTTGAAATTAAGATGAGAATGAAAGAGTTGTGCAGCGGAATTAAGATGAAAACAAACTTTGCATACAATCAAACGAGAGTAATACTTTTAATCAAACATCTTTACACAATGAATCGAAAGATTGAATTTGTTTCAACAACGATTACAATGATTGATGAATGAATGCAAACTCCCCCTCAGCCAGAGCTCAGTAGTTTGTTCGTGCAAAGAAGACAATGTGGTGAAAGAGCTAATAGAACAGTACAAAGTACTAAACTATTTATAGGCACTTGCAAACCACTGAGCATCTTAGCTGACGTCACCATGAAAGTGACATCTAACCTCCTAACAAACTCTAACTACTGATCTATACAACCTCTGATCTACTAACTACTGCTATTACATTTCTTTACATAAAAGACACTTAAACAGCTGCTGCATCCTTCCACTGCTGTGAACCCAGCAGTGCCTGTCCGGATCGGCAGTACTTGACTCAAGGCAGTAGATTGAGTCAGCAGAGCTTTGGTCTTCCATCAGTCTTTGTCATTTGTCAGTAGATGCAAAGCAGCAGTTGTAGGACAGCACTTAGCAAGATCAGCAGATAGGAGATCAGCAGATATAAAACCACTTTCAAGGGGAGAGATTTGCATGAACTAACTGTAATCGTCTGTTTATTCTGGATCCACTGCTCTGATCCAGTTTTGGCTTTAATTATCTGTTCCCCTGATAGGGTTCAATCCCAACAACAGATGAAAGCCTCATGCACGTACTATTTATAGCTAAATTTTGAGTCTCTCGCGGCCCGCGTAAACCTAAAGAGAATCTTACGCGGCCCGCGAGGGCCACTCTAGCTACGGCTAGGGCTACCGTGTCACGTGTAGGCTTGCCACGTGTCTGACACGTGGCCTAAAGCTTATCCGGGTCATCATCAAGCTGTCGCGCCCTGCGTAAGATTGGCTTAATTCTTACGCGGCCCGCAAGCGAACATAAAATTTGAATTTCTTGGTTTTTCACAAGAATTAGGGTTTTAGGGGTCCGGGTTTACACTTACGGAGTGTTGTGGGACATTTTTGCAGGTCCTTACATTTACGTTCCAACGCCGCCGCAACACGCCAAACCGTTCTTTAACTTAAAACAACATTATATTCCTATGTGCTTATTTTTATGTACGCGTCAGTATAAATTTAAGTTGGTTTACGTTTCAATGTAAGCTTCTTCCAAACTATAAGTCAGGTAAAATGTAATAAGTGTTAATTAATATGAAAGCGTAGGAAGAAGTTGTAAAAACATATTATGTTTGACGCAGTTGAAAATGCGTGATAAAAAAGGCAGTCGGTGACGGGTCTGGAATGTAGGTTTGTAAGTTGGACACAATAGTATATGCGGAATTTAGGAGAACATTAAGTTGTTAATCAATGTTAAGGAAAATATAAGCGAAATAACAAGGCATAAAAACATATTATATTTAACCTAACTTAAAAAGTGTGGACAAAAAAGACCCTTCGCACATAGCAGATTTAGAATGTAAATGAATATAAAAAAGAAGACGTAAACTTGTGGATGAAAAAGGCACCCGATTAAAATCTTTAAATTCCATGTTACGGCAGACCACGACTTGCAACAATCTCGTTTTAAGGAAATATTATAGTGTAAAGTGGACTCTATTAAAGTTGATATTATATTATATAGGATAAAGACCAAATACAAATAAACTTAACGTACTAAACATACGAATTGAAGGAAAAGATAAAAAAAACACAGCGTCATTTTTGTAATTATCAGTAACTATCAAAATTACTCTTGTAGAGTAATTTTGATCTTTTGTAGAGTAATTTTGTAAAATGTTCTTGTAGAGTAATTTTGATCTTGTAAGGTAATTATCAAAATTACTCTACAAGCGTATCAAAATTACTTTTACAAGTGAATCAAAATTACCCTGCAAGTTTATCAAACAACATACAATTCAAAATTATACAAATGATCATATAGAGTAATTTTGTAAAATGATCATGTAGAGTAATTTTGATCTTTTATAGAATAATTTTGTAAAATGATCTTGTAGAGTAATTTTGATCTTTTGTAGAGTAATTTTGTAAAATGATCTTGTAGAGTAATTTTGATCTTGTAGAGTAATTTTGTTAGTATTTAGGTATGGGGTTTAGCTTTATAGTTTAGTTTTTAGCTTTTAGTTTGGGGGGGGGGGGGGGGTTTAGCCTTTTTTTTTTTTAGGGGGGAGGAGGGTTTAGTATAATTTTGATAATTACCCTACAAGACCAAAATTACTCTACATAAACATTTTACAAAATTACTCTACAAAGGATCAAAATTACTCTACAAGTGTAATTTTGATAGTTACTGATAATTACAAAAATGTCACCGCCTACTTTTGTGTTTTTCATGCAATTCTTATGTTTAGTACGTTAAGTTTATTTGTACAGTATCTTTCCCCATATTATATAACACTATAATTACAAGTTTCATATACAGTAAGTAGCAGCCGCCTCTCCTTTTTTTTGTCGTTTTATGATTTTTCTTTTTTAATGTATATTACTCTTCAACTTTTAGCATTAATTATAACAACCCTCCAAAATATTTTTGACACCCTAAAATCTATTAAAATACTCCCATATGTCTTAGAATACACACCGTATGTGAAAACTGAGCCCAAAATACAATCTAGCAATAAAAATAAAATAAAAACAAAAATTCTATGTCGCTCGCGGGCCGCGTAGATCCCATAAAGATCTTAAGCGGGGCGCGACAGCTACGAGTTCAGGCGACTCCCGGTGCTGCCACGTGTCACGATCGTGGCGGAGCTAGTGAGCTGACTGGGCCAGGCGAGGGCTTACCCAGTCTACTACGCGGGCTGCGTAGCCCGTAGTCTCACCTTACGCGGGCCGCGTGAAACCCAAAATCAGGCCCTATATAAGAGGGCATCGGGCTTTCGTTTTTCGTCGCTCATTTCTTTTATTTCTTACGAATTTCCACATAGATAAAGTAATTTCCGGGCATTATACCTCCCTAATTAACGAAGTTCTGCCCCGATGTAAGTATTATAACCGCTGCCCGATTGATCTAGGGTTCCGTAACGGCTGTCGAGGTTCTGCCCGACGTAGTCGTTGGAATGCCGTCTCGGGGAGGGTATTACTAATGTAAATAATGGGTTATTTTACTAACATATGTACATTTGTGTAAATTATAGATAATCACCAGGAAACCCTTACAGAAAACCTAAGACAGCAATGTGAGTAATCTTTCTTTTTGTGTAAACCTTTTTGTGAGTAATCTCCTTTTTGTAACTTGTTTTTACAAAACCTTAAATGTTTTACAATGTGATAAAGCAGTGATTGAGTCTTTGTAGTTCTTCAATTACTGCCGGTATGTTGGGGTTTTGTATACAAAATGTGGAACACGTTACCATTGGACAAGGAGTTAGCCAATGTGTAATATGACCCACCAGTCAGGATTGATAATACTGAATGAGTAATTGTGTAGAAATAAACAATGTGATAGCTCTCAATACTGGGTTAAAGGATAAAATTCTTCTTGATTAAACTGGGATTCACTCACCAGTATTTCTATAACAACTCTAAAGAAAACCGACACCCTCATAATTTTTCTGACACCCTAATATATTTTAAAATATCCCAATACGTCCTAAAATACACCCCATACGTGAAAACGGGCCCCGAATACCATAAATAATATTAAAATAATAAAAAATCAGGTTTTTGGGTTTGAGGCGGGCCGCGTAAACCCCACCCCAAACCTTACGCGGGCCGCTAGAAATCAAGAAATGTGGCGCAGCCGATGACACATGTCATCATCGTGGCGAGTCTAGTCGCTGATCCGGACAAGCTACGCGTTGACCAGGGTTTGAGGCAGGCCGCGTAGAAGTTGAAGACAGACCCTATATATAGAGGCCACCGGATTTCAGTGGAGAATCATTCAAACTTTCTTTCTTTCTCTTAATTCTACGTAGTACACATTATACACGGGTATAATACTCCCCTAAATAGCGAAGTTCTGCTCCGTTGTAAGTATTATAACCCCTGGATACGTATTAGCTACGCTGCCCGATTGATCTAGGGTTCCGTAACGGCTGTCGTGGTTCTGCCCGACGTAGTCGTTGGAATGTCGTCTCGGGGATGGTATTACTAATGTTAAAAGGGGTTATTATACTAACGCGTGTGCTTTTGTGTTAATTATAGATAATTCTCAGGAAACCCTAAAGGATAAAACTAAGACAGCAATGTGAGTTGATCCGCTTTTTGTTAACTGTTTTTACAAAACCTCACACGATTAATTATATATTAACCAGTTATTGAGTATTTGTAAGAATACAATTATCATGAGTATGTTGGGGTTTTGTATACAAAATTTGTTACCACCTGGTCAAGGAGTAACATTTCAACAACCAGAGATACCACAATGGAAATGGGAGCAAATTTCCATGGATTTTGTTACTGGCCTGCCTAGATCTCAACGTGGTAACGATACTATTTGGGTGATCGTGGATCGACTCACAAAGTCTGCTCACTTCTTGGCTATCAAGGAAACGGATAAGTTCTCCACACTAGCAGACGTATATCTTAAGGAAGTTGTCTCGAGGCACGGGGTGCCCACCTCTATTATCTCGGATCGAGATGCACGTTTTACTTCAGAAATGTGGCAAGCAATGCACAAGTCCTTTGGCTCACGTTTGGATATGAGCACAGCTTATCACCCGCTAACGGATGGGCAGTCTGAACGCACCATCCAGACCCTAGAAGACATGCTTAGGGCATGTGTAATTGACTTTGGCAACTGCTGGGAAAAGCATCTGCCACTTGTTGAATTTTCGTACAATAATAGCTACCACACCAGCATTAAAGCTGCTCCGTTTGAGGCATTGTACGGGCGTAAATGCCGGTCACCTCTTTGTTGGGCAGAGGTGGGGGATAATCAGATTACTGGTCCAGAACTTGTGGTAGACACAACAGAACGAATTGCTCAAATACGACAATGAATGGCGGCAGCTCGTGACCGTCAGAAAGTCTACGCCGATAAGGGCAGAAAACCACTAGAGCTCCAGGTTGGGGAGCGAGTACTACTCAAAGTTTCACCCTGGAAGGGTGTGGTTCGTTTTGGTAAACGAGGCAAACTTAACCCACGATACGTCGGACCTTTCGAAGTCATTGAGAAAATAGGCAAGGTGGCCTACAAACTGAACTTACCAGTGGAACTCAGTGCAGTTCACAACGTTTTCCACGTGTCAAATCTGAAGAAGTGTCTGTCAGATGAGACCCACATAGTTCCTTTGAAGGAGCTCACTATCGACGAGCAGTTACGATTCGTCGAGGAACCAGTTGAAATCACGGACCGGGATGTTAAGGTCCTCAAACGTACTAGAATATCTCTCGTTCGAGTTCGTTGGAACTCACGTCGCGGCCCAGAGTTCACCTGGGAACGCGAAGATCAGATGAAACAAAAGTATCCCCAACTGTTCGCAAATGGTACAACCACTACTGAGGCTGAAGCTACGGAATTTCGGGACGAAATTCCAAATCAACGGGGGGAGGATGTGACACCCCAGGAAAACCATGCAACTTAACTAGCTTCCTCAGTGAGTACGTGCTAAATTTCGAGACGAAATTTCTTTCAACTTGGGGATAATGTGACAACTCGTATTTCCGAACCTATCTTTGTACCTTGATGTAACGTAAACATTATGTGACTATGTGAATTGGATGATTTAATGGAATGGAATGTTATGTTATTGAATGTTATGTGAATATGTTTTGTGTTTGTATATATGTATGTATTATCACACGAAAGAAACCGATTGCACAATCCCGAATGCACAAGCCTTTGGGCTTTATTACTCTCGGCCCACACCTCTCTTGTGAGTGAACCGAATGGGCAGCCCATTAGGAGGGTTCGGCCCACCCCCTTTGTGTCGCATAACCCATGAGTGGAGGGTATGCTCCTCATTTGTTGCAAAACACCCACACACACAAAACCCTAGTGCTATCCTCTCTCTCTAAGCCGACGGCAAGCATCCCCTTTCTCTCGAAGATCATTCCTTGAATCGGATCACCCTTTTCTCAATCGGTTAGTGTTCATGATCTATGTTTAGTTACACGATGTTATGATTGCATGATTTGATTAAATGATATAGTGTATGAATGATAATGTTCTTGTGAATCGGATATGTATGATAATGATTAATCGGTTATCATGTCTTGTTTTCGGATTGATTTCATGATGAGCTAAGGATATCTTGTGATTGATTGTGATTTAAATCATTGATCGTTGATGTGCATGTAATCGGGTTGCATATGTGTATTGGAAAATGTTCATGCTAATCGGATTTTATAGTATTGTTTTAAGAACCGAATGTTTGTTAATCGGCAGCATGTTTGCTAAAATCGTAGGGTAGATCAGGAGGTGTTATATGATGGTTTGAAACCTTTGGTTGATGTGTTTATGTGTCTTGATTATTGTTCACGATTATGATCATATAGGGTTCATAAGAATTGATTAGAATATGCTCAGTTTGATCGAGATTATGGTTATGGATAGTTGGAAATTTGTTAATTGATAAAATGTAAATAAGGAAACCATTGAAGGATTGTAACTGAATGTAATAATATTCGGATATTTAAACCATTCGCACAAGACCTCTTGGTCGCACAAGGGGTCCATTTGCACAAGAAGACAAGTCGCACAAGCTGATCTGGTCGCACAAGAGGACCTGATCGCACAAGAGGTCCCCAGTCGCACAAGGACCTTTGAGTCGCACAAGGCTATGCTGAACGCACAACATGTTGGGCCGACTGTTATTGGGCTATATCCTTTGGATCGTACAAGTTAGACATGATGAGTGCTTGACTGTTACTGTTAAGGTGTTAACATGTATTATGTGTTTGCCATGATCAACCTGTGTTCATAATCTGCTACCTATGTGTAATCATACGTGCACCTAGACCTAACTTGTATGGTAACCATGTTAGGACGTGGTTGACCTCTAGCAGCGATTGACCTTTCGTTTACCTACTGAGAAATCTAAGGTGAGTTCACACTCTACAAAGCATGGGATTCCCAGGGGTTGGCAATGGGGTTAAGGAACAGAGATTCCTCGTCCTTTCTTGGGTAGGACAGTACTGGTTCAGGAATGTAATTCCTCGTCCTCACGGACAGATAACTTTTACTAGACCAAAACTCTATCACGAAGTCCCTCCTTTTTATATCGACTTAATCGCCGAGCCAATGGCGAGCGGGTCATTAGTTAGATAGCGCTATTTAGGTCTGACAAGCCTCACACCGTGCCGCAGAGGACGGGCATGAACTAATGGATCTGGGCACGTCAATGATGATAGACATTGACAGTTCAGGGCACATAAACATGACTACAGTCAGCAGTCGATATTGTAACGAGTCTAGTGTATACATGGGGTAGCCCCCACGGCCGAAATGCTAGATAACTATCATGGCCACGGCTGGATTGCCAGAGTTAATGGGTTAGACAAATCACGTTTTCAAATATGGGGTAACCCCCACGGCAGGGATGCTAGTTAAAGGAACTATTTTTGGAACAAATAAAACCAACACCCAACTGTGAACTCGCTTAACATTATTGTTGACTCGTTACTACATGCTTTGCAGGTCAATAGGTACTTAGCTGGAGCTTGCACAAGGAAGAGTCGTTGTGGGATATGGACGGCTGTGTGCCATGTTAAACCTTTGGAGATTTAAACTTATGATTTGGTTTTAAACATTATGCTTCCACTTACAACTTAAACTATGTTTGTTTTGAACACCAATTGTGTTGGTTGGTCTTTTACAATTAATTACTTGCTTGTTCAATATGATTGGTGGTTTGATCCTGGTCAGTCACGCCTCCAAGCGGTGATACTCCGCGTGTGGATTTTTGGGGGTGTGACAGATTGGTATCAGAGCCATTGGTTATAGAGAACTTGGTTTTAATAAGGGAAACGTTTTTGTTAAAACCAGACTATAACCTGTACAGTGCTCTACGATCCACAACGACGTTTCACTTCACGTGCAAGGCTCGACATTCTAGGTGATATGGTTTATGTTTTATTGCCTACTTGCTAGAGTACGTAGAACTTTGCTTTTGGTAAACTTAGATAAACGTAGCAACTGTTAATTGAAAACATATGTGTGCTCACTCTCTTCTGTCATCGCACTTTCGCGAACCCCTCTCACCCCTGTTTCTCTTGATATGAAGATCATGTCTAGACGCATTAACATGACACAAGCCCAGTTGACGGCTCTGATTAACCAACAAGTTGCTGCGGCACTTGCAGCTGCTCAGGCAGGAGGTATACCCTGCCATCCCGACTCACTCTAGGATCTCTGAATCCTACTCTCATGAATCCAACCTTCGTGTTAAACTTGTTCTTTCTTACTCTCACGACAGGTCAACCTGCACAGCCTCCTGTGTGCACCTTCAAAACTTTTATGGACTGTCGTCCTGGAACTTTCAGCGGCACTGAAGGAGCCGTAGGTCTCCTCCACTGGTTTGAGAAACTAGAATCTGTGTTCGAAATGTGTGAATGCCATGAGGCACGCAGGGTGAAGTATGCTACCGGTACTCTCGAGGGTTTAGCCCTCACATGGTGGAACGCTCAGGTCCAAATGCTGGGGTTGGTTGCTGCCAACGCCACCCCATGGAACAATTTTAAAGAGATGATCAAGGAAGAATACTGCAGTCGTGATGATATTCATAAGCTGGAAGTCGAGTTCTTCAACCTCAAAATGACGGGGTCAGAAATTGAGGCGTATACGAAGAGATCGAATGAGCTTGCATTACTGTGTCCTACCATGGTGGACCCTCCAATTAAGCGTATCGAACTTTATCTCAAGGGTCTAGTGCCAGAAATCCAAAGTCATGTGACTTCAGCAAACCTCGCCACCATCCAGCAGGTTGTTCAGTTGGCTCACCGTCTCACTGATCAGGCGGTGGAGCAGAACAGGTTACCAAAGCGTATAAGTGCTACAGCTACTTCGGATGCTCCTAGTGACAACAAGAGAAAATGGGATGGAGCTTCAAGCAAAGGTTCAACTTCTGTGCAATCTCAGTCTCAGCAGAGAAGGACTGACGACTATAGGAGTCCTAGTCAGCAATCATCTGGTAGCCAAAGTCATGGTGTGTACAAGGGGAATCACCCTAAATGCAATCGCTGTAACCTACATCACAGCGGGCCATGCACCAGGGGTAACTGTCATCGGTGCAACAAGCCAGGCCACGCAGCAAAGGATTGTAGAAGTTTATACCCCGCAAACCAGAATCGTCAGCAACAACAAGCTCAACAGAATCAACGCCAGCAACAGCAGCCGCAGGGTAACAACAAAGGGTGCTTTCAGTGTGGAGCTGAAGGCCACTTCAAGAGAGATTGTCCCCAACTGAACAGGAACCAGAACAACAATAACAACAATAATCAGGGGAATGGGAACAACGTGGGTAACAATGGCAATGGGGCAAGGGGTCGTGTGTTTGTTATTGGCCAGGGAGAAGCTAGGAATGATCCCAATGTTGTGACGGGTAAGTTCCTTCTCGACGACTTTTACGTTACTGTCTTATTTGATTCGGGTGCTGATACTAGTTATGTGTCCCTAAAAGTTAGTCAACTGCTTAAGCGTTCCCCAACACCTTTGAACCCCAAGCACGTTGTAGAGTTAGCTAATGGTAAAAGTATAGAGGTCACACACGTAGTCAAAGGTTGTAATCTTGTTCTTGCTGATCACACTTTCTCGATCGACCTCCTTCCTATCACATTGGGTAGTTTCGACGTTGTCATTGGGATGGACTGGTTATCCCAACATCAAGCAGAGATCCTTTGTAACGAAAAGATTGTCCGTATTCCTCGCCCAGGTGATGAACCTCTCATGATTCGTGGCGACAAGAGTGGTGCTGTTGTGAGCATCATCTCTTTCCTTAAGGCTCAGAAGTGCTTGAGAAAGGGCCACACTGCTATTCTGGCTCTCGTTACTGACACCTCGAAGAAAGAGAAGAAGATAGAAGACTTTCCGATTGTACGCGACTATCCTGAGGTATTTCCTGAGGAACTACCTGGCCTCCCGCCTCATCGCCAGGTCGAGTTCCAAATCGAGCTAGCTCCTGGAGCAGCGCCCATAGCTCGTGCACCGTATCGTTTAGCTCCATCAGAGTTGAAAGAACTCTCTACGTAACTACAAGAACTCTTGGATAAGGGTTTTATTCGTCCTAGCTCATCGCCTTGGGGAGCTCCAGTGCTATTCGTAAAGAAGAAGGATGGTACTTTCAGAATGTGCATCGACTACCGTGAACTTAACAAGGTGACTGTGAAGAATCGCTACCCTCTTCCACGCATTGACGACTTGTTCGACCAGCTGCAAGGGTCGAGCTACTATTCAAATATTGATTTGAGATCAGGATATCACCAGCTGAGAGTCCGAGAAGAGGACGTCTCCAAAACAGCCTTTAGAACTCGATATGGACACTATGAGTTTTTGGTTATGCCTTTTGGGTTGACAAACGCACCTGCGGTTTTCATGGATTTGATGAATAGAGTGTGCAAGCCTTACCTGGACAAGTTCGTCATAGTTTTCATCGACGACATCCTGATCTATTCGAAGAGTCAGGAGGAACACGAGCAGCATCTACGGCTCATCTTGGAACTTCTTCGAACAGAACAGCTGTACGCCAAGTTTTCAAAATGCGACTTCTGGCTTCGTGAAGTCCATTTCTTAGGCCATGTAGTGAACAAGGATGGGATTCGCGTTGATCCATCCAAGGTAGATTCGATCAAGAGCTGGCCTGCACCTCGTACACCAACGGAAATTCGCCAATTCTTGGGCTTGGCAGGTTACTACAGAAGGTTCATTAAGGATTTTTCCAAGATTGCACAGCCTCTTAGCTCACTAACGCAGAAGGGTGTTGTTTATCGATGGGGAAATGCACAGGAGTTAGCGTTTCAGCACTTAAAGGATAGACTTTGTAGTGCACCTATCCTTTCATTGCCAGTGGGCACAGACGACTTCGTGGTTTACTGCGACGCATCCATTCAGGGTCTTGGTTGTGTATTGATGCAGCGGGATAAAGTTATAGCCTACGCCTCACGCCAACTCAAAGTTCATGAAAAGAACTACACTACACACGATCTAGAGCTGGGAGCGGTTGTTTTTGCACTTAAGATATGGAGACACTACCTGTATGGTACCAAATGCGCTATCTACACTGATCACAGGAGCCTCGAGCATATCTTCAAACAGAAGGAACTCAATATGCGACAGCGACGATGGGTCGAGCTACTGAATGATTACGAATGCTCGATCAGATACCACCCGGGCAAAGCCAATGTTGTGGCCGACGCCCTCAGTCGAAAGGACACTGCGCCCAAGCGCGTACGAGCTTTACAACTCACTATACAGTCTGGTCTTCCTTCTCAGATACGGGACGCTCAGGTAGAAACATTGAAACCAGAAAACGTCAGGGCTAGAGCCCTACGCGGCTCAAGGCAACGATTAGAACGAAAGGAAGACGGTGCTTACTACGTAACAGGACGCATTTGGGTCCCACTTTATGGCAACCTACGAGAGCTTGTGATGGATGAGGCACACAAGTCTTGCTACTCAGTACATCCTGGTTCGGATAAAACGTACCACGATATCAAAACTACATATTGGTGGCCTAGCATGAAGGCCCACATAGCAACTTACGTTAGCAAGTGCTTGACTTGTGCGAGAGTCAAGGCGGAATACCAGAAACCTTCAGGCCCACTTCAACAACCAGAGATACCACAATGGAAATGAGAGCAAATTTCCATGGATTTTGTTACTGGCCTTCCTAGATCTCAACGTGGTAACGATACTATTTGGGTGATCGTGGATCGACTCACAAAGTCTGCTCACTTCTTGGCTATCAAGGAAACGGATAAGTTCTCCACACTAGCAGACGTATATCTTAAGGAAGTTGTCTCGAGGCACGGGGTGCCCACCTCTATTATCTCGGATCGAGATGCACGTTTTACTTCAGAACTGTGGCAAGCAATGCACAAGTCCTTTGGCTCACGTTTGGATATGAGCACAGCTTATCACCCGCAAACGGATGGGCAGTCTGAACGCACCATCCAGACCCTAGAAGACATGCTTAGGGCATGTGTAATTGACTTTGGCAACTGCTGGGAAAAGCATCTGCCACTTGTGGAATTTTCGTACAATAATAGCTACCACACCAGCATTAAAGCTGCTCCGTTTGAGGCATTGTACGGGCGTAAATGCCGGTCACCTCTTTGTTGGGCAGAGGTGGGGGATAGTCAGATTACTGGTCCAGAACTTGTGGTAGACACAACAGAACGAATTGCTCAAATACGACAACGAATGGCGGCAGCTCGTGACCGTCAGAAAGTCTACGCCGATAAGGGCAGAAAACCACTAGAGCTCCAGGTTGGGGAGCGAGTACTACTCAAAGTTTCACCCTGGAAGGGTGTGGTTCATTTTGGTAAACGAGGCAAACTTAACCCACGATACGTCAGACCTTTCGAAGTCATTGAGAAAATAGGCAAGGTGGCCTACAAACTGAACTTACCAGCGGAACTCAGTGCAGTTCACAACGTTTTCCACGTGTCAAATCTGAAGAAGTGTCTGTCAGATGAGACCCACATAGTTCCTTTGAAGGAGCTCACTATCGACGAGCAGTTACGATTCATCGAGGAACCAGATGAAATCACGGACCGGGATGTTAAGGTCCTCAAACGTACTAGAATACCTCTCGTTCGTGTTCGTTGGAACTCACGTCGCGGCCCAGAGTTCACCTGGGAACGCGAAGATCAGATGAAACAAAAGTATCCCCAACTGTTTGCAAATGGTACAACCACTACTGAGGCTGAAGCTACGGAATTTCGGGACGAAATTCCAGATCAACGGGGGGAGGATGTGACACCCCAGGAAAACCAGGAAAACCATGCAACTTAACTAGCTTCCTCAGTGAGTACGTGCTAAATTTCGGGATGAAATTTCTTTCAACTTGGGGATAATGTGACAACTCGTATTTCCGAACCTATCTTTGTACCTTGATGTAACGTAAACATTATGTGACTATGTGAATTGGATGATTTAATGGAATGTTATGTTATTGAATGTTATGTGAATATGTGTTTTGTTTGTATATATGTATGTATTATCACACGAAAGAAACCGATTGCACAATCCCGAACGCACAAGCCTTTGGGCTTTATTACTCTCGGCCCACACCTCTCTTGTGAGTGAACCGAATGGGCAGCCCATTAGGAGGGTTCGGCCCACCCCCTTTGTGTCGCATAACCCATGAGTGGAGGGTATGCTCCTCATTTGTTGCAAAACACCCACACACACAAAACCCTAGTGCTATCCTCTCTCTCTAAGTTGACGGCAAGCATCCCCTTTCTCTCAAAGATCATTCCTTGAATCGGATCACCCTTTTCTCAATCGGTTAGTGTTCATGATCTATGTTTAGTTACACGATGTTATGATTGCATGATTTGATTAAATGATATAGTGTATGAATGATAATGTTCTTGTGAATCGGATATGTATGATAATGATTAATCGGTTATCATGTTTTGTTTTTGGATTGATTTCATGATGAGCTAAGGATATCTTGTGATTGATTGTGATTTAAATCATTGATGTTGATGTGCATGTAATCGGGTTGCATATGTGTATTGGAAAATGTTCATGCTAATCGGATTTTATTGTATTGTTTTAAGAACTGAATGTTTGTTAATCGGCTGCATGTTTGCTGAAATCGTAGGGTAGATCAGGAGGTGTTATATGATGGTTTGAAACCTTAGGTTGATGTGTTTATGTGTCTTGATTATTGTTCACGATTATGATCATATTAGGGTTCATAAGAATTGATTAGAATATGCTCAGTTTGATCGAGATTATGGTTATGGATAGTTGGAAATATGTTAATTGATAAAATGTAAATAAGGAAACCATTGAAGGATTGTAACTGAATGTAATAATATTCGGATATTTAAACCATTCGCACAAGACCTCTTGGTCGCACAAGGGGTCCATTCGCACAAGAAGACCAGTCGCACAAGCTGATCTGGTCGCACAAGAGGACCTGATCGCACAAGAGGTCCCCAGTCGCATAAGGACCTTTGAGTCGCACAAGGCTGTGCTGAACGCACAACATGTTGGGCCGACTGTTATTAGGCTATATCCTTCGGACCGTACAAGTTAGACATGATGAGTGCTTGACTGTTACTGTTAAGGTGTTAACATGTATTATGTGTTTGCCATGATCAACCTGTGTTCATAATCTGCTACCTATGTGTAATCATACGTGCACCTAGACCTGACTTGTATGGTAACCATGTTAGGACGTGGTTGACCTCTAGCAGCGATTGACCTTTCGGTTACCTATCGAGCAATCTAAGGTGAGTTCACACTCTACAAAGCATGGGATTCCCAGGGGTTGGGAATGGGGTTAAGGAACAGGGATTCCTCGTCCTTTCTTGGGTAGGACAGTATTGGTTCAGGAATGTAATTCCTCGTCCTCACGGACAGATAACTTTTACTAGACCAAAACTCTATCACGAAGTCCCTCCTTTTTATATCGACTTAATCGCCGAGCCAATGGCGAGCGGGTCATTAGTTAGATAGCGCTATTTAGGTCTGACAAGCCTCACACCGTGCCGCAGAGGACGGGCGTGAACTAATGGATCTGGGCACGTCAATGATGATAGACATTGACAGTTCAGGGCACATAAACATGACTACAGTCAGCAGTCGATATGGTAACGAGTCTAGTGTATACATGGGGTAGCCCCCACGGCCGAAATGCCAGATAACTATCATGGGGTAGCCCCCACGGCTGGATTGCCAGAGTTAATGGGTTAAACAAATCACGTTTTCAAATATGTGGTAACCCCCACGGCAGGGATGCCAGTTAAAGGAACTATTTTTGGAACAACTAAAACCAACACCCAACTGTGAACTCGCTCAACATTATTGTTGACTCGTTACTACATGCTTTGCAGGTCAATAGGTACTTAGCTGGAGTTTGCACAAGGAAGAGTCGTTGTGGGACATGGACAACTGTGTGCCATGTTAAACCTTTGGAGATTTAAACTTATGATTTGGTTTTAAACATTATGCTTCCGCTTACAACTTAAACTATGTTTGTTTTGAACACCAATTATGTTGGTTGGTCTTTTACAATTAATTACTTGCTTGTTCAATATGATTGGTGGTTTGATCCTGGTCAGTCACGCCTCCAAGCGGTGATACTCCACGTGTGGATTTTTGGGGGTGTGACATTTATTATTCAAACGGTTCAAGATGCGAATAATAAAAGTAAACATAGCAGTAAGCGACCAATTGAACTAGAACACAGTATGAACAATGGACCCGTATTTCAAGCGCCCATTCCTAAAAGAAGAAGAACCATGCCTTATGGTTGTTCTTATAAAGAATTATGGTCCTGCAAACCAATAGAATTCTCAGGCAATGAAGGACCCATTGCAGCTCTATGCTGGATAGAAAAGACTGAGGCAGTTTTAAAAATAAGCAAGTGCGCTAAAGAAGACAAAATAATGTTTGCTTCTAATTTATTTAAAAACTCAGCCTTAGAATGGTGGAACACTATCCTCCAATCAAGAGGAAGTGATAGGGTATATAACCTAGAATGGAAAGAATTTAAAAATATGGTAGAAAGGAAATTCTGCCCTCCCAATGAAAAGGAACAGATAGCTAACAAGTTTCTAAACCTTAGGATGACCGGGGTAGATAGTAAGGGTTATACTACCACATTCTTTGAATATGCCAGAATAGTACCAACCCTTGCATCACCTGCACCAGTATTAATCTCCCGTTACATATGAGGATTAATCGGGGAGATTAGACATGTAGTCAAGGCAGCTAGACCGCAAACCATAGAAGACGCTGTAGAACTAGCAAACACTTTGACAGATGAATTAATCCGTACTAGAGAAGAAGACCAGAGGAGAAACCTAACCCAAAGGCTTACCCAAGAATTCCGTTCTGGAAATTACAACCGTAGGAATATAGGCTCTACCTCTGCACCATTCTGCAGGGTCTGCAAGAAAATAGCATTCGGGAAAATGCTTAACTCTTTGCAATTTCTGCAAGATTCCAGGACACAAAGAAGAAGATTGCAGGAGGAAATCCAGTAATGGACTATGCTTCAACTGTGGAGAAAAAGGTCACATCAAGCCAAATTGTCCGAAATTGGCTTCAGCTGCGAACAACAAGAATACTAAAAACACTAGAGCATTCGTTCTGACTACAGATGAAGCCAAGATGATTCCAGACGTGATAGCTGGTACGTTTTTAGTTAATGATGTCTTTGCTAAAGTATTATTTGACTCTGGTGCAAACCAAAGTTTTATTAATACTTCGTTTTGCAAACTTTTAAATCAGTCATTAACTAAACTACCACAAAAATGTCTAGTAGAGACAGCTAATGGAGAAACTGTTAGGATTTCTGAAATCTTGCAGGGAGCAAGAATAGAGATTTTAAATCAAAAGTTTATTGCAAACCTTTATCCCATGAATCTAGCAGGATTTGATGTCGTTTTAGGAATGGATTGGTTAATAGCTAACAAAGCCAATATTTTATGTGATCAAAAGTCAATTCAAGTAAATTCACCAAAAGGTGAAAAGATCACACTTAAAGGAGATAAACCCTCTAGATCCACGAAATTCATCTCTGTGATGAAAACTGCAAGTTATATAAGAAAAAGGTCTATAGTGTATTTGATTTCTATAATCACTAACACTAAAGGAAAAGAACTAAAAGACATTCTAGTAGTGTCTCAGTTTTCAGATGTATTTCCAGAAGAATTACTAGGATTACCGCCAGACAAAGAAGTTGAATTCAGAATTCACCTGTTACCAGGAACCGCACCGATTGCTAAAGCACCTTAACGTTTGGCACCCGCCGAAATGCAAGAACTAAAGAAACAATTAGACGAGTTGCTAGAAAAAGGATTCATACAGCCAAGCTCATCGCCATGTGGAGCGCCAATTTTATTCGTTAAAAAGAAGGACGGATCAATGCGTATGTGCATTGACTACCGTGAATTGAACAAAGTCACAATTAAGAATCGGTACCCATTACCGAGAATCGATGATCTGTTCTATCAATTGCAAGGAGCTCGATTTTTCTCTAAAATCAATTTAAGGTTAGGATATCATCAATTGAAGGTACAGGAAGAGGATATTCCTAAGACCGCCTTCAGAACAAGGTATGGCCATTATGAATTTACGGTCATGCCATATGGTTTAACCAATGCCCCAGCTACATTTATGGACATAATGAACCGAATATGTAAGCCATATTTGGATAAATTCATAATTGTCTTCATAGATGATATGCTCATTTACTCTAAGAGTAAAGAGGATCATGCAAAGCATTTGCATGCACTTTTAAGTCTATTAAGAAAAGAAAAGCTTTATGCTAAGTTTTCAAAGTTCGAGTTTTGGTTAGAACATGTACAATTTCTGGGACACTTAGTCAATCATTAAGGAATTCATGTGGATCAAACAAAAATCGAAGCGATTACTAAATGGAAAACCCCTGAGTCACCAACCGAGGTTAGAAGTTTCTTAGGATTGGCCGGTTATTATAGAAGATTTATTCAAGATTTTTCTAGAATAGTCATTCCTTTAACTAAGTTAACCTGTAAATCCATTAAGTTTGAATGGGGACCAAAACAAGAAGAAGCATTTAGAATTCTTAAGCAAAGATTAACTAATACACCCATACTAGCGTTACCAGAAGGAACTGAAGACTTTGTAGTCTATTGTGACGCTTCCAAATTAGGTTATGGATGTGTATTAATGCAACGCCAAAAGGTTATAGCTTATGCGTCTAGACAACTTAAAAACCATGAAGAGAATTATTCAACCCATGATTTAGAATTAGGAGCTATAATTTTTGCCCTTAAGATTTGGAGACATTACCTTTATGGTAGTAAGTTTACCATATTCACTGATCATAAAAGTTTAAGGTATGTTTTTGGGCAAAATGAGTTGAATATGAGACAAAGGCGCTGGATGGAATTGCTTAGTGATTATGATTGTGATATCTAATATCATGAAGGAAAAGAAAATGTAGTTGCTGATGCTTTAAGTCAAAAGTATCACGAAAAGCCAAGAAGGGTACGTTCTCTTAAACTAAATCTACAAGTAGATTTAAATGATCAAATTAGAAAAGCACAAGAATCAGTAATCAAGGACGATACTGAAAAGCTAAAAGGTATGATTAAAGAATTAGAAGAAGGAACAGATGGAATTTGGAGATTCCATAAAAAGAGAATGTGGATACCTAATTTAGGAAACCTACGTCATCGTATATTAGAAGAAGCCCATAAGTCCAAATATACAATGCATCCTGGAAGTGATAAGATGTATCAGGATTTAAGAAATAATTTTTGGTGGATAGGAATGAAAAAGGACATAGCAACCTATGTTTCTAAATGTTTAACCTATTCACAAGTTAAAGCTGAACACCAGAAACCCTCAGGTTTGTTACAACAACTAGAAATGCCAGTGTGAAAATGGGAATTAATAACAATGGATTTTGTTACTAAATTACCCAAAACAAGGAAAAGTAATGATACAATGTGGGTGATTGTAGATAGGCTAACCAAGTCAGCTCATTTCCTACCAATGAAAGAAACTTTTAGTATGGAACAATTAGCCAAATTATATGTAAATGAAATTGTTTCTTTACACGGAATACCTTTATCAATTGTTTCTGATAGGGATAGCCGTTTTACCTCTCATTTTTGGTCAAGTTTCCAAAAAGCAATGTGAACCAAGTTAAATCTAAGTACAACTTATCATCATCAAACGGACGGACAAAGTGAAAGGACGATTCAAACAATGGAAGATATGCTTAGAGCTTGTGTAATTGATTTCGGAGGTAATTGGGATGATCACTTACCTTTAATAGAATTTTCTTATAATAATAGTTATCACACAAGTATCAATGCTGCACCATTCGAATCACTTTATGGACGAAAGTGCCGAACCCCAGTCTGTTGGGCAGAAATTGGGGAAAAGCAACTATCTGGACCTGAGATAGTGCAAGAAACAACCGATAAGATTATTCTGGTCAAGGAACGACTGAAAGCAGCACGCGATCGACAGAAGAGTTATGCTGATAACAGGCGGAAACCATTGAAATTTCAAGTAGGAGATAAAGTATTGTTAAAGGTCTCTCATTTGATAGGAGTGGTAAGATTTATCAAAAGAGGGAAGCTAAGTCCCAGGTATATTGGACCTTTTGAGATTATTAGAAGAATAGGACCTGTAGCCTATCAGCTACAACTGCCAGAGGAAATGGCATGAATACATGATGTATTTCATGTATCTAATCTCAAGAAATGCCTAGCTGATGAATCGCTAATGGTACCTCTTAAGGATATAGAGGTAAATGAACAACTCAAGTTTGCAGAAAGACCTCTACAGATTGAAGACAGGAAAGTCAAGAACCTCAAACATAAAAGACTAGTTCTGGTCAAAGTGAAGTGGGACTCCAAAAGAAGACCCGAGAACACATGGGAGCTCGAATCAGAAATGCAAAGAAAATATCCACACTTGTTCCAGTAGATCTCAAGGACGAGCTCTAAAACAAGGTGGGGAGGATATAACAACTCTAAAGAAAACCGACACCCTCATAATTTTTCTGACACCCTAATATATTTTAAAATATCCCAATACGTCCTAAAATACACCCCATACGTGAAAACGGGCCCCGAATACCTTAAATATTATTAAAATAATCAAAAATCAGGCTTTTGGGTTTGAGGCGGGCCGCGTAAATCCCACCCCAAACCTTACGCGGGCCGCTAGAAATCAAGAAATGTGGCGCAGCCCGGTGATGACACGTGTCATCATCGTGGCGAGTCTAGTCGCTGATCCGGACAAGCTACGCATTGACCAGGGTTTGACGCGGGCCGCGTAGACCCTTGTCTACCCTTACGCGGGCCATGTAGAAGTTGAAGACATGCCCTATATATAGAGGCCATCGGATTTCAGTCGAGAATCGTTCAAACTTTCTTTCTTTCTCTCAATTCTACGTAGTACACATTATACACGGGTATAATACCCCCCTAAATAGCGAAGTTCTGCTCCGTTGTAAGTATTATAACCCCTGGATACGTATTAGATACGCTGCCTGATTGATCTAGGGTTCCGTAACGGCTGTCGTGGTTCTGCCCGACGTAGTCATTGGAATGCCGTCTTTGGGAGGGTATTACTAATGTTAAAATGGGTTATTATACTAACGTGTGTGCTTTTGTGTAAATTATAGATAATTCTCAGGAAACCCTAAAGGATAAAACTAAGACAGCAATGTGAGTTGATCCGCTTTTTGTTAACTGTTTTTACAAAACCTCACACGATTAATTATATATTAAACAGTTATTGAGTATTTGTAAGAATACAACTATCATGAGTATGTTGGGGTTTTGTATACAAAATTTGTTACCACCTGGTCAAGGAGTAACATTTCCACAAGTCGGGTCTGACAGTACCATGGATGTTAATTGATATAACTTGGAAACAAATGTAATTGCGAGATCGCCCTCAATACTGTGCAATGGTTTTATTTAAACTTGATTAAACTGGGATTCACTCACCAGTATTTCCCACTGACAAATGTTTTTAAAACGCGTTTCAGGTAACAAACTGTGAAAGCCAAATAGAAGCCAGCTGGACAGCAATGAAGGCTTGGAAAAGTGGCAATAAAGTTACCAAAAATAAAATAGATGTTTTTATTAAATAAAATAGGATTTATTCCTATAAAAACGCGTGTAATGCAAACTTGGGTTTATCCCATGTGTTTAATATTGAAAAATGTGGTATTTTACTCTGATCCAATATTTCCTAACTACGGTCCTGATGAAAATTTCCGCTGCCAAATTAGACAATACACGATACCACCAAAACTGGCTCGCGGCCGCTCATTCCCGGGGATCTGGGATCGGGGGTTGCGACAATTTCCCACTGACAAATGTTTTAAAACGCGTTTCAGGTAACAAAATGTAAAAGCCAAATTAGAAGAAAGCCAGCTAGAGAGCACTGATGGCTTGGAAAAATGTGGCTATAAAAGTTACCTAAAAGACGATGTTTTAAATTCAGTAAAATAGGGTTTATCCCTATAAACATGTTGTAATAAGAAACTTGGGTTTTACCCATGTGATTATTAATATAAAATATGGTGGTTTTACTCTGATAAACATTTCCTAATTATGGTACTGATGAAATTTCCACTGCCAAATTGATAAACAAACGATACCACCAAAACTGGTCTCGTGGTCGCCCGTTCCCGGGACAGATAGGGGGCGGGGGTTGCGACAGAAGGTGGTATCAGAGCTAAGCCACTGATTCAGCCACAGAAGTGTTCTGCTGACATCAAGATATTATTTAAAGTGTTAGGAAATTAATTATGGAAATACGTGCATATCTGTATTTTATTGTCGTATGTTATTTGACTATTTGTTAGTTTTCAGTATGAGTGATCAAGGACCCTCAGACGTGTATCGTCAATTGTCCGATTCACCTAGGAGTGAAGGTACCTCTTCACAGCCTGCCCTCTCTGGGTATGCCGCTGATAATGAAGTAGGGATGTTTGTCTTTAAGGCTCAGTCTGAAGAGCCATTCGCTCAGAAAAAGAGAGGATGATTCAGTAAGGGAGCATTTAAGCGTAGGAAAAAAATGCGAAAGTTGCAACAACAAAGAGTCCTAGCAGCCGCTAAGCGAGAGTCAGATGCCCATACACAGGATATGCTTAATAGAATCCTAGCTAATTTTCATATCCTAGCAACAACTGCTGCCGACCCAAACCTGGAACAACTAGTAGCCCCAGAACCCTTACCTTTGTTCCCCACTCAGCCGATGGAGATAGAAGATAACCCCGAAAACCAAGTCCAAATGCATGATTTCAACCATGAGGAGATACCTAGGATACCAGCCCCTAATCCCTTAGACCCGGATTATGATCCATGGTTCGATGATCATAGGGATTATGTGTCACGCTACCACCTAAACGACGAACCCATGCCAAATATAGCAGCCTATCCAGGTCTGGACCTTCTAGTCCCTACTAAGATAACGATGAATACATTATGGAGATCTTAGAGAATCCGTACCCTCAGGAGAATCTCATGCCCCAGTACTAGCACCTGCACCCCCAATGAGTGCAGAAAATGTGCACGAGCTCCGAACTTTCATTTGAAATGGCCACGGCTTAAGCACGGGGTGTAGGCATACACCTGACAATTACGTATGTATAAACAGTATCTCACTCGTGAGGAAACTTCTTGTGGGCCTATACTTATGGTGTGTCTATTAATCTTGTACCAGCTCTTCTATTCCGGTCCTGAACGTACGACAAACATATAAATCTGTATACAAGATTATTTTATATAATTGTCCCAAGTTATAAAAGATTTTATGCCTAGTGCATCCAAACCAATTTTATAAATACTTTTCAAAAGAGTCAGTTAATTGTATTTACCAGTGTAAACTGACGTATTTTTCAAAAAGATTAACTGCAGGTACTACACGAAATGGGCTAGAACCTCCTGAGTATTAAATAAAGAGTCTTGCAAGCTTTTAATACTTTAAGTTTGTTGAACAATATTTACTTTCTGTTTTAGATCCGCCAGTGGATCCATTTACAACCGTTGTGTAATATTTTATTATACTTTCAATTCGGTTTGTATTATTATTTTAGACTTCCACTTTGCATTAAACTGTGATTATTTGACTATGATGATATCAACTACGTCACGATACTCCCCACCGGACCCACCGGTAATACGTGGAAATATCGGGGTGTGACAAAAATATATAACACTATACAGTTCTGAATGGTGGTTGCACTACAGAATTAATAATTGATGGTGTTATATAGTGTTTTTTGGTGGTTGCACTATATAATTCTGTAGTGCTACATAATTATATAACACTACAGAATTATATAACACAAAAAACCATTATATAACACCATTTAACACTATATAACGCTATATAAAAATACATAACACTATACAGTTCTGAATGATGGTTGCACTACAAAATTATATAACACTAGAAAATTAATAACCGGTAAACGAGATGACACAAATTCGTAAATTAATTCTTAAATTCGAATTCATATAATAAAGGGTGGCGGTTATTTTAGGCAGTTATCTTTTAATCAATTAATTGAAAGAAGAAAATTACTAATTCACCCTTTTAAATTAATTTAGATTTAGGACACTTGTCATCACCACATTATTTCCCACCCTTCTCACAATATTAGATTAATGTACATGATCCTCTACCCATGTTTTTATATCCAAAAATATTAGCAACATTTGATTTTATATGATTATTACAATAGTGTAGGTTGTAGAAATCTATATACCCTATTTTTAACCCATTACAAGTATCAACATCACAATATAACTCAATATATCTAATTCTACTTAATCCAAAGTTATTACTAAATGTGAACCACATAACTCATGCAAAATCAATGATGAAAGAATTAACAAAATTCTTGTGGAGTTCCTTTGTTCCTGATCATGAAAGAGTACATTTAGACTCCATGGAGTCCGTTTCATCATCGGATACTTTTCTCTTATTCTCTAGATGTCTCCATTCCATCGACCATCATGATATTGATCAGTCATATTATCCAGATGGAACAGAGACACAAAAAGAACAAGAGAGGAAGAATCTGATATGTCGTCCATGTGGACTCACTAGATTGTTAACTGATGGTAAATACTTGAATTGAAACGAAATATTTCTTAATCGAAGATCAGGACTTTCTGTTATATGATACCATTATAGTTGAAATGTTTAAGGATTTAATCGAAGGTCAGGACTTTCTGTTATATGATACCATATTAATAGGTATCTTGGACTTTCTGTTATATGATACCATATTAATAGGTATCTTTTTTAATATTTTTTGCTAATTTATAAAATAAATTTATTGGACGATACTAATGCTCATGCTTTAAAACAATGTTTTTTTTTCTAATTATCTCATAATGGTAACCATGCGTTAAATTTGATCTTATTTCTAATTTGAATTGAGTTATCCTTTGTATAACAACAATAACGATAACGACAACGACAAGAACAATAACAACAATGATGACAACCACCACTACTAGAGAATAGGTATTTGCTACTGCATTTTCGGTCACAAAACTGTATCAAGTGCTCTTTTGCCACCATGTTGCTATCAAAAACTCGGTGGCAACAGCACCCCTAGCAAATGCCTTATAGCCACCTATTTGCTATCGTTTTATTTTTTCCTACCGATTTTGCTACCCTTTATTTGTCACCGTTTTGCTACCGCTTTTTGCCACCATTTTGTTACCCCATTTTATTTTGTCACCGTTTTGCTACCGCTTTTTTTGCCATCTTTTTGCTGTCGCTTTTTCACCTTTTGCCACCGTTTTGCTACCGTATTTTTTCATTTTGCTACCACTTTTTATCACCTTTTACCATCATTTTGCTACTACTGGTATTCCATTTCCATTCCAGAAATTGGCTATTCCATTTCCATTTCATAAAAATATATAACAATTTATAACCTTGTTTGCCACATTAAAATATATCAATTTATACATCCAATATTCCTCATAATTAACATCCAAACATCAAATAAGTTTAATTAGCTTCGTAGCAAACTTAAAAAAACAATAAAAATATGTAAACATAGAGCAATAGATATCGTGTATGCCAGAAAACAAAAATAAAATAAAAAGAGTGAAAGATATACTTGCCTGAGAGATAATTTTTGCCTAACGATGGGTCTACGACTCCCAAACTCGTAACTTTAAATCTTCATTAAAAGTCGGTTTTCGGAACGAGCCTAACTTGAAATATCAAGAAAGCCACTTAAATAATGCGAACTTGCCAAAGGGGGAAAATAAACACGTTGCGACATACATGTCAAATGTGAAAAAAAAATAGACCCAATTAAAAACATTGAACCACACACGCACGTTGCGATGTATTAACTCGCAAAATTTAGAACGAAAAACTTGCGAAAGATAAAAAGTACGGGGGGACCAAAGTTGTAATTAAAAAAGTTTTGGGTTAAATTACAAATGATGAAAAGTTTTAGGTTAAATTAAAAGTGGTAAAATACAAAAAGATGAAAACCTTAGGGTTAAAAGAGAAAAAGCATATTTTTTTTAAAAAAACCTCATATTTGGTGTACAACACAATGCAACAATGTATTATGGAAATAATATCTTCACTTTTCCTCTAGCCAATAACAACCCAACTAAATCCATCTATTATTCAATTCTATAGTTTTTTTTTTTTTCTAAATAGATAGATAATTATTAAAATCGTGAATTACTATCTATTATTCAATTCTATAGTTTTTTTTTCTAAATAGATAGATAATAATTAAAATCGTGAATTACTTCTACTTAATATTATATAAGAAAACCTACATTAAAATAAATAAAACAAGCCCACGTATTGAATTACTTTTACTTAATTTTATATATGAAAACCTACATTAAAATAGATAAAACAAGGCCACGTATGTAATATATAAAAGACTCTTGTATAGATGGACACCCAGACCTCCATCAGTTTCGATTGAAGATCATCTATGTCAAGTAAAGTCACATGGTGGCGGAAGATTGCCGCCGTTCCAGGTAAGGCTGTGGAGCAAGTTATAGAGTACCACCCTGCGTTGGAGTCTGAAAGTCAGGCTGATGATAATGAAACAAAGGCACATAAATAAAATCAGAGCAAGAAACTAACTCGATGGATGCAAGAACACTGGCACGTCGTTAATGGTAGAAGATTCATTGTTTGCCCTAAATCAAATTCAACCCATTAATTCTTGATTAATTAGTCTAGTAGTTCACTTGTGGATATCGAATTCCTGCCTACCAACCCATTGTTTGGATTTCTTTTAGATAATGTTTCTTTTATTGCATGTTTTGTTGAAACGAATTGGATGTTACACTCATCTCCAGATGAGTGTAATTCGTATTCAACAAAACAAGCAATAAGAGGAACATTATCTAAAAGAAATCCTAACAATGGGTTGGTAGGCAGGAATTCGATATCCACAAGTAGACCAATTAATCAATCAATGAAGAATCATGGGTTGAATTTGATTTATGTTAAACAATGAATCTTCTACCATTTAACTACGTACCCGTGTTCTTGCATCTATGGAGTCGGTTTCTTGTTCTGTTTTTCTTTGTATGTCTTTGGTTCATCATCATCATCTGACTGATTTTCAGTCTCCAACGCAGGATGTTACAGTCAACCGCAGACCCAAGACTTAATAACATCCTTCTGTTAACGTAATATGTGAGCACAGAAAAATAAAAATTCTCTTGAATTTGAACAACATCATTGTATAAATAATGTTTGTAGGATGGAGTGAATTGCTTGGGAAAAGTTTGTTAGATATTTTGAAGTATTGCTAAGACCACCTGTAGTGGGACGGTTTTTAAAAAAAAAATAAAAAAAAACGCCCAAAAACGCCCCCCCCCCCCCCCCCATTACGGTAGGCGTTATTTGGCGTTATTTTTGAAAAAAAAAATGAAGTTGGCGTTTTAAAAAAAACGCTGAAAATTGCATAGGGCCGAGAGATGACCGTTGCCAACGGTCAATTGTTTAAGATTTTTATTTTTTTTTAATTCCAAATTTTACCCACTATATAAATAATACCCACTTCTTCCTATTTTTTATAAAAAAAAGTCACACTCTCTCTCCTACTTCTTTTATATTTTATACAAATATGCATCCATTCCGACCCCCCTTTGGTGTCCCCGCAAGACCCATGAACCCGAACACAACCCAACCGCAACACCCGTATAACCTTCAAGACATGGACCCGAGCGTTTTAACGTACGCGGCTTACTTGAGTGGCGCCACTCCGTTCGTGCCTCCCACCTTCGGCTATGGTCAAGCCGGCGGGTCGCAACCTTCACAACAACAAGCCGAACCCGATGTCGATGTCGTGCCAGAGAAATCGAAACGCGGCAGAAGGTCGCATAAGAAGAAGGAAAAGGACGAACCTCGACGTACAAAAACTCACCTTAAATGGACGAAGGAGGAGGAATTCACGTTGACTCGGGCGTGGCTCGACGTTTCGGAGGACCACGAAACTGGTAACTTTTATATATTTTTTTTTCTTATTTTTTACTTATATTTTTACTTTTATTTTTAACATACAACTTATATTTTTACTTTTATTTTTTCAATTTGTAGCAAACTTTCAAAAGGGCCCCGTTTTTTTGGGATAGGGTTCGTGCACTCTTTTATAGCACGTGGGGTCAAGGCGAACATCGGGACAAAGATTCCATTTCTAGCAAATGGACCGACATCAACAACAAGTGTCATGCCTTCCAAGAAGTGTACCAACGTAACTACGATAATCGCCCGAGCGGTGAAGGTGATGTCGGGGTTTTAACGAAGACTTTGGACGAGTTCGAGAAAACGAAATGCCCTTTCCTGTACTATAAGTGTTGGGATCTACTACGAAAAAGTCCAAAGTGGGCGCTAGTAGGTACCATGACGTCTAGTAGTAGACGTCGAGCTAAACGGTCAAAAACATCATCCTCCGTTGACCCTGAAACACTGACATCGGATGCCCGCAATGTCGATCTAAATGAGGTGGTGGACGTTGACGAGGAACTTGAAGAAGAGTTGACCCGACCGCCCGGTAGAAGAAAGGATAAGCGAACCGGGAAAAAACGGTGGAGTCGTCTTCCGATCTCGAGTTGAAGGAATATTTCGAGGAGATGAACCGTCGTCTCCAAGACATTCGCGACCTCGGCCACCAACGTTATGAGATTATGAAAGAACGAGTGGCCGAAACCAAAAAGTTTAACGAGATGCAAGAGGCGAGACAAATGGAAAAGGACATTGAGTTTTTGTCCAAACCGATTGACCACCTCCAAGGCGACGCGTTGATCCTTGCGCAAATGCATCGCCAAAAAATTCGAGAAAAATATGGACTCTAGATCATCTTTTTTTTTCAACTTTATTTTTTTTTCGGTTTTTTTATTTTCTGTTTTTTTTTCGGGTTTTTTTTTCAAGTAGTGTAATTTTTATTTTAAATTAATGAAGATTTTTATGTTTTAAATTAAAAAAATAATAATCGTGAAACGATTGCATGGGCGTTATTGGGCATTATTCCTACTACGCCACTTTTGCAATAATGCCCCATGCTGACTGGACTGCCACGTGTCGCAAAACGCCCCATGGTGGGGGCATTATTTGGCTTAACCACTACACATGGTCTAACAAGGTAGTACTTATACTTATGTGTACTTCACAGATTGAATAAATGTAATATCATATACTTAATAATAAACAAATATATCTTTGGAAAAAAAAGTGTATCGCGTTTGTTGAATAAAACCATTTATTATATGAGTTGAATAAAATATTTGTAAAAAAGGTGTATTATACTAAACACGTTTTTGGTGGCTTTGAGTTTCTAGTTTCTACACTAAACACGCTTTTCGTGGCTTTGAGTTTCTATACTACATATGGGATTATGCTGTAACAACTTATGATCAGGAGCGGATTCAAGGGTGTTTTGGGGGTTCCCAGAAACCCCCCTCGGTTTGGCAAAAAATGGAAAAATTAATGGAAACCTTTGTATGATTTGGAAAAATTAGTGAGAATCTATCAAAAGGAACCTGGTGAAAAAAATTCCTGGATCCGATGCAGAGCATCTGACACTAAGTCGGATGTTGATAGAGCAAAGACACATAAAGAAAAACAGCAGAAGAAGAAAAAACCGACACCATGGATGGAACGTAGGTTGTGTTGTAGTCTTGTAGAAATCTGTATAAATTTTGCACTATATCTTCCCATAATCCTACATGCAACAAGTTTACTTGAATGATTTCTATCTTAAACATATGTATATGTTATTTAGCATCATATATCCTATTATATTAACCCATTACAAAGTATCAACATCACAATATAACTGGATATATATTTCTAACTGTACTAAATCCAAAGTTATTAGTAGATGTGAACTAGATTACTCATGCAAAATCAATGATCAAAGTAAACAATTAACAAGCATAAATAACACAAAAGATGAAATAATTCAAGAATTAACGAGTTCCTTTCATCTTCAAGAAATTAAGATCGAGTACGTATAGAATAAACACAAACTAAACGCCATGTAGTTCCTTTCTCCGGATCTTATTCTTTAAGAGTCTCCATTCCATCCTATATGAAACTTAGTCATACTGGTTCGAGTGCGACTTAGCCTTATTAGATGAAACAAAGACCCATAAAGAACAAGAGAGGAAGAATCTGATATGCATTGGTCGTCGCTTCTGGTCCATCAAACATCGAAGACTTTTTTTTGTTATCTGATATTTATTTATAGTTGAACTCTGTTGAGGTGTTTAAGATTTAAACAACTTCCCAAACTTTGAGTTTGACAAGGCTAACTGTATTTCAGCTTTTAAATAAGATAAAAGCTATAATAAAATGTATTTTTTAATCATATTCCTCATTTATATAAGATAAAAGCTATAATAAAATGTATTTTTTTTTTTATCATAGAGTAATGTTCATACTTTGAAAATAATTTGTTATTTTTTTTTTTAATATTTCATAGTGATAACGAGGTGTTAAATCTTAATGGATTGATCTTATTATTTCCAATTTTAATTGAGCCTATTATTAAGGGATTTCCTTCGATCCCATCGCTTCAGACGAACCACAACTTAACCATTAAATCTTAATGGATTGATCTTTAATAACCGATATCAGTTGATCTGGTGGATAGGATAGGGAGTTGTCTTCTAACTATTATTTTACTTTTTTTTGGCAAAATAATAAAGAAATAATCACTGTGGGGATCGAAGGGCACCATGCCGGTTCTCATTTTAGTTTTACATTTTTGGCAAAATAAAAATAATACTTTTTTGGCAAAATAAAAATAATAATCAACCATGTAACCAACTAAGACCATTCGTAGTCGTTGGAGTAAATAATGCCCCACCCTAGGGCGTTTTGCGCCATGTGGCAGCTCAGTCAGCAATGAGGCATTATTAGGCGTTTTTACAAAATGTGTGTAGTGGGGATGTGGGGCATTATGTTAAATGAGATGTAATATAATTAAATAAAACAAAAACCATTAAAAAATCTTATTGGATAAAAAATAGGAAGATGGAAGGTGATTAGACAAAGAAAATGGGGGAAGGCGTGTTTTAAATCACGCTGGAGGGGCTTTTATTGCAAAATCACGCCCAAACACACCCAGGGGGAGGTCGAGGGGCAATATTGGGGTTATTGGGGCTAAACTTTGAAAAAACACGCCCCACTACGCATGGTCTAAACTTCGAGTGCCGATGCCATAACACTACAATAATGTATCAAAACGATACCGATTGAACTTCATACGCGAATTGATATTGATCGAATTCTCGTTACAGCCCCCAGAAACACGTGGGTTTAACGGCGCCACTAATTATTAATGACGATAACTGAAAATCTTGTTTGCTAAAAAATAGAAAACTCGCCCCCTGTGATTATAAACTCTATCCAAACTTAATTTCCATCCATGTTATCCGACGTGGTACCATGTACTCGATCTAGAACAATAGGTTGGTTACAATTTAAATGTCAGCTAGGGGGTGATTATCCGTGCTTCGCAGCATGTTCGGAATGTGGATAAAAACAATCCAGTCGTAAGGTACATACGGCATTTAGATATACATTACATTGTTAAAGTTAGCGTTAGGAAAAATGAAAATGGAAAAAGACTGTAAAATATATTGTATTGACCCGTCTCAATGTGTGGATAAAAAATACATAGATTTAAATCTCAAAGTGTAAGTTTAAATAAACTTTTGGGATTATATTGTAATTATCCAAAATTTAAGAAGAAAAATAGTGACCAAATTGTAAAGTATAAAACTTTTGTTTATACTTTTGTGGTTCATTTGCCTTCAAAATTTAAGGATAAAAGTTTTATAGCCAAACCATAAAGTATAAAACCTATGTGGTGAAATTGTAAAAAATGAAAAGGTTACCATTCAATTCGGAACCAGGTAAAAATAAGGTATTACGTTGTTTAAATCGGTGTTAAGGAAAACGAAAGCGAAAAAAATTGACGTAAAAACATATTTATATTTGACCCGGCTCAAAACGTATGGTTAAAAAGACACTACGCGGTCAAAATAGTTGCAACGGTACATTCAAAATTTACAAGAACATTACATTGTTAATCAGTGTTAAGTAATAGGAACGCGTAAGAAGAAGGCGTAAAAACATATTATATTTGACGCAGTTGAAAATACGTAATAAAAAGGCACTTAGTGACGAGTTCGGAATGTAGGTAAAACTAAGTTGGACACAACAATACATGCGGAATTTAGAAGAACATTACGTTGCTAATCAATGTTAAGGAAAACATAAGCGAAAAAAGGTGTAAAAACATATTATATTTCACCCAGCTTAAAACGTGTGGACAAAAAAGACACTTCGTGTACGACAGGTTTAGAATGTAGAGAAATATTTAAAAAAAACGTAAACTTGTGGATGAAAAAGGCAACGATTAAAATCTTTAAGTTCCGTGTTACGACAGACCATAGCCTGCAACGGTCTCGTTTTAAGAAAATATTTTAGTGTTAATTGGTTAAAACAGGAATAATTGACTCTAATAAAATATTATAGTGTAAATTGGTTAAGAAAATATTGTAGTATTAATTAACAGGAATAATTGTCTCTGTTAAAATATTATAGTGTAAATGGGGTAAAAGTGAAAAATAGACTCTATTAAAGTTCATGTTATATATTACTAGCCGCTCGACACGTAACTGAGTCTGTCGATTAGGCATAATGCGGCGTCTGTAACGTGTTTTTCTCGGGCACGTGTAATGGAGATGGAAAACGCGTGTTCGATACCATGTAACGGGAGTAAACTGTCACCGGTAAGTGCTTAACGCAGCGCTTGACGCGGAACCGGCTTTGCATGAGTAACCAGCGCCAGTTACGAGCATTCAATACGCATGCGCACCGTTGGTTACGTGTGTTTAATGCCGGTTACACGCATTCCTGTGTTGTTCCGCGTATTCAGGCTTCGATTTTGCAGGCGGCGTTAGTTACGCGTGTTTAAATGCCAGTTAAGCGAACCGGGGCCAGAAAACACCCATCCTACGCCACGAAACGCATGTAACTCAGCTTCGATACACGCTTAACCCCTCGCTCGACGTGTGTAACTAGCACATTGAGGTACCTTCCATTCTATTTTGGTTCAAGAGGCGAGTTATATTTTTAGTTATATTTTAGCTTGTATTTTCTTCATGAACGATTGATTTTAACTATGTACATCGGTTAGTGTATTGTAAGTACCTGTATATCTTCCTATAAATATGGTAATAGGGGATTAGGATCAAATACAAAGGATCCTAATTGTAAGAAGTGTAAGAAGGATTTATAGAGTGACAAGTGTCCAATAACCTAAAATTAAACCCACTACACAAAAAAACCCCACTACAAAAAAAAAAAAAAAAAAAAAAAAAAAAAAAAACTTAAACATCCACCACCACCAAAAACCCCCACCCCCCACATCACCCGTTTGAAAAGTGGACTGAAATGGTTAACAAAATGAAACTAATGGACTAAAATCGCAATTTTTAAACTAATGGACTGAAACCGTTATTTTTGACAAACCTCAGGGACGAAAACAGTAATTAACTCTTTAATAAAACATTATATTCTTTTGTGTTTTTTTTTATGTACACGTCAGTATAAATTTGTTTTTGAACGACAAATTCTGGACTTGAACCTAAGACCTTCGCCTTCTAAGATGTTTAAAGGTTTTGCCTTTGCTAATATACCACCACCCATTGGTATCGGTATAAATTAAAGTTGATTTACGTTGTTTCATCCAAACTAAATAAAAAATAAAAATAACTTAAATAAAATCAACCCACGTGTGTAGATGACGCGTGGCGGTTGGGAAGTTATTGAAAGAATATTCGCTAACAGAATTCAACCAACAATCTTGAGCGGCAAACGGCAACTGGTTTGTATATATATAGATGAACATCCAGAAGTGGAACTCCTCCATTTTCGATTGAAGATCAAGAATGTCACGTAAAGACACACGGTGGCGGATGATCGCCAGCGCCGTTCCAGGTAAGGCTGTGGAGCAAGTTAGAGAGTACCACCCTGCCTCTGAAGGTCAGTCGGTTGATGATGATGCAAAGATCCATAAGGAACAACAGAACAAGAAAGCAACTCCATGGAGGCAAGAACACGGGTACGTAGTTAATAGTAGAAGATTCATTGTTTATTAACATAAAATCATTGATTCTTGATTAATTGGTCTACTTACTTGTTCACAGGGAGATTTCAGAAGTTACAAGGCGAAACAACGGTCATCTACCTCGTGTGGATATCGAATTCCTGCCTACCAACCCATTGTTAGGATTTCTTTTAGATAATGTTCCTCTTATTGCTTGTTTTGTTGAATATGACTTGGATGTTACAGTCAACTGGAGACCCAAGGCTGAGTAACATCTTTCTGTTAATGCGACATGTGAAAATAGAAGAATAAAGATTCTCTTGAATAGTTGAATTTGAACAACAACTAGCATTGTGTATGTCAAGATAGATTAGTTTTGTTAATAATCGGTCAAACTGGTCATAAAAAAGTCTTGTTCTCTATGTTGTATAATCTTGATATTTTGGGTCGAATATGAATCAAGTCGGTTACGAATATGCAACTAGATACGGGTCAGCAGAAGTCTTGATGTTTTTAGTGTTTTAGAACGTTTGTTTGTTTAAGTCCAAGTTTTTCTATTAGTGGCAGATTAGTAGGATGTTAGTTGTTTACTTTTTCATTTGTATGTGTAGTACGTGGTTGGCTATTTAAAGGGCCTCCTAATGTGGTGAATAAAATAACAGACGTTAAAAGCATTAAAATATCTTCAATGTTCTGAGTTTGAAGAGTCTGAAACCAACACTCTAATTATGACTTCAAGTCTTCAACACCCATATTTTAATTAACCACTACCATCTAATTTTTGGGGCAAGAAGGCCGTTAAGACTCTCCATACATCACATAATGACCACCATGATTCGACCAATACATGCGTATGATCACATAACTTGTTTTATGCACATTGACCCATCTGAGGAATATTTCACCAAAGAACTTCACCCATCATTGTTTCCAAATCATATTTTAACTGTTAGTTGGGTATTGCAATGTTATAAAAAGAAAACGATAATCTTAGTTGAATTATCGTAATAACCCTACAACTGGGAGGATAGATATGATTTGAATTGATCACCTTTTGCATTCCATGCTCTAAAGTCTAAATATGCCTGTCATATTACCTTACCCTTGTTAACACTTTGAAAAACATATGGCGTTCGATATATATGTACATACATACAAAGGGAATTAAAGAATATATACTTACACGAAATCATACAAACATTGTAAGTGTTGATCCAAAACACGAGCTTTTGTAGATGTGTTGAGAGAGGCCAACTTCTCAAGGAGGAGCCTAAACACTCAAGTACCACATAATTCATGAAATATTCATTACTTAATAATAAGAAAATGTGTATCAAAATGATGGGATCAAAAGAGATGCATTTGTTTTCTATTTAAAATCAACTTAACCAGCTTCAATTGCAAAAAGATCCTTGTAGAGGCCAATATATCTCCTCTTTGATTTCAAACAGACACCATAAGGATCCCTAAAAGCAGACCCTTGATCACTACCGGTTAAATCCAAGGACATTAAATTGGAGAACACCTCCATGGTTTTTGCTTTTCGTTTGCTTAATCTTAAAAATAATATTCCAATGAAACACATTTTCAGAAATTTTGTTGCAGCTTCCAGAATTCTATCTCCTGAAGATGAATTTGAACAACTTTCTTGAGCCTTTTCTTGGTCCACTAAGCTATTATGTAGTTATGCAGTTGCAAGTCAGATCAAAAAGGCTTCCAAAAGTTGATTTTGAGGTCAAACAGAACTATGTGCCTCAAAAGTCAAAATCAATGTTTTTCTTGTGCCTCAAAAGACATTTTAATTTTAATTTCTCTCCTCTTTGTGGCCCAATTCAGTAAAGATTATAGATCCCACAAGCATGTCAAAATTTGCTTTGATTAACTCAAACAAGGACATGATTTCAGTTGCATAATGTTGACCTTTTTAAAGTCAAAAGGTCATATCACGCAAAGTCTAATCACTAACCTGAATAAACATATTCACAAGTTCATATCATCTCCATTATATCATGCAATTCTCACAATATATCAACATCACAATATAACTGGATATTTCTAATTGTACTAAATCCAAAGTTATTAGCAGATGTGAACTAGATTACTCATGATCAAAGTAAACAATTAACAAGCATATATAACACAAAAGATGAAATAATTCAAGAATTAACGACTTCCTTTCATCTTTTTCAAGAAAGATCGAGTACATATGGAATGAACACAAACTAAACGCCATGTAGTTCCTTTCTCCGGACACGTCTCTCTTATTCTTTAGGAGTCTCCATTCCATCCTATATGAAACTTAGTCATACCGGTTCGAGTGCGACTTAGCTTATTAGATGAAACAAAGACCCATAAAGAACAAGAGAGGAAGAATCCGATATATGCATCGGTCGCTAGCTTCTCGTCCATCAAACATCGAAGACTTTTTTTTTGTTATCTGATATTTATAGTTGAACTATATCCAGGTGTTTAAGATTTAAACAACTTCCCAAAATTCAGCTTTTAAATCGGATAAAAGCTATCATAAAATGTATATTATTTTACTAGGTTATAAGCCCGTGTATTACACGGGGTTGAATAAATAAATTTTATATACTAAATAATAAAACAATATATCTTTAAAACCTTATTTATTGTAAGGGTTTAATAAATATAATTTTATATATTAAATAATAAAAAGTTATATCTATAAGAACCATATTGTACGGGTGGAATAAATGTAATTTTATATAACAAATAAAAAAGTTATATCTTTAAAACCACGTGTATTACACTGGTTGAATAAATGCAATATTGTTTACAAAATAATAAAATAATACATCTTTAAAAAACCTCATTTATTATACGGGTTGAATAAATGTAATTTTATATACCAAACAATAAAAAAAATTACATCTTTAAAAATATGCGCATTACACGGTTTGAATAAATGTAATTTTCTGTACTAAATAATAAAAAAATATATATCCTTAAAAACCTCGTGTATTGTACGAATTGAATAAATCTAATTTTATATATCAACTAAAAAAATTATATCTTAAAAAACCTCATGTGTTACATGGGTCGAGTAAATGTAATTTTGTATAGTGAAAATAAAAATATTTAATATATTAATACAAATTTTGGTTTTCGTGATAAAAATAGATTATTCTGTTGTTGCAAAATTTATTATCGAAATCTCAATAAATTTAATCCTTTATTTAAAACTCCGTAAATGTATAAATGATAAATAATATTAGTTCATTTTGCTCCCTGTGGTTTGGTCGTTTTAACGGTTTTGCCCAAATCCTTTAAAAATAGTCATTTTACTCCCTGATCTATCAAGCTTACCACGATTTCACTCCCTGCCCCGAACGGAATCCATTTTAAACGTTAATAACTGTCAGGTTTCAGTCAAGGTATTGGTCTAATCATGGTCATAATTGTCCATCGTGTGGTATGAACGTGACAATTTTTAACGTTTAAAATGGATTTTGTTTGGGACGGGGAGTGAAATCGTGATGGTCTTCATAGACCAAGGAGTAAAATGACTATTTTTAAAAGATTGAAGCATAACCATTAAAACGATCGACCAAACTATAAGGAGCAAAATAGAAGTTAACTCTAAATAATATTATAAATGAGAAGGAGATTAAACTTAATAGTAAATTTAAAAAAAAAAATCTTTCTAATTTAAAAAAAAAAATTATGCATGCAGTTAAAATATCTCTGTGAGTTGTGACAATATTTTGGGCCCACATTTAACTTGTTATCGGCATCTTTGTTTGTTTGTCATATTTGGATGGACTCTGGGCTAGAGTAAGATCATGAGCCCATCTCAGGATTTAATGGCATGGCATATACTATTATAATAATTATTATAATACTTATTTATTAAGAAAACTTAGGGTTATCTATAAGAGGGTTATCTATAATTAATTAGAAGAAATTAAATTAAAATAATAATTATCTATAAGAGATGGCCTAATATGATGACAAGTGTCCCTAAAGTGGTTTCTTTTATTATATAGTATAGATTCTACTGCTCATACTTTAAAATAATTGAGTCTATTTTTAAGGGATTTTTCCTTCGATATTTACATATATATTCGTGGCAAAGAGCACCAATGCCACACCACTGGCAACGACCCTTAACATCGGAAAAACTCGTAAAATAAAAAAGATAAAATGGAAAATATTACACCGAACGAAAAGCAGACGTTAAATCATTGGACCACGCATACCTGTTACGGTGTGTTAATGCAAAAAAATTAGACAGAAACGTAAAACATAGAAAAGAATAATTAAGCCGATGTAGGATCCGCCCGTTGCGGCGAACTTGCCAAAGGGGGAAAATAACACGTTGCGACATACCTGTCAAATGTGAAAAAATAGACCAAAAACATTGAACCACACACGCACGTTGCGACGTATTAACTCGCAAAATTTAGAACGAAACGTAAAACGAAAAACTTGCGAAAGATAAAAAGTACGGGGGACCAAAGTTGTAATTAAACAGTTTTGGCTTAAATTACAAAAGATGAAAAGTTTTGAATTAAAAGTAAACAAATTAAAAGGGGTAAAATACAAAAAGATGAAAGCCTTGCGGTTAAAAGTGAAAAATAACATTTTTTTTTTTGAAAAAACCACATGTTGCTAATTTATATTATGGAAATAATATCTTCAGTTTTCCTCTAGCCAGTAACAACCCAACTAAAGTCTAAATCCATCTATTATTCAATCCTATAGTTTTTTTTCTAAATAGATAAGATAATAATTAAAATCGTGAATTACTTTTACTTACCTAATCTATTTATAATTTCTATAAAAGGGGAAATCCCAATGGCATAAGAAAAGCTGATGTGTCAGCAGGAGAGGCTGTCCAACAATGTTTTTCTTATGTCATTATTACATCATAAAGTCTAATATATAAATCACTTTAAAATACATTTAATGTTCTATCAAACCACTGTCTTGTGTATTTTCAAATGTTAAAGGTCTGGCCCACATTCCAAAGGGCAAACCACTGCTCTTCAATAAGAAAGTAGCAGATGCTTCCTTTGGCAAACGTATACTTAGCAGCAGCTGTTTTGAAATTGCTGGGTAATTTGAAATTCAAAATGCATAAAGTTTGGTTTAAAGCAGCTCTTTATGAACAAAGTTAAGGATTGAGTATGTGAGGACATGGCTACTCTTCAACAGCTGAAGAAGTGTTTTCATGTACTGCATCTTGGTCTGTTCACGAGAGATCAGGTTTCTAGAAACCTGATTTGGATGCATTGAGTTCATGGCGATTGTCGAAGATATACATTGATGGACTTTAAAGCTAAAAAGCACTAAATTTTAAGCTAAAAGCACTAAATTTGAACTGTTAGGTTCGTAAATTTCTTGGTGGTGTTGTTAGATTTTAAAGTTTCGTTGTAATTTTAAGCTGAATAAGTATTATTATGTAATTTTTAATATCATCTGATTATTGCAGATCGGTACTTTTGATGCAAAAGTGAAATTGTCTCTGAGTTTAATTAGATTATGTTGATGTTGTATCAATTTCTGTTAGTGTATAAATCTGTCAAAGTTAAAGTTTGCCAAAAGTGAATATCTGCTCTAAATCATCCTCTGCTGATCTAACGGTTGTTTGACTTGCTGCTGGTGCCAACATCTGTTGTTGCCTATTAGAGCTTTTCGAAGAATTTCCTCCTCTCAATTGTTAAACATCTGTTGTTGCCAACATCTGTTTGACTTGCTACTGTTACGAACAGGAGAGGCTTTAATAGATGTTCGCAATATCTTTGTATTCCAAATGAATAGATTTTTTATCTGAGTTATGACTAAATGATGATTGCTGATGTGTCAATTTTTTATCTGAGATTTTTTATCTGAGTTAAAATACATTTAATTTCAAACTACTGCTCTATATTTAGAGGTCAAAGGTCTGGCCCACATTCAAGAGTCCAAACTACTGCCCATAGCCAAGAAAGTATAACTTAGCAGATGTTTCCTTTGGCAAACATATACCATAGCAGTGGTTTTGAAATTGCCGGTAATTTCAAATTCAAAATGCCTGGGGATATGTACTTTGCAATTAATGCACGTCACTCAATCAGTTTTGTCTTATGGTAAAGGCGTCTTATAGGTAAATGAAGTGGTTAATTGTAATTATAATAACGTGTTTAATTTTATATTTTTCCCATGGAAATGTACTAAAAGCCTAACGACTGTCGTATCATATTCTTTCGTCTGACGATGTATTTAGTCATAACCGCCTTCATTGGGTATATAAAATACATTGGCCAGAGGTTTTGATCATTACCATTTTCATCCATCTACTCAATCATCTTCAAAAGTTTTTTGTTTACCAATATCATTACAATTTCTTTTACTTTCAAAGACGCATTGGTTCACTGCAAAAAGGAAAAATCTGGGTTTCAAGTGATTGTTTACGAGATTTTCACAAGGCTCTCTGCAGAAGATATTGGCCATTTCAAATGTCTTTCCAAGAATTTTTATAGGGAATTGTCAAGTCATGGATTTCAGATGATGCATGTTCTCCGAAGTGGAGATTCAGTACAAAAGAAACTACTCTCCTTTAAAGACACGTCAATTGTCGTTGACGACGTAGTTGCTGGTAATTTGGATGTTATTAGAAGCAAAACCTTAAGTTTTCCTAACAATGTCCACCCTGGCTTCTTACGTATTCTATCGTCATTTAATGGTTTGTTGTTAGTTTGCAATGAAGGGATTTGCTTTCAGCTAATTCTTTGGAATCCAACTACCAGGCGCTATAAGGTTTTGTGTGATGACTACTTCAATTACAATCATAATCGAAACTCTGATACTGGTGGAATTTATTTTGATCAGTTCAATGATCTGAAAGTGCTGAACATCAGATGTTACCGTAATGTAACTGCTGCTCGTGTTTACTCACGACGACGTGAGTGATGGAGAACAATAAATTTCGGTAGCGTAAACAATTATGGTTCAAGTGGTTATTCATGGTCTACAGGAGTTTATGCTGATAAAACCATATATTTTATGGTTTCAAATTATTGGTATCCACTAGGTGAGAGGAACATCGTTGCTTTTAATGTTCTGAGTGAGACTTTCAGAATGCTTCATCTTCCAGAGAATATTGTAGTCAATCCTTGTCAAGGGCATTTTTTGACCATCGCAAAGAGGCTGCATTTGATTGTTATTGGAAAGTCTGCTGAGCTAACTGCTGATTTGCTCAGATATGAAGAAGGCTGGATGAAGGTGTTTGTTTTCAATAATCCTCATGTAGTTGATTATGTAGATAGGCTCCGAAGGACTAATATAATTGAAGACAACAAGTGGCTGATAACAAGCATCTGGGGGGATATGATTGAAGTTGATCTGAGCAACCAACTTCTGAAATACCTCCAACATGTTGACAACTACAATGGTCCGAAAGGAGCTTTACTTATCGAGACTACTGTTTCACCAATTGATTAGGAATTAGGATCCTGTATTTTATTGAATGTTATTTGCTGTTTTGACAATTGTATTTTTTATATAATTAGTTGTGTTAAAATTATTAATCATGTTTGTTATTTAAATTAAGTAAATGAATATTTATGTTTGAGAGTGTAAAAGCTTGTAGTATTGGCAAAGGTCTGTTTAAATGATCAAAGCTCTGTTATTGGGAACAGATGTTTCAAAATAAAACAGTGGTTGATACATCTGTTGACTTGGATCTACAGATGGATGAACTTTGTATGTTGTTTCGCCCATTGATTTGGAATTAGTATGATGTATTCTATTGATTGTTGTTTGCTGTTTTGAACTTTGTTTATTATATAGTTACCTCTGTTTGAAACTTGTAGTTTTTATATAATTAGTTGTGTTAAAATTATTAACCATGTTTGCTATTTAAATTAAGTAAATAAATACTTAGGTTTGAGAGTGTAAAAGCTTGTAATATTAGCAAAGGTATGTTTAAATGATCAAAGCTCTGTTATTAGGAACAAATGTTTGAAAATAAAACAGTGGTTGATACATCTGTTGACTTGGGTCAACAGATGGATGAAAACAGATGTTTGGAATTACTGTTAAGAAAACTGTGGTTGAAACCGCTGTTTGGTTAAAATGGTGGTTTAAAACAACTGTTGGGTTAAAATAGTGTTTTGTGGAGGTTGAAGGGGATTGAAACGACTGTTGGGTTAAAATATAGTTTTTTTTGGAGAAGGAACATGCTTGAACTACTGTTTATATAATGACTGTTGTTAAAGCTCAGTGTTTTAATCCACTGATAGGCTATCCACTGATAGTTATAGTCAGCTACTGTTTTCATTTTCATCACTGTAAACTACTGATATTGATTCATCAGTGGTTTCTTAACAACTGTCATCCATTATTCATCAGAGGTTGTCACGTGGACAATACTTAGCCGTCAGATCTTTTGTAACCGATGCATCGTCAGCATTCACTTTTTCCACCTATAAAACCCTGATCAAAACCCCAAACAGGGTTTTAACTGTCGAGTCGAATTCGAAATTCCTTTCAAAAGCAGTTTTCACCAAATTCTCTGAAATCACTCATCTTCTTCCTTCATTCTTAACTACCTTTGATTTATCATGGATCTTCCATTCAAAATCTGTCATAACTACGTGTGTACACTTGCAAAAACAAGTAAAAACACAGGTTTTCATTCCGTGATTGATGCACTTTCATCTTCAAAGTACAAAACTTTGCTGACCTGCAATGAAACCATCTACCTGGATACCTAACGAGAGTTCTGGAAAAATGCAAAGCTTGAAACTAAGGACAAAAAGACCTTAGCGTCGTGATAAAAAGGATCAACATAAGAAAATTATGAAACGGCATGACAAATCTAGTTAAAATTTGATTATATATACTTGATCACATAAAAACCCATTCCCACAAAAAGTGAGTTTTGAGCCTTTATTGAGCATAAAAATACACATCTTTAAATTAAATGCTCATTTTTCGTTTCTTGTGTGAATAGCCGCTTGGTTCTTACGACTCTTGAACTTACCATGACGATACATTCCCGGTCCTTACAAACTTAAACCCAAGTAAGTAAATGATGGAGGCATTAGGACCAACCCTTTTTCTTTCAACACCATTTTTTTTTACCACCTACCCAAAATCCCCCTAGTTAACCCCTTTGAGCCTAAACCTTTTCATTTCTTAACCCAAATCAAACACCCTTTTTACCCACTAAAACCCTTTTTTCATTTTAAACCCTTTATTTTAGTAACAAAGCTCGGTTTTCTTGTGACTTACTTATTGAAAAAAAATCATAAAGAAGAAAAGAAAATGAAGTTAGCAATAAAGAAACAAAAGCTCATCAAAAGAGGGCTTGTTTGAATAATGCTTCATTGGAATAAAAAGTCACAAAAATTAAATGTTTTACGAAAACCGACGCTTTTTACGCCTTTCGCCATTTTCTACTAACCACTAACCCAACCACCTACCTTTAACCCAAGCCTAACCCTTCCCCCAAAAGTCCTCTTGATATTTACAAAGGTTTATAGTTAAAAAGGAGGAGGATTGATTGCTTGGCAAGCTTATGGTAGGAGTAAGTTCCATGCCGCTCACGAGTGTTTCACAAAAATACATCTTCGGCCGAGTGTTGAGTGATCCCCTGTGAGGTATGTGAACTTGTATATAAATGAAATTTTAAAGAGGCATGTTATGCCCTAATAAGTAATTTATCTTATGTAATGTTCTAAATAAATCATGACGAATAGGATTGTAAATAAAATAAAAATAAAACCTAATAAAGAATCTTGGAATCCCGACACTCTATGACAAGCCCAAAAACCTTCTCTTCTACCCATTCCATTTGGGAGTGTAAGCCACATTGTAAAGAGTTTTGCTTAGGGACAAGCAAAGATTCAAGTGTGGGGCTATTTGATGTGTGCAAAATGCAACATATAAATTACATCAATTGTGGCATAAAACTAACCCTTTTTTAGTACTAATGTTGGGAAAAGTGTGTTTTTGTCTTCCTTTTGTATTTTCAGGATTAAATGAGCTCAAATGAACAAAAGAAGCAAAAATTCAGCCAAATCTAACAATAATATAAGAAAAGGAATAAACGTGGCATGCCCGACCCCTTGACAGCATATTCCCAAGCAAAAACAAGAGAACAGAAGGCTGAACACGCCCCGTGCTCAGTGAACACGGGGGCGTGCCCAAGTATCTGCAGAAAAGACAAAGTTGTAGAAGCTTCTATCACCCACCATGGGGGAGTGTCCAGCGGACACGGGACCGTGGTCAACGCAAAGATTTGTAGAATCTAGGCAAATCTTGATAGTACAGATACGCTTCTGCACATGGGGTCGTGACCAGCGGACACGGGGGCGTGGTCAACTAATGCAGACAAACTGCATTTAATGAAGAAAGAGAAGACGGGTGGACACAGGGCCGTGCCCAATGGACACGGGGCCATGTCTGGGCTTCTGTGCAGGCTATAAATAGGGGTGCTTGGCTCACTTGCAAACCATCCCTTGGCAAACCACCTCTCTCACACTTCACCCACCCACCACCACCATCACAACCCACATCCACCACCATTATCCATCATCCATCATAGAGTGTGTGAGTAGTCTCGGGATCCAAGATTGATCGTAGGACTTCTTGACAATCAAAGGCCATGTTTGCCTAAGTCTCTTACATCACTTGGTGAAGACAAGCATTTAGTGTAATACTTTTTATTTTTAATCTTTTCGCACTTTTTATTTGGTTATGTATTAATGACTTTAATAACTAGTTTCTTATGTTGAAGGTGAATCTTCCTTATCATTTGTTCGTGGTGTCGTGGTGTTATTTTACTGTATATATAAAATAAAAGATTTACACCATTAATATCTCCACGGTCTATATGGAGATATGTTGGCTACCTAGTCGGCGGTTAAGGGAATGGTTTGGTAAGAGTCTTGCCTTGTTCCGTGTATAGATCCTGCAAGGACCTGGGTCAATTTTAGTAGGACCTCCTTCAATACCCACTGGTATTGGATGGCAGGGGTCCGAACTCATTGATCCCCTCATATGTAAACTACTATTAAAACTTTAACCCGGCTATTTAGAATTGTATCCCTGCTGACTTAAACTACTTAGCCGAGGGTAACGTCACCTTCAAAAGAGGGGCCTACCACATTATGCATTAATAACTTAATTAATTATCTTTCAATAATCCAACCCTTTAGGATTGTATCCTTGCTGACTCAAACTACTGGGTTGAGGGTAACGTCACCTTCAAAAGAGGGGCCTACTACTATAACTAAGATAATCTCTTAAAAAGTGCAAAAGTACGAAAATAATCAAAGGTTACACTAAAGGCGAGTCGGATCCAAGTGATTCATCTTGTCTATCTGTTTTTACTTTTATTTTTATTTTTCAGCATTTTTAGTTAGTTTTATTTTCTTGTTTAAAAACCTTTTTCTAAATTTTTTATTTGATTAGATGTTGAGGATAAACCGGTACTAAAAGCTCTTGTGTCCTTAGATGACCTCGGTATCTTACCAACACTATACTACGCTCACGATGGGTGCACTTACCCATATGTGTGTCTAGTGTTAGTAAATATCGTGTTTTATAAGTTTAAAACTTGACTAACGTGTTAAAAAGGGCTTAAAATATACTTAAATATATATACACGACAACACACATCAAGTTTTTGGCGCCGCTGCCGGGGACACAAGGATTTTAAGAAAGTTAGGAATCAACGGCCTAATCATTTTTTATTATTTTTCTGTTTTTTTTTAGAATTTTTCTTAGATTTTCAGCTTCTGCAGAACTCAGCACCGGTCGTGCCCGCTGAACACACCCCGTGCTCAATCTTTGATACTGGCAATCCTGTTTTAAGTCAGATAGTAGCTGAACACGGGGCAGTGCCCACTCAACACGCCCCGTGTCCAAGTATCAGTTACTAAAAATAGAACCGCAAGATCCCGACGGTTGGTAATTTCTGACACAAACATGAGTGATACTGATTTTTTTTACTATCGGCCCTCTTATGGTACGTGGTGTCAAATATGTGGTGGCAACCATAAAGATTTAGAATGTTATGTTCTAAATTATAAGCCCCACTATATAGACCCATTGTTTTCCTGTAGCCTTAAGAAGGTCAGAAGTAAAAATAATCCTTATCTCTCCCTCGAATGCTCTTAATTGACCCTTCTAGGAGAAATGCTTCTTGATGAATTATTTCAAATAGAAGACCTAATTCTTAATTGGGTAAAGGAACTTGAGATGGATATCATTAATTCATCTCAAGAAGATACCCAAGAAGAATTATTGAGATCGCATTCAGATAAAAACAACTTCGTTGTTCCCGAAACTACCTCTAACCCTCTTGATGACTTGAGCGATAGTCGTCCATGTGTCGATTGTGCCGTGAAGGACTCCCCATCGACTTCGTTCGATGCATACATATACCCTGAGCGATTCGGCATACACCATCTTTAACGAGAGCCCAGGAAAGGGTTGGACTTGTCCACCTACATTTAGCATAGGAATCACCCTCACCGACAACCTCTTGCGTTCTCGTCTAAATCTAGAGCAATTAAGGTATCTCAGGCACTTCGGGGTCGTTCCGTCCAGTAAGGAACCACCCGATCCGGATAAATTTCTTAAAAATAGACGAAACTTCTTAAACAGCCTCTAGACACGGGGCCGTGTCCAGGTCAGCACGCCCCCGTGTCCACCGAAAGATTCCCGTCTGACTTTCTGTCAGAATACGGACAAAATATGTCAGGATCTTGCCTGCATACGGGGTCGTGTCCAGCCGACACGGGGCCGTGTGCAGCTTGCTGTCATTTTCTATAAATGCAGCAAGATTCCTGCACATTTGGACCACTCCAAATGACAAAGATTTGTTGGGATCTTCACACATACCATCCTAGGTATATTCTAAAGAAGGTTCTCAACAACCATCTTGTCTTTTCCACTTTTATCCATTGCCTTCTTCTTTAATTTTTCTTAATACCTCCATTAGACCTTGAAATCACCATGATTCCATGCTTTATGGTAATGTTTGCTAGATTTTTACTCAAGGAATCTTGTTAAAAATAAGTTCTACAATAGTGTTTTAAGTTATTTCTGCTTAAAATCGCTTTAAAAATCATAAAAATAACTTGAAACTCCAAGATTCCTTGTTCCAAAAATCTGCAGACATCCGAACACGGGGCCGTGCTCAATAAGCACGGGGCCGTGTCCGAGGTCATGTTCGAATAAAATTGAACTCTTTTCGGTCTGTTTTCTCAGAATGGCGAGCAGAACTAGCGGAACATCTTCATCGCACTCCAGGAACAACCGACAAGGGAGAAGGTCATCAACGGTTGAAGACTCTCTTGTAAACTACGTCTACGCCTTAAGAGAGGCCATTGAGGAGATGACGGGAGTGGAAGAAGCATTGGTCGACCGTATCAATCATTTAATGGTGGGACTAGAGGGATGTCTTCGAGAGGTCAACCTTTTGCACCAAAGGTTGAACATTCTCGCTTCTCATCCTTTGGTACCAATCATCACCCAAAGGGCATGGAATGTGGTACCGGAAGTCATCATACCGGCCGAATGGTACACCATACACCCGGAGCCCCCTCGAGATATCCTACAAGGGGTTCCGGGTGGTGTCACTCCCCCTCCGCAAGATGTTGAGTAAAATGAGCCCGCCTTCTTCCTCCCAAGAGAAATAGAAGAATGGCTTTAACAACATCTAGGGAATACCCCTCGGTTTAGAGTTCTACAAAGCCTTTAAATACCGGAAAGCTATTTCCGGAATTTTGATTCCTATCATAAGAGTAGAGCTCCCTAGGATGATTCTATGTATCACTTGACCTATCTATCTTAGGACTTTTAGTTTTCATTTTTCTGCTTTGCTTTTAAATTTATAGGACCTATGTAATGTGTTAGTTTTAATGAAATGATGGTTTAATTAAATTGGTGTTTGGATGATGATGTAATGGGTAAAACACACTCGGGATGGTGAAAGATACCAGTGCAAACTTGAACCAGCGCCCCATGCAAGAAAACAGAGCCTCCCACAAATTTTTCTTCATTACAGCAAGTTCGGCACGGGCCGTGTCCAGCCAACACGGCCCCGTGCTGAACCGTCTGCAGAAAATCGCCCAGTTCAGGTAACTGGGCATGGGGCGTGTTCGCTAAACACGCCCCCGTGCCCAGGCTTCTGTTTCTTTTTAATGATTTTTGTTACTGGCAACCTGAACACGGGGCCGTGCCCGGACACCACGAGCCCCGTGTCCAGATGCCCAGTAACATAAAAATTTGTTTTTAAACACACTTTTACACATTCAATCAACCTAAAAACTTATTTTTGGTACACATTGAGGACAATGTGTAATTTAAGTGTGGGGGGATGCTAAAACCTTGAATTTTGCAAGTTTTAATTACAAGCCTTACACAAAACTCTATTGGAACCGCTAAACACCCCAAATTTTTTCAAAATCTTTTCATTTTTTTTACTTGTCTTGGTTTAATTTGGGAATTACAAGTTCTAAAAAGGTTATATTTTTACAAATTTACAACCGATAGCGTCGTGATAAAAAGGACCAACATAAGAAAATTATGAAACGGCATGACAAATCTAGTTAAAATTTGATTATATATACTTGATCACATAAAAACTCATTCCCACAAAAAGTGAGTTTTGAGCTTTTATTGAGCATAAAAATACACATCTTTAAATTAAATGCTCATTTTTCGTTTCTTGTGTAAATAGCCGATTGGTTCTTACGACTCTAGAACTTGCCATGACGATACATTCCTGGTCCTTACCAACTTAAACTCAAGTAAGTAAATGATGGAGGCATTAGGACTAACCCTTTTTCTTTCAACACCATTATTCTTTTTTACCATCTACCAAAAATCCCCCTAGTTAACCCCTTTGAGCCTAAACCTTTTCATTTCTAAACCCAAATCAAACACCCTTTTTACCCACCAAAACCCTTTTTCATTTTAAACCCTTTATTTTAGTAACAAAGCTCGGTTTTCTTGTGACTTCCTTATTGAAAAAAAAATCATAAAGAAGAAAAGAAAATGAAGTTAGCCATTTTCTACTAACCACTAACCCAACCACCTACCTTTAACCCAAGCCTAACCCTTCCCCCAAAAGTCCTCTTGATATTTACAAAGGTTTATAGTTAAGAAGGATGAGGATTGATTGCTTGGCAAGCTTATGGTAGGAGTAAGTTACATGCCGCTCTCGATTGTTTCACAAAAATACATCTTCGGCCGAGTGTTGAGTGATCCCCCGTGAGGTATGTAAACTTGTATATAAATGAAATTTTAAAGAGGCATGTTATGCCCTAATAAGTAATTTATCTTATGTAATGTTCTAAATAAATAATGACGAATAGGATTGTAAATAAAATAAAAATAAAACCTAATAAAGAATCTTGGAATCCCGACACTCTATGACAAGCCCAAAAACCTTCTCTTCTACCCATTCCATTTGGGAGTGTAAGCCACATTGTAAAGAGTTTTGCTTGAGGACAAACAAAGATTCAAGTGTTGGGGTATTTGATGTGTGCAAAATGCAACATATAAATTGTCACACCCCCAAAATCCACCATGCGGGGTATCACCGCTTAGAGGCGTGACATGACCAGGATCGAGCCACCAATCATATTGAACAACATAATTAAGTAAGTAAAACCAACCACAATACAATTGGTGACCATAAGACAGTAACCAACTTTAAGTTTACAGCGGAAGCATAAAACGTAAGTCCAAATCGTAAGTTCCATAGTTCATAAGTTTAAAGTCCAAAACGTAGGTTTAATAAGTTTTTTTTAAGGATTAAATGTTTAGCACGGGACATAACATCCATATTTCACAACGACTTCCTCCTCATGCAAGCTCCATGAGCATCTAACGACCTGTAAGGCATGTAACAACTAGTCAACAACAAAGTTGAGTGAGTTCACGGTTGGTTGTTTAGTTTTAAGTTGTTTCCGAAAACATGGTTTTTTTCTTTCGTTGGCTTAATTGCCGTGGGGGTTACCCCATAGTTGAAAGTATGATTAACCAGTACCTTCTTTATTACCCAAACCATATCCATGATCAGTGGGGGCTTCCCCATGTGAACCACTAGACCATACCATATCGACAACTGACGAATAATAGTTGTGCCCTACGTCAATGTCTATCATCATTGACAGTTTGCCATAGTCCATTAGTACACGCCTGTCCGAACGACACGGTGTGAGGTTTGTTAAACCTAATAGCGCTATTAACTAATGACCCGCTCGTCATTGGCCTCGGCGATTAAGTCGATATAAAATGAGGGACTTAATGATAGAGTTTTGTCTAGTAAGTTTTAAGGTTGTTGTCCTACCTAAGGAGGACGAACGTACGTATTTTACCTAAGGAGAATACGCAGGATTAATATTGACATCCTACCTATGGAGGATGGCGGTACATATCCTACCCAAGGAGGATATGTAGGTTCCGTTTTAATTCTTTAACCCATTCCCAACCACCGGGAATCCCATGCCTTAGAAAGTGTATGAACTCACCCCGGTTTGCTCGGTTAGATTAATTACTCTAATAATCATAAATCAAGCACGTCCTAATAAGGTACAGATAACAATCAGTTTCTCATGCATAACATGTATCCTACGTACGGTTTATCTACTCATTACTTCTATCATGTACCACACAATTCTCAGGTCAAGGAACTTTGTTAAGTTATATTATTTTACCCTAAAATAATATAACTATCTCACAAAATAAACAAGTATCCACACAAGTGTTCTAGTACAAGATATATATTCTAGATATATATTTACCCATTTTTATTTACAAAAACCAACCTCCGACACTTTGTATTTTGTTACAAAAATTACGGCGAAGTTTATATTCGAAACACAAGTTATAAAATATACTTGTAACGCTTGTTTAGAAAAATATTTTCTAAGTGTTGGAATTTTTAGAAAATTTCGCCAGAGTTTCCTTTGTAAACGGAGGTGTCCATGCTTATTAGCATATCATTTTCTTTTCGGAAAAATATTCAATCAATCAACAACAAGTTACTAAACAACATTACACTAGTCAAGTGCAAAAACAATGCACTTTACATACAACATGAACTTGGTTTTTCATAAAAACGCGTAGTAACTTAGTGGGGTGTTTAGTGGGTTTAGTTACCCTCCAAAGTGTGTTTACTTTTGTTGAAATCTCATTCTCGGGATTTTTAGATGTTTACAACTTGTAAACTCATTTTGCAAAAATGTGTATTTATTGGATCTTCTTGATCTAAAAATATTTCTACGCTTATTTTGTTACTAAAATAGTGTAGGTTTAACAAAAGTCGTAACCTTTCAAAAATCATCTTCTACTCTTGGTTTATTTAGGAAAAACCATTTGTAAACCTCGGATCCATACGATCACCAACTTACTTTGTTTACTAATTTTTCAAGAAAACATATTGTTACGAAGTTCATGCTTAAACATGGAGGTGATTCTTTTATGGAAATCACTAATCACCTCCTAACTTGTTAACTTAAGCTTTTAATCTTACTTTAACAAGTTTCAACCATGATGTTTAACATCATATCTCTAGTAATCAACAACAAGCAACAAGAAATCATCAACAATACAAGACAACATCATTCATATCATTACTTCTTCATTTTATCAATATTTCATCATTAAATTAGCTTTATGTTCAAGACCTATCTTTATGATTTTTAGTGTTCTTAAGGTTTCATCATGATTTAACTATTAACCACTCTAAACATGAAGTAAATGAGGATTCAAGAGACTTACTACTAGCTTTGAAGCTAGGGAAGAAACAAGATGGAAAATGAGTGGTTAATAGCACTAGCAAGAGGTCCTTCAACTTCCGAGAACACCAAGCTTCGTTGAACGCCTTGTAGCACCTAGAAGTACACTTGGATTGCTTGAAGTTTGAAAGAAAATGGTGATGGTGATATAGGGGGTGTTCGGCTGAAACTTTAATGGAGAGGGAGAGAGAGTGAGCTTGATGAAGATGATGAGATTATGGGTTATTTGAAGACTAATCCTCATTGTCCAATGGTTCTTGTGTCACCAATAGTACATACATGATCATCATAATCTTCTAAAGAGATTACATGGGAACTTGGGAGATTTACTCAAATCTTGAGGTAGTGGGTCCCTTGGGGACGGTTACACACAAGGGGGGTAAGATGTAAATTTGTGGGTAAATAAGTTAATTAGTGGGAGTTTAACGTTATGTCTAGTGTTTAGTGTGTACCGGGTATTATGTAAGGTGTTATAGTGCTCGGGGACCGTAACTAGCTCAGAAAAGAGAAATAATGTTTTTGATAATATTTTAGTGTTCCGGGTAATGTTCGGTCAGGTACCGTTCCGTTAAAGTGCTAAGTTATCCCGTATAGTGTTCTATATATATCTTTTTGTAACACTTTAAATTCCCAACACTTGGGGAAACATACAGGACTATTTAGTAAATTTTCTGCATAAAACTAGTACGTTAACAAGCACAAGTAAGTATGATGCAGTAATCAGGAAGCAGTTAAGTAATTCAGCACAGTCATCAACCACTTAAATTAATATTAATTAATCGTACGGATACATGTAATTATGAGGCTTGTCACATTCTCCCCCTGTTAAGAGAATTTCGTCCCGAAATTTAGCACGTGTTTACTGAGGAAGCTAGTTAAGTTGCGTGGTTTTCCTGGGGTGTCACATCATCCCCCCGTTGGTTTGGAATTTCGTCCCGAAATTCTGTAGTAGCTTCAGCCTCAGTAGTGGTTGCACTTTTCTTAAACAGCTGGGGGTACTTGAGTTTCATTTGGTCTTCTCGTTCCCAGGTATACTCTGGGCCACGCCGGGAATTCCAACGAACTCGGACAAGAGGTATTCTGGTACGCTTGAGAATCTTAACATCTCGATCAGTAATCTCTACTGGTTCCTCGACGAATCGCGGCTGGTCATCGATAATGAGTTCCTTGAGAGGAACTATGAGGGTCTCATCTGACAGACACTTCTTCAGATTCGACACATGGAAAACATTATGAACTCCGCTGAGTTCTTTAGGTAGATTCAACTTGTAAGCGACCTTGCCAATTTTCTCAATGATTTCAAACGGTCCAACATATCGCGGGTTGAGTTTGCCTTGTTTGCCAAAATGAACTACACCTTTCCAATGCGAGACTTTGAGTAGCACTCGATCCCCAACCTGTAACTCGAGTGGTTTCCTGCGCTTATCAGCATAGCTTTTCTGATGGTCACGAGCTGCCGCCATTCATTGTCGTATCTGAGCAATCCTTTCGGTTGTATCCACTACAAGTTCTGGGCCTGTGATTTGACTGTCGCCAACCTCTGCCCAACAAAGAGGTGATCGGCATTTACGTCCGTACAATGCCTCAAAGGGAGCGGCCTGGATACTGGTGTGGTTGCTGTTGTTATACGAAAACTCCACTAACGGGAGATGTTTTTACCAGCCATTACCGAAGTCGATTACACATGCCCTAAGCATGTCTTCAAGGGTTTGGATGGTGCGTTCAGATTGCCCATCCGTCTGTGGATGATATGCCGTGCTCATGTCTAGTCGAGAGCCAAAAGACTTGTGCATAGCTTGCCACAATTCCGATGTAAAACGTGAGTCACGGTCCGAAATGATGGAGGTTGGCACTCCGTGCCTTGATACTACTTCCTTTAGGTAGATGTCTGCTAGGGTGGAAAACTTGTCGGTTTCCTTGATAGCCAAGAAGTGTGCAGACTTAGTCAATCGATCCACTATCACCCAAATAGTGTCATTTCCGCGTTGAGATCTCGGCAGGCTAGTAACGAAATCCATTGAAATTTGCTCCCATTTCCATTTCGAGATCTCTGTTTGTTGAAGTAGGCCTGATGGTTTCTGGTACTCGACCTTGACCCTAGCACAAGTCAAGCATTTACTGACTTAGGTTGCTATGTGGGCTTTCATGCTAGGCCACCAGTATGTAGTCTTTAGGTCATGGTACATCTTATCCGAACCAGGATGTACTGAATAACGAGACTTATGTGCTTCATCCATCACAAGCTCGCGTAAGTTTCCATAAAGTGGAACCCAGATGCGCCCGTTCACATAGTAGGCGCCGTCTTCCTTTTGTTCTAACCGCTGCCTCGACCCTCGCAAGGACTCAGCCCTGATGTTTTCTGATTTCAATGCTTCAACCTGAGCATCACGAATTTGAGCGGGAAGGTTAGAGTGAATGGTAAGCTGTAACGCATGTACACGCTTAGGTATAGTATCCTTTCGACTGAGGGCGTCGGCCACAACATTGGCTTTGCCCGGATGGTACTTGATCGCACATTCATAATCATTCAAGAGCTCGACCCATCGGCGTTGTCGCATGTTTAACTCCTTTTGCTTGAAGATATGCTCGAGACTCCTGTGATCGGTGCAAATGGTGCACTTGGTACCGTACAGGTAATGTCTCCATATCTTAAGTGCGAAAACAACTGCTCCCAATTCCAAGTCGTGCGTAGTGTAGTTCCTTTCGTGAACCTTAAGTTGGCGTGATGCATGGGCAATGACCTTCTCACGTTGCATCAACACGCAACCGAGTCCTTGGATGGAAGCGTCGCAATAAACCACAAAATCATCTGTGCCCTCAGGCAATGAGAGGATAGGCGCGCTACAAAGTCTATCCTTTAAGTGTTGGAACGCGGATTCCTGTGCGTCACCCCAACGATAGGTGACACCCTTCTGAGTCAGTGAAGTGAGAGGTTGCGCAATCTTTGAGAAATCCTTGATAAACCGTCTGTAATATCCTGCCAAACCCAAGAATTGGCGGATTTCTGTTGGTGTACGGGGTGCAGGCCAGTTCTTGATCGAATCAACCTTGGATGGATCAACATGAATCCCATCCTTGTTTACTACGTGGCCTAGAAAGTGGACTTCGCGAAGCCAGAAATCGCATTTCGAAAACTTGGCATACAACTGCTCTGTTCGAAGAAGTTCCAGAATAAGTCGTAGATGCTGCTCGTGTTCCTCCTGACTCTTAGAATAGATCAGGATGTCGTCGATGAATACAATGACAAGCTTATCCAGGTAAGGTTTGCACACTCGGTTCATGAGATCCATGAACACCGCAGGTGCATTCGTCAATCCGAAGGGCATAACCAGAAACTCGTAATGCCCATAACGAGTTCTGAATGTTGTTTTGGAGACATCCTCATCTCGGACTCTCAGCTGATGGTATCCCGATCTCAGGTTAATCTTGGAATAGAAACTCGACCCTTACAACTGGTCGAATAAGTCATCAATACGTGGGAGGGGATAACGATTCTTCACGGTCACCTTGTTGAGTTCACGGTAGTCGATACACATTCTGAAGGTATCGTCTTTCTTCTTCACGAATAACACTGGAGCTCCCCAGGGCGAAGAGCTAGGACGTATAAAACCCTTTTCCAAGAGTTCTTGTAATTGCGTGGACAGTTCTTCAAGTTTTGACGGAGCTAGTCGATACGGTGCACGAGCTATTGGTGCTGCTCCAGGAGCTAGCTCGATTTGAAACTCAACTTGTCGATGAGGCAGAAGACCAGGTAATTCCTTAGGAAATACCTCAAGAAAATCGCGCACAATAGGAATGTCTTCAATTCTCTTCTCTTCCGTTGATGTGTCAGTAACGAGTGCTAGAATGGCAGTGTGGCCCGTTCGCAAACACTTATGGGCCTTAAGGAAAGAGATAATGCCTACGACAGCACCACTCTTGTCGCTATGAATCACGAGGGGTTCTTTACCAGAACGAGGAATACGGACAATCTTCTCGTTGCAAAGAATTTCCGCTTGCTGATGAGATAACCAATCCATCCCAATAACAACGTCGAAACTACCCAGAACGATAGGAATAAGATCGATAGAGAAGGTCTGACCAGCTAAGACGAGGTTACAACCTTTAACTATGTGTGTGGCTTCAAGGCTTTTACGTTAGCTAGTTCTACCGTGTGTTTGGTGTTCAGGAGTGTTGGAGTGCGCTTAAGCATTTGGCTAACTTTTAAGGACACATAACTAGTATCGGCACCCGAATCAAATAAAACAGTAACAAAGAAGTCGTCCAGAAGAAACTTACCCATCACAACGTTGGGATCGTTCCTTGCATCACCCTGACCAAGCACAAAAACACGTCCCCTGGCACCATTGCCATTATTGTTACCCCCGTTGTTGCCTCCATTGTTGCCTCCATTGTTGTTCCTGTTTCCTTGGTTGTTGTTGTTCTGATTTTGGTTCAGCTGAGGACAGTTCCTCTTAAAGTGGCCTTCAGCGCCACACTGAAAACATCCTTTATTGCCCTGCTGCTGGTGGTTCTGTGGAGCTTGTTGTTGTTGGTGGTGATTCTGATTTGCTGGTCGTGCGCCCCTGCAATCCTTTGCTTCATGGCCAAACTTGTTACACCTCAGACAACGACCCTTGTGGCACTGCCCGCTATGATGCTTGTTGCACCGGTTGCACTTGGGGTGGTTCCCTCGGTATCCACTCTGTCCTTGATTACTAGAAGATTGCTGACCAGGACTCTGGTAGTCATCAGTCTTTCGCTGCTAAGAATGAACTGAAGTAGAATCCTTGCCCGAATTTCCATCCCACTTGCGCTTGTTATCGCTGGGAGCATCAGTAATAGTAGCGCTAGTACGCTTGGGCAGCTTGTTCTGCTCAACTGCCTGATCAGTGAGACGATGAGCCAACTTGATGATTTGCAGAATGGTGCCAAGATTAGCTGAGGTCACGTGGCTTTGAATTTCTGGCACCAAACCCTTAAGGTACAGCTCGATACGCTTGATAGGAGGATCCACCATAGTGGGACACAGGATAGCTAATTCGTTCGACCTCTTTGTGTATGCCTCGATTTCAGACCCCGTCATCTTCAGATTGAAAAATTCTACCTCTAGCTTGTGGATGTCGTCACGACTACAGTACTATTCTTTGATCAGTTCTTTGAAACCGTTCCATGGGGTGGCATTAGCAACCGCCAGCCCTAGCAGTTGAACCTGTGCTTTCCACCAAGTTAACGCAGCACCTTCGAGTGTTCCAATAGCATATTTCACCCTACGATCTTCAGGGCATTCACACATCTCGAAAACAGACTCAAGCTTCTCGAACGAGTGAAGAAGACCTACAGCTCCTTCCGTGCCGCTGAAAGTACTAGGTCGGCAATCCATGAACGTTTTGAACGTACATACGGGAGGCTGAGCATGTTGACCTGTTGCGCGAGAATAAAAGACAAGGTTAAGCACGAGAGTTGGTTTGCAAAGGTAGGATCTAAACGTCCTAAGATGGGTTGATATGGCAGGTTATACCTCCTGCAGGGACAGCTGCGAGTGCCTCAGCAACCCGTTCATTGATCAAAGCCGTCAACTGGGCTTGAGTTAGGTTGATATGTCCTCCGCGTCCGCTCATGATCTGCACAACGAAGCAACGTAAGTGAGAAAAGTGTCGCGAAAGTGCGTAAGCGTGGGATAACAGGAGAGAGTAAGCACACAAGGTTCAAATAGCAGTTATCACGTTAACTAGTGCACAGTGTGAACTATCTAACCGACAATATAAACATAAATCATACCACCTATTGTGTCGAGTCTTGCACGTGGAGCGAAGTATCGTTGTGGATCGTTGAGCACTGTACAGGTTATAGTCTGGTTTTATCAAAAAGCTTTTCCCCTTTTTAAAACCAAGTTCACTATAACCAATGGCTCTGATACCAATCTGTCACACCCCCCAAAATCCACCATGCGGAGTATCACCGCTTGGAGGCGTGACATGACCAGGATTGAGCCACCAATCATATTGAACAACGTAATTAAGTAAGTAAAACCAACCACAATACAATTGGTGACCATAAGACAGTAACCAACTTTAAGTTTACAGCGGAAGCATAAAACGTAAGTCCAAATCGTAAGTTCCATAGTTCATAAGTTTAAAGTCCAAAACGTAGGTTTAATAAGTTCATAAGGATTAAATGTTTAGCACGGGACATAACATCCATATTTCACAACGACTTCCTCCTCGTGCAAGCTCCATGAGCATCTAACGACCTGTAAGGCATGTAACAACGAGTCAACAACAAAGTTGAGTGAGTTCACGGTTGGTTGTTTAGTTTTAAGTTGTTTCCGAAAACATGGTTTGTCTTTCGTTGGCTTAATTGCCGTGGGGGTTACCCCATAGTTGAAAGTATGATTAACCAGTACCTTCTTTATTACCCAAACCATATCCATGATCAGTGGGGGCTTCCCCATGTGAACCACTAGACCATACCATATCGACAACTGACGAACAATAGTTGTGCCCTACGTCAATGTCTATCATCATTGACAGTTTGCCATAGTCCATTAGTACACGCCCGTCCGAACGACACGGTGTGAGGTTTGTTAAACCTAATAGCGCTATTAACTAATGACCCGCTCGTCATTGGCCTCGGCGATTAAGTCGATATAAAATGAGGGACTTAATGATAGAGTTTTGTCCAGTAAGTTTTAAGGTTGTTGTCCTACCCAAGGAGGACGAACGTACGTATTCTACCCAAGGAGAATACGCAGGATTAATATTGGCATCCTACCTATGGAGGATGGTTGTACATATCCTACCCAAGGAGGATATGTAGGTTCCGTTTTAATTCTTTAACCCATTCCCAACCACCGGGAATCCCATGCCTTAGAAAGTGTATGAACTCACCCTGGTTTGCTCGGTTAGATTAATTACTCTAATAATCAGAAATCAAGCACGTCCTAATAAGGTACAGATAACAATCAGTTTCTCATGCATAACACGTATCCTACGTACGGTTTATCTACTCATTACTTCTATCATGTACCACACAATTCTCAGGTCAAGGAACTTTGTTAAGTTATATTATTTTACCCTAAAATAATATAACTATCTCACAAAATAAACAAGTATCCACACAAGTGTTCTAGTACAAGATATATATTCTAAATATATATTTACCCATTTTTATTTACAAAAACCAACCTCCGACACTTTGTATTTTGTTACAAAAATTACGGCGAAGTTTATATTCGAAACACAAGTTATAAAATATACTTGTAACGCTTGTTTAGAAAAATATTTTCTAAGTGTTGGAATTTTTAGAAAATTTCGCCAGAGTTTCCTTTGTAAACGGAGGTGTCCATGCTTATTAGCATATCATTTTCTTTTCGGAAAAATATTCAATCAATCAACAACAAGTTACTAAACAACATTACACTAGTCAAGTGCAAAAACAATGCACTTTACATACAACATGAACTTGGTTTTTCATAAAAACGCGTAGTAACTTAGTGGGGTGTTTAGTGGGTTTAGTTACCCTCCAAAGTGTGTTTACTTTTGTTGAAATCTCATTCTCGGGATTTTTAGATGTTTACAACTTGTAAACTCATTTTGCAAAAATGTGTATTTATTGGATCTTCTTGATCTAAAAATATTTCTACGCTTATTTTGTTACTAAAATAGTGTAGGTTTAACAAAAGTCGTAACCTTTCAAAAATCATCTTCTACTCTTGGTTTATTTAGGAAAAACCATTTGTAAACCTCGGATCCATACGATCACCAACTTACTTTGTTTACTAATTTTTCAAGAAAACATATTGTTACGAAGTTCATGCTTAAACATGGAGGTGATTCTTTTATGGAAATCACTAATCACCTCCTAACTTGTTAACTTAAGCTTTTAATCTTACTTTAACAAGTTTCAACCATGATGTTTAACATCATATCTCTAGTAATCAGCAACAAGAAATCATCAACAATACAAGACAACATCATTCATATCATTACTTCTTCATTTTATCAATATTTCATCATTAAATTAGCTTTATGTTCAAGACCTATCTTTATGATTTTTAGTGTTCTTAAGGTTTCATCATGATTTAACTATTAACCACTCTAAACATGAAGTAAATGAGGATTCAAGAGACTTACTACTAGCTTTGAAGCTAGGGAAGAAACAAGATGGAAAATGAGTGGTTAATAGCACTAGCAAGAGGTCCTTCAACTTCCGAGAACACCAAGCTTCGTTGAACGCCTTGTAGCACCTAGAAGTACACTTGGATTGCTTGAAGTTTGAAAGAAAATGGTGATGGTGATATAGGGGGTGTTCGGCTGAAACTTTAATGGAGAGGGAGAGAGAGTGAGCTTGATGAAGATGATGAGATTATGGGTTATTTGAAGACTAATCCTCATTGTCCAATGGTTCTTGTGTCACCAATAGTACATACATGATCATCATAATCTTCTAAAGAGATTACATGGGAACTTGGGAGATTTACTCAAATCTTGAGGTAGTGGGTCCCTTGGGGACGGTTACACACAAGGGGGTAAGATGTAAATTTGTGGGTAAATAAGTTAATTAGTGGGAGTTTAACGTTATGTCTAGTGTTTAGTGTGTACCGGGTATTATGTAAGGTGTTATAGTGCTCGGGGACCGTAACTAGCTCAGAAAAGTGAAATAATGTTTTTGATAATATTTTAGTGTTCCGGGTAATGTTCGGTCAGGTACCGTTCCGTTAAAGTGCTAAGTTATCCCGTATAGTGTTCTATATATATCTTTTTGTAACACTTTAAATTCCCAACACTTGGGGAAACATACAGGACTATTTAGTAAATTTTCTGCATAAGACTAGTACGTTAACAAGCACAAGTAAGCACAAGTACTTTAAATTCCCAACACTTGGGTAAACATCAGGAAGCAGTTAAGTAATTCAGCACAGTCATCAAGCAATATTAATTAATCATACGGATACATGTAATTATGAGGGTTGTCACATAAATTACATCCATTGTGGCATAAAACTAACCCTTTTTTAGTACTAATGTTGGAAAAAAGTGTGTTTTTGTCTTCCTTTTGTATTTTCAGGATTAAGTGAGCTCAAATAAACAAAAGAAGCAAAAATGCAGCCAAATCTAACAATAATACAAGAAAAGGAATAAACGTGGCATGCCCGACCCATCAACAGCATTTTCCCAAGCAAAAACAAGAGAACAGAAGGCTGAACACGCCCCGTGCTCAGTGAACACGGGGGCGTGGCCAAGTATTTGCAGAAAAGACAAAGTTGTAGAAGCTTCTATCACCCACCACGGGGGCGTGTCCTGCGGAAAAGTTTAACTAATCACCCACCACGGGGCGTGCCCAAGTATCTGCAGAAAAGACAAAGTTGTAAAAGCTTCTATCACCCACCACAGGGGCGTGTCCATCTAATCATAGCACATGTCATCATTTCGTTGCTATGAAAAGATCCATAAAAGTTTAACTTAACATGACCCCAAGTCCATGAGGCGGTGCGCTACTCCTATAGTGCTTCACAAGCACTATATACGTTAAGGTGTGGCTTCTTACGAAGCTAATGACCAGTTCATCACATAAAGAATGTCCAATAATCCCGAACCAAGTATAACGTATCAGTGTGCGTGTATTAATTTATTGTGTAAAACGATGATCAGGTAACAAGTATTAAATCGCATAAAAGTTAAGTTAATATAAAAGTGAGGCTTGATAAGTATTGGAGTGCTTCGGGTTTAGAAACTTCGACTATTCCAAAGTGAATCGCAAGTCCTTCCGAATTAGGGAGACATACTTTGGCCTAACAGGTATAATACTCTCGTCGCCAGGCGATTAACGGTATTTTACCCTTACAGTTAGTACATGTCCCTAATTTGATTGAAAATACGAAACTTTGGCGAGATTGAAAATCGTAGAGCGGGACCAGTCACCAAGGTGTGGATATCAATCCTAGCTTGACAATTTCGTCCCCAAAACGTGGTTTATTGAACTAACCAAGATAAAATCTCGACTCGTCAATAAGGAACCACTAGAGCATGAAATGGAAATTCCCATCAAGATACGGATATCACTCCTGACTTGATGGTGAAATTTCGTGCAAAATAACATGTGAGGTGGATTGAAATTCGTTACCAAAAGCGGGAACCCCTATTCTAGTGAGTCATTTCGATTGTGGGATATGAGTATCTTGAAGTATGTATTGTGTGAAATGTTTTAGAAAAGACACATTGAATATTTAGACAAAAGAAGAGGTAGGAGCGAATAGGAAGAATCACATATTAAGCAAGAATAAGGAATGGTCAAGTTTTGGTACTTAGACTATAGACTAGGTCGAACATGGCAATTCTACCTAATTCTCTATAGTTATGGCTCTGATACCAATCTGTCACACCCCAACTGATGGCGGAAACATTGGAGTGAGACGAAAACGAGATTGTAAGAGTCTTCATAACGCTATTTGTGTCGAGTGTTTAATAATTACCCTTTTTACATTGATTGATCTAGAATATAACAAATTTGAATAACGACAAGTATGAAAGAAATAAAGTTTCATTTCAATAATAATGATTCAGTACAAGGTTTGGAAACAAAATACAACATGTTTGAAAAATACAATACGATACAACAAGTATTAAAGTTTAATGCGTTTCTAGGCAATCCTACTAGATTCCTTGTATCATCAGAATCCTGCAACATGTATTAAAAGCATAGATCAATACAAAAGTATTGGCCCATACAAGTTTGAATATAAGAATAAGTATAAAAGTTTATCTCTATCCGACATGGCAATTTATATTCGAGTTGGATCTAGCATGTTAAAACAACCTAAGCATAACAAATAATAAGGATGTTCAAGTAGGAACTAACACGCATAAATAACATAAACATAACAAATAGCATGAGTATACAGTTGAAACTAACATGCATAAACAACTAATCATAACAAATACGTATTCGATGGATTGAGTATTTAATTATATTCGATTGAGTGAAGTAGATATGTAGTTGATGGGTGGAGTTATTGTAAAAAAGACCAAAAGTGTGAGAAAGGTAAGAAAGAATCTCAACCATTAGATCTAAATTAATTGAAAAGGATATAATTGTAAATGCATTAACAAATTCAAATATGGTAATCCTTGATTTAAGGATTTGGAGAGAGAAAATCCTTGATTTAAGGAATTAAAACCGTCCATAACATCATTCATTTTAATTTTTTTTGCATCATTCACAGAATCAGATCATGTTCATGACATGGTGTTTTAAAAAATTCAAAGTTCAATTCATGGTGTTTTTACAAAATAATATAACACCATTCAGTAAACAAAAAATATAACACAATTCAATACACAAAATAACACCATTCAGTACAAGATATAACACCATTCAGAAACAAAATAACACCATTCAGAAACAAAATAACACCATTCAGAAACAAAAAAACACCATCTAGTAAACAAAAAATAACACCATTCAGTAATCAAAAAACACCATCCAGTAAACAAAAAATAACACCATTCAGTAATCAAAAAATAACACCATTCAATAAATAATATAACACCATTCAGTAAACAAAAAATAACACCATTCAGTAAACAATATTACATCATTCAGTAAACAAAAATAACACCATTCAGTAAACAAAATAACACCATTCAGTAAACAAAATAACACCATTCAGAAAATAAAATAAACACCATTACTGAAAAGAAAAAAACACCATTAATGAAAAGAAAATAACACCATTCAGAAAAAAAAAATAAAAAAACACCATTCAGTAAAGAATATAACACCTCTGTATCATCTTCTCCACTTCCGGCACCACCACTGCCGCACCACCATTGCCGATCCACACCACCACTGCCGCTGCCGCTCGCCGTTTCCACTCGCCGCTCGACATGGATTCTGTCACACGCACACCTCCTCTCACCCCCACTATCTCGGTTCCGATTGGCTCCGATCGCAATCCTCTTCGTATGAGGACGAGTCGGTGGCTTCCGGATCGGAGCAGATGACTCGGACTTTACGTAGGTTGGTGCCGATGATGGCGGAGGCGTCGCCGGTGACGGTGGAGTTACGGAAGTGCTTGCTTACACGGAGATCTGCTACCATGGTGGTTTGAAGATTGAAAACCTAGGTTTTGATCGTAGATGGAGATGATCTGGAGAGAGAGAGATATTGTAGGGATTTTGATTTACAAAATGAAGATAAAAAGACACAATTGCCCCTAGATATTTCAATTCAATCCAAATTAATAAAAATATTTTACATTTTGGTCCCTATTGATCTCAACCATTAGATCAAAAGATCTAATGGCTGAGATTCTTTCTTACCTTTCTCACACTTTGGGCCTTTTTTACAGGATCCTAACTCTGTAGTTGATACATGTTGCACCCAAAATGCATTAAAGCGTAAAAAGGGTCGAGTATGCTCACAGTGATTGCGTTTAAGAATTTCTTGAAACAACGCACGAGTAAGGATGGAGAATTCCAAGAGAATGAGAACGATTATCTAAATATTTACAATAACACATAACGATCTCGTTATTCTTTATTGGTTAAAATAAAAAAAATCCTAATATGTATTGCTTATAAATTAATTATCTTATTATTATTTAATATTTTGCTAATTAATAAATGTAGAGATTTTATAAAAAAGGAAAGACTAATAATTATGTATGTTATAGATAAATTTAGTGGTTTTTTATAAGATGTATGTATCATCTTCTTCATGAATAACATTTAGGTAGTGTTTGGTATGAGGTAACGGAGGAAGGAATGGAATAACTCATTCAGGGGCAATGAAAATAGACTTGTTTGGTTGCTTAATGGAATGGAATAAAGCATTACAAAAGTCATTCCATTCCTTCTAAAATAGCGCCAAAGTATTCCAGTGCTCCCCCTATTTTTTTTTCATTCCGTCGTCATTGATAAAACTGTTTCTCTATTTTACCCTCCTTGAGCCGATTCTTCCTTTACCGATTTGATCGCTGATATCATATCCCCCCAAAACAAGGAAGAGATTACGATCACATAGGTTGTATATTCCCTCTTCAACTGTAGAACATCATCGCTGGAACCCTATTCGTGATTCGCAGAACATCATTGACTCCTCTGGAACCCTATTCGCCATTCACGGATTTTCGACATCATACACGAAATTAGATAAGTTGTTGATTTATAATTTACCAATTGTTTTCAATTAATTGCCATCCCAATTAAATACAGTAGAATGTTCATCTTTTGAAACACCAATTTGCAATTTCCTTTGTGTTCATATGATCATCGTTGTTTTTAGTATGTTTTTTTTTTTGGAATTGGCATACTCTATACATACTGAATTAATTTGTAGTATCACCAGCACAAGAATTTGTTTAATTCTTATGTAAAACCCTTGTATGGTATCCCCAAAGCATGTTTCTTGCTCTTTTTTTTATTGATGTCGTGTAGAGTTCTGTTATTCAGTTATTGTTTGTTACTTATGTTTTGTTACTTTTTGTTAAAAATACCTTAAAATATACATTATTTATATATTAATGATGTTTGCAGTAAACTAATTGGTGACATAAATTATTAGGCATTATAAGTAAAGTTAGATCCTTCAGTGAACAATACACAACCATAAAATGCATGATAGTCATGTGTTATCAACTGTAGGTGATAAATTTGTTCTAGGAGTGACTTTTATTAAAGTTTTTATTGACAGTGGCTAAAAGAACTAGACAAGGATCTTGGCTCAATGGCTAAAAGAACTAGACAAAAAGTTGGATCTCAGCTCAAATATAATATTTTAACTCAAGTCAGTACTTAAGCCCAATACATTTATTCGGTTAATAACTGGAAACTGAGCCGACTCCATATCTATAAGCGATTTGACCAAACTGAATTAACCAAACCCAAATGGTTATGGTTTTTTGATAACCGAAGTATGCGATTATGGTTACGGTTTTAGGCCGAACCAACCTATGCTCACCCATATAATAGCGACCAACTCAGATCTAGTTCAATTATTTAAAAGTTCCATTAGTTCAGGTAGATGCTGACATTATCTTCTTATCATTTAGCTTTTCCAAATCATTTTAAATTTTCCCTTTAGTTGAGGTACATGTTGACATGTAATAGCGACCAACTCAGACCTAGTTCAATTTAATTGTTACAGAAGTTAGAAATATATTAACACATGAAAAGAAACTTTAGTTCCTATTATATCTTTTCTGTTGCTGTATTTCTTTTGGTTTGAAAATGACAGTGCCCAGCGCCCTAAAGTTGCACTAGTGTTTGTGAGAGAATGCACAAAAAACCCATGTACAAGAAGCATGCGCCTCAGTTATATTTTCTTTCCAAAAAGCTCCCTTTTTGCATGCTTCTTGTACACAGCTCGCCTTATGATAACAAAAACGTAGGTCCTTGCGCATGAGGTTGCCTAAAGCCTCAGGCGCGCTTTTTAAAACCGAGATATTCACAAGATGAGCTGGAATTGTGCACAACTGCACATCAAACTTGAACTTGAACTCTTTACATAATTTACTAAAGTTTATGTATAACTTTGATTTACTATATAAATATTTGTGTTTCTCCTATATGTAGATTTACAGCTTTAAAGTAATACTTAACTTAACCAATTTGTAGTATCACAGGTACAAGAATGTGTTTTATTGAATCTGTTTAATCTTTAAAGTAATACTAAACCAATTTGCTGTTGGTTTAAGTTCCATTAGTTGAGGGCCATAGGTTATAATTCATTAATGAAATTCCATTAATTAAGCTTAACAATATTGTCTAATTAAATTATACAACTTATTAATTTTGGTTTCCTTAGGTCTTGGATTTTTTGCTGAAGTTATATCATCTAAATACTTGGCTAAATGGGCGAAGACCAGAAAAGCCGGAAGAGTATTTCAACTTGAAGCACTCAGCAACACGGAATGTCATCAAACGATGTTTTGGCGTTTTGAAGAAAAGATGGGCTATGCTTAGAAGTCCGTCTTTCTATCCGTTCAAAACACAAAAGAAGATTATACTTGCATGTTTTATTATGCATTACTTTATTCGAAGAGAAATGCCATATGATCTTCAAGATGATGAATTTACTGAAACAAATAAAGATGCGGATGACGAAGATCGTGGTTCACATGTGGAACATATTACAACAATTGGGACCTTGAATGAATGGACAAACTTTAAACAAAATTTGGCAACATTTATGTTTGAAGATACTACTTGACGTGATATATAATGACTCTTGGATGATTTATAATTTTTTAGTTGGCTTTAGAATTTTTTGGTTGGGAACTTTTGGATGATTTTTAAATTTTATTGGTTTAAAAATTTATAGTTGGTAATTTTTAATTGGATAATGTTGTGAAAAGTGGTAAATTTTGTTATTTTAAGATAGGGGTATTTTTGTCTTTTCCAATAAATTGTATTCCATTCATTTGTCTTTTTCACCCTACCAAACAACACAAAGTAATAATTTATTTCATTCCTACATGGTAACCAAACTGGACAATGGAATGGTAATGATCCATTCAATTACCTCCTCCATTCCATTACCCCATCTATTTCATTCCCTCGTCCATTCCATTACTCCATACCAAACATACCCTTAAACTATTTAAAACTCCACGTCTTAGCCATTGGGACACAAGTCCCTGTTTGAATCCATCTTATACAGATTTATTTTTATTATTATTATTATTATTATTATTATTATTATTATTATTATTATTATTATTATTATTTATAATGGTTTTATAAAGCACATGCCCTTGATATTCAACACCAAAACAAAGCAAAATAGCATGGGGTCGGGTCGATCCCGTGACCCTCGTGGTTGTCGGAGTCGTCGGAACCGAGACTCCCATGGCTTGTTACTGAAATCAGCCAGTTGATTTTACGTTGAATCATTATTTTTTTAAATATATATATATATATATATATATAGGGGGAGATTCATTTGAGAAGAATGTTCTTGCAAGAAGAAAAATAAATTAATCTAAGCTCTATATTTTTGTGATCAATGGTTGTAAATCAAGATATCATTTTTGTCATCTTTTAATTAATGCTTTAATTAATAAGGGTATGATAGACAATTTGATATAGAATACTAATAAATATTATCAAGAGTTACTAAAGTCTCATTAATGCCAAAATAATTTCTTCTTCACCACCATTAATATGTTAGTTCCTACACCAATTTTATTAGGAGTGACAAAATTATTTAAAAGTGTTAATGTCCTACACATATTTTATTAGGAGTTGCAAATTTATGAAAAAGTGTTAGGGTCCTACACATTCTGTTGCCTACACACAAACATTGTTTTTTTTTTTTTTTGTAGGAAATATTGTGTTTTTGGTGTAAGAAAAGTTGAATATGCAGGATCATGTACACGACTGTTTTTATTGTGTATGATGCACATTTTTTATAGGATAGACTCATTAAATGATTAGACTTTCATTAATTTGAATAACAAAAATAAATGATAGACTTATTAATTGATTTGTTTAAATTACCTTTATACCCTTTATTCTTTTTATTCTTAATTTGTAATTTCTTCTCATTTGAACTCTCCACTATATATATATATTAAACTGCCACAAATGGTTATCTCATTCACTCATTACCCAGCCAACTTCTTACTATTCTTTTCTAGTAGTGAAATTAATTTCCTTTTGAGCTCTTGACCAACTAGCAACTATATTCATTATATAAACCTAAATTTGTTTATTGGGGATGAGAGTTAAGGTTCAAAACAATTAAAAAGACATATGTTATAAAAATGTTCATTTGAGTTGGAACCATGTTTCTATTTTCATTTCTTGTTTGAACTTGACAAACAGAAGCTTTTCGTAATGCACTATTGTTAGAGGACCCGGGGTGGTACGTGATGGAGCAGCCATCACTCGTTGTGGAGTATTGCACACCGCCGCCGCATGAGATTTTGACGCGTTGATGTTTAAACGCGTGGATAATTTGACGCGTTGAAGAAATGGAAAAGTTGCCGTTTTATATGACCATTTGCATGAACTTTGACTGGTTTTATTTATTTATTCACAAACCAATCTTCCAACTCATTCCACAAAATCAAAAAAACTCCACAGCTCAAAAACAGTTTACATTTTAGATAAAAAAACAGTTTAATAAAACAGTTTTCAGTTTTAAAAAAAAAACAGAATTTTAAAAAACAGTTTTCAGTTTTTAAAAAAAACAGAATTTTATAAAAAACAGAATTTTATAAAAAACAGTTTTCAACGTGATTTAAAAATCTTGTGTGAGCCGCACACCCATCTCGACGAACCGTTTAAATGAAATTCATAATTTATAATTTTAGTGTTTTATTGTTAAAAGCATTCCAGCAAAAAAAACAGAATTTAAAAAAAAACAGAATTTAAAAAAAAAACAGAATTTAAAAAAACAGAATTTATAATTAAAAAAATCAAAAATCAAAAAATTAGTGAGTGATAGAATTTGTACAAGTGATGACCATTTCCAGCAAAAAAGGGTGTGAGTGATGGAAATAATGGTTGATGACATGGCAGAACCTGATTGGATGTTGTCAGTGATGGAATTGGGTGTGAGTGATTCCACCCCTACCCCTCTTATAATGATATGAACACAAGAACATAGAACCAATTGATGGGGAAAGGTTTACCGATAGGGGGAGCGAAGGAGGTTTTCCGGCGACTTCGGGTTCCCCGGCGAACTTCGAAACAAGACGAAACGGTGGTCCGAATGTTTCGGCTTGCGCGTCGGCGTGTCTTAGAGTTCCCACCAGTATCTCTTCGTGGTTCCGACAAGGTTTCAACACTCCGGTGACGTCCTTGTATCTCCGAATCTCCGGTGGTGCTTGGTTACGTGAAAGGTGTTGTGATTGTGTCGAAATGTGTTGTGAGGGTGTCGCCGGCCGGAGTGGTTCGCCGGAAAGTCGGCTCCGGTCGCCGGAAATTAGAGAGAGCAGGAGAGAGGGATCGATGTGTGTGTGTGAGTGGGAGTAAATGATGTGGAGTTGTCTGGGTTTGTTTTGTGTTTGGGAAGATGAAGTTTGGAGTGTGTAGGTTTAGAGTATAATGTGCAGACAAGAATTGAGAGGGGAAAGGTGAATGGTAGCGGCTGCATCCAAGATGAGGTGTTAGGGTTTTAGCTTCTCCTATATAGCTAGGTTTAATCTAGTGAGTTTGGGCTTGGACCTAAGGCCCACAAGCCCAATCGCGTGTTTTAAGTGACCCGTAATTCCTACAAGGCCCGTTATCAAAACCCGATCGTCGTAGAGCGTTGTATTATATTATTTTAAATCCAACATACGTCAAAGTGATCGGTATTTGACGTTGATCGCGCAATTGAAAAAAAAAGAAACGCACCGAGTTGCGTATATATATATATATATATATATATATAGAGGCCGGTTATCGTACAATATGCCTAATCGTACATTACGTACGCTATAACCACAACCGTCAGATCATCCATCATTTAAACGCGGGTCTAATTAATTGGGATTTCGCATGTTACAATTTTTTTGGGAATTCGCATGTTACAAATTTTTTTTTGGGAATTCGCATGTTACAAACTAGTTATGACAGTATTAAAAAATTAGCATGTTACAAATTCTTTTTTTGAGAATTCGCATGAGATTTTTTTAGAATTTCGCATGAGATTTTTTGAGAATTCGCATGTTGCATAATAAATCGCATGTTATCAGTTTGGTTGTTGGTGCCATCATTGCATTCTTTTTGTTCGAGATTTTTTGAGAATTCGCATATTACATTGAAAATCGCATATGAACAGTTTTGGTTGTTGGTGCCATCATTGCATTCTTTTTGTTCAAGATAAAAGAATCTATAGACATTGAAAAATGGAGGACCAACCTTTTGCTTGCCTTGCCTCACAGCCACAAGGTTCCAAAAACTTGAATATTTTATATGAAACAAATCCATTTCAATCTAACTATTTTCGATCTCTTGCATAAATGAAGTCTGTTCAAGCATTTGAAATTCCACCTGCAATTAATCTTAAAACCCCACCCATGGAACGTCATAAAACATTTGATGGTGATGATGATGATGTCTAATTTTCCCTCTGATGATTGAACAGAATATATGTTATACCCTTATCTAAGAAAAATGAATCAGCGACACGTGTAGGGCTGTGCGCATCGCGTACGTAATGTAGGATTAGGTCCTTGTGGTTTGCGAAAATTGCAGACTTGGTCCCAGTGATTCACTAATTACATGCATGGTCCCAGTGGTTGCAATTTTTGCACTCGAGTGGTCCTTATCACTAACCTATGTTAAATTTCTCGGTTAAGTTTTGTTAAATGACCAAAGTACCCTTACTTATTAATAAAAACAAAAATAAAAAAAATGTTTAATTAAAACTGTAGGACCGTTTTCGAGGCCAAAACCGTGATTATCATGATTATGTTCATAGACGGGAAGATTAGAGACGGATGAAATACTTACTTGTATAGATTTGATAACATAACAAAGCAAACTGGCCCGATTAACAAGCTAACCGAACCATACCAAAGGAGTACACATCCGGGGAGAGACCAAGTGGTGATCTCTCCCTGTGAGGACTCAAACCTCTAAAACTTCCAAATGTTTGAAATGACAAAGGGTTGCTATTTATAGCTACACCCCTTTGTCTTTCAAACACACACGGTCAAACAAATAACCCTCTCGTTTGACCACTTCAAACGAGCGGGTCTATACACGTTCGTTAGACCGTTTCACTAACTATTACAATTTCAGCATAAAATAAATCTAATCTATTCGACAAGCATCGGACACAAAATCTGCATCAACAAATTCCCCCTTGTCCGTTGCTGTCGAATGCCGAAAATGCAACTGCAATCGATCTTCAGTCAAGTATTCATCTTCTCTGTGTTAACAAATTCACCCTTGACCGATGATCCAGGTAAGTAGTATCTTGACGCTTCTTGTATAATAGTTCCCCCTCAAAGTATGCGTATCCGTGTTGGGTGTTGTGCAATTTCCTCAAAAGGCTCAATTGACCGATCTTCCGCTGATCTTCCAATACTCCAACCGGCATTTGATAAGGGTTCCATTCTTTAAAAACTGCATTAAGTCTTGATCTTCAAGCATACTACATTGGTAGAGGTTTCTTGTGAACTGTCTTCTGTAAACCGTCTTTGTGGAATCGACCAAGTAATGCACTTTAATCTTCAGCATCAACACTCAGGAAAGTCAGCTAGACCAAGTGTATCCCTTGCAAGCTCAACCAGCATGCTTAGTTGAACTACATCCAGATCTCATTGTCTCGCCTTTGTGAAGTTGACCACGTAATGCACTACAGATCTTCAGCATCAGTACTCAGGAAGTCAGCTAGACCAAGTACATCGTTTGCAAACTCAACGAATTGAGTTACCCCCAGATCCCTGTAAAATCCCAAAGAAACATCAAACCCAAAACCGAATCCTGCAGGTCTTCAGTCTTGAACTATCAGCTTTCATAAAGATTCCCCAGGTCTTCAGTGAACAACGCTTTTGTAACTACTGTAGACTTAAGATGCCTGTATGTTTCCGTGCAAAACTCTTCACGCTGGCTGGAGAATTAATTAAAATCCTCAAATATGTGTCTGTGCAAAACATTCCACGCCGAACCTTTAGTATCACCGGAAAATCACAAACTCAACCACCTGTGATTGCGTTTAGAAATTTACCGAAGAAATTCATCATACGTTTTATTCCCCCATTTCTTTGGTAAGATCTCTAAACCTTAACAGATTCCTTCCACTTCAAAGGAACTGTCGTCAACTTTCAAATGTTCACCAATTCCCTTCACTTAGCGGAACTGTCGTCAATCTTCATTGAATGTTCTCGGTTCCGAAAAATCACGAAAACAACTTTCTTCTTTGCATATTCTAGTTGAATAAGAGCGTCCCCTAGTACCCCGTAGGATCCGACTTGTATCCCTCCAAAGACTTTGTGAACTCGTTAGGACCGGTATTGACATTCTAGGTTCATTCATTCGTTACCAAATGCGAGAATATGACAATAAACAAAAAGATTTCTTCGTTGCATATTCTGGTTGATAAAGAAATTTCGCTTAGTACCCCGTAGGATCCGACTTGTATCCCTCCAAAGACTTTGTGAACTCGTTAGGACCGGTATTGACATTCCAGGTTCATACGTTCGTTTTCAAATGCGAGAATATGAAAATAAACAAAGTGCTTTCGAACATTTACGAATAACAGATAACAATCATAAACATTGACGTACGGAAGTGAACATACCGTTTCTGTTTTTGGCCCATAGTAGTCAAGTCACCAAGTTTGACGTTTGCATCGGTAACCGTGACTACCCCACATTTTTTTTAAGTATCATCATCTGTTTTCATCATGCCGCATCATCCCGCGTGCTCCCAAAACCCGTACGAATTTTGACCTTGATATTTAGAAGCGCGATTCAAATCAACTCCGCGAATACCTGACCCCACTTTGCAAACCATGTAAAATCTTTTGGTAACAAAATGCTCTTCATGACCTAATAAATAAATTATGGCCACAACAATTGTTACCCACCATTATGTGAAAACAAGTAGCCCCAAATGTAGTCCAATAAATCATGAAGTCCAATGAGGTCCAATGCAAATTGAATAAGTTCAAGCTAGCCCAAGTTGAAAGCTAAAATTCAATTCAAATTATAATATGATGTCATCGGCCCATTATCCAACTTTAGGAAATCACTTTGTTGATTTTGTCTTATGTCCAGTGATGTGAACTAGAACCTTCTGCGGACATCACTTTCCTTTGTACAGCCACTTAAATGTCTCTCTCTTCAATACACACCCCCAAAAGTCAAACACCCCTTAATTATTCATCATCCACAAACATGTGCCTCATCTTCTTCTTTTGCGATACCCACCTTCAAAGAAATTTGTGAAGCCCTCACCCACTTTCAAGTCCCCAGATACTTATCGATCGATCAAAATTAGGGCTGTTGTAATATACTTATTGAATTTAATCAATCATCGATACACAGACATCCAAAACCCCCAAAAGTTGTGCAGACATCTTCCTTCTCAATCCTCTTTTTGTGCGATACCAAACACAAAAGTCATACACCAGCTGAATCATCTCTAAACATCGATGAACAATACAAAAATCCAGCCGACAATTACATAAAACAGCTGCTAATATCAGCTATGACGAAGATCGATTCCAAGTCTCTGAGGTTAGAGTTGAAGATTCGGGACCCGAGGGGATTTGATATCGTCAAATAGCATCACTTCGGTTGGTTTTTTTTTATGTAAACAGGAAGTTTGACGAACATGGGTGATTTCGTCAGCTTACTTGTGTGAAGAAATTAGTGTTTTCGTCGCTGAAGGATGATGACGAAATCAGTGTTTTCGTCGCTGAAGTTGTGCTACGAAATCAGGGGTGTTTTCGTCCAGGATATATGATTTCGTCGCTGAGTGTTTTCGTCCAGGATATATGATTTCGTCGCTGAGTGTTTTCGTCGTAGGGTATCAACAGGAACCCTAGTGTTTCTCACCAGCCGCCATACTCATCTCAAGAACACAGTTAACTGTTCGTTTCCAGATCTGACGAAAATCATTGTATAGATGATATTTGATGATGAAAACTTGTTTATTTAGGTGTAAAACATAAAACCCAACTCTTGTATATGTTCTGTTTCATCTAGACCCGAATATTTCGGTCCAGATCTGGGTTTTTCACCATTTTTTATCTTGAACAAAAATCACGAAAATCACAGATCTAGAGCACATGTGACTTAGCAAACTGTTAGATTTACTAAATCGGGCACCATGGCTCTGATACCAATTGTAGGGCCGTTTTCGAGACCGAAACCGTGATTATCATGATTATGTTCATAGACGGGAAGATTAGAGACGGATGAAATACTTACTTGTATAGATTTGATAACATAACAAAGCAAACCGGCCCGATTAACAAGCTAACCGAACCATACCAAAGGAGTACACATCCGAGGAGAGACCAAGTGGTGATCTCTCCCTGTGAGGACTCAAACCTCTAAAACTTCCAAATGTTTGAAATGACAAAGGGTTGCTATTTATAGCTACACCCCTTTGTCTTTCAAACACACACGGTCAAACAAATAACCCTCTCGTTTGACCACTTCAAACGAGCGGGTCTATACACGTTCGTTAGACCGTTTCACTAACTATTACAATTTCAGCATAAAATAAATCTAATCTATTCGACAAGCATCGGACACAAAATCTGCATCAACAAAAACAATAATTTTATGTGAGTCCTACCACACCCCACTTCTTCTTCTACCTCAAACCACCCCTCACCAGCAACATCTCCGATTGGGTCTTAAGCGATTTCAAACATTACCAATAATAATCATAAGACCAGCCTGTTGCATCTTTCCATTGACCTTTCACGTAACTATGGCATTCAAAACTTGATAGGTCTTTATGTGCATTGATCACAGAATTCAAAATGTGAAATCACAGAACTCAAAATGGGTATTTAAAACCTGATGGGTATTTATTGCAGGTCATACGTGATTTAAAGCTGTGAATCACTAAACGTTTGTGCATTGATCACAAATACACAATTAGGAAATAAATAAACAAATAAATAACCGACCCTATTTTGAGACACAAATCAATGGCGATTTCCATTTCCTCTATTTCTCTATTTTGCATCGAGCCCTATTTACCCAGATTTTACGGCGACTTCTTCGTAACCATTGGCCACCACGACTAACAACCGCAAACCCAAACAAATGTATCACTGTCGGCCTCCATTCCTTTCGATGTGAGCAGTGCTAAACGTGATTTTATAGCAGCCCTGTTTACTCAGAATTTGAAGTGTAGATACGGTGATAAACGTGGGCAGTGCTAAACGTGATTTTGGAGCAGCCCTGGTTCGTCATTGTATGGTTGTCGATGGCGGAATGATGATGGTGGATCAGAGTGGTGAGGGTGCAGGTGGTGAGTGTGGGTTACATGGTGGTGGTGCTGATGAGTGTAGGTGATCTCTTTTCATTTTTTATTTTTTAAATTGTTCAGGGGTAAATAGGTAATTTTTACACACACTTAACTGGATAACTTAACAGAGGTTAGTGATAAGGACCACCTGAGTGCAAAAATTGCAACCACTAGGACCACGCGTGTAATTAGTGAACCACTGGGATCAAGTCTGCAATATACGCAAACCACAGGGACCAACCAAGCATTTAACTCTACGAATAACGATTAATAATATACACATATAGGGTAAGGATAGTGTAAAAATGGCCTAAAGTGTGAGAAGTGTATTATAACACTATATATAATACTATATAACACCATATAAACACCGTATAACAATATGTAACACCATATAATACCATATAACACTATGTAACACTATATATCATTATATAACAAATATAACACTATACATCTATCATAGACATGCTATCAGACAACCTATAGTGTTATATTTGTTATATAATGATATATAGTGTTACAAAGTGTTATATGGTATTATATGGTGTTACATATTGTTATACGGTGTTTATATGGTGTTATATAGTATTATATATAGTGTTATAATACACTTCTCACACTTTTTACAGGATCCTCTATCTATATATATATATATATATATATACACACATATTTTTTTATTATGTTTTAACGCCTCGAATTATGATACAAATATTTATTTTCTAAAATAAGGATGCGAAAAAGCGAGGCGTTACATCGGGGGTTAAGGGAATGGTTTGGTTAAGGAAGAGAGATCCCACTGCTCCTAAAAAGCCTGATTATCCGGAAGCAGTGGTTCCAGTCAAACAACAAAAATTGTCAATCAGGAGACCCACTGCTCCACATGCTAGCATCCTTTATCAAAGAATGAAAGAAAAGCAGATGGATGAATTAACAAAAGAAGACAAGGCTCAAGAAGATTACATCATCAAAATGGTTTTTCAGACATTTACGGAAGAAAAACAAGACTCAGCACAATCTAAACTTTAAGTTTTTATACTAAACTTTAAGTATTTACTGACTGACATATTTATTTATTTTATTTATAAGTCTATATCAATATAACTATACTAATCGTTTATATTTGTTATGCATGGTTTTCTAAGAAACGACCCGTGTTTGCACAATCTAAACTTTAAGTTTGTTAGACATCTTTTAGACATCTTTTATTAACTTTGTTAAATATCCTTTATATTTACTTATAGTTGTCTTTTAGCTATAATAGATAACACGTTTTGGTACAATATCTATACACATATCTATATATGTTCTGTCAATATGTGTTATGCATGGTTTTCTAAGAAACGACCCGTGTTTGCACACGAGTCTTACCGCTAGTACTATATAATAAAAGAAACCTGATTTTGGACACGTGTCATTCATTGAAGACATCTACATTTGTAATTTCCTACCTTTTCATACTTAATATTATTATTTACCGAATTGACACTTTTTTATTTAGTTTACCCTTATCTTTTATTTTATGAAAAAAAAAATCGATTATTCTATCTCTTATTTTCCTATTGCATTTTTTTTTAAATTTAGTTTGTACTTGTCTTTTCCGTTCAAATGGGACAGAAGTAAAATTATTGGGTTTCACATTTGTAATTAGTTATTTTTTTATTAAGATGCTATCGTTCTATTTGCTCATGTTCAAAATGATCAAAAAAAAAACCTCAGTTATTTTTGTTTCTAGGAAATCATAATCCTTTTATTTGATGCAATCATTCTAGAAGTTTAAAACTAAAATATAATCTATCATAATCAAATTCACATTTCAAAACCCTCAAAATTCAACCATTCAATAATCACAATTACTCACACGTATAAGCCCATATATAATCTAACCTACTTTTAATAAAGGATTCCAATTAATTCTACATGAAATTCATAAAGACTTTTTTGTTATACACTTAATTTCATATATAATCTAATCTAACATTTAATAATGTATATATGTGTGGACGCTCGGAGGGCAAAAGTGAAATTACACTAATTTTAACGTTATTTCACTAAGTTTGTGAAAATAACGTTAAAAGCGGCGGACGGTTAATGATGCATCAGCATCATGTAGTGGCGTTGATAGCAGAAAGACAAAAGGGAACATGCACTAATCGGTCTTTGTCCCGATTGCTGAGTGTTATGTGCCTTATGTCCAAAGCTTGATGCAAAACTACTATCGAGTCGGGTGTCTTACTGAAAGCAGCCTCTACATCTTACTCTCCTCAGACCCTATCTTAGTTTTGCTATTTGTGAGATTTACTGAGTATGATGATGATGATGATTTAGCATATATAATTAGATTTATTCAACTCGTATAATACACGGGGTTTATAAAGATATAATTTTTTGTTATTTAGTTTATAAAATTACATTTATCCAACCCGTGTAATATACAAGGTTACAAAATTACATTTATTTAACCCGTGTAATACACAGTGTTTTTAAAGATATAACTTTTTTTATTATTTAGTATATATAATTAGATTTATTCAACCCGTACAATACACGAGTTTTTATCTTTTGGTATATAAAATTACATTTATTCAGTACAATACATGAGGTTCTTAGAGATATAATTTTTTTATTATTTAATATATAAAATTACATTTGTTTAACTCGTGTAATAAACAAGATTTTTAAAGAATAATTGTTTTAATTTAGTATATAAAATTACACTTATTCAACTCGTGTAATACACGGGGTTCTAACCTAGTATTATATAAGAAAACCTACATTAAAATAGATAAAGCAAGCCCACGTATGTAATATATATAAAGACCCTTGTATAGATGGACACCCAGAACTCCACCAGTCTCGGATCAACTATGTCACGTAAAGACTGTGGAGCAAGTTAGAGAGTACCACCCTACGTTGGAGTCTGAAAGTCAGTCGGATGATAATGAAACAAAGGCACATAAAGAAAATCAGAACAAGAAACCGACTCCATGGATGCAAGAACACCGGCACGTCGTTAATGGTAGAAGATTCATTGTTTGGCCTAAACCAAATTCAACCCATTAGTTCTTGATTAATTAGTCCAGTGGTTTACTTGTGGATATCGAATTCCTGCCTACCAACCCATTGTTTGGATTTCTTTTAGATAATGCTTCTTTTATTGTTTGTTTTGTTGAAACCAATTGGATGTTACACTCATCTCATTCGTATTCAACAAAACATGCAATAAGAGGAACATTATCTAAAAGAAATCCTAACAATGGGTTGGTTGGCAGGAATTCGATATCCACAAGTAGATCAATTAATCAATCAATGAAGAATCATGGGTTGAATTTGATTTATGTTAAACAATGAATCTTCTACCATTAACTACGTACCCGTGTTCATGCATCCATGGAGTCGGTTTCTTGTTCTGTTTTTCTTTGTATGTCTTTGGTTCATCATCATCATCTGACTGACTTTCAGTCTCCAACGCAGGATGTTACAGTCAACTGGAGACCCAAGGCTTAATAACATCCTTCTGTTAATGCAATATGTGAAAACAGAAAAATAAAAATTCTCGTGAATTTGAACAACACCATTGTATATGTCAAGATAGATTAGTTTTGTTGATAATCAGTCAAACTGGTCATACAAAAAGTCTTGTTCTCATGACATTTTAAAGAAGAACACAAGTAGAATGTACCTCTTTTTTTACTAAAGAAAAGGCTATTCATTCTCATACTTTAGGTGAGTCTAGAATGGTCAAAAGTTACGATTTCTTAACTGTCATTTTGAATTATAACATCTGCATATAATCTCCATACAAAAATAAAGGGCAAGGGTGTTAGTCACGATCTGCCTCATCGATTTCTTCATCCTCTGGCGCACCACGTAAATGCAGAACATTATTACATCTGCATATCCAACACACAATCTTTAGCCAGTGATATATTAGATTATTACTAAAACTAATATATATTTTGTAAGCATTGATCAGACACGCTAATTATTTATATATATTTAAACTATTGGAGTTTGAACCAAACATTTTTCAGCCTGGACAAAAGTACTACTTGTTTTGACCCGTTATCAAACCAACCCGTTTGCCACACCTAAACGCCTAAACCACAACAAAGGGGATACAAGCAAAATAAAAAATCTGTACAAACAATATAACTTTTATAGTTTTATGTCACATGTGTACAGCGAAACCACAAACTTCAACAAGGCAGTGAGTTTTGCATATCTAAGCAATAAAGCAGTCGGGACACCAGTTACGTTTTTTTGTATATCCAAAAACGAGAAATAGCAACAACAATGTATGCAAACTCCAAGAATACAAGTTTACAACTTTCTTAGAATCAAAACGGGCCAAGCACATCAAATGTGCTAAAAGTCACCAAAAGTGCAATATAAATATTTTAAACCTCTTATATCAAGTCATTCAAACATATCAGTTACAATTTTAATAGTATTGTTTTTTTACAACTATATCTAATGCATTATATGTTACAAAACTAAAAAAAGGATAAAAATGCTGGCAGGTCAACGGTCAACAATTCAACACGACCTGACTCGTTTCGACCAGCATAAATGCAACCTATTTTGACCAATTACCAAAGCATCTGAGCTGACTGATGTGTACAAAAGATATGTAGAAAGATGGACTTTGACTGATGGACTTGAGGCCCACTCCAGCCCAAGCCCAAACCCTTTAACACATAAACCAACTATAAAAACCCTCGCCCTTCTCATTTTCTCTTCATTCCTCACCTACAATTTCTCTCTCTATACTCCCACTCTCTCTCTCTCAACTTTCTCCCTCTCTTGAAGATCCGGTGGTGGTCTGGCGGCGGTCCAACTACCTTTCAGCGGCGGTCCGACCGACCCCCGGCGACTTTTCCGGCCAAAGGTACACTTTTTCTACTAATTTCAACGTTCCGGACACCACAGTGATGTCCGTTTTCTTTAATTCGAAGTGGTTTGAGCCGTAGAGCAACTCCGATGAGAATTCCGGCCAAATTACAGCAAGTTTGTTTTCAAGTTTTCTCTTCATGCATGTCAATATCTTGCCTTTAGGAGCCTCCAAGAAAGTTTTCGGTCAATCTATTTTCCAACGAAATTCTGATAAGATTCTTAGTTAAGATTCGTCTTGTTTTTGCTTTTAAGCGAAGTTGTTCACAAAATTAATGGGGGTTTTCACTAAATCAACTAAAACAAGGTAATAGTTGGTATGAATAAAAGATTTTGGTGGATTATTGGTGTATGTGTAGGCTCGCGAAGGCCCACGAAAGTTACATTCGTGGACACGAATGTTCAATAGGGCTCGCGAAGGTCCACGATGGTTACATTCGTGGACACGGATGTTCAACTATGTTCGGAAGGTCCATGAAGGCAACATTCGTGGACCACCATTCATGATTAGTTTCAAGAAGTTGCAGGTTTTCAAAGCGAGTGTTTTAGACTCCAAGAATTTGGATGAGATGGATTCCTCGCATTTTAATCTTTTCTAGTGGTATGGTGGGTATTCATGTAATAATATGTTTATATAAATAAAGTTTTCATAAATATTAACCCTGAGTAGAGAGAAATTAAATTTCTAATTAGGTGTTCTTCTTTTAGTTTGAACATCTAATCTAAGGCTATGAATAAACCATAATTTGTCTTTAAGAAAAGATGAATCAAAGTATTGTTCCCACCTAAATCAAAACAACTAAACCAATTGTTAACAATATGAAATATATTCCATTAATGAAAACAAAAAAGTTAAAATCTAATAACAATATGTGAAGTTAATCCCAGATAGAGTTTATAATCTTCCATTACTGGTTCTCGGAAGCAAGCACAAATTCTACAATCTAACTTAATCCCAGAGAGAGTTTACATATAATCCATCATCATCTGAAAATCCTATGTGATTCACACTATTACCTCCATTGTTGAATTGATACAGGTTAAATTCAGGATGTAACCAAGAATTTGGTTCTTCGAAAAGGAATGGACCACACACACTAAACATCTGGTCATCTACATATCCAAAATGATTATTCCCTTGATTAGAGGAGTCATTCATTCCAATTCTAGATTCAACATGTAAGTAGGAATTGTGTTCCTCAAAAACAGTTCCACTGTTATCCGTAGTGGCGGACTTCATCTCATAGCTCTGGTCGGTCGGATCAGTTTTGAAGTTTGTTTTTTGGTTTATATTTTCAGCATCATTCATCTTATCAGTTTCATGGTTTGGTAGAATATTATCTAGCTCTTCTGTGAGGGTCAACGAATATCTGGAAGCTGACTGTTTCCTTTTTTATCCAAACTTGGGAGCTTCAAAACTGTAAAAACAATAAAAAGATGTAATCAAACACTCCATTAACACAAAAAGATAGAAATCATAGTTACAAAGTTAGATATACAGCTAGAATGTCCAACAAAGGAACTAACTGGTTGAGCAAGAATTGGGGCATAAGGTACACTCATTCCTTTTTGGTCCTTATTTGGTACAATTGCGTGGATACTTATATTATATGAGAAATCGAGGGTTTGGTATTGGAAAAAAAATGATTTTGATATGGAAAAGGTTGTTTTGTTAAGTTGGATAGACGTTCTTCGCACTCCAAAAGCTTCGCGAACTGACCATCCAGTACTCGCGGTGCAAATCTAATAGTATGTTGGCTGTAAATGCGAGTTTGATCTCCAGTAAAATCACTAGAGCTGTTCTCCCATTTGGTACGCATTTTTGGGTTCAACTTAGTCTCTTCACAGAGCCTCGGAGGTTCTTTTAATTGATTTCTTCATTATATCATGCAATTCTCACATGGACAAATATGTGAGGGAGGAAGAACCTTTGGATTGATTTGATCTCTGTTGGACGATTCATCGTGTTCAAATACCCCCACTGTTGAAATTACGTGCAATGTTCTTGTTTGGATTTTCTTGGCTTTCTAGTTTTCGTTTCCTGCAACCCTCCATGGATATGCTGCTACAGATGCTTGTGGATTAATTATCTGAAACACTAATGAAAATCTTGATGGATATCCATGTACCTTACAAGTTGCTATTTAAGGGTACCAATCCACACTGGAATATAACACGTATGACTGTATGAGGAGTACCAACCGATGTAAACATAAAATTTATTCAATTATCCCCATGAATATTTGCTATAACATAGGGAGGGAATTATTTAACCTACGTTTATCTTTTTAAATTTAAATTATAATTATAATTATAAATCATTATATACAGTTTTTTTTAACGATTATTAGATTCATGAAATAACTTCTTTTAAATTATAATTATAAATCATTATATTCAGTTTTTTTAACAGTTATTAGATTCATGAAATAACTTCTTTTATATAAATGTGTATGATTTGTTAGAATGCATGAAGCAGTTATCTATACTAGTTGATTAAAGAAAGAAACAACAAACTAAGTTATATAAATATTAATTATTAACTAAATTTAAGTCTAACAAATATATTGTTAAAATTAAAATATAAATTAAAAAAATAAAAATATAAAGCCCTAACGGCACTAGGAACGTTTAAACTAATAGCCTACTTGTCACAACACCTCTATCCTTAGATATTTCCACATTTTGCCATAACTTACCAAATCACTAGAAATACAACATGTTTTGCACGTTTTGCATGCCACAACTAATTTTTAAATTAAATCTATAAAATATAAATAACTCATACTTATATATAACATTAAGAGTTAATTGCGGTTTTGGTCCTTGTAGTTTAGTGGTTATTGCTATATTTATAAAATCCAAATGTCTTGTATTTTTCATACCAATGTTTCTATTTTAATGTGGTTTTTGCTACACCACACTAACTCCATCCAACTTATAGTTAATTGACATTTAGATATGTCCCCTTACTAGAGGGCCTTGTGATATATTTACCCAACTCTTCCATATTCTCTATATTCTTTGTCATCACATTTTTAGAATAAATACATTTTAAGGCTAATAATAATAAGAAAAAAACCAAGTGATATTATAAGCTTTAAAAGTAGTGAATAACTAATTCTTAACTTCAAATTCGTATACAAAATTATTCCTTTTAGTGCCTATTATTCATTCACAACACATGCTAGTTTAAGGTATCACTCGTATATTCAAGGAACTCAAGTAGGCACAAACTATCCCTTCATAAAGTAAGCTTAAAATCACAGTAGAAAAAGAAAATGAAGAGAGTAAATAATTAAACATATAATATAAGGATATCAACCAACTTCATTTGATTCTTAGGCCATCTATCTAACTATTGAAACTACCTTATACCTCAGACAAGTATTTGTTCATTGTTGTCTATATCAATATGATTTAAATAAAAGATGTATATGATCATGAAAGTAACATTCTAAAATTAACATGGTTCATTGGTTCATCATTTAGTGTGTTCATATCTAAAATTAGCATAAATGAAGAGTTAAACATGTAGACCTTTTAATAAGGGGATATGTGTAAATGACCCTTAACTATAAGTTGGATGGAGTTAGTGTGGTGGACCAAAACATTGCAAGACATTTGGATTTTGTAAATTATAGCAATAACCACTAAACCACATGGACCAAAACCGCAGTTAACTCTAACAATAATGTTTAAACAAAGTCAATATGATAATTTTAAAACTAGTACACATTAAATTTAAAAACACTACATTAGTTTTAAAAGTCGCATTTCCATCCTCAACGCACCACACCTCCCTTTTTGTTCGAGCATAAACTGGATCATGTTGTTCAAGTAAAAATTACCAGCCTGCCTTCTTTTCTTGTTGCTTCTTTATTCGAGTGTCTCTTTCACACATCTTTTTTTTTTCAAAGCCTCTGCTTGTTGTTGCAATACTTGAAGTTTTGCTTGTTTTATCCTTGCCTTGATCCTCAGCTTCTCGTCATGAAACCTTTTATTGTTCTCGGTATCCAAATTAGTGGCGTTGTTAAAGTTTGAGACCATTATCACAAATTCTTGTGTCTTACTCGACGGCGGTGTAGGGGTTACTTTCTTTACCTTTCATTTTGGTTGTGACGCCTCTCCTACATTTAGGATGTCATCATCATCATCATCAAGTGGGTTACCTTGTGACGCATCAACCCACTTGTTTTGTGCGCCTCTTTTGTCATTAGGACCATGAAACTCTTGTAACGATTCAATGAGAACAATGTTGTCTGATTCACCACTTTCCGCTAAACCTTGTAATCTTTTGGTTCATCACCTTCCATCATTGAGTTGAGTTGATGACGGTGCGATCGTTTCTCCAACTAATTCAGAAAAATGACTCAAAAGTATTTTTCTAAAACGAATCTAAACGTTGTTGATTCCCATGGATCAGACCACACGACGTCTCAATCCACGCTTTAGTCAAAGCCGCTTATTCGTACTCGGTCCATTTCTTACTTTTAACTTTACTTGTGCTTCCAAATTAATTAAAAAAACAAATTAAGTATCAAACATACATACTTTAGATTTTTTTTATAAACAATAAATTAATTAAGTACCAAATAAATTAAGTGTCACAGACATAAAATAAACATACTATATCCTACAAATTGCACAATAGTGATATTGAACTAATTATATAATATAAACATACTATACCGTACAAATTAAAATAAACATACAAAATCAAACAAATTAAGTGTCACAAAATTAATTTAAAAAAATAAACATCCTTCACTGTACAAATTTGAATTATATCTTTTTTGCCATTCAAGAGTTTTGTGTTAATCAAGGTATCCATCGGAGATTTGATTTAGTAATAAAAAGCCAAGAGGATGACCAAATGCTCATAGATATTAAACAAGCCAAGACCGGTTTCTGATATTGCTACTGCTTTGTTACACTGTTGTCATCTCCATGTTAAGGTATTATTTTTTTTTTCTATGCATTTGTTTTAAAGTTTAGTTTTAAAGGAATTGATTTGTCTTTTATTACTTTGAAAACAATAAATGAATTAGGTTTAGGTAATATCAAAACTACATAGCTTTATACAAGTGTTAGAATGATTGACATTTATCAAAACTAAATATTTATCTCCTTTTTTTTTTTTGTTTCTTCTAGTGGTGGAAGGCGCATTTGAAGGTATTATTGGATCAGATTTGTTTTCAGGGGCTTAAGTGGGCAACAAGAAAGTTCTCCTGTCTCATTGGTCTATGTGAATGATGCTATTCTTATGAGAGATTGGTCTAAACATAACATTTGAACTTTAATCTGTACGTTGAACTGTTTCTTTGTTGCTTCAGGCCTCAAACTGAATATTCATTAATCCGATTTATATAATGAAGTTTGAAATTAAGCTTCTATCACTAGGTACACACAAAATTTCATGTGCTTATTCAATCAACAATTCTATTGTTTAAAGACTTTGTTTTGCTTATGTAAGTCATTAAAATATATACATATGCTTGTAAGGTATACTATTGACGTTCACATTTGAAGAATCATGACAGTTAAAGAAGAACACAAGTAGAACGTACCTCTTTTTTTACTAAAGAAAAGGCTATTCATTCTCATACTTTAGGTGAGTCTAGAATGGTCAAAAGTTACGATTTCTTAATTGTCATTTTGAATTGTAACATCTGCATATAATCTCCATACAAAAATAAAGGGCAAGGGTGTTAGTCACGATCTGCCTCGTCTATTTCTTCATCCTCTGGCGCACCACGTAAATGCAGAACATTATTACATCTGCATATCCAACACACAATCTTTAGCCAGTGATATATTAGATTATTACTAAAACTAATATATATTTTGAAACCATTGATCAGAAACGCTAATTATTTATATATATTTAAACTATTTAGAGTTTGAACCAAACATTTTTCAGCCTGGACAAAAGTACTACTTGTTTTGACCCGTTATCAAACCAACCCGTTTGCCACACCTAAACGCCTAAACCACAACAAAGGGGATACAAGCAAAATAAAAAATATGTACAAACAATATAGCTTCTATGTCACATGTGTGCAGCGAAACCACAAACTTCAACAAGGCAGTGAGTTTTGCAAATCTAAGCAATAGATCAGTCGGGACACCAGTTACGTTTTTTTGTACATCCAAAAACGAGAAATAGCAACAACAATGTATGCAAACTCCAAGAATACAAGTTTACAACTTTCTTAGAATCAAAACGGGCCAAACACATCAAATGTGCTAAAAGTCACCAAAAGTGCAATATAAATATTTTAAACCTCTTATATCAAGTCATTCAAACATATCAGTTACAATTTTAATAGTATTGTTTTTTTACAACTATATCTAATGCATTACATGTTACAAAACTAAAAAAAGGATAAAAATGCTGGCAGGTCAACAGTCAACAATTCAACACGACCTGACTCGTTTCGACCAGCATAAATGCTACCTATTTTGACCAACTACCAAACCACCTGAGATGACCAATGTGTATCAAAGATATGTAGATAAACATACAATATCCTAAAAGCTCCATTATTTTGAAACTCAATGAGTGAACTACTAGCTTCATACAAACATTAATGCTTACTAATCCTTTGGGCGATGAAAAATGTATTTCTTCATCAAAGAAGCTTTTTGTGCATGGGAGTAATAAGATTACCCCATATTATTATTATCAGCCCAATAGATTTCAAGGATGACACCATAGGATAATACTTGAACAGAACAACTTGTCTAACTCTTATACTCAGAAAGAAGAGTTATAATTCTCTGTCATAATGAAATCAAATTGCCTCGGATGTAATAAGCTATAGAAAATTCAAGCATACCTGATCAAAATCTCTCCAAGATTTCCAGTGAACTGTCCGTCGATGTATTCTTCAGAGTTCGCTAACTGAGAAACAAGACATAAACCAATATTAGAGGCAAGAGTAGGGATGTCAATCGAACCCGAACCCGATGGGTAAACCCGAAACCGACACATTTGGGATGGGTTTGGGGTCGGATAATCGAGTTTGGGACTCGTTTTTATTTTTTTCGCGGGTTGGACGGGTTTGGGATTTGGTGATATACCCGTTTTACCCGACCAAATTACCCGATTGTATATCCTATATAATTTCTTTTATATGTTTAAATATGTATATATATGATACATCCATTTTTATACATGTCGGTATTTTATTTCATGTACATTGTAGCTATTTGATATATTTTTAATACTACATGTATCTGATTAGTAGCTATCCGATAGATACCTGATGGGTTTTGGGTTGGGTATACCCAACAGGTAATTTTTTTTAGATTAACAGGTTTACCCGAAACCCGCGGGTACCTACACCTATCCCAAATCCGACCCATTGCCATCCCTAAAGAGTAGATCGTTAATACGGGTCAGCCATTTATAAATTTCAAAACAAGAAGTCAGTGCCGTACCTGCAAATTCATGTAGGAGTCAACAGAGACAAGAAAACCTTTGTACTCCATTCCCCACTTGAGTTTCACTATCACAGACTTCCCAGTCAAGTTGTTCAAGAAAGGTTTCGGGTTAACCGGTACGGTCTGCAATGCTTTAACAATTTAGTCCCCAAATTTGCATAGCAACATGACATATTTTAACATTGATATAAAAACGCTGTTATAACACAATATTAATTTTAAACCAAACACTCACTACAGTAAAGTTTATCATCACCAAACAGATCGATAATCAAAAGTAAATTCTTCAAAAACCAATCCAAACATCAGCAGAAATACATTACTGTTTGTTTTCTATTCATTGTTTCCAATTCTCAACAAACTTGCAATTTGCATAACTAGGGTTTAAAATCTCACGTGTACACATACAATTTGCAAACACACGATTCATAAGATGACAAATGCGCCTACATTTAGTCATGAAACTATATGTAAAAGACGCAACCTAACTCACATTCTTCAATTAGGTTTAAAGGCGTCAAACTAATGAATTGACTCAACGTTAACGATGAACATACAAATTGAACTACTAATTTGGAGTGAAAAATTATGATTACCGTCATACGAAAACAAGATAGTGATAACTATTGAAATTAACAGCTTGAAGGATCGATACTTACGGCCATATTGGTAGAGAAGAGCAAGTTCGTCGACTGAGAATGTTTAGGGCTTTTGACCGTGTTTTTCAAATTGAATAATGACAGAAATGCGATGAATAAATTATGGGCTCTTTGGCAACTTCTAATTGGTTAAGTAACTATTAAGGGGCTGATTGGTAGCCTTTTAATGATCATTCAGATGCTACCTCTTAATGGTTTAAAACCTCTGAATGAATAAGAGGTAACCTCAAGTCTGAATGGTGAAGAGTCAACCTCTGAATGGTAAATCATCACATGTCACATTCTTCTACCTTCTCATTGGTAAAATTCTTAATGGTTCCATTAAAAGGTAGCCTCTTAATGACCATTCAGAGGCTACCAACTGAATCAGTAAAATGTCTGAATCATTAAGAGTCAGTATAATGTTTAACCGTTCAGAGACAAATGTCTAAGCAATTCAGATTAGAGGTCTTAACCATTTAGACTCAGTTTAAAACTTAACCATTCAGATGTAAATGTCTGAACCATTCAGACATCTGCTCACGAAACAAACAGTCTGAACCATTAAGTGCTGAACCATTAAGATGCTCATTAAGAGGTAAACGAACAGTCCCTCTATTTGTTACAGTCTGAACCTTTCTTTCGGTTATCATTTATTGCATTAACACACCTCTATTTGTTACATTAACGCACCCTCTGGCTTTGGTAAACCTCATCATCATCATACTTGTTAAATCTCATCAACTGCAAAGCTAAGGTAGAGTCTGAGGAGTGAGGAGGGTAAGATGTCTCTAATGTGTAGTGGACACCAACCCACAACACCTCAAGCCACATCGGCATCTAGGGCGTTAAGCATCATGCCGTGGGCGTCATAATATCGTGACTGGGTGTGGTATCATGATATGTAATAATAAAATTTGAAACTTCTTAGAAAAACTTTACATTCATGTATCTAAAAGGTAAAACCCAAAACTTATGACGATTTTATATTACACACTTAACATTAACATGTTCTAACAATGCAATAATCATGTGTCTCAAAGGTAAAACCCAAAAGTTATGATAATTTTACATTACACACTTAACATGTTCTAACAATGCAATAATCATGTGTCTCAAAGGTAAAATCCAAAACTTTAAGAAGAAGAAGAACGTAGAATGATAGAGTTGAAATCAGTTAAACGATATAGAACTATAGATCAACACGGGATTTTTTTAATCAAAACTACGTAGTTCTTCTAAAGTGTTTCACAAACTTAGATGTGTAAGAGTTCCATACTCACCCTCTCATCCTATAAACCATAAAATAAATTTATCCAAATAACCTAAATCCGAATATCATATATCATACATAATTTTAAAGTAAACTTCTTCAAAAAGAATAGAAAACTAGAATTGAAACAACCTCTTATGCATTAACAATTTAACATAACGATTAAGAAAGCACATAGTTGAAATTTTTTAACGTTTCAAAACAAAAAGCTTTATTGTAGATAACTAATTATGGATTTATATCAACTTAAAACAAAATTTAAAAGGGCTTTACAGATCATTTTCAAGAATCTACTTCTTATAATATGTCCTATTCCACAGAACAAGGAAAATGCTTATTTAGCCTTGCCGTTGTGACCACATTGGGTTGTTCCAAACGGTCAAAATCCTTAGATTCTTGATCATAAAGGTATATGGTAATGGTTTTATCTGTTTTTACTATCATGTGAAAAAAGTGATTGTCACGTCACAGCCACATAGTTATGAGCTCTCACTCGCATTTTTTCACCTCTAGTGTGTAATGGTTTCACAAGTTCACTACCGACCACTCATAAAAATAATATTTAAATGAATAAATTAAAAATATAAAAAGAAAGTGAATGATGTGTAAAAAAATGATTGGGTGAACAAAAAGTTACACATATTTTTTATTAACCCTCTAAATTAATTACCCCTTCTCAAATGTGTTTATGCAAGTGTTGCAGCGTTAAGCAGATCACGCCCCCAAACTTGAGCTGGAGTGGTATTTCACATAGAGGTCATGGCCAGGTCCGCAAGGGTGTGACCCCGTTACACACAACCCAAGTAAATAAGTTTACAATTGTAAATTCACAATTCTCGCCATCTTCTTCTCTAATAAACAATATCGTTAATGTTGTTCATAGAGTTTATGAAAGTAGTTATCGTTTATAATTTGTTATTGGATTACGATTTGCTAAAAACGACGTGACCCATCTTACGACATGACATGACGCACCTGTCATTTACACAGTTTTCCCTGGCCTTTATATTAACAGTTATGTGACCTAATACGACTTGCAAAAAACAACATGAATACATGACCCACCTTAATGCCATTTTCATTGCTAAAGTTTAACAAGCTCTAACAACATCAAGAAAACAAAAACCAAAAATGAATGCAACACGAAAGATAAAACTAAAACCTCTGATGGTTTTTCATAGAGAAGAAAGTGTTACTTAGATCTGGTTTGACATCCAAAACAAGATCCAATATACGAAAACTATAATTCACTATACTTCTCCAGAAACCAAGGGGTGCCGTGCCGATGTATATTCACTTCCTTTATAGATATCTAATAGCATACCAATAACAGCAAAACTTAGCATCTCGATGAGCATTCGTCACCTACAGACATCAAAAGATATTGTAAGCAAAGGGGTGTTTTGTTGTTGGCAACTACAGGCGGCAAATGGATAGAGCAGGTAATGTGTCATAAAGGGTAACCTTTTGGTTTTGGTCAATATGGGTTGGGTTGGGTTGGGTTGACCTTAACACCTTTTGTACAAAATTCATTTTTTTTTTCTAAAATAATTGGTGTGTCAAATAAAAAAAACATACCCACAAAAATCCCACTTATAATGGGTTGGGCAAACATCTTTTTTGACGTGTACGAAATAGAGTCTAGTAATACAATCGGTGTGTCAAATATGACTATTAAAACTATACTATTTCAACGATGATCATTCTTTTAATAGAACGATTTAGGAGGTTTTATGCATTAAAATTCACAATAGACAAGGTTACACCCAACTGTTTTAACCTATGTGTCATGTCTTTTTTTAAGGAAAATTAAAATTTTACCGTTTGACATGTTAGAGATAAACATAATCAGAATAAACCGATTCACAAATAAAGTGACTGACTTGTCACCTATACTGATAGCACGAGATATATTTTAAACAGTAAGGGGATCATACCGGGGCAATGACTTGACAACAGCTCGTGGAGAACCCTTGAGCAAATAGGTCGCCACAGAAGGATGAAGCTCACCGACGGGCTTGTTTGGTGGAGGGATAAGGTTCAAAACCTTAAGGTTCACAAATGGGCAAGGTTCTTCAACAAGCTTTTCATGAGATAGGGAGAGGAGCTTTAACCAAAAAAAAGGATACTTGGTTATAAAAATTTACCGCAAAGCATGTGTCTAAAGTCTAAACAAAATACAAGCTTCAAACCAAAAAATATACTTATAAATGAAAAATAAGACAGGTGCGCTGCATATTGAAACAAAATGAGAGCACTGATTGTAACAGTTAAAAATTTGGGTTATTTCAATCAAATTAATATGTAATCTACTAATCTAGGGCTGTTTCCAGTGAATAGGTTTCGTGTCTATAACAAGTCGACACGTTAAGACCTGGCTAATTTCGTGTCTTAACAGGTTAAATACATGTAAACCTGTAAAGACCCGTTAATGACATGTTTATAATTTTAAATAAAAAAATATGTGGGGCTCCTAATTTTAAAAAAAAAATTACCTGGAACTGAAGTTTATGTTAGAAAAAAAAAAAAAAAATTTAGAGAAAATTATGGATCCTTCAACATCATCTCCATATTTATCGAAGTCTTTCCTTTTTTATTCATTCTTGTATTGCCTATAAATAAAGTCTTGTTTTTATGTTTTGAATGCAAGAATTAAATCAATAAAGTTCAGTTCTTTTCGATTATCTTTTGTCTTTGATTATCATTTACAATAGTTTATATATTTAATAACAGGTCGTGTTCTTGTCTTAGGTCGTATGATATGCTGGTTTTCATGTCTTAACAAGTCTTTTCATGTGACCTGTTTATTATCAAGTTCGTGCTCGCGTTTGGAAAATCTGGCACGATAAGATTTTGTGTCGTGTTCGTGTTTACCTGTTTTGGGTTCGTATCTTATCGTGTTCGTATCTTAACAGGTCAGGTTGAATGTTGAAACACAATTGAAGAAAGCAAAAGAAAGCATTACCTTAACAGTTGACGGCGAAAGATGAATACATTTCGCATTTCTAAGGCACCAAAACATCTTAATCAGATTAACCTTCTGTTCCCCCTCATCCGGCTGCTGAACAATCCTATCAAACGCTCGCACAAACGAAAAACAACAATCAATATGCACAGTATCCAACCCCGGAAGCTCACAAGCCTCAAACGACATCGGAATAAGCCCACTAATCTCAAGCACCTTAAGCTTAGGAGTCAAAAGCACAAGCTTCTCATACGGAACCGGATGATAAAAACACGACGAAATCACCAACCTCAACAACTCAAACCCAATCACTTCCAACACAGCCAAATCAAACCCCACCTTACAATTCACCAAACACAACTCTTTTAAATTCGGAAAACACGAAAACGGGTCGGATTCAACTATCTTAACCCGCTCCAATCTCAACTTAACCAAACCCGAACAAACCGAAAACCTACCGAACTCAAACATCCCTTTCAACTCCAACTTTCTCAACGAATCAGTACCATTCAAACATTGAATCGGGCGGTATTTCGTCAAGTAATCAGACGTATCAATGCTCAAATTCGACACAAGATTAACCAACGCATAGTTAAAAACAGTAGCTATTGTGTTGTAATCAGTAAGTTTAATATTAACAGCGTCGAGCTTAATTGAAGCGTTACGGTAAGTTAAGACTTTATGAATGAAATGATCGAAACGTTGTAAGAGTGAATAATAAAAGTTGAGAACAGGGAGCAGAGTCCAGAGGTTTACCCAACGTTTGGAGAGAATTTGGGATTGAAGTGCTTGTTTGGTGTCGATGAAGGAGAATATGTAGATGAGAAGAGCGTCTGGTAAGGAGCTGAGTCTGTCTTGTTGCTGTTGTTCATCGTCGTTGTATGTAGCTTCTTGTTGTTGATTTTCGCTTCATGTTTTGTGAATTTTGGGCATGTTTTGGGTAAGCTTTTTGAAACAACTTTTTGACTTATTGGGTTTTTGAAAAGTCATAAGCTCTAAAATGATGTTTGGCAAAGAGGGTGTATGTGAGGGAGAAAAGCCAATAAGTCAATAAGTCACAAAATCCTGACTTTTCCAAGAAGCCAATAAGTCAATAAGTTCTTTCAATAAGCTTACCCAAACATGCCCTTTGTGTGAAATTGGAAAGGGGGAATGTGAAATGAATGGAGTAATAAAGTGTGTGTACACTTTTGCAGAGTTGGCTACGTAATATTATATAATATTATTACCTATTAAGAGTGTAATATTACGCGTCAAGATTAAGATTACGGATACCGACTATCAGACTATCCACTATCACAACCCAACCCAACCCAATCTTTTATTAAAATATAAGTTTCTCTCTCTTCCACCTACACAACCCAATCCAATCCAACTTTTCACTCACATTCACAACCCAACCTACACCAATATTTTATTAAATAAATATAATTTATAATTATTGTTTATTATACAAAAAAATATTAGAATATTAAAATAATAACTTTATTTTGAAACTGATAAATTATTTGTATTAAATATAAAAACAAATAAAAAATTAAAAAAATAAATAAAATTACAATAAAATAAAAAACATTATAAAACACATAATATTAAACTATTTAATTATACATAAGATACAAACTACTTAATTATTCATTATTACAAAATGACATGGATTTATATTGTAAAGCTGGGTTGCTAAACAATTAAATATTGTTAAAAAGTAAAGAAAAAAATTTTAAATCATGAAAATTGAGAAAAGCAATTAAATATTGTAAAGTTAGGTTGCAAACTTTGGTTGGTGAGACAACCCGTTCGTGCACCATGGTGAATTTTTTATTAAAAAAATTGCTCAAATTTTTTGTCATGTTATCCATGTGACAACCGGTTGTCGAAATTGTTCACCATAGTAGATAGTCTCAGTATTGTATCAATAAACTAGTGGGAAACCTCGCGCTCCGCGCGGGCTTTTGGTGGGTACCGCTTCGGTTCGTTACAGTATTTGTACGATACAAATACTCGGTATAGCAATCAATACGTGTTTTAAATCAATCGAAACCTTAAATAAATAAATATTACTCAAACTTTTATTTGACAGCATGTAAAAAAAATAATAAATGAAACAATTTACTCAAACTTTTATTTGACAACATGTAAAAAAAATTCTTTCCCATGAAAGGCTTCGAATCCGAGACACCCATTATATTTGAATATTCATACAACCAACTGAATAGCGAAAGTTTTTCTTAATAGTTTGACGTAATAATAACTATAATATACACATAAAGCGGAAAATGAAAAAAAAAGTCATTTACCACACCTACCACGCAGGTAGTGCTACTGTACTTTTAAATAAACAACTTATTTTCTTTTTGCTATATTGCTATGCATCACAGACCATAAAAATACTTTGAAAGCAAGTGCTTCAAGTAAGTTCTCTCCGGATTTGAAGCCCATAATTTAATCCAATTTAATTTACTCTTTTCAGTTTGGATCCCAACCTTACATTTCAATCTATTATATATAATAAATGAAAGTTATTTGGGCCACGTGTCAACACCAGAGAGCCCCTAAATGCCCTTTTTTCCGCCCAACAGTGCCACTGCTCTTTTCCTTATATAATCTCTCTTCTCATTTCTAATCTTTGTTTACAAACCTTGGGTTCTTTCTCTCTCTATATTCAGCCGATTCAAATTCATATTTCACAAACCCTGCAAATTATTGAGATAATTCTTTCCATCCAAACCTTAATCTTCTTCAAACGCCACCATAAAATCTTCTTTTGTTCATCGATTACTTCATCAAAAGGTTTGTTCTTTTTTTTAGTTGAAATACTTTCATGATTTCCTCTTATTTACACTAATCCTAATTTCTACTCGCAATCTAATCATATGGTTCCAGGGTTGTTGTCATCAGAGTTGAAATCCGCTTAGCTGCGGATAAGAGAACTGCCATAAGCTGGTATGTTTGAATATGTTTTGAAATTAGCGTTTTTTTCTAGATGGTGATGATATGAGTATAACATCTGTTGATTATTGATGTTTGAGTATGTTCAGCCATTATTCTTTCTGAAATTAGAGTTTCATTGGTATTATCTGTTTGTAACAGCAGTGGTTCAGCATCTACAGTGGATTCAACATCAGGTGTTTGCTATTATTGTTTGATGTTGTTTGCTATTATTGACTGATGTTGTTTGCTATTGTTGTTTGATGTTGTTTGCAGTTGAAGATATCTTAATTAAGGTAATAATTGTATTACATCCTGTTGAAAATTAGAATTGATAAATTTAGGGAAAGTGAGGTTGAAAGTTAATAACCCAACAGTGGAGCATTTCATTCTACAGGTTCCATAAATTAAGGGTATTCTCATATAATGATGATGATTGTTCCACGGTTGTTTCCAGTATTATTGTTCCAACATCGTTTAAAGTATGTGTTTTTTGCTACTCTGATTTTCAATTTTGAGTTTTTTATTTTATTTTGAAGTGATATACTCTAATTCTCGGTTTATATTTCAGTCTAATCACAGTTGTTTGAAATTCATACAATCTGCTGCGGGTTATTATAGGTTTGTATTCAAAGAAGCATAAAGTTTAATTAAACACAAAGAAAGATTATTAAATTTATAGTTTACTTGCTTATGTCTAAATGATGATGATGATTATAATTCACTTGTGCAGAAGATGATGATGGAGAACCCACAGTAGTTCCTACTAAACGCAAGAAAGGATCTGCTATTGTTGTAAGATAAGATTTTATGTTACTAGAGAGTCTAGAGTAATGGTGTTTCCTACCTTTTTTGTATTAAAAGAAGCATAAAGTTTGTTTTAAAGGAGCTCTTTATGAACAAAGACTGATGAGGCCTATCCACTGTTGAAGACAAGGTCCTGTTAAAGACAACCACTTTATGTACCTAGAGTTTGATTAATCAAAGGAAAACGACTGTTTAGTATCAGCAGTGGTTCAGCATCTGCAACGGATTCAAATTTAGTATTTAATTATCAGTGGTTCTTGTGTAACTTTAGTATTTCATTATGAGTTTGTTCCATGTTGTAAGAATCAGTGAATTCTCAGATAATAGATTGCTTTGCCTGATTAGATTATGTGTTAAATTATAGTTCTTTAAGTGATTGTTTCGTTTTCTTGAATTCTATGTAATTTTGTAAAGAAGTACAATAACAAACAGTAGCTTTAACATCTGTTTGCAATTTGGTCAATAGTTAAAGGACACGTGTCATTCATTGAAGACGTCTACATTTGTAATTTCCTACATTTTCATACTTAATATTATTATTTACCGAATTGACATTTTTTTATTTAGTTTACCCTTATCTCTTATTTTATGAAAAAAATCGATTATTCTATCTCTTATTTTCCTATTGCATTTTTTTTAAAATTTAGTTTGTACTTATCTTTTCCGTTCAAATGGGACAGAAGTAAAATTATTGGGTTTCACATTTGTAATTAGTTATTTTTTTATTAAGATGCTATCGTTCTATTTGCTCATGTTCAAAATGATCAGAAAAAAAAAAAACTCAGTTATTTTTGTTTCTAGGAAATCATAATCCTTTTATTTGATGCAATCATTCTAGAAGTTTAAAACTAAAATATAATCTATCATAATCAAATTCACATTTCAAAACCCTCAAAATTCAACCATTCAATAATCACAATTACTCACACGTATAAGCCCATATATAATCTAACCTACTTTTAATAAAGGATTCCAATTAATTCTACATGAAATTCATAAAGACTTTTTTGTTATACACTTAATTTCATATATAATCTAATCTAACATTTAATAATGTATATATGTGTGGACGCTCGGAGGGCAAAAGTGAAATTACACTAATTTTAACGTTATTTCACTAAGTTTGTGAAAATAACGTTAAAAGCGGCGGACGGTTAATCATGGATCAGCATCATGTAGTGGCGTTGATAGCAGAAAGACAAAAGGGAACATGCACTAATCGGTCTTTGTCCCGATTGCTGAGTGTTATGTGCCTTATGTCCAAAGCTTGATGCAAAACTACTATCGAGTCGGGTGTCTTACTGAAAGCAGCCTCTACATCTTACTCTCCTCAGACCCTATCTTAGTTTTGCTATTTGTGAGATTTACTGAGTATGATGATGATGATGATTTAGCATATATAATTAGATTTATTCAACTCGTATAATACACGGGGTTTATAAAGATATAATTTTTTGTTATTTAGTTTATAAAATTACATTTATCCAACCCGTGTAATATACAAGGTTACAAAATTACATTTATTTAACCCGTGTAATACACAGTGTTTTTAAAGATATAACTTTTTTTATTATTTAGTATATATAATTAGATTTATTCAACCCGTACAATACACGAGTTTTTATCTTTTGGTATATAAAATTACATTTATTCAGTACAATACATGAGGTTCTTAGAGATATAATTTTTTTATTATTTAATATATAAAATTACATTTGTTTAACTCGTGTAATAAACAAGATTTTTAAAGAATAATTGTTTTAATTTAGTATATAAAATTACATTTATTCAACTCGTGTAATACACGGGGTTCTAACCTAGTATTATATAAGAAAACCTACATTAAAATAGATAAAGCAAGCCCACGTATGTAATATATATAAAGACCCTTGTATAGATGGACACCCAGAACTCCACCAGTCTCGATTGAAGATCAACTATGTCACGTAAAGACTGTGGAGCAAGTTAGAGAGTACCACCCTACGTTGGAGTCTGAAAGTCAGTCGGATGATAATGAAACAAAGGCACATAAAGAAAATCAGAACAAGAAACCGACTCCGTGGATGCAAGAACACCGGCACATCGATAATGGTAGAAGATTCATTGTTTGGCCTAAATCAAATTCAACCCACTAATTCTTGATTATTGGTCCAGTGGTTCACTTGTGGATATCGAATTCCTGCCTACCAACCCATTGTTTGGATTTTTTTGGATAATGTTTCTTTGTTGAAACGAATGGGATGTTACACTCATCTCTAGTTGAGTGTAACATCCCATTCGTATTCAACAAAACATGCAATAAGAGGAACATTATCTAAAAGAAATCCTAACAATGGGTTGGTAGGAAGGAATTCGGTATCCATAAGTAGACCAATTAATCAATCAATGAAGAATCATGGGTTGAATTTGATTTATGTTAATAAACAATGAATCTTCTACCATTAACTACGTACCCGTGTTCTTGCATCCATGGAGTCGGTTTCTTGTTCTGTTTTTCTTTGTATGTCTTTGGTTCATCATCATCATCTGACTGACTTTCAGTCTCCAACGCAGGATGTTACAGTCAACCAGAGACCCAAGGCTTAATAACATCCTTCTGTTAATGCAATATGTGAAAACAGAAAAATAAAAATTCTCTTGAATTTGAACAACACCATTGTATGTGTCAAGATAGATTAGTATTGTTGATAATCAGTCAAACTGGTCATACAAAAAGTCTTGTTCTCTAATTATAACTTCAACACCCGTATTTTAATTAAGCATTGCCATCTGATTTTTTGGTAAAAAAAGCCAGCAATATATATGTCGTTGACACCAGTGATACATATGTACATACAAAGAGAATTAAAAGAGTATATACTTACATGAATCATACAAACATTGTAAGCGTTAATCCAAACCGCGAGCTTTTGTAGATGTGTCAAACCCATGAAGTTGAGGTTTTTGCTTTCAGTTTGCTTAATCGGAGCCTTTTCTTGGTCCACTAACCTTTTATGTAATTATGCAGTTGCAAGTCAAATCAATTTGGCTTCCAAAAGTTAATTTTGAGGTCAAACAGAACTATTTGTGCCTCAAAAGTCAAAATCAATGTCTTTTACAAGGTTAATCTAATAACTACAACTTCATAACAAATTAAATTTTAATTTAATAATGTTTGAACTCAAAAGTCATAGAATATATTTCAAAATGTCTTCTCTTTTACAAGGTTAATCTGATTACAGATCCCACCACATTAAGCATATCAAAATTTGCTTTGATTGACTCAAACATAGCCATGATTTCAAATGCATAATTTTGACCCTTTAAAGTTAAAAGGTCATATCATGCAAAGCCTAATAACTAACCTGAATCAACATATGCACAAGTTCATATCATCTTCATTATATCCCTTTTTTTCATATCATTCAAAATCATACATTTACAAGTGAAAGTTTTAATTGACTACAGGATCATACAAGCCAAGACCGGTTTCTGATATTTCTACTGCTTTGTTACATTGTTTGAGTTCATCTCCATGTTTTAAAGTTTAGTTGTAAAGGAATTGATTTGTCTTTTGTTACTTTGAAAACAATAAATGAATTAGGTTTAGGTAATATCAGTTCAATTGTACTAAAAAGAAGTTATTAACAAGATCATTTTCTTAAAAAAAATGTGGATTGTAAATAATAAATATACCAGATTATATGTAACAAAAGTGACAGGTTTTAGATAATCTTACTCAACAAAATATCAGTTTTTATTAATATATAGGTTAAAATGTCTAGCTCAAAAGAATATGACCACCATCGTCCGCAACATTCAAAACAAGAAAACAACTTATTTCACTGTCTTCTAATTTGGTGTATAATTGATTTTTGGAGTATTTTGGTTTTTTGTTTGTTTTTTTATGATGAGAGTTACAGGTAACGCGGTGGAGCAACGTGTAGCTCCACTGAATGCGACACCACTTATGTAACACCCGGCAAAAATCGGATCGTTATCAGACCATAATATAAACTTGATTTAGATGATATAATGTATTTTTGGCTTGATTATAAGTCATTTAGTCTTTTTAAGGCTAACGAGTCCGTTTTGAAGGTCATTAAATACGTTCAATAATTTTAAAACTTACCGGCAACCGTTTTGAGCAGTTAAGTGAACCGACGACAGACAAATAATCTGCTTATGATTCGTCCATATATGTAGATATATTATTTTAATAATTGGTTTACACGTAATAACGGAAGGAGTTTGGGTCTTGAGCGCGAGACTTAAGCAAGCACAGGCGATACGCAGTGTTCGTACGCGTATACGGCAACACTGTGCATGGGATAACAAGAATTCGCGAGTTAATTATAATAAATATGTTGGGAATACTTATGTGTTATTGAAAACGTAATTTTATAAGTTACAGTAACTTTCGAGTCATTGAAAACTGATCAACTTACGCAATTTAAACACACAGCGTGAGTGCGCACGGAATTTAATGCCATATTAGCAAATTATTAATACTTTGAGTATGAAAATAATAATTTTAATTTATAAAATAATTTGCATTGAAATCACGCGAGAAAACGAGAATTCTGACGTAAGAACGGGCTAAAACGAAACTGTGTGCGTGCGATAGTGGACTAAGAAAGATGGACTTTGACTGATGGACTTGAGGCCCACTCCAGCCCAAGCCCAAACCCTTTAACACATAAACCAACTATAAAAACCCTCGCCCTTCTCATTTTCTCTTCATTCCTCACCTACAATTTCTCTCTCTATACTCCCACTCTCTCTCTCTCAACTTTCTCCCTCTCTTGAAGATCCGGTGGTGGTCTGGCGGCGGTCCAACTACCTTTCAGCGGCGGTCCGACCGACCCCCGGCGACTTTTCCGGCCAAAGGTACACTTTTTCTACTAATTTCAACGTTCCGGACACCACAGTGATGTCCGTTTTCTTTAATTCGAAGTGGTTTGAGCCGTAGAGCAACTCCGATGAGAATTCCGGCCAAATTACAGCAAGTTTGTTTTCAAGTTTTCTCTTCATGCATGTCAATATCTTGCCTTTAGGAGCCTCCAAGAAAGTTTTCGGTCAATCTATTTTCCAACGAAATTCTGATAAGATTCTTAGTTAAGATTCGTCTTGTTTTTGCTTTTAAGCGAAGTTGTTCACAAAATTAATGGGGGTTTTCACTAAATCAACTAAAACAAGGTAATAGTTGGTATGAATAAAAGATTTTGGTGGATTATTGGTGTATGTGTAGGCTCGCGAAGGCCCACGAAAGTTACATTCGTGGACACGAATGTTCAATAGGGCTCGCGAAGGTCCACGATGGTTACATTCGTGGACACGGATGTTCAACTATGTTCGGAAGGTCCATGAAGGCAACATTCGTGGACCACCATTCATGATTAGTTTCAAGAAGTTGCAGGTTTTCAAAGCGAGTGTTTTAGACTCCAAGAATTTGGATGAGATGGATTCCTCGCATTTTAATCTTTTCTAGTGGTATGGTGGGTATTCATGTAATAATATGTTTATATAAATAAAGTTTTCATAAATATTAACCCTGAGTAGAGAGAAATTAAATTTCTAATTAGGTGTTCTTCTTTTAGTTTGAACATCTAATCTAAGGCTATGAATAAACCATAATTTGTCTTTAAGAAAAGATGAATCAAAGTATTGTTCCCACCTAAATCAAAACAACTAAACCAATTGTTAACAATATGAAATATATTCCATTAATGAAAACAAAAAAGTTAAAATCTAATAACAATATGTGAAGTTAATCCCAGATAGAGTTTATAATCTTCCATTACTGGTTCTCGGAAGCAAGCACAAATTCTACAATCTAACTTAATCCCAGAGAGAGTTTACATATAATCCATCATCATCTGAAAATCCTATGTGATTCACACTATTACCTCCATTGTTGAATTGATACAGGTTAAATTCAGGATGTAACCAAGAATTTGGTTCTTCGAAAAGGAATGGACCACACACACTAAACATCTGGTCATCTACATATCCAAAATGATTATTCCCTTGATTAGAGGAGTCATTCATTCCAATTCTAGATTCAACATGTAAGTAGGAATTGTGTTCCTCAAAAACAGTTCCACTGTTATCCGTAGTGGCGGACTTCATCTCATAGCTCTGGTCGGTCGGATCAGTTTTGAAGTTTGTTTTTTGGTTTATATTTTCAGCATCATTCATCTTATCAGTTTCATGGTTTGGTAGAATATTATCTAGCTCTTCTGTGAGGGTCAACGAATATCTGGAAGCTGACTGTTTCCTTTTTTATCCAAACTTGGGAGCTTCAAAACTGTAAAAACAATAAAAAGATGTAATCAAACACTCCATTAACACAAAAAGATAGAAATCATAGTTACAAAGTTAGATATACAGCTAGAATGTCCAACAAAGGAACTAACTGGTTGAGCAAGAATTGGGGCATAAGGTACACTCATTCCTTTTTGGTCCTTATTTGGTACAATTGCGTGGATACTTATATTATATGAGAAATCGAGGGTTTGGTATTGGAAAAAAAATGATTTTGATATGGAAAAGGTTGTTTTGTTAAGTTGGATAGACGTTCTTCGCACTCCAAAAGCTTCGCGAACTGACCATCCAGTACTCGCGGTGCAAATCTAATAGTATGTTGGCTGTAAATGCGAGTTTGATCTCCAGTAAAATCACTAGAGCTGTTCTCCCATTTGGTACGCATTTTTGGGTTCAACTTAGTCTCTTCACAGAGCCTCGGAGGTTCTTTTAATTGATTTCTTCATTATATCATGCAATTCTCACATGGACAAATATGTGAGGGAGGAAGAACCTTTGGATTGATTTGATCTCTGTTGGACGATTCATCGTGTTCAAATACCCCACTGTTGAAATTACGTGCAATGTTCTTGTTTGGATTTTCTTGGCTTTCTAGTTTTCGTTTCCTGCAACCCTCCATGGATATGCTGCTACAGATGCTTGTGGATTAATTATCTGAAACACTAATGAAAATCTTGATGGATATCCATGTACCTTACAAGTTGCTATTTAAGGGTACCAATCCACACTGGAATATAACACGTATGACTGTATGAGGAGTACCAACCGATGTAAACATAAAATTTATTCAATTATCCCCATGAATATTTGCTATAACATAGGGAGGGAATTATTTAACCTACGTTTATCTTTTTAAATTTAAATTATAATTATAATTATAAATCATTATATACAGTTTTTTTTAACGATTATTAGATTCATGAAATAACTTCTTTTAAATTATAATTATAAATCATTATATTCAGTTTTTTTAACAGTTATTAGATTCATGAAATAACTTCTTTTATATAAATGTGTATGATTTGTTAGAATGCATGAAGCAGTTATCTATACTAGTTGATTAAAGAAAGAAACAACAAACTAAGTTATATAAATATTAATTATTAACTAAATTTAAGTCTAACAAATATATTGTTAAAATTAAAATATAAATTAAAAAAATAAAAATATAAAGCCCTAACGGCACTAGGAACGTTTAAACTAATAGCCTACTTGTCACAACACCTCTATCCTTAGATATTTCCACATTTTGCCATAACTTACCAAATCACTAGAAATACAACATGTTTTGCACGTTTTGCATGCCACAACTAATTTTTAAATTAAATCTATAAAATATAAATAACTCATACTTATATATAACATTAAGAGTTAATTGCGGTTTTGGTCCTTGTAGTTTAGTGGTTATTGCTATATTTATAAAATCCAAATGTCTTGTATTTTTCATACCAATGTTTCTATTTTAATGTGGTTTTTGCTACACCACACTAACTCCATCCAACTTATAGTTAATTGACATTTAGATATGTCCCCTTACTAGAGGGCCTTGTGATATATTTACCCAACTCTTCCATATTCTCTATATTCTTTGTCATCACATTTTTAGAATAAATACATTTTAAGGCTAATAATAATAAGAAAAAAACCAAGTGATATTATAAGCTTTAAAAGTAGTGAATAACTAATTCTTAACTTCAAATTCGTATACAAAATTATTCCTTTTAGTGCCTATTATTCATTCACAACACATGCTAGTTTAAGGTATCACTCGTATATTCAAGGAACTCAAGTAGGCACAAACTATCCCTTCATAAAGTAAGCTTAAAATCACAGTAGAAAAAGAAAATGAAGAGAGTAAATAATTAAACATATAATATAAGGATATCAACCAACTTCATTTGATTCTTAGGCCATCTATCTAACTATTGAAACTACCTTATACCTCAGACAAGTATTTGTTCATTGTTGTCTATATCAATATGATTTAAATAAAAGATGTATATGATCATGAAAGTAACATTCTAAAATTAACATGGTTCATTGGTTCATCATTTAGTGTGTTCATATCTAAAATTAGCATAAATGAAGAGTTAAACATGTAGACCTTTTAATAAGGGGATATGTGTAAATGACCCTTAACTATAAGTTGGATGGAGTTAGTGTGGTGGACCAAAACATTGCAAGACATTTGGATTTTGTAAATTATAGCAATAACCACTAAACCACATGGACCAAAACCGCAGTTAACTCTAACAATAATGTTTAAACAAAGTCAATATGATAATTTTAAAACTAGTACACATTAAATTTAAAAACACTACATTAGTTTTAAAAGTCGCATTTCCATCCTCAACGCACCACACCTCCCTTTTTGTTCGAGCATAAACTGGATCATGTTGTTCAAGTAAAAATTACCAGCCTGCCTTCTTTTCTTGTTGCTTCTTTATTCGAGTGTCTCTTTCACACATCTTTTTTTTTTCAAAGCCTCTGCTTGTTGTTGCAATACTTGAAGTTTTGCTTGTTTTATCCTTGCCTTGATCCTCAGCTTCTCGTCATGAAACCTTTTATTGTTCTCGGTATCCAAATTAGTGGCGTTGTTAAAGTTTGAGACCATTATCACAAATTCTTGTGTCTTACTCGACGGCGGTGTAGGGGTTACTTTCTTTACCTTTCATTTTGGTTGTGACGCCTCTCCTACATTTAGGATGTCATCATCATCATCATCAAGTGGGTTACCTTGTGACGCATCAACCCACTTGTTTTGTGCGCCTCTTTTGTCATTAGGACCATGAAACTCTTGTAACGATTCAATGAGAACAATGTTGTCTGATTCACCACTTTCCGCTAAACCTTGTAATCTTTTGGTTCATCACCTTCCATCATTGAGTTGAGTTGATGACGGTGCGATCGTTTCTCCAACTAATTCAGAAAAATGACTCAAAAGTATTTTTCTAAAACGAATCTAAACGTTGTTGATTCCCATGGATCAGACCACACGACGTCTCAATCCACGCTTTAGTCAAAGCCGCTTATTCGTACTCGGTCCATTTCTTACTTTTAACTTTACTTGTGCTTCCAAATTAATTAAAAAAACAAATTAAGTATCAAACATACATACTTTAGATTTTTTTTATAAACAATAAATTAATTAAGTACCAAATAAATTAAGTGTCACAGACATAAAATAAACATACTATATCCTACAAATTGCACAATAGTGATATTGAACTAATTATATAATATAAACATACTATACCGTACAAATTAAAATAAACATACAAAATCAAACAAATTAAGTGTCACAAAATTAATTTAAAAAAATAAACATCCTTCACTGTACAAATTTGAATTATATCTTTTTTGCCATTCAAGAGTTTTGTGTTAATCAAGGTATCCATCGGAGATTTGATTTAGTAATAAAAAGCCAAGAGGATGACCAAATGCTCATAGATATTAAACAAGCCAAGACCGGTTTCTGATATTGCTACTGCTTTGTTACACTGTTGTCATCTCCATGTTAAGGTATTATTTTTTTTTTCTATGCATTTGTTTTAAAGTTTAGTTTTAAAGGAATTGATTTGTCTTTTATTACTTTGAAAACAATAAATGAATTAGGTTTAGGTAATATCAAAACTACATAGCTTTATACAAGTGTTAGAATGATTGACATTTATCAAAACTAAATATTTATCTCCTTTTTTTTTTTTTGTTTCTTCTAGTGGTGGAAGGCGCATTTGAAGGTATTATTGGATCAGATTTGTTTTCAGGGGCTTAAGTGGGCAACAAGAAAGTTCTCCTGTCTCATTGGTCTATGTGAATGATGCTATTCTTATGAGAGATTGGTCTAAACATAACATTTGAACTTTAATCTGTACGTTGAACTGTTTCTTTGTTGCTTCAGGCCTCAAACTGAATATTCATTAATCCGATTTATATAATGAAGTTTGAAATTAAGCTTCTATCACTAGGTACACACAAAATTTCATGTGCTTATTCAATCAACAATTCTATTGTTTAAAGACTTTGTTTTGCTTATGTAAGTCATTAAAATATATACATATGCTTGTAAGGTATACTATTGACGTTCACATTTGAAGAATCATGACAGTTAAAGAAGAACACAAGTAGAACGTACCTCTTTTTTTACTAAAGAAAAGGCTATTCATTCTCATACTTTAGGTGAGTCTAGAATGGTCAAAAGTTACGATTTCTTAATTGTCATTTTGAATTGTAACATCTGCATATAATCTCCATACAAAAATAAAGGGCAAGGGTGTTAGTCACGATCTGCCTCGTCTATTTCTTCATCCTCTGGCGCACCACGTAAATGCAGAACATTATTACATCTGCATATCCAACACACAATCTTTAGCCAGTGATATATTAGATTATTACTAAAACTAATATATATTTTGAAACCATTGATCAGAAACGCTAATTATTTATATATATTTAAACTATTTAGAGTTTGAACCAAACATTTTTCAGCCTGGACAAAAGTACTACTTGTTTTGACCCGTTATCAAACCAACCCGTTTGCCACACCTAAACGCCTAAACCACAACAAAGGGGATACAAGCAAAATAAAAAATATGTACAAACAATATAGCTTCTATGTCACATGTGTGCAGCGAAACCACAAACTTCAACAAGGCAGTGAGTTTTGCAAATCTAAGCAATAGATCAGTCGGGACACCAGTTACGTTTTTTTGTACATCCAAAAACGAGAAATAGCAACAACAATGTATGCAAACTCCAAGAATACAAGTTTACAACTTTCTTAGAATCAAAACGGGCCAAACACATCAAATGTGCTAAAAGTCACCAAAAGTGCAATATAAATATTTTAAACCTCTTATATCAAGTCATTCAAACATATCAGTTACAATTTTAATAGTATTGTTTTTTTACAACTATATCTAATGCATTACATGTTACAAAACTAAAAAAAGGATAAAAATGCTGGCAGGTCAACAGTCAACAATTCAACACGACCTGACTCGTTTCGACCAGCATAAATGCTACCTATTTTGACCAACTACCAAACCACCTGAGATGACCAATGTGTATCAAAGATATGTAGATAAACATACAATATCCTAAAAGCTCCATTATTTTGAAACTCAATGAGTGAACTACTAGCTTCATACAAACATTAATGCTTACTAATCCTTTGGGCGATGAAAAATGTATTTCTTCATCAAAGAAGCTTTTTGTGCATGGGAGTAATAAGATTACCCCATATTATTATTATCAGCCCAATAGATTTCAAGGATGACACCATAGGATAATACTTGAACAGAACAACTTGTCTAACTCTTATACTCAGAAAGAAGAGTTATAATTCTCTGTCATAATGAAATCAAATTGCCTCGGATGTAATAAGCTATAGAAAATTCAAGCATACCTGATCAAAATCTCTCCAAGATTTCCAGTGAACTGTCCGTCGATGTATTCTTCAGAGTTCGCTAACTGAGAAACAAGACATAAACCAATATTAGAGGCAAGAGTAGGGATGTCAATCGAACCCGAACCCGATGGGTAAACCCGAAACCGACACATTTGGGATGGGTTTGGGGTCGGATAATCGAGTTTGGGACTCGTTTTTATTTTTTTCGCGGGTTGGACGGGTTTGGGATTTGGTGATATACCCGTTTTACCCGACCAAATTACCCGATTGTATATCCTATATAATTTCTTTTATATGTTTAAATATGTATATATATGATACATCCATTTTTATACATGTCGGTATTTTATTTCATGTACATTGTAGCTATTTGATATATTTTTAATACTACATGTATCTGATTAGTAGCTATCCGATAGATACCTGATGGGTTTTGGGTTGGGTATACCCAACAGGTAATTTTTTTTAGATTAACAGGTTTACCCGAAACCCGCGGGTACCTACACCTATCCCAAATCCGACCCATTGCCATCCCTAAAGAGTAGATCGTTAATACGGGTCAGCCATTTATAAATTTCAAAACAAGAAGTCAGTGCCGTACCTGCAAATTCATGTAGGAGTCAACAGAGACAAGAAAACCTTTGTACTCCATTCCCCACTTGAGTTTCACTATCACAGACTTCCCAGTCAAGTTGTTCAAGAAAGGTTTCGGGTTAACCGGTACGGTCTGCAATGCTTTAACAATTTAGTCCCCAAATTTGCATAGCAACATGACATATTTTAACATTGATATAAAAACGCTGTTATAACACAATATTAATTTTAAACCAAACACTCACTACAGTAAAGTTTATCATCACCAAACAGATCGATAATCAAAAGTAAATTCTTCAAAAACCAATCCAAACATCAGCAGAAATACATTACTGTTTGTTTTCTATTCATTGTTTCCAATTCTCAACAAACTTGCAATTTGCATAACTAGGGTTTAAAATCTCACGTGTACACATACAATTTGCAAACACACGATTCATAAGATGACAAATGCGCCTACATTTAGTCATGAAACTATATGTAAAAGACGCAACCTAACTCACATTCTTCAATTAGGTTTAAAGGCGTCAAACTAATGAATTGACTCAACGTTAACGATGAACATACAAATTGAACTACTAATTTGGAGTGAAAAATTATGATTACCGTCATACGAAAACAAGATAGTGATAACTATTGAAATTAACAGCTTGAAGGATCGATACTTACGGCCATATTGGTAGAGAAGAGCAAGTTCGTCGACTGAGAATGTTTAGGGCTTTTGACCGTGTTTTTCAAATTGAATAATGACAGAAATGCGATGAATAAATTATGGGCTCTTTGGCAACTTCTAATTGGTTAAGTAACTATTAAGGGGCTGTTTGGTAGCCTTTTAATGATCATTCAGATGCTACCTCTTAATGGTTTAAAACCTCTGAATGAATAAGAGGTAACCTCAAGTCTGAATGGTGAAGAGTCAACCTCTGAATGGTAAATCATCACATGTCACATTCTTCTACCTTCTCATTGGTAAAATTCTTAATGGTTCCATTAAAAGGTAGCCTCTTAATGACCATTCAGAGGCTACCAACTGAATCAGTAAAATGTCTGAATCATTAAGAGTCAGTATAATGTTTAACCGTTCAGAGACAAATGTCTAAGCAATTCAGATTAGAGGTCTTAACCATTTAGACTCAGTTTAAAACTTAACCATTCAGATGTAAATGTCTGAACCATTCAGACATCTGCTCACGAAACAAACAGTCTGAACCATTAAGTGCTGAACCATTAAGATGCTCATTAAGAGGTAAACGAACAGTCCCTCTATTTGTTACAGTCTGAACCTTTCTTTCGGTTATCATTTATTGCATTAACACACCTCTATTTGTTACATTAACGCACCCTCTGGCTTTGGTAAACCTCATCATCATCATACTTATTAAATCTCATCAACTGCAAAGCTAAGGTAGAGTCTGAGGAGTGAGGAGGGTAAGATGTCTCTAATGTGTAGTGGACACCAACCCACAACACCTCAAGCCACATCGGCATCTAGGGCGTTAAGCATCATGCCGTGGGCGTCATAATATCGTGACTGGGTGTGGTATCATGATATGTAATAATAAAATTTGAAACTTCTTAGAAAAACTTTACATTCATGTATCTAAAAGGTAAAACCCAAAACTTATGACGATTTTATATTACACACTTAACATTAACATGTTCTAACAATGCAATAATCATGTGTCTCAAAGGTAAAACCCAAAAGTTATGATAATTTTACATTACACACTTAACATGTTCTAACAATGCAATAATCATGTGTCTCAAAGGTAAAATCCAAAACTTTAAGAAGAAGAAGAACGTAGAATGATAGAGTTGAAATCAGTTAAACGATATAGAACTATAGATCAACACGGGATTTTTTTAATCAAAACTACGTAGTTCTTCTAAAGTGTTTCACAAACTTAGATGTGTAAGAGTTCCATACTCACCCTCTCATCCTATAAACCATAAAATAAATTTATCCAAATAACCTAAATCCGAATATCATATATCATACATAATTTTAAAGTAAACTTCTTCAAAAAGAATAGAAAACTAGAATTGAAACAACCTCTTATGCATTAACAATTTAACATAACGATTAAGAAAGCACATAGTTGAAATTTTTTAACGTTTCAAAACAAAAAGCTTTATTGTAGATAACTAATTATGGATTTATATCAACTTAAAACAAAATTTAAAAGGGCTTTACAGATCATTTTCAAGAATCTACTTCTTATAATATGTCCTATTCCACAGAATAAGGAAAATGCTTATTTAGCCTTGCCGTTGTGACCACATTGGGTTGTTCCAAACGGTCAAAATCCTTAGATTCTTGATCATAAAGGTATATGGTAATGGTTTTATCTGTTTTTACTATCATGTGAAAAAAGTGATTGTCACGTCACAGCCACATAGTTATGAGCTCTCACTCGCATTTTTTCACCTCTAGTGTGTAATGGTTTCACAAGTTCACTACCGACCACTCATAAAAATAATATTTAAATGAATAAATTAAAAATATAAAAAGAAAGTGAATGATGTGTAAAAAAATGATTGGGTGAACAAAAAGTTACACATATTTTTTATTAACCCTCTAAATTAATTACCCCTTCTCAAATGTGTTTATGCAAGTGTTGCAGCGTTAAGCAGATCACGCCCCCAAACTTGAGCTGGAGTGGTATTTCACATAGAGGTCATGGCCAGGTCCGCAAGGGTGTGACCCCGTTACACACAACCCAAGTAAATAAGTTTACAATTGTAAATTCACAATTCTCGCCATCTTCTTCTCTAATAAACAATATCGTTAATGTTGTTCATAGAGTTTATGAAAGTAGTTATCGTTTATAATTTGTTATTGGATTACGATTTGCTAAAAACGACGTGACCCATCTTACGACATGACATGACGCACCTGTCATTTACACAGTTTTCCCTGGCCTTTATATTAACAGTTATGTGACCTAATACGACTTGCAAAAAACAACATGAATACATGACCCACCTTAATGCCATTTTCATTGCTAAAGTTTAACAAGCTCTAACAACATCAAGAAAACAAAAACCAAAAATGAATGCAACACGAAAGATAAAACTAAAACCTCTGATGGTTTTTCATAGAGAAGAAAGTGTTACTTAGATCTGGTTTGACATCCAAAACAAGATCCAATATACGAAAACTATAATTCACTATACTTCTCCAGAAACCAAGGGGTGCCGTGCCGATGTATATTCACTTCCTTTATAGATATCTAATAGCATACCAATAACAGCAAAACTTAGCATCTCGATGAGCATTCGTCACCTACAGACATCAAAAGATATTGTAAGCAAAGGGGTGTTTTGTTGTTGGCAACTACAGGCGGCAAATGGATAGAGCAGGTAATGTGTCATAAAGGGTAACCTTTTGGTTTTGGTCAAAATGGGTTGGGTTGGGTTGACCTTAACACCTTTTGTACAAAATTCATTTTTTTTTTCTAAAATAATTGGTGTGTCAAATAAAAAAAACATACCCACAAAAATCCCACTTATAATTGGTTGGGCAAACATCTTTTTTGACGTGTACGAAATAGAGTCTAGTAATACAATCGGTGTGTCAAATATGACTATTAAAACTATACTATTTCAACGATGATCATTCTTTTAATAGAACGATTTAGGAGGTTTTATGCATTAAAATTCACAATAGACAAGGTTACACCCAACTGTTTTAACCTATGTGTCATGTCTTTTTTTAAGGAAAATTAAAATTTTACCGTTTGACATGTTAGAGATAAACATAATCAGAATAAACCGATTCACAAATAAAGTGACTGACTTGTCACCTATACTGATAGCACGAGATATATTTTAAACAGTAAGGGGATCATACCGGGGCAATGACTTGACAACAGCTCGTGGAGAACCCTTGAGCAAATAGGTCGCCACAGAAGAATGAAGCTCACCGACGGGCTTGTTTGGTGGAGGGATAAGGTTCAAAACCTTAAGGTTCACAAATGGGCAAGGTTCTTCAACAAGCTTTTCATGAGATTGGGAGAGGAGCTTTAACCAAAAAAAAAGATGATTGGTTATAAAAATTTACTGCAAAGCATGTGTCTAAAGTCTAAACAAAATACAACCTTCAAACCAAAAAATATACTTATAAATGAAAAATAAGACAGGTGAGCTTGATATTGAAGCGAAATAAGAGCACTGGTTGTAAGTTGTAACAGTTAAAAATTTGGGTTATAATATGTAATCTACTAATCTAGGGCTTGTTTCTAGTGAATACTTTTCTATTAATCAACAATTAAGAAAATATATATAGAGCACAATGATATGCCATGGGCCAATATAATGCATAAACAAGGAAATATAAACTCTGATACAATACAGTCATACAATTAATAGTTTGAATTAGGGCTAGCAATTTCTACATGATAACACGACACGAACCTACACGAAGTTGATAGGTTTCGTGTCTATAAGACCTGGTTAATTTCGTGTCTTAACAGGTTAAATACATGTAAACATGTAAAGACCCGTTAATGACATGTTTATAATTTTAAATAAAAAAAATATGCGGGGCTCCTAATTTAAAAAAAAAATACCTGGAAGTGAAGTTTATATATTTAATAACAGGTCGTGTCCGTGTCTTAGGACGTATGATATGCTGGTTTTCGTGTCTTAACAAGTCTTTTCATGTAACCTGTTTATTATCAAGTTCGTGTTCGTGTTTGGAAAATCTGACACGATAAGATTTTGTGTCGTGTTCGTGTTTACCTGTCTCGGGTTCGTATCTTATCGTGTTCGTATGTTAATAGGTCAGGTTGAATGTTGAAACACAATTGAAGAAAGCAAAACAAGAGCATTACCTTAACAGTTGACGGCGAAAGATGAATACATTTCGCATTTCTAAGGCACCAAAACATCTTAATCAGATTAACCTTTTGTTTCTCCTCATCCGGCTGCTGAACAATCCTCTCAAAAGCTCGCACAAACGAGAAACAACAATCGATATGCACAGTATCCAACCCCGGAAGCTCACAAGCCTCAAAAGACATCGGAATAAGCCCACTAATCTCAAGCACCTTAAGCTTAGGAGTCAAAAGCACAAGCTTCTCATACGGAACGGGATGATAAAAACACGACGAAATCACCAACCTCAACAACTCAAACCCAATCACTTCCAACACAGGCAAATCAAACCCCACCTTACAATTCACCAAACACAACTCTTTTAAATTCGGAAAACACGAAAACGGGTCGGACTCAACTATCTTAACCCGCTCCAATCTCAACTTAACCAAACCCGAACAAACCGAAAACCTACCAAACTCAAACATCCCTTTCAACTCCAACTTTCTCAACGAATCAGTACCATTCAAACATTGAATCGGGCGGTATTTGGTCAAGTAATCAGACGTATCAATGCTCAAATTGGGGACACGATTAACCAAGGCATAGTTAAAAACTGTAGCCATGGTGTTGTAATCAGTAAGTTTAATATGAACAGCGTCGAGCTTAATTGAAGCATTACGGTAAGTTAATACTTTGTGAATGAAATGATCGAAACGTTGTAAGAGTGAATAGTCAAAGTTGAGAACAGGGAGCAGAGTCCAGAGGTTTACCCAACGTTTGGAGAGAATTTGGGATTGAAGTGCAAGTTTGGTGTCGATGAAGGAGAATATGTAGATGAGAAGAACATCTGGTAAGGAGCTGAGTCTGTCTTGTTGGTCTTCATGTTCAACATCGTTGTAGATGTTGCTGGTGTGGATTATTGTTGATTTTCGCTTCATGTTTTGTGCAATTTGTATGTGAAATTGGAGAAAGGGGAAATGGAGAAATGGTATGGAGTAATAAAGTGTGTTTACACTTTTGCAGAGTTGGCTACATTATAATATTATATAATATTATTACCTGTTAAGAGTGTAATATTAAGCGTCAAAATTACGGATCATCATTTGGTACTGAGTATCAGTATTGTATCAATAAATTATGCATGGTGTATGGGTACTTGAACATATTACATATCAGTTCAACATTTACCCTTTCCAATTTCACAAAACATGGATATAGGCATTATAGACTAGTGGAGATGGATATTTGGCTTCATGTTTTTCAAATTTATTGGGTTTCCTCCTGAATTGGTGTATGGTCATTATAGCCTAGTGGATATAGATATGATCGGATGATTCTGCTGGTTGCCCGATGAATCTCCAATGGTCGGTCAGTAATCCAAATTTACCGTTAAAAAATATACATATGGAGCAATGAACTCTGTTTTTATTGTTGCATAGTTGACTATAACATTTATATTTATACAATATTAACTATCAACATTCTTGAGCTTCTTAAGTTGTACTCATGGTTGTATTTCTTTTTTTAACGGTCAACGATATAAAAACCACCCAGGTAATCCAATGGCTAAATGTGACCCTATACGCGCGAAACGCAGAGTTCATATTTTGTGCTCACCATTACCAATTCTTTTTTTAGCGGTCAGGCTTGGCCTTGGAGGTTTGTTACACATATTTAATTTATTATATATTAATTTGTTACTTAGGTGAGTATCATGGTTTTGTATTTTGTAACATGGGTTTTAGTGGGTTCTACACACCTTTTGTTTTTTAATCTTTAATTTTTTTTCCAGTTAAACCAATACTTTTATAGTTTTTACAATTTAACCCTAACACTTTTTTGCTTTCAACTTTAGTCTATATACTTTTCATCTTTTACAAATTTGTGTTTTACGTTCCGGTCTAGATTTTGCGAGTTAACACGTTACAACGTACGTACCTGTGTGGTTCAACATTTGTACGCTTATTTTTGTCCCGTTTAATGACCCATCATATTGACTTTTTTACGTCCCTTATCGCAACGCGGGGGGCTTAATACTAGTTATGTTTAGTTGTTATGTTATATATATAGGGTCAGGATTTAGAGAAAACGATGAAAAGTGTGAAATGGTGAGAACGCTTATGTGTCGTCCGATCAAAACAATCAATGGACTAGATTGCGTGGTGGCGTTTTCGTAAATAACACCAATTTTATTATGTGAGACGCGCTTCATTAAGGGTAAAAGTGTCTTTTACCGCTCATATTCAAACGCCGTCAAATGATAACACGCCATTCAAAAAAAAAACGCCATTAAAAATCAAAACGCCAAAAATTAGTGATAAAACGCGTTGGATATTACAGGAAGATGAAACAACACAGTAACTGAATTTCAGTTATTAACATTTATTAGAAGAAATTCTCTTCTAAATTACGCGCCAAAAACATCATCATATAAACGAGGTAAAACATAGCTTCCATAATCACTTAAATCTATATATCTTTCTGCAAAAACATCTTTAACCAAAAACGCCAACTTAACCAAAACGCCAAAAATGGCAACAATCGTTTCATGGAGATACACTCTAGCAATCAGACGATTCATCCTCCGTTTTGACAACAGAAGGAGGGTGTATGTTAAGACGGTCAGGGCAATTCTGAAGATGGAAGAAGAGGTACAGAGGGGAATCTTATCCCTTGCATCGCTCTAGACAACGAATGCCATGAAACATACATGCTTATGAAAGCATTAACCAGGAAATTTGGACCAATCAAAGCAGATGTAAAGCCGGACCCTGTCATGACATCATGGCGTTTTGATGATGAAACAGACATGGTGACCGTTACATACGACAACGGAGAGCAGGAAGTCTACTAGCTAGAAAACATCATGACAAAGTGGGGTCTTGGTTTCATGGAAGAATTGCATAATGCCACTTGTACCAACACAGAAATGGACTCAAAATTGGAGTTAATGCAAGACATGTTCAAGTGGAGGCTTCAGAATCTTCAGGAACAAGAAGCTGATGAAGGTGAAGGTGATGACATGGATGAAGATCCAGATGAAGACTCCGAGGAAGAAGATGACGCAAGTGCTAGATACTGTTCGGATAAAGTACCTTCTGACGAAAGGTTTTAATTTTTTTCTTCTTTTTTTTTCTTTTGTGTAATCTTCTTCTTCTTTTTTAAGATAATTAAATGACAGTGAAGATTCGGAAGAGAAATTAGATTACCATTTTTATTTTTTTTTCTTTTTCATTTTATATTGTTTTGTTATTAAGTTATCTGTTGTTTTGTTATCTAATTCTCTACAAATAAAATACATTATTATATAAAATGCCAAAAACTACAAACACCAAAATGCTAGTAGTGTGAAAACTGTGAGAACAGGTGCTGGCAAAGCAACTAGTCAAATGTATTAAACGCCAAAAAATTCACTAAACGCCAAAAAAAAAAACATTTGGTCTTATTGTTAACTTATGAAAATATTAATGACTCGTAGTGAATTATTATACAAAATGCCACAAACACCAAAAAAATTGACCAGAAAACGCTATAGCGCCAAAAAATTATCTATATGACACAAAAACAATTAATTCAACGCCAAAAAGTTTAATAAATACAATTAACGCCAAAAAAAAAACTTAGACGCCAGAAAATATTATACCGCGTTAGAAATATAAAAGAAAATTGAAAAGACAAAAAAACCCCTCGGACCCTGATCATGTCCCACGCCATGTGTTGGGCCAGGATGCGTTCTCACCATTCTCACACTTTTGAGCGTTTTCTCCTAATCTCGTTCCTATATATAAATAGGATGAGGATCATTTCAGAACTAAAAATAACTTCAGAACTTGCAGAACTCATCTCAACCATTTAACTATCAGATCAATTGCTCAAATCAAAATGGCTTTTTAGTAATTATCTAGAATTTCGAGGAGATTAAACAAATCTGATAAGGGTAGTATAGGTATTTTATTTCATCCATACCATAACAAATCCAAGTTTCTCTCCATATATGTCTCCTTCTATCTCTATCTCGGTTCAACAAAAAGATTAACCCTAGCACTTTTTTATATTCATCAAATCAGTGCTGCGTAGGACAAATGTGCTAGTCGGTGTGTTTTGGGTAAGATTTTATGTGGTGTGGGTAGTATAAGTATTTACACATGTATTCCCTTTATTTGTTTGGATGGTGAAACTGAATTTTGAAATGAAAAATACATTTTCCATAGTCATGTATTTGAGGAATAAAATCGTTTTACTTTACACGGGAATTACATCAATAACTAGTTTAGGTTTTATTTTTTATTTTTTATTTTTTTGGTTCTTATGTTATGAACATATCGTATTATTTACATATATGTAAATAGTTTATTTACACATATGTAAAATAAAGTTTCATGAAAAAATAGTTAGTTTGTCAACTTAAGTTTGTTATTGATTTAAATATTGTATAACTATTTAATTAAAACTGTAATTTTATTTATTATTTAACAAACAAAGATTAAAGTTTTAATATTAAAGTTGTTTAGATTGACCGATATATTCTTTAGCTTTTGAATATGGTGTTTAACCTTTTTATTTATAATTAGTATAAAGATTTGCATGTATGTAAAGAGAAGACCAGTTTAAAGAAATATTAATTAACATGAAGATTTACATACACGCAATTAAAGTTTCATCTTTGAAAAAAAAATGATGAAGAGTTTGAAAATTTACATATACATAAACAATATAATTATACATACGTAAATAGAAGATCATTAGTTAGTTTGATTATTTATCAGGTTATAAAAAAATAAAAGATCATATAGATGAGTTTAATAACTAACATACATGTAAATGGGTAGAGAGAGGAGGAGGAAAAGGAGAGAGAGAATTAACTAATTAAATAATTAATTAATAAGAGAGAGAAATAATTTAAAAGATCACTATTTACCCTTTAATCTATATCTATACATATAATAAAAGAAACCATGTTAGGGACACATGGCGTTCTATGATACAGTCTTAATTATTTTTGTAAATATTTATTATGGAAAGTCAATTATTGATAATATTAAATTTAAAATTTGTAGAAGAGATTTTAATGATAAAAACAAAGATAACTGATAATAATATATTAATTATTATAATCATATATTAATCTCATTTGTAATATTCATAAATCTACTAATCTCATTTACTCACCCTCCGATATATAATATAAAAAAATGAAGAAATTAATCATGGTTACTCGGTTACTCATGGGCCATTAGGGTGTAATATGCCCAATGCCTTTTCAAGCCCAAACAAGGGTTTACCCAGAAACCAAGAGGATCTCGGGCTTTTGTGCAGCATCTCTAACCAAAGTGAGACACAATTCGACTTTAGAGGTCCCCCACATTCTTCTTTATGTGTGTTTTTTTTATAGATGATGAGTAGTAAAATGTATGAAGAATACGAACAGTGATGCGTATGATTGAGTGATATCGTTCCAAGTTATCAAATCTTGATCTGAAACAAATCGATTCAGTTGGAAACTTGATCTTGCTAAAAAAAGTAGCTAATGGAAGTTAGGGTTTTGAATGTGATGGAGAAGAAGATGAAATGGGGAAGCAGATAATGGGTTGTTAGGGTTTTAAATGTGACTCATTAATCAGGGTTGGGGAAAGACATAATTGCCCCTCAGGTGGTTTGCACTTGACATGTTTTAACTGCTTAAATGGAAGACGTTAAGGGGCGGGGAGCAAAATCATGAAACCCTTCAAAGAGAGTAAAATGGCTATTTTAAAGGTTTGGGGCAAAACCGTTAAATTGACCAAACCACAGGGAGCAAAACGGAAGTTTAGTCAAATAAAAATATTTACTTTAATCAACTGTTTCGTTAAAAGGATTTATTCAATACATGTAGAACATATATATTTTTTATACATGGTATATTTAGAATCCTATTTCTAAAAGAGGATCCCATTATCCCGTTTTACACTCCAATGAAATAATAATATTAAATCATTATATCCAGCTTATCTCTTTTGTATTTAATATTTTTTACTAAAATATTTCTTTTCTTTTTTTCTGCTGATTATCCAACATCAGGTAATACGTAAGTTTCTAACCTAATAATAAATAAAAAAACAAAGTAAAATGTTATAAAACATGTAATACACAATTCTCTAACCTAATATAATAAATAAAAAACAAAGTAAAATGTTATAAAACATGTAATACACAATTCTCTAACCTAATAAAAATAAAGTGATATGTTACAATAAGTAAATAGTACCTTAAAGTTCCTTTTGTTAGAAAACACATCTTGATGACTAAATGTTTTAACGGATTACATTATTCGTGTAAGACATGTGTTTATTCAAATCGTGCAATACACGAGTTTTTAGAAGATGTAGCTATTTTATTACTTAGTATATAAAATTATATTTATTCAACCCGTGTAATACACGGGGTTTTAACCTAGTATTTATTTTAAAACTTTTATGACTAAAAACAATTAGTGGTTCATATTGGTTCTATAAGTTCTCATTAAAAGTGTGGTTCTGAAAGAAACCCAACCCTATATATATATATATATATATATACACACAAGCACACTATTACATAGTTAAGAGTGTAATATTACGTGTCAAGATTAGGGATTAGTATTCGGTACTACCGATAGATTCGGTATGGTATTTGGTACCTACCTTTTTAGAATTCGATATCTATATTTTTAGTATTGGTATGTGTTCGGTACAGTAAATGGATAGAGTTAGTGTTAGGGGCCAAAAGGGTTAAAAAATACGTTAGAGGCTCTGGTGTTAAAAGATTCCTTTTTGGGCTAAAAGGGTGAAAGTGATATAACCACGGGGGCAAAAATCGTAATTTACTCTTGAAACTATTTTTCTTGATATTACCTTCCGTGTTAAAAGTTTTTTCATTCACAAAATTTTAGACTTGAAAAGTTATAATCACCATGTCACACAAGTACCAATGATCTCTTGGCCTAGTGGTTAAGGGGGTGGAAAGTTTTGCTTCTCTTGAAGGTCCTGGATTCAAGTCCAGGCAAAGGGGTTTTAATACTAACTTGGTGATACTAACATACTAATTACTAACCCGGTTAGCGATATCCTAACCGTACGCCGTTAAAAAAAACATGTCACACAAGTATTATGCATTGTAAATGAAAGAAATTTTTGATGCGGAGAGTATAGTAACAAAATTCTATGGGTTAGAATATAATAAGAAGTATGATTTAGCTAGGAAGCCGTTATAACCACTAGATTTATAATGAATAATTAGGATTAAAGAAGTGAAATCTATCATTTAAAAGAGACGTGAGTTACAAGGAGGCCAGGCATTGCAAGTCATTTCATAAATTTGTTCAAATTATAAAAGTATAAGGACTTTAATATGTAAAAGTTAGGTTAAGAGACTTTTATGAGAAAAAAAGGAAAGTATGTTGATTTTTATGACATTTGCCCTCTTTGTATTATTGGCATTTGTATAATTCCCGTTACAACTTATCTAAAGTGAGTTTGTGATCGATGTTAATGAATTATGCTTAGTATTATCAGAAATGTAAGTTTTAATTTTGATGCCAAAGTGTGAGTTCCTTAGTAATAAATCACATTGATTCTTATTCATTTGCGTAAAAAACAACATAAATTAAAAAAATGATGATATAGATTGTTTACACAATGAGCCTATGAGAGAATGTTCTTGCTCAAGAAGCTGCTAATACTAATAGGGGTTTGGCTTTCTATATTGGCTGGTATGCTATATAGACGTATATATTTTCCATTTTCATAATAAATCCAACAAATTTTGTGTGTGTTATTGTTAAATTAGGTGTTTGATCCAATGGCGATTACCTGATCTTGATTGATACGTGACTATAGCAAATAATATTAATATTAGTTTGAAATGTTTTTTTTTTTTGAATAAAATGGAAAGAAAAGTTATTTATCTCATTATGAAAATGAAAAATAACTGGCCTATGGACGGGTATACAGCTAACTAGTTAGCTATTGATACTGTCTTAAATTTACATGTTAGTGTTTGCAAGTAGAATAAGTTAATAAAAAGGATGCATCATATTATAATTTATATTCAATAAAAATATGTTTATGTTTACATACGTCCTCAAGGGACTGATAACATCCAGAAGGTGAGTAGTATACTTTACAATTAAAAGATTGGGGATTTGAATCCTGCATGGTGCTTGATGTGTCTGAAAGACAACATATTATTCTAGTGTAAAAACCCGCATTTTGATAGTTGTTTGTTGTACATTCTATTTGGAATGGTTTAGATGTTTGTTTATGAGTTTTTTACAGATTCCTAAGTAAATTGGAGGATTTCCGGGCCAGAACTGAAGTTTATTGAAGATGTGCTGAATGCAGGCCCAAGTCTGTGTTTACAGGCCGTGTGCATGGAAAAGAGTGACGAATTGTGGGCCCCAAGTTAAGACACCGAAATACTATTGGAAACCCTAGATCAACAAGGAAAAACTTTCCCTTGTGTACGAGTTGTGACCCAGGTTCGGGTATACGGGTCATAAATAACCCAAAGGTAGATGGACTGTATATAAAGAAAGAGATTCACAAGAACCCTAAGAGAGGTTGGACAAAACAAGAGAAGAAAGACGAAAAAGGGGTTGTTGAAGTTCAAGGATTCAAGATCGGAGATTCGAGAGAAGATTCAAGGAAGAAGAACGTACAAGAGGGCAAGAGATTGTCCCTTACTGAGTTAGCACCATGTGTATTATCAATTCCTGTTAATTTCTATCATGTATTCATCGAACTCAGTTTCTTTGTTTGTTACTATGAGTAGCTAACCGCGCAATAGCCGGTTAGGGTAGGATGATTCTTGTTACCATGCAAAGATTTGGTTATGAAAGTGTGTTTTTCGTAAGGTTCGCTTATTGTTGGATCTGAGTTTGGTTTTGATTGTATTTTACGTTTGAAATTAAGATGGAAATGGATGAGTTGTGCAGCGGAATTAATATGGAAACAAACTTTACATAAAATCAAACGAGAGTATTGCTTTGATCAAACATTTTTCACAATGAACCGAAAGATTGAATTTATTTCAATTACGATTACAATTGCAATGATTGAATACAAACTCCCCCTCAGCCAGAGCTCAGTGATTGTTCGTGCAGAGAAGACGATGTTGCAAAGAGCTAATAGAACAGTACAGAGCACTGTTCTATTTATAGGCACTAGCAAACCACTGAGCATCTAAGCTGACGTCACCATGAAAGTGACATCTAACCTCCTAACAAACTCTAACCTCTGATCAATACAAACACTGCTATACTAAACTACTGCTATTACATTTCATTACATAAAGACATAATAAACTACTGCTGCATCCCTCCACTGCTGTGAACCCAGCAGTACTTGTCCGAATCAGCAGTGCTTGACTCAAGGCAGTAGTTTGAACAGCAGAGCTTTAGTCTTTCATCAGGCCTTTACTTGATTAGCAGTTGTGGGTCAGCAGTTTGTACGCTCAGTAGATAGGAGGTCAGCAGATGTTGAAAACCACTTTCAAGGGGAGAGACTTATATGTAACATCTGCTTATTCTGGATCCACTGCTCTGATCCAGTTTTGGCTTTAATTATCTGTTCCTCTGGTAGGGTTCAATCCCAACAATCTCCCCCTGGAACAGATAATGCCAAAACTCTTCATTATTGTGGAACATTATTGCCTCAACAACAGTTCCCTTATTTGCCCTTTAAGTTGTAATTCAAAGGTTAAGGCATCTGTATCATCATCATCATCCCTGCTAAGTGGAAGATCAAGGAGATCCTGCAAATCTTCAAGACTTAGGCCAAGTGCTTGTTCCCTTGATATTTTCTTCACTTCTCCATCAGACCTGAACAAAGTCAGTACATGAGTCTGTTTATCAGTTACCCACTTTAGTACTTTTGAGCCTGGTGGGTTTCTTGGGAGATTTTTATTTGACGAGGTATTTGGTGAAGCTGGCCTATTCATGACTGGCTGAGCAGTACTTGCAGATTGTTCCAACTCAAGATCTTCTTTTATCATTAATTTAATGCCCTCTTTTACAAGGTCATTTCCAGCTTTTAGATCTTGAACTGTTTCAGCACCTGACTGGTTTTGACTCCTTCTTTTGTAGATGGCAGCACCAGCTGGAGCAGTGGTTCTTTTGACTTGCAGCTTTGGTGGTCTTTTTGAGACCTATGCTTTGGAATAGTCAGGCTTTTGAGGAACTGTTGGATCTTTCTTTCTAAGTTCTTCCAACCTTTTGTAGGTAACCCTGACCCTATCTTCTCCCCACTTTGTCACAGAATTCTTTGACCCATAATCAGCTGCTATCAGCTCTTCTTTCATTCTCTTCAACTCTAAAACCTTATCAGCTTCAATTTGTTTGAATTTTTAGGAGGAGTCTGCTTGACCTTATTTTTTATCATATCTTGAATCCTGGCTGCCTCTTTTTCAAGTTCAGGAATGGTCCAGTTTTTGTACATATGTTTTTCCCCCTTGTATTTCTTGTAGGTCATGATGTTCTCAATGTAGTCTTTTCTCAAGGACTCATCTGCCCTTTCTGAGAGTTGCTGACATACATTTTTGGCAAATTGCTCCATAGCTCTGACCTGTGTGAGTAGAAACTGATAGTTTTGCTGAAATTCTCTATCAGATTTCCCTTGTCTGTTTTTTATTGCGATATCCTCTGCTTGCTTGGCCTTGAGTTTCAAATATTCTTCAATATTGTTAGACCTGGAATATCCTTCAACTGATGGCAAACTCCTTTTAGCTGGGTCGTCCTCATAGTAGAAGGATTTGATTTCTTCCCTAGCTGCAATGAGTTTCAAAGGAAATGAGACACCAGCAGGAGGTAGTGGCTTTAGAATTTGTGCTGAAGAGAGAGGTATGGGTTTTGAAATTGTGACAAGTGACAAAGATTTTGAAGATGTTGGTGGTGGTGAATAGTCATCATCTTTAAGGATTAGCCTTCTCCTTTTTGTTTGAGGAGGGACTGATGATGTTTTGGGTGGAACATTGGTGGTAGATTGGGTGGCAGTGGTTTGTGATTGACTAACAGCTGTTGAAACAACTGGTGTTTCAACCACTGTTGTCATTACAACAGATGTTATAACATCTATTGTCTTCTGCTTTTTGGCAGCAGGTGATGTTGTTTTTGGTGGTGATGGTGGTAAAGCAGTGGATGTGGTGTGTGTTGAAGTGGTGTGTGTTGAAGTGAGAACAGATGTTGAAACCACTGAGGTACCAGCGGTAGTTGATACAACAGGAGTTACAACAGCTGTTTTGGATGGTGGTTTTGAAGCAGACTTTGAACGTCTGGTTGGGATGGATTTGGGTTGCCTTACTTTTCTAGTAGGCTTCTTTTTTTCATCAACAGGATTTTCATCATCCTTTGACCCTGAAGTACCCTGATCTGGATAATCCACCCTAGCTTTCTTTTTGGCCTCTCTATCCTTTTTGACACTTGCAACTGCTTCTGCCAGTGCATTTGTGGTCTCATCAATTTTCTTGCTAGCATCTGGCAGAGGGATATTTTTGGTCATGTTTTCTCTTTCTGGTTCAAGGTAAAGACCATCATCTATGCCCTTCTTCTTCCACTCCTGAATTTTCTCCCCCTTTTTGGCATTATCTGCAGGGAGTTGATCAATAAAGAGGACAGTTGGAGGAGCAGTGCCAGTGGTATGCAGGATCTGGGCTTTTAGAGCCTTGAGATCAGCCTGGGTGTTCCTGAACCTAGACTCCATTGTATTTCTCAGCTTTAGTACATGTTTTTCATGTTGCTGATCTGCAATTTGTGCTTGTTGATGGAGAAAAGGTTGAAATAGATTCCAGAGCTCATTTGTAGCAGGTGCTTGTGGTGGAGCAGGTGCTTGAGGTGGAACAGCAGTGGATTGCACCTTTTGTACTTGTAACAACTGTTGCAGCATATCTTTGAGTTCTGCAACAGAGTTATCAAGTTTTTCAACACGATCCGTCAATTTCTGGTACTTTAAACCATCACCCAATTTAATGGGATCATCTGATTTCCCACTAGCAGTGGTTTTATCAGTGGTTGAGGTAGGGAGTTTACTCCAAACATTAACTACTGATGCCCCTTTTTCTTGGTACTGGGGTCTTCTCCCTTCAACACTTGACAGTCTTTTGATGTTGCCAGAAGTCAAGAAAAGTCCACTGGTAGATGTCAGAGGTGCTATGGAAGGAATTGCCTCCAAGGAAGTGTTATTAATGTAACCACTGTCCAAATGTAAACCAGTGGGTTCAACATTTGTAGTGGCTGCTTCACTTGGAATACCACCAAGAGTTACTTGTAACTCAAGGGGTGTAACCTCCTCAGGTTGTGTTGGTGGGTTAGCAAGGATTGATACATCAGACCCAGTCATTTGTTGAGGTATATTCTCATTAATAGGTGATTGAGAAGGACTGGTCAGTGCCTGGTTCAAATCGATTGCATCCAACAGAAGTTTAGTTGGTGGGGGAATTGTGGATGTGATGTTTGGTGTAGAAAGAGAATTTGCCCTGGGCATTGGGCTGTGGATGATGGAAACGAGTGTTTCCAGAGCATCATATTGTGGAGTCCCTATTTGTACAACCTGTTCTTTTTGTGAAGAAGCAGGAGGAGTTTCGGTTATGGGTTGAGATATTTGTTCCAACTGCTGTGAGGAAGAAGCAGCAGTGGTTTCTTGTGATGTTTGTTTTGTCACAGGCAGTTGCTCTGGTATCTCATCCTCCAGAGATGCCTTTTTGATGGGTTTGGGGGGTTTTTGTTTTTTCTTTTTATGTGGCTTTTTGTGTATTGTAGGTGTGGGTTTCAAAACAGTTGTTCTGCTGTTTTGATCACCTTGAGCAGTGGGCTCAGCAGCAGATACCTGAGGAGCAGTGGTAGCTGCTAAATTCTGCTCAGGCACCTCTGCTTGTGTTTTGCAAGGTGTTAACATTCTTGTAAAAGTTTCAACAGTTAAGCTGTGCATTTGAAAATATTCACCTTGGTTTATTACAGCAATATCATCCTTACTGAATTTCTTTTCAAAATAATAACTTAAAAACCTTGGAAACAATAAGAATGATTTTGTTTTAACATTGTTAACCAAATCATTAAAGATTTCCTGAGAATAATTATAATTTTCTGCTTGAAGAATAGCATATCCCAGGTTTTGAATCTTTAATGATATTTCATTAAAAGAAGTGGTTTTGTTTGAAACACACATTAGGAGGGTATGGAATAAAAACCTTGTTGCAGAAGGAAAGAAACCCTTTTGTAAGGTAGCTTTCTTCATCATTGTGTCTGCATACCCTCTCTCAATGAAGTCAATTTTTAACTCGTTTTTAGGGAAAGAAGTTTTACCTTGCTGATCCTCGAGTTTAAAGACTTCTGATATAGATTGTGGCATGATTTGAACAGCTTTACCCTTTAAAGGGGAGTTAATGGCTACCACAGTTTCACCTTGTTTGTCAAGGGTTGCGTTTTTCCAAAACTCTCGTTGGGTTGCTAAGTAAATTGGTGCATCGGCTGTTAACAAAGTTTTGTACTTTGATTTAGCCATTTTGTCGATGATGGAGTCGAAAGCATCTGTGGTGCTGGGTTTTGTGAGAAGACCCAGAAGATTGTGAGATGGTTTGTGTGGAATTTCAGTGGGATTAGCCTTTTGAGAGGCTGCTTTCGACGATGATTTGGATGTGGGTTTTGTAGATCGCTTCGATTTTGTCATTTTGAGGATGATGATCGAAGAAATTTGTGAAGAAATGAGACGGAAAAACTGCTTTGAGAAGAGAATTTTTGAGAATTCAATTCGACAGTAAAACCCTGTTTTGGTGGTGAGTGGGGATTTTATAGAGGAAAAAGTGAATGCTGACGTGGCAGCGGTTACAAAAGGTCTGACCACAATGTACTGCCCATGTGACAACTCCTAATGAAATGAAGGATCGTACTTTTATGAAAGTTACTGGTGAAGGCAGTGGTTATAGAAGCAGTGGATGATTTTCACTATCAGTGGATAGCATATCAGTGGATAAGACACTGCTTTTGAACAACAGTGTTTATCAAAGAAATGAGGGAACAGGGGTTGACTTTCAGCAGTGGACAGACTTTAAAGCAGAGCAGACTTTTGAACAAGCAGTGGTTATGGCAGACTTTTAAGGATTTTAATGAAAATTTCATTTTTAGCTATTTTTAAGGATGGATTTTTGATTTTCTGAAAACATTTTAATGCTTTTATTCATAGAAAAACAAGATATTGCTTGTTATTCCATGTTCAGCATCCCAATTCTAGAGACCAAGCTTTCAAAGGTGGCTGTATCAAGTGCTTTTGTGAGCACATCTGCCAACTGGTCTTTAGTTAGGACATGATACAGAGAAATCAAACCTTTTTCATAGCAATCCCTCACAAAGTGATGTCTGATGTCTATGTGTTTGGGGGTTGAATGGGAAACTGGATTTTTGATGATATTTTCTGCTGCCTGGCTATCCAACATGAGTGGTGTCTTTAAGGCAGTGATACCAAAATCCAGCAGCTGGTTTTGAAGCCACAGGAGTTGGGCTGTACAGCTTGCAACAGCAATGTATTCAGCTTCAGCAGTGGATGTTGAAACAGCTGCTTGCTTTTTGCTTTGCCATGAAACTAAGCAATCACCTAGAAACTGGCACCCTCCTGAAGTGGACTTCCTTGTGGTGTTGCATCCAGCAAAGTCACTGTCTGAAAATCCAGGCCCTTGGTGCTTGTTTCAGGCCATACAGGGCTTTGTTCAGCCTGTAGACATGATCTGGATAAAAATGGATCCTCAAACCCTGGAGGTTGAAACACATACACCTCTTCTTGAATTGTACCATAGAGGAAAGCACTTTTGATATCCATTTGAAACACCTTTATGTTGTGGTTGACAGCAAAGGCCAGGAACAGTCTTATAGCTTCCAATCTTGCTACAGGGGCAAAAGTTTCATCATAATCAATCCCCTCTTCCTGTCTGTAACCTTGAACCACAAGTCTGGCTTTATTCTTGACAACAATACCCCTTTCATCAGTTTTGTTCTTGAAGACCCACTTTGTGCCAATGGGACTAACCTCTTCTGGCAGTGGTACAAGCTCCGATACTTGTTGTCTTTTAAACTGTTGGAGCTCTTCTTGCATAGCTTCTACCCAGCTGTTGTCTTTCAGTGCCTCTTGGTACTTGACTGGCTGATGGAGAGATAGAAAAGCAGCAAAAAGACAAATGTTTTGGGTTTGGCTTCTTGTGAGCACCCCTTCATTTATGTTGCCAATGATTTGATCAGGTGGATGAGATCTCAAGTAGATTAAATCTCCTTGATATGGAATGATGGCATTTGTTGGTGAAGGCTGCAAATGTGTATCATCTGAGCTAACCACTGCTGGTGACTTTGATGACCCAGCAGTGGCTTCAAAAGGTGGTGGAATTGGAGGCAATGGTGTGGACACATGCTGACTTTTATCCACTGTTTGGGGACTTTTGTCAGCAGTGTTTGTTGATGTGGAAGCAGTGGTTAATGGGCTACTTTGGTCAACAACTGTTGAGGTAGCAGTGGTTGAGCTTTGACAGCTGTTTTGAACATCTGATGCTCTTCCCATTCTGACAGACTTTTGAGGGATGATGATTTCATACCCATAGTCTGGTGTTGAATCCTCTGATGGACCTACACTGTTAGTCTTGACAGCAGTATTTTCAAAAGTGAATTTATCAAGATCAAACAGATCTGCAGGATTTGCTGGGATTTTCATTGATGAAAGTTCATTAAACTTTACATTCAAGGTTTCCTCCACTGCCTTGGTCCGTGTATTAAACACTTTGTAGGCCTTGACAGTGGTTGAGTATCCCAGATGATAACCACAATCAATTTTGGCTGCAAATTTTGAAATGGAGTCTTTTAAGTTCAAAATAAAGCATGGGAAGCCAAATACCTTGAAGTAAGAGATCAGTGGTTTGATTTTATACAGAATTTCATAAGCAGTCTTTTTGTGCCTGGGGTTTATTAAAACTCTGTTCTGGACATAGCAAGCAGTGTTTACTGCCTCTGCCCAAAAAGTTAATGGCAAACCTGCATCAGCAAGCATGGTTCTGGCAGCCTCAATCAAAGTTCTGTTCTTTCTTTCAACTACCCCATTTTGCTCTGGTGTTCTAGGGATGCTGTACTGCCTTACAATCCCTTTCTTCACACAGAAGGCATCCAACTCCTTATTTTTAAATTCTGTGCCATTGTCACTCCTGAAGACTTTCACTGGAAGGTTAAATTGCTTTTCAACCTGTGTCACAAAGTCTTACAAAATGCCTGCAGTCTCATCTTTTGAGTGTAAAAAGAAAGTCCATATAAACCTAGAGAAGTCATCAACAATAACCAAACAATATCTTTTCTTCTTGAGACTCATAACTTGAACTGGGCCAAACAAATCCATGTGCAGCATTTGCAAACACTGGGTTGTTTTGGACTCTTCAATGGACTTGAAAGAGCTTTTATGCTGTTTTCCTTTTAAACAGGAAACACAATGCTCAGGACATGAAAACAATTTTTGTGGTAGGCCTCTTACCAAACCATTTTTTGAAATTTCAGTGATTGTCTTAAGATTTGTGTGCCCTAGTCTTCTGTGCCAAAGTTCTGTCTCTTTGTTAGAGGCAGTTGAGAACAGACAGGCATCAGCTCTGGGACACTCTTTTGACATATCAACAACATAAACATTGCCACTTCTTTGAGCAACAAGTTTTGTTTGACCAGTGTTTATTATTGCTTCAATCTTTTTGACCATTTCTGGTCCAACAATCCTACAACACTCCTTTGTGAAGAATGACCCATACCCCTTGTCACTCATTTGTGAAACACTCAGGAGGTTGAATTTCAGACTGTCTATCAGATTGACATTTTCAATTTTTACATTGCCAGACTGTACTGTACCAGACCCCAGAACTTTCCCTTTACTGTTATTCCCAAAGGATATATCACCCCCTCCATGAATTTTGAAATCCTTGAGTAGGGCTTTACATCCAGTCATGTGCCTAGAGCCTCCACTATCAACATACCACAGACTATCTAAGCAGGCAGAAGCTCCCTGCACATGAAGTAAAAGGATTAGTTCATTAGGGTTTCCAAAGCCAGTAAGGCTTTGGATGGGGTCTCAACAGTGTCCGGGATGGATGCAGATTGATGGACAGTGGTTAGGTCAGGGGTTTGGACAGGTTTAGGACTGTTTCTTGCTAACCACTGTTGGGGGTCTTGACCAATCACCTGTTGGTAACCAAAAGGATGCCTATTCACTTTAGGTTTAGAGGGCCTTTTATAGGTCTCATAAACGTGTGGAATCATTTGGTAAGATGGTTGTCCCTTACCTCTTCTGAACTGGTTGGCAGGGGGTGCATCAGTAACCTGAACATCTCTTTTAACAGATGTTTGGTTCAGCTGTTTGAACTGGCACAAACAGTGGTTGGTTTTTGGTGAATTTGACAGATGATGTTGATGGACTCAAGGATGTTTTAGCAGTGTACTCATTCTTTTTCACATCAAAGTTTTTGAGATACACATATGCTTGAGTTTTGTGGTTTGTTTTACCACAGACAATGCAGCTTTCAGCAGGAACAATGACACTTGTTTTGTTTAAATCATATGCTTTTAAATGGAAACAATCTTTTGTTAGATGATTCCTTTTCTCACAAAATTCACAAAACAGGTTATTGATCTTTTCTCTCTTCTTTCTCTTTTCGGATTCCTTTGCAGCAGAGTTTTTAACCTCTGCTGGGATATCCTTGAGAGGAATGACTTTAGCTTTTGGAGCTTTAACACCATCAGTGGTTGTAAAGTCCATAGGCTTGAAATTTTCAAGAATATCACACTCATCAGACCATGTGGGTTTAAACTGATATTTCTCAATCTCCTCAAAAGTAGAGGATCCCACTGGTCTGTCAAGTGTGATTTTGTTACCAAGTTTGTCAGTGATTTTCACTTCTTGGCCCTTCTTGTTTGTTGGAATGTAATCAGTGGTTACATCAGTGGTTTGAACAGATTTTTCAAAAGCAGTGTTTTCATCATCATGTTTTCTATAACCAACCCCAAATTTCACATTGCTTTTAATCTGTTTTTCAAGCATAACCTCATACCCTTTGCATGATTCCACCCATTTTCACAGGTGATCTGGGTAGACTCCAACTCCTTTTTGCAAACTTGGTATTTTTCTACCATAGTTTGGAGTTGAGTTTTGGTTATACTCTGCTCTTCTTTCAGACTGCTGATCTCTTTCTCTTTTTCAGCCAATTTGTTTTTAAGTTCTTTTACAGACCTTTCAAATTTGACTTCATCAGTTAAGATTTTATCCCGAAGGTTTTCATTTACCTCTTTGATGTTAGCAAAAGCAATAATGCAATTGTCAGAACACAATTTTTCAAGAACTTGAGGAGATACCTTGGCAGCAGCCATCATTGCACAATCACATTGATGATTTTCTTCATCATCAGCTCTTTCTTCTTTCTCACCTGCTTTCTCATCTTTCTCTTCTTCTTTATCCTCTTCGGACCATGGGTCTGTCATTGGTTCAATCAGGGTTCCTGAACTTTCTCCCAGCAGTAGTTCACCAGCCACAGCAGTAACCACTGCTTCAGTCACCTCATCCACTGTTTCAGCACTTAGCTGTTCACCTTCAGTTTCAATCCCCTCTGGTGTTGACTCTAATGCCATCAAACAAAATTCATCATTAGAAGGTTCATTAAAGGCATAGAGAGCAAAATTTTCATCACCAAGCTCATCAGGCATACTGCTCCAGTCAACAAAGCCTTGAGTGAAGAAGCTTTGCTGATCTGGTTGAACCACTGCTGGAGCAGCTGTTTGAGGTGCAACAGGTTGCACTTGTGCCTGAGGGACAGGGGTTTGAACATACTGAATTTGTGGAACAGTGGTTTGAACATAATGCACAGGCACAGGGGTTGCAGCATAGTGAGCAGTGTTCACATGAGCCGCAGGGGTATATTGGGTATATTGGACAGTGCTTTGATTTTGTGGTCTAGGGTTTGAGCTGGGATGAGTGATTATAGGACCAGTGGTTTGACTCCTGCATTCCCTAGCAAAATGACCTAGCCTATTGCACTTGTAACACTTAATTTTCGATTTATCCAACCCCACCCTTAAATTCCCATGTAGCCCTGGGAATTTTCTCCCTGTTCTTTTGTAGAATTTGCTTGTTCTAACACTAAGCAAAGCCAATTGATGCAGAATGTCCATCTCTTCTAAGTCAGTGGGATCAAAATGTTGCAAATCATTGAGTTCAAAGCACAAATTATCTGACATCTGGCTTTCACAGTTTGCAGTGAAAGCATAACTTGCAGAGTGAGGATCAGGGTTGTTAAAATTTGCACCAGCAGTTATATCAATGAAGTGATCATAACCCTGATCCTTACCACTGCTCCAAGATTCTTCCTGACCAAAAAGAGCTGTGCTACCGAATGAGTAATCATCAGCAACTTTTCCAGACTCTTGCAACCTCTTTTTCTGGTTCAACTCCCTTTCATAGGTCAGGAGTCTACCATGAAGTTGGGTCAGGGTCAGATCTTTGAACTCAGCAGAGTTTCTGGTGACAAAAGCTATGGTGTCCCATTTTTCTGGTAGTGACCTAAGGAACCTGCTATTTTGAGTTGAATTTGGAAAAGTTACTTTAACAAGCCTTAGTTCACTTATGAGACAACTGAACCGCTCAAATTGTTGAGTCAGTGATTCACCCTTGATGTGACAAAATGTTTCATACTGCTGGTTCAGTATTTCCCTATTGTTTTCAATGACTTCTTCGGTTCCCCCAAACTGTTCCTTCAGCGCATCCCAAAGCTCTTTGGCATTGGTACAATGTAACAGTCCAGCGTAGATCTCATTGGGTAGCGCAGATGCTATGATGCTAAACACTTTTGCATCGAGTTCGAACTTTTGGAAATCAGTTTCAGTATAGTTTTCAGTTGGTTTAGGAACGAACTTCTTAGCATCTTCAGCGCTTGGCACCATAGGAACATGGGAACCAAAAACAACAGACCTCCAACATCCGGTGTTCTGTTGAGCGAGGACGTGACCCATCCTCCGCTCCCAGATGTTGTATTCATTTCGTTTAAGCATAGGTGGTTTAAAAAGTGAGCCAATGTTATTCTTATCATCTTGAGATTGTGACGTCATCCTGGTTGTTTTACAGACACTGATTAATCAACTTTAATGGTGATTAAACCTTGCTCTGTTTTTCAACACAAACGAACAAACTATCGATATCAACGATTTTGAGCTGAACTATTTATGTCAAAATGATTGTTAAATCAAATTTGACTGTCCAAGCTCTGATACCAATTGTTGGATCTGAGTTTGGTTTTGATTGTATTTTACGTTTGAAATTAAGATGGAAATGGATGAATTGTGCAGCGGAATTAATATGGAAACAAACTTTGTATACAATCAAACGAGAGTATTGCTTTGATCAAACATTTTTCACAATGAACCGAAAGATTGAATTTATTTCAATTACGATTACAATTGCAATGATTGAATACAAACTCCCCCTCAGCCAGAGCTTAGTGATTGTTCGTGCAGAGAAGACGATGTTGCAAAGAGCTAATAGAACAGTACAGAGCACTGTTCTATTTATAGGCACTAGCAAACCACTGAGCATCTAAGCTGACGTCACCATGAAAGTGACATCTAACCTCCTAACAAACTCTAACCTCTGATCAATACAAACACTGCTATACTAAACTACTGCTATTACATTTCATTACATAAAGACATAATAAACTACTGCTGCATCCCTCCACTGCTGTGAACCCAGCAGTACTTGTCCGGATCAGCAGTGCTTGACTCAAGGCAGTAGTTTGAACAGCAGAGCTTTAGTCTTTCATCAGGCCTTTACTTGATCAGCAGTTGTGGGTCAGCAGTTTGCACGATCAGTAGATAGGAGGTCAGCAGATGTTGAAAACCACTTTCAAGGGGAGAGACTTGTATGTAGCATCTGCTTATTCTGGATCCACTGCTCTGATCCAGTTTTGGCTTTAATTATCTGTTCCTCTGGTAGGGTTCAATCCCAACACTTATGATATTTTGATAGTGTAATCTGTATGTTGAGTATTGATGTCTGATGTGTGCTAAACAGACTACTAAAATTAACTACTTTAGACTCTCTAAGCTAGACACTAAAAAACTTTAAATCTAGACTCGACCTAAACCACACAATCGACAAGTGTACCGATCACTGTAGTATGACCTAAGGAAGTCTGGATATCGAACCACGAGACTCTACTAATCACGCTAACTAAACTCTAACAGACTCTGACAGACACGACTCAAACTGTTTAATTGTTTTTTTTTTTTTGGGGGGGGGGGGTTACTGAAAATCTAAGGAAATCTATTAAACTAATTATTAACTAGAACTATGCTAATACTAACTAATATGAAGAGTTTTCTTAGGTGATGATGAAGACCACCTAGACTGGAATCCTGGATTGATTTTAAGAATTTACCAATTAAGTTAACCGCATGTTTTATGGAACCGGGATCTTGTGATACTAAACCTATTAAGACACCAACTAAGCCCCTCAACACTTCTCGAGGTGAAACTTATGGCACTACCTAGGCCGTTAATCCTACCGGTTATTAGACTTCCTTCCAGTTATCTAATTATTGTGTAAGTACCCTAATATTGACCTACTCTTTTCCAATTATAGATCTAGGGTAGTTTGAGTTTCTTAACTTGACTTGATAGACTAATAAACCGACGGGGCAACTAAGGCACGACTTTTTCCAAAGACTGTCTAAAGCAATTCACCGGGTAAGACATACCAATAGCCCTGCACCTTCCAGCTATTAGGACTAGTAGAATACTGAAATCTAGCAAATTATTAACTATCACTTCTAAGGTTTATTGGACAATTCACCCTAAAGGTCAAAGACACAAGATCAAAGATCTAGCATGAACCTATTCCGTAGCAGACAACCACCTAGATTCACATGAAGCAATTGATAATAATTAACCAAATTAAAGTACACATACACACCAAATTAATGAACCAAACTTCTTACAAAACACAATTAATCCATAAACACATGCAATTAACTAAAAAGGTTCAAACTTTATTCAAATCCATTCATCGTAGTCTAGGCGGTTTAAACGTTTAGCCAAGCATGTTAATCAATGAAAGCAAAACAAAGTTGTTCAAACAAGAATTCATGGTTACAAGTTTCGAAAGAGAGAAATCAAACAAACAAGGAACTAAAGAACCCATGCAAGTCTTCAATCTTCAAACCGAACTCGAACCAATGATTCACTTGATCAAAGCTCCTCAAACGCAACACTTCAATCTCCAAAATAAGCTTTCAGGCTCCTCAAATTCGTAACCCTCATGACGGCAATTTCATTTCATATATATACCCGAACATCTCATCAAAACCTAGCTGAAAAACAAGTTTTCTACGAATATGGGGGCTAGACGCTACGCGTAGGGTTCCCCCTTAGGGCTAGGCGTACGGCGGCGCCCCCCAGCTGAAATTTTATTATTTTCTTGTTCTTCTAGCTTTCTGACTCGCATAAGAATCCCGTTTTTCCTCCAAACTACTCGTTTTGACTCGTTTTTCATCACTTTAAGCAACGGGACCTGAAATCATAGCTTAACGTCAGCAGTATCAAAATTCTAACTTAAACTAGACTCAAAATAACCAAAAACTGACCAAAATATACACTAAAAACATATGTACTTCGCAGTACATCAAACATCCCCACACTTAGCATTTTTTCGTCCTCGAAAAAGATATGTGCAAACGGAATCAGAGATAAGCAAATAAACGGGTTAAAAACTATTTATATTTATTAAATTCGACACTTATGTTAGCCACGATTGCAAATATATTTGTCCCTTTAAACCCGAACCCAGTTCTAAGCCCTTATCATGCAAATTTAGTTAAAATGCGGCCAGTCTACCTAGGGTCTCACACTAGAAGCCACAGTCCATCTAATCCCGCCTCAAGCTTATGGAACAAAAGGAACGATCACTGGACCAATTCATAACCGTTTTATATCAAAATCAAGAGAATTTAAAATCGAATATATTTTTTCATTTTTCATTTTTTTTCTCTTCTCTTTTTTTTCTTCTTTTTTTTGAGCCTAGACGTTGCTTTACCTAACCTAGAGGTATTCCGGCTATAAAGTCGCTATCCCCAACTCGGATTACATAGGCGTCAGTTATTTTTTCTTTGCAATTTCGATTTCACACATCCTAGAGGCACTCCGGTTGTAGAGTCGCTATCCCCAACCAAGACTACATAGGCCTGTGCTACTTTCATTCAGTTTCTAGCTCAAATTTTTCTTCTTTTCTATTTTTTTTTTTCATGACTAAAAATTCTAACGATTTTAACTTATAACGGTGTTCCTTATACTATTATCGGCAGTTTCAATTTCTCATTTTCCCAGGTGAGCACCCACTAGCAAACCGACAATTAAGGTATATTAGATCAAAGGAACCTAGAACCAGACCGGGCCTATTCACATATCCCAAACTAGACATAAGCACGACTATTTTTATCTCTTATTATTGTTATAACCCGAATAAAAACGAATCTATTCTATCATTTTCCGTCTTAATTTGCAAACTTCTTTGTTCGAAAGACATTTTCTTTTTTTTTTCCAGTTTTTTTAAAACTAAAAAGGTTCAAAACTACACTACGACTATAATGTCCCATTCCCACACTCGAGATTTGCATTGTCCCTAATGCAAGAGTAGAACAAGACTCAAACAAACAAAACTAGAACTACCTACGAAAGAAAAACAAAAGAAAATAAAAAGAAATACATAACTCTACAATGAAAAAGACTTGGCTCGAAAAATATGAGACTGTCAACGTGCCAGTCTATCCCATAAGTGCCCTCCAATACCGAACGTGCTCAGCAAAAAATACCAAAACTCTCACACGAACGAAAAGCGGCTCCAATCATCAACCTAAATCAAACATACCATACCAAACAAACTACTACCAAACATCCATAGTACCAACATCCGAAGTTCAAAAGAAAAATAAAAACATATTGTCTTACTAATACAACCCAATCGAACTACTAAAGCAGCATAAAATAAAATAATCATAAAAGGATATATGCCGCTTCAGTCCATCTCCATCACTCGTCGTCTTCCTCCTCATCCATGTGCTGCACACCTGAACCTCCTGCCTGCTGCCATCCACACTGGCCACCATAACCATAACCACTCTGTCCACCCCACTGATCATACCCCGGATACTGTCTATAGACGTACGGAGCCTGCTGCTCACCGCCATAAACTGGTGGTGGAAGTAATCCAGAAAAAGGTGGAGGCACATCTAGATGCATACCTGACATCATGTACCTAACCATGTCATCCTGGCGGTGGTGGCTCTGCATCGTCCACTGATAATCAACTCTCATTCTTTCCTCTAGCTGATCGAAACGCTGCTGGCTCAGGTCATAAGCAGCTTCATGAGTGAATGGGTCGGGTCGGGTCGTGGCTGACGGGCCTGGCGAAGTGGGTGCTGCGGAGCTGGAATCTCATGCCTCTGCCGAGGTCTCTACTGACGTGGCGGAAAAGCACTCTGTAAGATATTAGCCGCCTCAGTACCTGCTGGCGGCTGAAACTGTGCACCCTGTCTGAACTCCCATTCCGAAGGGTCCGAATATGACAGAATAACCGCTAACTGTAGATCCCCAACACTCCAATAAGTCGTTGGAACATTCTCTCTCATCTGCTCCAACTTATATTTCGTGAAAGCACCCAAATTAGTCGCCAACCTAGTAATGTACTGCCCAAGATCCATCGCCGCCCGGTTTCCCCCTCTGCGAGGCAGATTACAAGACCATGCGAAGAAACTCGCCAAATTCCAATTCCTCTTCTCAACCATACACATCAAGGCAAAGAGATCTAACCAGTTAGCCTTGTTCTCACCAGACCTTCTTGCCACAATCGTAGTTACCAACACCTTCAAAATGTACCTATGGACCGAATCATGAACCATAGAGATAAGGTTCGTGCCAGAGAACCGTGCGGTCGAAATCGTCTCCCAGAATCTAGCCAACTCCTCCGGACCCAAGCAATTTGGTCGCACATGATTGTATACACCTCTCAACACATTAACAAAGTCATCTGTCCGCACCTCCTGCTCGGTGTAGAAACCCAAAGCTACTCCAAACTCAGCAATACTCATCTCATACAGATTTCTGCCCAATGAAAACGAAACCGCATTCTTTTCAGCAAATGTACCCTCTTTGTGATGAAAGGTACAATGAAACTCAAGTTTCAGCTCTGTATGCTGTGACTAACGGCAATCCATTGCCGCTCTCAGTCTCGGCCCAAGCAAGTCCGCTACACGGTCACTGACCCCCATGCCTTGCAACCATTCCCACTCAATTGTGCGATGTTCCAGGAGATTAGTTTTCACAAATTTCACTAGCTTTTCCTTTTCTTCACTGTCTTTTTCAAAATCCAAGACTGGATGATCAACTAGCCTTTCAACTCGAGCATAAACTCTCTGATCTTGTCCCCGATATTTGATCTTCCTTTTCTTTGGGTTACTGGACGAGCCCTCACTTGACATGTTCCTACAAAACACGAAAGATTTAAGCGATACGAATCACACAAACAAAAAACTAAATTTTTTATTTTTTTTTGTATTTTTTTATAATTTTTTTAGAATTTGGAAACAGCCGTATAGCATTACGTTCGTGACTGAAACCGAAAATAAAGTTGAAGAAAAACATGGGTTACCGTTTACAAAAGCGTAAGTTAAACACAACTTTGCCCGAATGGAGATTGAGTACGGGCAAAATGTTGTGAACTTGTACATGCATATTAGCAAAACCCGACACTAAACTCTAAGTACTAACTCTAAGTATACTAACTAGACTCGATGACTCGAACGACTCAAGACTCAATGTACACTATCTACTCCTGGCACATTAATTGTCCTCAATTAAACATAAGTGCCACAATATCCCGACATTTAGGCTAAACAAGTGAGAGTTTGAAACTTTGAAACCACAAGGTGACGTTTTGTGCAACAAAAAGCTCATTTAGACAACTAATTAGATTTGCAAAAATCAGTTCAAAAACCTATTTTTTAAACAAAAACCTCTTAGTGTTAGCCAAACAAACCCCACAAAGCTCAAACACGTGGCCTAGATGTCCAAACATACCCCACAAATCTCAAACACCCGCAAATAAACCAACCTGAACCATCCACAAGCCCCATTATGTATAATCAACCCAAACAAACCCAACCGCAGCCTACTAACATTATCAAAGCATCAAAAATCACAACTTTAACGAAGCACCCAAACTCTAGACCTAAAATATAACTGACCCGACACTTACAAATAAAAAGGGAAGTTACCTACTAACAAGAAATCACATAAAACATACCTTGGAGTCGGATTTAGCAAGAAAAATTCGGTCTTGAACTTGTGGTGCTCAAACTTGTCAAAAACGCAAAGGGTTATCGTGTTTTCAGGTGAAATTGATGGTAGGAATCATAGGGAAAGTGATTGTGGTGATGTAGGAAGAAAAATGGGATGATTTGGTGGAAAAATGACTGAGTTATGGTGAAGAAGGTGAAATTTGCGGCTAGGGTTCGTAGTTTAGGAGAGATGAAGTGTTATGCAACAAATAAGGCCAAAAACGATTTTGAACTGGTCATGGGGGGCCTCGCGCTTCGCGTAGGATCGGGGGGGGGGGGGGGGGCGTCGCGTACGGCGGTACCTCCATTTTAATTAAAATTTGGCCTGAGGCCTAGGTGTAGCGCGACGGGCCTAGACGCTACGTCTAGGTCCGTTTTTTCACAGAAGGTTTCGAAAATTTGGAGCTTTCATGCCTTAGAAATTTTTTTTAAACACTTTTCCAACCATCCAAAACTCCCAAATTTTTTTCTAAGTGTTAAATAAACATACCTGGGACCTCTTTTCTCATGATTTCTCCGTTCCATAGCGGTGACGAAACCTGCGAAATTCTCAACGACACAAAACAAAGACCGAAAATCTAACGAAATACTGTTAGAAAGCAAAAATAACTCGAATGACGACTCTTATACAAACGATACAAAATGTACACTTGGGTTTTCACCCAAAACACTAAGTGGCGGCTTTTGGCGGCATGGGTGTCCGGCAAGTAACCAGGGCTCGTGCCCCGTGACAGACCCAAAGGGCTGGGTCGCGGCCCGCGAGGGCACCATATTTGTGTTTTTGTTTGATTTTTATAAATATTAAGGTATTTATTTGTGTTTTTGTTTTTATAAATACAATACATCATGTTGATTACCAGTCACCAAGATTTTCTTTGTTAATGAATCCTAGAGATAACATGCATTTTCATCAAATAACACATAAATTTTGCTATCCTTTGCAAGTTTATGGACATATATGAGATTCACACAATAATCTGGTACTACAAACACATCATATAGAGTGACTTTATCATTTAGTTATATATCTCCTATTTTTGTAGCCAATGCACTTGTTCCATTTGGATGATTAACGTTTACCTTGTAATCAGACACATCTAACTGATTTATTAGACAATTATCACTCATAACCATGTGCTGATTAGCACCAAAATCACAAATCCATCGCATATTCTTTAAAGAATCTTTTAAACTTGCAAAGCAGTACATAGTTCTAGTTGTATTAGCATAGCAAGTCAGCGTAGACCACCTACCTGACACTAGGGATGAAAAAAAACTCGAACGAGCCGAGCTTAAACGAGCTCGAGCTCTAGCCCGAGCCTAAAAACAAGCTAGTTTAGTAAACGAGCCCGAGCCCGAGCTTCGCTTATCGAGCTCGAGCCGGCTCGCGAGCCTAAACGAGCTTTCTGTTTATATTTTTTATTAATATATTATACATATATTTATATAATAATTACCATTTATATAAATATAAAAAAACAAATTATATGTATAATAATAATTAATATAAATTAATTCATAAATACTAAACGAGTCGAGCCCGAGCCGAGCTCGAGCTTTAGAAATAAAGCTTGAATCGAGCTGAGCGCAAGCTTGAGCTTTCATATGTTAAATGAGCTCGAGTTCAAGTCTAGTCGAGCTCGGGCTCGGCTCATTTGCACCCCTACCTGACACATTACAACTAACAGAACTTTCATCAAGCTTCTGATTCAGTAAACTTAACAACTTTGACACCTGATCAACAGTTATGTTGACACAACACTCTTATCAATATCAGAAGTATTAGTAATAACATTATTATTCACAGTTTGTTTTTTTCACTTGATTGAACTTAGTTTTCATCCAGGGAGGATATCCTATAAGTTCAAAACACTTATCAATACTATGCCTAACTTTATTATAACGTGTACACCTTAAATTCTTATTTGAATTTTTAACAGGTCTTTTTTCATTATCAATTACAACATTAGATTTTGAAAAGAAACCAACATTTTGTTCTTTGGACATACTTGCATTTGAGTTCCTATGGGACTCTTCCCTATATATAATAGAAAAGGATTCTTTCACACTAGGAAGAGGCTCTTTAATAAGCAAATTTGTTCTAACGGATTGATAGATACTATAAAGACCCATCAAGAATTGCATAAGTATTATCAAGTGACTAAAATCATTAAACTGTTTTGAAGCACTACAAGTACAAACAGGTATCTGTTAAAGACTTAAATCTGATCCAATTGTTTTCACATAATGTTTAACTTGTGATAGTACTCAGTAACAAACCAACCATTTTGAGAAAATGAATTAATCTTTTGGTACAAATCAAAGACAATAGATCCATCAATCTTATCATATGTTTCTTTTAATTCTTTCCAAACCTCAGCAGCAGACTTAGAGTAAACATGGCCTAGATATAACTCCTTTGTGACTGAGTTTGATTTCCAAGTTAGGACAACTGAATTACACCTATCCCATTGAGTTGCCAAAATATCATTATCTTCTAATTTCACAATAGTTCCATCAATAAAACCAATTTTATTTTTGACTCTCAATGCAAGTGACATAGCATTAGCCCAAACAATATAGTTCTCAGTCCCTTTTAGTTTCACATTTACAATAGTTATGTTTGTAGAATCACTAGCATATAAGTACAAAGGATTATCAGGTTCAAGCTTACTAATCAATGTTTCACCAAAAAGATTTTCAAGATCAACCATTTGAAATGCCAACAATCAATCACAGCAAACAATAATCAATCAACAATTCTAAAAATAAGAACAACCACACAATATCCTAAACAGCGAAACTATGCCAGGGATTAGATAGTAGGTTCATCACTCAAAGGTGCCTACCCAAACATTTACTTAGGAGTTGTGACCTTGACACAAACAAGAAATAATTGCACAAACAAATCAAGTTGCCAGAAACAAGCAAACAACAAGAACAAATGCATAACATATGCAACAGAGTGAACCCTCTCTGCATCCCAATTAATCAACCACTGGTCTGACTAACCTGGCAACAACAATGCCTAATCGAGAACTGAAAAGTAGATCAAGAAAAGGAAAGATCTCACCAAATTTGCAAAAACCCCAGCAAGGGTTTTCTCCGGTTCCAATCAGGGTTTTACAACCTTCTTAGGTTGAACCCTAGATTAAAACAACAGCTTCCTTATTTTATGAGTGTGCCTATTGGCACACCAAACCCTAGCAAAATTAGGGTTTATCTACGCTGCGTATTGGTCAATACGCAGCGTATAGGGTTAAACCAATACGCTGCGTATTGACCAATACGCAGCGTAGATAGCCCATAGATCTCAGTGCCTGATAACCAATCATTGCACAGAAAACAAGGTGTGTCTATGCTGCGTATTGACCAATACGCAGTGTATTGAATTTTACACTAATGGTCCCTGGAGTTTCAAAAATTGACACAAATGGTCCCTTATTTTTTATATATTTACACTTTGGTCCCTAGTGTTTCATAAATTGACATAAATGGTCCCTGTCAGGGACTATTTTTGTAAAAACTGAAACTTCAGGGACCAAAGTGTAAATATATCAAAAATGGGTAAAAAGGGGGTCTTCTTTAAAGAACCGGCCCTTGCAAGACTCGAACTCATGACCTCTCGTTTAAAATCGCAACGCCTTAACCAGTTTATCCTCCGTCTCGGAGCTGTTGGTATATGAAACCTAATTCCTTATATACACTAGATACCCAATACGCTGCGTATTGGTCAATACGCAGCGTAGATAAAACATCTGCAAAATTGGGGTCATTTTGGTAGGTTTGAAGTATCAAAAGTTTACCAGGTTTATATACGCTGCGTATTGGTCAATACGCAGCGTATATAACCTTCCTGAATTTTAAAACTTCCAGAACTTTATCTATACAACAGAACATGTTAAATAACCTGCCAGAATTCTATATGTACACCATAGTATATAACATTTCAAAATATGTTAAACCGTTTACACCGAAAGTTTGATATATACAAGAAAAGTTTGTGCATACATAACAAAATGATAAAATACTACTGCTGCTGCTCCTGATGCTGCTGCTGCTGCTGATGTTGATCCCAAATATAATTTAGAAAAGCTAAAAATAATACAAAAATTATGTTTATAAAAATATGAATTATAAATTAAAAATTAAAAATTAATTAAAAATGATATTATTTGAATTATAAAAATTAAAAATGATACAAACTTTATAAATTAAAAAAATTCTACAATTTACAAAAATACAAGTTTCCGGTTAATCTTCGATATCATTTATACTCGGTTCTCTGTCTTCTTTAGGATTGATTAACTCGTAGTAGTGCTGTAACCGCGGTCTATACATTTCTTCCCACCGTTCCGCAGCTATTGATCGATGTGTCAACCACAACGGGGTCGCTAAAGGCATGGGGTAGTCTCCTTCCAACTTAGCATGTATGAAGTGTCCCCCGTCAACATGTACGAGCGTTATCGCTTGAGGTCGTGGATCTAGTGGGGCATCCGTTAATGGGAAGATGGTAGTGCTCCATTCGATGCTTAGCACGTGGAGGACAATATTATACCTTTGCGCTACGAGAAGCCCTACCTGGGGCATTTCCATCCAGTGACTTGGACCGCACGCTTTCAATGAATGCCATTCGATGCTCTTACGTATTCGTTTAAAGTCTCCTTTGTTATATGTTTCGAATACATGCTTCCAACGCGCCTCGTTATGGTCAATCTCCAGTAGTAAATCTCTTCGAATATTGGACCATGCGTGTTCCAGAAAACCTAACCCGACAGCCACAGACCTGTACCCACAATGACCGTCTGGGGTCACATCTTGTATACGCGATATGTAAGAGTGAAACTCTGATGGAATTTGATCCTTAAACCTCTCAATGCTTAACAAGTGCTCGTCCCCCTTCATTAATGGAAAACCCTTATCATCCCGCGTCTCCTTCTTTTTATAACTCGTTGAACTGTTTCGTTGCATTTTAGGTTTTTCAGACTTTACAACCGAACCAGTTCCACGAGAGCCCTCTGACGGTACGTATGAGCAGTGTCGGGGTAAATCGTACCTATGTTTGGGGGAAGCGGTATATACATTGTTGTCCTCGCCATAGGAGCTGTATCTCACAGCTTCGTCTAACCTCGCAGCTTCATCTAGCCTTTCTTGTACTTTCTTTGATGTAGGCCGATCGCGAGTATTTTGCTGGACGATCGGTGGTTTCTTGGTTGACAATTTCGGGGTGAAGACCGCTTTTATCTTTGAAAGCAAACTCTTTTGCTGAACGGGGGACTGAGCCTCTAAATGTTGCCGCACATTATTTAGCTCTGCTACAACATCGACCTCCTCGTCTACCAGTTTACACGGGAGCAAGTCAAGCTTACGCCAGAATACATCTATGTCGTCGAGTTGTATCATACGCCCTGCACAGTTAAGTGAATACGGTGTGAGAAACAGCTAAATCGTACAAAATAACAAAAGGTTTGTAGTTTTAATATTTTTTACCTGTACATTTGTAGTTTTCCAGCCTACAAGCACACGGCAATCCATAGACAAGCCACATATGGCAACCACATGATGCGTTAAGTTTCCGCAACACCTCCATCTTCCTCAGTAGCTCTTTTGCCAGCAAATCAAGTGCTTCATGGGAAACCTTTCCACGTAGGTTGTCCAACAGTCGGTGTCTGTGGTGGTTCATCGTTTTTTCGATGCTCTCAGTGAAACTTTTTTGTATTTCATCGTACTGAGTTTCAACTATATCAGTGACGCATCTTGCTATTCGCTCCAATGAACTCCCGCGCGTAATGTATCTTTTTAAATTTGCGTGTTGGCTCTCAACTCTGTTGGTGGTGCGCTGACCAAAGTTGCGACACTTATCGGTCCACGCATAAACGAACATTTCTTTATAGTCTTTGAGCCAGTTTTCGTAGACGTAATCATAGACACCTGCAAAAATAAAATAATGAAATGTAAAAGCGTGTGTAAAATATAATAGATTGGGTGAGTCGTTTGTTGAAGGAACACTTACTTTCTCGGTTGGCAACCACGAGTCGGTTATACATTTTCTCCAAGTTGTACTTGTACATGGGCTCTGATGAAGATTCGCACAATCTCCGCCAGTACGACATAAATTTCCCCCAATCTTCTTTATCGAACCCTTTCTTGCACTGTCTAGCTATATTTTGTTGGATGTGAAAGTGGCATAGAAGCCTGGTTGCGTTCGGGAATACTTTAGAACACGCATTAATTAGGGCAAGCTCCCTATCTGTGACTATCACACGCGGCATCATACATTCATGCAATATTGACTTGATCCGCTCAAGCACCCACACGTAGTTACCCCTTCGTTCTTTACAAATAACGGCATGTGCGATACAAAAAGACTTGTTGGTCGACGTCATACCCACAACCTGGACAAATGGCATGTTGTAGAGGTTTGTTTTGTAGGTCGCGTCGATCAACATCACGTGCGGGAATGCACTCCATATAGTGATTGAATAAGGATGAACAATGAAAATCTCTGTTACGACATCTGTTTTGGGTTCCTGTCGGGTGTCGTAAATGAATCGGTGGTCATGCAGCAGGCTTTCCAGTGCCTGAATAGGATTCTTTCCGTCCATTATTATCGCTCTAATTTTTTGTACCGCATTTTGCACGTCTTTCTGAACGTGCAGGCTGTCGGGGAACTGCTTTCTTAGGGTTTGAAATATGATACGTGGCTCCATGTTTTGAGCAGTTAGCTGCTCCACTAGCTTGTATTCGGCTTTAGTAAATCTTCGCACAAAAGCGTGGCCTAACAGACTCGTCGTAGGTTCGTGGTTATGGTTCGCACAGTCCACTTTTAACTCCCACGTGTCATTCGTCACGTCCCGGATGCGCGAGTAATGAAAATGGGCAACCGATTTTTTTGCTACCAGCTTTCCTAACTGTTGCTTTACTACGGTGCTCACCACTACGGTCGCACACAAGCCATACCATCCCAGTAGTACCGCCAATATTTTTTGATCGGCGGGTAACAATTACGTAACCATACTCCTTTCCCGTTTCTTGTACCCAATTCTTCAAATCAGTTAGAGACATGAAACGCTAAAAAAAAGTTACGTTAATAATAATAATTATTATTATAATTATAATATAATTGAAACTCATACTTCAGGGACTAATATGGTCATTTTCGAAACTTCAGTGGCTATTTTTGTAAAATTTGAAACTTCAGGGACCAAAGTGTAAATATATAAAAAATCGGTAATAATAATAATAATAATAACAATAATAACAATAATAACAATTATAATTATAATTATAGTATTTTAACAATAATAACAATAATAATAATTATAATTATAATATTTTTAACAATAATAATAATAATTATAATTATAATTATAATATTTTTAATAATAATAATAATTATTTTAATGTGATACCTCATTTATTTGAAACGGATTGCCCGGGGTAGATGGTTCATAAAGTGATGTATCGTATCCACTGTATCCACCTTCACCCACGTATCCACTGTAACCACCTTCACCCCCATATCTATCGTATCCACTGTATCCACCTTCACCCCCGTATCAACTGTAACCACCTTCACCCCCATATCTATCATATCCACTGTATCCACCTTCACCCCCGTATCCACTGTAACCACCTTCACCCCTGTATCCACCTTCACCACCGTATCCACTGTAACTTCCGTATCCACCTTCATCCCCGTATACCCCGTAACCCGGATACGATTGCTGCGTCAGGTAATATGGTTCATCAACAGGTGCATTCTCAGCACCGTATCCACTTTGTTGCACGTACGGAGATTCATACCCATATCCGTAATCTGGATACACTTGATGCGCCGGGTAATTTGGTTCATCAACAGGTGGAGTGGGAGTCTTGTTCAAGTCTGGCAACTGTGTTTTTTGATCAACAGGGACTCCAGACACAACCTCCTCCTCCTCATTGGCAGCATTTGCTCCCCATGTGTCGTTAGAATAGCGATTACCGAAATAATTATCGGTCCAAAATGATGACATTTTAACAAGATTGAACAAAAAACAGAACAAATGATTTTGGTTTAGTGTGTAAATTGTTTACTGAAGAAGAAGATGAAAAAGAAAGCAGACGGCAGTGAATTCGAATTGTGAACAGATGGATAAATAGACTTTCATGTGACACTTCAATAGGCAGCGTATTGCTCTCTACTCCCCGTATTACTTTATTCACGTGCCTGGACAACATCGTATCGATGTCAAATCAGTCAGACATACGCTGCGTATTGACCACTATGCAGCGTATAGGGTTACATCTATACGATGCGTATTGATCACTACGCACCCTATGTCAGACTGATTTGACCATGGTACTAGGTTTGACTGTCTGGTCGTGTACCTACCCCTAACATACGCTGCGTATTGATCAATACGCAGCGTATAACCTAACTAGTGTTTATAAGGATTAAGTTTCATATTCTAACAGCTCCGAGATGGAGGATAAACTGGTTAAGGCGTTGCGGTTCTAAACAATAGGTCACGAGTTCGATCCATGCAAGGGCCGGTTCTTTAATGAAGACCCCCTTTTTACCCATTTTTGATATATTTACACTTTGGTCCCTGAAGTTTCAATTTTTCAAAAATGGTCCCTAGAGTTTCGAAACTTAAAACAAGTGGTCACTGAAATTTCTTAAATTTACAAAAATGGTCCCTGGTGTTTTGAAAATTTGCAAAAAGGTCCCTAAAGTTTCGAAAACTGACAAAAATGGTCTTTTTTATATGTTGCGTATTGGTCAATACGCAGCGTATACGAACCTTGTTTTCTGTGCAATGATTGGTTATCAGGCACTGGGATCTATGGTCTACCTACGCATCGTATTGGTCAATACGCAGCGTATAGGGTTAACCCTATACGCTGCGTATTGACCAATACGCAACGTATTTAAACCCTAAGTGTGCAGATAGGCAAACTGAGTGTGCAGATAGTGGGAGCCTATTTTATTCTTCAGATCCACACACAACATCAGCAACGAATGATTCCCACCAGATCTGTGACCGGCAAACAATAAATCTACCACAGCTACCAAAGATCTTCGATGAAACCAAACCTTCTAACAAATATCAACTAGATCTGTCACACTCTATGCAGATCGAACTTCCAAGAACCCGCAGAACAAAAATCCTAAATTTTAGAAAACCCTAATTTCTGATGATAGAGAAACAAACTTTCAACGGAAGCGATACCCCTATATGATGCTCTGATACCATGTTAAAATAACAGGTGTCAACCATAGAACACTTTATTACGAACATCAAAACAAATCAACGATTCAAGACACACAAAACAGATCTCAACTCACTAACAGATCATTAAGACAATGATCCGTTATCACTCACAATCATATCTAATTAAGCTAAACAAGATCTTAACACAAAATCTTATACAAAACTCTAAATCTGACAAGAAGGATGAAAGAGAAAGAGAGAGAGAGAGAGAGAGTATGAGAGAGACTGAACAAGAAAAATATTTGGATTGATCTCAACTTGATGTTGAGATCATTTATACAGCTCCACACTTAAATGAATTATCCGTTCCAATAAAACCAGGTCTTCGCAACAACCAGCCTAATAGTCCTATGTATCAGTTGCCCAATTAAATCTTTAAGCTCAGCAACCAGCCCAATCTCGTGCCCATGTTTTATAAACAAAACAAACAAAATTATATTAATACGAACACATATTAATAACGATGCAAATTATTTTACAAGTTATAACAAGTGATATTGTTTTCAACACATACATCTATACTATCTATAATAAGAGAATATGGGCTGATGTAAAACTGCCTATGTGTCAAACATTAAGGTATGCCACTTGTCCCTGCTGATGTCATAATTCCTATTTATATATCTATGTATAAAAATCTATTAATTTAAATAATATATTATACATAATTAAAGGGGGTAATTTGAATTTTAAAAAGACATGGGGAAAATCAAAGATCCGCCACTCTCTCTCTCTCTGGCCATCCAGGCGATCCAAGCGATTTAGAAGATTTCTCCCAGATCCTTTCCGATTTTGCTCTCAATGGCGGTTCTAGGGTTCAATGTCAAGAACCGCAAGGTGAAAATCAAAGATCCAGGTATGTTTTCTTTTTACCTAATCCTTTGATTTCCTCTTGATTCGGATCCATACCCCATAGTGGATTTCCTCTTGATTCGGATCCATACCCCATATCCCTATTTTCTAAGTGTTGTATACGAAAATACAAAGACGCGGCCGATCTTGGTAACTTTTTATCTTTTTCTACATGAAATAGATTATTGTATGGTTGTTTGGCAAATTCTAGGGTTTCAGGATCGATGGGTTTTTAAATGTTCATCTATAGAATAATGATGTCCAATCTGGAATCTTGATTATATGTATACAGAGGTGCAGTTGAAAGCGAACCAGCTGAAGATTTTATTATCATACTGATATTTAGATCTCCAAATTTGTTTATTGTGCCGAAGTCAAGTATGTTGGAGGTATAAATTTATATATTCATAGTATGGATAATTTTATCTTTTAGTGTTAATTAATTGTTTAATATAAAATCTGTAATTGTTTTTTTGGTTAGGATGATGAAGTACAATCGTTGGGCATCTACGGACTTCAACAACTTCACAGATGAAGTTTCGGAAATGTGAAAAAGAGTTGAGGCGTTGACAATCCAGTTTCCAATCCTGGGTCTGTGAATAGGAGACTAAAATCTTTACATCTTATGATATAAATGATGTGTTACTGATTTGGTGTTAATCATGATACAAGCACCAGGTTGGATAATAGCCACTGAGCATTGTTAGTAGTTGAATTTAACTCATCTAATACATGGGTATGTAATGATATGTGTGTGTTTTTTTTCGTTTTTTGAACACTTATTATCTAAATGATCAAACCGTTCCCATGAGTGATCTGATGGAAAAAAAAATTACATGACATTATTATCAATAGCTTCACTTGAATAAGATGCATATATCTGTAAAAACGAGTTTCTGAAGTTCTTCAAATGCGAGCATAATGGAATGATTCATCTAGATCACATTATGTAAGTGAAGTTATTTTTGTCTTTCAACTTGGCAATTGTATTTAATGAAACTGTTTTCATTTCAAAATTTGAACTCCCTTATGTAGTATCCATGAGGACCGCCAACACCTGTCGCAGTAGTACAACTGTTTTCATTGCAATTAACTTAGGTAGGTCTGCTCTGTTTCGGTGATTCATCTAGATCACATTATGTAAGTGAAGTTATTTTTGTCTTTCAACTTGGCAATTGTATTTAATGAAACTGTTTTCATTTCAAAATTTGAACTCCCTTATGTAGTATCCATGAGGACCGCCAACACCTGTCGCAGTAGTACAACTGTTTTCATTGGAATTAACTTGGGTAGGTTCGACTCGACTGTTAAGTTGAACTTTATAAAGTGATTTCTCAGTGGAGGATTTGTCAAGCACATGCAGGTTCGACTCGACTGTTAAGTTTTTTTTTATTCACAGTTTTGTTTATATCATTTGATCTTAATGTTTGATTTCTATTTGAGCAGGAAAATGGATTTCTTCATGAAGTGCTTAACTTCACACCAAAGAAAAAGAATCTATTGGGCGCTGATCGCGTTTCAGGGACGGACAAGGTTTGTTCTTCTTTTATTCATGTTAGATACGAACTCTTAGTGACTAATATAATAATAAAATCGCATCCTTAACCAAATATTTTTATCACAGAGGATGTACCGAGCTCCTAACTATATTCTTAATAAGGCAAGGACCCAATTTCTGATCTTTTAAATTTAATGAAACAAATGAAGGGTAAAATTGTAATTTTTACTATGTTTAGGGGTGGAGTTCTTGGAGTTTAGACCTTCTGAGATAGCAGCAGCAGTGGCAATTCATGTGGTGGGATCAACTCAGATCTCTTTACTTGCTCAACATGTTACAAAGGTAATGAAATGAAATAATGAATTAGTGATCATAAATGTTGTACATTTTGCATGTTTAGTTGTACACTCAGCATCAAAGTTATAAATAAAAAAAGAGTGTATAAGGTTTGTTGCATAAGGTACAACCGTACAAGTATAAGTAATAATAGCTCACATATATCAAACTCAGCTGGCTTGATCTCCTGTAAAATCATTCGATCTTATAAAAAAACACAAAGAAGACAAAAAGCATAACAGATGAATTTTTTAGGTCCTGAGTTCGATTCCATAAGGGGTTTTTCCATATTTATTGGTTTCCTCTTGAATTGGTGTATAAGTATTATTGCCTTGTGGAGATGGATATGATCGGCTGGTTTCGCTTGTGGCACGATAATACTTCATTGGTCCGTCAGTGATCCAAATTTGCTGTTAAAAAAAGTGAACTTTTTAGGCAAAAATCTTGATTGCTCCCCCTTAAAAGAAGACAGTAAGCACGGACAAATGTTTGGGGCGGCCCCCGCTTAAAAAAGTGAAATTTTTAGGCAAAAATCCCTATTGCCCCTCTTAAAAGCAATACATACATAGTTAGTAGAGTGACCTTCGTTTGGTTAATTATTAAGTAGGTTACAACCTACTTATCTTTGTTATCTATGTTATTGTTATAGGAATTATTAGCTCAAGAAAAAGCACAAGCATCGTCCTCGAATAATGAGGAGGTTGATCTAGATGAGTTGATGGATGTAAGTGTTAAATTAATTATTCGTTGTACTTTGTATGTTTCTAGATCAAAAATTTCATTTTTATCTACTTAAATGACGCAGGACCCCGAGCTGGAAAAGTTACATGCGGATAGGATCGCAGCTCTTAAGGTTGTAATTTGACTCTTTCTTAAAATCATGACAACCCGTTAGGGAAAACTCACGGGCCCTAAAGTTGCGAATATCGATGGAAATTAAAAATAATGTTGTTTATGTTTTAATCTTTGATTGCAAAAGAGAGAAGCTGAGAAGAGACAATCTTTGACTAAAAAAGGACACGGGGAGTACAGAGAGATAACCGAAGGAGACTTTTTGGGTGAAGTCACCAATAGCGAAAAGGTGATTTGTCACTTCTATCATCGATGGTTCTATCGCTGCAAGTAAGTATATTTTACTGTTTTATACAATTACCAAAATAATCATATTCGATCTTGGATATGTCCTAAAAGTTGTCACACAATAAAAATTTCTACTTTATGATTTTTTTTTCATGATACTAATGTTGATATATCTTGTAGGTTAACGGACAAGCATTTAAAGGCTCTTGCACCAAACCATCTAGATGCCAAGTTTATAAAAATAGACGCAGAGGTCTATTTCCGCAGAAAATAAACCTACCCGTGTGATAAATGTTTAACTTTGATTTGTTCAGGTTGATGATGCAGAAAAATTGATAGGTGGACACTAATGTTTAACTTTGATTTGTTCAGTTTGATAGGTGGGTGTTCCCAACACTATTCAGTTTTAGTACAAGAAGATTAATAAGTAAGATAGTTGTTGACGGCGAGGTTCCTGCCGTCGATTATGACCATACGGGCCAGTTTATTTTCTGCGGAAATATTGTTTATGTTGAGACTCAAAGGTTAGTTTACTAAATGAGTAATAATGAGTTTTATCTTTTAGGATTTTCTTTTTGTTATGGTTTAACACTTAACACCATTGTAATTCTATCCTTGCAGTCATAATGAGCGGTCTGAAATCGCGTTTGTGACATTCACGGATAGTCAAGGAGCTGAGACCGATGTTCTTCTTTCGGTAGTTAGCTTTCATCTTTAGATCTAATCTATTATATATAATAAATGAAAATTATTTGGGCCACTGTTGAGTCAAAAGAGTGTTGTTAAAACAGTGGTTTGAAACCACTTTTGGGTTAAAACAGAGTTTTAAACCGCTGTTGGGTTAAAACAGTGGTTGAAACCACTATTGGGTTAAAACAGTGTTTCAAGCCACTGTTGGGTTAAAACAGTGTTTCAAGCCACTGTTGAGTTAAAAACAGTGTTCGAAAACACTGTTGATTCAAAACACTGTTGTTAAAGCAGTGGTTTGAAACCACTCTTGGGTTAAAACAGAGTTTTAAACTACTGTTGGGTTAAAACAGTGTTTGAAACCACTGTTGGGTTAAAACAGTGTTTGAAACCACTGTTGGGTTAAAACAGTGTTTCTAGCCACTGCTGAGTTACTTTTTTTGTTGGTTTTTACATGAACGTGTTCTTCTTTCTCTTTATAATGAATGCATACTGTTAAAATATGTTGGGTTAAAAGAGTGTTTCAAGCCACTGTTGGGTTAAAATAGTGTTTCAAGCCACTGTTGAGTTAAAAACAGTGTTCGAAAACACTGTTGATTCAAAACACTGTTGTTAATTGTAACACCCCGAAAATATAAAACTTTATATTAGAATTATAAAGTATAAAATAAACGAGAATAAACTGACTAGTACTAAATAACCCAGTTAGATACAACATTGTGAAACCAATTAAATGGATGGGAACTCCTAAATTAATAAACGAAACAATAATCGAGGGACCTAAGTTACAAAGTTGGAAACTTGGGTGATTATAATCAAAATAACACACACCAAACACACACTTAGGTGTGTTTGGTCGAACAAGAACACAAGGGGCGACACAGGCTCCCCACCAAACCCTAGTGCATGTCAAACTTGATCAAATTGAGAGTTCAAATCAGCTCCAAATCGATTTTCAAGCACGAATTAGTGATCACCTTGTTGAGGGGATCATAAGGTATGCAAAATCTTGATGTTTTGATCCATCTTAAATTATAGTTAATTGTGAAAAACTGAAATTGAGCTTGATTATGTCTTGCATGGATGGAATTAGAAGTAATATGGCATCTAGGGATAAACCCTAGATGATTTCTTGTTAAAATCTAGCATTATACTTGTGGGGTTTATAATCACCATTGTAGGTGATTAGTGAGTTGTACAAACTAAATAAACACTAGAATTATGGTTCTTATTCTAGTGAAATCTGAATTCATGTGGTGAATCTGAAATTATTTATGTTAAAATTTAGTATAGATTTGTTAATTGAAGTGAATGTAGATGAAAATAACATGTAAAGAACCTAGTAATGGTCATGTAAAAATCTGACCCGCTAGGTGTTTGTTAAAACGCCTAAGTGAGGAGTAAACGTTTTCATAACGGACAAAACGCAGATTCGAATATTATAATGAATTGTCCGATTTTTGGTTATAAAAGAGTTCTAAATTTGGTTGTGAATGGAACTCTATAGGTAAAGAACCCGGGTCGTCAAGTGGACAAGCCGAAGGTGATACACGCTTGAAAGGTGTGCTTTAAAGGTACGTAACTTCGGTTTCGTTACATTATGCATAAACAATAGTCTTAGAAATGTTAATGAGAATGTAGTGTCAATTGCGAGTTGGTATGTCATAGAAGTGACGAAGTTCACTCGACAAACAAACGGGTCAGAATAGTTAATTAGAATTGTCGGTTGATAATGTTGTTTAATTATGTAAGTATGTAACTTGACCCGTTACATTAAATGAATTGTTGTTAAATTATGCGTAGTCGCATTTTAGAATAGAAATTATGTTGATTTTAGTGACCATGATTGTTACTTGAATTAATAAGGTTAGAATTGATAAGGAACCGTTTGGTGGTCATCATATTGGAGGATTTCCACAAGATGAGTCAACGGGTCGAATAATAGTGTGAATTGTAGTATTGGTGTTTTAATTAGTTAGCTATGGCAATAACAATCACAAGAGCATTAAACCATGGGATTTGGTAAGGAAATGCAGGTGATGCTAAGCCCTGGAAGATGGGCATAAAGCGCCATAGGCTTACTAGTGAAATGGTAGTAAAATGGGTAGAGTTAGAGTGGGACGAATAAATGCATAGTGACATTTAGTCGCTCGGTCCGTAAGTTAAATTTTCGGTATAGTAGTTGTAATGAGTATGTCCGTAATGAATTTACAGACATATAGGAAAAGAATCACCTAAAACGACATGTGGATTCGGGTGAAATCAACAAAATGGTCAAAATAGCAAAGTTACAGGAGTTACCGTAAGTTACGGTATCTATTGTAACTTACGGTAGAGATCAAAACGTTACGGAAGAAATCTACTGCCTTACGGCAGACCAAAGTTTTCCAGCGTCTACCGTAACTTACGGTAGCTACCGTAAGTTACGGTAGAGCCCTGTCATGAAAGTTAAATTTTGCATATTCTTGTTAATCGAATCCGTTTTTGAGCGTAGCTTCGATTATATAATATTTCTGAGATCTCTAATACTATTTTTTTTGTTAAAAATCTCCAGCTTTTAGGTATTGCTATTATGCGGATCGACGATCAAGTTGATGCTTCAAGAACCGAACACAAAGTTTTGGATGCTTCCGCACTAATCTGATCTAGTTAAATTATGAAATTTTGTAATCACTACTGAATAACTTATGTTTGAAACCAGTTATCTAACTATGTTAAGAACTATGAAGTATGACTTAGTTTTCTAACTAAACATTTGTCAACTATGAAATTTCTTTCTACAAATATAGCATTTCTTATGATTAAATAATGAAATTATAAGACGGGTGTTACAAGTTGGTAATCAGAGCTTAAGGTTGTCAATAAAGTGTTCGGTTCAAGCTTGATCGATCGTCCGGTAAGAATTAATTGCTTTAGTAGACTTACTAGAATACTAGAAAAAGGAAATTTGATTTGATATGCACGGGAAGTGCGTGTTTACACACTCAAACCCGGAAAAGTGCACTAAGCATAAATGGTTTAAGCAAGTGGTGAACTTGGCTAGATCAAAATGAATGACGCATATGTCATAGATGAAATGTTTAACAATTAGTGTAAACATTTCAATTTCAAGATGACGGAAAGATGGGAGGAGTGTATAAATACGCTCGAACCCGGGGAAAATACACTAAGTAAGAAAGGTAAGGCAAGATATATACTTGACCAAACCGAAAAAGAATAACAAATTATTTATGATTGAGTGAGAGTGATATAAATTTCCGTACAATAAGATGGGAATGAATTAAATAATTATTGATAAATCGTGATGGATGTTTCAGTTAAAGAAATGTCTGGAGTAATCGGAGATGATTCGACATCTCAATTGACTGAACAAATGAAAGCTAAGATTTCCGAGGCGGTCGGAAAAGCTCTAGAAAATAGTCTATCACAGTATATTGATAGATTACAAACCACAATCGTGCCGGTGGTGAACGATATGATGACTGAATTGAAAGACAGCATACTACAAGAAATAGAAGAAAGGAGGGTGTTGGATATGAATCCAAGATCCGTAAAGAAATCCAAGTCTAATAAAGCTCCCAAGAAAGGAGTTACAAAAAGTGTGTTACATCAGTGTAGATTTTGTGGAAAAATTCACAAGGGCACATGTGGTAAGCCAAGACATAAAAAGTCTAAATGTCCAGAGAGGCTTGGAACCAAGGACACAACCGACATAAGGTCTGATGCCCAGAAATCAAGGACAAAGTTGTTTTATATAACAGCGACGGAGGCTAAAGCTGAACCTGATGTCGTTTCAGGTATACTCTTGTAAATTAAATTTCAGCATGAAATTTTAATTATTACGAGTGCAAATAAATCGTTTGTTTTATATCAATTTATTTAACATCCTACATTAGTGTTAACGAAATTACCAAGGCTTTGAAAAATAGAAATAAGTAATAATAAAAGTTCTATTATTTATAAGAGGTGCTGAAACTGTACGTTGAGCATCGAGGTAAAAGTAATCATGATAAATATTGCCATGGGAAGGGGTGCGCGCACACTCGAACCCGAGAACGTAATGAAAGATAAGCGTCATAATAGGGGGGAGTGTAATAACACCCGAACCCTGGAAGTTTACAATAGTAATAGATGATAAGGACATGGTTATAGACTAAGCCAAACTAATTGAAACATATAGAAACATCGTTTATGTCAACAAACGATGTGGATTAACTCCATACAACGATATGAAACAATAACATGAAATGAATTGATTTTGTTATTGTAACAATGGGTTAAAGTAAAAAAAAATCAAGAGATTAAGATTTGGATAGGAATATCCTTGAAAAAGAAACTAAACGGACAATATGTATTATTCATTGCTGTAAATAATGAAATACCAATAAATTTGGATTTAAAAGCTCGGGTATGGGTAGATACCCAAGTAACATGCTATTAATAAATTCCTCCTGAGGAAGAACGAGGATCACATTGATGAGGGTGAATATGTAAAAGAATTAGTAAGATAAACATTATGAAAGCGTTAGAATAAGAACGAGTACAACCCCAAAGGCCGAATAACAATAACAGTAGTTTACCAAATAAGACTTGAGACATGGGCCTTCGGGACATTAGTAAAAGAAATAGACCTAAGGGTCGCTGACAAAAGAAAGGTGGTGTACGGATTAATTAAGTAAAGTGCTTGATAATAAAAATAAATGGAAGCCGGATAATGGGAGCATATTACATTAAGATAATGAGCCCAAGGGAAGGGATAAGAATCAAGTAAACAAAAATATAAATCGACAATTTAGAATGTCAAGGCATAAGGATAAAGTTGACTGTCATAGGCGATGGAACTCACACGAACAAGTCAAATCAGACGAGTGAAAGAATAAAAGACTTGGTTGAGTAAAAGCGGTGGATTTTGCTGATACGACCAGATAAATCGAGAAACAAAGTCTTAATGAATGCCGGAAAGGTTGCTATGAAAATAATATCGATAAAATACCCAATTGATAGGTATGTTTTCAGATAAATGCGTAACCAACAGTCGAGAACGCGAATTAAAAGTCAAAAGACTCGGATTAAGAGTTATGACTAAGAAGACGATAAAATTTTGCAAAAACAGAAATTTCGATAATCATGTTCAACTTCTTTAATGTTGGGCGGGTTGAATAAAGTATAGTAGTTGATATCCCAAGTAAGCGCAACCTGGATAAAGAAAGCGTGAAATATTATTGAATCTATGTGATAGGTCATAAAAGAGTATGGAAGGGATAATGCAAACCAATGAAACCGAAGTGTTAAAAACATCAAGATCAAGAACCCGGGTAACGGGTTGAAAGGAAATAGGGGCATAAACCAAATAACGGTATGAGTAAAATAAACCGACGCGAAGGACACATAAGAAGTCATAGAGTCGGAAAGATAACCCAGAAGAATAATCCTTGTCGTCAATTCCTTGATATGATTAATCGACATGGGTTAAAGAGAAAAACATTAAACTAAAATTCAGTTTTAGTAAAGAAACGATGTTCTAACACCTATAAATACCGCGAGAGAAATTAGAAAATGGTTAGTACTAAAGAATATAGGTCTTAACGCCGAAAGCTGTAAGATGATGCATTCGGAGGAAAGATTCTTAAGAATGAAAAGCCGATGTAAAACTAAACATGACGTGATGTGATCACGGACACAAAAAGTAATATAGAATGTAATCACGTTATAGTGTGAATGACTAGATATGAAATTATAAGCACGCAAAGGGCCGATGATGGCAATATTGCATACCCGAATGACGAGGTATGAGGTAAAATGGTGACCAATTAGTTTAGGCAATAAAACAAGATGTAGTCTAAATAACGCTGTGACCTATGTAGAGCGCTTGTCAATATAAGACTAGCGTCAAGTAAGTATGCTGATGGACTCAGTGACTGGATGGTCAAAAGGCAACCCGGTCAAATAGGCGACAAAGATAAGAAATAGATGATAAAAGGTTACGGTCCAATAGGACATATGCCTAAAAGACGAACATGTCAATATGAATAAAAACCTTATGTCGGAAAAGAAAGAATGCCTTGAAAAACGAAACTAAGATGGATAGGTCCAAACCAAAGGCCTACTTAAAGGAGGTTTCGGGGACGAAACCCTTTTTAAGGGGGGTGGACTTGTAACACCCCGAAAATATAAAACTTTATATTAGAATTATAAAGTATAAAATAAACTAGAAGAAACTGACTAGGACTAAATAACCCAGTTAGATACAACATTGTGAAACCAAATAAATGGATGGGAACTCCTAAATTAATAAACGAAACAATAATCGAGGGACCTAAGTTACAAAGTTGGAAACTTGGGTGATTATAATCAAAATAAAACACACCAAACACACACTTAGGTGTGTTTGGTCGAACAAGAACACAGGGGGCGACACAGGCTCCCCACCAAACCCTAGTGCATGTCAAACTTGATCAAATTGAGAGTTCAAATCAGCTCCAAATCGATTTTCAAGCACGAATTAGTGATCACCTTGTTGAGGGGATCATAAGGTATGCAAAATCTTGATGTTTTGATCCATCTTAAATTATAGGTTAATTGTGAAAAACTGAAATTGAGCTTGATTATGTCTTGCATGGATGGAATTAGAAGTAATATGGCATCTAGGGATAAACCCTAGATGATTTCTTGTTAAAATCTAGCATTATACTTGTGGGGTTTATAATCACCATTGTAGGTGATTAGTGAGTTGTAGAAACTAAATAAACACTAGAATTATGGTTCTTATTCTAGTGAAATCTGAATTCATGTGGTGAATCTGAAATTATTTATGTTAAAATTTAGTATAGATTTGTTAATTGAAGTGAATGTAGATGAAAATAACATGTAAAGAACCTAGTAATGGTCATGTAAAAATCTGACCCGCTAGGTGTTTGTTAAAACGCCTAAGTGAGGAGTAAAACGTTAAAGATCGGACAAAACGCAGATTCGAATATTATAATGAATTGTCCGATTTTTGGTTATAAAAGAGTTATAAATTTGGTTGTGAATGGAAGATAGGTAAAGAATCCGGGTCGTCAAGTGGACAAGCCGGAGGTGACAAACGTTTGAAAGGTGTGCTTTAAAGGTACGTAACTTCGGTTTCGTTACATTATGCATAAACAATAGTCTTAGAAATGTTAATGAGAATGTAGTGTCAATTGCGAGTTGGTATGTCATAGAAGTGACGAAGTTCACTCGACAAACAAACGGGTCAGAATAGTTAATTAGAATTGTTGGTTGATAATGTTGTTTAATTATGTAAGTATGTAACTTGACTCGTTACATTAAATGAATTGTTCTTAAATTATGCGTAGTCGCATTTTAGAATAGAAATTGTGTTGATTTTAGTGACCATGATTGTTACTTGAATTAATAAGGTTAGAATTGATAAGGAACCGTTTGGTGGTCATCATATTGGAGGATTTCCACAAGATGAGTCAACGGGTCGAATAATAGTGTGAATTGTAGTATTGGTTTTTTAATTAGTTAGCTATGGCAATAACAATCACAAGAGCATTAAACCATGGGATTTGGTAAGGAAATGCAGGTGATGCTAAGCCCTGGAAGATGGGCATAAAGCGCCATAGGCTTACTAGTGAAATGGTAGTAAAATGGGTAGAGTTAGAGTGGGATGAATAAATGCATAGTGACATTTAGTCGCTCGGTCCGTAAGTTAAATTTTCGGTATAATAGTTGTAATGAGTATGTCCGTAATGAATTTACAGACATATAGGAAAAGAATTACCTAAAACGACATGTGGATTCGGGTGAAATCAACAAAATGGTCAAAATAGCAAAGTTGCAGGAGCTACGGTATCTACCGTAACTTACGGTAGAGATCAAAACGTTACGGCAGGCCAAAGTTTTCCAGCGTCTACCGTAACTTACGGTAGCTACCGTAAGTTACGGTAGAGCCCTGTCATGAAAGTTAAATTTTGCATATTCTTGTTAATCGATTCCGTTTTTGAGCGTAGCTTCGATTATATAATATTTCTGAGATCTCTAATACTATTTTTTTTTGTTAAAAATCTCCAGCTTTTAGGTATTGCTATTATGCGGATCGACGATCAAGTTGATGCTTCAAGAACCGAACACAAAGTTTTGGATGCTTCCGCACTAATCTGATCTAGTTAAATTATGAAATTTTGTAATCACTACTGAATAACTTATGTTTGAAACCAGTTATCTGACTATGTTAAGAACTATGAAGTATGACTTAGTTTTCTTACTAAACATTTGTTAACTATGAAATTTCTTTCTACAAATATAGCATTTCTTATGATTAAATAATGAAATTATAAGACGGGTGTTACATTAAAGCAGTGGTTTGAAACCACTCTAGGGTTAAAACAGAGTTTTAAACTACTGTTGGGTTAAAACAGTGTTTGAAACCACTGTTGGGTTAAAACAGTGTTTCTAGCCACTGCTGAGTTACTTTTTTTGTTGGTTTTTACATGAACGTGTTCTTCTTTCTCTTTATAATGAATGCATACTGTTAAAATATGTTTCTTAACCTTCGTTTATTGTATCATTTGTTGTAGGTTTTAATTAATAGACGTCGTTTCATATGAGTGTTATCTTGCTAAAAGTGACATGGAGAAAGTCGGGAAGCTTATGGAGTGTTATCTTGCTGAAATAACTTCTGACCGAAATCTGTTGGTGTCGAAATTTATAAATCTAGCTGAACATATTCCTGAACAAGCAATGGTTTCAGAAGATGGAATGTATAGAGCTATTGATATTTACTTAAAAGTAAGTATTCTTCTTCTTTCTAACCTCAACAATCTGTATATATATTTAATATTTAGTGATGATATATAACAGGCACATCCAATGTTAAGTGATATGGAAAGAAAAAAAGGTTTGCAGCTTGATGGATTGCCAAAAGCTTTCACGTGAAGCGTGTGCACACGCAGCCCAAAATGACCGGTTGCCTGTGCAAACCGTGGTTCAAGTTCTTTACTATGAACAACAACGGTTATGAGACAACATGGATGGTGGTTTGATATCAGTAGACCCTGCGGCTCAACAAACCAACAAGAAACAACCACTAAACGATGAGCTTTCGCGCTTGAAAAAAGAAAACCAAGATCTCAAGTTCGAGCTTTTGAAGATTAAAACGAGATTAAAAGAAGCAGAACGATCATCAGCGTCTATTGACAAGTCTTCGGTCAGCAGCCTGTCTTCCACACATTACTCCGCTGATAAGCCGCCGTTGCCTAGAAAATCTTTCATGAATTCTGTGTCAAAAAATCTCGGAAAACTTGCACCGTTTCTATGCGCTGACGGGATTTTACCTTCTACTAGAGGCAAGAATAAGCCAAGTAAAAATAGAAGACATTCTATATCTTGATCTGCATACTTGGCATGAAGATTGCAACCATTGGTAATTTTTCTTTTTAAGTTTTTTTTTTCAATTAATTCCATGGCTTTGATATGTTTGTGTGAAATATCTATGTAAAGTTTGTTACATCACTATAGTCTGTATAAGATATATTATAGGGCTGATTTGAAATGGAATGAAGCTGCTAATCTGTTGTTGGGCACTTGGGCTGATTTAAATTGTGGGTTAATACTATTGGACTGCTCCAATCATGGTTGTTGGCCTGGTACAGTGTTGGGCTGATACTTTTTTGGGTACATATATGGTTGTGGGCTGGCCTCTTAGTGTAATTGTGGGTTGTAACTTGCAAGTGCAACCATACATACTCATGTTGTTAATGTAATTGTTTGGGTTTAATCGTTCCTATAAATATAACTTAATTAAATATTAAAAAAGTATGGTTGAGTTATTCTACACAATCTCGTAAATCTAGGAAGATGAAAAAACACAATGAATCGCAAAATATAAGATAATGCCGAGCAAAATATAAGATAATGCCGAGCAAAAAGAGACAATATACTGTAAAAAAATACAATGAAAAAAAAAACAAAGATGTGAGCTTGAAAATCATTCATATAACAAAAAAAAAAAGACCGGGTGTTTTTTTTTCTTCTATAAATTGAGAAGTCAAATGAGTGAGCTCACTGAGGCTCGAAACATTAAAGCGATGCCGCTTGGATAGGTTCGTTTAGTTACGAGTTGATTTTGAGCAAGGTTCGAGCGGGGCTCAGTAATTTGTTAATATCAAAGTTAATATAAAATGAGTAATTTGTTATCGGTTTTTCAGGCGTTTGCTATCTGTCTTAGCAGCTTCGACACCAAAATTGCATGTGAATGACCAATAAACTGGTATGTGCTTGACATTTAACTTCATTCATTATATAAAGACTGACTTTGACTTTGGTCAAAATGCATTGAAATTTGTACAGGTTAGGTTAGCCCTTGCGGCGTTAAACAGACCTCAATCAAAAGCTTCTAAATGACCAAGTTACTGTTGCTGTTAATGGGATCAAGGATGGTGATCAGGTATCATTTCATCCCTTTTAAGCTTTTGGAAGTATTTTTGATCTGTTTTTTAAGCGTTGTGTTATGCACAGGTCTGTTTTATGTTTTGAAAACCTCTGTTTGTTATGAACAGATGTTAGAAAATTAAACAGTGGTTGATACATCTGTTGACTTTGGTCAACAAATGGTTGAAACCACTGTTGGGATAAAATCAATGTTTTTTTGGAGAAAACAGTGGTTGGAACCACTGTTGGGTTAAAACAGTGGTTTGAAACCATTGTTTGGTTAAAACAGTGGTTTGAAACCACTGTTTGGTTTGAAACATGTATTTGGCAAAGGTCTGTTTTATGTTTTGAAAATCTATGTTCGTTATGAACAGATGTTAGAAAATTAAACAGTGGTTGATACATCTGTTGACTTTGGTCAACAGATGGTTGAAACCACTGTTGGGATAAAATCAATATTTTCTGGACCCAACAATGGTTGGAACCACTGTTGGGTTAAAACAGAGGTTTGAAACCATTGTTGGGTTAAAACAGTGGTTTCAAACCACTGTTGGGTTAGAACAATGTTTTTTAGAGAAAACAGATGTTTGAAATTGCTGGATTTCGGAATTCGAACAGGTTTATAGGGCGTGTGAGTTACCGTTCTAAACAAAACTTAATTGTTTGTTTGGTGGTTAATTTTAGGTGGAAGAGAAAATCGAACAGGTTCGGATGTCTTTGAGTTCACAAGGAATGTGATTAAAATGATGTCGGATTTTCTGAAGTCGGCGATGGATGTGGCAATGCCAGTGTTGAAGTAGGCCGGAGGAGAGGCGGTGAAGATTGCTACACCGATGATTACAGAGGCATCAAAGGAAGCACAAGAAGCGATTCAGGTTAATTTTTATTTGATTCTGCGTTTTTGTCAATTCTTAAGTATTTTGTTAACAAGAAGCGATTCAGGTTAATTTGGGGCCGGATTTGATAGAAGGGTTTTAACGGGCCTATAAAATCTAATCCATTATTAAGCTTAATTGAATCAAATATAAGGGGCCTTATTGAACTGTTCAATAACATTTGGTTATTTGAATTAGGTCATGCTTTAATTATTAGACAATATAAAATTAGGTCATGCTTTCATTTTAGACAAGAAATTTTCAGTTAGTTAGCTAATTTCTATATCAAACATGAACTAAATACAAACAATTTAAATGATGTATTATAATCTATTTCGATGATTATTAAAGCTACCCGTGTGGTCACACATACTGTCTTTAAAATTACTTTATAAAGATATAGAACTAAAGACCAAAATTTAAATGATATATTCTAATCTGTTTTTTAGTATTTGATTTCGATCATTACTAAACCTACCCGTGTGGTTACACGGGTCCTACACCTAGTTAATAATTATTGCGGGCAATCAAATGAGAATAAACGAATAAATAATTGGGTAGTTGGGTCAACAAATATTTACAAATACAACTAGATGTGATCGCCTGTAATACAAATCAACTATTATAAAAGTATGAAACTTGAGTTTATATGCTCCCAAAAAAACACTTTAAGGTTATGTGTAGTGGGTTGTTATGTGTGGGATTTTTTTGGCTGATCGCGCCTGCCATACCACGACGGGCGGTGCTATGGGGGTCAAATGTGGGTGTGGCGCCATGTCCATAGCGGCGTTTTGAGGCGATGAATTTGAAAAAGATGACCGTTGAACGGTCATAAACTTAAAAAAAAATTATTTCAATTTCCAATCTATAAATACATCCTACATCTTTCATTTTTTTTATAACTCATCACATCTCATTCCATTCTTCTCTATATTTTTTTATAAAAGTATAGAAACTACTCCCACTATATTCTAAAAAAAATGGGTTCCCCATCGGAAGATTCGTTCACCGATATTTTACCGAAGATTTTTCTCACCCGAAGAAATCGCGGAAGAGGAAGAAGCGGTTACGAGTGCATGTACTCTCGTGGTACAAGCAATGGAACACGTTTGGCCTTCTCCTCCACGCCCCATTTTGAGGATGATATGAAGTAAAATACACATATTTGTCATGTGTAAAGTGTATACTTTTTGTATAGTTTTTATTTGTTTTTATTTAGTTTTAGTATTATATGATATTATTTTGTGTTGGGCCAGGTCCTGGTGCAAATGGAGCGAAAACGAGTGATAATAAGTAAATAAACAGCCAGTTGGGCAGAGTGGGGCGCCAGTGACCGAAGGAAATTTGCCGCTATTTTCTGTGATTGAGCCGAGCTCACTTATCTCTATATTATTAAAGTTGGAGGGTCGAATTACAATTAAAGGAAAGTTGCTTTAAATATAAGTCACAAAATGAGGGACCATAAGTGTACATGAGCTGAAAGTTCTAATTAATTCTCCTCCATAAAAGACAAAACTAATATGCCTTCTTTGTCTTTCAGTTGACCGAGTTCTAGAATGACCATATTGGAGGAATTGACATGTGAGGCTTAATAAATATTAGTGGGCCATGAATATTATTCCTTTCATATATCAGCCCCTTAGGCTACACGGTATAGTGATGGTCCTCTCTTTGAGTATGATCCATCATGTAAGCGCTACATAAGACGGGCGTGAGTATAAGGCAAAGATGATGGAGGTAAGAAAATAACGGGATGATCCTAAAATATATGTATATGTTGTATGTATATATGTGTGTGTGAGGAGGTTTTGTCCTCTAGTGGACCGGCTTGAACGTCCCGATGGAGCCGAGGAGGACGCCGCAACAGGGGACGGAGGGGGGAAGAAATGGGCGGAGGATCGTGGATGAATTTAGAGATTATTATATTTTGAGGGGGGAGCCATAAAATCAATAATAGAAAGGGTTCCTTGGGGGACACGTGCATTATATAAAAGGAAAAACAAAGGCGGTTGCCTTGGCATATATTGAAGGAAGGGGGGCGGCCATATACTATTTTTCCGAAGAGGAGAGTTGGACGAAAAAGTAGTCTTGGACGATTTCGAGGAACATATTGGGACAAAATTGAGAAGACATAGACGGAAGGGAGAAGCATTTTGGGAGGAAAGGTAAAGCTTGTTTTGCTGGAATTATCGGGATCGAGTGGGAAGCTTGGAGAGCAAGGGATTAACGGGTTTTTCTACTCGATTTCTTTAGTTTTCTATTTTTCTTGTTTGATATCGATGAATTCCTGTTTGAGACTTTGTTTCATTATTTTCAAGACCATGTTTCTTGGCTACTTTTTTTTATAGACTATCTAGGTTGCGATGAACTCTTGATTTAACTAGGTGTTTTATCATATGTTAATGTGTTTTATGGGTTTATCATGCAAAGTAATAAACTTTGGAATTCTTGATTTAATGTGCATGCGTATTTAATCTTGTTTAAACCTGATCACGTGTTTCACTTGCGTTTTTATGGATGTCTTACATGTATGAATGCTAGTTAGGTCGTGGATTGTGTGTTAGCGATTAGTTTACGGTTAATAGGCCAATTTCCGTAGGAAGTGTGATTAAGATTTTTAATAGGATTTAATATTCTACCACTCTTTATATCCGAGAGGTGAAAGATTGTCGGTTTGTATTTTATGTTAGATTGCTAGGGTTAGGTAATTCGAGAGAATATCTCCTTAGTTTACCTTTCAGTATGTGCTTACCGAATTAAATCAAGTTCCTTAGTTGCCTTAGACTTTTCACTGAGAGGTATTTAGTCACTTTAGGGCACTTTTCTAGATAAGTTAGATAACCGAGAGGTAGTCTAGTTAATCGTTAGTCTTAGCAGTCCTTTAAAGTGCCATAGGTGTCTTCCTAAGAAGGGTCGGGGGTCCTGTTCGGTTTCTCTTAGGGTTTAGTATTTAAAGATCCCGGTTCCATAACACATTAGCATCCGATAGAAACCATACGATATCAATTGGGATTCCAACCTAGGTAGTTATTCGTCACCTCTGATCTAAATCTTCGTTTAAGTCGCGTCTTAGTTAGTTAGTTAGTTAATTAGTATTTAATTTAATCGTAAATTTAAGACATTTAGAAAACCCCCTTCAAATATAAAATACAGTTAGAGTACGTGTCAGTCTAAGTCTAGATAGAGTCTAATTAGCGTAATTAGAGAGTCTCGTGGGTTCGATACTCGGACTTACTTAGGTTATACTGCATTGATCGGTACACTTGCCGGTTGTGTGGTCTAGGTTTAGGGAGTCTTAGTTATAAATTTAAAACTTAGAGAGTCTAGTTTAGGGTTTAATTTAGTTAATTTAATTAGACCACTTTTAGCACATCAAGTTTTTGGCGCCGTTGCCGAGGACTCTTGGCGATTGCGTTTATTAGTTTGATTAGACTTAATTGAAAATTTGTGCTACTTGTATAGTTGTGTATTTTTTTTTAGTTAGTTTTCTTTTATTCTCTCTACCTTGCTCTGCTCTTTCTACTCTCTTAATGGCAGGTGATCCTATTGACCTAGATATCTCTGATGATGAGTCTTATCCCACCGAACTAATATGGGATTTATCAGATGAAGAGGATGAGGAAAGTGAAAATGAGCTGTTTTGGGAGAAAGAATTTGCTGATGAGTTAGAGGGTTTGCCGGTAGATGAAGAGGTAAAGGAGTTTGATCCGGAGGGAGACCTTGCTTACTTAGAAGCTTTACTTGAAGGAAGCCCAATGACGGACATCAAACAAGAAGAAGTGGTGGAAGAGGAAGAACACCATAGCTGGCCTGTGGTATTAGTGATAAATGAAACTTCAAAATCAACAAAACCACGGGAGAGGGCAAAGAAAAGAAAGAGAAAGGATCGAAACCGGAAAAGGATTGAAGGTTGGTACAAAGATGGCGAAGAAGAAGACATTACAGTTCACGCACGATCTATCGTCTCGCTACATGCTGCGCATTCGGTTTCTTCCAGGTAAGTTTAAATTCTGGTGTCACACCCCAACCGATGGCGGAAACATCGGGGCATGGCACTGAGCGAAACAGATTGTCCAGAAGTTTCCATAACAATTATCATTACCAGTTAATTTAAAGTAACATGTCCCATACCATGTCTTAAAAGGCAAACAAATTATTACAGACAAATCTAGACAAGTAATTCTGTTCCGACCACTCAGATTTATACATAGATAGTTTATTTATTGGTTTCTAGGACCTCTTTTCCTAGCTTCGATTTCATCACAGCACAGAGAGCATCCTAGACATTTCCTTGCCTCAAGTTCACAGCAAGCTAAGCATATAAACAACTTAAGCACCTGTCACATACGTTAAAGTAACAGTCAATACACATAGTGTAAAGGTGAGCATACAAGTTTGATAATAGCATAATAGAGTTCGAAATTGATTACGCATAACCAGCACGTACGCATAGTGAAATGAAGCACGTTAGTTATCGACATAGATCTATCGATACCAGTGACTGCGGGTTGACTGCCCAAGGCAGTTCGCGATACATGATTACCACCGTAATCCATGCAAGTAATTGTCCTTAACAACCCCCGACTGAACGGGTGCTGAGTCCAAACTATAGTACTATCGTTGCTAAGGCAGGTAGACAACATTCCATGTGTAAACATAACAAACAAGCATTCATTAAGCCACGTATAACATGCAGGAATGGTTAGCGTTTAAATAGTATTGAGTAGTGTGTTCGATGTGATTTCAATATTCGTAACGTATGTAACACCCAAAAGTGCATAAAGCAAAAAGGGATCGAGTATACTCACAGCGATTGATGGATTGAAGGGAGCGCTAGAGAGTAAGGTTAGCCTGAACAGATCGATAGCATAACGACAAGCGACGCGTAAAACGATGCAAGGTACAAGTGAGTCGGACAACAGTTCGATCGGATGGTAATCCGATCGGACGGCCAGTCGTGCGGGTGGTAGTCTGTTCGGACGGTCATCCGGTCGGATGACTGTTCGAGTGGATTGTTTCTTCCTTTGATAAAGATGTGTTTGTGTATGATGGCTTGGCTTTTGAAGTTTTCGTTGTAGCATTTAGAAAACATTGAAGTATCACTACCTTTCAGGTCGTTCGATCGGACGGTCGTTCGATCGGACGGCAACCCGTTCGGTTGGGCACTTTAGTGAGAACAAGTTCACAGCAGGGTGTCACTCGATCGGACGGTCGTTCGGTCGGGTGGCATCCTTGGTGCATTGAACATGTTGAAAATTGTTTAAGTGTGGAAGTTCGAATGTTTCATGATTCGGATGGCAATTCGATCGGATGAGAGTCCGATCGGACAACAACTCGTTCAACAATCAAACTTCAAATGTTGGCAAAAATGGTTAAGTGTGGGACCAAGGTGCAAGTCGTACGGGTGGCCGGTCGTACGAGCGGCTGTCCGTTCGGACAGCAGTCCGATCGGACGGCACTCCGTCCTGGTCGACCTGTTCGTCTTACACTTGGTTGTTTTGATGGTTTGTCATTTTATCGAGATATTTTGATAACGTGTTAAGCAACAGAAACCTCGTCAATACTTGGTGCTCCTGATCGGACAGGAATCACCCAAACCCGATCAGCGGACGGTTCGAGACGACGTTCCGTGTTTAACCCGGAATCGATAATCTCGTGGATAGAATACGGATCTTGAACCAATCACAACCACGAGAATGAGTGGTAAGTTGATGCAAGCTCCGATCCCATCGGTTTTGAGTGCATTGAGTGTAAAAGAGTTGAAAGAAAGTTGGAAAACCTTCTCTCAATCCTTTTCACCGTGAATATGTGTAGATCTATGAAAGATCTTTGTTTGTTTATGTGGAAATCAGTTAGATATAAGTTATTCTTGGTGGATTGAGGCCAAAACATGAAGTTCTTCAAGAACACATGATGACGTCATCCTAGAACACCTTGAATCTTGATGATTTCACGGTTAAAAGTTAAGATTCAAAAGACAGAAAGGTGTAGGAGTGCGTGTAGATTAAGGAAGTACAAGATTTAGGACGAGATCTTATCGGAATTGAGAGAAATCGAAGAAAAGGTGGGGAGCACGAGCTGGTCGGACGTCAGTGCCAAAAGTAGAAAGTTTGAGAGTGTCAAGGGTATTTATAGGGTTACCCAAAGAGGAAAGGGCTGGTCGTTCGGCCAGGCAGCTCGATCGGACAGCCTGTCCGATCGGACGGCAGTCCGAACGAACGGCTGGTCAATCGGCTGATCGCCTGATCGATCAGTCGCTTGGTTCGAGCGTTCGGTGCGACGAGTTTTGCCGTTTTGATTGCGATTGCGAGCGATGTGAATGCGATAGAGTTTCCTATTCAAATTACTTTTAATCCTAACTACTCATATCTCGCACTATCTCTTCTCTACCAATTACCATACCGTTTCGATTGCGATTGAGTTTCGATTGCGTTTCGATTGATTACCACACATAACATAAATAAACATGCACAAGTAACACATAAGGCACACACACGTATAACAATAACCAAAATGCATATTTCGAGTTGCGAGTGCGATTACCATTCGATGTCGATTCGATTAGCATAGTTCGAGTATCGTTTTAGTTAACTTTATCGCATTGTTACTTCCTATAGTTCACAGTCGTAAGTCGATTAAATAGCGAATAACACACGTCGATTACTGCGATTATTGACACTTACTCCACATAATACAACTAAAGTATACACATAAAAGAAATTCACTATCAGTCAATGTCGCGCGATCGGTTGTTGACTTTGACCTTGACTTTGGCTTTGACTTTCGAAAATACGGGGTGTTACATCTGGTGGTCTGACCTATTTCAAATTTTGAAAATATTTTATAATTCCACCGTTAAATTTTTAACTATTTTTGAGGACCAGGTGGAATTAAACGGGTTAGATAAGGTCCAGATCAAAGAAAAACCTCCTGATTAAAATTAAGTGTGGGGAGGTTTTGTAGAGTTTGTTCAATTTATTTATTCGGTGGATTTTCGGTAGTTTGTAGAGTTTGTATTTTGAGTCGTTTATTTTGCACCATGAGTCTAATTTAGTTGTTTAGAGTCGGTACTGCTTTGGTTTTTGCTTGTTTTTGTTTATGCAGGTTTGAATTGTACCACCCGTACTCAATCTTCATTCGGGTGATTTTGGAGCTGCTTTTCGAATATCAGGCATTTACCGAGCTTGTCAGTCAGAGTTAAAGCCGATCGCGACCGAAATGCTATACGATCGAGCTGGATTGAATGAGAGTTTCGGAGCTTATGCGTTATTAACCAGCTAAGTCCTTTCCATTTATGCCATTTGTTTTTTTATTTCTTATTTATTTTAGTCTTTTGAGTCGGTTTCCATCCTATATTGAGGGCAATGTAGAGTTTAAGTGTGGGGATGGGTAACTATCGTTTAGTGTTTTTGTTAGTGAGTCGTTTGAGTCATAAAAATTTGAAAAATACAAAAAAATTTAAAAATTATAAAAATAAAAAAAATTGAAAAATCAAAAAATGTTCCTGTTTTAGATGTTTGCAAAAATTAAAAACGGAAAATGATAGAAAAATCAGTGTTGTTCGGGTTTCAAATAATAATAATATGAGAATAAAAAGTTAAGCTTGTGTCTAATTTGGGGTATGTGAGTAGGCCTGATCCGGTTTCTAGGTTCGTTTGAGCTAAATATACTTAATTGTTAGTTTGCTAGTGGGTTCTCATATAGGAAAAGTAGGGAAGCCGAAACCGCCAAAAATAGTATAAGGAATGCCGTTATAAGCTAAAATTATTAGAATTTTTTATCAAAAAAAATAAATAATAAAAGAGCTAGACCGAAAAAATTGACAAGGCCTATGTAATCTTTGTTAGGGCCGGTGACTCTGACTTAGATTGCCTCTGGGATTGTTAAAAAGAAAAATGCAAAAATACCGACGCCTACGTTGTCGCTCTTGGGGATGGTGACTCTGGTTGAGACAGCCTCTGGGTTAGGTATGCATAGTCTAGTGCTCAAAGAAAAGAAAAAAAATGAAAAAAAAAATGAAAAAATTGATGTTAAATTCTTTTGATTTTGGTATAAAACGGTTAGGAAATAATCCAGTTACTTTTTCTTTTGTTCTATAAGCTTGAGGTGGGATTAGGTGAAACCGCGGTTTCTAGTGTGAGACCCTAGGTAAATTAAACGAACTTGAACTTAAATTGCATGATGAGGGCTTTGAACCGGGTTTGGGTTTAAGTGGACAAGTATACTTGTAATCGCGGTTAACACGAGTTTTAATTTTAATAAGTAATCTAGACTTTTGAAACTTGAACACTTATCTGATTCTAATTCCGATTCCGATTCCGATTCCGTTTGCATAAGTCTTTTTCGGGGACGAGAAAATGTTAAGTGTGGGGATATTTGATATGTAGTAAAATACACATATTTGTCCTGTGTAATACTTTTTATATATTTTTTTATTTGTTTTTATTTAGTTTTAGTATTATATGATATTATTTTGTGTTGGGTCAGGTCCTGGTGCAAATTGAGCGAAAACGAGTAATAAGTAAATAAACAGCCACTTGGTCAGAGTGGGGCGCCAGTGACCAAGGAAATTTGCCGCTATCTTCTGTGATTGGGCCGAGCTCACTTATCTCTATATTATTAAAGTTGGGGGGCCGAATTACAACTAAAGGAAAGTTGCTTTAAAAATAAGTCACAAAAGATGAAGGACCATAAGTGTATATGAGCTGAAAGTTCTAATTAATTCTCCTCTATAAAAGACAAAACAAATGTGCATTCTTTGGCTTCTCTTGACCGAGTTCTAGAATGGCCATATTGGAGGAATTAATATGTGAGGCATAATAAATATTAGTGGGCCATGAATATTATTCCTTTCATATACTAGCCTAATAGGCTACACGGTATGGTAATGGCCTCCATTGGAGGATGATCCGCCACGTAAGCGTCAAGTAGGATGAGCGTGAGGATGGGGCAAAGAGGATGGATGGAAGGAAATGTGGGGATGATCCTAAAATATATGTATATGTTGTATGTATATATGTGTATGTGAGGAGGTTTTATCCTCTAGTGGACCGGCTTGAACGTCCTGATGGAGCCGGGAAGGACGTCGCAGCAGGGGACGGAGGGGGGAAGAAATAGGCGGAAGATCGGCGCCGCACCGGGACGGAGGGGGGACGGACTCCATACCGTGGAGCCTTATTAAAAATAGGAGACGCACATAATTCAGGAGTTGGATATAAAGGGTTCCTTGGGGGACACGTGCATTATATAAAAGGAAAAACAAAGGCGGTGCCTTGGCATATATTGAACGAAGGGGGGCGGCCATATACTATTTTTCCGAAGAGGAGAGTTGGACGAAAAAGTAGTCTTGGACGATTTTGAGGAACATATTGGGACAAAATTGAGAAGACATCGACGGAAGGTAGAAGCATATGGTGACGAAAGTTAAAGCTTGTTTTACGGGAACTATCGGGATCGAGCGGGAAGCTTGGAGAGCAAGGGATTAACGAGTTTTTCTACTCGATTTCTTTAGTTTTCTATTTTTCTTGTTTGATATCGATGAATTCTTGTTTGAGACTTTGTTTCATTATTTTTAAGACTATGTTTGTTGGCTAGTTTTTTTATAGACTATCTAGGTTGCGATGAACTCTTGATTTGACTATGTGTTTTTATCGTATGTTAATGTGTTTTATGGGTTTATCATGAAAAGTAATAAACTTTTGAATTCTAGATTTAATGTGCATGCGTATTTAATCTTGTTTAAACCTGATCACGTGTTTCACTTGCGTTTTTTTGGATGTCTTCCATGTATGAATGCTAGTTAGGTCGTGGCCTGTGTGTTAGCGATTAGTTTACCGTTAATAGGCCAATTTTCCATAGGAACTGTGATTAAGGTTTTTAATAGGATTTAATATTCTACCAGTCTTTATATCCGAGAGCTGAAAGATTGTCGGTTTATCTTTTATGTTAGATTGCTAGGGTTAGGTAATTCGAGAGAATATCTCCTTAGTTTACCTTTCAGTATTTGCTTACCGAATTAAATCAAGTTCCTTAGTTGCCTTAGACTTTCCACTGAGAGGTAGTTAGTCACTTTAGGGCACTTTTCTAGATAAGTTAGATAACCGAGAGGTAGTCTAGTTAACCGGTAGTCTTAGCAGTCCTTTAGAGTGCCATAGGTGTCATCCTGAGAAGGGTCGGGGGTCTTGTTCGGTTTCTCTTAGGGTTTAGTATTTAAAGATCCCGGTTCCATAACACATTAACATCCGATAGAAACCATACGATATCAATTGGGATTCCAACCTAGGTAGTTATCCGTCACCTCTGATCTAAATCTTCGTTTAAGTCGCATCTTAGTTTGTTAGTTAATTAGTATTTAATTTAATCGTAAATTTAGGACATTTAGAAAACCCCCTTCAAATATAAAATACAGTTAGAGTACGTGTTAGTCTAATCTAGATAGAGTCTAATTAGCGTAATCAGAGAGTCTCGTGGGTTCGATACTCGGACTTACTTAGGCTACACTGCATTGACCGGTACACTTGCCGGTTGTGTGGTCTAGGTTTAGAGAGTCTTAGTTATAAATTTAAAACTTAGAGAGTCTAGTTTAGGGTTTAATTTAGTTAATTTAATTACACCACTTTTAGCACATTAGAGGCGCACCTATATCTTGCGAGATCGTGAAGCCGCGGACGAGCGTTTGATGAAAGACTATTTTGATCCCACACCGGTTCACGGACTCAATGTTTTTAGACAGCGGTTTCGGATGAGCCAAAGGTTATTTTTGCGCATTAATAATGATTTGGAAGCTAAGTATGATTTCTTTAAGCAAAGAATGGACGCGCGAGGATATTTAGGCATCACCTCAATTCAAAAGGTCACTTCCACTTTACGCATACTAGCCTACGGAAACACCTACGACATCAACGTCGAGTACTTGAAGATGGGGGAGAAAACAACACGAGATTGCGTGGAACAATTTTGCTATGGTATTTTTTTAATCACTTTTATTTATTTACTTTTATTTTAAGTACATCACTAGTAAAACTTTTAGGGAAATTGGCCTGTAATAATCCCACCTAGACCTTATTGGCCATTAATAATCCCTCCTCAGAATATTCCCCCCACTAGTCCCATCTTTCACCTATTTTTCCTACAATGGTCCCCCGTTAAAAAAACTTAACGGAGTTAAGCTTTTTTCCAAATAAAAAACAGATTTTTTAGGGCTTTTGATTAGAACGACAATACGAGTACATTGATGTAAAACTTGCCTCGAAACGGTGCTCCAAACGATGAAAACGACGATTCAATTCGGGTATTTAAATTTCCAATTAACCAAAATCAAGTCACTTGGAGCACCTTTTCAAAGTAAGTTTTACATCAATGGACTCGTATCATCGTTCTGATCAAAAGCCCTAAAAAATCTGTTTGTAATTTGGAAAAAAAGCTTAACTCCGTTAAGTTTTTGTAACGGGGGACCATTGTAGGAAAAATAGGTGAAAGGTGGGACTGGTGGGGGGAATATTCTGAGATGGGATTATTAATGGCCAATAAGGTCTAGGTGGGATTATTACAGGCCAATTCCCCAAACTTTTATATATTAAATTAAATTTTAGGTATATGTCAGTTATATGGAAAACGTTATTTGAGAAATCCCACTTGGAACGACTTTCTACAAATATACGAGGTGCATCTAGAAAAGCATGGAATACCCGGCATGATTGGTAGCTTGGATTGTCGTCAATGGCGTTGGTATAATTATCCAACCGCATGGCGAGGTCAACATACACGGGGTGACCAGAAAGGGTCAACTTTGGTTTTACAAACGGTTGCGTCATACGACCTTTGGATTTGGTCGGCTTTCTTTTGTGTAGCCGGGTGTACGAATGACATTAATACGTTCGAGGCTTCACCATTGTTAGAGAACTACATTTCTGGAACGATACCAAAGGCCGGTTTGCATGCAAACGGGAACGACTACGAGCATGGCTACTATCTGGGCGATGGTATATACCCGGAGTATTCGAATGTTGTTAAAACGTTTTCTGAAACATTCGATAAGAAAAGACAGTATTTTAAAAAACTACAAGAGTCTTCGCGAAAGGACATCGAGAGGTGTTTTGGGGTTCTACAACAACAATGCCATTTTATCAGAAATCCTTGTCTTGTGTGGCATAAGGATAGAATACGAATGACCATGTATGCTTGCATCATTATGCATAATATGATCATAGAGGATGATGGAAAAGCGATATGCCAAAACTATATTCCGGAAGATGTACTTAAAGGAACCCAAGCAACAATGGAAGAGAGACTCGTAAATGCTCAACTATTGCGAACTAAGGATATACATAACGCGTTAAAGGCGGATTTGGTCGAGCATGCTTGGGCGGTTCGCCCAATTCGACACGATGGTGACGACGAAGAAGACTCCGAGGAAGAAGAAGTTGAGGAATTCGAATCCGGGAACTTTGAAGACGTATGTTTGGATGCTGGAGAAAACGAAGAGGAAGGAGAGAACGACGTTGAAGACGAAGGATAAATGTATTGTTTTTTTAGTGTAATGTTTTTTTTTTAATTTTATTGTAATGGTTTTTTATTTAATGGAATGGTTTTTAATTTTAAAAAGTTAGAAATTAATTCAAAAAATTGAAAATTAATTAATTGAGTAATGATGATGTAGGGACTTTATGACTACGAGCTCTAGTGACATAACGCCCCATAAAGCCCTTGTGTGATATGACACGACACGTGTCGCATAACGCCCACAAAGGGGCTTTATGACTGCACATGGCCGAAATGAAAGAAACTACGAACTGTTCTAACTACACGTCTTGACTTTGGTTTCAAGTCAATGGAAGAGCTTTCCAACTTTAAATGAAAGAAACTACGAACTGTAGTTAACTACACGTCTTGACTTTGGTAGAGCTTTCCAACTTTAAATGAAAGAAACTACGAACTGTAGTTAACTACACGTCTTGACTTTGGTTTCAAGTCAATGGAAGAGCTTTCCAACTTTAAATGAAAGAAACTACGAACTGTAGTTAACTACACGTCTTGACTTTGGTTTCAAGTCAATGGAATGGAAGAGCTTTTCAAGATAGCCATGGCTTATTACCAAGCAAGCACTGGCCTTCGAATCGACTATTTATAAAGTGTACAACTTGAGTTTATATGCTACCCAAAAAACACTTTATAATCAAAGAAACTGCAATCTCTTCTAACTACACGTCTTAACTTTAGTTTCAAGTACAATGGAAGAGCTTTCCAAGATAGCCATGGCATATTACCAAGCAAGTACTGACCATCTTCAAAAGTTGGCTCAAGACTTCTTTAGCGCAATGGACCATGATGGCAATGGTACGATAGATCTAAAAGAGTTCATGGAGTTCATGAAAGAGGAAGGGTATAGTCAAATGACTAACCCCTACATCTTCTACCAATTGGACCTTGATGGAAATGGTACTCTTGATTTTGTTGAAGTGTTGACAGTTTACTATATAATCAAAAGCGGAAGGCCGTTTTGTGATTATTGTAGAAAGTTTATCGTGTCTACATATTTAACATGTGTCGGGTGCTTAGAAGATCCAAAGCGTCCACCATTCTATCTTTGCCTCGATTGCTATAGTAGACAAGCATGTGATCACACTCACAATAATTTGTCACGCTTTTTGGACAATTATTCGTTACTTGAAGCTATGACCAAGTTAAAATTTGGAGAGGAGGTAGGTATTTAATCATTCCTCATGTTGTGCAATAATAATAGTAGTTACAAAGTGATTTATGTACTTTTATATGTTTGTTCCAGCTAAGATCCTCTGACTCAAGGTCAAGACCATTGGAAACAGACTCAATCTCGGTTCCAGATAAACCGCATTCAGGTGATAGCCACACATGGACAGACTCAATCTCGGTTCCAGATAAACCGCATTCAGGTGATAGCCACACATGGAATCCATCCGTCACATTGGTTCAAGTTCCACAAGGACCCCCTCCTGGTTATTCTGACTCAAGGTCAAGACCATTGGAAACAGACTCAATCTCGGTTCCAGATAAACCGCATTCAGGTGATAGCCACACATGGACAGACTCAATCTCGGTTCCAGATAAACCGCATTCAGGTGATAGCCACACATGGAATCCATCCGTCACATTGGTTCAAGTTCCACAAGGACCCCCTCCTGGTTATAATCACCCTTGGTTGAGTCAATGTGCCGCCCCGACCACTCCTCTCACGCCTGTGGTACACAACCATACATGGATTCAAAACAATTATTCATACAATCATACACCGCCTCATCATGTTCAGCACTCGCTTAACCCAACCATCCCGCAACGAGTGAGTTCTAAAACTTCAGTCATATTGATATCTCGAGTCTTTCTCTCATTTAATAAGAAGTTAAACTAAATTATTATAGTTATTATATTATTAAGTATGGGGATGAATCATAAAAAAACTACTTTAAATGAGAAAATCAAAAAATTAACTAAAAAAACCTAAAAAAATACCAATTTTTTTTTATAAATTTTCGCTAGTTTTTATGTATAAAAAAACTTTTTTTCAAAAAAAAAAAAAAAAAAACTTATACTGCACATGTACAATAATACGGAAAAACCTAAACCACCAAACTCACCCCCCACGGACACCCCCCAAAAACCTAAACCCCCCACCCCCACCCCCACCCCCCCTCCACCCCAAAAAAAAAAAAAAACATAAATTCACTCTCCCACCAAAAGCATAAACCCCCACCCCCATCTCCCCTCCCCCTCCCCCCCCCCCCCCCCCCCAAAAAAAAAAAAAAAAAAAAAAAAAAAAAAAAAACTTAAACCCCCACCCCTCCCCAAAAAAAAAAGAAACCTAACACTAAACCCTAAACATAAACCCGAAAAAACCCTAACCCCCCCCCCCCCCCCCCCACTCCCAAAAATCTAATCCTAATTCTAAACCTCCTAAAAGCTAAACTAAACTCAAAAGCTAACTTTAAGCATATAATGCACATGTGCAGTACAAGGTTTTTTTTTTTTTTGAAAAAAAAATTATATAAAAAGGGTAGCAAAAATTTGAAAAAAATTGTAAAAAAGATTAAAATTTGGCATGTTTTTTAGGCTTTTTTAGTTAGTTTTTTAGTTTTCTCAGTAACTATTTTTATGGATCAAACATTACATTATAATAGGTAAGGGTCTAAATTGTAATTGGGTCAATTAGGATTAGTCGATGTTTATGAAGCGTTGCAACGTTTAGATCACACCGGCTCATAATGTATACATACGGTTTTGCATGTATCGAACAAATTGAAATAGACATATGAAATCAGTATCAATGTGTCATCGAAATTCAAGTTTGTATTAATTTTAATAATAACAGTCAAGGAGATGGATCAGCCACACTTCGTCTTCTCTCTTGTATTAAGACTAGGCTCATTCTATACACACCCCCCTCCCCTCCTGATTATACCCCCCCCCCCCCCCCTTGTGAGAGGAAAACTGCCGATCCCACACAGACCCCACCTGTAAGTATGTGAGAGGAGGAGGGTATAAAGTACATTGAAATGTTCTTTAAAAGGGATCCAAGGCTGAAGCTCGGGACCACCTCTGACGGTCAAGTCAGTATAGGGCCCATCATAATCGATATGTATGGGTGTACACACATATGAGAAGGTGTTAGCTAGTTAGTATGAGTGATTAGGGAAGAAAAAAATCCTGAACGAGATATATGGGCTAAAGATGTTTATTGGTAATTATGTGCAGGGGCGAAGCTTCTTGGGGGCGGGGGGGGGGTCGCCCGACCCCCGGGATTTTTCGCTCAGTAGTGTTATATATGTAGTTTTCGTATAGAAATTTTTGGATATATACGTTTTTACCCCCCCCCCCCCCCCCCCCCCCCGATTCTATAGAAATTTTTGGGTATATATGTTTTAGCCCCCTCCGTTTTCTCCGGCAAGCTTCGCCACTGATTATGTGTGGGCTCAAACCCTTTGGGCCAACCCAGTTAGGAGGTTAGGCAGAGTATTATTAGACAAGGCATATTGCTAGTGTTTTATAAATTTAGATAGCTTATTATTGTTACATTGATTTTGACTTGTGTACTAAAATTAAGATTTTTTTCAGCAAAAATTGCAGACAGCGCTAGGAGCATTGAACGCGGCAATTCATGTCGGCGTCTTGGGTAGTAGCTTGTGTACCATCTTATGATACATTTAGGCTACAACGGCTATATGTTTTCCTTCTGTATGTATGTGTGTGAATTTCATTATTAATGCTATGAATAAAGGCATGTTTGTTCAAGAATATGAGACATCACTCTATCATTCCGTTTATGTATAATTAATTCTTATTGTGACTAAGCATTTTAAACAACATTATAATGAAGTAATGAACGGACGAATCTAGTTCTCCATAAATCCATACTTGTCTTTATTTGCTTGTAAGGCAAGTTTCAAAGAGCTTACCCTACATTGAATAATTTGCAGTTCCTTTTAATTTTATGTTTGTATATCACAAATGTCATAGCTAAATGTAATAAGATCTAGGGATAGTATTATAATTACAAAACATAACATATTACAAAAAGTCTCTCAATCTAAATTTAGTATATTAAAGTCCATATACATGCAAAAAAAATACATAAAAAAGTCATTAAACTAAGTTTACATAATTAAGCCCCTACTCACCTAAAATGACGTGTAAAATGATGTGTTTTTTTGCAAAAAATACATAAAAAAAAGTCATTAAACTAAGTTTCAATCTAACTAACTTTAGTATATTAAAGTCCATATACGGGCTGAAAACGGTGAAGATGGAAAGGGGACGGGGTCTGCGACTAGAAAGAAAGAGAGGAATACATTCATTCGAATTCGATGGACTCCAGAAGAACACAGGTACCTAGTACTAAATTATTTGTCATTGATTCTTGATTTTATGATAATCCTGTATTATACGAGTTGAATAAATAAAATATTAGATCTATAGTAATGAGGATGTAGGAATTAAATAATTTATAAGGAAAATATAATTTGATTATGGAGGAAAATAAAGGAAATGATGATTTGATTGGAATTGGATTGCATAGGAAAATAAGAAAACGATTGGGGAATTTCAAAAGAAGCGAGTCATAGGCAACACATTTACTTATTTTTGTCATGGAAAATAAGTTAATAAAAAAAAGGGAAAAACAATGTCGAGTTCCTAGAATTGTGACAAATGGCAACACATTTACTTATTTTTGTCAAGTATGACTGTTAGCTACAAATTGAAGAAGAACAAAAGAGAGAGAAAAATCAACAATGTCATAGCTAATCTCCTCTAACAATGATTACAATTATTTATAAACAGCTAACTAACACTAACGGTTATCAACTAACCTCTAACAAATGTTAACTAACCTCTAACAACTGTTTACACTAAGATCCTTTATCTTTCACAATATTACATTTCAGTCCCTAACTCATTATTATCCTAACAATACTCTCCCCCTATTTTGAATTCTTGACCTCAAGAATTGAAGCCTGGAAACCTCAATTCAAACTCATTTAGATCTTCCCATGACGAATCTTCCAACGGTAAACCTTGCCAATGAACCAAGACTTGATTCACCATATGATTACCCTTCCGGACCAAACGCCGATCCACAATTGATCTGGGTTGCAACAAGAAACGAGAATCAGTAGGCAGAGGAACAATTGGAGCATGTTGACCAAAAGCTTTCTTCAACAAAGACACATGGAATACAGGATGAAGCTGAGCATCACTGGGTAAGTCCAATTTATAAGCAACCTTTCCAATTTTTTCAATTACCAGGAATGGCCCAAAATATTTAGGTCCATCTTTGAGTGCCTCTGATTCCGTATTAAATTATGTACAAAAGGGTGCAACTTAAGATACACCCAATCTCCATTTTGAAATGTGTAGGATCGTGAAACGACCTAACGAGTCGATCAGAAGAGTGCTCAGACCGAATCAGAGGCGGAATTCATTGATTCGGTCTTCGTTTAGCTTGTATTCACTAATAAATGTCTTGTTTATTGATCTTGAACGATTTACAGTACAAAGACACTTCGACAGCACCTCGGCGTCGGAAATCAGAAAGTTACAAATGAGAAAGTTTGAAGGGTATTTATAGTACAAAACCCTCCCGTTTGAAGATGGCATGACATGCTTCAAACGGTCACCCCTTCAAACTGTCATGACACTTTCAAACATGACCTCTTCAAACTAGCAGGTCCTTCAAACTAGCAGGCTTCAAACTAGCAGCCTTCAAACTAGCAGGCACTCTTCAAACTTTTAGTCCGAGACTCGATATAAGACGAAGTCGACAGATGAATGCACCAACAGACTCCCCCTCAGATGTTGACGAGTCTTAAGTGTCGAGTCTTCGCATCTTCAGTCTTTATCAGTCTATTTTCTTTCTTAGCATATACCAAGATCTTCTCTTTGGCTCTAGCCTCGTCAGACTCCCCCTCTCATCATGATGGGATCGCTATCTGGAATTAGCTATCACCTTGAGATCAATCCCTGGCTTTATCTCTGATAAGCTCATTTCCTGCACACATTTTCTCATCACAACATAAGTTTTTACTTCAAAAAATAAGAAAAACTTACTGGAAATAGTTATATCAAGTTCAGATTAATGATCTTGATTAACTAATCAAACTTTCTTTCTCAAAATCAGTTTCTTCTTTTAAACGCACACTCCCAAACCAGTTCATCATGTTCAGCACTTGAAATTTTGAAAATCAGCTCTTCAACATCAGTTGTCGAAAATCTTTTTGAATTTTTCAAAATTTATGTTAAAACACACTAAAATCTTTTTGGTTTTTTTTTTTTAATATAACAAAAATGCAATAAAGAAATATTTACAAACAATATTTTTGTGTGTTTGTGTAAGAGGATCATATCAGTTTTTGAGACACATCACAAGCACCGTTAAGCTTTAAACATTTTAAGCTCTAAACGATTCACGTAGATTGACGATATTGTTGTCCACTTAAACTTAATCTAAAAACTTTCAATTTGCTTACCGATACTTTAAGGTATATTAAGATAGCACTAAGTTCTTATGGACCCCACGATCTCAGCATATCCCCTCATCATGCAATACACTGACTCAAGTAATGCCTTTAAACTTTTATCGACTGTGAATTGTGCGAAAACAAAGCAGAATGTTTAAACATTAACAATCAGGTCGATACTTCCGTATACGCAGAGAAAATCCAATGTTTAAACAAAATAAGAAAAATAAAACAAGTTGAAGTTGTTTAGGCTTTAACCACCAGGTCGATACTTCCGTATACGCAGAGGAGGTCCAAAGCTTAAACGAAACACCAAAGAAAATAAAGCAGAACGTTTAGGCAACAACATCCAGGTCGATACTCACGTATACGCAGAGGATGTCCGATGCTTAATCAAAATAAAGAAATAAAACAAGTTTAAATCTTTGCAAAATAAAAGGCACAATCACAGCGACTTTTCAGTAAAGTTGTGAAAGTTCACAAACTTAACCAGTTTTATGTTTTTCGACAATCAGCGATTACTGAGTAGACACACAGTCAAGAAGGACAAAACTAAGTACTATGCTTTTGATCATGTTTCCCACTAGAACTAGGCTTTTTCATTTAGGTTTGTATCGTTATCGCAAATCTACTAGTCTAGCTGAGCCTATCGTCACATCTTTAGTGAGATCGTTTATCACATTATATCTTTCCATTTCTTTAGCATGCTGTGACAGTCTCACTAATCTACTATCATTTCCTCTTTTTACAACAAAACTCATTTTTTGCTTTTTATCATGTTTTTGCCTTTTTCAAATTTTTCAAATGTTTTTGGATTTTCAGAAATTCTTACTCCCCCTAAAATGCAAACACATTTTAGGAAATTTGAAAACAAACTGTACAAACAACGTGACAACTGATATCGAATCGCTTCAATTCGCCATTCACTTAGCTTGAACAATCAGAACTTCCCCTGACAACAAAACATTTTCCCACAGTGATTTCAAAACACTTAAGTTTGTTTTAATCAAAATGGTTTTTCCGGAAAATTAGTTTTGTGAGTCATTACTCAAACATGGGGATCATTCATCACCTTGTTTTTCAACCACTTGTAAAAACTAACATTTTTTAAGATCAATCCACAAACATCACTTGTAGAAAATCAAGTACAACTTAATGTCCCTGATTTACCACTTTTAAATCGAAATCACTTTCGTGAATTTCTCAAGAAATGTGCCGATTCCTGTTCCACGCTTACCAACCTGGGAACTCCGGCAAGTCAGGTTTTTCATTTAAACAGATTCACCCAAGTCTGACGGTCCTTGGGTGATTTTGAATTCTTGTTCAACAATGGTGGAAAATTTGCATCATCCATTGTTAAACCAGAATTCTCAACATTTACCTCAACACAAGGCTCTTCTGGTTTTACCATACCAGAATCATTGCCTGAATGTGGCTTGTCTGACTTTGATGAGACAGATTCATCGCCGACATGTGGCTCCTTTGTTTCCAAAGAAACAAACTCATCGCCAGATTTGTTAATCTCTTGATTAACTGCCTTCTCTTTCTTTACTCTCTTTTCTGTCCTCAGATTTGTATCTGATGAATTCGTCTTTCTTGACTTTGCAATCGAGGAAGTCGATTCATCAGAACTCTTATTTTTACCAACAGATGAACCCGAAGTCAAGATCTTCTCGAGATACTCTCTCGCCTTCTTCCTCTTCTTCCTCATTCTGTTTTTCTGCCCCTGAGAAAGTTTCACTTTCGTTTCTTGAACTTTAGGTTCTTGAACCTTCTGTTCTTTGGGCTTAACATTGACTGATTTCTTTGCCATCTTCTGAGAATTAGCCCTCGATCTTTCATTCGATCTCCTTAGGCAATCTCTGGCAATGTGACCTTTGATATGGCAGTTATAGCATCTCCTCGTCTCATAACTCCAATTCTGGCAGTTAACAGCAATGTGTCCTTGATAACCACATCGGTAACACACTCTGTTATCGTACCAATCACCATTTTCAGCCCAAATGCTCAAATCAAAGCACTGTTTGGCTTGGTGATATTCCTTTTTCCTTTTGATTGCTGGATTTGACTTTTGAGCACTGTGGTCCGACCTGCACCACTTATTGCCAACAATTTTTGAGTTTTCATTTTTCAATTTTTGTAATTTTTCATTGCGATTGGATGATTGATCTGATGAGCTGTTATTTTCTTTTTGAACAATTTTCTCCTTTTTAATCTTTTGTTTTTGTTCCACTTTCTTCTTCAAAGGTTTTTGCTTAGAGCATTCTCCCTTTTCAGTTGATTGCGGAACAGTTTCTTGAAACTTTTCTTTTAACTTCAAAAATAAATTATTTTTCTTCATTTTTTCATTTTCATCATCAGATTTCTCATCGCAATCTTCAACTTTGACTTTGTCAAAGTTTGTGACATTGTCACTTATTGGAACTGAATTAACTGATTTTGGACAGGGAATAGCTGAAGTATTCACAAAAACCTTCAACTTTTCTTCCCATTCCCTGATTTTACCTTCTAACTCTTTGATTTTCTTTTGAGCACACTCTGCTTCCTTTTCAAGTCGAATAATCTTTTCAAGATGAGAATTGATTGTAATTTGTTTTTCAAGATTGTCTTTTCCAAACAAATCTCTCTCATCTTCTAAAATTTTTATTTGACTTTGAAATTTTTTCTCAATTTTTACTTTTTCATTTTCTAAATTTTGTATTTGATTTTTCAAAACATTTTCTGATTTTTAAAAATTTTTGTTTTCTAATGACAAACTCTCAACCTCCTTCAATAGTTTGTCATTTTCAGATGTCAACTTCTCACAATTTTTCAGCAAAATAAGAATCTGTTTATCATCAGCTTTTGTCTCAACCTTTAAAGCTGAAATATTTTCAACCTGTTTCTTTTCCTCATGAACACTTTCATCCTTACTCTCTTCTTCTGATGAATGATCAAAGATAGGTGTGTCTTCTGCAACCTCTTTCTTTAACTCTGGTTCAGGATTCACAGATACAGGTTTTTCAGATTCTACTTTCTCAATCTTGACAGCTGGAACTTGTTTAACCTGCTCAGCTCTGATCTCTTCTTTAACAATGACTGCCTTTTGATTCTTTCTTTTTGCATATTGTTTTTCTTTCAATTTTTCAATTTTATCAGCATAAAATAGTTTTCCACTACGTTGATCAGATGGAAGTTGTTGTTTAAGATATTCAAGTTTTTGGATTTCTTCTTCATACTTTTCACCCTCTTCATCAGACGAATGATCAAAAACCGGACCTTTTTCAACAACTTCTTTTGCTGAGACTGTTTCTCCTTTTTGCTTTATCGGAATATACTGTTGAGATTCATGATACACATATGCCAACACTTCTTCAAAATCCATGTTTCGATTTCTAGAGTTCACAAAAACACAAGTTTCAAACAAGCTGGACACCAATTTGTTTCGAATCAACTTTCACTTAAATCTAACTGGGCCGCAACTATGATACTTCAACAATTAAAGTTCAACAAACTGACCTACTACAAGAAAATGTTGATTGGGCCGAGTCACTTTAAGTCACATGGGCCTGATTCTATAATTCTGTTGGACCGTGAACTATGACTAAACAAACGATATAATCACATGCATTAACACAAATCCACTTAGCCGACAAAACAATTATCAATATGATATGATTGGGCCGCAAACTAAAATCACATGGATTCTGCCAAAATGATTTATGTGATCACTTGAATTCTGATCTTCGATAGAAACAATACTATTTCACATGCATACCATAAATTTGACCAAGACAATTAAAGACAATCAAATTGTGATTGGGCCGTATGATACAATGAATTGACCCAATGTAGATCACATGCACAATGACCGACTCCAAGTGAATTCACATGCAAACCTTGACACATGAAAGCTGGCAACAACTCTTTGAAGTTTCACACAAACCGAAGGTAAAAAACAATACCACTTCGGGAATGATTGTCACGTGAATAGGCTAATAAGTCTTGAAATAACAACAATCACATGCAATCTGATTAATCCGACAACTAAATAAATGTTCAGCACAAATCGATGCACTTCACAATCGGTTCACACTACTCAAAGCACTTTCGATAATATCACATGCACTGACACCCTCGTTTAATGTTTCACACAAAACGATGAACTTTCACAAAACTTTTCAAACGGTAACCATGTTTCAAACGGTCATACCCAATTTCAAACGGTAAGGTGGCAGTTTCAAACTGTAAGGTGCATTTTCAAACTGTCATGTCCAGTTTCAAACGGGAAGGTCAGGTTTCAAACTGTAAGGTGGCAGTTTCAAACGGTCAGGTGCAGTTTCAAACTATCAGGCAGTTTTCAAACGGTCAGACGCTGGGCTCGTTCAAACGGTCACCAACTTTCAAGCCATTTTTACCACTTTTACTTCGAGTTTAGGTCTGATATTCTCAAGGGTTTGTTAAAATACCATTACGCACACATTGTGAAAGTTTTAGCCGATTTTATCCGTGAAAAGTATCAATTTTGTGAAAGAAGGTGTAGAAAATCAGAATTTGCTAGCGAAAACGAGCTAAACAATAAGAACTCTTCCTCCTGAGCTCTGATACCACATGTAGGATCGTGAAACGACCTAACGAGTCAATCAGAAGAGTGCTCAGACCGAATCAGAGGCGGAATTCATTGATTCGGTCTTCGTTTAGCTTGTATTCACTAATAAATGTCTTGTTTATTGATCTTGAACGATTTACAGTACAAAGACACTTCGACAGCACCTCGGCGTCGGAAATCAGAAAGTTACAAATGAGAAAGTTTGAAGGGTATTTATAGTACAAAACCCTCCCGTTTGAAGATGGCATGACATGCTTCAAACGGTCACCCCTTCAAACTGTCATGACACTTTCAAACATGACCTCTTCAAACATGACCTCTTCAAACTAGCAGGCTTCAAACTAGCAGCCTTCAAACTAGCAGGCTTCAAACTAGCAGGCACTCTTCAAACTTTTAGTCCGAGACTCGATATAAGACAAAGTCGACAGATGAATGCACCAACAAAATGTTCTCTCACTTCTATTAGCATCGGCATATTGCTTCATTTTGTTTCTTGTTTGATTTAATGTCTCCTTCAAAAGATTAATCAAGGCCTCCCTGTCCCTATATACAAATTCCACTGCTTCCACTGTTGCATCATAAGGAATATAGGGAATGTGCGTGGGAGGTGGAAACCCATAAAAGGCCTCAAAAGGGCTCATTTTTATTGCTGAGTGATAGGTAGTATTATACCACCACTCAGCCAAGCTAAGCCACTTCAACCACTGTTTGGTAGAATGCATACACATACACCTCAGATAAGTCTCTAAACACTTGTTCAGTACCTCAGTTTGACCATCACTTTGAGGGTGATAAGCAGTAGAATAGGCCAGCTGAACTCCTTGCAATCTCATAAATTCTTTCCAAAAAGTGCTTAGAAAAATTGGATCCCTGTCTGATACTATGGTCATAGGATAACCATTCAGTTTAAGAATGTTATCTGTAAAAATTTGGGCCACTTGAGAAGCTGTATAAGGATGAGACATAGGCATGAAGTGAGCATACTTAGTTAGGCGATCCACCACCACTAATATTGTATCTTTTCCCTGCACCTTAGGAAGCCCTGACATAAAATCCATAGAGACGTCTGTGAAAACATGTGTTGGAACTGGCAGTGGTTGCAAATGCCCAGAAGTAGCCACTGTTTCATACTTGGCCTGCTGACATTGAGAACACTCTTTTACAAACTTAAACACTTGTTTATAACACCCCTTCCAATAACAAAAAAGCTTTTATTTTTTGCAACGTAGGATAATACCCAGAATGCCCTCCTATAGGAGATGAGTGAAACAATTGAATTATATCACTTTGCAGCTGCAAATCATTGCCTACCCACAACTTATTCTTCCTTTTTAACAACTGCCCATCCCAAGTCACATGAGGAATTACTTTGCCTTGACTAATTTGTTGAATAATGTCTTGTAATTTCACATCAGCCAGCCAGGTACCCTTAATTCTGTTCAATAACAATGGACTGATTGAACTCATCCCCAACTCAAATAATGCTAGGCCTTGTACTCTAGATAACCCATCAGCTACTACATTTTCAGACCCCTTTTTATAAACTATCTCATATTCATACCCCATCAACTTGGCTAACCATGTTTGCTGTAAAGGAGTGGTGATCCTTTGATCAAGCAAATATTTCAAACTCTTTTGATCAGTCTTTATGAGAAACTTCTTAGTTATCAGATAATGATGCCAAGTTTTAACTGCCATAAGAATAGCTAACAACTCCTTTTCATACACTGACAAGGACTGTTGTTTGGTAGACAAAGCCTTACTAATGAAAGCTATAGGGTGACCTTCTTGCATCAGTACTGCCCCTAATCCCTTAGCTGAAGCATCAGTTTCAACTATGAATACCTTAGAAAAGTTGGGCAAAGCCAAAACAGGAGCAGTGGTTAGGGCATTTTTTAACTGATCAAAAGCCACTTGTGCAACATCATTCCACTTGAACCCATCTTTCTTCATAAGATCATTCAGAGGTCTAGCTATAATTCCAAGTGACTTGATAAACCTCCTGTAGTAACCTGTTAGACCAAGAAAACCCCTCAACTGTTTAAGACTAGTAGGCACTGGCCATTATTGGATAGCCTCAATTTTCTTAAGATCAGTTTGTACCCCCGCCCCAGAGATGATATGACCCAAATATTCCACATTTTCCCCTGCAAAAGAACATTTCGATTTCTTTGCAAATAGGGTATATTTCCTCAGCAGTTGTAAAACCTGCACCAAATCAGTCAAGTGTTGCTTCATATCAGGGCTATACACTAGAATGTCATCAAAAAATACTAGTGTAGTCTTCCTCATTAATGACTTGAAGGTGGCATTCATCATAGATTGGAAAGTAGCAGGAGCATTGGTCAGCCCAAATGGCATGACCACAAACTCAAAGAGCCCTTGGTGGGTTCGAAAAGCAGTCTTGTGGATATCCTTTTTATTCATCCTCACCTGATGATAACCAGCTCTAAGATCCAACTTTGAAAATACAGTGGCCCCTCCAATTTCATCTAACAGTTCCTCAATTAATGGAATAGGAAACCTGTCTTTTTTACAGTTGCCTCATTCAGTTTCCTGTAATCTACACAAAACCTCCAAGTTCCATCCTTCTTTTTGACCAGAACTACAGGAGAAGCAAAAGCACTTTGACTATTCCTTACTGTTCCAGCATCCAACAATTCCTGAGTGAGTTTTTCAATCACATCTTTTTGGTGAGCAGGATATCTATAGGCCCTCTGATTGATGGTGATATTCTCATCCTTAAGAACAATTTTATGATCACAATCCCTCTTTGGAGGTAAAACAGTAGGCACAGCAAAAACATCATCATACCTTTTTAATAAGGAATTCAGTGCTTCATTTTCCTTGTTCTGTACAACCCTTGTTTCATGTTGAAAGGTCTCAGCATTCAAGGTTTGCAAACTGTACAACTGTGTACTGGCTATTCCCTTAGGGTTACTGAGCAGCATATTCATCTTTTCAGCAGAACAAAATGTCATTATATTTGAACCAATGCCTTTCAACTCAAACAATTGATCTCCCACTTTGAACTTCATGGTGAGTTGCTTAAAATTCCAATTTATATCATCCAAGGTCTGTAGCCATTGGACTCCTAAAACCATATCATAATTGCTTAAAAGAACAAGCATCACATCAGTACTAAACCAATTACCCTGCATCATCCACTTAAAGTTCTCACACATCTGAGTACAAGACATTTTATTACCATATGCCACTGTAATATTCAACTCAGCCACCTCCTTAATAGGACATTTCATTTTTAAGGCCAATTCCAAATTCAAAAAATTATGGGTGGATCCTGAGTCCACCAAAATCTGCAAAGGTTTGGTACCAATAGCCCCTGTGACCCTCATTGTAGAATAAGAAGGCACTCCCATGATTGCATTCAATGAAGTGCATGGCTCCTGATCTTGAACATGATTCATCACCATTTCATGAAGGGTATTTCCGTCATTACTGTCTTCTTCTATTTCTACAATTTCAATAGAGAACAGTTGTTTGTTCTTACAAATATGATTAGGTGTATATTTCTCATCACACCCAAAACACTCCCCCTTAGCCCTCTTTTCTTCAATTTCCTTATGAGACAATCTTCTAGCATTCATGGGTTTAGGTTTAGGTAATGGTGCAGGTAACAATGGAATATTGGTTCCTCCTACAGGCTTATTAATATGAGAGAACGAAGATTTGAAGGGTTTATTATACGTGCTAGAAGATGCATTATTATCTTCTTGAATTCTGGCCAACATGTATGCTTCAGGCAAATTTCTTGGCCAGATCAACTTAACTGGATTGCAAATTTCAGGCTTAATGGCTCTCAAGAACAAACTTACTGCATACTCATCACAAATATTGACCCTAGTAAGAGCTAGATCAAATTCTTTACAAAACTCATTTAAAGAGCCTGTCAGTCTTAAATCAACCAAAGCCCCCATAGCATATTGATTAAGACTTGAGCCAAATCTTGCAACTATAAACCCCTTGTACTCATTCCACAACATGCCCTCAATACTACCCCCCCCCCCCCCCTTGACTTAACAAAAGATTGATGCCAAAGCAGAGCTATATCCTCCAAATGAACTATCACAAATTTTACCTTAAGGGCCTCAGGAGTAGTATCAATCTCGAAAAAATGCTCCACTCTGCATATCCATCCTTCAATATTCTCTCCATTAAACTTTGGAAATTCCATTGAATGCTTCGTATGATCTCATTCATCTTACTTGCTATTGTGATAAGGGAATTGTTACTATTGTGATAAGGGAATTGATTAGCAATTACTTGCTAGTTCAGTGGTTGATTGTTGCCCAAAGCTTGAATGCTTCGTATGATCTCATTCATCTTATTCTCCATTTGACTTTTCATTGATGCAATGTTTTCAGCATTCTTGGTAGCTACTGATTCCAAACGAACCAAAGCTACATCATAATCTTGCATCCTCTGCTCCATTGATTGATTACGAGTGGTTGTCATCTTCTTTGAATTAAATTGCAATTGATCGAACAAAGATCAATTTGAGAATTGAAAGAATCGCACAGAAATTGATTGAACAAGAAATCAATTTCAAAGTTTTTGAAACGAAATCACCAGCAAAAATTGATCGAACAATGATCAATTTCAAGGAATCGAATGAACCGGACGAATTATGATCGTGATTGATACACAGAAGCTCCGAGAATCGGTAGCTCTGATACCAATTTGTTAGCTACAAATTGAAGAAGAACAAAAGAGAGAGAGAAATCAACAATGTCATAGCTAATCTCCTCTAACAATGATTACAATTATTTATAGACAGCTAACTAACACTAACGGTTATCAACTAACCTCTAACAACTGTTAACTAACCTCTAACAACTGTTTACACTAAGATCCTTTATCTTTCACAATATTACATTTCAGTCCCTGACTCATTATTATCCTAACAATGACGATTATTCGTATGGTTATTAAACTTTTAGTGTAATTGAACTGAATTTTCAATGAAAGGTGTATTGGATTTTTAGTTTGTTAAGTGATTTTGAATGATGATCTGTATGAAGTATATGGGCATGAATAAAAAAAGGCAAGATTTGACTTTGCATCAGTCAATATTTGACTTTGCGTCATTGTCAACGTTTCCATTGATTCTTGATTGATTTGTTGGCAGTAAACTCCTGGAGGGATTGGAGAAATATGGAAAAGGAAACTGGAAAAAAAATTCATAAGAATTTGTGGTTACAAAGACAGCAAAACAAGTCTGCAGCCATTTCACTTACTGTTTCAACAGGAAGCCACAGACTGAAAAGAACAACTCAGGTATTTCCGCCACCAGTACCACACCGTTGCCATCGACTAAGTTCCCTGGCGGCCAAGGAAGAGCACCACTGCCGCCATTGACTACTTTCCATGGTGGCCAAGGACGAGCACCACCATCGTCAACTAACTTTTATGGCAGCCAAGGACTGGAACCTGGTGGCCAAGGAACAGCACAACTGCCGCCATTCGCTAACTTCTATGGCGGCCAAGGACAAGCACCACCATCATCAACTAACTTCTATGGTAGCCAAGGACTGGAACCTGGCGGCCAAGGAACAGCACAACTGCCGCCATTCGCTAACTTCTATGGCGGCCAAGGACGAGCACCACCATCATCAACTAACTTCTATGGCAGCCAAGGACTGGAACCTGGCAGCCAAGGAACAGCACAACTGCCGCCATTCGCTAACTTCTATGGCGGCCAAGGATGAGCGCCACCATCAGCCACTAATTTCTATGGTGGCCAAGGACCGCCACCACAAATGGGGTACGAGTTTCAAGAAAATTTGGCTTCAGGTTACTCTCTAGATGATGATTTAGTACAACAGACTAATCGTTGGCGGAGCTTGAACAAATATATAGGGGGGGGGGGGGGGGGGGAAAGTCACAGGCCCCATAATTTTTTAAGCAAAATCAATTCAGGGGGGCAGGCTCAATACGTATAAAATTTTCGGACGAAATACGCGTAAATTTACACTGTTCCTCCAGTTAACCATCACTACAAATTCTAAAGGTTTTTTTCTTGTTTGTTTACTTGCATATGAGTTACACATCATGCTGAATATGAGAACCATCAATAAGATTTCATACAACACTTATTTTGATAACATTTTGTTAGAATCCACAACATAGAATTCATGTCAACAATTATTTTCATATTTCAAGCAACAATCTCAACAAACGAAAGTAACATACGAAACGGGTCAGCTCTTGAGCCCAGACTCGATCTTTTCGATAACATCCGCACTAGTTTTAAACGATTCAGCCAAAATCCCCTCGTAAATAGTACTATTAAACACACTATTAGGAATGGACTGCGTCCCAGCACTCACGCTCCCAAAAGCAGAAACAGCCAAAGCCGGTTCAGTTCCATTAGCGTTATACTGATAGTGAACAAGTCCTTTAGGGAACACAAACATGTCACCCGTTTCAAGTTTCTGACTGAAAAGCGTGTTGGTTGTGTCAACAAACCCGACTTGTAGTGAGCCCGCAATCACAAACAGAAGTTCAGTGGCCCGAGGGTGGATGTGGAGCGGGTTAAGAGACCCCACGGGGAACTGAAGAATAGCATAGGATACACTTTGACCGAGAAGACCTGGGAATTCTTTTAAGCTAGCTTTTATAACTGTAAACTTTGAAGGGTAGGTGGTATTAACGATTGATCGCACCCCTGTGTATGTGAAATAGCTTGGGTCTGTTGCAGTCGTGTTTGGTGGTAACACATAGTCGGTTAGGATATCAGGGTCGCTAGCGAACGCTACTTTAACCACAGTAAAGGAAACAAATGCAATGAACAAAAATGTTGTTATCGCCGGTGCCATTGAAGGTTTATGAGTTTTGATGATGTTCATGTATCATGAGGGTGGTTTCTATTTATAACAACTTGTTTTAACAGATATATTTAGTAGGTATTCCTAGGAAGTGTCGATCGGGTTTGTTGTTTTGCTGTTTAAAAAGGTGTTTAATGAGCATATACTTTTGTGTTCTTGAATGATGTATTATGTTGATCTGAACATACAAAGAAACAACTGTGGTTTCTTGTCTTCTTCTTGTATTAGTTTTTTACATTGATGGTTTGTTTAAGGGGATTCTATTGATTTTCTTGTTTATGCTAAGTATATTTTTAGTTTTTTTTTATTGAACGGCTATATTTGTTGTTTTCTCCAGTAACAACCATAACCACCATTAATGGTTGTCTTTCTCCACCATCATTAGTGTGGTAACTAGTATGACATAAATAATAATCTAAACCTTCAGGTAAAAATATATAGTATGGTGCATTCATTAAAACTAGAATTTTAACAACTTTCAACTTGTTTGGCTCGTTCGACTTATTTCCTTTAGCTAAGTTCTTTTATTTGACCCGTTAAGATAAAATTATGAGTAAATTACAAAAATCGTCCTTTATGTTGACACTAGATTGCAAAGCGTGTCTTTTGTCTTCAAAAAGTACAAAAAGCGTACTCAATGTTTGCAAACACCTACACGTTATGTCCTTTAGCCCTAACTCAATTAGTTTTCATGGTTAAATCTGACCAAGTCGCAGGGCCAGCCAAAGTATTTTGAGGTTTGGGCTTCGGGCCTCCATTTTTTAAAAATATCCAGGATTCTTGGGTGTTTGTTTAATATAATAACCCTTATACATTTACACGCGGAAAACATGACTCGTTCATCAAACAGAAGTTGATTTGGGTAACTTTTGTATAGAAGTTGATTTGGGTAACTTTTGTATTCGATTTGGGTCTACTCATATTAACAAACGATTAAATTTAGATCTACACAAATTCCACAATGAGTCAAAATGGACCACTCATATAAACATGCTAACTTAAAACGGGTCAAAATAGGCCAGTACCACCCACAATTCCACAAACACTGCCGCCACCTATCACCACTAGCCTATTTTGGCCTGAACGCAATTAGACCCAAATCCATTTTGACATATCACCCAACCCGCTCGTAAATCAATCAGAATCAAGACCTAAACACACCCAACTTCTAGACAACATATAATAACTGTATTACTCAAAATTAATAACAATACAAAGTATATCAGAAAAACGTAATACAAGAAATTTAAAAATTGCATAAATTTAAAAAACGTAATACAAAGTATATCAACCTTCAAACTCACATTTATTCATTCAGTAAGCAGCCAACAAGTGCAGAGCCATCTTCAATCCTCAAGGCTTCTAAAAACCAAAAAAAAAAACATTTAATAGTAAGAATTAACAAACATGATACGAATTCCATACACACTCACAGACTCAAATTACTCAATCAGGTATCCCAACACAGCTAGATAACATTCGGCACATCTATACTACATTATAATACACAAAATAATTGCAACTTTTAAAACATACAGTAAGATTGACCCCACGAATTTTAAACGGTAATATTTTTTAGAAAAATGCTATGTCATAAGAATGAGCATTTTATTATGTAAATATGGTATTGTCATAACATTTTTTTTTGGGTTAACTGTCATTTTCGTTCCCGTGGTTTGGTGGAAAATGTCACTTCAGTCAAAAAAAAAATTGCGCTAGTTCCGTCCTCGGCATTTTTGAAACGTGCCACTTCGGTCCAAAAAGATAACGCCCGTTAAAAACGTTGAGGACGGAACTGGCGCAAGGCGTTATCTTTTTGGACTGAAGTGGCAAGTTTCAAAAATGTTGAGGACGAAACTGGCGCAAATTTTTTTTTGGACTGAAGTATCATTTTCCACCAAACCAGAGGGACGAAAATGGCAGTTAGCTCCATTTTTTTAAAATTAACACGTTAAGTGATTACCGGCACCGTCGCATCACGCAGGCACTCATCTAATTATAATTAATTCATAATACCTTCTCAGATTTGTCCTTATCGGTTTTCTCTTTCTCTTCCAGCTTTTGTTTCTGTTTCTCCAGCTTCTCTTTCTCCATTTTCTGCACACCAAATCATTCCACAATCAACAAACCATAATTCATAAAACTGAACACAAACATACATTATACCTTCACGTATAGATTCTCACGTGCACGTTCTTCATCTTCGAGCACACGGCCGCCTCCTTGATCGCTTAGAAAACGAGGAGCCGATCGTGCATTCGACAAAAGAGGATGTGCACGTGAGATTATTATGGATCTCATTGCCATTGTTGATGTGAATACTATTAGGAATGTGTTTGAATTAATGAAGAGTGTGAGTGTGTTTTGATGAATTGGTGGTTATTGAGTGTTTGGAGGTTGGTTACCAAAAGAGCGGGTCAACAGAACGGAGTTTTTTTTTTTTTTTTTTTTTTTTTTTTTTTTTTTTTTTATTGGTTGTAATTACTTTATTCAAATTATATAAAAATCATAGAATAAAAAAATTAATTTGGTTGTGTAATTAAATGACTAGATGATTAAATTATAAAAAAAAATCATAGAATAAAAAATTTAATTTGGTTGTGTAATTAAGATAACTCTTCGTATAGTACACATAAAACAAAATTATTGAATATCAAGTAACATAGAGAAAAAACAAACAAATAAATACCAAAGTCATCTGACTCGGTACACACTATTTGGGTCCACCCTAAGTATGTCCTTACCTCTAAGGACGTCAAGCATGTTGAATCTATAGACTAAGTTGTTCAATCTAAACATGACCCAAATATCTATCCATGTCAAAATTCAAAAACATCAACCCTACATAGACACACTTAAAATGGTGTAACCCAAACACAATTCATTTAATTCATTTATCTATATGTGTCAAAGGTGTTAAGGGGTAGTAATCAAACCATAAACGTGCTAATCGGGTTGGTGGATTATTATCAATGGGTTTATCGAGTCATAAATGGGTTGGTGGGTTGACTTGTTTTATAAAACAACTTGAGCAAGTTAGCCCAAACACGACCCATAATAGATATACCAACTTAAAACCTGGTTATTTTTGTGTTGTGTTTCACGTTGTAAGTAATGAAACCGTCTCCCCTGCTTACCTCTATGTGAGATTAGCCTCGCTCGAAGGTACATTAAAAGATCTCAGTTGCAGCACAGTTGCTCATTTATAACATCAAAATTCAAAAACTAGCATGCTTTTACGTTAGGGGGAAAGTTCATGTACAAATAAAGTTAACGTACTAAACGTACGAATAGCATGAAAAAGCAAAAAGCACACGGTGACATTTTTGTAATTATCTGCTTGTAGGGTAATTATCAAAATTACTCTACAAAATTATACTGTACAGTAATTTTGATCTTGTAGAGTAATTTTGTAAAATGTTCATGTAGAGTAATTTTGTAAAATGTTCTTTTAGAGTAATTTTGATCAAAAAACTATACCTAAGACCGTGGGGTATGGTGGGGCGGGGGTTTGGGGCATGGGTTGACACGTGGAGTTCGACCCCCCCCCCCCCCCCCGCTGGTGAGTGACGTGTCTGTGGGGTATGGCGGGGCGTGGCTAGCCCGGCATGGCTTGGCCATGTGTATTAAAATGGCTGGCTATGCCCTAGCCAATAAGAGCCGGCCACATAGGATCGCTAGCATGTCCCACGCCCGGCCTTAAACTCCCGCCCAAGGGGCCACGCCCAAACCCAAGCCCACCCGGGGTGGTGACTTGGGCGTTTATCTCCAACCCACGCCCCATACCCCATAGTCTAACCAAAAAAACCCCAAAAAACCTAACCCCCCCTCCAACCCAAGCTAAAAACTAAAACATAAAGCTAAACCCCATAACTAAATGCTAACAAAATTACTCTACAAAATCAAAATTACTCTACAGGATCATTTTACAAAATTACTCTACAGGATCATTTGTAGAGTAATTTTGAATTGTATATTGTTTGATAAACTTGCAGGGTAATTTTGATTCACTTGTAGAGTAATTTTGAAGCAGAGTAATTTTGATACACTTGTAGAGTAATTTTGATAATTACCCTACAAGAACAAAATTACTCTACAAAAGATCAAAATTACTCTACAGGATCATTTTTAGAGTAATTTTGATAGTTACTGATAATTACGAAAATGCCACCGTGTTTTTTTGTCTTTTCCTTCAGGTCGTACGTTTTGTACGTTAAAGTTATTTGTATTTGATCTTTTATCTTTACTTTAGTCGTTCATGATATCAAGTCAAACATCAAAGCTTAAAGATCATAACAATGCCAACCATCATAATAAGAAGTCATATGACACATGAATAAAACAAACTTGCAATATTTTAGTATCAGCATACATTAAAAGTCAACATGACAGCATCAGTGAACTTGAGAACTGAGATACAAGCCAACCAAATTTCATAAAATTACTTAGATATAAGGTGACCTCAATTCTAAGGTACATACGCTGGTTAGATTGACCCGCCCTTAACAGGTCACTTTTTTTCTTAAATTAAAATACATTTATGGCTCCCATCAGTTAATGTGATTTGAGACCAGCAACAGAGGGCGCGCCACCTCGAGTTTTCTTCACGTAGCTCACATAATCGTCATAGTGCATTGTAAATAATGTGCTCTGGTAACGCGTTAGTTGGATACGCTTCCTAACTGATTCAGTTATAGGGCCATTGTAACCAGCTTTCCTCATCAACGAGTCGATGGCTTCTATCTTTGTCCAACCTGCAAAACCCAAAATATAGAAATCATGGGGATGTTGATAGTCGGTTTTAGCAGTTGCCAGTTGACTGGTCAAAAGATGGGGCCAACGGGTCGAATACATTCGGATTAAAACATCTCATTTTTTTGTACATGTCAAGTAAATGGGTCAAAAGGTGGGGGCAACGGGTCAAAACAAATTTTGTACATGTCAAGTAAATGGGTCAAAATTCTAAATGATCTATAATGATTTGCTTTCACCCGTAATGGGGTTTTTCATTCTAATATTCTAAATGAAAAGAGAAAAGGTTAACAAAAAGCATCATCACTAAAAGCTAACCTTCTTGAGAAGCGATTTCGGGTAGGTAAGTAGCATTTCGCTTTGTATTATTGTCGGGATCGGTGAACTCGATTATAATTCCATGCTTTCCAACCTGCAAGATAGGATGGTCTCAAGAAGGGTTAGAAAACAAAATTTAAAAACCAAGACTAAGGGAGGAGAGTCTTTGTATGTATACATAAACAAAAATAAAAGAACTCAAAATAGACTTATACAATGTACAGTACCTCCCAATAGAGATAATTAGCAGCGTTTTCATAATTAGTAAGAAGGGAAACTGTACATTGCAAGAACGGTAATTCTTTAGCTTGGATCGGTGGGAATCGCCGATCCCTTAAAGCACTGTGAGAAAAAAAAACACATATAACATATTAACCTTCTGAGTAGGCAAATATGTAACAACCCACGAGCCCGTTATAAGCCTAAAGGTTCACAGCAAAAGTATCAATTTTTTAAACAGATCATCCAAAACTGATTAATCGACTGCTAAATAATCAGAATCAGTTTCACTATACCAACTTCCAAACACCCCACAGTCCCATAATTGTGCACGAATGAGCGAATTGCTATACACACAAGTGTTTTAAGCTAATTCTGGTTAGTATAAAAACCTACCTGATTATAGCGTAATCCTTGAAGCCGGTTATTATGCAGCGAGCTTCCAAAGTCCCTATGCATCCACGTAAACGAGGTTCCCCGCCATTCACAGCTTTCTTCCAAGTCACAAACAATGGGCTGAAATCACAACATTCAAATATGGCCTCCATCTGAATAAAGTTTTAATCTTTGACTGTATATATAAGTATATAACCAATTTAACAAAACTACTTATGACTATCATGAACTTTGCTACGAGTGAGATTTAACTGAATATGGTTGTTACTTTGACAATAACTAAAATGACTAAAATATCCCTCAATCTGATGGGTGCTAGACGGGTCGTGTCAGCGGGTTTAACCCAACCCGACACTAACCCGAAAATTTTACACGAATCTGAACACGACCCGAACCTAAAAATCGTGTCAGACGCACGAACCAAAACCCGCAAATTTCGTGTTAGGTGCTTGTCGTGTTTTTTGGGTCGTGTCAGACACATGAACCCGAACACGACACGAATCAAACCCGCAAATTTCATGTTAGGTGCTTGTCGTGTTTTTGGGTCGTGTCAGACACATGAACCCGAACACGACACAAACCAAACCCGCAAATTTTGTGTTAGGCGCTTTTCGTGTTAGGTGCTTTTCGTGTTTTTGAGGCGTGTCAGAAATTCACACCCCTACTCAATCATGATAATCAGATGCACCCAATTTATCACAAAAATCCCCCAAAAACACACAATTAGAAAAATTTATCACATATAATACTTAAAACAGCAAATTAAGAAGATATATAACCAAAACAGTATGAAAACTCAAAACCAATAAAACATGAAAACACAAATTAATTAAGGTAACGAAAAACATTACTGTTGACCCTCATCAAAAGCAGGCGGAGGCACTTGATCGCCGTTAAAATGCGCCACCAGGGTGTCAAAACAATACACCACCATCTCCTTATTAGCCGACACCATTTCTTTAATTTTCGTTGATAATTCTCTCTGAAAATGCCGATAACACCAACACAGATATATAAATTTGTAACATATGATATTCAACCAGAATTGATCAAAAAATATACCTGATAATCGGGGAATTGGGGGTACGTGTAATTGAAAATCAGAAGAGGTGGAGTGTTGGCTGTTGTTCAAAAGATTCCCTGATTATTATTATTATTATTGTTATTGGAGTAATGTCACCGATACCGCGAAGAAGACAAGAGTGAGGATTTTTGCCCCTATAATTGGTTTTTCTTTTTAGGCTTTTTGGAAATGTTTGAATTGTTAAGTGGTGAATCAGTAAAGATCTAAATTATTAAGCGCTGAACCAGTAATATGTCTAGTAATATGTCTGAACCATCAACAGTTAGTATAATGCTTAACCGTTCAGAGGTAAATGTCTGACCAATTCAGATTGGTGGTCTTAACTATTCAGACTCAGTACAATGCTTAATCATTCAAAGGCAAATGTCTGAACCATTCAGACATCTGTTCGCGAAACAAACAATCTGAACCATTAAGTGTTAAACAAGTAAGAGGTCTGAATCATTAAGAGTTAAACAAACAACCCTAGTTGTTTTCAACTTTTGAATTGGTAAGTGTTGAATCAATAAAGGTCTGAATCATTAAGGGGTTGTTTGGTAATTTCTAAGTGCTGAACCATAAGAGTTCTGAATCATTAAATGCTAAACTAGTAAGAGGTCTGAACCATTAATAGTTAGTATAATGCTTAACCGTTCCGAGGCAAATGTGTGACTAATTCAAATTAGAGGTCTTAACCATTCAAACTCAGTATAATGTTTTAACGATTCAGAGGCAAGTGTGTCTGAACCATTCAGACATCTGCTCGCGAAACAAACAGTCTGAACCATTAAGCACTGAACCAGTAAGAGGTCTGAACCATTAAGAGCTAAACAAACAGCCCCTAAGTGTTGGAGTAGTAAGAGGTTTCAACCATTAAAAGTCAATATAATACTTAAGCGTATAAATATAAATGTTTGACCAATTCAGATAAGAGGTCTTAACCATTCAGACTCAATATAATGTTAACCATTCAGACATCTGTTTGCAAAACAAACAGTCTGAACCAGTAAGTGATTAACCAATAAGATGTCTGAACCATTAAGATCCCATTTGATCCGGCAGTAACCCTTAGGCCCATAAAGTTATGGCTTTGAGTCTCGTCCGAAGCAATTTATTCCGGGTTTAGCACTTTAGCTAGGGGTTTTTTTTTTCCAATTATGGGTTCTTTGTATTCTTGAGACAAAAAAAAAATATCCATTTACTAGGGTGATCCCGGATATAATAAGTACCTATTGTACAAAGAAAATTGGTTTTTCTTGTGTTGCGTTGTTGACATGTTGGGTGAAATTACTGAATTATCCTTGGGTGTTTGTGTAATTTGTTATGTGCACTTTACATGTTTTGTTTTTCCGGAAAGCTACTTTAGATGGGTCCGTTGGAAGAAAAATGCTAGGAATAATGTCGTCATACGAATAAGTTTTATAAAAAAGTGGTATAAAGAACAATAGTTTTTATAAAGCGGTTTTGGATAATATTTTTTAAGTTTGTGAAGTAACTCATAAAATAATTATAAGTCTGTTGTTTCACTTGTTACTTAAGTTTCTAAAGTTTTTAGCTCATAAAATAATTATAAGGCTGTTGCTTCACTTGTTACTTGTTGGGTTTTTTAAGTAGTCATTATTATGGATAATATATCATGATTATAGTTTTGACATCGGTTAATACGATAATTGTAACATCTTAACTTTTGGGGTGTCATGCTAATAGACTTTTGTTTAAACTGTGTTGTAATTGTAAAAATTTACTCAAAATATGATTAAGTGTATAAAATTAAAGTCAAAAGTATAAAATGTACTTTTTGGTATAAAGTATAAACTAGTATTAAGTCCCCCGTGTTGCGGCGGGGGCATAAACCTTGTCAAGTAGCACTAATGCTACACAACTATGTTAGATATTTTAGTGTAATCGGGATTGACTTGGTGATCAAAGCGAATAATAATACACATCAAGCAAGTTAGGAGGTGCGGGAGTGCACGCTTGTCTGAGTTATTATTATTCGGAGTGTACGGGCCGAGCCCGTACCCTACGGGGTTCCAAGGGGGCGGGGGTCCGGGGGCAGCGCCCCTGGGAGCAGGGTCCAAGGGGCAGAGCCCCTGGCTAGGGTCAAGCTGTTTTTTGGAAAAATTTTATTTTCATTAAATTGCCTTAATGAAACTGTATTAGAAAATTTTATTTTCTGGAATTTTTATCATTTTCGAAATGATAATAAAAACAGCAGTTTTTTGGCAATTTTGTTTGAAAAATAGAGGTAACTGCCTAATGGCAGTTACAACCCCAAAACCTAATTCGTAGACAGTTTTGATTATATGTTTTCTTTCTGGTTTGAAAAATTCACACACACTAACATACTCCTGTTCAATTTCTCGAAATCAGAGTTGTATCCGATTGAATTATTCAGGTGAACCACCGAAATAATTTGATCTGAGAGTGATTACACGCCTCTCTGATCATCCGGTAAACTGAAATTCCCCAACAAACTATCAGCGACCAATAAAACCAGAAAAGCTCATAAAAACAAAATAAACGAAAAGGAAAAAATAATACCGAACGAAAAGCATATGTAAATCGTTGAACCATGCATGCTTGTTGCGGCATTTTAAAGCGAAAAAATTAGACTAAAAGGTAAAAATAGAAAAGAAAAACTAAGTCGATATGAGCGTTGCGACAAACCTATCAAACAGGGAAAAATAGACGCGTTGTGACGGTCCTGTCAAACGGGAAAAAATAGACGAAAAATATTGAAACCCACACGCACATTGCGGCGTGATCACTCGCAAAATTAGAACGAAACGTAAAACGAAAAATTTACAAAAGATGAAAAATATATCAAAGTTTAAAATAAAAATGTGTTGAGTTAAATTGAAAAAAAATGAAATTTTTTAGGTTAAAATAAGAAAATAAAAAACAAAGAGGTTAATGTGTAAAAAAATAAAACCTTTGGATTAGAAATGAAAACTTCTTTTTTTTTTTCGGAAAAACTCCCCATGCTTAATGTACAACTTATAAAACACCAACATGTCCCTAATTTATAATATGATAATATGGTAATGGTAATTGTCAATTTTATTATCACTAGTTTTGGCATAGATTGTTACTTTGTTACAATAGGTTGGTATAAATTGTCATATTGACACTTGCATACTTAAGTTGGCATCCCACAAAAATAAATCCCTTACTTTATCATATAGGTCTTGGGGTCAGCTTGTAAGAGGGAACCAAGAAAAAGAGTTCAATAAATTTTGGAAAATTGTGGAAGGAGATTTCATGATTGATGATTGGTCCGATTCATCATGTGCCAAAGACGTGGAATCTGTGGCTCGTGTTTGGTTTGTGCAAGTTAGCTTTGATGACCTAGCTTGCGATTGAAAGATGGTTAGATATGAAGTTGTCTCATTCTAAACCTCCTTTGGATCTAACCAAGTGTATAGATATGTTGCCGACTACCAAAAGGAAGAGATCGTTGATTGAGTTTATTGTCATGTGAGCATGGTGGGTTATTTGGAAGTTCTGGGATAATATCACATTCAAGAATACTAACAAACTGTGGGATTTCATCTTCGATTCCATTGTTAATTTTTCGTATATGTGGTTTGTTATTAGGATAAAAAAGGCAAACATTGTTCGGGGTGAATTTCTTTTATTCTCCTGTCTAGTTTCTTGCTGGGCAATGGAGTTTTAAAATTCATCCGTAAGAAAAAAGTATATTCCAGTCGTTAATTCGTTATCCACCCAAGTTTCCTTGTTTTTAAAACCATGTATGGAATTTTAGGGATTATTCTTCTAATAGGTTAGGATCGTGATATATGATTATTAAAAAATGTTACAAATAATTAGCTTATAGTTTTACCAATAGACTAAGGATTTATGTAAAATTATATTATAACTATCACCAACTGATGTAAAATGATTTAATCACCACTGAAATTGAGTTGGCGGTTTTTTAAGTGATTACTTTAATAAAAGTGATCGTATATGACAATTTGGTGGAAATGACAAAAGATGGTCTCGAGCGATCGATTATATTCTATACATGTGTGTGAAACTTATGTAGTGTTCGTTTCACATAATGGAATGGAGTCTTAAGAGATTTGGAATGTTGATTTCACGGTTTCAACAAGAACATGAATTGGAATTGAACAACAACGTAAGGAAGAGAATCTACATTATAATTTAATCCAAATTTCATTCCATTTTACAAAACAAACACACCTAAATTACAAATCAAATTTCAATTTATGCGCAAATTGTCATTCCAATTCCATTACAATCCATGAAACGAACACTACCTTAAAGTTTACATTGGATGTGACTAGCTTTTTTAGTAGATTTTGAAACAAATTTTAACTAATAAATCTTAAATCCGCCATTAGGTGTTTAACATGACTAAAATGATGATTTGGGTTGAAATTATAACTAATAAAACTCAAATCAACCTTTAGGTGTTTAGCATGACTGAATTGTTGCTCGTAGTTGAATCAAAACACTTGGAGTTGAACATGTAATGTACTTTATGAAACTATGAAACTGGTCAATAGGTTAATTAGTTATTGACTTTGCTAAAAGAAGCACATTAATTGGGATTGGTTGACTTGTTTGCTATTCAATTGTCCTTGGACAAGAGTTAGCAATTTGGAAATTATACGGTACGGGCAACGAGAATACTTGGACCGCCCATTTTGTGTACTCAATTTAACACAACGAAGATATAATCAACTGGGAAGTAACTATTGTGACTCGATTCTTTCAATTGTGATTCGATTAAGTCTTTAGTGATACTCATAAGTTGTTCGTTTAAAATTGAACGTGATCGTTCATTAAGGGATTGAATTTCTCATAAATATAAACAAACATATATAATTAAAAAAAAAAAACCAACATTTTTAATCCTAAACTTTAGACGTAACTACCTTGTTAAGCATTTGACATAATAGTAGGGATGAGTTCGGTACCAGTACCGAAAATACCAATACCGAATTTCGCCAAATATGGGTACTGGTACCGGTACAATACTAGTATTTAAGGGTAAAATTCAGTAAAATACTTGTACCGTACCGGTAATGCCAAAAAGTAGGTACCGATTCAATGCTAGAAAAAAAATCAGCACGGTAAATTCAGTACCGGTACCGATACTAAGTATCATATGCTCAGCCCTACATAATTGTTATAAACATAATTGTCTCAAAATAAAGGCACATGTTAGACATAACTCACATAAGAAGCATAAACATAATCATTCCAACATTATTATCTCAAAACATGGCCATATGTTAGACATAATAAGCATAAGCATAATTAAAGTTTCATGAGTTGGGGTTCAAAATGACAAAACTTCAACTCTCGAAGGATCAAAACTGAAAAACTCACCATCTATATCGCGTAAAAATAAAAACTTCACAGGAATTCATTCTCCGCCAGACTCCCACTCGTTCCGTAAGAAGCAAAACCAAATCACACGAAACGATCAAGAAGCCCTAATTCAATTTCAGGTATCACTTTCTCTTCTTCATCTCGCTAATTCAACAAATTTATCGCACATAAGTTTAATTTTTCATCAGTCTATTTGATCTACTTGATACAATTAGGTAAATCTATTGATTCGTTGCATCTTACAGTTCCAATCCTAGATTATTACAGTTAATTATCTCGTTTAGGGTTTAGTTATCTCTCATATGATATGTATAGACTTTTTTTTGTTTCGAAATTTGTGGATCATCTGATCACGATCAAAAATTCAAAACGATGTCGTATTGTCGTATGCTCGTTAACTGCAGAGTGAGATGAATTTTGTGTTTTTTTTTTTTGCTTGTGTTAGAAATGAAATTAACCTACTAAACTTGCAAATAACTAGAGTAATTAGTTAATTACAACAAATTAACTAGAGTACTAATAATGACTCAAGTTATTTGTATGTTTAGCGCGTTAAATCTATTCGTATTTGATCCTAACACGGATGCGGTACGAATGAAATTAACCTACTAAACGAATAAATAACTAGAGGAATTATTAGTATTCTACAATTTTGAACAAGAGTAATTACACTACAACAAATGAACTATAATTACTCTAGTTATTTGTATGCTTAACATGTTAAATCTATGTGTATTTGATCCTAACACGGGTTTTTTTGTATATTTTTGTCAGGATTATTGTGACAAACGGTTGATTTAAGTGTTTGGAGACCTAAAAATGAGTCAGAAAGGTTTGATTTACAGCTTCGTTGCTAAAGGAACCATTGTATTGGCCGAACATACAGCGTACTCTGGGAATGTGAGTACGGTTGCTGTTCAGTGCTTACAGAAGCTGCCGTCTGGTAGCACGAAATACACGTATTCGTGTGACGGATACACCTTCAACTTCTTGCTTGATAGCGGCTTTGGTAATTACGAACTTGTTTGTTTATGATAATTGTTTGTTTGTTCGACTGTTTCTGTTGGTTTTGTGTTAGTAAGATGAGTGATTTTGTTGTACATTTGATGTAGTTTTTCTTGTTGTTGCGGATGAATCTGTTGGGAGGAGTGTGCCGTTTGTGTTTCTGGAGAAAGTGAGAGACGACTTCAAGAAACGTTATGGAGCAAGTATTGGAAGTGATCACCCGCTTGCTGATGACAGTGATGATGATTTGTTTGAAGATCGGTTTAGTATTGCTTATAATCTTGATAGGGAATTCGGGTGCGATAATCTCACATCTTATTAACTTATTTTGGGTTGTTTTGCAGTAGTATTATTAAGTTTTTGTTGTATTTTTTTTTTAATTAATAATAGGCCAAAGATAAAGGAGCACATGGAGTATTGTTTAAACCATCCAGATGAAATGAGCAAGCTGTCTAAACTGAAGGCTCAAATTACGGAGGTTAAAGGGATTATGATGGACAACATTGAGAAGGTAAATGTTTCTCTTCTTCTTTGTGACTTGTATAAGTAAGTAAATATAAATATATGCGTGTAGTGTAAGTGAATTAACATCAATGACAGAAGAAAACAACGCTTACATGTAATGAGAAATGTTTTTTTTTATTGTGCTAAGATACTGTATTCATTTAGAACCAATACATTTCGGTCCCCCCTGAAAATGTATCGTAGTTCAATAAGTGGATTATTTTTCAGCATATTAAGATTGTGTGTTACGTATCGGCTATTTTAGGAAAATTTTTAATAGTTATACTTAGGAAATTTTTCAATAGTTATACTTTTTGTACAAGTTTTGAACCTTCTAAAGGGTGCACCACTCGTGATTATTGAAATTCAAGAGCTTTTGACCGTATTTGCTCAATATAATTGTTGCACACAAAGAATATCTTAAGTTTGTAATTCAGTTACTCATAGAATTTTTTTTTGGTGTTTTGGATTGTTGGATAGGATTTAGTGTTAGTCAATTTGGGGGTGAATATAATATTGGAAAACATGATTAGAGAAACATGCAGTTACTTCTGGTAACCAAACTTGCGTATAACCAATTTAGAACTCGTAGATTGAGGGAGCAAAAGGAGAATGGGCACATCACATTTAATGAAAGTTGTCTTCTCATTAACTTCACACCAATAATTTATGTCATTTAATGCATCACTGCATTGTCAGATCTTTTAACCATTGATCTTCTGCACAATGTAATACTTGTTTTTTTACTTAATAAGCAACAAAGAAGCCCGAAGGCCATGCATTTCCAAACAATTATAATGATATTTTGAAATCTAAAATTTGTATTACTATTGTTGAGCGTCTATAATGAGTGCATAGAGCCAAAGGCTCTACTTAGTCCAAAGTATTGATTATAGATGGGCATTTAAGGGGAAAAAGATACATTTATCTTGGTAAAAACATGTTACTTCTTATGCAGGATGGGCTGGGTTGACCCGCACCCATTGTATATTTTTATTAATAACTGATGTGTAGCTATGACTTATGATTACAGAAACAATAGTATTTACACAATAATCTAAATCTTTGAATAAATGATTTAGGAGGCTGTATGAATCAAAAATAGACTTTGGGGCCACTTTCAAGTTTCAACCCATTTGACTGTTTCTCTTTTAGCTAAGTTTTTATGTGACCCGTTTTGAGATTAAACACAAACAATCTGACCCACTTATAAAAAACGGGTAGAAGTTAAAGCTTTTAAAAATGCTGCAATTCTATTGGGACAGAGACACGTTTGGCGTGTCTAACGGAGTCATTTCTCATAACATGTTCATAAATAAGATGAATCTTATTTGCTTTTGTAATACAGGTTTTGGATCGTGGCGAGAAGATTGAATTATTGGTTGACAAGACAGAAAACCTTCAGTTCCAGGTACAGGTTTTATCCTTATTTTCTCGTAAAATTGTGTTGTGGTGGGGTGAAATGTTAAAAAAAAAGGTGTCACATAGGCACGGGGGTTTCACATTTTACCTTTTACTTAAGGCGTGTTAATAAAAAGAGTAAAATGCTCGGATGCTCCTTGTGGTTTTGTAAAATAACACCTATAGTCCCCAACTTTTGGAAATTACACCGGTGCTCCCTGTGGTTTGACAGTTTGTTACTCGGATAGTCCCTGGAGTGGATGTCCGTTAGTTTTCTTTGTTAAATCCATGTAAAATGACAAAATTACCCCTTGCTTTTATTAAAATATAAGTAAAAACTAATTAGTAATTTAAAATATCAATTGGGCCCACAATTAATTGTTAATTATTAAATATAATATATAACACCCCACCCCCACCCGACCTCCCTTTCTATTTCTGTGCATCTCTCTTCAAAACCACCACTACCACCATCATGCCACCATCAAACCACCGGTCACCACCACCATACCACACCACAACTACCAAACCTAAGTAGTTAATGCGGTAAAATATCGGATATCGGTCAACGACCGATATTTGAGATATCGGTTATCGCAGTGGGATATTGGTGGGATATAGGTAATTTTAATATCATGCTAAATTTATATATGTAGCAATTTAACACTAACAATTGTAACAAGTAAGAGCTGACTAAGACTTAAAACACTAACATTTAACAGTAACAACTAAGACTTAAAACACTAACAACTAACAATTAAGACTTAAAACACTAATAACAGCAATAAGAAGAAAAATGAACGGTAGAAATAAGAATGGTACCTATATCGGGAAAATCGGTGATTTATCGATCAAATATTGGTCCTATATCGGTCAAATATCGGACAATATCGCTGATATTATCGGTACCGATATTCTGACCAATATTTTGTACCGCTATCTTGGCAGGGGACCAATAACCGATATATCACTGATATATCGGTTGATATATCAGGATATTAACTACATAGTTAACCGAACACCACCAATCCACCACTGTAAACAACGCCACCATCCAAAACCACCACCACCAGCCACCCCTCCACCCTCCCATCCCCCCCCCCCCCCCCCCCAAATCATCCCAAAATTCTTAAACCTTTCAACCACCCATCATCCCTAATCGGAACCCTAACCCTAACCATCCCGCCCTCTTGCTCCAATTCCAGTTGCCTCCACTTCTCCGATCACTCTGCCACCGTTTGGTGCGACATTCTCGATTTCAATCTTCGAATCATTGGCCAAACAATCAAGGTTCTCGCATGGAACTTTATTCCGGTCAAACCCCATGGTGGGTATTTAGAAATTATCAGGTGGAGTCTTGAACATATTGAACAAATTGGTACAACTAAATATAATGGGTTTCTTGCTGAGGTTATTGTTTGTGAGTGTGAATTGTGTAGTTCTAGGGACAGGGTAATGTTAGTTGAAGATTTGACAGTAAAAGATGGTAAAAATCATATTTTTACGACATCCAAGATTCTGTATTTTTGTGGGTCGGCGTTAGTTTGGTATTCTGTGATGTCGAGATTGGTTGGAGGGACTGTGTTGATTTTGGGTATGGAGAAGAAGATTGTTTTTCTTGGAGAAGGGAAGTCTTTGATGATGTATATGAGTACGGAGAAAGCAATCATTCATGTTCTGATGTCGGTTACTGGCTATGGTGATGGTGATGGTGGTGGTGGGGGTGGGGGTGGGGTGGGTGGCTATGGTGATGGTGGCCGGTTGTTTACAAGGGAGGGGTAAATAAGGTGGCCCCACTCCTTTAATAATCCATATTTGTTTTAAGGGGAGGGATAAATAAGTAATTTCAGATAGACTTAACGGAGAAAACTAACGGACATCCACTCCAGGGACTATCCGAGTAATAAAATGTCAAACCACAGAGAGCACCGGTGTAATTTCTAAAAGTTGGGGACTATAGGTGTTATTTTACAAAACCACAGGGACTACCCAGGCATTTTACTCTAATAAAAAATTGGAAGAATAAATAGTGAGGTAAATGATTGGCTTAAAGGTTAAATAAAATTTAAAAGAGTAAAATGCCAATTATCGTCCCTGAGGTTTGGCCAATTTTGTGACTTTTGTCCAAAGGTTTGTTTTGCCGCATCTGGATCCAAAAGGTTTGAAATCTTGCAATTTTCATCCAGCTCGTTAACTCCATTCGTTTTTCTCCACTAAGATAGGGGTATTTCCGTCTTTTTACCTACTTGGTTTTGTTTTTTGTTTAGTAAGGGTATTTTGAATACTTGTACAGTTGTACATTATGCTAAATGCTTGTACATAAGGTGAAAAAGACTGAAATGCCCTTTAAATTAACAAAGAAGACAAAAATACCCTTGACTTAATGGAGAAAAATGGATGGAGTTAACGAGCTAGATGAAGTCAGCAAAGATTTAAACTTTTGGATCTAGATGCAGGAAAACAAACCTTTTGAACAAAGTTGCAAAACTGGTCAAACCTCAGGGACGAAATGGCACGCCTCAAGGGGCAGCACCCTTTCACGCCCAAACTATTTTGGTGTGCAACACCCAAGCTGCTGATTTGGCACTGGGATAGCGCCCTGCTTAATTTCACAACACTCAGTCCAATGGTCAATTAATGGAAGGTCTTTGGTTTACTGGTTGTGGAATCTGTTGAATGCAGGCTGACAGCTTTCAAAGGCAGGGAAGACAACTAAGAAGGAAGATGTGGCTGCAGAATCTTCAGATGAAGCTGATGGTTGGTGGAGCCATTGCTGTTTTCATCATCATTGTCTGGCTCATGGCTTGTAGGGGATTCAAATGTTGAAGGGCTGTTAGGATCTAGTGTTTGTTGTTTCTTTCTTTTGGATTCAAGAAAGAACCTTCATACATCTTTTTCTATTGTTTTTTGGTGTATAAATCACGTTGCTGTTATTGTATATGCATTATGTGTTAATTTTCTGCATAATCGAAAGACGAATCCATCCTTGGTTTAAAAAAGAACGAAGCATTTTACGGCATTTAGATTTTAAAAGCTGAGGCGAGCACATGTGAGGCATTGGACCTACTACCAAATAAGCTTTATATACTTTTAGAGGCTATATGCTCTCATATGTCTTGCATATCAACTTTTATATCAAGTAAACCGTTTATATTTCTTCGTCCCTTTAGTTGTTTTTACATATTAGCCTCCTAAAGACCCGTGCTTGACTTGTTCTGACTCAGAAGTATATGGGACCTCACATTTTATAGCCCAGTCTTCCGCGCCTTTTATAGGCAAAAGCATTTTCTAGCTAAGTCTTCTGCGCCTTTTAAAATCAGAAGTTCATAAGTGAAGGAGGCCCATCCCCCACGAGCCGGTGATGTGGCGCCTACGTGGCGGCCCATCCTTGTGGGGATGGGCCTCACCATACTCTTTAGTCTAAGGTTCATATTATTAACCTCCAAGGGAGGGACTCATGTTCATATTATTATACCCCTATGTCGAGAAAATCATAAAAGGAATGTGAACTGGTATTGTACAGACGGTATCGGTTCAGTTCATCACAACAAAATATGAAAAAAATCAACTATATTTGACACGTGCGACATTGAACTTTTGTCGAATCATTTGATAAAAATAAGCACGTTGCAACGGTATATCCGGAATTTGATAATGCATTATATTTTATTATTAAAATAACACAAAAGGTGAACATACCGCCACATCGAGAAAACTGTAAAAAAGGAATACGGTACCGGTGTTGTATGGACAGGATCAGTTTGGTTCGTCATCGTAAAGAACCAAAAAAATGAGCTATGTTTGACGTGTTCGATGTTGAACTTTTATTGAACCATAGATAATAATAAACAGATTACACTACAACGATATATTCGAAATATTATGATGTACTATATTATATTATATTATTAGAATAACAAAAATGATGATTAAAACAAACTAAACCTTGAGGCAACTTTGATGTCATGTACGTTTTTACTCCGATAACTTGTACATTACTAGTTATAACTTGGTTTTGAGTAAAAAATGTATCTATATGCAGATGAAAAAACGCATGTCGCAACGACACACTCAGAATAAGGAAAAACAAAATATGGTCAAAGGTAATTATGATAATAAAATTTAATTAAAATTATAAAAACAAAAATGTTGTACTAGAGTTCATGCCCATCCAATTTTAATCCATTTTCAGTAATGTATAATCCATTTTTGGTAATGTATAAAATAGAGCACACCAACTATGATTTCACATTAGACAATACGGCAAGCAACACCAATTATCCCAAGCAACCACCATCAGTTTATCCTTATTAAACACCCATGAGAATGACCGAAGTTTGATCTCCTCCGGCCTCCACGATCTGTCAATAGATGGGTGGAATAAAAAAGATAACATTTTTTTGTAGGATGCTGCTAAATGCACTCCCTTTTTTTCTATATTTACTGTTTGAGTCCTTCCGTCTGTTTATAAGCTCAAACTGTTATGAATTTATAAGCTCAGGGGCTCAAAAAACCAAAAAATGAATTTAGGGGCTCAGGTTGATGTTTCGCACATACCACAGGGACGCAAATTGCATTTTTCTCTAAATACAACTAAACATTACATTTTCTATTTTTTTAAAAACTACATTAGGAAACAATCCTAATTATTCTTAGGATTTATTGACTTCCCACAACTTGAGTTTTGAATACATACCCATTATACATACCACCGATTTTTTCATAACTAATTCTTTTCATAAATTATATTTTTTTCAATTTCTCATTCACCTTTTCATCTTATTATTTCTTTGAATAATTTATTTTAATATCCTTACTCAGATAATCCTTATTTTTGGTTGTGTTTGTTAAATGTGGTTTATGATGAGGCTATATTTTTATGGGTAGTAGGCAAGCTATTTTTTTTTGGGTAGTTAATAGTGCAGTATGCAAATATACAATTGTCCAAACTAAGAGAATCATGTTGTCTAGTGTGGTTTGTACTCGAGGACCAAGCATAATTGAAATGCCATTGGATTACGACTACAACGAAAGCCAACATGCTGAAAGATATATAACACAATGTACAATTTAAACAAATTAGTTTATTATACGTATTTATTAATTATTATTAATATTTTCACAACTAAAAAGCTTCTTACAAAAACATTTAATGCAATACGGTATTCATAACGAGAAGGCATTATGTGCAAAAAACTAAAATTACTTCAAAATGAAAAATATAATACGAGTATCACGGTAAATAAATATATATAAATAATGGTTATTTAATATGGGATTTATCTTCCAATCAAAACAGATTCAGGATCAACATAGAAAAAGGAATTTTTAAAAGGGTTGAATTTGAAAAGTTGTAAACTGGTTTTTATGAAAAGGGAGGTATAAAAATTAAAAGAGGGGGTGTATTTAGCCTACCCCTTTTCTATATATAAAACCGACAAACTAATTATATCTTAATCTTGCATTTGTTACATTTTATAAATAATTTATTAAATAATAATTGTTTTAGAAATGCCATATACAATAATGTTATATTTCTGTTGTTCACTGAAGGACCGAGGGTATATTTTTTGGGGGTGTGATCATTTTTAAGAGGTACTATCATTATTAAATAATAATTGTTTTAGAAATGCCATATACAATAATGTTATATTTCTGTTGTTCACTGAAGGACCGAGGATATATTTTTTGGGGGTGTGATCATTTTTAAGAGGTACTATCAAGATTTTTGCCTAAATGATCACACTCCCAAAAAATATATCCTCGGTCCTTCAGTGAACAACAGAAATATAACATTATTGTATATGGCATTTCTAAAACAATTATTATTTAATAATAAGATGTAACAAATGAAAGATTAAGATATAATTAGTTTGACGGTTTTATATATAGAAAAGGGGTACGCTAAGGGGTTGGTTAAATGCACCCTCTTTTTTACTAGTCATACCTCTTTTCTAAAAATACAATTTAAAAGTTGTCAAATTTCACCCCTCTATACAATTCAAATATTGTTTTGATGACACTTTCTCTAACTAGTATTTTATTATATTTCTATAAAACGTCATTACATATTAATAAAAAGAGATATTTATTAAACAATAAAAAAGTCTTAAAACTTTTTTTTTGAAAAAAAAAGTTGATTTTATATTTTTTATTTATTTCGTATTTTAGTTCTCTCATCTTTCTATTTCTATTAGTATTATTATTATATTAAAATGTATTATAATATAATTAACAACTTTTATTTATTAAAAGTAATAAAATGCAAAAAGAAAATAAAACGTTAATTAACACATTAGGTAGTAAAATGATTTGATCAAAGCATGTAATATCAATCAATGATCGACGTAAGTTGAAATTTAATTGTTGTGAGGGTATGTTATTGACTAATTAAAAATCATTATCTACAAGCTAAAGTAATGATTCTCAAATATATTTCTCTTCTTTTAACTCGAAAAACTATATTAAGTTGGTTGTTTTCAAAGCTTCATTTAATTTTTTGTGTATTTTTGTTTATACAAACTGAATTCGAAGACCCACTTCAAGCCATTATGAAAGAAAAAAATCCCACTTCAAAATTAAAATGACTCGCCTCAGTTTAAAACATAAGAAAACGATTTTTTTTCAAATAAAAAAATCTTTTTAAATAAAATAATGTTTTAAAAGCAAATACTAGTAATAATAATAACAAAATGACAAAAAAAAAAAAAAAAACGAAAACAAAAGGGTTTGAATCGTATTAACGTGAAAGTTAAAGGATGGGGTACATTTAGTAGAAAAGGGGTACATTTAGCAGCACCTTTTTTTTTATGTTTAAATGGTTTTCAAAATAGTATAATTAACTTAGATTTTTTTTTTTCATAAGCGCAATCAGGGGGCTCTTCAAGTGGGTACGCCCCTGAGAATTACATCGCGTTACGCGGTGGGAATTCAATTTGTAACGGTTCGTTTGAGCAACTAGAAGAGAAAATCCAAAAAGAAAAGGATGTGATATACCCAAAAGTATATCGACACATGTTTTACATCCATAGAAAATTATAAAAATGAATATTAATAGCAAGAGTAAATTACAAGTTTTGTCCTTTATGTTTGTCCAAAATTGCAGGCGCTGTCCTTTGTCTTTAAAATTGATGAGTTTTGTCATTAATGTTTGCAAATCTTGCACGTTATGTCCTTTAGGCCAAACCCAGTTAATTTTTTTTGTAAAATCTGGTCATGTGCAAGTCATGTGAGGGTACTATTGTAATTTCATTGTCCAAGGACTATTGTGTAAGATAAATTATATCAAGGGGCTAATATGTAAAAATAAAACAAAATAATTTAAAATATTATTTTTATAACCATATATATATATATATTTTTTTCTGAAATTAGCAACCACCTATCACCACCATCCTGCACCTCCACCACCACCCCCCTTCACCGCCACCAATACCTCTACCACCCTTCATCATCTACAACCACCATCTCCAAATCAACCACTACCAATTCAGTCTTTTCCCTACTATTTTTATTTTACACATTTATATAATCAAAAGGTTAATTCAGAAAATCTGTACACACTCTTCTCTTTGAATCTGTACACCCCTGTTATCGCCGTCATCAAGCCTTAGGTCACTTAATCTAAACATACAACAAATAATCTACCTCTTGAACCCACAGTCAAAACTAATCTGTACACCCCTGTTATACACTGCAGACTATCAAACATTTGTTAAATAATCACAGTCAAAACTTAAAGGCCAGAATCCAAACACAAATCAACAAATTCATAAAAAAAGAAACAAGATAACAACTTTTAGCTACAAAACTAACAAAACCAATATTTTTCAAGTCTAATCAGCTTCATTCTTGAACATTTAACAGCAAAACTAAAAATTTATCAACAAACTTGAAAAACTATAACGAACACCAACTGTTCGACAAAATGTCTGAATGAAAAAAACACAAAAACAAGCATGATAAAAGCTCGTACATACACCATATTTTTCAAGTCTAATCAATTTCATCATTCATGAACATTTAACACCAAAATTTTAAATTACCAACAAACTTGAAAAACTATAACGAACACCAACTGTTCGACAAAATGTCTGAACGAAAAAAAAAAAAAATATGAAAACAAGCTCATACATACCCCAAACTGATGAGCTCTTTCAACAAGCTTAGAAGGGGACAAAAACCCATCACTGCAAATCGAATGAGAGTGCAATTCAAACACCAATTTGTCAGCAGGAACCTTGGTATGAACGAGTTTGACCTTAAAGTCGTCATCAATGGCGATGATGGAATTGGGGGAGCAAGAAAGGGTGTCGAGAAAAACCCATTCGGTGACGGATTTATAGGCGAGAGATTGTTCGAGGGTCATTCGTTTCTTGGTGCCAGAACGCTTGTTGTTCTTCTTCTTGGAGTGTTTGTTGTGGTTGCAACTGTAACAACCCAAACCAGATTAGAGCGATTTACCGTTGATGTCGCCGGAGAAGATGGAGGAGCAGATCGCTGGAGAAGACGGAGGATGTCGCCGGAGAAGACGGTTATGTCGCCGGAGAAGACCGCCGGGATGGTGGTGGTGTGGGAGGTGCCGGCAGGTGAGAGAGAGGGGAGAGAAGAGAGAGAGTGCCGGTGTGGATGGGAGGGATGGTTTTGTTTTTATATATATTTTTTAGAGTAAATATCTTTTTATTATTACACAATAGTCCCTGAAGACAAGTTCTTTTACACACAATGGTCCCTGATGAGATGAAATGACAATAGTACCCTCATGTGCCTTGCACATGACCAGTTTTAACAAAAAAAATCTAACTGGGTTTGGCCTAAAGGACATACCGTGCAAGATTTGCAAACATTAAGGACAAAACTCATCAATTTTAAAGACAAAGGACAGCGCCTGCAATTTTGGACAAACATAAAGGACAAAACTTGTAATTTACTCTAATAGCAATTTCGATGAAAACCTCGCTGCAAGAAGAGTAGGGTGTAAAACATAGGGACGAAAATAGTAAGTTATATATTTAGGCTGCGAGGAGTGGGCCGTTGGTTGGGGCGGGGGATGCCCTTCAACGCCAGCTGCTCCACCCCGGGTTGGCGTTGGCTATGGCGTTGCCCCTTTGGCGTGGGTATTCAGCCTGGCATGGGGTGCGGGGGGGGGGGGGGGGGGGGGGGAGCAGGGTGACTTGGCTGGTATTGGTTGGCTACTTTAATTAAAAAAATTCACATGGCTGGCCACGTCAAGCTAAGCCACGCCACACAACACCCCTCATTTTTCACCATAAGCTTGTAGATCTCACCCTTGCCACGTGTCGAGTAATGCCCCCAACCTAATCCCCTCCAATTCCCACATTCTATATGGGTGATATGTTCATACGGAGTAGTTGTTATCATCTTTCCTATAATAATTTGCATGAGTTACAAGTTATAATAACATTATTGTTTCAGATTCCACAAACGTAATACTAGAATGCTTTTATTACTTGAACTCTTATGCAAGAATCATAGAAGAAGAAAAAAACCATCTCACACTAAAATAATACCTATGCTTTTATATATCTCACTCCGAGAAAGAAATCACCTATGATGTAAGTACATGTGCCATATATCATAAACAATAGCATATTTGAAATTACATTGTTTTCACATTTATTCTCCTTGAGCCACATATGCAATAAGACATGAAGCCAAGGGAGTGACAGCCGAGAGCTAAAAGCCATTGAGGACAACTTTTAAGCTACTTTATAGCTGCGATCCGGTTATCTTTTAACCGTGCTTTATACACGATCGACGCACCGCCTCTCCCGATCTCTTCACTGAAATTACGCGACGCCCTCTTCAGCTAACTATACGTGAATCGCCTAAACCCCATTGACGCTAGGAAGTACATTTGCTCAGTTGTAGAGTAACGTTTACTACTACAATACCAGAAAAAACACTATACAGAGGATTTCGATGAACCCAATCGTGCTCCCGACCACTATCATGAACCCAAGTGGCTTTGTGTTGTTTTTTTCTCGTACAACCTTACAAGCGGCGTTACAACCACACGTGGTGGACAGTTGTAGCTCGATCAGCCGATGGCTTTCGTAAACCCCCATTTGATCCCCGTTATGCAACGAAGACTTCAAGAAACAAAAAAAGAGTCCGGTCCCAACTTGCGGTGCAAAGTTAAACCCCTTGCAGTTATTATCCTGCAAACAAGTCTTCTTGCAAGCATCAAGTGTAGTGTTGAGATGGAAACTAATATCATATCCGTAGAATTCCGTATACGGAAGCTCCATGAAATCACAATCGTCATCCTTGTTACACACACTCAATTGTTCGGGCTCACACCCGCGACTCCAATCTTGATCATTCACCATCTTGAACCCGTGTAAACAACTGCATCTTTTTCCCGAATCACGCGTATAAGTACACAGACTATTCGGTCCACACGTACCATCAATCCTACAAATATGCGAAATCGCCTGCCATTGAACTTCCCATTTCATTCCTCTACTTATACTATAAAGTCTTGATTACCATTGATTCGTTGCGGGCCCAATCTGAAATCAGCGGATTCGAAGCTGAACCCGTCTGTTGAGTTGAACTGTCCGTAAGAGTCGAATACTGCTGTTCTACCGGGCCAGTAAAGTGAAGTCGTGTCGGGACTGTTGTACACGAGTCGTAGAATACTATCGTTGTCGAAAAGCAACGTGTAGTAACCCGACGAGTAGTTAGTTGAGCTTCTAGAAGAAACAAGTTGTGTTTTTCTAGTGAAGTTTTGGTTTGGAAGAAGGGTGTCACTTGGATTATCGAAACTTTGCCACACAATCTGGTTTTGATCTTAAGTACAAGGATACCTGTGTTGAGCAGTTTTAGTTCCACAGATGATGACTTTGACTCGGTCTGCGTTGACCAGATGATGTGCTGACTTGAAAATTTAAGAGCTTAAAAATTATCACCACTTTTTTGAAACTTGCAAGATAGGTGATCTTATAAAAAAAGTTTTTAAAGTACCTTAGGACATTTAAATTGTTAAGGTAAATACAAAATAAAAAAGAGATCATTTTAAAATAAAGATGCAACAACAATTAAGAAGCGTAAATTCACCTCTGGTGCAAGATAGCAGCATCTCATTCGTCTAGTATCAAAGAAAAATCAAAGGGATCATCATGAGGGATGTATGTTGGTTTAAAGGACACAAAGTCAGCAAGGTAACGCCAGTTCCAAAAAGTAACTAACACATTCTAGCATTTAACATCACCTGCAAAAGTTATTAATTTACACCACCATAGATAAGAACGACGAGTGACCTAGGGTTTGGTTTTGGAAATGTAACAGCAGTGGAAATAGTGATTTCTGTAGGCATGCCTCATGCCTCTTTATATGAAGAGTGTTGCCGGAACCTAAAACCGTGGCGCCTAATCGAACCACCACCATCAAAGTCCCTTCCTCTCCTTGCCTGTTCCCGTTTCCCCCATTCTCTTTCTGGCAATTCGTTCCTGATTCTCTGTCTATATGTATTAATTGAGCATAAATTGAAGCAGTGTTGAAGGAATTGAATCGATTAGAAACTGATGCATTCAATCGCCGATACAGGACCTTGAAAATTTCATTAAGTTTTAAATTTTGGCATAAAACACTCGATCAATATAACTAAAAACACAGACACATTAAAAAAAAACTAAATGGGTTACGTGGCAACCCGCAAACCCACTGGCTTGCACAAACACGACCTCATTAGCTGAATGTGTCAACAGGTTCAGCCCGAAAATACTCAAACCCGTTTATACTAAAACCAACCTTGAAAATTTCATGTTAAGTTAGTGTCTTCTCATATTTGCACACCCCCAGCTATAAACTGTCAAAAACTTCAAACCATACCTGGTTCATTGTAGCAGTAGGATTCAAACCCAAATGAACCAAAGTCGGATCTCACCAGGTTCCACATCCCCACCCGCGGGCAACCCTCTCAACTGATCCAACGCCTCAATCGTCTTCCTTATCTTCAACCCTTTAACTTTCTCCCTAAACCCACCATAATTCGTTGGCATATCTTCCAACTTAAACAAAAAATCATCAATATGATACAATGTACTCCCCGCAAAATACTTAACCTTCTCCATTTCAACCTTCCCTTCCCCCCTTAACCTCATCAAATGACACTTCCCTATGCGTATACGCCACCTCGGCCCCAACCGCCTTAACCGATTCAGTTATCACCGTTTCAGGTTTCCCAATCTTACCAATAACAGAAGTCTCCAATCGATCTCAAATTCCTAAATAAAAACAACGATAATAAAAATAATTCAATTAAAACATCAGTTAATTAACATCGGGTGGTAATAAATTGTTATAATGCTACAGCTTACAGGCCAGATTTTGTCTCCGGGTTTGAAAATTAGGAATTTCGGGAACAATTGAGAAAGGCTTGGTGGATTTGGTGATTGTAACTGTTGCCACTGATGATGTAAATGGTCACGGTGGATTTGGCAATCAGTAAAACCAAATCATGCCTGAAATTTGCTGCATGATGACGCATAGGGTTTGTTCTATAGATAAAATGTTGAACACACTGCCATGGGTCTGGGAGGCAGAGGTTTGGAAGAGAATATGTTTTTGTCCTCACCAACGTAGGCAACATCAGCCTTCACTTCAGTTTTTCTTTTCTTCATAATTTTTATGTTCTTCATAACGTAAACGAACATTCTCATAAACTCATCTACCAAACTAAAGAAAATGAAGAGTTTAAAACCAAATATTACATATATACATACCGTTCTTTGCTTTTCGCATTATTGTTGTATCTAAAGGCTAGGCTCCAATCTTCAATTTTCATCTACCATTCTACCAAATCGTAGGTTGCCGAAACCTACTGGAGTTCTCACCGGAGTGTGACCTAAAGCCTAGGTTGGCCAAAAAAAAAATAACATAAGTTACGGATCTTTATTAAGATGTATTGACTTACTGAAAAAATCGAATGTAGATATAGGGTTTTACCTGGTTCATCGAACAAGAATGATTGTCATCGGATCTTGGTCGCCTGAAAGTGTAAACAGAAACATAAGTTTTCTCCATTTTTTCCTTTGATTAAACTGTAAACATAAACAGAAATCAAACTTATCTTCCAAATTATAAATTTTTTACCAGGCTAGAATCAAGGGAACCCTAATCGTTCCCTACTCTGATGTGGTTCTTCAAATTAAAGGAAATCAACTTCTGATAAGAAACCATCTCTTTCGTCATCATCCACCACTCACGAAGATGCTGTATGATCCAGATGTTATATGCTAGCAAACGTGTGTGCCTGATCTTCCATTGCCCACTTCTTAACAGGGGAATTGAGAGGATGAATTGAAGGTGAGACCTTCCTTGGCCTGAAGATTAATTTAGGATTCTTTTAGAATTCCATGTCAAATCTCAAATTTAACCTTTCTTAAAATTTTGGAGAATTTACAATTTTACCCTCTCTTAAATGGCTTTAAACACCTTGTACATGTTGCTTTAGAATTGATACGTGTGGCAAAATTACCATCTTGTACGTTAGATTTCCTTTATATAGTATTATAGATTATAGATATAGATATTGTATATACACATTCCATAATTAATTAATTTATTTACTAAAAAAATTATCCATTCTCTTTTAATTAATTCGGATAATAATATATTAATAGATTTTTACTAGCCTATAAATAAATAAATTGCAATACATATAACTTTTTACTAAACTAAACCATATCGATACCGTTATAAGAACATCCGTAACGGTATTAGTCATTATTTTAATTGTCTTTTGCTTTTGATACGAGTCGGTTTTTACATTTTTTGGTATTTTTTTTACCACCTGCAATGATACATTGTAACTCGGAACCTTTTGTTTTTAACTAATTTTTATTAGGTTGATACTATTGTAAACATCATTTTATGTTTTGTACATGTACCGAAGTACCACCTCAAAACGCGGGAAAACCTACATCATAGAATGATAAGAATTTATGCCCCCACGATCCGATCCGACCCGACCCGCCGCTAACGGTAAAAAAATAATATATACCAATAGACAAACGACTGTTAAAAAATTTCCGCACCCCAAGAAAATATTTCATGGGTCTGCCACTGACCTTTGCATAGACCAAATTATTCAAAACCCATGGAGGGCAGAATCGTAAATATAATAAACTAATAAGGGCATTATGAGAATAATTGTTTTATAAGTAAAGGGACACCCTTGCACAATCCAAAGTAACAGCAGTCTTCACTCCACCTTTATAAATAAAGATCTACCTACCCTAAGACATATTCTACTAGGGTGTTCAAGATCGGATTATCCGGTTTTCGGATATTCGAAAATTTCGCAAAGTGAATATTGATATCCGAATCCGTATCTGAAATTTCGGATATCCGAAATTTCGAATACGGATTTGGATATCCAAACGGATATCCGAATTTATAAAAAATAAAAAAATGTTTTGTGCATAGATTAAAACTAAACTTATATTCGATTTTCCAAATTTTCAACATTGAAAACTAAAAAACATTCATAAATCCACATCTAAATCCGATTATTTACTATTTTTTACTATATTTCAAACTAAATATAATGCTCATATACTATATATATTTATAAAAATAATTAGTTTTCGGATATCGGATAAGCGGGTTATCCGAAATTTTTGAAATTAATATCCGAATCCAAAAATTCGGATTATCCGGTTTTCGGATATCCGAATTTTCGGATACGGATTTTCGGATATTTCGGATTCGGTTTCGGATACGGATTTTTTTGAACACCCCTTTCCACTTGTTTCACCAACATGAAAACTCAAACTCAAGTTGATGATCAGTTGGTTCTACTCTCCCACCCCAGTACTATCCTGCGATATATGAACAGCTAATACCGGAACAAGGTTTGAACTTTTGTAGATTATTAAAAGAAAGTTATACTAAGTGATTATGCATTTGTAAACTTTGATGTTAATTTGATTGTTAACTTGTAATAATGTTTAGTGGAAGTTGTGAAACCGTGAAGAAAACGGAAGAAGATCAAATCGGAGAGCAGCACAGGGTTTAGAAAAAGGAAGCTAAGTGATGAACAAGTGAGCCTTCTTGAGCAAAACTTTGGAGATGAACATAAACTGGAATCAGAAAGGAAAGATAAACTCGCTTCTGAACTTGGGCTTGACCCGTGCCAAGTTGCTATGTGGTTCCAGAACAGGCGTGCTCGATGGAAGAATAAGAAGCTCGAACAGGAATACTCGAAGCTCAAGACCGATCACGATTCAACTGTTCTTGAAAAATGTCGCCTTGAAACTGAGGTAACCCTTTTTCTATGATGCAATATCTTCATGATAAAAAAAACCTGGTTTGTGTTTCATTTGTTGTCACACACTCTTTGGTTTTGATCTATAGGGAAAGTAAACAAGAGTGTTTTAAGTATTTGTTCTTACATTTTTAAAATTTTATATATGTAACTTTTTTATATCTTCTGGAAAATAATAAAAAAGAGAGATAATATAATGATGACAAGTGGCCAAAATAGTCTTAGAATTTTTTAGTTGGTTTCTCATTTACTGGTTTGATACAGTAGAATAACATGACAATAATTATTTTCTACTACTTTATGTACACTTAAGAAGACTTTTATCCACTTAAACCTAAAATTAGCATCCTTATTTTGGAAATGCATGGGACTCAAGGCTCGAGATAGAAAGTTACATCATGTAATTATAACATAACTAATATCCCATTGGCCCGACAAAAGGGTGCTAAAATCACAAGTGTGACACCACATATAGTTTTAAAGGCTGTCCTACACTATACTTGGTGGACAACGCACATGTCTACACCAGGTGGGATAGGTTGGGCAGGGTAACGGGTCAAAACATCTAACATTAAATATCTCCCCACGTGAACCTTCATCTTCCATACTAATATATTTTTCACATTTTTTCTAAGATCTCGACCGGGACAGTTGTTCTTTAAACTTTAACACATATAAAAATCACACGATCTGGATCTTAGAAAAATGTGAAAAATATATTAGTATGGAAGATGAAGGTTCACGTGGGGAGATATTTAATGTTAGATGTTTTGACCTGTTACCCTGCCCGACCTGTCCCACCTGGTGTAGACATGTGCGTTGTCCACCAAGCATAGTGTAGGACAACCTTTAAAACTATATGTGGTGTCACACTTGTGATTTTAGCACCCTTTTGTCGGGCCAATGGGATATTAGTTATGTTATAATTACATGATGTAACTTTCTATCTCGAGCCTTGAGTCCCATGCATTTCCAAAATAAGGATGCTTATTTTTAGGTTTAAGTGGATAAAAGTCTTCTTAAGTGTACATAAAGTAGTAGAAAATAATTATTGTCATGTTATTCTACTGTATCAAACCAGTAAATGAGAAACCAACTAGAAAATTCTAACACTATTTTGGCCACTTGTCATCATTATATTATCTCTCTTTTTTATTATTTTCCAGAACATATAAAAAAGTTACATATATAAAATTTTAAAAATGTAAGAACAAATACTTAAAACACTCTTGTTTACTTTCCCTATAGATCAAAACCAAAGAGTGTGTGACAACAAATGAAACACAAACTAGGTTTTTTTTTTTTTTTTTTTCTTTTTTTTTATCATGAAGATATTTGCATCATAGAAAAAGGGTTACCTCAGTTTCAAGGTGACATTTTTCAAGAACAGTTGAATCGTGATCGGTCTTGAGCTTCGAGTATTCATGTTCAAGCTTCTTATTCTTCCATCGAGCACGCCTGTTCTGGAACCACACAGCAACTTGGCACGGGTCAAGCCCAAGTTCAGACGCGAGTTTATCTTTCCTTTCTGATTCCAGTTTATGTTCATCTCCAAAGTTTTGCTCAAGAAGGCTCACTTGTTCATCACTTAGCTTCCTTTTTCTAAACCCTGTGCTGCTCTCCGATTTGATCTTCTTCCGTCTTCTTCGCGGTTTCACAACTTCCACTAAACATTATTACAAGTTAACAATCAAATTAACATCAAAGTTTACAAATGCATAATCACTTAGTATAACTTTCTTTTAATAATCTACAAAAGTTCAAACCTTGTTCCGGTATTAGCTGTTCATATATCGCAGGATAGTACTGGGGTGGGAGAGTAGAACCAACTGATCATCAACTTGAGTTTGAGTTTTCATGTTGGTGAAACAAGTGGAAAGGGGTGTTCAAAAAAATCCGTATCCGAAACCGAATCCGAAATATCCGAAAATCCGTATCCGAAAATTCGGATATCCGAAAACCGGATAATCCGAATTTTTGGATTCGGATATTAATTTCAAAAATTTCGGATAACCCGCTTATCCGATATCCGAAAACTAATTTTTTTATAAATATATATAGTATATGAGCATTATATTTAGTTTGAAATATAGTAAAAAATAGTAAATAATCGGATTCAGATGTGGATTTATGAATGTTTTTTAGTTTTTAATGTTGGAAATTTGGAAAATCGAATATAAGTTTAGTTTTAATCTATGCACAAAACATCATTTTTATTTTTTTATAAATTCGGATATCCGTTTGGATATCCAAATCCGTATTTGAAATTTCGGATATCCGAAATTTCAGATACGGATTCGGATATCAATATTCACTTTGCGAAATTTTCGGATATCCGAAAACCGGATAATCCGATCTTGAACACCCTAGTGGAATATGTCTTAGGGTGGGTAGATCTTTATTTATAAAGGTGGAGTGAAGACTGTTGTTACTTTGGATTGTACAAGGGTGTCCCTTTACTTATAAAACAATTATTCTCATAATGCCCTTGTTAGTTTATTATATTTATAGTTCTGCCCTCCATGGGTTTTGAATTATTTGGTCTATGCAAAGGTCAGTGGCAGACCCAGGAAATATTTTCTTGGGGTGCGAAAATTTTTTAACAGTCGTTTGTCTATTGTTATATATTATTTTTATACCGTTAGCGGCGGGTCGGGTCGGATCGGATCGTGGGGGCATAAATTCTTATCATTCTATGATGTAGGTTTTCCAGCGTTTTGAGGTGGTACTTCGGTACATATACAAAACATAAAATGATGTCTACAATAGTATCAACCTAATAAAAATTAGTTAAAAACAAAAGGTTCCGAGTTACAATGTATCATTGCAGGTGGTAAAAAAATACCAAAAAATGTAAAAACCGACTCGTATCAAAAGCAAAAGACAATTAAAATAATAACTAATACCGTTACAAATGTTCTTATAATGGTATCGATATGGTTTAGTTTAGTAAAAAGTTATATGTATTGCAATTTATTTATTTATAGGCTAGTAAACATCTATTAATATATTATTATCCGAATTAATTAAAAGAAAATGGATAATTTTTTTAGTAAATAAATTAATTAATTATGGAATGTGTAAATACAATATCTATATCTATAATCTATAATACTATATAAAGGAAATATAACGTACAAGATGGTAATTTTGCCACACGTATCAATTCTAAAGCAACATGTACAAGGTGTTTAAAGCCATTTAAGAGAGGGTAAAATTGTAAATTCTCCAAAATTTTAAGAAAGGTTAAATTTGAGATTTGACATGGAATTCTAAAAGAACCCTAAATTAATCTTCAGGCCAAGGAAGGTCTCACCTTCAATTCATCCTCTCAATTCCCCTATTAAGAAGTGGGCAATGGAAGATCAGGCACACACGTTTGCTAGCATATAACATCTGGATCATACAACATCTTCGTGAGTGGTGGATGATGACGAAAGAGATGGTTTCTTATCAGAAGTTGATTTCCTTTAATTTGAAGAACCACATCAGAGTAGGGAACGATTAGGGTTCCCTTGATTCTAGCCAGGTAAAAAATTTATAATATTTGGAAGATAAGTTTGATTTCTGTTTATGTTTACAGTTTAATCAAAGGAAAAAATGGAGAAAACTTATGTTTCTGTTTACACTTTCAGGCGACCAAGATCCGATGACAATCATTCTTGTTCGATGAACCAGGTAAAACCCTATATCTACATTCGATTTTTTCAGTAAGTCAATACGTATTAATAAAGATCCGTAACTTATGTTATTTTTTTTTGGCCAACCTAGGCTTTAGGTCACACTCCGGTGAGAACTCCAGTAGGTTCCGGCAACCTACGATTTGGTAGAATGGTAGATGAAAATTGAAGATTGGAGCCTAGCCTTTAGATATAACAATAATGCGAAAAGCAAAGAACGGTATGTATATATGTAATATTTGGTTTTAAACTCTTCATTTTCTTGAGTTTGGTAGATGAGTTTATGAGAATGTTCGTTTACGTTATGAAGAACATAAAAATTATGAAGAAAAGAAAAACTGAAGTGAAGGCTGATGTTGCCTACGTTGGTGAGGACAAAAACATATTCTCTTCCAAACCTCTGCCTCCCAGACCCATGGCAGTGTGTTCAACATTTTATCTATAGAACAAACCCTATGCGTCATCATGCAGCAAATTTCAGGCATGATTTGGCTTTACTGATTGCCAAATCCACCGTGACCATTTACATCATCAGTGGCAACAGTTACAATCACCAAATCCACCAAGCCTTTCTCAATTGTTCCCGAAATTCCCAATTTTCAAACCCGGAGAAAAAATCTGGCCTGTAAGTTGTAGCATTATAACAATTTATTACCACCCGATGTTAATTAACTGATGTTTTAATTGAATTATTTTTATTATCGTTGTTTTTATTTAGGAATTTGAGATCGATTGGAGACTTCTGTTATTGGTAAGATTGGGAAACCTGAAACGGTGATAACTGAATCGGTTAAGGCGGTTGGGGCCGAGGTGGCGTATACGCATAGGGAAGTGTCATTTGATGAGGTTAAGGGGGGAAGGGAAGGTTGAAATGGAGAAGGTTAAGTATTTTGCGGGGAGTACATTGTATCATATTGATGATTTTTTGTTTAAGTTGGAAGATATGCCAACGAATTATGGTGGGTTTAGGGAGAAAGTTAAAGGGTTGAAGATAAGGAAGACGATTGAGGCGTTGGATCAGTTGAGAGGGTTGCCCGCGGGTGGGGATGTGGAACCTGGTGAGATCCGACTTTGGTTCATTTGGGTTTGAATCCTACTGCTACAATGAACCAGGTATGGTTTGAAGTTTTTGACAGTTTATAGCTGGGGGTGTGCAAATATGAGAAGACACTAACTTAACATGAAATTTTCAAGGTTGGTTTTAGTATAAACGGGTTTGAGTATTTTCGGGCTGAACCTGTTGACACATTCAGCTAATGAGGTCGTGTTTGTGCAAGCCAGTGGGTTTGCGGGTTGCCACGTAACCCATTTAGTTTTTTTTAATGTGTCTGTGTTTTTAGTTATATTGATCGAGTGTTTTATGCCAAAATTTAAAACTTAATGAAATTTTCAAGGTCCTGTATCGGCGATTGAATGCATCAGTTTCTAATCGATTCAATTCCTTCAACCCTGCTTCAATTTATGCTCAATTAATACATATAGACAGAGAATCAGGAATGAATTGCCAGAAAGAGAATGGGGGAAACGGGAACAGGCAAGGAGAGAAGAAGCTGAAGTTGTAAGGAAGAAAGTGGGGATCATAACCTGTTGGTTTAGGAAGATAAACATTCCTTTTATAATGGTATTCTTGGGCCAAAACCCTAGTGGGCTGGCTTAAGAATGGGCTTCTCAGAATTAGGCCCACTAAAACCTTCTAATCATGCTGGGAAAATCCAAATGGGCTCAGGTCCAGTCATCAATCCAAGGGAATGAGCCCAGACGAGGAGCCCACGCGGGGAGCCTCGTCGTCAAATTTGTCTGAAACCAATGGCGAATCCAAACCATTTTTATTGGGGGATCGCAACAAAATTCTTTTGTATTCGTAATTTGCTAGTGTACTTACTATTTTTACAACAATCGATAATTGTAATGTTCGAGTTCCCCTAACTTGAAAGTCACTATTATCTTCCCATAATACATCTTTTTTTCGACTTCTATTACTATTATTATTATTATTATTATTATTATTATTATTATTATTATTATTATTACTATTATTACTATTACTAGTTTTGCGGCGAAATAGAGCAAATGATACTGTAAAACAGACGTTATTTGAAAATGTAGCATTTTTGTTTAGAAAGCCAAATTGTCAGAATCGATTTAGTTGCGTACTTAAATTTAAAAAAAAATTAAATTAAAGAAACATCAAATTAATTAATAAAGAAAATATGTTTTGAAAAAAAATATTAAGAAAATAAATAAATATAGTTTTAGAAAAGAAAAAAAAGAAAATAACGTTAAAGCTAAAAGAAAATATAATTACATTACAACTATTATAATATAAAAATAATAAAATAATTAAAAGGTATATATTATTTTAAATTTTAAATCACTATTCATGATCACTCATAAACAGTAGCATTTTTGTTTAGAAAGTCAAACTGTCACAATCGATTTAGTTGCGTACTTAAATTTAAAAAAAAAATTTAGTTAAAGAAACATCAAATTAATTAATAAAGAAAATATGTTTTGAAAAAAATATTAAGAAAATAAATAAATATAGTTTTAGAAAAGAAAAAAAAAAGAAAATAACGTTAAAGCTTAAAGAAAATATAATTACATTACAACTATTATAATATAAAATAATAAAATATTTAAAAGGTATATATTATTTTAAATTTTAAATCACTATTCATGATCACTAATAAACTATATATATATATAATTTTTATTCTTATTCCTACTACCACTACCACCAAGACACAACGACGACCACCACCACTACTTTCATTAGCATTGAATGAATTTGATTTAGTCTTGATATTTGATTTCGGTTTATCATGTAACTTATGTCAAACTGTAAAGTACACACGAAAAAGGAAAATATCAGTATGCAATTAATTTATTAAATAATACTAAGCCAAACATAAAAGTAAGATGTTCATGAACGGGATCTTGAAAATTGAGAGAGTAAAAGTGTAAAGAGTAAATTACAAGTTTTGTCCTTTATATTTACACCAAATTACAGGCGGTGTCCTTTGCCTTTAAAATTGACAGGTTTTGTACTTAATGTTTCAAAATCTTGCACGGTATGTCCTTTGAGCCTAACCTAGTTTATTTTTTTGGTTAAATCTGGTCATATGCCTTGCAAATGAGGGCATTCTCGCCATTTCATCTTTCCAGGGACTAGTGTATAAATAATTAATATTCAAAAACTATTTTGTAAAAAAAAAAACATATAAATAAAAAAAAGAGTAAAATGCACGGATAGTCCCTGTGGTTTTGTAAAATAACACCTATAGTCCCCAACTTTTGAAAATTACATCGGTGCTCCCTGTGGTTTGACAGTTTGTTACTCGGATAGTTCCTGGAGTGGATGTCCGTTAATTTTCTCAATTAAATCTATGTAAAATGACAAAGTTACCCCTTGCTTTATTAAAATATAAGAAAAAACTAATTAATCCTTAAAATATCAATTAGGCCCCACATTAATTATTGATTATTAAATACAACTATCATCATCACCATTTGAAACACCATTTCCACCACTATTGTTCTCTATTGTTCTCATCACTGCCCTTCGCACCACACCTCACACCACGGTGTTTGTTTGTTCTGTTTAGATGAGTTCTACAGTCGAATATGCAAGAATAGAGGTCGGATTTGGCAGTTTAAACGAGTTCTGCCTTGAAGGGGTTATCGATGTTCACACCTTTAATGAGCGGTTGTGACTAACAGATTTGTAAGACCTTGATGTTAGTTACCATTTATCTTGCTTATAGATCTACAAGTTTAACTTTTGATTTCTTCTGTTGTTGATTGAGAGTAGTTAGGAGATGAAGAACACTTCAAGATTAGTCCCCACTCTTCTTGTTAATAGATCTGCATATTTAACTTTCGATTTTTTCTTTTGTTGTTGATTGACGGTAGTTAGGAGATGAGAAACAAATCTCATATAAGGAGATGAAGAACACATTAGCGGCAGAGGCAGGGGCCATTCATGGTGGAGTTGCAGGTGGTGGCAAGGGGTAATTTTGTCATTTTACAAAGATTTAACCGAGAAAACTAACGGACATCCACTCCAGGGACTATCCGAGTAACAAACTATCAAACCACATGGAGCACCGGTGTAATTTTCAAAAGTTGAGGACTATAGATGTTATTTTACAAAACCACTAGCACTATCCATGCATTTTACTCTAAAAAAAATATAAAACAAAACTTTGTCCTTTCTCTCTCTACCCTTTCTCCTCTCTCTCGTCATCATCATCAGTATATCATCTTCCCAGGGGTTTCTCAAAAATTCAAATGAATGGTATTACCAGAGCAAGACATATATTTGGGTCGCATCCATGATTTTGGGACTCGGTTTGTAGCAAACCCCATAAATTCAAATCATCTTCCCCAGGGGTTTCTTACCGGAGCAAAACCATTCGCCAGGTTGCCGGAAAATCAATGCAAAGAAACGAAAAATAAGTGGGGGTGATGATGATGATGGTTTTTCGCGATCCACCCCGTTCATCATCTTTCCAAATTAAACCTTAAAAATCCTGACCAAAGAAATAATAGCATTTAAATTTTATGAAATTAAGGCTAAAAACATCTGTTGAAATTATATCAAATAATAATGGCATTCAAATTTTAGGAAATTAATATAAATAATATGTATCGATATTCCTATTTCAGAATCAAAATGGTGGCTACCAAACACACACCACCACAAATTGACGTCAAAAAGATGAAAATTGAAAACCATCTTGTTCGATATAGCGTCTCTCATCATCTTTTTTACTTCGCCTCTACTGTCTGGATCTATAACCCCAAACAAGTTAAGGAGGTGTGGGTGTGGTTCAAGATCTGTCCAGATCTGGGTTTGCCGGTGGTGTTAGAGACGGAGAGAGAGAGAGAGAGAGTTGCCGGAGAACTTGTGTTCGCCGGTGGTGAGAAAGGAGTAGGAGGGTTGTTGACATGAGATGGCAGCGGTGGCGGTTTTGTCTGGTGCCGGAATGGTGTTGATGGCCAGTGGGTTGGGGTGGGTGGGAGAGAGAGAGTGGTAGATATTAATATTATATATATAAAAATATTTCTTTAAAATAATTTGTTTTATTTTTTAGATAACTAGTAGCATTTAACTAGAGAATTTTCTGTTCAAAAGATTATCTTGCAAAAGAAGTACAAAATTTCTTTGTTACAATGCCTATTGAACTACAAGAACATGATGATACGTAAGTCGTAATCCTACACTTTGATTCCAAGATGTTAGGCCTTAGGGTATAATTTAGCCCTGCTCAACTCCATCTAGGTCGAACATCATTCACTTTTCCCCATTTCACTTCACCTCATCTTAAGAAGATGGTTTAATCTCGTTAATTCCAATAACGTTACTTTTAATGGTTTTGTTTTAAAAAACAATTTAATTCAATCTTTTAGTATTTCGTTAACATATTAACAAATAACCTATTTAATGCCCAATAACAAAAGAAGAGAGTGATGTAAAACGCCGATTAACATGCTATGTAGGGCTGTAAACGAACCGAACGAACACGAACAAGGCCTTGTTCGTGTTCGTTCGTTAAGGAAATAAATGTGTTCACGAACGGTTCACGAACACTTATCGAACGAGATTTTGTGTTCGTGTTCGTTCATTAAGGAAATGAGCGTGTTCACGAACGGTTCACGAACACAAACGAACACAAATAAATTTGGCGAACGCGACTAAGAATAAAGATAGATGGCCCAGAGAGTAGCACTCGAACTTGAATCCCTTATTGTGGAAAGAGGTCGATCGTATTCGCCGATGTAAATATGAGAAATGAAAGAGAAATAGTGCATAAACAAGGTGAAAGAGGGTTTCCTAGTTTAATTGTTAGGGTAATAATATAAATAAAAGTTTAATAATATAAAAAGCACACATAAAATATATGTAAGTACAAAGATCTTCAATTAAAGCAAAAACATACGAACATAAAAGAACGCAAATCACCGAATGTTCATGAACACGTTCACGAACACCTTACCGAACGTTCACGAACACAATCGAACGAACGGGACCTCTGTTCGTGTTCGTTCATTTAACTAATCGAACAGAAATTTTTGTTCATGTTCGTTCGTTTATTAAACGAACGAACATAAACGAACTTCCCGCCGAACGGTTCACGAACTGTTCGCTGAACGTTCGGTTCGTTTACAGCCCTAATGCTATGTTACCATTAACTTCCCAGATGTTAGTGTACACCAAGGCCTTAGTCGATGTAGACATTTAAATTGTTACAATTTTTATTATTTATTTATTTATTGTTATTGTCATTATTATTATTATTATTTGGAAAAATTACAAGTTTTGTCATTTATCTTTATACCACTTTTCAGACGGTATACTTTTTAACGAATGTTGACAGGCGGTGTCCTTTACTAGATATTTTGTTGCAACTTTAGTCCTTTACACCCAAACCAGTTAAAAAACCCTGTTAATTGTTGGGTGTAAAGGACTAAACTTGCAACAAAATACATAGGTAAATGACTAAACTTGCAACAAAATACCTAATAAAGGACACCGCCTGTCAACAATTAACAGGGTTTTTTAACTGGGTTGGGTGTAAAGGACTAAATTTGCAACAAAATACCTAGTAAAGGATATCGCCTGTCAACATTCGTTAAAAAAGACACCGCCTGAAAAGTGGTATAAACATAAAGGACAAACCTTGTAATTTTTCCTTATTATTTTGAGTTGTAAACAAGATTGATTTCGTATGGACAGCAATTTTTCTGGTTAACTACGTAAAATATTTTCTTTTCAACTAAATGTTTAGGATCATTCCTCCTCAATTGGTTGATGGTTCTTGTACCATATATAGTTGACAAAGGTGTTAATTTAGGAGTAGTTTTATGTGGTGGGCGTTGAAAAAAATAACTAATGTTTAGGATTATGAAAGTATATTAATATCCAAGGGAAAAATGATTCATGCTCTACAATTTGTATCCACAAATTCCTTCGAACAATTTAGTGCCCTATGCCCGTAATAATCCTATGCCACCCCCTAAACTCAAACGAGTGTTTGAGGTATGGGGCTATGATGCAAGCTAGCTTTCCAAATGTTGTCCGACGAATCCTCAAACAACCGTTTAAAAGTAGGGGGTTGTGACGCAAACCCTAATTTTTTAACGATCGTTTGATACAATCTTAAACAGTTGATTGAAAATTAAGGATGTGTGATTAGACTATTAACGGCGTATGTATAGCAGACCCCAGAATATATAAAATTAAATTTTTGCAACTCGGAGAAAACAGGATTCATTATTGGCTTTTTTTTTTTTTTTTTTTTTTTTTTCATTCACGTTCATTAGTTAACATTTTACAAAGAAAACTTAATACCCGGTAGTGTTAATTAATTTTTGCTCCTAGACATTCTGTTAGAAATTTGATCGAAAATGAAGTTGTATTTGAAGTAGATCATTTTTTTTGTATCGTAAAATATAATAAGCGCTGGTAATCCTTATTATGAATGGAAAACAAATATTTGTAAAGTAAGTTTACTTTGCTTGTTTGACCAGGTGTCAAAAAAATGAAAGAAAAAATAAAAGAGTTGTTATGAATCATTAATTCTCTTTAACCCCAACTTCATAATGAATGTATACTTTAGGAGGAAACATAAATTTATAGGGCCACCCCCAAACTCAAACCACCATTCAACGAAAAACTCAAAAGATCGTTTAAAGGTGTGGGCCTATGATGCAAGCCCTAATTACCTTCAAACAACCGTTCCATTAACACTAAACGGCCGTTTAAGAGTAGTTGGACTATGATGCAAGCCTAAGCTCCAAACAACTGTTTGGTGTAACTCAAACGGTCTTTTGTAAACGGTGTAAGGTTAGTTGTTAGTGTGGTGTTTGTATGGAATGTCCCAAAATTAAAAAAGAAATGCGACAGAAAATTGTGGATAGTTAGGATATATACTTGTTATTGGCGTACTCATAGAGTCTTCCACGGCTAGAGAAGACGATTAGCGTAATTTCAGCGTCACAAAGAACTGAAAGCTCGTAAGCCTTCTTTAGCAGCCCGTTTCTCCTCTTGCAGAAGGTGACTTGCCGATGCGTATTGTTTTCAATTCTCTTGATCTCAATTTTTCCTCTCCCCATCTTTTCTTCCTGTACCAATTATATCAATTTAATTTGCATACCACTCTTAATTACCAAATGCATATATATATATATGATCTGTTTTCTAAGGGGTAGCTTTATTTTTCGGACTTAATTAACCCTAACAACTGAGATAAACCAAGATCTAGTAGTAGATCTGTAACGATCCCATGGATAAAAGCAACGAAAAAAAAATAGTGTTATAAAAAAAGGTTCAAAGTCGAACAAAAAGGAAAGCTTATTTAGAAACCCTAACTCGTTGAATAATATATAAAAATAAAACTTCATAAAAAACAACCAAAAACACTGGACTTCATCAACCCAAGAGACTAAGTTCATTTCTTCCATTTAGAACTTTAGTTTCTTGCAATTACTATACTCTTTAGTATATTTCTCTCTTTTAATTGGAATAAATTACAAAGTAGCTATAAAGGAGTGATCAAGAACACAGACAACCTCTCTCTCTCTCCCTCTCTCTCTCTATACACACACACACACATATACATGTATGTAGGTGTGTATAGATGAAATGAACTTGCAAGAAGATTAAAAGGTAAAAAGATGGAGATACAAGCCTTGGAAGAAGATAGAGCACCAGTTCTGAGAAAGAGTTCAACCGAATAATTATTTTGTTTATGTGCATCTCATCATGGTGTGCCCTATAAGCACTGAGTGTGTGAGAGAGAGAGGAACGGGAGCTGGCTCGGAAAATGACATGTGCCATATTTGATATATTGTCCAGAAAAGCAATGAAGAGGAAGAACTACCCTAAACTGATAAGTGAAGTTTACATCTCTGGTTTTACCCTTAGCTCCTTAGCCTTTTCATTTATTTACTTAAAAACCCACCATCTGTGGTGAATGCAAAGCATGATTTTAGTAGTATTAGCCGTTCAAAAAAATTAAGCTCTTTCTTTAAAAAAGTTAGCATTGTTTTGATACAATACATAGTTTGATAATAGTATAACTTAAAACACTAATAATTAAGAAAAAAAGAAGAACTTATATAACATGATCGTCTATACAAGATGACTAAAGAGTATTAACTATTGATGCATTTGTGTCTATAGCCATGTAGGTTTCATGTTTTGAGGTTATAGGTGTGGATGGTGTCTAGATTTGCTTTGAATAGTTAGTATGTTACAACACACACAAGTCGGGCTAGCGAATGTACCCGTTCGCTAAGGATGTTTAGCGAATGGGTGGTAACGAATGGAGCCATTCGCTAGGATCGAGATGCCTAGCAAATGACAACTGGTCTATAAATACCAGTTAATTCGTATATAGATACATGTAGAATTTATCGGATTGGTCCATGTTAAAAGACTTTCATTAATGGTTTAGAGAATTGTGGCCTCGCGATACAAAGATGTATAAAAACGTGTCTATCCTTGAGAGGTTGAGTGTTCAAGTTCCAAAAAAGAAAGGGTGTGCCTATTGGCATACTAAAGTGCCTATTGGCACACCAAACCCTAGCAAAATTAGGGTTTATCTACGCAATGGATCTCAGTGCCTGATAACCAATCATTGCACAGAAAACAAGGGTCATATACGCTGCGTATAGGTCTATACGCAGCGTATATAAACCATTAGATTTTTTTTGGTCATTTTGGTAGCTTTGAGGGATCATTTTTCACAAAGTTTAAATACGCTGCGTATTGACCTCTAAGCAGCGTATATAAAGATCTGAAAATGTCTTTTATACCCTTGTGTTGAGGCTATACGAAGCCAAATACAAGGGTAGTTGTGTCATTTTGGTCTCTTACGCTGCGTAGGGACCTCTAAGGAGCGTATACAAAGCTCCATTTTTGTATTTTTTTTATTGTTTATTCCTTTGTTTATTTATAAAAAAAAAGAAAATTATTTATAAAAAAACAATATTATTGGTAAATAATACAAATATAAATTATAAAAATAAAAAATAATATAAATATTATGAATTATAAAAATTAAAAAAATATTTATTAAAAAACAATATTATTGGTAAATAATACAAATATATTATTTTGTTATCGTTTAAATTAAATTATCGTATTCCTTTGTTTATTTATAAAAAAAAAGAAAATTATTTATAAAAAAACAATATTATTCGTAAATAATACAAATATATTATATTGTTATCGTTTAAATTAAATTATCTTATCGTATTGCATCGTATCGTATCGTATTGCATCATATCGTATCGTATAGTGTATAGTATATAAGTCTCGTATAGAGGCCTATACGGGTGTTATTGTATAGTATAGTATCGTATCGTATAGTGTAGTATAAGTCTCGTATAGGTTTCCTATAGGTCTTGTATATGCATATAGGATTAGACGGGACCTAAACCACACCTATACGATACGATATCACACTTATAGGCTTATACGAGGTCAATACGTGACCTAAACCACACCTATACGATACGATATCACACTTATAGGCTTATACGAGGTCTATACGTGACCTATACGACGCTATACGATACGATATCACACTTATAGGCTTATACGAGGTTAATACTTGACCTATACTACGTTATACGATACGATATCACACTTATAGGCTTATACGAGGTCAATACGTGACCTATACTACCCCTATACGATACGATATCACACTTATAGGCTTATACGAGGTCAATACGTGACCTATACGATACGATATCACACTTATAGGCTTATACGAGGTCAATACGTGACCTATACTACGTTATACGATACGATATCACACTTATAGGCTTATACGAGGTCAATACGTGACCTATACTACACCTATACGATACGATATCACACTTATAGGCTTATACGAGGTCAATACGTGACCTATACGACGCTATACGATACGATATCACACTTATAGGCTTATACGAAGTCAATACGTGACATATACTACGTTATACGATACAATATCACACTTATAGGCTTATACGACGTCAATACGTGACCTATACTACACCTATACGACACGGTATCTCACTTATAGGCTTATACGAGGTCAATACGGGACCTAAACCACACCTATACGATACGATATCACACTTATAGGCTTATAAGAGGTCAATACGGGACCTAATATTTGTATTATTTTTAATTCTTATAATTCATAATATTTGTATTATTTTTAATAATATTGTTTTTTTATAAATAAACATGGAAATACCCAAAAATACACACAATTAATTTACTTTTTTTTATAAATAAACAAAGGAATACACAATAAAAAAATACAAAAATGGAGCTTTATATACGCTCCTTAGAGGTCCCTACGCAGCGTATGAGACAAAAATGACACAACTACCCTTGTATTTGGCTTCGTATAGCCTCAACACAAGGGTATACAAGACATTTTCAGACCTTTATATACGCTCCTTAGAGGTCTATACGCAGCGTATTTAAACTTTGTGAAAAAAATGATCCCTCAAACCTACCAAAATGACTCAAAAAAATCTAATGGTTTATATACGCTGCGTATAGACCTATACGCAGCGTATATAACCCTTGTTTTCTGTGCAATGATTGCTGATAAGGCTCTGAAATCCATGGTTTATATACGCTGAGTATAGCTCTATACGCAGCGTATAGAGGTAACCCTATACGTTGCGTATAGGTCAATACGCAGCGTAGGTAAACCCTAAGTGTGCAGATAGGCAAACTGGGTGTGCAGATAGTTAGGGCCAAAAGAAAAAACTAGAAAAAGTGATAATTTACTACACAATTTTTTCGTCACAGATTACAACACTTTTATGACGAATTTCCTATGAGGTGTTTTCCTACATCAGGTGTTTGTCATAAATGCGTAGAAAAGCCAGTTTTATGACGCATTTCCTACGAAAACTGGTGTTAGAAGTTTCAGATTTTCTAATAGTGTAAAACTCGATGTTTTAACAAGATTATATAGTTGTAAAAAATCCACGAATAAAGTATCAACTCAATATATAATATTTCTTCTAGATTTATTAAATTTTCTCAATAACCATACATATTATGGTTTTAACATATCTATACTACAAATATCTTTAATAAAACATTTATTCAACCCGTGTAATACATGGGTTTTTAACCAAACAGTTTCGTATAAATTTTATTGAAAACAAACAACATCGTTGTTTAGGAAACAACACAACCAACAAACAGCCAGTTAACAATGTAAAACCGGTCACACATAAACACACAACGCTGTCAACTACGACGTCAGAGCCATCGGAAACTACAAACTCATCGGCAAAGACAAAGATGAAAGAAAGAGAAGCAGGCGACTGCAATTGAAACCCAAAAGGGTTTCTAAACTCTTAAATATGAATACAAATAATGAGGTGTAAAGCAAATCTAAACATGTCAACTAAACAACCTGATAAAACCACAAAGCATAAAGGTACAATACAAAAATGCACAAACAACTACCAAAGCACAATGCATAATAATGTTATGCACCCCAATGTTACAAATTAATAATATATAAATATTAAATAAAAATGGATAAAAAGACTAAAATACCCTTGTGTAATCATATTTAACTAAAAAATCTAACTGGGTTTAGACTAAAGGACATAACGTGCAAGATTTTGAAACATTAAGTACAAAACCCGTTAATTTTAAAGACAAAGGACAGCGCCTGCAATTTGGTGTAAACATAAATGACAAAACTTGTAATTTACTCAAGTGTAAAAGGAGGTACCGGTAGGTTGTATCGGTAGAGTAGGTTAAAGAGGCCGGAACAATTCCTTCGCTGAATCGCCGTATACAACTGCGCGTCGGTAATCACTAGGTTAATGAGGAAAAATTACATTAAGTGTATGTTTGGCAAAAGTAGCTGGTGGCTGATGGCTGGAAGTTGGTGGCTGGTAGCTGTTAGCTAGTAGCTGTAGCTTTTTAGATATATTTGATGTTTGGCAGAGTAGCTGGAGCTTTTAATAAAATGTATAAAATGACCAAAATGAGCATAACTTAAAATTTAAGAAAAAAATCCTACTCAATAAAAAGTCTTGATTGGTTAAAGGAGCTTGAAACAAAAAAAAAACTCAAAAGTCATTTAAAAGCCCAGCTATAAACTTTTAGGGTACGTTTGGCATTCAAAAAAAAAAAAAAAAAAAACAGTCTTATCTTCTTCCCGATACCACTTTTCATTTTGAAGCTTAGATACTCTATCAAAGAAAATCGAAAGAGTCAAGCTATGTTAATTTTCTTTTTTCATTAATATGGTATACGGTAGATTTTCCGGCTAAAGGGTCAAGTGACTGATGTGTTCAAAATACAACATATAAATTACATCAAACTAGCCATAAAATCAACCATTTTCTAGTACTAATGTTGGAAAAAGCTTGCGTTTTTATTCCTTTTGAATAAATAGGGTTAAATGAGGTTAAAAGAACAAAAGAAGCAAAAAGACAGCAAAAACCAACATGAAATGCTATAAAGAAGGATTGACCAACTTGCTGAGCCCCCGTCCACATCCAAACCCAAGAAATAACAAAGACAGAAGCCCTGGTACGGGGCCGTGCTCACCTAGCACGGGCCGTGCCCGGTGGGAATTTACTACAGTAGAAAAAGACAACAAAAGACAAAATTTAAGCTCAACGTGGGGCCGTGCTAAAGTAACACGGGGCGTGGTCAACTCTTAGATTTCCAGAATCTGAATAAGTACAACAAGTACATTGGCCACGGGCCGTGCCGTTAACACACGGGGCCGTGTTAGTACAAGTCTGACACTGCAGTTAATGTAGAATAGAGAGACTGATGACCACAGGGCCGTGCCAGGCGGGCACGTGCCGTGCTGGATGTTCTGTTTTCAGCTATAAATATGGATGCTTGGTTCCACTTCAACTCATCCCTTGACAAACCACTTCTCTCTCACTTGCCACCACTCCACCACCACTATAACACCATCATCCACCACCATCATCCATTTTTCCATCTTTAGAGTGTGTGTGTAGTCTCGGAATCCAAGATTGATCGTAAGAATCTTTGTCAAACAAAGGCCATGCTTGGCTAAATTCTTATATCACTTGGAGAAGACTTTTTTTTATGTATTTTCTTTTATGATTTCAAATCTTTGGCTATTTTTTAATTGGGTATATGTTAATGACTTTAGTAATTAGTTTTTTTATTGAAGACGAATTTATTCAAATACTCTACATATGTTCGTTTACTCAACATGTTCATGTCTTTACGGTCTATATAAAACATGTTAATTAACGCGAAAGGGAGATTAGAAGGGTGGTTTGGGTAATTCTATGTCTCGTTCAGTGTATAGATCCTGCGAGAAACTAGTTCAAGCCTAGTAACACCTAATGAGTCGGAGCGGGCATTACCCACCCCGGGAGAGATGCAAAAAGCTTGAATCCCTTATTCTTAAACTACTATTAAAACTTTAAACCAACCCCGCGGGGACTGTATCCCTACTGACTCAGACCAACGGGTTGAGGGTGATCTCTGCCTTTTACGAGGGGTCCACCACATTTTGCATTAATAACTTACATAATTATCTTTCAATATTCCGACCTAGTGGGATTGTATCTGTTACACACGTCTCGTATAATTAAGATTTTTACATAAAAGTACACATTTTTAAACCAAATGCATCATTTTATTAAGTTAGATAAGATGATAAATTTGCATAGTGATAGTATTCTAGTTAACTATCTAACTAGTTTAAACGTCGAAAACATTAAATTAAGTGTTTACAAAATGAACATTGTCTATAACAAAATTAGATTAGCGCGGAAGCTTCAAAACGTTGTGTTCGGTTCTTGGATTCTTGCTTGATCGCCATCCGGAGTAAGACCAACTTCACCTAATGTCAAAACCACGTTAAATATTAGTTTTGACAACATTAAAACATGTATAAACAAGTTCTAGTATCAAACAATTAAAAACAAAATAAAATTTCGGAATTTAGTCTGTCGCGCCACGAAACAGACTCCTTTTGATCTTTCGCGGGCCGCGAGCGGCCCCGCGTGTCGCGCCGGGTCCATTGCTCCCTGTCGCGTGCCGCGGGGGAGACAATTTTCCAGCAGGTGCAGGTTCTGGACCTGCATTTTGCCCAGCACCAATTTTTCCGAAAATAAAACTTAAAACTGTCATAACTTTTGTTTCGCAAGTCCGTTTTTCGTGATTCTTTTTCCTACGAGTCCGTAATTTAAATACGAACCCGTTTATTATCATTATTTGCATAAAAACTCGTTTATAGGCTGATCGCCTAGAAATCTCCCTTTTTATTTATTTGACCCATTTGGTTATATATCAAACCTTACATTATTCAGTCTTAATGATTTCTAAACACAATTACCCATTTCCCCGGGCTAGACAACATTAGCGTTTCACCACTATTCTCAATATTTATGCACGCGATATGTTGTGTTTGTTAAGAACGATTTCACTTATGAACATTATTACTAAGTGGAGAGTTCAAATGAGAAGAAATTCTTTGTAAGAAGAAATTTCAACCAATAGTAATGCTTCATTAGACTTCATTTAATATTTGTACTTAATGTAACTATAAGGGTATATTGGTAAACTTACATACATCATTAATTGGTAGTTTCATCTTTAATAACTAACTATATTAAATTTGTAACTTATTTTTAAGATATATATTTTTCTCAAAAAATAAAAATAAAAATTCATTTATAGTGTAGGATAAATACGAGGCGTGTAGGATAAATTACGAGTTGTGTAGGATAAATTTCAATATGTGTAGGATAAATTTCGAAATGTGTAGGATAACTTTTGATGTGTGTAGGAAAATTTTTTTAGTGTGAAGGATGATAGTCTTAATGACTAATTAATTAGTCAAACATAATAATAAATGAGATCAGAAAAAAACTATTTAATGTTTTACAATTGTACCCTTTTGTTCTTTTTATTCTTAATAAAATTTTCTTCTCAAATGAACCTTCCCCTTATTACTAAATCAACAACTATGTTTCATGTCTTTTGACCCATATCATGGGTTCTTACTAAGAGACACTAAGCTTTTGGAGCGTCCGTTCAACGGACTTCATTTCCATAATTCACCATCTATGAATGACTATCAAATTCACTTCAAGCACTACAAATTTATCAATTATTTGACCCGTTTGGTTGTCTAATGGAAATCACCACTTCGTGACACACCAAACCTATCTTAACCAATATTTGACCCATTTGTTTATTTAGTGACTTCGTCACGTCAACTAAATACCCAATTTCATATATATTATGCTAAATTCAAAGACTACTAATAAAATACATAAACAAATATAACGTAACGAAACCGTAGTTACGTACTGGCCTAATTCATCAACATTGGTTTCTAACCATAGTTACCCATTTCCAGGCTTGTCAACCTTAGCGTATCACTTATATTCCATGGTTTACGCCTTTTTTTAACCCAATTTAACGAGTAACGTTTAAGTCACTTCGAACACTACCATTTCGACCATTATTTGACCCGTTTGGTTTGTCAAGTGAGTTACATCACTTCATTGACATTCCAACACGGCTATTTTAAACAAAATCATCAACTAACATATTTATTTAACTATTTTGACCCATTTGGTTTTCGAGTGAGTTACATCACTTCATTGACATACCAAACGAAATCATTTTCGCTATATCAATATTAAACATATCTACGACTAGGTTTATCTACATAAGTGTAACGAGACGACAAGTCACGTACCTTCAAAGCTTATCCTTCAAGCACGCGCGTCTGCTCCAATTTGCCGCTTGAAATTTCGATTACCTTGCCTATAGAGTTCAACCAACGACATATTTAGAACTCTTATCACATCATATTTCGCATAATTCGCCATATTATTCAATTATGCGTTTTACTCTAAATTTTAACAAATTTGTGTTCTTTTGGGCATTTTAACAAACACCTTCTGGGCATAATTTTATACTATTAACAATCAAGTTCATGACTAACTATTTAGCCAAGATTAAAGATCATTTTCAAGTTCGTTACATCTAGCATGCATAACAACACCTAGATTCATTTCATAAAAATCAATAACACTCGTTGCGTGATCAAGATTCTAATGTTTTTCATCATCCTACAAAACCCATTTAATACCTAAATAGGAGATTCTCAATTTCATATACATGAACATCAATGCATCAAATTATTTATTAGGGTTCATTCCTAACCCTGAATTTATCATAATTCCATTCAAACGTCAATCAATCAAGTTCAGATTTCGATTTCACAAGTTTATCAAGAATTTGAGATGAAACCAAATTATGAATTTTGACATACCTTGTGATCCCTTCACTGAGGTGATCACTAATTTGTGCTTGAATTTCAATTTGGGTTTGATTTGCCCTTCCAATTTGTTGATTTTGTGCTTGTTAGGGTTTTGAGCTCAAGAGTTATTGGCTCCTGTGGATATCCCGACCAGAACACATACTTTAAGTGTGTGTTTTGGTGTTTAGCTTTTGTTTTTAATAAAAATCATTTTGCAACTTATCAACTCTAGTCCCTTAACTTTACCCAAGTTCTTATAAAGGGTTTTTCACCATGTTTTTCTTATTATTTCTAGGCTTATGATTAACTAACCAGGTTAATTATTCCTAGTTAACTTTGTGGGTTTGGGAAGTTATAACCCGTTTTACTTTAAGTCCCGTTAGTTCGGGCCTTTTATAAACTTTGTTTTCCTCAAAGTATTTATTTTCCTTTTTAATTAGTATTAGGCTTATTTATTTAAATCCCAATATTTACCGGGTTAATTTTTACCACTTTTGGTATTTTTACCCATTCATTAATATTAATCGTGGTTTGATTGCCAAACTCGTTTTTTGGGGTGTTACAGTATCCTTGCTGACTCAAACCACTAGGTTGAGGGTAACGGCGCCTCCAAAAGAGGGGCCTACTACTATAACTAAGATAATCTCTTAAAATGCCCAAAGTGCGGAAATCATCAAAAGGGTAAATGAAAGATAAGTTGGATCCAAGTGATTCTTTTTTATCTATCATTTTTATTTTCTGTTTTTATCTTTTTATTAGCTTAAAAATCTTTTCTCAAAAGTTGGTTCGATTAGACGTTGACAATAAGCCGGAACTAAAAGCTCTTGTGTCCTTGGACGACCTCGGTATCTTGCCATCACTATACTACGTCCACGATGGGTATACTTGCCCTAGCGTGTGTGTAGAGTGATAGTAGAATATCGTGTTTTAAAAATTTAAAACTTGAAATCAGCGAGTAAAAGAGCTAAAAATATAAAAAAAATATATATACACCCACACGCACGTCAAGTTTTTGGCACCGTTGCCGGGGACACAAGGATTTTAAGGAAGCTTAAAGTTAACGGCCTAATCAAATTCTAACATTTTTTAAAACTGCGCGCTCGTTTTTAACATTTTTCTTTTTTTAAACAGTAGGTTAACACGTGCTGGTGGGACACGCCCCCGTGCTGCAGATTTTTCTAAAACTTTTTTTAAAACGCCCAGATAAAGAACTGAACACGGGGCCGTGCCGATTCAGCATGGGGCCGTGCCGATTCAGCACGGGGCCGTGCTCAACTTTCTGTTAAATTTTTAATTTCTGTTTTTGATCCCGAGGCTCGTTGTTCTTCTGGGTATCTTCCAATACAATGGATTACTACTTAGAAGACGACACCTACCATATAGAGGATGATTATGAGGACCCTTATTGTACCATTTGCGGAAAATCCCATTCGGTACAATATTGCGACCTTTTTAGACCATCAACCTCATACACTACTCCAAGTTCTTCATACACCACTTATGAAGAATCAAGGTTTGAACTCCCAAAGTCGAGCTTTTGAGATACCAATCCGTTTGAAAATTACGACACTCCACCAACAATCATCCCCGAAGCTGCAAGACTCATAGAAAGTATGAAAATCTAGAAATCTTACTTAAGAAATCTAGAGAAAAAGAAGAGGCTATTTGCACTAAACAGGTAATAATCGAAGAAGTAAAAATAGAAAAACAAAATGAAAAACTCACGCGTGAACCAACTCAACAAGAAGGTAATTCTAAAACTAACGATTCTAAAATTGATCAAACTTTTTCAGAAATTCACGTTTTACAACCCTCTTTTGAAAATCATAGTTTGGTTTCTTCACATGCTAAGTTTTTAAAAGAGTTGAATACTTCTACTAAAATCGAAGAATTGGTAAGCGTCACGTTAACAAATGATCAAACTTCACTAATAGAAGATGAATATCATGAAATGAACATAAAACCGATACCATGTTTTTTTCAAAACATCTTTGTTAGTAATGTGCTAAACGATAAAGATCTTTGCGTTAACATAATGCCTAACTATATTTTCGAAAAATTGGGTACAAGTGATTTTTCTCCTTTTAAAATTCCTATTTTTCTCTCAAATCGCAAAACGATTACTACCAAGGGAATGGTCAGAAATGTCTTAATTCAAGCAAGCAAAGAGATAGTCCCAATCCCATCAAGCCTTGACTGAACGGAAGCAAACCAACCTACCACTTCGATTAGGGGCCGATAAAAGGTATGTCGATCTTGACCAATCAATGAAATATCCAATTCACGACGATGGCCCCTTAATCGAAGATGAAGCGGAACCACCCGATACGGAAGAAGAAGAAGAGTTCGTCGAAGAGGAAATTGCCCTTGAGCAATCCTTTTCGACCATCGACGTTAATAAAGAAGAAAATAAGCGGTCTCTTGAAGACCCACCGCCACTTGAACTCAAGGAACTACCTAAAGGTCTAGAATACGCATTTTTAGACGAACTTGGTAAGTTCCCCGTCATCATTTTTTCTAAACTAACACTTTTTGAAAAAGAAAAATTAATAAAACTTTTGAAAAAACATAAAAATGCAATTGCATGGAGGCTCATGGATATCAAAGGCATCAACCCATCCATGTGCACCCACAAGATTTTAATGGAAGATGACTATAAAATGGTAATACAACCACAACGTCGCGTATATCCAAATGTTCAAGAAGTGGTCAAAAATGAAGTCATCAATTTACTTGACGTCGGACTTATCTACCCTATCTCCGATAGCCCATGGGTAAGTCCCGTTCAAGTAGTTCCAAAGAAAGGAGGTATGACAGTAATAACAAATGATAAAAATGAATTAATACCAACGAGAACCGTCACCGGATGGAGAGTTTGTATTGACTATCGCAAGTTAAATGAAGCAACAAGGAAAGATCACTTCCTTTATCTTTCATCGACAAAATGCTAGAAATACTATCCGATCACAATTTTTATTGTTTTCTCGATGGTTTCTCCGGTTATTTTCAAATTCCAATTGCACCAGAGGACCAAGAGAAAACAACTTTTACATGCCCCTATGGAACTTTCGCTTATCGACGCATGCCTTTTGGTCTATGCAATGCCCCCGCTATGTTTCAACATTGCATGGTGGCCATCTTTCACGATATGATAGAAAAAACTATGGAAGTTTTCATGGATGATTTTTCTATCTTTGGAGATACATATGACCAATGCCTCGATAACCTTGAATGAATGTTATCCCGATGTGAGGAAACTAACCTCGACCTTAATTAGGAAAAATAGCGTTTCATGGTAACGGAGGGAATAGTACTCGGTCATAAAATCTCAAGCGAAGGAATGGAAGTGGATCGGGCCAAAATAGACACTATTTCCCGATAACCTCCACCTTCCTCCGTTCGAGCCATTCGAAGTTTCTTAGGACATGCCGGATTTTATAGGCGATTTATCAAAGACTTTTCGAAAATCTCTAGACCTCTAACAAAATTACTTGAAAAAGACGCACCATTTTTCTTTGACGAGGAATGCAACAAAGCATTTCTAACCTTAAAAGAAATGCTAGTCAACGCACCAATCATGATAGCACCCGATTAGAAATTACCCTTTGAAATCATGTGCAATGCAAGTGACTTTGCCGTTGGAGCCGTTCTAGGACAACGAAAAGAAAAGCATTTTCACCCAATATACTATGCAAGTAAAACTCTAAATGATGCTCAAGAAAATTACACAACAACTGAAAAAGAGTTACTAGCCGTAGTATTTCCTTTTGATAAATTTCGTTCCTATCTTGATCTTTCTAAAACAATAGTCAATACGGATCACGCCACTATTCGATACCTTTTCAAGAAACAAGATGCCAAACCACGTTTGATCCGGTGGATTCTTCTCCTCCAAAAATTCGACATAGAAATAAAAGATAAACGAGGAGCCGAAAACACCGTCGCCGACCATTTGTCACTTTTAGAAGATCCTGCTTTGGAGTCGACTCGAGAAGAGCTCATCAACGACAGTTCCCCATCGAATCTTTAGAAATGGTCGAATACCAAGAAGAACCATGGTACGCCAACTATGCTAACTACTTAGCTAGTGGCATTCTAGTCAAAGGTTGGTCACATCAACAAAGAATGAAATTCTTTGCCGATGTAAAACACTATTTTTGGGAAGACCATATCTTTTTAAAATATGTGCGGATCAACTTATTCGAAGATGTGTCCATGGAAAAGAAGCAAGATAAATTCTTCGCCATTGTCATGAAGGATCGTACGGAGGACATCATGGAGTCGCAAGCACCGCACGAAAAATACTCGATTCAGGATTTTATTAGCCAACCATCCATAAGGATGCTTACAATTTCATTCAATCTTGTGATGCACGCCAACGAACAGGTAATATCTCTACAAGAAATGAAATGCCCCAAAAAGGCATTCTTATTTGTGAAATTTTTTATGATTGGGGTATGGATTTTATGGGAGCTTTCCCACCATCAAAAGGTAATAAATACATTCTTGTAGCGGTCGATTACGTGTCCAAATGGGCCGAGGCCGAAGCTCTTCCAACCAACGATGGTAGATTTGTGATAAGATTCCTAAAATGGTTATTTTCTCGTTTTGGTGCTCCAAATGCACTAATTAGTGATAGAGGCACCCATTTTTGCAATCATCAATTATACAAAATCCTAACAAAATATGGGGTCTATCACTGCATTTTCACCGTTTACCATCCTCAAACCAACGGTCAAGCCGAAGTAACAAACCGAGGGCTAAAAAGAATCCTAGAGAAAACCGTAGGTCAAAACAAGAAAGATTGGGCGGATAAATTAGATGATGCTTTATGGGATTTTCGAACCACCTACAAAACACCAATAGGCAGCACGCCATATAAGCTCGTCTATGGGAAAAATTGTCACCTCCCGGTAGAAATTGCTCACAAGGCCTATTGGCCATTAAAAAACGTAAACCTTGACCAAGACCTTGCCGGTAAAAAATCAATACTATCAATTAAACGAATTAGACGAGTTAAGAAATCAAGCATATTCCAATTACGAAATTTATAAGGAACGCATGAAAAATATACATGAAAAAATAAGTAAACCTAAGGAATTTCAAGAGGGGGATCAAGTGCTATTATTTAATTCAAGGCTTCGATTATTTCCGGGTAAGCTTAAGTCAAGATGGACAGGACCCTATTCCATCACCCAAGTCCTTCCACATGGAGCGGTAGAAATAAAACCTCCAAACGGTATACCATTCAAGGTAAATGGACAGAGGCTTAAACCATACCGAGGCTTCATAGAGGAGGAAGAAATTGAAATGGATCTTCAAGAGGTAGACACTTGATCGGTAAAACGATCAAACTTTTATTTAGTTATTTTGCATATTTTTTTAATCAACTTGTAAGGACCATTGGAAAGCATCAACCATGAGGATTTGAAGAAAAACAGGTAAGTACCAAAGGAACCACAGAGAAACGGTCAAACACACGTGCACGGATTTAAAAATAATGATACTGGCAGTCTGAACACGGGGCCGTGCCCATCTGACACGCCCCCGTACCCAAACGCCCAGATACATGAGGAAAATAAAAACCCGGCACGGGGCCGTGCTGCACATGCACGGGGCCGTGGCCGACTGACTGTTGGGATATAAAACCCTTCAGTCTTCATTTTTTTAACACACCATGACCCGTTTCCTCTGCCACGACGGTTCCTGCCGATTTTTCGAGAATTTTCCATGTTCGATCGATCCAATCCGACCACAAGGTATGATTCTAACATCATTGTAGTTAGTGTAACGATTTGCATGTAGTTTAGCACCCAAAAATTCGGGTTTAATATAGGGTTCTTGAACTAGACCAGTGTCAATCCCGAATTTTTGTTTAGATCTTGTTAGTAGTAGTAATTTTGAAAGTAAATGTTTGAACATTGTTGAGGAAATCGATTGATTCACACTGTTTTCGCTAGATCCTTGTTCTTGACGGGAAATGTTAAAATCAGAAGGGTAAACGAGCATTTTTGGTAAAAATGATAATTAGGGTTTCTTAATCGGGGTTAGGCGCCGCTAATGAACCAAAAATTTTATATTTTTCGAAGCCGGCTTGAAAACCTTAAATTTTGGATGAACAGACTCGTCAACACGGGGCCGTGTTGTTTCAGCACGGGGTCGTGCCCAAGATACTCCTCGGACACGGGGTCGCGCCCAACCAACACGGGGCCATGTCCAGTGCCCCTGATATCATGTTTTTACATTTTTTTCATACGTATCAACTATCTTACCGGTTCTTTCTTGCATGATGGCTCCACACAAGTTTCTGAGGTTTAAAACTGCTGAGTTGGAGTTCCAAAATCGCTATGAAATCTTGCAAGCTCACCACGAAGAGCCACCAAGACAGGTGTGTTTCGAGACGCTCGATGTAGTGGGGCAGAGGGAGAGATATGACTCACTTGTGACTGGTCCGCTGCAAATCTTCCTTGAAACTCGGCTCCGGTCCATACATCAGTATAACATGGAGTTTCTAAGCACCTTTCAGTTTAAACAGACCGAGCCAGATTTGTTTGATTCGGATGCTGTGGAGTTTTGGTGTGGGGCGGTATGGTATAGCATCTCAGTCGCCCAATTCGGTGTTCATCTTGGCCTATACACCGAAGAGGATGTGGTTGGGCCCGAGTTTACTAAAGCACTTCGCGAACTACCCGACAACTTCCGCCAGACTGCATGGGCTTTGATAGGAGACGGCCACTGCTGTAACACCCCGTGTTTTCACAAGTCAAAGTCAAAGTCAAGGTCATAGTCAACAACCGATTTCGCGCAACTTGACTTGTAGAAATGTCTTTATTTTATTTGTATTATGTGGAGTAAGTGTCGTTCATTGCAATAATCGAATCGTGTTAATCGTATTTCAATCAACCTACTACTGTGAACTATAGGAAGTAATAATGCGATAAAGTTAATCAACTAATAATCAAGCTATGTTTATCGAATCGACATCAATTCGCAACTCGAGCTACGTATTTTTACTTGTTATTATACGTGTGTGTGTGTGTGCCTTACGTGATTAACTGTCCATGTTTATTTATGTTGTGTTGTGATAATCAAGCGAACTCAAACGAACTCGAAATCTAACTCGAATGCAATCGAACTCAAACTCGAATCACGAACCGAACCATGATAGATAGTGGAAAAGAGATTACGCTACATACGAAGTAGTTGAGACTGAAAGTAATTTGACTAGGAAACCCTATCGAATCGAACCGCTCGCAATCGAAATCGGAATATCAAAAGTCGTCGCGCGAAACACTCGAAAGGTGCAACCGATCGATCAGGCTCCCAGCCGATCGAACGGCCAGCCGAACGGACTGCTGTCCGATTGAGTTGCCAGCCGATCGGCCAGCCCTTTCCTCTTTTGTCATCCTATAAATACCCCTGTCATTGTCATTCTTTCCACTTTTGGAAACCCTTGTTCGACCAGCACGTTCAACTCGCCTTTTCTCAGATTTCTCTCGATTCCGGTAAGTTCTCGTCCTAAATCTTGTACTTTCTTGATCTATACACCCTCCTACACCTTTCTATCTTTCAAATCTAAACTTTTAACCGTGAAATCATCAAGAATCAAGTGTTCTAGGATGATGTCATCATGAGTTCTTAAAGAACTTCATGTTTTGGCCTCAATCCACCAAGAATAACTTGGATCTAGCCGATTTCCACATAAACAAACAAGGATCTTTCATAGATCTAAACATAAATACGGTGAAAAGGATTGGGAGATGGATTTTCCAACTTTCTTCCAACTCTTTTCACTCGGTAACTTCAAAACTTATAGAAACAGACCCTGAGCCGGTTTACAAATCACTTCGGTGGTCGAACGACTCGAGATCTGGATTCTATCCACACGGTTAACCGACTTCAGGTCAAACGTTAAACTTCGTTCCGAACAGTCCACCGACCGGATTTGGGTGATTCCTGTCCGAACCCAAGGACCAAGTAAGGACGAATGATCTATGGTTTTACTCGCTGTCAAAATACTTCGATAAAACGACAAACAAACAGAACAACCAAAGTGTTAGACGCAAGGCTGATCAGGTCAAAATGTTGACCGATCGGATAGTCAGCCGATCGATTGGCCAGCCGATCGGCTAGCACATGGTCCCACACAATCAACTTGTTTGAAGAATGGTATTGAACGAACTGTTGTTCGATCGAACTACTGTCCGATCGGATTACTCTTCGGATCATGAGATACTATGCTTCAATACTTAATCGATTTTCAACATGTTCAATGCACTAGAAGTGCCACCCGATCGAACAAGCCGTCCGATCAGGTGACACTCTGTTGTCCGATCGAACAGCAGTTGTGCTATTCGATCGATCAACCATCCGATCCATTACATCACACTTTACATTCATTAAAGTCTTTGACTTGTTGACCTGTCCGATCGAACACCTGTCCGATTCAAAGACTAAACCTTGAAATTCTGTTGAATGCCTAACCGATCGGGTTGCCGGCCGATCGAACAGCCGTCCGATCGACCGACCTGAAAGGTAAAGGTACTTCAATGTTTTCAAAATGCTACAACGAAAACTTCAAAGGTCAAGCCATCATACACAAACACATCATTCTCAAAGGAAGGAACAATCCACTCGAACAGCCATCCGATCGGCCTACCGACCGACCGAACAGCAGACCATATGGGCTGTCAGCCGAACGGTCAGCCGTCCGATCGAACTGCCGTCCGATCGACCAGCTGTCCGACTCTTCCACACTCGTTTCCCGTTATACGTTTCACTTATCGTTGTGCTATCAAATCTATTCAGGCTAACCATACTCGCTAAGCACTCCCTTCAATCCATAAATCACTGTGAGTATACTCGATCCCTTTTTGCTTTAAGCACTTTTGGGTGTTATATACGTTACGAATATTCAAACTACAACCATCACACTACTCAAACTATTTGAACGCTAACCGTTAATGCATGTTATACGTGGCTTATGAATGCTTGTTTGTTATGTTTACACATGGAATGATGTCTACCTGCCTTAGCAACGATAGTACTATAGTTTGGACTCAGCACCCGTTCACACGGGGGTTGTTAAGGATCTTTTACTTGCATGGATTACGGTGGTAATCCTGTATTGTGAACTGCCTCGGGCAGTCAACCCGCAGTCATTGGTATCGATGGATCTATGTCGATAACTAACGTGCTTCATTTCACTACGTGTACGTGCTGGTTATGCGTAAACGAATTCGAACTCTATATGCTATTATCAAACTTGTATGCTCACCTTTACATTATATGTATTGACTTTATTTTAACGTATGTGACAGGTGCTTAGGAAGTTTACATGCTTAGCACGCTGTGAACTTGAGGCTAGGAAAGGTCTAGGATGCTCTCTGTGCTGTGATGAAATTGAAGCTAGGAACGGAGGTCCTAGAAACCAATAAATAAACTATTTTGTTTAAATCTGAGTTGTCGAAACAGAATATTTGCGTAGATGTTATCTGTAATAATTTGCTTACTATTTGAGACATGGTATGGGACATGTTAATTTAAATTGAATGGAAATGATAGTTGTTATGGAAACTTCTGGACAATCTGTTTTGCTCAGTGCCATGCTCCGATGATTCCGCCATCGGTTGGGGTGTGACAGATTGGTATCAGAGCCATAACTATAGGGAATTAGGCAAGACTCGGCCTAGTCCGGGTCGAAGTCTTAGATACCTAGACTATAGTTAAGAACCAGCAGACCGACTTGTGCATAACCAGTAGGGGCTATGTACGAGCTTACTTCTCGTTATTCTCGCTTATTCTACGCTATTACCACAGTTGGACTTTTAACTATGAGTAGGCAATAAGGTCGAGAATAGGTGTGAAAACCGCAAACTCTCGACTAAAGTTGCTTAATCAACTCGCATTTTAAACTACAAACGAGGAGAATTATGCCAAATCAGGAGTGAAATCCATATTTTGATGAATAATCTCCTCAATATTACCAAAACAGGAACGAAGTTGTTAAGCCAGGGGTGAAACCCTAACCTTGACGACTTGTTCCGCTTCTATACAAAACTCTCACCAAAGTCTCGACGGACTCCAATGACCTGAAGTCACGATATGACCAACGGGATGCGGCCAAGTGCCCAAGAATCGAGGCAAGGACACAGTCCTGAAGGTAAAAGTGTGCACAACGGGTCCTTGTGAATAGTCGAACTGCTTTGGCTAGTCGAAGTCTACTAGCCGCAAACAATCTATTTCTCAAATTTCATGTGTTTTGAGCCGCAACTGCCGACTCTGATGATCCGCCAATTTTATGTGCTTATTTATGTGTTTTCCTGTTTATGTGTTTAAACTTTGGGATTTACTCGATTTTTGTTTTTACTTCGATCGACACACACGACTCGCACTGCATCTTGTGATTTGTGCTTATTTTGACTCCGAACGATTACGTAACGACACATTTGACATGCGAAATCCGTGAACGTGCGTGACCGAACACACAAGAACGTACAATTTACCGTGGTTCTTATTGATCACCTTTTGCCATTTCTCTCTCTAGCTTCTTTCTCCAGACCTAGGTTTCTGTTTTCTGACTGCCTCTAGTGATTAAATGCGTGTGTGTTTTCATTGCTTCTGTGCTTAGGAATTAAATGACTATGTGCTCTATGTGCTTATGTGATTATGTGATTTCGTGTGAAGTATTTACGTAACTATACGTGTTCCTGAGCTTTAGTAGTAATAGACGTGTGAGGTGAGATTCGAATACAATGTGATGAGTCCTGTGACGATGTCTGTTGCAGACCATGTCGTCTAGATCCCGTCATGCACTCTCTCGTCAAGAAAAGAGGGACAAACGCCTTGCTTCCATCATCGCGAAAAGTGTAGCAAAGGCCGTGAGTGATGTTTACGAGAATGTCAGCAAGTCATCTGAGGAATCGAGAACTGACGCACCTAAAGCTAACGCAAGGCCTTTCAGTTTCAAGCAATTCAAGTCGTGTGGGCCAAAAGAATTCACTGGAGAGGGAGGTCCTACTGCACTATTTCACTAGTTTGATTCCATTGAGGTTACTCTGCGACAAAGTGGTTGCCCTGATGACCTTCGAACTCTGAACGCTACCGGCGTTTTCCAGTCCCGAGCTCTAGACTGGTGGACGGCCGAGAGGAACAAGCGAGGGAACGATGCAGCCTACGGTCTGTCGTGGGACGAGCTCAAGGAAGTTATGCTAGAGGAATTCTGCCCTCCTCACGAACGTCAAAAGCTAGAAGATGAATTTTGGCACATACAGCAAAAGGATGGTGACAATGTTGGTCTCACTGCTCATTTTAAACAGCTCAGCATTATCTGTCCCGATCAAGTCAAGACTCCCGACATGACGATCAAGAACTACATCCGAGCTTTGCCCGACTGCGTTGCTGATTTCGTGCAAGCGGCTAAGACTACGACGATCGAGGAAACCTATCTGCTAGCCGCTGAGATCAACGACAAGCGGGTTAAGGCTGGTGTCTGGGATAAGACTTCGAAGCATCTGCATCAAGCTACCGCTACCGCACCAACTGCTGAACCCACCTCATCGAGCAACAAGAGGAAGAACAAGAGAAAGAACAGCTCCAGCAACAAGAATTGTGCGATCACTGCTGCACCGATTCAAGCTGTACCTGCCCAACAGCGTCAAGCAGCGGCGCCTGTGGCCAATGCACCGCCTGCAAAGCGTGCATACACTGGACCACATCCGCTCTGCCCTACTTGCACCTACCACCACCCGACTGCTATTCAATGCCGTTTTTGTGCTCATTGCAACGTATACGGCCACTTTACTGCCAACTGCCGTATTCGTCAAACTCCTGCCAATCAAGCTCTACTCACTGCCCCACAGGGTCAACAAGCTCCTCCGGCACCCGCAATCAAAGCCAGAGCCTGCTTCGCATCTGGCGACCCGAACCACTTCGCCAACATGTGCCCAAACAGGGTTGTGAAACAAGAACCTCAGCAACAGCAGCCACAGCAACAACCACAGCAGCAGCAACAACAGGCCGCACGTGCCAGAACCTTCAACCTCAACGTGCGTCAAGCCCAGGCCGACAACAATGTGGTCAATGGTACGTTCCTTGTAAATGGTATTTATGCTTCCTGTTTGTTTGATACCGGAGCCGATAATTGCTTTGTGTCGTTCGAGTTTGAGAAACTCCTTAGTCGTAAACGTTCCCAACTCTCCTCTACATTCGATGTTGAACTCGCTACCGGAAGAACCGTCACTGTCAATTCTGTTCTTCGTGATTGTACTCTTGAGCTCAACAATCACATTTTCTCGATTGACCTTATTCCGATGCAACTCGGAAGCTTTGACGTCATAATAGGCATGGACTTTCTTCGATAAAACCATGCTGAAGTTGTATGCTTCGACAAGATGATTCGTTTTTCGCTCGCAAATGGTGACTTATTGTGTGTATATGGCGATACGACTTCAAAGGGACTCAAGCTTATGTCATGTATCCAAGCCAGCAAGTATCTCCGTAAGGAATACAGGGCTTTCTTGGCTAACATTGTAGTATCGAAGAAGGAAAAGAAAGAGAAGAAGGAAGTAAGAGACGTTCCTGTGGTTCGAGAATTTCCTAATGTTTTTCCAGAGGATCTTCCCGGACTACCGCCAAGTCGTGATATCGACTTTCGTATTGACCTCATTCCTGGAGCCAACCCTATCGCCAAAGCTCCTTACCGACTCGCACCGTCCGAAATGCGTGAACTCTCAACCCAACTCCAGGAATTACTTGAGAAAGGCTTCATTCGCCCGAGCACCTCTCCTTGGGGCGCGCCGGTCCTTTTCGTCAAAAAGAAGGATGGTCGTTCAGGATGTGCATCAACTTCCGGGAATTGAATAAGTTGACTATCAAGAACCGCTACCCTCTACCTCGAATCGACGATTTGTTTGATCAACTACAGGGCGCTACGTGTTTCTCGAAGATCGATATGCGTTCAGGTTACCATCAGCTACGTATTCAAGAGGAGGATATACCAAAAACCGCATTTCGTACTCGTTACGGCCACTACGAATTCGTCGTCATGCCTTTTGGTCTAACCAACGCACCAGCGGTTTTTATGGATCTGATGAATCGCGTGTGTAAACCATATCTCGACTGTTTCGTCATCGTATTCATCGACGATGTCTTGATCTATTCCAAAACGAAAACTGAACACGCGCAACATCTACATTTGGTTCTCGAGTTACTCCAGGGGAACCAACTCTATGCCAAGTTCTCCAAGTGCGAATTTTGGTAAGGGGAAGTTCAATTTTTGGGTCACATTGTTAATAATCGGGGTATTCACGTCGATCCTGCGAAGATTGAAGCTGTCAAGAGCTGGGTTACACCTAAGAACCCGTCTGAAGTCCGTTCCTTTCTCGGACTAGCGGGCTATTATCGACGCTTTATCGAAGGATTCTCAAAGACCGCTGTACCGCTTACCTCTCTCACGCATAAAGACAAGCCTTTTGTTTGGGGAAGTAAACAAGAGACTGCCTTTCAAACCCTCAAGCGCATGCTTTGCAATGCTCCTGTTCTCACATTACCCAACGGAAACAATGATTTCATTGTCTACTGTGATGCTTCCAACCTTGGTCTCGGTTGTGTCCTCATGCAACGGGACAAGGTCATATCTTACGCATCTCGTCAGCTCAAAATCCACGAGAAGAACTATACAACCCATGATCTCGAGCTAGGCGCAGTTGTTTTTGGTTAAAGATTTGGCGACACTACCTGTATGGTACTAAGTGTATGATCTTCACCGATCATAGGAGCCTACAGCATATCTTTAATCAGAAGGAACTTAATATGCGTCAACGCCGATGGGTAGAACTTCTCAACGATTACGACTGTGAGATTCGTTATCACCCAGGCAAAGCAAATGTTGTTGCCGACGCACTTAGCAGACGGAGCTACCTGCTTAGCCCTCGTAATGTTCAAGCCCAGCACAACCTCGAAACTCTCATCCGCGACGCTCAACACGCATGTTTCAACGAACGCACCTTGAAGAAAGAAAGAATCTACCACGATGGAGCCCAACTTGTGAGCAAATCGAATGGGATATTCCACTATTTAGACCGAATTTGGATTCCCAAGCGAACCAATTTGCGGCAAATTCTGATGGACGAAGCCCACAAATCCCGGTACTCCATCCATCCCGGTGCGGACAAAATGTACCAGGATCTTCGCTATAGGTACTGGTGGCCGGGTATGAAACGGGATATCTCTCTCTACGTCGGAAAATGCCTAACTTGTGCTAGAATCAAGGCTGAACATCAAAGACCCTCTGGCTTACTCGAACAACCACCAATTCCTATGTGGAAGTGGGAAAGTATAGCTATGGATTTCATAACCAAGCTACCACACACGTCATCAGGTCACGACAGCATATGGGTTGTAGTCGACCGTTTGACTAAATCCGCTCACTTTCTGCCGATACGAGAAGACTACAAGGTAGAACGATTAGCCCGAATCTACACCGATGAGATCATTTGTAATCATGGGACGCCTCGTGACATCATCTCTGATCGTGATGCTCGGTTTACTTCACGACTGTGGGAAACGTTTCAAACGGCACTCGGTACAACGCTTAATCTAAGTACCGCATTCCACCCTCAAACCGACGGTCAGACTGAAAGAACGATTCGTACTCTTGAAGACATGCTCCGTTCGTGTGTTCTAGACTTCGGTGGTAATTGGGATAAATACCTGTCGTTAGTCGAATTCTCGTATAACAACAGCTACCATTCTAGCATCCAAATGGCACCATTCGAGGCATTATACGGAAGAAGATGTCGATCGCCTATTGTGTGGCACGAGATCGGTCACTCGCAACTAACCGGTCCGGAGCTACTACAAGAAACGACAGACAAAATTTTCCAAATTTGAGACAACCTGGTAAAAGCTCGGGATCGACAGAAAAGTTACGCTGATAAAAAGCGCAAGCCCCGTGAATTTGGCGTTGGTGACTACGTACTCCTAAAGGTATCACCTTGGAAGGGTGTAGTCCGATTCGGCAAGAAAGGGAAACTCGCGCCTCGATATGTTGGACCTTTTAAGATTTTGGAAAGGATCGGAAAAGTCGCCTACAGACTCGAACTACCGGAGGAACTTAGTAACGTCCACCCAACTTTCCACGTGTCAAACCTCCGAAAGTGCATAGCCGACCATGACTTACATGTCTCTCTAGACGATCTGCAAGTGAACGAAACATTACACTTCGTGGAAAGGCCTGTCGAAATCATGGATCGCCAAACCAAGCAGCTCAGGCGCTCACGCATTCCTATTGTGAAAGTCCGATGGGAAGGCAAACGAGGCGCAGAGTTCACTTGGGAACTCGAAAGCGACATGAAGGCTAAGTACCCGCAGTTATTCGAAGAGAAAGTCTAGAAAGAGAAAGTTCCCAAACGTGAATCACGGCGTTGTAACAGCTTTCAGCTTAATTTCGGGACGAAATTCCCTAAACAAAGGGAGGCTGTAACACCCCGTGTTTTCACAAGTCAAAGTCAAAGTCAAGGTCATAGTCAACGACCGATTTCGCGCAACTTGACTTGTAGAAATGTCTTTATTTTATTTGTATTATGTGGAATAAGTGTCGTTCATTGCAATAATCGAATCGTGTTAATCGTATTTCAATCAACCTACGACTGTGAACTATAGGAAGTAACAATGCGATAAAGTTAATCAACTAATAATCAAGCTATGTTAATCGAATCGACATCAATCCGCAACTCGAGCTACGTATTTTTACTTGTTATTATACGTGTGTGTGTTTGCCTTACGTGATTAACTGTGCATGTTTATTTATGTTGTGTTGTGATAATCAAGCGAACTCAAACGAACTCGAAATCTAACTCGAATGCAATCGAACTCGAACTCGAATCACGAACCGAACCATGATAGATATTGGAAAAGAGATTATGCTAGATACGAAGTAGTTGAGACTGAAAGTAATTTGACTAGGAAACCCTATCGAATCGAACCGCTCGCAATCGAAATCGGAATATCAAAAGTCGTCGCGCGAAACACTCGAAAGGTGCAACCGATCGATCAGGCTCCCAGCTGATCGAACGGCCAGCCGAACGGACTGCTGTCCGATCGGACAGCCTGTCCGATCGAGTTGCCAGCCGATCGGCCAGCCCTTTCCTCTTTTGTCATCCTATAAATACCCCCTGTCATTGTCATTCTTTCCACTTTTGGAAACCCTTGTTTGACCAGCACGTTCAACTCGCCTTTTCTCAGATTTCTCTCGATTCCGGTAAGTTCTCGTCCTAAATCTTGTACTTTCTTGATCTATACACACTCCTACACCTTTCTATCTTTCAAATCTAAACTTTTAACCGTGAAATCATCAAGAATCAAGTGTTCTAGGATGATGTCATCATGAGTTCTTAAAGAACTTCATGTTTTGGCCTCAATCCACCAAGAATAACTTGGATCTAGCCGATTTCCACATAAACAAACAAGGATCTTTCATAGATCTAAACATAAATACGATGAAAAGGATTGGGAGATGGATTTTCCAACTCTTTTCACTCGGTAACTTCAAAACTTATAGAAACAGACCCTGAGCCGGTTTACAAATCACTTCGGTGGTCGAACGACTCGAGATCTGGATTCTATCCACGCGGTTAACCGACTTCGGGTCAAACGTTAAACTTCGTTCCGAACAGTCCACCGATTGGATTTGGGTGATTCCTGTCCGACCCCAAGGACCAAGTAAGGACGAACGATCTATGGTTTTACTCGCTGTCAAAATACTTCGATAAAACGACAAACAAACAGAACAACCAAAGTGTTAGACGCAAGGCTGATCAGGTCAGAATGCTGACCGATCGGATAGTCAGCCGATCGACTGGCCAGCCGATCGGCTAGCACATGGTCCCACACAATCAACTTGTTTGAAGAATGGTATTGAACGAACTGTTGTTCGATCGAACTACTGTCCGATCGGATTACTCTTCGGATCATGAGATACTATGCTTCAATACTTAATCGATTTTCAACATGTTCAATGCACTAGAAGTGCCACCCGATCGAACAAGCCGTCCGATCAGGTGACACTCTGTTGTCTGATCGAACAGCAGTTGTGCTATTCGATCGATCAACCATCCGATCCATTACATCACACTTTACATTCATTAAAGTCTTTGACTTGTTGACCTGTCCGATCGAACCTGTCCGATTCAAAGACTAAACCTTGAAATTCTGTTGAATGCCTAACCGATCGGGTTGCCGGCCGATCGAACAGCCGTCCGATCGACCGACCTGAAAGGTAAAGGTACTTCAATGTTTTCAAAATGTTATAACGAAAACTTCAAAGGTCAAGCCATCATACACAAACACATCCTTCTCAAAGGAAGGAACAATCCACTCGAACAGCCATCCGATCAGCCTACCGACCGACCGAACAGCAGACCGTACGGGCTGTCAGCCGAACGGTCAGCCGTCCGATCGAACTGCCGTCCGATCGACCAGCTGTCTGACTCTTCCACACTCGTTTCCTGTTATACGTTTCACTTATCGTTATGCTATCAAATCTATTCAGGCTAACCGTACTCGCTAAGCGCTCCCTTCAATCCATAAATCACTGTGAGTATACTCGATCCCTTTTTGCTTTAAGCACTTTTGGGTGTTACATACGTTACGAATATTCAAACTACAACCATCACACTACTCAAACTATTTGAACGCTAACCGTTAATGCATGTTATACGTGGCTTATGAATGCTTGTTTGTTATGTTTACACATGGAATGTTGTCTACCTGCCTTAGCAACGATAGCACTATAGTTTGGACTCAGCACCCGTTCACACGGGGGTTGTTAAGGATCTTTTACTTGCATGGATTACGGTGGTAATCCTGTATTGCGAACTGCCTCGGGCAGTCAACCCACAGTCATTGGTATCGATGGATCTATGTCGATAACTAACGTGCTTCATTTCACTACGTGTACGTGCTGTTATGCATAAACGAATTCGAACTCTATATGCTATTATCAAACTTGTATGCTCACCTTTACATTATATGTATTGACTTTATTTTAACGTATGTGACAGGTGCTTAGGAAGTTTACATGCTTAGCACGTTGTGAACTTGAGGCTAGGAAAGGTCTAGGATGCTCTCTGTGCTGTGATGAAATTGAAGCTAGGAACAGAGGTCCTAGAAACCAATAAATAAACTATTTTGTTTAAATCTGAGTTGTCGAAACAGAATATTTGCTTAGATGTTATCTGTAATAATTTGCTTACTATTTGAGACATGGTATGGGACATGTTAATTTAAATTGAATGGTAATGATAGTTGTTATGGAAACTTCTGGACAATCTGTTTCGCTCAGTGCCATGCCCCGATGATTCCTCCATCGGTTGGGGTGTGACAACTACAATCCCAGTTCCACCAAAAGCACAAAGATCCGAGACCCGCTCATCCGCTACATTCACCGGGTTCTAAGCGGTTCTTTGTGTCAAAGGGATAATGGCGGCGTAGTAGTGAATCTACGAGAGCTTACTGTCCTCTACTGTCTCGTGACTCACCAACCTATCGATGTTTCCCACATCTTGCTCCGAAACATAGTCTCCAATGCTACCGCGGACACCCGAACGCCGATTTTCTATGGATTCGGATAGTGAAATCTGGTATCCGAAAATTTCGGATATCCGAATTTTTGGATATCTGGTTTTGAACACCCCTAAAGATTACTACGTACCTCTAATATATTAATGAAAATTCAATACCATCTGGTTTCAATCTTTGAAGATGCCCACACATATTTTTTTACTCTTTATTTTGATCACCATACTTTTATGTTTTTTTAGTATTGGAATAACTTGTAACGCCCTGCTTTTCCGCACTTTCCCTAATTAGAAAACTTGTCGTATATTTCTACTTTCGGAAATCCGTCTCCTTTGTAATCGTAATTCATTTCAAGCCATTGTAAATCCGAGACTTCGGTTGTAGTACAAAAAATTGATCATTTATACATGGTTGCAAAACTCGCTAGGCGCTCCCTAGTCGGATTCGGGAGTACTCGGGAAGTACTCGGCTTAGGCGGAGATTACTCGGGGAGTAATTGGCCAGGGAGAAGAGTACTCGTGCCTCGGCAGCCTACCTTGTAGCGAGTACTCAGGGAGTACTCGGAGCCTAGGCGGGACTTTTACAACCATGCATTTATATGAAATTCATGTTGTTTATACTTAATGCATACTTACGAAGATTAACTCGCAAACAACTACCATGTGTTCGTGATTCTTAAACAAACATTTGGTCACATTTTGCAAGACGCAAATTCATGTTCTTTACGCTTATTTGATACCTCAAGTCACATGTCGTACATACTTGTTATATTGGTTTGTTACACATACTTATGCATAACATATTTTTTTACTCTTACTTTAATTCATGTTTAATATACCTTTAGGCCTTGATACATATTCAATACACACTAGACATTGTCGGACATGTTAACCATACATAAAATACATCTTATTTATACATTTTACATCATTTAAACAACAAAAAACAAATATAAAAGCTGCCAAACAGCCCTTGCAATTCAGCCATATATTGCTGAATTATCTCTCTTTTTTATTGCTTAAACTCTCACCTACTTGTATTAAATGCCGACCCAACTTAACCCTAATCCTTCCCCCTATAAATACCACTTATAACTAGCCTCCTTACCACTTTTGCAACACTAAAACACTCTCAAACTCTCTCCAAATCGCAGCTGATTCCATAAGTTCGAATAGAAATACCAACATTCACAAAAGTGAGCATAACTCACTCATTTCTGATCCGATTCACTCGATTCTTTTTCCTACTTCTTTGTATTGACCTTAGCTATGTTTCCATTGGTTTTCCTTGGAAAACCAGGCCCTGGAATGTTGCCAAAAGGGCTCCAAAATTGACTGATTTTTCTGTTCTTGATTCAAACTTTGATAAACTTGAGGAAACTCATCTCAAACATATGTCCTTATGCTTATAACCACATCTATGGTTAGTTAGGCTTAAAACAAGGTTGAGACATGTAAAATCAGAGGTGCAAACCTCACAAAATTTCTGTTTTGGTCAATGGTTTAAACCCACAAGTGATGTTCAAGCCTTAAGCTTGATGAATGTGTGATTTAGGATTAGCTTGGGCTATCCTACTTGAAAATCCACACATTGCTTGATGTTTTCTCTTAGATTAGTTGTTCTTATTCCATTATTACTTATAAGTTCATGACCCTCCTTGAATGTTCATAACATCAAGTGTAGTGGTGAACATCTAGAGGCACCTAAATGGAAGACTTGTTCTTCCTACCTCCTACATGACTTCCATGATACAAAGAGGTTCCTAAATGGTGGATTTATCCTCCTACCTCCTACTTGACTTATATGATATAATATACACTACATACTGCTTATATGAATATTCCAAATAATCGAACCTTTGATGACGAATTTGTGTTCATTTGTCAAGGTGTTTGATTACATCATCTAAAACATTATGTGTTAAAGATGATTACTTTTGCATTTGTACTTTCCATATTCCTTTTAAATTCCAAATCTCGACTCTAAACATACCTTGAACTTTAACCCTTATACATTTGTCCTCCCAATCTCATACACTCGTCAACACTTGGATAATCGGAAGAATTAGCAATATTGTGAGTATACTTGACCCATTTTACCGTTTTCACACTTTTGGGTGTAACATGTTTTTATATACAAAACACACTTAGTATACATATTCTTATGCAAATACACAAACAAACAATCCAATACATGCATACTATTTGTTATGCTTGATTCGTGTTTTCTGGGTGATTCTTATGTGATGAACTTGTCATTAGCTTCGTACAAGCCTCCATTAACATGTATAGCGCTATAGGAGTAACGCACCACCCGTGAACGAGAGGTCATGTTAGGTTTATTCATTCATACTTGCGTAAACAGAGGGTTGACTTGTAAATCGCATGCCAGTTTATACTGTTATATTGATAACTAGGTTTGCCATGTGGATTGTTCCTTATTATTTTATTACTTATATACTACGCACCAAACTTGTATGCTCGCCAATACTTTTATATTGAACTATGCTTTTAAAACATGTTGCAGGTTTAGCGATGATGTTGGTGATGCATGAAATCTAGTAGGATGCTTAGATACACACTTTAAACTTGTATTCTTATTGTATTGTTTTTTGTTATTTATGTTGTATTTGTTTCAAATCCTTGTAATTGACACTTTAGAAATGGAATGAAACTTATTATTTATATACTTGTCACAAATATTAACGTTATGATGTCTCGAGCAATCTATTTCATCTCACTCCGATGTTTCCGCCATCGGTTGGGGTGTGACATAACTACATCTATGTATACACAGAAAGTACAAATATATAAAAGAACACACGTAACAATTAACATAAACGAAAATACAAAATATCTCATAGCGGTTTTATCAACAGGTATAACAGATATGCTTCTAGATCATATCATATCATAAAATGTCATTATACTAAAACAAAGACATTAGCTAATATCTTAAATTTGTTTATGGACATCTTTTCCAAAAATGTTAATGTGTAGCTTGTTAACAACACATTTGCTTTCCGTCATTTAATTTGAACAACAAAGCTAACATGAGAAGTTGTGTAGGAATCGGCTTTCCTGATTTGGCAACAAAGAGAGGGGATGAACTTGAGTCTAGGTGTGAAGATAAATATCAAAGAAAATAGGGGTCCAAACGAGTCGAGCTCGATTAACATATAAGAGCTCAAGCTCGGCTCTCGAGCTTTGTTTTCAAAGCTTGGCTCGACTCATTGGTAGTTCTCAAACTCGTGCCGAAGTATCCGAAAATTTAATTTTCATACATACATTCGCTTTCATATCACATCCGAAATATATGAAATATTTCAGAAATATTTAGTGGAAGTTGTGAAACCGCGAAGAAGGGTACGGAAGAAGATCAAATCGGAGAGCAGCACAGGGTTTAGAAAAAGGAAGCTAAGTGATGAACAAGTGAGCCTTCTTGGGCAAAACTTTGGAGATGAATATAAATTGGAATCCGAAAGGAAATATAAACTGGGCGTTTGAACTTGGGCTTGACCCGTGCCAAGTTGCTGTGTGGTTCCAGAACAGGCATGCTCGATGGAAGAATAAGAAGCTCGAACAGGAATACTCAAAGCTCAAGAGCGATCACGATTCAACTGTTCTTGAAAAATGTCGCCTTGAAACTGAGGTAACCCTTTTTCTATGATGCAAATATCTTCGTGATAAAAAAAAACCTGGTTTGTGTTTCATTTGTTGTCACACGCTCTTTGGTTTTGATCTATAGGGAAAGTAAACAAGAGTGTTTTAAGTATTTGTTCTTACATTTTTAAAATTTTATATATGTAACTTTTTTATATGTTCTGAAAAATAATAAAAAAGATAGATAATATAATGATGACAAGTGGCCAAAATAGTGTTAGAATTTTTTAGTTGGTTTCTCATTTACTGGCTTGATAGAGTAGAATAACATGACAATAATTATTTTCTACTACTTTATGTACACTTAAGAAGACTTTTATCCACTTAAACCTAAAAATAAGCATCCTTATTTTGGAAATGCATGGGACTCAAGGCTCGAGATAGAAAGTTACATCATGTAATTATAACATAACTAATATCCCATTGGCCCGGCAAAAGGGTGCTAAAATCACAAGTGTGACACCACATATAGTTTTAAAGGCTGTCCTACACTATACTTGGTGGACAACGCACATGTCTACACTAGGTGGGACAGGTTGGGCAGGGTAACGGATCAAAACATCTAACATTAAATATCTCCCCACGTAAACCTTCATCTTTCGTACTAATATATTTTTCACATTTTTCTAAGATCCCGATCGTGTGATTTTTATAGGTGTTAAAGCTTAAAGAACAACTATCTGAAGCTGAAAAGGAGATAAACAGGATGGTGGAGCGGTTGGATGGAACATCAAGCACGAGCCCGAGTTCATCCTTCTCTATGGAGGCCATGGAGCCACCATTTTTTGACGGATTTGGGATGGAAGGATTGGAGAATGTATTTTGTGTGCAGGATAACAAGTATATACATGGATTCGATTGGCTCAACATCTAATTGTTAGGGAAGATGTAATTAAATAATTTTAGTATGAATTAATCTAGGCTTGTAGATAGTAACTATCTAATGTAATAACTAACATAAAAGAAAATACAAAATATCTCATAGCAGTTTTATCAACAGGTATAACGGATATGCTTCTAGATCATATCATATCATAAAATGTCATTATACTAAAACAAAGACATTAGCTAATATCTTAAATTTGTTTATGGGCATCTTTTCCATAAATGTTAACGTGTAGCGTGTTAACTACACATTTGCTTTCCGTCATTTAATTTGAACAACAAAATTAACATGAGAAGTTGTGTAGGAATCGGCTTTCCTGATTTGGCAACAAAGAGAGGGGATGAACTTGAGTCAAGGTGTGAAGATAAAAATCAAAGAAAATAGGGGTCCAAACGTGTAACACCCCGTGTTTTCACAAGTCAAAGTCAAGGTCAAGGTCAAAGTCAACGACCGATTTCGCGTAACTTGACTTGTAGAAATGTTCTTATTTTATTTATATTATGTGGAGTAAGTGTTGTTACTTGCAATAATCGATGTGTATTAATCGTATTTCGATCGACCTGCGGATGTGAACTATAGGGAGTAACAATGCGATAAGTTAATCAACTAATAATCAAGCTATACTAATCGAATCGACATCGAATCGCAACTCGAACTGTGAATTTTACTTATTGTATATACGTGTGTGTGTGCCCTACGTGTTACCTGTGCATGTTTAATTATGTTGTGATGAGATAATCAAGCGAACTCAATCGAACTCGAATGTAATCGAACTCGAATGTAATCGAACTCGAACTCGAGTCACGATCGAACTAGGATAGATAGTGGAAAATAGACTACGCAAAGTACGAAGTAGTTGGGACTGAAAGTAATTTGACTAGGAAACCCTATCAAATCAACCGCTCGCAATCTGAATCGAAACACCGAAACTCGTCGCCTCAAAATCTTGAACCAAGCGCCATCCGTCCGGATTGCCATTCGACCGGATCACCATCCGAACGAATAGCAATCCGACCGGATAGCCACTTGAGGAAGGATGACAGGTGCAATCCGAACGAATCGCCATTCGACCGGACAGCCACCAGGCGACATGCCATTCGACCGAACAGCCCTTTCCTCTTTTGGCATCCTATAAATACACCTGTCATTGTCATTCTTTCCACTTTTGGAAATCCCTGTTCAACCAGCACGCTTAACTCAACCTTTTCTCAGATTTCTCTCAATCCAGGTAAGATCTCGCCCTAAATCTTGTACTTTCTTGATCTACACGCACTCCTACACCTTTCTACCTTTTAAATCTTAATTTTTAACCGTGAAATCACTAGATTTCGGGTGTTCTAGGGTGACGTCATCATGTGTTCTTCAAGAACTTCATGTTTGACCTCAATCCACTGAGAACAACTTAGATCTAACCGATTTCCACTAAGATCTTGTAAGGATCTCGACACAAGTGTGGTGAAAAATGATCGAGAGATGGTTTTAACTTTCTTTCGACACTTTTTACACTTAAAACACTCAAAACCGGTAGAATCAGATTCTGACCTAGCCTCCTACTCTCCCTTAGTGTTGTGCCGACTCAGATCTAGATTCCACTCACAAGACTACCGATTCCGGGCTAGTCAAGAACAACCGTCTCGAGCCGGTAACCGGCAGGACTAGGGTGATTCCTGGTCAGGTTGGTCAACTGGGTCGAGCGAAGGGTTCTGTTGGCTAACACGCTGTCAAAGTGACTCGACATAACGACAAACCTTCAAAACGACCAAGTGTAGAATGAACAAGACAATCGGAACGGATTTCCATTCAACCGGATTACCATTCGACCGGATTGGCGACCCGAACGAATTGCCACTCGAACGGATTACACTTGGGTCCCACTTTTAAAACAATCTTAATTAAAGTTTGGGTATTGAACGAATTGCAATCCGATCGAACGACCCTTTGAAAGGATTACTCTTCGGACCATGAGATACTAAGACTTTAAAAGACTTAACAATTTTTTTTTTCAACATGTTCATAGCACGAATTGACATTCGATCGAATTGCTATTCGATCGAATGACACGTATGTAGTGAACTTGTTTTCAATGTGTGACCTCATCCTCAAGCTACTAATCGACCGGATGACCATTCGAACGAATTACCATTCGAACGAATTGCCATAAGCACGGTGAGTCATCCGATCGATCGATTTGAAAGATAGAGATACTTAATTGTTCTCAAAATGCTACAACGAAAACTTCAAAGGACAAGCCATCATACACAAACACATCCTTAGCATAGGAAGAAACAATCCACTCGAATCGTCATCCGAACGGATTGCCATCCGCACGAATGACCACCCGAACGGATTACCATCCGCACGGATTACTGTCCGATCGGATTACCATCCGATCGAACTACCATTCGACCCATCTTCACTTGTTTTAGTTTCCTTATCGTTATACTATCGAATCTATTCAGGCTAACCATACTCGCTAAGCGCTCCCTTCAATCCATAATCACTGTGAGTATACTCGATCCCTTTTTGCTTTAAGCACTTTTGGGTGTTACATACGTTACGAATATTCAAACTACAATTATCACACTACTCAAACTATTTGAACGCTAACCGTTAATGCATGTTATACGTGGCTTATGAATGCTTGTTTGTTATGTTTACACATGGAATGCTGTCTACCTGCCTTAGCAACGATAGTACTATAGTTTGGACTCAGCACCCGTTCACACGGGGGTTGTTAAGGATCTTTTACTTGCATAGATTACAGTGGTAATCATGTATTGCGAACTGCCTCGGGCAGTCAACCCGCAGTCATTGGTATCGATGGATCTATGTCGATAACTAACGTGCTTCATTTCACTATGTGTACGTGCTGGTTATGCGTAAACGAATTCGAACTCTATATGTTATTATCAAACTTGTATGCTCACCTTTACATTATATGTATTGACTTTATTTTAACGTATGTGACAGGTGCTTAGGTTGCTTGTATGCTCTCTGTGCTGTGATGAAATCGAAGCTAGGAACTGGAGTCCTAGAAACCAACAAATAAATTAGTTATGTTTAAATCTGAGTTGTCGGAACAGAGTATTTGTCTTGATGTTGTCTGTAATAATTATTTAACTGTTTGAGGTACGGTATGGGACGTATTACTTAAATTGAATGGTAATGATAGTTGTTATGGAAACTTCTGGACAATCTGTTTCGCTCAGTGCCATGCCCCGATGATTCCGCCATCGGTTGGGGTGTGACAAAACGAGTCGAGCTCGATTAACTTATAAGAGCTCAAGCTCGGCTCTCGAGCTTTGTTTTCAAAGCTTGGCTCGGCTCATTGGTAGTTCTCAAACTCGTGCCGAAATATCTGAAAATTTAATTTTCATACATACATTCGCTTTCATATCACATCCGAAATATCTGAAATATTTCGGAAATGTTTAGTGGAAGTTGTGAAACCGCGAAGAAGAGTATGGAAGAAGATCAAATCGGAGAGCAGCTCAGGGTTTAGAAAAAGGAAGCTAAGTGATGAACAAGTGAGCCTTCTTGAGCAAAACTTTGGAGATGAACATAAACTGGAATCAGAAAGGAAATATAAACTCGGCGTCTGAACTTGGGCTTGACCCGTGCCAAGTTGCTGTGTGGTTCCAGAACAGGCGTGCTCGATGGAAGAATAAGAAGCTCGAACAGGAATTCTCGAAGCTCAAGACCGATCACGATTCAACTGTTCTTGAAAAATGTCGCCTTGAAAATGAGGTAACACTTTTTCTATGATGCAAATATCTTCATGATAAAAAAAACCTGGTTTTTGTTTCATTTATTGTCACACACTCTTTGGTTTTGATCTACAGGGAAAGTAAACAAGAGTGTTTTAAGTATTTGTTTTTACATTTTTAACATAACTAATATCCCATTGGCCCGGCAAAAGGGTGCTAAAATCACAAGTGTGACACCACATATAGTTTTAAAGGCTGTCCTACACTATACTTGGTGGACAACGCACATGTCTACACTAGGTGGGACAGGTTGGGCAGGGTAACGGGTCAAAACATCTAACATTAAATATCTCCCCACGTGAAACAGTTATTACATATATTTAGTATATATTTGTAATTACTTATTATATACGTTAGAAACAATTATATTATATTATATATATAGTTTTCGAAAGAATCATGAATAGTAATTTCAAATTTAAAATAATACATAGCTTTTTAATATTTTATTATATCAATATATTTATTTAATATTTACTTTTGACTTTTAACATATATTTTTTTCTATTTACTTTTAGCTTTTAACGTATTTTTATTTTTTCCTTTTCTAAAACCATATTTCCTTTATCATTTATTTTGTTTTTAATAATATTTTTTTCTTTTTTTAAATCTATCTTTACTTTATCAATGAATTTGATATTTCTTTAATAACTTATGTTCGTTAATTTTTTTTTCTAAAAACTTACTTACGTAGCTGAGCTTAAATAAAGAATTTATATTCAAAAATAAACTATTTATTTGCTATCGTAAAATGATACAATGATAAACTAAACCGATTTTAACGGTTTGGCTTTCTAAACAACATGCTACATTTTCAAATAACGTTTGTTTTACATTATCATTTGCTCTGTTTCGCCGCAACGCGCGACTGAAAAAAAACCTAGTATATATTACATACATATGTAATACTGCAGCAGTGCCTACATTTTTTAGATAAAAAAAATAATTCTTTTATTTAACGTATGCCTCATCTATTAATAACTTGCGTCTTAATTGAAAGGACTAAAATATTTGATTAAATTAATCACAGAATGTAAGCCATAGTATCCACAGACAAAAACAAAATTAAATGTAGGTGACAATTCTAACAAAATCACATGTACAAAAAGCAAAAAACATTGTAGTGGGTTTTTTTTGGCATTTTTCCCCAACCCTCCACCCCCCCCCCCCCCCAATTATCGTTTCCTGGGCGTTTTTCTTCAAAAAAAAAAAATGCATACAACATTCTTTTCTCCACGCCCTATGTTCAGGATCTTTGGCCAATCACAAGTATTCTTCTTTTTGTTTGGCCAATACCTTTCTTTATGGTTTTTTTTATTTAATTCTATTACACTCCTTTTAACATAATGCATCATAGTGCCCACATCCTCACTACACCCATTTTAGGAAAACGTCTCATAATGCCTCATTGCTGACTGGATTATCACATGACGCAAAACGCCCAAATATAAAGGCATTATTTATATCTTCCACTACACATGTCTAAGTATAATTTAAATAAAGGATTGTAAAAATGATTATAAAAAGGTATAGCATTCCTTAAAAGAAAGATCATTGGTATCACTAGTACTTAAAACCTTTTGAAATCTTGTTAACAAAGCTCTTCCCTACTAAATAATGACACTTCAACAATCTTTTAACTAAAAAAACTAGCTACATGAACATGGCATATCTTACATATAAAAATCAAATTTTATGATCATTAAAAGTGCTACAAAGTTAGCTACATGTCTACATATCTTACATTTAAAATTTAACTAGTTTTATGCATCGTCCGCGTAGCGGGGCTCTAAGCCAAATAATTCTCAACCAATTAAAACAAAACACTATCATAGTTTTGCTAGAAAAAAAACTATAACGATGACAAGACTGTAATTTTAAGCTGGGGCAAAATTGTAATTTTTCAGGACCAATGAGCGAGCGCTAGTGAATAAAAATTACATCGAGTCAACCAATTAAAACAAAACACTTTCATAGGTTTGCTGAAAAAAACTAAAATGATGACAAGTTTATAATTTTGAAATGGGGGATATCATAACTTTGACTGAGGTAAAATTGTAATTTGTCAAAAGCTACAATGATGGCAAAACTGTAATTTTGAACTGAGTGCAAAATCGTAATTTTAAACATATGGTAAAATCATAATTTATTTGAGCCAATGGGTAAATGCCAGACAGCTGCTTAAGCACTATTCCCCCTTATCTTTCCCCTAATACTTTTTAAACATATATAGTTTAAAGAGATGTAATATAATATAATGTAGAGTAAAAGTGCCCGGATAGTCCCTGTGGGTTGTCGAAATTTTACCTTTAGTCCCCAACTCTCTAAAATTACACTCTTGCTTCCTGTGGTTGACCAGTTGTTACTCGGATAGTCCCTGAAATGGATGGATGTTAGTTTTTTCAGTTAAGTGGGTGTGAATTTACAAAATACCCTTTACATTAAAAAAAATATTAACTTTAACTTCTTCCCCAACCCCCACCCACCCAAACCACCTATGTAGTTACAGTCAACAAACAGCTTCGGGACCGGTAAACCCGCTCCAACGACTTGGTTTCCGGTCATTTTCTATTCTTTTCAACAACTCAAAACCACCGCAACACCACTCACAACCCAACACCCCCGCTGACCACTTCTATTACATTCACTACCACCGGAAACCCAACCCCACAATCACCATAACGACCGCCGTCACCACCAAACCCCATTGTGCGCGTTCACCGTCATCCACCACCTAACACCACTCACCACCACCCCTTCAAATCCGACTACATACCTACAACCAACCAACCACCATCATTTGCTCCATTTCGCCGCAACGCGCGACTGAAAAAAAAACCTAGTATATATTACATACATATGTAATACTGTAGCAGAGCCTACATTTTTTTTAGATAAAAAAAATAATTCTTTTATTTAGCGTATGCCTCATCTATTAATAACTTGCGTCTTAATTGAAAGGAATAAAATATTTGATTAAATTAATCACAGAATGTAAGCCATTATATGCACAGACAAAAACAAAATTAAACGTAGGTGACAATTCTAACAAAATCACATGCACAAAAAGCAAAAACATTCGAACCGTAGTGGGGTTTTTTGGCATTTTTCCCCAACCCTCCCCCGCCCAATTATCGCCTTCTGGGCGTTTTTTTCAAAAAAAAGTACACAACGTTCTTTTCTCCACGCCCCATGTTCAGGATCTTTGGCCAATCACAGGTATTCTTCTTTTTGTTTGGCCAATACCTTTCTTTATGGTTTTTTTATTTAATTCTATTACACTCCTTTTAACATAATGCCTCACAATGCCCACATCCTCACTACACCCATTTTAGGAAAACGTCTCATAATGCCTCATTGCTGACTGGACTGTCATATGGCGCAAAACGCCCAAGTGTGGAGGCATTATTTGTATCTTCTACTACACATGGTGTAAGTATAATTTAAATTAAGTATAATTTAAATTAAGTATAATTTAAATAAAGGATTGTAAAAATGATTATAAAAAGGTATAGCATTCCTTAAAAGAAACATCATTGGTATCACTGGTGCTTAAAACCTTTTGAAATCTTGTTGACACTTCAACAATCTTTTAACTAAAAAACTAGCTACATGAACATGACATATCTTACATATAAAAATCAAATTTTATGATCATTAAAAGTGCTACAAAGTTGGTATAACAACTCTCCTAAAACCTTTAACATGCTCTACACGTCTTAAAATATACCCCGTATACGAAAAACAAGCATAAAATACCTTTATATTTATAAAAATCAAATAAAAACAAAAATTTAGGGTTCTCGCGGGGCGCGACCCTCTTAGAGGAAGTAGTCGCGGGCCGCGACAAGGGGACACCAGGCGACACCAGATTTCGCCACGTGTCCTTGTCTCGTGTCAAGCCTACCCCCCCCCCCCCCCTGACTCAGCCAAGCTAGAGCCTACCCTATGTCGCTCGCGGGCCGGGAAGGCCAAAGCCAACTGGGTCGCGGCCCGCGACCCGCTGTCCAATCTGCGCTATAAAAGGGTGCCTCTGACCTCAGTTTCAGTCGCTCATTTCTTTTCTGTATCTTTGTCCCTATAATAGCAATAGTGTTGCTCGATATTATACCCCTAAAAAGCGAAGCTCTGCCTCGTTGTAAGTATTATAACCCCTGGTTACATATTAGTTACTCTACCCGATTGATCTAGGGCTCCGTAACGCATGTCAAGGCTCTGTCTGACTCAGTTCGTTGGAGTTCTGTCTCGGGGGTACGGCTAATGTAAATTGGGTTATCTTACTAACACGTGTGCATTGTTTAATTTTAATAGATTATAACCAGGAAGTCACCAGAAAGCAGTAGTATTATCTAAGTCAACAAAGTGAGTCATTCTCCTTTTCAACCAAACTGTTTTATCAAAACCTCAATTGTTTTAAATTATGATAACAGTGATTGAGTCTATGTATTCTACAATTACTGTCGGTATGTTGGGGTTTTGTACACATTACTTGTTACTATATTGTGAATAGTAGCATGACCACAAGTCAGGATTGACAATACCGTGGGTGGTAATTGGGTAGATATAAACATTGTAATCGCTCTCAATACTGTAAAGATATAAAAGCTTGTTTTGATTAAACCGGGATGCACTCGCCAGTAATTCTTGCTGATAATTTTTTTTTAAAACACGTTTCTGGTAACTTAATGTGAAGCTGATAGAAGCCAGCCGGAGAGCATTGAATGCTTGGAAAAGTGGCTATAAAAGTTACCTAAATAAGAAAGAAGTTTTATTTCAATAAATTAGGGTTTATCCCTATAAACATATTATAATGGAAATTTGGGTTTTTCCCATATATTTATTATTTATAAAAGTGTGATGTTTTAACTCTGATAAACTATTTCCTAACTACGGTCCTGATGTTTAATTTCCGCTGCCAAATTAATAAACACCGATACCACCAGCTCTGTGCATCTCGCGGCCGCCCGCCCCTCGGTTTAAGCCACTGGTTTAAGCCACGGAAGTGTTCTGCTGACACCAAAATTTTTATCAGTTATGTTAGGAAATAATCTATGTGATTATGTGTATATATGTATATTATTGTTTTGTGTTATTTGACAATTTGTTAGTTTACAGTATGAGTGAGAAAGGTACGTCTGACGCTTACCGTCATCTAGCTAGTTCCCCCAAGATTGAAGGAACTTCATCACAGCCTACTCCTTCGGGGTATTCTGCTGATATTGAAGAAGGAATTTTCATCTTTAAGGCGCAATCCAAAGAACTATTCCCTTCGAAAAAGAGAGGATGGTTTAGTAGGGGAGCACCTGAGAGGAGAAAGCGGATGAGAAAGTTACAACAACAAAGAGCGTTAGCAGCAGCCAATAGGGAAGTAAATGCCCAAACCCAAGAAGCAGTTAATAGACAGTTGGCAAACTTTCATATGCTAGCCACCACTGCAGTAGATCCAAACCTTGATAAGATAGTTGCACCACAACCATTGCCATTATTTCCAACCCAGCCAATGGAGATAGAACCTAACCAAGGAAACCAATTTCCCATACCAGCATTTGACCCTAACGAGATACCTAGAATCCCAACACCTAATCCTCTAGCGTATAATCCATGGGAAAATGACCATAGGGGATATCAGGAACTCTATCCACAGGAAGAACCGATACCAAATCTCATAGCACAGTATACCGACCTTAATCCTTTAGATCCGTATTGGAATGACGACCAGTATATTCAGAGTGTGTTAAGCAACCCGTACCTATATGGAGAGCCTATACCCTGATACCCTGACCCAGTACCCACACCACTGCCAACCATGAGTGAAGAGAATGTGCAGGAACTCCGCACATATGGTGAGGAATTAGTGGAAGAAGGAGAGAGAATACGACAGATAGGAGAAAAGCTCGTGTGGAAATATGACGAGCGAGAAATGCAGTTCTGGATGAACGACCCCTAATAATATATATATATATATATATATATATATATATATATATATATATATATATATATATAAATGTGTGTTGTAGAAAAAAAATCAACTAAAATAGATAATCTAATACCTATCGATGCATAACTATTAGTGTGTTTAAATTTCAGTTGTAGATTTTAATAGGTATATATATGAAAAGAGTAAAAGTCGCAATGTTCGACATTTTTGGTCAATTTGTTTTCCTGATTGTTTGCACTGAATCTTATTCTGTGATATTAATACCTGATAAATGTTTATAATCCAGATGGACAACGAAGTAAATCAGGAAAACCAGAATAATGATAATAATGGAAACCAAGTAGATAACAGTGACATCCAACATATAGTAGCACAAAGAATTATAGATGCTATGCCATATATTATCAAGACTGTTAAAGAAGCAGAAAATAATAAAACTATAACTGGAAGTAAACGACCACCTACTAAACCCAGTCACAGCGTGAAGAATGGACCGCTACTCCAATTACCTATTCAAAAAAGAAGAAGAACCATGTCATATGGTTGTTCTTACAAAGAATTCTGGTCTTGCAAACCAATAGACTTCTCTGGCAATAAAGGAGCCATTGCAACTCTATGTTGGATAGAAAAGACAGAAGCAGCCTTAAAAATAAGCAAAAGTGCAGATGAAGATAAAATTATGTTTGTTTCTAATCTTTTTAAGAATGCAGCTCTAGAGTGGTGGAATACCATTCTCCAGTCTAGAGGAAGTGATAAAATTAATAATATGGAATGGACTGACTTTAAGGACATAGTTGAAAGGAAATTTTGTCCTCCTCATGAAGAAGAACAAATCGCTAATAAGTTCTTAAATCTTAAAATGACTGGAATAGACTGCAAGGGTTATACTACTATATTTTTCGAATATGCTAGAATAGTGCCAACCCTAGCCTCACCAGAACCAGTATTAATCTCCCGTTACATCTGGAGATTAATCAGTGAAATCAGACATGTGGTCAAGGCAGCTCGACCACAAACCATAGAAGAAGCGGTAGAACTAGCCAATACCTTGACTGATGAATTGGTAGGTACACAAGAAGAAAACCAGAGAAAGAACCTAGCCCAAAGACTTACCCAAGAATTTCATCATGTAAATACCTACCGTGGGAAAAGTACAGGTTCTACTTCTGCACCTTAAAATAAGTACTGCAAAAAGAAGCATTCAGTAAGATGTTCAATATACTGCAACTTCTGCAAAATGTCGGGACACAAGGAAGAAGACTGCAGGAAGAAACCCAGCAACAAGCTATGCTTCAACTGTGGAGAGACTAGGCATATCAAACCGAACTGTTCAAAACTAGCTCTAGCAACAAACAGCAAAACTACTAAGAATGCCAGAGCATTTGTTCTGACATCTGAAGAAGCCAAGATGATTCCGGATGTGATTGCCGGTATGTTTTTTGAAATGACCTAACACGTAATAACTTAAAAACGACGCAGCGGAAATAGAGCCTTAAAATTTCTTTCTTTATTAGACACATTTCTTACATGAAGGCTCAAATACGAAATGTCAAACATTAACTAAAAGAAATATATAACATTCACTTTAAATTAACACTTCAAGGCGTTACATAATTAAAGCTATGTGACCGTTCTTTTCCGTACAATCCTCGTTCTCGACTCAATCTATGACCGCTTCTCTTCGTTTGTGGTAGAAAAAATCCGTGTAGTACCTGTGGACATCACATACAACTTAACCATTAGTCGTTAACAACATCATACGACATTATTCTCATATAATTTAATATCAAATAACATTCAACAATATAAACTTTGATTCATTCAACTATTCTCTCGTATCTTCTCGTTCCGAGTTCGACTTCGATAACTCATGAACCCGATGTTCTTTTACCTGCATTACATTCCAACTTCAAGGCACACCATTAGCAACCGTCAATGACCAAACATAGTAAACCATTCCTTCATACATTTATAACATCTCACATTCATACATATATACATTCCTAATTCCTACGTGCATACAAACATATACTTCTACATATATACGCGCACATTCTTACATGCACACATACATACAAGCTCTCGCTTACCACAATTATTCACATAAACCTATACTTCTTGTCATAATCACTACTTTCCATAATATAAAATTTTATACTTACCATCCTGCATACCCACTCGTTCCTAAGTTCGGTTACTTATAGATTTCCTTCACTAACACGAAGGTAAAATCCATGTTTTCATTATCCGGAGGCTCATAACATTACTTATGTCCTAAGCCGGCTTTAAAATAAGTTAAGAGACATTGAAAAGCATTCATACATCGAGTCCGGATGCGAAAACGAACAAGAAATCAACAAATGCCAGCTCATGGCTTCCTCGCGGAGCGCGACGCCCTTCGCGTTGCACAACCATGATAGGTGTTCGTCGTCGCGTGACGCGACACCCTACTTTTGACTGACTGTTTGGTTTTGCTACTGCATCGTTTGCCCAGCTATGTATTCTAACCAAAATTCTCAACTTAAAGTCGCATAACTTTTGATCTAGACATCCGTTTTAGGTAATTCTTTTTCCTACGCGTCCGTAATTTAATTACGGATCCGTTTATCACTTCGGGTCGCATCAAGAGCATATTTATAAGCAAACGAATTATAAAATCCTTATACCATTATTTGACCCGTTAAATCCTACTAATTTATCTTCGTTATAGATAACCACTTCGTTATACTAAAATAACACTTATCTTAATACTCTCAATCATTATATAATCCTTGCATAATTCTTTTCCACACACATAAATATTAAAATTCTACATTCATACTAAGAAGTGAGCCGGGATCACTTACCTCGTGCGTCCGAGTTCGTGCATAACTTCCGTATTTACCTTTGACCCATTGCCCTTCCATGCTCGTGTCCATGTTGACATAGCTCCTACACTTTCATGTTATCATCAACACATTCTTGTTAGCATAGACCATCGTACTTGATAACGAGCATACATTTGCATAGTTTCACATTCAACTTGCATTAATCAATCCTAACAAGCATACGTCATGTACCTGATTTCACATCCTTTCAAACCCATATAATCCATCATGTCATCCCATTTATCACATATTTATATACCATGTACCATACTATCATCTAAAATCTTATAATTACAACAAGTCTAGCAATGTTTCTTACACGTAGTTGACTTTCCAAAGTCAATGGTTTATCATCTTAACTTTCGGCTTAATCTCATATACTCATGACATCATAATAGGCTACACAATCGACACTATATACGATTTCCTACTCATAACGAAATATGTTTAGAAGATCACCTACGGGTTATCTATATGTATAAAACTCTTTTTGAAAAACTATTTTCCAAAGATTCAGTTAATTGTATTTACCAGCTTTGGCTGATGTATTTTCAAAAGATTGAACAGCAGGTACCGAACCTTATTATAGGCTGGGATTACAGGTCGGCTAGAATGAAGGCTAAGGAATTTGCACTCCTGATGCTTAAGGCCTATGATGTCTAAAGCTCTATTTATTGGGATCCTGCCTGTGGGCTTGTATCAAACGCTTGCAATACTTTTATACCTTCAAGCTTTATTTTAATAATTTCAATCCAATACTTGCGCTGCATATTATTATATTGTGATAACTGTTATCCAACCGTCACGTGTGTACCCATCCGGGCCCACCGGAAATCGGGGTGTGACATCATAATAGGCTACACAATCGACACTATATACGATTTCCTACTCATAACGAAATATGTTTAGAACCACGTGTTCATCTAATTATTTACACATACTTATTCACATACACATACTTTCACATGTTAATGCTTTATTATTCTTCAAATGGCAATGTCATCTACGGTAACAATACAACATAATTCCAACATTATCCATTCTAATAAGTTCATACATTTCACATCTTATACCCGTTCACTTTTAATCACCATAATTCAATCACCCAAATACATGGTGAACATCACATCGTTTAACATAAGGTACAAGTCCCTAATGCATAATTTTGACCAAATCATACATTCAATCCGAATTCTCATATGGACTCCATCTAAAGCACACTTCACATATTAGTTTGCTAACAATTACATCATAATCACTTTCTATACGTATTTACTTACAACTTACATACAATTTCACAAATTTGTTCTCTTAGGCATTTCATCGAACACTTGGCGGGTTTCGCATTTATAAAACATTATGTACAAGCCTTTAAAGCATGATTCCTACTAATTCTTCACATAACTTATTAACAATCAATCAAATTCATAACAATCTTTCATCCTACACCACATTTGTCTATCAAAATCTATCATATAACACCTTGCATATCACAAAATCACAATATAACATCTACAATTTCATCATGATCATCCTCTTTACATTCATGCAATGGGTTTCATTCTAATTTCAACCAATTTCACGGATTAAACATAACCCACTTCATACAAGGTCACCAATCTAAATTTTAGAACATACCTCATGATCCCCTTGTGTAGGTGATAACTAATTTCATGTTTAATCATAAGTTTGAGCTCCACATTTCCTTCAATTTGAAGCTTCTTCATGAACTAGGGTTTTAACCCTTGTTCTTTTCTTGCTCCTGGACATCGACACACACACATACACACACTATGTGTGTGTGTGGTGTTTTAATTTTTTTTTATTAAACTCTTGTTTCCTTTTTAACGGTTTTGGCCCCTCAAGTTTCGTTTAATAATAAATGAGAATGAAACTCTTATCTTGTTACTTATATTCATGTTACCACTAGGTTAATTTGTTCCTAGCTATTTTGTTTACGGTTTCACCTTTACCACTAACGGTACTTTTACCTGTTCCTTTTTTTATTAACTGGGTTTAAATTACCAAACCCGTTTTTGGGGGGTTACATTTTTAGTTAATGATATCTTTGCTAAAGTATTATTTGACTCTGGTGCAAACCAAAGTTTTATTAATACTTCGTTCTGCAAACTTCTCAATCAACCATTAACTAAACTTCAACAAGGATATTTACTAGAAACGACAAATGGAGAATCCATTAAGATCACTGAAATCTTGCAGGGAGCAAGAATATAAATTTTAAACCATAGTTTTATGGCTAACCTTTACCCAATGAATCTGGCTGGATTTAATATCGTATTAGGAATGGATTGGTTAGTAGCCAACCATGCCAGCATTCTATGTGATCAAAAGTCAGTACAAGTAAGTTCACTAAGGGTAAAAAGATCACAATTAAAGTAGACAAGCCAACCAGGTCCACAAAATTCATCTCTGTGATGAAAACAACAAGCTATGCAAGGAAGGGATCACTAGTGTATATGATTTCCATAATCATTAACACTAAAGGAAAAGAATTGAAAGATATTCCAGTAGTATCCAAATTCTCAGATGTTTTCCTAGAAGAGTTACCTGGATTACCGCCAGATAGAGAGGTTGAATTCAGAATTCACCTAATACCGGGGACAGCACCGATTGCTAAGGCACCTTACCGTTTAGCACCAGCAGAGATGCAAGAACTAAAGAAACAATTGGACAAACTTCTGGAGAAAGGTTTCATACAACCTAGTTCATCACCATGGGGAGCACCAATCTTGTTTGTCAAGAAGAAGGACGGATCAATGCGTATGTGCATTGGTTACCGAGAATTGAACAAGGTTACGATTAAAAATCGATACCCTCTACCGAGAATTGATGATCTGTTCGATCAACTTCAAGGAGCTTGATTCTTTTCTAAGATCGATTTACACTCAGGATATCATCAATTGAAAGTACAGGAAGAGGACATTCCTAAAACTACTTTCAGAACAAGGTACGGTCATTATGAATTTACAGTCATGCCATTTGGTTTAACCAATGCCCCAGGCTTGATTCTTGATACTTGGAAGCTAGATTCTTGATACTTTGGTGCTTGACTCTTGAGACTCGTGAAACTTGAGACTTGGTTGAACGAGAGACTGGAGACTTGTCACTGCGAAAACTATGAAACTTGGAAACTTTTGTGTTAACGATATAATCTAGTTATGTGATACTATTACACAATAATACGCAACGCAACGCTTAATCTAACTCGCAAAATGAATCAAAGACGAAAAGTGGAAAGGATGGATTGACCGAATGGCAATCCGATCGGATGACCATCCGATCGGATGACCATCCGATCGGAGGGCCACTCGATCGAAGTGCCATCCAATCCAAACACCACACCTCCTCACACTCTCTCTTGCACTATAAATAGGACCTGTCACATCATTCTTCACTGATGTGACAGCCTCCTTCAACCAGACGCACGCTCTCCCACTTTTCTTCCATTTCTCGGCGATTTCGGTATGTTTTACACTAGATTCTTGTACATCTTTGATCGATGCATTAATCTCTACACGATTCTTCTTTAAAATCACGTTTTTCACCGTGAAATCTCTGAGATTTGAGCTCTTGAGGATGATGTCATTATGGCGGTTTGTACAACAGTTGTGTGGTGTCATTCCGGTCAAGATCTAGCTAAGATCTAAGGAATTTCATGTACGTTTGTACCAAATCTTCACTAAATCTAGACTTTTTCAACTAAAACTCATGATTTCCTTCATCTTTTCTTAAAAACTTGTACTTAAAACAGTGGAATCCGGATCTATATGGGTTGTAGACTTGATGATTAGTCTGGAGTCGGCTTAGAAATGGATCATCGCCGGAAAAGATGACCGGAGTACGGATTCCGACATGAACACCGCCGAGACAGACACCTGAACGGACGGGGTGATTCCCATCCGATCAGACAGGCTGAGCTTGAATGTGTTTACCGTTGTCTCAATACGTACCATACCGTCATCGTTAAGCTCGAAACTTGAAGACTTTACAAGGTTGCAAAAGGAACAAGGTTATGACAGTCGAATGGCAATCCGATCGGACTGTCGTCCGATCAAACGGCCATCCGATCGAAGTGACAGGTGCTTTACAACCTTCTATACTTAAACTATTTTTGAATCAGAAACTTAAACTTGGAAACTTGCACGACGAAGGGTCAATCGATCAGATGACCATCCGATCGAAAAGACCTAGTTTGAACACATGGTGTAAAAGCTAAACATTTTGGAAACTCACATTGGATCGAATGACCATTCGTTCGAATGGCCATCCATACGGATGACCATCCGATCGGATGGCGATCCGTCCCAACTCTCATGTGTCATTCGACCGGATGACCATCCGATCGGATGGCCATCTGATCAGGTGACTGATCCGACACTTGCACGAATCTCCTTATTCTGTCCGACGCTTATCTATTGTAATCTAATCTGGCTAATCGTAAAGAGCTCCCTTTGATCCAATAACAGTTAAATTGTTAAGCAATCACTGTGAGTATACTCGATCCCTTTTTGTTTTAAACTTTGGGATGCAACATGTATTCTATGAAACTTGAAACTTGATACTTCTGAATCTAAACTCTATCCTGTGTGAATGTGAAACTTGTGATTCTTGATTCTTGATTCTTTATGCTATGTGAATGTTTAATCCTTGTGTGTAGTACCGCCTTAACAATAGTAGCGCTATAGGAAGATGCATCTCCCTATTATTCTCGGGGGTATTGTTAGGAGGATTCTCGTTTTCCTTGAGTCTTGGGAAAACACCAAAGCATCGGGACACTTGGGCTATCACTTGGACTGCGAACACTAGCATGGCTGAAACTAATCATTTACATGATGGATATGAGTCTTTTTAATCTACTATGCTATATACTCAAACTTGTATACTCGTCGGTACATTTTTGTACTGACACTATTTTAATACATGTTGCAGGCTGATAGGATGCTGAATCATGGAATTCAAGCTAGGGCCGATGCTTAGAAACCCGCCTAGTATAATCTGGAATTTGAACAATGACTTGTGGTTGTATTTGATACTTTTGTTTGAAGATGTTGTTTTAGACAAATTTTGCATGAAACTTAATTAATCTATATTGAAACCATTAGTGTTATGGAATCTCGAGAGCAATTTAAACGCTTAGTGCCGCACCCCGATGTTTCCGCCATCGGTTGGGGTGTGACAGATTGGTATCAGAGCCATAACTATAGGGAATTAGGATAAGTAGGAATACTTGCCCTAGTCTATAGTTCTAGGAATCTTGACTCTTATCTGTTGTTTAAGACTTATGCATTCTAGCGTATCTGCTTCCTAGCAGCACATTTTCCAGCTAAACTTACATGCCTTTCCTAAGGCTAACACAATATACACTTGGATACTTTGAAAGACACTGCTAACCAGTGTTGTATTTTGCATGAGATTTGCCCTCAAGTCAGGAGTGACATCTGAACCTTGATGGGAAAAATTTCCATAATATATTCTAGTAGGTCTTATCTGTTGATAAGTACCGACGCTATTAGGGTACGATGTTGTCAAGATAGAGGTGAAACTCAGACCTTGATAACTAGTCCCACTCTTTGATTTTATGTCTCGCCAAAGTCTCAAAGCTACCAATCAATTAGGAACGTGAAATGACCAAAAGGACGAATATCGTAGGCTTAACATCGATGACGTATTTGTCTAAGTAAGTCAGGACACGTTACCTCAATTCGAAAGGGGTTCGAATCACTTTGGTTAGTCACCGTTCCTCTACCCGGAACAATCTATGTTTTATGAGCCTATTTTTTATGTTATCTCGATTTTATGTGTAGATTTGAACTTGATTCTTCGTTTATTTTGATTCCTCATTTATTTTGAGACTTTTTACACAAGACGCATGTGTGTCCGCAATCTAAAACTCTAATCATAATCTCCCGGGATCAAACTAGATTTATGAAGCTTTATTCATGATGATTATGCGGGAATCTTGATTGACTATGATACTATGCGAAGCTATCTGATGAATCTATGTGATATTGTGGTTGTGCAACACTAAACGTAACATGGCATAGAAATACGAGGGAGAAGTGACGTGTCTGAAACATGGTGGATACGTCGCTGGTACTTCCTATATATAAGTGTTTCCGACATGTTACCAACTTTCGTACCACGTGCCATGCGAAACTTAGTGTTTTGCAGACCGGTGATGTGAATGTTGAACTCTAAGCTATGGGAAACTATTTGTGTGATCTATGTGAAATCTATGTGTAATCTAAGAGTATTCTAGTGTGAATGTGTGGTTTTGAGTAACAAAATACGAAACGTAGCCTAGCGCCGAAGATGAGGCGGACGTGGCATGTCCGAAACATGGTGGATACGCCGCTAGTACTTCCTATATATAAGTGTTTCTGGCATGTTACTGAACCTTCGTACCATGCGCTAAGTGAAGTTCGTAGTTTTGTAGGCTCGGGTTGAAGTTGATTGAAATCTACTTGGTTAATCTATGTGAAAGCTTTGTGATGGTGATGGAATCTAATGATATGGTTAACGAAGCATGACACCGATGACGAGACGGACGTGGCATGATTGAAGCATGGTGAATACGCCGCTGGTACTTCCTATATATAAGTGCTTCCGTCATGTTGCCAAACTTTCGTAGCACGTGCCACGTGGAATTCGTTGTTTGTGGGCTGTGGTGAGATTGTTAACACTAATCTATGTGAATCTATTGGTTAATCTACGTGAATCTATTGAAATCTATTGGGCAATCTACGTGAATCTATTGGAATCTGTGTGAATCTATCAGGTTAATCTACGTGTGTGTGATGATGATGATGATGAGTGTGATGTTATGTTGGGCAATTGCGACACGTAACATGACACCGAGTACGAGGCGGAAGCGATGTGCCCGAAGCGTGGTGGATACACCGCTGGTACTTCCTATATATAAGCGTTTCTGACATGTTGCCAAACTTCGTACAACGTGCCATGCGAAGGTCGTGGGTTTGCGGTGTTGAATCTACTGGGATCTATTGGAATCTATGTGAAACTTGTGGAAACTTGAATCTTAAATCTATGTGAATCTTGTTGAATCTTGAGTCTTTAATCTATCGTGTGTGAATCTATATTGTGAGACTTTGTGATCTAGACTTATACGATCCTTTTGTTGGATCTTTAGATGTCTTCTCGTAAGCTATCCGACACTCTCAAGAGATCCAGGGAGAAGTCTCAGAAAAAGATGATGTCCTTCATGGCCGACCAGATCGCTCGATTCGTGCCAAAGATCGTCTCTGAGATCCAGGGATCGAACACTCCACCCTCCTCTGTGGATTCCAAGGCGGAGCAACCTAAGTCTACGAATTTCAGCTATAAACATTTTGTCTCTTGCAACCCTAAGACTTTCACGGGCAGTGATGGGGTGACTGCTATGCTGGAATGGTTTGACAACATCGAGGTTACCTTCATTAACAGCGAGTGCCCAGAACACCTAAAGACTAGGAGTGCAACGGGAATGTTTCAAGGCAGAGCGTTGGAGTGGTGGTCAAATGAGAGAAACATCCGTTCTAGCGAAGTAGCCTATGCTCTTCCATGGGCCGAGGTGCGAGAATTAATGATGCTTGAATTCTGCCCTCCCCATGAACAACTGAAGCTTGAAGAAGAGTTCTGGCATTTGAAGCATATTGGTGATGACAATTTGGCTTATACTACCCGTTTCAAGCAGCTCAGCTTGATCGTACCTCACTTGGTTTCTACTCCTAAGCGCATGATAACCAAGTACATCAATGGTCTACCTCCTGCTATGCGTGATTCTATTGAAGTAGCTCAACTCGAAACTATTGAGGAAGTTTACGGTCTTGCAGCTAGTCTCAACAACAACCACATCCGTGATAAGCAGTTTGCTACACCTGCTCCCTCTAAGTCTGCACTCCAAGTTACCCAGCAGCCTAGTGGCAGTAAGAACTAGAGGAGAAAGTCTCAGGGTTCAGGATGCAATGCTATTGTTCCTGCTGCAAACCCTGCTACTAAACCTGCTCCTGCTGCTATTGTTCCAAACCCTCCTGCTCCTGAAGTCAAGAGGCAGTACACTGGGCCTCACCCCAAGTGTACAACTTGTAACTTTCATCATCCTGTTGCTTCTGCATGTCATTTGTGTACCAACTGCAATCGCTATGGTCACACGACTCCTTATTGTCGTCAAGCTAACCCTGAACAACCAGCTCAGCAAGCCCCAGCTCAGGCGGCCCTACCAGCTCTCCCAGCTCCTCAGCAGAATCCAAGGCCAGTCAATGCTGTTCGTGCATGCTACAAGTGTGGAGATACTACTCACCTCCGTAACCAGTGTCCTCAGCTGAACCAGGACCAGCAGCCAGCCGCTCGTGGACGAGCGTTCAATCTTAATGCTAATCAGGCTCGTAATGAAAATGACGTCGTTAATGGTACATTTCTCGTCAATAACCTTTACGCTTCGATACTATTTGATACTGGCGCCGATAGAAGTTTTGTGTCCGTAGAATTTGAATCTTTGTTAAATTGTGTACGCTCTAAGTTACCTAAGTCGTTTTCGGTGGAGATTGCCAATGGTAAATCTATTCTAGTTGATTCTATTCTCTTTGGTTGTTCCTTGACTCTTAACGACCACGTATTTACTATCGATCTAATACCCATGCAATTGGGTAGTTTTGATATCATTATCGGCATGGATTGGTTACGTAAGAACCATGCCGAGATTGCTTGTCACGAGAAGTTTGTTCGTCTACCTCTCCCGTCCGGGGATATTTTGCACGTCTATGGAGACCGACCTTCTAGAGGACTGAAGTTGATGTCATGCACTCAAGCGAACAGATGTTTACGTAAACAGAATTTTGTCGTTTTCGGTGGAGATTGCCAATGGTAAATCTATTCTAGTTGATTCTATTCTCTTTGGTTGTTCCTTGACTCTTAACGACCACGTATTTACTATCGATCTAATACCCATGCAATTGGGTAGTTTTGATATCATTATCGGCATGGATTGGTTACGTAAGAACCATGCCGAGATTGCTTGTCACGAGAAGTTTGTTCGTCTACCTCTCCCGACCGGGGATATTTTGCACGTCTATGGAGACCGACCTTCTAGAGGACTGAAGTTGATGTCATGCACTCAAGCGAACAGATGTTTACGTAAACAGAATTTTGCCTTCTTGGCCCACGTGGTGGAACAAAAGGGCAAAGGGAAGAACATAAGCGATGTTCCAGTAGTGTGTGATTTCCCTGATGTCTTTCCTGAAGATCTTCCGGGTCTTCCTCCTCCTAGATCCGTTGACTTTCGTATTGATCTCATACCTGGTGCGACTCCTGTCGCCAAGGCTCCTTACCGACTTGCACCTTCCGAGATGCAAGAATTATCCAGTCAACTGCAAGAACTATTCGACAAAGGGTTCATTCATCCAAGTACCTCTCCGTGGGGTGCTCCCGTGCTATTCGTCAAGAAGAAGGATGGTTCGTTTCGTATGTGTATCGACTACCGTGAACTTAATAAGCTTACCGTTAAGAATCGTTATCCTCTCCCTCGTATTGATGATTTGTTTGACCAACTACAAGGCGCGTCCTGTTTCTTTAAGATCCATCTTCGATCTGGTTATCATCAGCTTCGTGTTCTCGAAGATAACGTACCCAAAACCGATTTTCGTACTCGTTATGGACACTACGAGTTCGTAGTCATGCCTTTTGGCCTGACCAACGCACCCGCCGTGTTCATGGATCTTATGAATCGTGTGTGTAAACCCTATTTGGATCGGTTTGTGATAGTCTTCATTGATGATATCCTTATTTATTCTAAAACTAAAGCTGATCATGCTCGTCATTTACGTCTTATGCTTGAACTTCTACGTGGTGAACGTTTGTATGCTAAATTCTCCAAGTGTGAGTTTTGGATTAATGAAGTGCAATTTCTTGGTCATGTCGTTAGTAAGCAAGGTATTCATGTTGACCCTTCAAAAATCGAAGTTGTGAAGAATTGGAGTACGCCTAAGTCTGCATTTGAAATTCGTTCCTTCCTAGGATTGGCGGGTTATTATCGCCGATTCATCTCGGACTTTTCTAAGATTGTTGTTCCTCTCACTTCGTTGACTCAGAAAGAGAAACCTTTTGCTTGGGGTCCCGAGCAAGAGGAATCTTTTCAGACTCTTAAGACCCTTTTGTGTAACGCTCCTGTTCTTACTCTCCCTGATGGGAATGACGATTTCGTGGTATATTGTGATGCCTCGAACCGTGGTTTGGGCTGTGTGCTCATGCATCGGGACAAGGTTATTGCTTATGCCTCTCGTCAACTCAAGATACATGAGAAAAACTATACTACTCACGATCTGGAGCTTGGTGCAGTTGTGTTTGCGTTAAAGATCTGGCGACACTACCTGTACGGTACTAAGTGTATGATCTTCACCGACCATAAGAGCCTTCAGCATATCTTTGACCAAAAGGAGCTGAACATGCGACAGAGACGTTGGGTGGAATTGCTCAACGACTACGACTGCGAAATTTGCTATCACCCTGGCAAGGCGAATGTAGTGGCCAACGCCCTTAGTCATAAAACTCATGTTAAGGCTATTCGTATCTCTAGTGATCTCCACGCGTGTATTCGTGAAGCTCAGTATTCGTCAGCTAATGAGGGAAGTATATTTGTTGAAATACGTGGTGCTACTGTGGATCAACTCGAAACTAAGTCTGGTGGACTTCAATACTATTTAAATCGCATCTGGGTGCCAGATCGCGATAATCTCCGTGAGCTCATTATGAATGAGACTCACAAATCCCGTTACTCTATTCACCCGGGTGTCGATAAGATGTACCATGATTTGTGTATGACTTATTGGTGGCCTGGTATGAAGAAGGACATTGTTGCTTAAGTCTCAAAATGCCTTACTTGCACGAAAGTTAAGGCTGAACATCAACGTCCTTCAGGACTCTTAGAACAGCCTGAAATCCCTGTTTGGAAATGTGATAGCATCGCTATAGACTTTATTACTAAACTAACTCGGACACCTTCTGGTCACGATAGTATCTGGGTGATCGTTGATTGTTTGACCAAATTAGCCCACTTTCTTCCTAGTTCATCACCATGGGGAGCACCAATCTTGTTTGTCAAGAAGAAGGACGGATCAATGCGTATGTGCATTGGTTACCGAGAATTGAACAAGGTTACGATTAAAAATCGGTACCCACTACCGAGAATCGATGATTTGTTCGATCAACTTCAAGGAGCTCGATTCTTTTCTAAGATCGATTTACGCTCAGGATATCATCAATTGAAAGTACAGGAATAGGACATTCCTAAAACTGCTTTCAGAACAAGGTACGGTCATTATGAATTTACAGTCATGCCATTTGGTTTAACCAATGCCCCAGGCTTGATTCTTGATACTTGATACTTGGAAGCTAGATTCTTGATTCTTGATACTTTGGTGCTTGACTCTTGAGACTCGTGAAACTTGAGACTTGGTTGAACGAGAGACTGGAGACTTGTCACTGGCGGAAACTATGAAACTTGGAAACTTTTGTGTTAACGATATAATCTAGTTATGTGATACTATTACACAATAATACGCAACACAACGCTTAATCTAACTCACAAAGCGAATCAAAGACGAAAAGTGGAAAGGATGGATTGACCGAATGGCAATCCGATCGGATGACCATCCGATCGGAGGGCCACTCGATCGAAGTTCCATCCGATCCAAACACCACACCGCCTCACACTCTCTCTTGCACTATAAATAGGATCTGTCACATCATTCTTCACTGATGTGACAGCCTCCTTCCACCAGACGCACGCTCTCCCACTTTTCTTCCATTTCTCGGCGATTTCGGTATGTTTTACACTAGATTCTTGTACATCTTTGATTTATGCACTAATCTCTACACGATTCTTCTTTAAAATCACGTTTTTCACCGTGAAATCTCTGAGATTTGAGCTCTTGAGGATGATGTCATCATGGCGGTTTGTACAACAGTTGTGTGGTGTCATTCCGGTCAAGATCTAGCTCAGATCTAAGGAATTTCATGTACGTTTATACAAAATCTTCACTAAATCTAGACTTTTTCAACTAAAACTCATGATTTCCTTCATCTTTTCTTAAAAACTTGTACTTAAAACAGTGGAATCCGGATCTATATGGGCTGTAGACTTGATGATTAGTCTGGAGTCGGCTTAGAAATGGATCATCGCCGGAAAAGATGACCGGAGTACGGATTCCGACATGAACACCGCCGAGACAGACACCTGAACGGACGGGGTGATTCCCATCCGATCAGACAGGCTGAGCTTGAATGTGTTTACCGTTGTCTCAATACGCACCATACCGTCATCGTTAAGCTCGAAACTTGGAGACTTTACAAGGTTGCAAAAGGAACAAGGTTATGACAATCGAATGGCAATCCGATCGGACTGCCGTCCGATCAAACGGCCATCCGATCAAAGTGACAGGTGCTTTACAACCTTCTATACTTAAACTATTTTTGAATCAGAAACATAAACTTGGAAACTTGCACGACGAAGGGTCAATCGATCGGATGACCATCCGATCGAAAAGACCTAGTTTGAACACATGGTGTAAAAGCTAAACATTTTGGAAACTCGCATTGGATCGAATGTAACACCTCGAAAATTCACGTCCTATAATGTGTTGACACGTGTCATATGTTTAAACATGTGAAAGAAAATCATAGAAGGACTAAAGTTGACAATCATGGAAAGTATGTGGATATACGTATTCTAAATGTCAACAGTGAATAAATATACTTCATAATAACCCTACATGATGTTTATAACATCAAACGAATAAATCATGGATCATACGAAGCTAAAAGTGAGAGATTACAAACTACAGGGGTTAAATGTGTCAACATGTTTAAAGTTATACCTCTGAGTAACCTTTTGACAAACCCGAAGCTTTGTAACTGTTAATTATGCTCACTAGAATGCACGACATAAATTTCATAAAGTTTCGTTAGTTATGATCAAATTCGTGTGCGAGGGGTTAAAGTGCAAACGTTGAAAGTTAAGACTTTTCGGGTTAACCGGAAGTGTTCAGGGACTTGGCAAAGTGGGTATAGGTCCTAAAGCCCTTATGGGTAATTATAAGGGGGTCAAAATGCAAGAAATAACCTTGGTTACCCTTTCGAAGAGCCAAGGGTCAACATTGCAATAAATAGAAAATCAAAAATCTGATTCGCAGGCCCAGGCGGCCCGCGTTGGGTTCTGCCAAATGGGAGGCGGGCCGCGTCAGGCCGCCAGATGCAGAAAACGGGGACAGACCCCTGGAAACGCGAAGAATCGATCTTAAACGACATTTTAACATGGTGGGCGACCCCTAAACTGTACTAGGGCACTAGAGACACATGTTGGATGGTTGTGGTCGATCATAGAGTTATGTGTCAACATAATGTGGTGTTTAAGCCACTATAAAAGGCCCCAAGAGTTCAAACATTCCTCACACCTTCATCTGCAATTGTGGATCAATTCTGGAGCTCCCAAGCAGCCTCAACTGATCTTATCTCGTGCATAGGACTCTTGTAAGTCTGCTAGTCCCTATTTAATTGAGTTTAGCTTAGTATTTTAGCAAAAAGTTAAAAACCGTCGTAATTACGGTTTGACTTCGAGATTAGTCAACAATGGCTCAGTCATATCTTGAATTAAAAGTAGGTATAAGTTGGTATTTATGTGGGTAATAAACCCTCAAAAGGGTTCCCCCTGATTACCACTCTAACCAGGTCAAAAGTCGGGTCAAACGTGTACTTAAAAAGTCAACAGAAAGTTTAAAATGCGATTTATGCATAATTAGCAAAGTAGACCATATACAACCTGTTTGATCATTGTTATAACTTGGTAATAAGTGTAAGAACATGTCTAAACATGTTCAACCCGGCAATTTCCTGTTTAGACCCGGTTCGGAACCGAAAGTCACATAGTTTGACTTTCACTTGGACTTTCAGTTCTGACCCGTTTAGGCATGTGTTAGAAATGCTTCAGAGCTTTAATTGGACTAGGTTACATGTTAGAATAACCCTCTATGATTATGCACCTCGGTTCATTAGTTATCCAATTAATATGCATGTTTCCGTTAATTGCTCATATGTTGACCGTTATGCCCTTATTACCTTAAAACGTGATTTATGAAAATGTAAAAGTGTAGAAACCTTGATTACTGATATATAAACTTGTATGCAAAGTTTGACATCAGTTTGATTTATAGATTAGGAGTTATGCTCATTATCGCAAATTTAAAGCTTTATGTTAATAAAATGGCGTAATTAGCGTATAGCCTAGTTAAGCCTACTTTTTAATATCAAGCTTAATACCCACTGATGTAATATATTATTTTGGGATTTTTAAAGATTTTTAATTAATTTTTGGCTGAGCATAACTAGTAGTCGTAAGCTTAATCCGGTAATTGTCGGTTTTGCCCTTATGGGCCATAAAATGAGATTTACATATCTAAACGACTCCAAACCTTTTGCTACTGATCACATATGATAAATAAATTATTTTAAGCCTTCTGGAAATATAAAAATATCAGATTTAAGTATCGAACCCGGAATTGGCCTTTAATCGCCTTATTTAGCGTTTTTAACGCATAGTATGTTTTAAAATCATATTGAACATACCCGGGTTGATACCTACTGATATATGAGGCAAATTATAATATTTTTACAGTAAGCAAAGGTTGATAAACTCAGACTTCAGTTTTGAGCTTTTCGGCTTATGTGAAATTACCAAAATACCCCTACGGGGCATAGTTTGGTTAAAAATGATAAATTTCACATATATGCTTTAACCTACTGATATAACTTAGCAAATTAAGTATATTTGCTGATTACATCAGACCTGTAACTCAGGTTGTTACTTAAACTCTTTTATAAACTTTTAAATGACCAAACTACCCCTATGGGGCCTAGTTTGTGTTTAAACACGTTTCGGGCATAATGAAAGACATCTTACTGGTGTCACAACATATTTGAGACACAATTAACTTAGGAAAACTGAATATAGCTCTCATGAATACCCGTCACGCTTATTACGCGTACGGTTCGGTTTATGTAACAAGTTTACATAAATTAGTCGAAACGGGTCAAACCTTAACGGTTTTATCTCAAAATCCAGAATGTGAATAATAAACCCATATTAAACAAGTCTTCAAACTTGTCGGGTCTAAATCACATTCTATCCGGTCTTCGCTTAATCGTGCGTACGTACCGTATCTTTGAAACTAGCCGGTCTAAGCTTAAGCTTAATTAAAGACCCGTTAGGATTCTAATAGGTTATTATAAAACCTTCGTTCCAGATTAGGAGGACCAGTAAAAGCTACGTGCATTTTGCTAATTGTGAATTATACTTTGCTCAGGTAAATACTTTTAACTTATTTTCCCTATACGAGCTTGGGTTACAGTATATAGCATACCGCTTGATCGGGCATCAAATCTCCACCGTTAAGTGGGTAGTTGAATAATTTGATCGGCTCGTTTAAACAGTCTTGTTACTTAAAGCCTTTGGGGGGTTAATGACCATGTCCCGGATATCCTTGGCATCATCTTACGAGATGGCCACGACCTGAGCACGGGGTGTAGGCGTACACCTGTCAGTGTATAACTCAATAATGTGGTGTGTCTATTGATCTTTAAGCCCGGACAAGATCCGGGCTACTGAACGCACAAGTAATATGTAATTCGTTCACAAGATTATAATATTAAATAATTCTCCCAAGTTAAATAAAATGTTTATGCCATGTGCATCCAAACCAATTTTCAATCATTTTTCCAAAATGAGTCAGTTGAATGTATTTACCAGTGTAAACTGACGTATTTTCCCAAAAAGGCTGAATGCAGGTACTAAACGAAATTGGCTGGATTGTCTCCTTAGCATCAATAAAAAGTCTCGCAAGCTTAGGATGCCTGAAGTCTGTTGAACCATTGTTTCTATTTTATTTCGATCCGTTCTGTGGATAAACAATCGAACGTTGTGATACTTGATATTACAATAATAAATTCGGTTGTATCATATTTTTAAATTTGCTTCCGCTGTGCATATTGATATTGTGTTGTTTGACTATTACGTTACCAACCATGACGTCACGATACTCCCCCACCGGGCCCACCGGTGACACGTGGAAATCGGGGTGTGACAGGTTGGTATCAGAGCCAACTCTGAGTGAATTAAACACTAGCCTTTTGTGTTTAATCTCAGTTACACAATTGCACATTCTAAACCTTCGAGTCTAGACATATAACATAGGACAAATTCCACCTTATTCGGTTTTTGTTTTGTCCTTTAAATTTTATATTTGTTATTGTTATCTTATGCTACTTTGACAGGATTAACAAAATGCCTCCAAGATTCTTCCGTAGGAGAGGACGAGGCAAGGGGCCTATTACCGCCCCCAACGACAACGAGGCAGGACCTTCAAATGTTCGAGCTCCGTCTACCACGGAGAGTGACGATCCACGCCAAAACAGAAGAAACCTGTTTGAACCAGCGAGAAGATCGGTCTCACATAGCTCTACACCTCCGGTCCAAAACCCGTATGGGCCACAACCGGACTACGAGCCGAACAACCCTCAGCCTTCCTTCATACCATTACAACGATCCCTGTCTCATCATTCTTTCGGGGACCCCACCCCAGTTTTTCGGGGCCGGTTTAATCCGGTAGGCTACGTGCAAGAACCCGTGGGTTTTAACCCACTGGGGCCAGACGATCACTTCTCTGGCGACCACGCGGATGACATGGATGAGGATACTGATCCCGTCGAACCTGCAAGTGGCACTCCAAATCATCCGATCGAGATCTCCGACGGATCGTCTTTCCACGGATCACCCTACGGTGGTCCAGACAGCTTCCAAGCCTTGTTCACTCAGCACGAGTGGTATTATACACCTTCTCACCACTCGTCGCCTCATGAGCAGCAGCAGCCGCAGCAGCAGCAGCATCATCAAGATTCCTCTGAGGATCACCGATTTGTGGCAGTTACGCCACCACCTACACCGCCACCAGTTCAGCCGGCACCTCCTCAACCGCCAAGACGTAGGAGAACCGGTGCCCGCATGTCGACACGAGCAGGGGACTTCCATTTCAGTTCCCCACGACAATCCAGTGGCAGTCACTACCCGCCACATCAGGAGGACCCACAAATGGGTGGGCCTTCCAACCCAGCGTATACGGGTTCCATGGCATACAACCCGTTCGAGCCGCCGGTCCACAACAACTATGGGTACGCAGAGGCCGACCCTTACTTGGTGGCAGCCAACTACAATGCCCTGCACCCGGAAGGACCATACGGAGCTCCATGGGGAGTTGGGTACCCAACACATGGGTACCAGATACCACCTAGGCCTATCATACGGGCTCAATCGCAGCCGCCCAGGTTCTCCCCACCTGAGCGTGAAGAACTCCTTCAGAGGATGGATCAGGTTGAACGGGAAGTGCACAGGGACCGTAGGGAGAGACAGACTTTCTTCCAAGGATTAGCAAGTTTGATCAAAGGAAAGAACAAGAAGGATCACTAAATCCTTCCAATTATTGTTGAGCCCCTGCGTGGGCCTGTATTTCCTATATTTGTTTAAGCCCCTGCGTGGGTATTTATGTGTGTTGTTTTGACCCCTGCGTGGGTCTAATTTCCGTTAACCCCTGCGTGGGTATGATGCTTGCTTAAAGTCCCTGCGTGGACTAGTTCGTTGTTTAAGGTCCCTGCGTGGACTGTTATGTTTGTTTAATGTCCCTACGTGGACAAGTATGTTGATTGACCCCTACGTGGGTAATTGTTTGTTGAAAAGACCCGTTTAGGGCAGTATGTAATATTTTGAATAAATTAATGGAATGTTTGTTTTATAAATTTCATGTTTGCCATTTTGTGCTTAAATAAATTATAAATGAAATAAATAAATTAAAATCATTCCTTTTGAATTAATCTGCCTATGTAATTATAAATTAAGAATCTTAAAGTGTGAAACTTAGCCTTTTGGTCATTATAAGACCGGGCCAAGATGGTAAGACCTGTTCAAAAGATTCAAATCTAAGTTAACATCTGAAAACATGTTAACACTCCTGGCAGAAGTGATTCGTTAAAAATCACACGTCATTGTATATGTGTAAGGATTCTTTAGAAGATTCCTAACCCAATTTAATGATCTCTGAATCAAGGGTTAAGATCATCAATTAAGATGATCATATTTTTACCATACGTGGTAATATAGTGCCTACGGGCCCTGCTCAATTCCATATGAGCCAAAAGACAGTGGTAGTTATGACTCCCTGTCAAATAAAGGTAATGAACTAGGTTCAAACCTCAAATGCTTTGATTCTCTGCAATCCTAGCATATAATTTATAATTGTCCTTGTGACTAGGCCTATTGTGCCAGTATACCTTAATGTTTTGATTCTCTGAAATCATAGATTAAATTAAAAGTGTCCAAGTGACTAGGCCTTTTGTGCCATAAATAAAACTGTTAATGTTTTATAATTAGGATAAATTATTATAGAAATCCTAAGTAAATATGATTTATAAATTAACCAAATGTGGTCTCTGTTACCATGGTTAATGAATTGCCATAAAAGACAATTTTATAATAAACTCCCAAATAAACTATTGTCCTTGTTTTCTGCAACAGTTCAATTAGTATGGCTAACTCGGACGAGGGTAATAGTCATCCAGTGGAGGTTAATAATGACGCTCGAATTAATCTAACGGGTGCGGAATTGAAAGCGATCATAGACGGCGCTGTTACACAGGCTTTGGAAAGGCAGTATGAAAAGTACAGTGGGACTCGTAGTAGGACCCAATCTACACAGCCTTCAAAGCCACCGCCCAAGAAGGACGACCCGAAGAAAGATAATGATCGACGCTCCTCGAACCACAGTGCTCCATCTCAGCAGGTTATAAGTAATCAAGGGCCCCGTGACAAGGGTTGCACGTATAAATATTTTGTTTCTTGCAAGCCCCGGGATTTCACTGGGGAGAAGGGAGCCATTGACTGTATGACATGGCTGGATGAGATGGATACGGTTGTAGACATCAACGGATGTGCTGAGAGAGACGTGGTCAAGTTTGTGTCGCAGTCTTTTAAGGGTGAAGCGTTAGCATGGTGGAGATCTCTGATTGAGGCCACCGGAAAAATCCCATTGTACACTATGTCATGGGATCAATTTGTCGCCCTAATCAAGGAAAATTACTGCCCTCAGCATGAGGTGGAGAAGATAGAATCTGATTTTCTATCCTTGGTGATGACAAATCTCGACTGCCAAGCTTACCTAACGAGCTTCAACACTATGTCTCGGTTGGTTCCATATTTAGTAACCCCGGAACCAAAGCGAATAGCTCGTTTTATCGGTGGTTTAGCCCCCGAGATCAAGGCAAGCGTGAAAGCTTCTCGGCCAGCTACTTTTAGATCTGTAGCTGACATTTCCTTATCCCTCACACTGGATGCGGTCAGGCAGAGATCGCTGAGGAATAAGGAGGCTGAGAAGAGGAAGCGTGAAGATGATGGTTCACGAAAGTCGAACAAGAAGCACCGTGGGAACGGTGACCATAAGAAAGGATCGGAGTCAAGGAGAGATGGGCATAATTCTGGTGAGAAGCCCAAATGCAAGATATGCAAGAAGCAGCACTTTGGAAAGTGCAGACTTGAGTCGAACTCACAGACTCAATCGAAATCCTATGCTTGTGGTATATGCAAGTCCACGGATCATAAAACCCTGGATTGTAAGAAGATAAAAGACGCAACGTGCTACCGTTGCAATGAAAAGGGCCACATCAAGACCAACTGCCCTAAGTACACCAAGAAGCCTGAAGAGGCCAAGAAGACTAATGCTAGAGTCTTCAGAATGGACGCAAAAGAAGCGGTTCTAGACGACAACGTTATTACAGGTACTTTCCTTGTAAATGACGTATATGCTAGAGTACTTTTTGATTCCGGCGCTGATAAGTCGTTTGTAGACAATAAGTTTTGCGAACTGTTGAAATTACCTGTCAAAACCTTAAAAGTAAACTATGAGGTGGAGTTAGCAGATGGCTCTCTAGAAACCGTCTCCACTGTGTTAGATGGATGTGTTATATCCATTAAGAACCATTCTTTTCCTCTGTCTTTACTTCCCTTTAAGTTGGCTGGTTTTGACATAGTTCTGGGTATGGACTGGTTATCTCATAACCAGGCCCAAATTGTCTGTAACAAGAAACAAGTGGTAATAAAGACTCTGTCTGGTGAATCACTTACCATTCGGGGAGATACCCAGTATGGGCTGCCTAAGCAGGTGACTATGCTCAAGGCTTCTAAGTGTTTGAAGAAGGGGTGTGTCATCTACATGGCGCAAGTGATTATTGATGAGCCTAAACCAAAGATAGAAGACATACCTGTCATTTCTGAATACCCAGAAGTGTTTCCTGAAGATCTACCTGGTTTACCACCAGATAGACAAGTGGAATTCAGAATCGATATCATCCCCGGAGCAGCACCTGTTGCTAGAGCACCATACAGATTGGCACCCACAGAAATGAAGGAGTTGAGGACGCAACTAGATGAATTGCTGGCTAAGGGTTTCATTAGACCTAGTTCATCTCCTTGGGGAGCGCCAATCTTGTTTGTCAAGAAGAAGGATGGGTCGATGCGCCTGTGCATCGACTATCGCGAGCTTAATAAAGTCACGATCAAGAATAGGTATCCTTTGCCCAGGATCGACGATTTGTTCGATCAGCTTCAAGGGGCAAGTTACTTCTCAAAGATTGATTTGAGGTCAGGCTACCATCAGTTGAAGGTTAAAGATGAAGACGTTCACAAGACTGCATTTAGGACTCGTTACGGTCACTACGAGTTCCTAGTGATGCCTTTTGGGCTCACTAATGCACCGGCCGCGTTCATGGATCTCATGAATCGCGTCTGCAAGCCTTACCTGGATAAATTCGTCATCGTTTTCATCGACGACATTCTTATCTATTCGAAGAATAAAGCTGACCATGAGAAACACCTTCGCTGTATTCTCAAGCTCCTGCATCAGGAGAAACTCTATGCCAAATTCTCTAAGTGTGAATTTTGGCTACGAGAAGTCCAATTCCTTGGACACGTGGTCAGTGAGCGTGGTATCCAGGTGGATCCCGCTAAGGTTGAAGCCGTAATGAACTGGCAAGAGCCGAAGACGCCTACAGAGATTCGTAGCTTCCTGGGATTGGCAGGATATTACAGGCGTTTCATTGAAAATTTTTCAAGGATTGCTGCACCCCTAACCTCCTTAACTAAGAAGAAGGTTAAGTTTGTTTGGGGCCCTAAGCAGCAAGAATCCTTTGATATTTTGAAGCAAAAGCTGAGCAATGCCCCAGTACTAACATTGCCAGATGGGATAGAAGAATTTGTGGTTTATTGTGATGCTTCGCACACTGGCATGGGGTGTGTGCTTATGCAGAAAGGCAAAGTTACTGCCTACGCTTCACGACAGTTAAAGGTGCATGAAAAGAATTACACCACCCACGATTTGGAATTGGGTGCCGTTGTATTCGCACTAAAACTGTGGAGGCATTATCTTTATGGGGTTAAGTGTGTGATCTATTCTGATCACAAGAGCCTTCAACATCTGTTCAATCAGAAGGAACTAAACATGAGGCAACGCCGTTGGATGGAAACTTTAAATGATTATGATTGTGAAATCAAATACCATCCCGGCAAGGCGAATGTAGTCGCCGATGCCTTGAGTCGGAAGGAAAGGGTGAAACCCATCCGAATCAATGCCAAGCGCATGGAGATAAAGAACAGTCTGATGGAAAGGTTGTTAGCTGCACAGAAGGAAGCTGTGTTGGAAGCTAACTATCCTAATGAAAAGTTAGGAGTAACTGAGGAGCAGTTATCTCTTAGCAAGGACGGACTTCTGAAATTGAATGGACGAATATGGGTTCCAATTTATGGAGGTCTTCGAGATGTCATCCTCCAGGAAGCCCATAGTTCCAAATACTCCGTTCATCCTGGAGCTGATAAGATGTACCAGGATTTAAAGGCAAATTATTGGTGGATAGGCTTGAAAAAGTCTGTAGCCGCCCATGTGGCAAAATGCTTGACATGTGCGCAAGTCAAAGCCGAGCATCAAAAACCGTTAGGTTTGCTACAACAGCCTGAACTTCCTACGTGGAAGTGGGAAATGGTGACGATGGATTTTATCACCAAGTTGCCCAAGACAAGGAAAGGCAATGATACAATATGGGTTATAGTTGACAGACTGACTAAGTCAGCACATTTCTTACCCATCAAGGAGACTTATAGCTCCGACATGTTAGCCCAGTTATACGTTGATAAGATTGTAGCCTTACATGGCATACCTGTGGCTATTATCTCTGATAGAGATACTAGGTACACGTCGCATTTTTGGAAGAGTTTCCAACAATATTTGGGCACACGTTTGAATTTTAGTACGGCTTACCATCCTCAGACAGACGGTCAGAGTGAGCGTACTATTCAAACATTGGAAGACATGCTACGTGCATGTGCGATCGATTTGGGTGGTAGTTGGGATAAGAACCTACCATTAATCGAATTCTCCTACAACAATAGCTACCATACCAGCATTAAGGCTGCGCCTTTTGAGGCATTATACGGTAGAAAGTGTAGATCGCCTATTTGTTGGGCGGAAGTTGGAGATGTCCAATTATCAGGACCAGAGATAGTGTTCGAAACGACGGACAAGATTGTCCAGATTCGTGACCGTCTCAAAGCTGCCCGAGATAGGCAGAAGAGTTACGCTGATCCAAAGCGTAAAGACTTTCACTTCGAAGTAGGTGACAAAGTCCTACTTAAAGTGTCACCCTGGAAGGGAGTGATGCGGTTTGGTAAGAAAGGCAAGCTAAGCCCGAGATACATAGGACCTTTCGAGGTTATCGAACGTGTCGGGTCAGTTGCCTATAAGTTAAACTTACCAGAAGAGCTCAGTGGAATTCACAATGTGTTCCACATCTGCAATTTGAAGAAGTGCTTCGCTGATGAATCACTGGTTATACCGCATACAGATGTGCATATAGATGAGAGCTTGAAGTTTGTGGAAAAACCTTTGTCGATTGAAGATCGACAGGTAAAGAAGCTTCGAAGGAAGCACGTACCTATTGTAAAGGTCAAATGGGATGCCCGAAGAGGTCCCGAATACACGTGGGAGGTTGAATCCATGATGAAAGAAAAGTACCCTTACTTATTTTAGTAAATCTCGGGTCGAGATTTATTTTAAGGGGGTGAGGATGTAACACCTCGAAAATTCACGTCCTATAATGTGTTGACACGTGTCATATGTTTAAACGTGTGAAAGAAAATCATAGAAGGACTAAAGTTGACAATCATGGAAAGTATGTGGATATACGTATTCTAAATGTCAACAGTGAATAAATATACTTCATAATAACCCTACATGATGTTTATAACATCAAACGAATAAATCATGGATCATACGAAGCTAAAAGTGAGAGATTACAAACTACAGGGGTTAAATGTGTCAACATGTTTAAAGTTATACCTCTGAGTGACCTTTTGACAAACCCGAAGCTTTGTAACTGTTAATTATGCTCACTAGAATGCATGACATAAATTTCATAAAGTTTCGTTAGTTATGATCAAATTCGTGTGCGAGGGGTTAAAGTGCAAACGTTGAAAGTTAAGACTTTTCGGGTTAACCGGAAGTGTTCAGGGACTTGGCAAAGTGGGTATAGGTCTTAAAGCCCTTATGGGTAATTATAAGGGGGTCAAAATGCAAGAAATAACCTTGGTTACCCTTTCGAAGAGCCAAGGGTCAACATTGCAATAAATAGAAAATCAAAAATCTGATTCACAGGCCCAGGCGGCCCGCGTTGGGTTCTGCCAAATGGGAGGCGGGCCGCGTCAGGCCGCCAGATGCAGAAAACGGGGACAAACCCCTGGAAACGCGAAGAATCGATCTTAAACGACATTTTAACATGGTGGGCGACCCCTAAACTGTACTAGGGCACTAGAGACACATGTTGGATGGTTGTGGTCGATCATAGAGTTATGTGTCAACATAATGTGGTGTTTAATCCACTATAAAAGGCCCCAAGAGTTCAAACATTCCTCACACCTTCATCTGCAATTGTGGATCAATTCTGGAGCTCCCAAGCAGCCTCAACTGATCTTATCTCGTGCATAGGACTCTTGTAAGTCTGCTAGTCCCTCTTTAATTGAGTTTAGCTTAGTATTTTAGCTAAAAGTCAAACCGTCGTAATTACGGTTTGACTTCGAGATTAGTCAACAATGGCTCAGTCATATCTCGAATTAAAAGTAGGTATAAGTTGGTATTTATGTGGGTAATAAACCCTCAAAAGGGTTCCCCCTGATTACCACTCTAACCAGGTCAAAAGTCGGGTCAAACGTGTACTTAAAAAGTCAACAGAAAGTTTAAAATGCGATTTATGCATAATTAGCAAAGTAGACCATATACAACATGTTTGATCATTGTTATAACTTGGTAATAAGTGTAAGAACATGTCTAAACATGTTCAACCCGACAATTTCCTGTTTAGACCCGGTTCGGAACCGAAAGTCACATAGTTTGACTTTCACTTGGACTTTCAGTTCTGACCCGTTTAGGCATGTGTTAGAAATGCCTCAGAGCTTTAATTGGACTAGGTTACATGTTAGAATAACCCTCTGTGATTATGCACCTCGGTTCATTAGTTATCCAATTAATATGCATGTTTCCGTTAATTGCTCATATGTTGACCGTTATGCCCTTATTACCTTAAAACGTGATTTATGAAAATGTAAAAGTGTAGAAACCTTGATTACTGATATATAAACTTGTATGCAAAGTTTGACATCAGTTTGATTTATAGATTAGGAGTTATGCTCATTATCGCAAATTTAAAGCTTTATGTTAATAAAATGGCGTAATTAGCGTATAGCCTAGTTAAGCCTACTTTTTAATATCAAGCTTAATACCCACTGATGTAATATATTATTTTGAGATTTTTAAATATTTTTAATTAATTTTTGGCTGAGCATAACTAGTAGTCGTAAGCTTAATCCGGTAATTGTCGGTTTTGCCCTTACGGGCCATAAAATGAGATTTACATATCTAAACGACTCCAAACCTTTTGCTACTGATCACATATGATAAATAAATTATTTTAAGCCTTCTGGAAATATAAAAATATCAGATTTAAGTATCGAACCCGGAATTGGCCTTTAATCGCCATATTTAGCGTTTTTAACGCATAGTATGTTTTAAAATCATATTGAACATACCCGGGTTGATACCTACTGATATATGAGGCAAATTATAATATTTTTACAGTAAGCAAAGGTTGATAAACTCAGACTTTAGTTTTGAGCTTTTCGGCTTATGTGAAATTACCAAAATACCCCTACGGGGCATAGTTTGGTTAAAAATGATAAATTTCACATATATGCTTTAACCTACTGATATAACTTAGCAAATTAAGTATATTTGCTGATTACATCAGACCTGTAACTCAGGTTGTTACTTAAACTCTTTTATAAACTTTTAAATAACCAAACTTCCCCTACGGGGCCTAGTTTGTGTTTAAACACGTTTCGGGCATAATGAAAGACATCTTACTGATGTCACAACATATTTGAGACACAATTAACTTAGGAAAACTGCATATAGCTCTCATGAATACCCGTCACGCTTATTACGCGTACGGTTCGGTTTATGTAACAAGTTTACATAAATTAGCCGAAACGGGTCAAACCTTAACGGTTTTATCTCAAAATCCAGAATGTGAATAATAAACCCATATTAAACAAGTCTTCAAACTTGTCGGGTCTAAATCACATTCTATCCGGTCTTCGCTTAATCGTGCGTACGTACCGTATCTTTGAAACTAGCCGGTCTAAGCTTAACCTTAATTAAAGACCCGTTAGGATTCTAATAGGTTATTATAAAACCTTCGTTCCAGATTAGGAGGACCAGTAAAAGCTACGTGCATTTTGCTAATTGTGAATTATACTTTGCTCAGGTAAATACTTTTAACTTATTTTCCCTATACGAGCTTGGGTTACGGTATATAGCATACCGCTTGATCGGGCATCAAATCTCCACCGTTAAGTGGGTAGTTGAATAATTTGATCGGCTCGTTTAAACAGTCTTGTTACTTAAAGCCTTTGGGGGGTTAATGACCATGTCCCGGATATCCTTGGCATCATCTTACGAGATGGCCACGACCTGAGCACGGGGTGTAGGCGTACACCTGTCAGTGTATAACTCAATAATGTGGTGTGTCTATTGATCTTTAAGCCCGGACAAGATCCGGGCTACTGAACGCACAAGTAATATGTAATTCGTTCACAAGATTATAATATTAAATAATTCTCCCAAGTTAAATAAAATGTTTATGCCATGTGCATCCAAACCAATTTTCAATCATTTTTCCAAAATGAGTCAGTTGAATGTATTTACCAGTGTAAACTGACGTATTTTCCCAAAAAGACTGAATGCAGGTACTAAACGAAATTGGCTGGATTGTCTCCTTAGCATCAATAAAAAGTCTCGCAAGCTTAGGATGCCTGAAGTCTGTTGAACCATTATTTCTATTTTATTTCGATCCGTTCTGTGGATAAACAATCGAACGTTGTGATACTTGATATTACAATAATAAATTCGGTTGTATCATATTTTTAAATTTGCTTCCGCTGTGCATATTGATATTGTGTTGTTTGACTATTACGTTACCAACCATGACGTCACGATACTCCCCCACCGGGCCCACCGGTGACACGTGGAAATCGGGGTGTGACATCGAATGACCATTCACGGATGACCATCCGATCGGATGGCGATCCGTCCCAACTCTCATGTGTCATTCGACCGGATGACCATCCGATCGGATGGCCATCCGATCAGGTGATTGATCCGACACTTGCACGAATCTCGTTATTCTGTCCGACGCTTATCACTTGTAATCTAATCAGGCTAATCCTAAAGAGCTCCCTTTGATCCAATAACAGTTAAACTGTTAAGCAATCACTGTGAGTATACTCGATCCCTTTTTGTTTTAAACTTTGGGATGCAACATGTATTCTATGAAACTTGAAACTTGATACTTCTGAATCTAAACTCTATCATGTGTGAATGTGAAACTTGTGATTATTGATTCTTGATTCTTTATGCTATGTGAACGTTTAATCCTTGTGTGTAGTACCGCCTTAACAGTAGTAGCACTATAGGAAGATGCACATCCCCATTATTCTCGGGGGTATTGTTAGGAGGATTCTAGTTTTCCTTGAGTCTTGGGAAAACACCAAAGCATCAGGACACTTGGGCTATCACTTGGACTGCGAACACTAGCATGGCTGAAACTAATCATTTACATGATGGATATGAGTCTTTTTAATCTACTATGCTATATACTCAAACTTGTATACTCGCCGGTACATTTTTGTACTGACTCTATTTTAATACATGTTGCAGGCTGATAGGATGCTGAATCATGGAAATCAAGCTAGGGCCGTTGCTTAGAAACCCGCTTAGTCTAAACTGGAATTTGAACAATGACTTGTGGTTGTATTTGATACTTTTGTTTGAAGATGTTGTTTTAGACAAATTTGGCATGAAACTTAATTAATCTATATTCAAACCATTAGTGTTATGGAATCTCGTGAGCAATCTGAACGCTTAGTGTCGCACCCCGATGTTTCCGCCATCGGTTGGGGTGTGACATTTACTTACAACTTACATACAATTTCACAAATTTGTTCTCTTAGGCATTTCATCGAACACTTGGCGGGTTTCGCATTTGTAAAACATTATGTACAAGCTTTTAAAGCATGATTCCTACTAATTCTTCACATAACTTATTAAGAATCAATCAAATTCATAACAATCTTTCATCCTACACCACATTTGTCTATCAAAATCTATCATATAACACCTTGCATATCACAAAATCACAATATAACATCTACAATTTCATCATGATCATCCTCTTCATATTCATGCAATGGGTTTCATTCTAATTCATCCAAATAACTAAAATTTAACCATGATTCAACTTCAACATAATAGCATTAACAAGTATTCATTCTAATTTCAACCAATTTCACGGATTAAACATAACCCTCTTCATACAAGGTCACCAATCTAAATTTAGAACATACCTCATGATCCCCTTGTGTAGGTGATCACTAATTTCGTGTTTAATCATAAGTTTGAGCTCCACTTTTCCTTCAATTTGAAGCTTCTTCATGAACTAGGGTTTTAACCCTTGTTCTTTTCTTGCTCCTGGACATCGGCACACACACACACACACTATGTGTGTGTGTGGTGTTTTAATTTTCTTTTATTAAACTCTTGTTTCCTTTTTAACGGTTTTGGCCCCTCAAGTTTCGTTTAATAATAAATGAGAATGAAACTCTTATCTTGTTACTTATATTCATGTTACCACTAGGTTAATTTGTTCCTAGCTATTTTGTTTACGGTTTCACCTTTACCACTAACGGTACTTTTACCCGTTCCTTTTTTTTTATTAACCGGGTTTAAATTACCAAACCCGTTTTTGGGGTGTTACAAGTCTACCCCCCTTAAAGGAGGTTTCGTCCCCGAAACCTTGCTCATTTCCATGTAACATTGAATACATTTTCTTCCCGCCCCATTAACTAGGTCGCAAGTCCATTCCGGTGACGATCTCTAACCATGAGAACCCGACCCAGAGTTCTTAACAGTCTCATTTTCATTGTCTAATGCTAGATTCTAGCAAACGTAAACATAATTGTACATTCCATCCCTATCAAACAATACCTGCCTTCACTTTCCGATTATTATTAACCCATCAACCAGCATGCTTAGGGCACATCCCCTAAAATTTATTTCCTTAGATTTCGGATTCCTACCATTAGGTTGGTCTTTAGTGATCATTATCACACTCTCATCCATTGCAATCCGTTACATCGAGTCACTACCTTTACAATTTCTTCATTATGCTTTCTTTGTCACATTGGCCCGTTCGTAACCAGTCAACTACACATACTTTACAATTCCATTCTTTATCAATTTCTTCTTAAATTTTCAACTCATCACATTATCGTACTTAAACTAAAGTGTGCAAACTAGCAGTAACCTAAAGAATCTAATACCATGACTTACATTACAACAATTTGAGGTTCATAACAACCTACTAACACACTTCACCGTTAGTATTAGTTCTAATGGTTTCACTTATACCTGGAGCTTTATTTTCTACCTTTTTACTCATACACACACTGTTTACTACATAAGCCTGAACTAAAACTCATTTCTTTTAATCAACTTCTAAAAGCCAAGCCTTCCTTATCATATCACAGTTGTGCTACCATTAGTTCGTACAAAAGTACTTAATTAATTCATAACTTTATAGTTAGATCTACATATTAAATAATTCACTAACCTCATTACTTGGTGCAGTAATCCAACCCGCAAAAGCGGATCGGCCTTCCTCATTACATTTCATACCATCTCCGGATTGACCTCATTCATCCGCGTGATGAGCTTCCGCCCATGAGCATCTTTCGACGACCTCGATAGGTTTATCACATTGTGATTTCTGCCACTCTCATTATAAGATTAGGGGTTTACGCATTTCATTAAATTTCATTCAGACATGTCGTTTACTACATCACCTTGTTTACATATTAACCCTTTTCTTGATTCTTTTTAAAACATTAGTGCGTTTGACCCGTTCATAACGGGTCAATACATGACCATTTTATAACATACATTTTCATTGTTTGACCCGTTCATGACGGGTCAATACATAACCTTCTTTCGCAATTCTTTAGCTTATTGCCAACTACTGCAGTTTGACTTTTCAAAGTCAAACTACCACTTCTTTCTTATTATATATATCCATAACGAAGTACATGTTCGTACTTCTCGTCAATTCAAGCATGCATACAATTTCATCGCTTCATGCCTCAGTGCTTCTTGCAAATACTTGTCCTTTCCATTAAAACTTAAGCCTTCCGTCCGGGTCGTAACCCGTCATTCACTTTGACCCGCAAGAGTCATTTAGTAATATATCTAATACATAACTTGTTCAAAGCTTATTTCTTTCAACTAAGGTTTCTTGCTACTACAATAGCTTTCATCGGTTTTACCTACTTAGTGAATCAAATACTTCATGCTATTTTTACAATTACTTGCTTAGTAATTATCAACTTACTTTGTTTGACCTTTCGGAAGTCCATTCGTAAATACATTCTGACCTATGATTACCAATTACCCAGTTCTGACACATCCATATCCAGTCGAGCTATAAGCTCCCATTAAAAACATAACCTTTATACATACCTGGTGCAAGTCAAATCCATTGACTCGTTATTCATACATTGCGTTGACTATTTCCTTCTAGTTTGTGACATTACATGACCGTACATTATGCTCACCTACAAATATATGACTTGACCAATTCAAATATTAAATACCGGGTGCAAATGGCAATCACCATTTGACCCGCATAACTCATTTGTCCTTTAACCATTCTTGCATACAACGCATTAGCATAAATATATTCATATATATATATATATAAGTTTAAGGCGTAACTTGAATCATATCAACTTTAAAGAATATTTACTTGTTTGGTCTGTACTTACTTACAATTTCCGAACCTTTCATTCTTATTATTTATTCTTATTTGTTTGATTCGTACCTACTTACGAATTCAAACTCTTCATTCTCTTTTATGTTTGGAATCCGTCTCGCGGATTCTAACACATCATTCATATCCTTCATTCCTTCTATGTTTCGAATCCGTCTCGCGGATTCTAACATATCATTCATATCCTTTATTACTTCTATGTTTTGAATCTGTCTCGCGGACTCAAACATATCATTCATACTTCTCTCTCGTATTTGGTACTTTCAATTCCTTGAGAGTCTTACATTTCCCTTCTCCCTCACGTCCACCCACTACCTAATTCTAACGAGCATACCTGTAACAATTATCATGGTCTCACGAACGTCATATGCTTCTTGTGTACTAGCCAGGTACACAATCCACATACTAGTTTCATGTCTTCGTTGAATCGTTACCTTATGTTCGAAGAATTAGGTTTCGGCACGTGTAACATTTTCAAAACTTCATTACCATACCATTATTATCTTTCATTAAAAATTTTCCTTCACTTGATAGGTTTTACCATTACATGCACCCACATATTAAATTTACGTACCTGGGGTCAATTTGTCTTATTACATGCCTTGGTGTAGGTCCTAGACCGCATTCGCGGATCATCCTTTCCAAACAATTATGCTTACCTTACACATAGCATACTGTTAGCTTTCTTCAAATACATACTTTAATACATACTTACATTCGCTTCTACCTTTAGATCTTGATCGAGTCTTGGATTGTACGGGTTCCTTGTCACAAGAGCACACAGGTTTGAGTTCAAGTATTTACCTCCTTCTACTTGATTTCTCTCAAACCAGGGCTCTGATACCAACTTGAAACGCCCTAACACGTAATAACCAAAAAACGACGCAGCAGAAATAGAGCCTTAAAATTTCTTTCTTTATTAGACACATTTCTTACATGAAGGCTCAAATACGAAATGTCAAACATTAAGTAAAAGAAATATACAACATTCACTTTAAATTAACACTTCATGGCGTTACATAATTAAAGCTATGTGACCGTTCTTTTCCGTACAATCCTCGTTCTCGACTCGATCTATGACCGCTTCTCTTCGTTTCTGGTAGAAGAAATCCGTGTAGTACCTGTGGACATCACATACAACTTAACCATTAGTCGTTAACAACATCATACGACATTATTCTCATATAATTTAATATCAAATAACATTCAACAATATAAACTATGATTCATTCAACTATTCTCTCGTATCTTCTCGTTCCGAGTTCGACTTCGATACCTCATGAGCCGGATGTTCTTTTACCTGCATTACATTCCAACTTCAAGGCACACCATTAGCAACCGTCAATGACCAAACATAATAAACCATTCCTTCATACATTTATAACATCTCGCATTCATACATATATACATTCCTAATTCCTACATGCATACAAACATATACTTCTACATATATACGTGCACATTCTTACACGCACACATACATACAAGCTCTCGCTTACCACAATTATTCCCATAAACCTATACTTCTTGTCATAATCACTACTTTCCATAATATAAAATTTTATACTTACCATCCTGCATACCCACTCGTTCCTAAGTTCGGTTACTTATAGATTTCCTTCACTAACACGAAGGTAAAATCCATGTTTTCATTATCCGGAGGCTCATAACATTACTTATGTCCTAAGCCGGCTTTAAAATAAGTTAAGATACATTGAAAATCATTCATACATCGACTCCAGATGCGAAAACAAACAAGACATCAACAAATGCCAGCTCGTGGCTTCCTCGCGGGGCGCGACGCCCGTCGCGTTGCGCAACCATGATAGGTGTTCGTCGTCGCGTGACGCGACACCCTACTTTTGACAGACTGTTTGGTTTTGATACTGCATCTTTTGCCCAGCTATGTATTCTAACCAAAATTCTCAACTTAAAGTCGCATAACTTTTGATCTAGACATCCGTTTTGGGTAATTTTTTTTCCTACACGTCCGTAATTTAATTACGGATCCGTTTATCACTTCGGGTCGCATCAAGAGCATATTTATAAGCAAACGACTTATAAAATCCTTATACCATTATTTGACCCGTTAAATCCTACTAATTTATCTTCGTTATAGATAACCCCTTCGTTATACTAAAATAACACTTATCTTAATACTCTCAATCATTACATAATCCTTGCATAATTCTTTTCCACACACATAAATATTAAAATTCTACATTCATACTAAGAAGTGAGCCGGGATCACTTACCTCGTGTGTTTGAGTTCGTGCATAACTTCCGTATTTACCTTTGACCCATTGCCCTTCCATGCTCGTGTCCATGTTGACATAGCTCCTACACTTTCATGTTATCATCAACACATTCTTGTTAGCATAGACCATCGTACTTGATAACAAGCATACATTTGCATAGTTTCACATTCAACTTGCATTAAACAATCCTAACATGCATACGACATGTACCCGATTTCACATCCTTTCAAACCCATATAATCCATCATGTCATCCCATTTATCACATATTTATATACCATATACCATACTATCATCTAATATCTTATAATTACAACAACAAGTCTAGCAATGTTTCTTACACGTAGTTGACTTTCCAAAGTCAATGGCTTATCATCTTAACTTTCGGCTTAATCTCATATACTCATGTGTAACACCTTGTAAAATCGTGTCCAATTATATGTTGACACGTGTCCCTAATCCTAATTAAGTTGAACGTTGACCAGGAGGGACTATTATTGCAAAACAATTAAAACTTTGAATATGCAAGGACTAAAAGTGTCAACATGCTTAAACTAAGCCCCTGAGTGACCTTATACGGTATTCGTATTCTTTTAATAAGCCACTTGTTGGATAAACTAAACCGTTTGCAATATAATTCAAAAGTTGTGCATCAAAGGGTTAAAAGTGTCAACATGTTAATTCTTACCTCTGAGTGACCTTTTAACGAATCTGAGCGTCGTAATGCTCGGTTATACCCTCGAGAATGCCTAACATGGATTATGAAGGGCTTTGATATCGTTTAATGATGTTATGCACAAGTTGTGCGTTAAAAGAGTTAAAATCGTCAACGAGAGAAACTAGTGTATTCGGGTGATCTTTTAACGAACCTGAAGCTTAACGGTGTTTGTTATACTCCCATGAAAACCCAAAATATAACTTGAAGGGCCAAATGTGCTGAAAACGAAAGTTATTTCAAGTTATAAGGTGCAGGGACTGAACATGTCATTTTTAAAACTTGAATTGCTGAAACTTTAGGGCGTCGCGCTGCGCGACAGCCCCCCTCCCTCTCGGTCGCGCGACGCAAGCACAGTATCTGGACAGAATCCTTTGGCAGCTGCAGGTTATTCAAACTTGGCTACCACACAAACCACCTTCACTCTCATAACTCAATACTAGGGCCTCTTTAATGGTTTTTAAACATGGTTTACACATGTTATGATCCTAGTAATACTTGGAGAACACACAATACACTTGTTCATCATCCAAGGACTCATCAAGCACTATAAATAGGTGTAAGGTTTCATTATTCAACACTTGCACCTTCCTTTCTTTTCTCTCTAGCTTGAGTTTTCCTTAAGCTTTCTGGGATTCCTGATAATAAGAAAGCCTATTCTAGTTGAAAAGATAGCTAGGACCCTTTGTAAGTGTTCCTAGCCACTAGTTTATGTTTTATAGGCTTTTAAGCCAAAAGTCAAGCGTTATCATAATAACGCTTTGACTTTTAGTAGGACCTTAAAAGGTCAAGCCATTGTTCACAACGAACATGGCTACGTGATCGTAATTAGGTAGGTGTTAATCCCTCAAAACAGTACCTCCTAAGAATCACGTTTGCTTGGTCAAATGACGAGTCAAAGTAATAATAATTTAAAAGTCAACGGGTCAGATTTTTAAAATAATTGCGATATGAGTTTAGAAGTGTTCTAAAATATGTTTTATCACTTAAACAACTTGGTAATAATTATTAGAACATGTGTAAACATGTTCGGCTCGTCAATTCCCGTTTTAGGGTTGGTTCGCAACCGAAAGTCGCGTAGTTTGACTTCTACATTGACTTTTGGTTATAAACCAAATTAGACAAGTATGCTACTGATTTTAGGTTCCGTTATGATTTTAATATAATGTAGTATAGCCCCATAAGGTTATATTACACGATCGGACTAGGAATCTGAGTTTTATGCAAGTTTCCGTATTTATGCCATACTTTGACCTTTATGCCCTTTTTAGCAAAAATATGGTTTTAGACACAAATAAGCTTGCAAATGATTTAAGTACTGATATGTTAACATGTTTAACATATTTTGATGTTTATAATCTGGTCATAAACTAAGTTTACGCATATAATCGTAAACTATGCTTTTAAAAGGACTAAAATGCCCTTTTAAGTATAAAATGAGTTTTAAACATAATTTTAGCATAAAACTCATTACCTACTGATATCATATGATAATTAGGATTATTTGGGATGCTAAGTCAGGTTGTAAACTGAGTTTAACTTCAGTTTCGTAAATAATGCCAATAAATGATGATAATGCCCTTATGGCACATAAAATGCGTTTTAAGCATAATATTCAAACCAAACCTTTTGATTACTGATATGTTATGACAAATAAAATATTTTAACTATTCAAAGCTGGTCATAACATCAGATTTCATAAATCTTCACATAAATCATCATTTAACGACATTAACGTCGTTTAGGCGCGTAGTATGCTTTTAAACCATATTTATGAACCAAGACATGTTACCTACTGGTTTTATAAACTATTTTAAACATTTTTACAGTAGGTATGAGTCACGAACTCAGAATCCCAAATAAATTCTCAAAACTATGTGTGAAATGACCAAAATGCCCCTATGGCGCATAGTTTGGTCTTGGAGAATAAACCACACATATATTTGATACCCTACTGATATGATATCATAATTTAACCATTTTTACAGAATTTTTATGACCATGACATCAGTTTACTCGCAAGCACCTTTTATAAGTTGTAAAATTACCAAAATGCCCTTAAGAGGCATAGTTTGATTTTAAAATCTTAGCGGGCATACAAGTTGATATCCTACTGATATTATAACTTCTTTAAAGTATATTGGCATAAGGAACTTGTTCATGACTTGTCCGGTTACCCGTTATCGCTTATACGCGTACGGTTAGACTTACGTACCTAGTTTACATAAGTTTACCAAAAGGGTTTAACCTTACCGTTTTGATCTCAAAATCCAAAATGTACAATGTTTACCCATATTATACAAGTCCTAGTACTTGTTGGGTTTAAACCACATTCTATTCGGTATACGTTTAATCTAGCGAACCTATTCTTAAGTATCGGGTCATATAAAAAAGGTCTACCTTTGCCCCGTATACGTTCTAACAGATAATAAATCTGTTCATTCCAGACTATAGTACCCCCCAGATAATCGGACTTGGGTCAATATACTTAGACTTGCGGCTTTTTTGCCAAATATAGTCTTGTTGATTGGAAGCTAGCAAAAAGGTAAATACTCTTGACTTATTTTAGTGTAAACTTGGTATGGCAATTATGCCTCTAGGGACGGTTATTACACAAGTAAGTCGCCTATGATTGCGCAAAAGTGTATGAATACGGTTTTATTCCGTTTGCTTAATAATTACTGTTATTGGGGGTTATTGATACCATGCCCGGACAACCCAATGGGTTAATCAAGCATAAAATCTCGTAACAAGAAAAATCCCAAGATATATTTAAAAGATCACCTACGGGTTATTTATATGTATAAAACTCTTTTTGAAAAAACTATTTTCCAAAGAGTCAGTTAATTGTATTTACCAGCTTTGGCTGACGTATTTTCAAAAGATTGAACAGCAGGTACAGAACCTTATTATAGGCTGGGATTACGGGTCGGCTAGAATGAAGGCTAAGGAATTTGCACTCCTGATGCTTAAGGCCTATGATGTCTAAAGCTCTGTTTATTGGGATCCTGCATGTGGGCTTGTATCAAACGCTTGTAATACCTTTATACCTTCAAGCTTTATTTTAATAATTTCAATCCAATACTTCCGCTGCATATTATTATATTGTGATAACTGTTATCCAACCATCACGTGTGTACCCATCCGGGCCCACCGGAAATCGGTATGTGACAGGTTGGTATCAGAGCTACAGTTTGAGTGAATTATACACTAGCCCTTAGTGTCTAATCTCAAATATCACAAATGCAGATTCCTTTAAAAACTCTGAGTCTAGACCTGAATATAAGACTACTCTTAATCTATATAGTAGTTATTGATTTTATACCGCCAAGATGTCGCGGACCAGATGAAGAAACTATAATGGGTCACGGACTCGAGGATCTCTACTATTGAGTAGCTTGAAGTTCCATATGGTGAACTACATATGTTTTGGAGACGATGACTCCGATACGAGGATGATAAACCTCGTCACCCGATGATATATCTTTTGATATTCTTGTGATATCCTAATATCATGTATCTGAAGTCTATCATATTTGATAGACATTCCGGTGATATCTCACCCGCTGATTAAAGCAGCAACTATGGAAAGTGCACATATATCCACTTTGCACCAAATTTCTATTCTTTGATTCAAATGTTCTCTTATTCCAGAGAATAAGCAGAAAAAGGAATCACTTTCTCTGATTCATGCTTAAAGCATATAATTTCGAGCTCGATTAATTCAAACCCATCTGGGTATATATTATATTATATAAATTCGGCAACTCTCGCCAACAATTTCTCTAACTGGAGTACGACAATGATTTTTATTTCATTGAATTTTAACAACTACGAATGCCAAACTTAGTTTGATGAAAACGCCATATGATAATTGGCAGTATCCTAGTGTGTCCCATAGATTGCTTTCATGCCTGGCCAGTATGACAGTTTAATGCATGGAACCACTAAGATCTCCCAACGGTCATATTGTACTGATATCGGCTAATAGTAAGCATCTAATATATTTTGGCGATATTACTGCCATAAGAAGAATCATTGATTTTATGGAGCCCATTTTATGAATTTTTCCTTCACATGATATGAAGGTCACATTTATTGCTCCTAACGTATCAAAAAGATCTCTTGATTGCCCAATAGACAAGGCCAAAAGCACATGTTCCCACCGATGAGTGGTTGAAAAGTGCAAAACTTTCGTCTAAATGTGTGCGACATATCCCCAATTCTCCCAATAAGAAGAGGGGCTTATTATTAACGGTGTACTTTATTGATCCGTACCATATACAATGTACTTTATTGAGCTGTATCATATACGCTTTACTTTATTGAGGCGTATCCCCAATTCTCTCGATAAGGAGAGGGGTATATTATAAACGGTGTACTTTATTGAGCCGTATCATATACAGTGTACTTTATTGAGCTGTATTATATACGCTATACTTTATTGAGGCGTATTCCTGAATATCCAATGTGGAGAAAGGGTATATTATAAACGGTGTACTTTATTGAGCCGTATCATATACAGTGTACTTTATTGAGCTGTATTATATACGCTGTACTTTATTGAGGCGTATTCCTGAATATCCCATGTGGAGAAAGGGTATATATTTAAATGGTGTACTTTATTGAGCCGTATCGTATACACTGTACTATATTGAGGTGTATACCAAATATCCAACTTAGGAGAAGTGCATATAATTAAAACATCTAATAAGACGTGTCCTGGAAACTCCAATTAAGGAGAAGGACTAAAAGTGGCAACTCTATTGGGTGAAGACAAATTAGTCGAAGGACCGCTAGCAATCAAGAAAATAAATCTCTTTTGAATTTACTCGGTCTACTAGTTCTTATGTGATTAAGACTAGTAAATAAGACCATGATAAAAGACTTTGTTTTAAATTTCCCACCAATGGTAGTGGTTGAAAAGGTGATAGAAGTGGAAAACTGATTCCCTCACACCCATATAATCCCAAAAATCTTTAAGTGGTTCTCGTCCAATTATGGGACAACACTCATCTAAGATCTCCGACTAATTCCCAAATGTGTGGAAAGGAGATAGAAAGTTCATCCATCCATGATGCTAATCATCCCCAAATCTCCCAATGTGGAGAAGGATATATATAAATGGTGACTGTATTGAGCCGTATCATGTATGCTGTACTATATTGAGGCGTATTCCCAAATATCCCAATGTGGAGAAAGGGCATGTATTTAAACGGTGACTATATCGAGCCGTATCATATACGCTGACCGTATTGAGGCGTATTCCCAATTATCCCAATATGGGTAGGGACTTATACTTAAACGTCAACTGCGACGTATTCCCAAATCTCCCAATGCGGAGAGGGGCTTATATTTTTAACATCAACTGAGAAGCATCTCCAAATGAGGAGAAGAATTCATATTCAATACGTTGGCTGAAACGTAACATTAAAATCTCCAATTAAATTTCCAATTGTGTGGAAAGGAGAAAATCTTTGTCAACTTTGTGACAATATTCGTTCCAAATCTCTGACAATTCCCAACTATGTGGAAGGAGAGGAATCATAATACTGCTTTGTCAGTTAAAACAAAGACAGTTGTGACCTTTATGGTCCCCTGTCTAAGGTAATGAGTTATGCTCAAGCCTAATAGTCTATATGATCAATGCGATCATGACTAATATCATCTAATACGATGAACATATCATTTAACATCCTTAGTGATGTTTTGCCTACGGGCTATAACATATTGTCTATTCGAGACAATGACATTGTGATGTTTATGATCCATGTCCAAGGTAGTGAGCTATGCTCAAGCCTAATAGTCTATATGATCGATGCAATCATGACTAAAATCATCAATATGATGATTGAATTTAACATCCTTAGTGATGTTTTACCTACGGGCTATAATATATTGTCCATCTGTGAAAAAGACAATTGTAATCTTTTATGATTCCTTGCCCAAGGGGGTGAGTTATGCTCAAATCTCATAGTCTATATGATCAGTGCGATCCTGACTAATATCATCAGTATGATGATCACAATATTAACATCCCTAGTGATGAAGTGCCTACGGGCTATACTTTACTCTATTGTCAATAAGACAATAATGGTAGTGACCTTTATGGTCCCCTGTTCAAAGTGGTGGGTTATACCCAAACCTAATAGTCTATATGATCTACGCGATCATGACTAATATTATCAACATGATGATCATACTTAACATCCCTAGTGATGTTTCGTCTACAGACTATATTATATCGTCCATTTGAGACAATGACAGTTGTAACCATTATGGTTCCCTGCCCAAAGCGGAGGGCTATGCCCAAGTCTCACAGTCTATACGATCAAGTGCGATCATGACTGATATCATCAGTGCGATGACCATTAGTTTAACATCCTTTGTGATGTCAAACGAATCGCCTACGGGCCATATTATATCGTCAATTATGATTATAGTAGTGGTCTACGACCCCAAATTAAAGGTAATGAACTATGTTCAAACCTTAAAGCCCTTTTTATCAAATGAGATCGCGGGATATATATATATATATATATATATATATATATATATCTTGGTTGTTCTTTGTGACAAGGCTGAGTGCCATATCTTCTAATGTCCTTCGTGACAAAGTCAATGTGCTATATTTAAATGTCCTTCGTGACAAGCCAAAGTGCTATATTTAAATGTCCTTTGTGACAAGCCAATGTGCTATATTTAAATGTCCTTCATGACAAGCTAATGTGCTATATTTAAATATCCCTTGTGACAAGCCGGTGAGTTATACGGCTAAGTCCATTACCAATTATGGTAAGCAGGGCTAGTGAAATTAATATATAAACATATAGATCTGTAAGATCTAATGCAAATAAATTGATTTACTATTTAGTTCTCGAAGTATTACTGATGGCTTTATTTATCTTTCAGATAAACTTATGGAAAGCCTGAGTATTGGCAAAGCAAGTGAGAAAAATGGTGGTGACGATTTAGAGCACCAGAACCGTAATGACGAAGAGAATCGTGTTCGGTCCATAGTTGCCGATGAAGTCGGTAAAGCCCTGGCTGGATTTATGGCCACATTTAAAGGGCCAAAGCCATCAGTACAGAAAGAGAACTCCGTTACTAAACCCCAATCTATTACACATAAGACTGAAAAGTCTCATTGCTCCTCAACTAAAAGTGAGCAGAGTACCAAGAGTATCAAGAAAACTGAGTCTCATGACTCTAAGAAGGGGTGTACTTATAAGTACTTTGTTTCTTGTAAACCCCGTGACTTTACGGGTGAGATTGGAGCTATTGAATGCTCTAAAATGGCTGGATGAAATGGAAACCGTTGTTGATATAAGTGGTTGTGCCGCCAAGGACACTGTTAAATTCGTGTCCCAATCCTTCAAGGAGGATGCTCTGACTTGGTGGAAGGCACTAATCCAATCCACTGGCAAGGTTGAAATGTACAACCTTAGTTGGTCAAAGTTCGTGGAACTGATCCGCGAGACTTATTGCCCACCTCACGAGGTGGAGAAAGTTGAAATTGACTTTCTAAAGCTGACCATGAAAGGCCTCGAGTGTTGAGCCTATTTTTCTAATTACAACTCCTTATCAAGACTCGTGCCATACTTAATTACCCCTAAGTCTAAGCGAATTGCGCGGTTTATTGGAGGACTCGCTCCAGAAATCAAGGGGATGGTTAAATCCTCCAAACCTGCTACTTATAGATCCGTTGTGGATCGATCTGGCTCTTTCTCTCACTGAAGATGAAATAAGAGCAAGAGCGGTTAAGGCCGAGGAGGATCACAAGCGAAAGCGTGATGATACCCCAAGTAAGGATTACAAAAAGGGTAAGACTGGTTCGAATTATAACCAGTCCAAGCCGAATGAGGCAAAACCCAAATGTAAAACATGCGGGAATCGACACTTCGGAAAATGTCTCCGTGAGCCGACCAAGGGTTGGGGCATCTGTAAGAAAACGGATCATAAGTCTCATGAATGCAAAGATTTGAAAGACGCCACCTGCTTTGGATGTGGCGAGAAAGGGCATATAAAGACCCGCTGCCCAAAGAGGGCAACTGACGGGAAGAACAAGGCCATTGATGGCAAGAAAGGCAATGCTTGAGCCTTCCAATCTGCTGCAGCAGAAGCAGTTCAAGACATATCTTTACATACCTGTTTCTTGTAAATGTTGCATTTATTAGCAACTTGTTTTAAATTCTGGAGCCAGTTAAAGCTTCATCGATTGTAAATTTAATAAAATTTTAATCCTGCCCTTTCAAAGTTCGAATATTAATTATAAAAATCAAGTGGCCAATATAGATGGTTTCACAAATGATATATCCTTCTCGAATTAATTTGTCTTTGATAATCTCTTATCTATAAATCCTATGGGATTCGATATGCTATTAGACATGGATTGGTTAGTCCAAAAACCAAATCCGCTGTGTCTGCAGTAAGAAACTTATCGAACTTAAAATCCCTATCTGGTGATATATTCACCATCCGTGGAAGATCAACACTATGGATTGCCCGAGTAAGCTTTTATGCTTGAAGCATCCAAGTGATCGGAAGAAGGATGTGTTGTCTACATGGCACAAGTAAATCCTGACGAATTAAAGTTGGAAGCTAAAAACTTATGTGTGGGTGGATATGAAGAAGTCCATAGTCACCTAGGAAGCTTAATGATTAGAATGTTCGCAAGTGAGTTGAACGTCGTGGGCCATTTGTAGTCTACATATTAAACTAGAAAATCCCACATAGAATTGAGAAATGGTAACAACGGATCTAATCTCCCAGTTACCTAAAATAAATCGCGGCTACGACGCGATGTGAAATTACAATCAACAAACCTACTAAGTCGACGCTTCTTGTCAAATAAGGAAAATTCTTGAATTCCGACAAGTTAAGCTATATAAAGACAACATCGAATCTCCTTATGGAGTACTGTTGTTTAAAGTATCGAATTATGATACTAAATATATTATTATCTTTGGAAATTGCAGCAAAGTGCTCAGTTGATAAGCACTTGTCATGTTTCATCATGACATTTAAACGTGAGCATAAGGGTTATTGAAATACCTTGTCCATTATAGACCATGGAATTTGAAAGTTCCAAGTTTACCTCGTAAACGCGAATGGGATTCCCATTGTGGCCCAGGATACTCTTGAGAGGTTGAAACCTATCATGATACAGAATTGACCGTATTGTTCTGAGCAAATCTCGAGGTCGAGATTTCTTTCAAGGGGGTGAGGATGTAACACCTCGTAAAATCATGTCCAATTATATGTTGACACGTGTCCCTAATCCTAATTAAGTTAAACGTTGACCAGGAGGGACTATTATTGCAAAACAATGAAAACTTTGAATATGCAAGGACAAAAAGTGTCAACATGCTTAAACTAAGCCCCTGAGTGACCTTATACGGTATTCGTATTCTTTTAATAAGCCACTTGTTGGATAAACGAAACCGTTTGCAATATAATTCAAAAGTTGTGCATCAAAGGGTTAAAAGTGTCAACATGTTAATTCTTACCTCTGAGTGACCTTTTAATGAATCTGAGTGTCGTAATGCTCGATTATACCCTCGAGAATGCCTAACATGGATTATGTAGGGCTTTGATATCGTTTAACGATGTTACGCACAAGTTGTGCGTTAAAAGGGTTAAAATCGTCAACGAGAGAAACTAGTGTATTCGGGTGATCTTTTAACGAACCCGAAGCATAATGGTGTTTGTTATACTCCCATGAAAACCCAAAATATAACTTGAAGGGCCAAATGTGCTGAAAACAAAAGTTATTTCAAGTTATAAGGTGCAGGGACTGAACATGTCATTTTTAAAACTTGAATTGATGAAACTTTAGGGGGTCGCGCTGTGCGACAGCCCCCCTCCCTATCGGTCGCGCGACGCGAGCACAGGATCTGGACCGAATCCTTTGGCAGCTGCAGGTTATTCAAACTTGGCTACCACATAAACCACCTTCACTCTCATAACTCAATACTAGGGCCTCTTTAATGGTTTTTAAACATGGTTTACACATGTTATGATCTTAATAATACTTGGAGAACACACAATACACTTGTTGATCATCCAATGACTCATCAAGCACTATAAATAGGTGTAAGGTTTCATTATTCAACACTTGCACCTTCCTTTCTTTTCTCTCTAGCTTGAGTTTTCCTTAAGCTTTCTGGGATTCCTGATCATAAGGAAGCCTATTCTAGTTGAAAAGATTGCTAGGACCCTTTGTAAGTGTTCCTAGCCACTAGTTTATGTTTTATAGGCTTTTAAGCCAAAAGTCAAGCGTTATCGTAATAAAGCTTTGACTTTTAGTAGGACCTTAAAAGGTCAAGCCATTGTTCACAACGAACATGGCTACGTGATCGTAATTAGGTAGGTGTTAATCCCTCAAAAGAGCACCTCCTAAGAATCACGTTTGCTTGGTCAATTGACGAGTCAAAGTAATAATAATTTAAAAGTCAACGGGTCAGATTTTTAAAATAATTGCGATATGAGTTTAGAAGTGTTCTAAAATATGTTTTATCACTTAAACAACTTGGTAATAATTATTAGAACATGTGTAAACATGTTCGGCTCGTCAATTCCCGTTTTAGGGTCGGTTCGCAACCGAAAGTCGCGTAGTTTGACTTCTACATTGACTTTTGGTTATAAACCAAATTAGACTAGTATGCTACTGATTTTAGGTTCCGTTAGGATTGTAATATAATGTAGTATAGCCCCATAAGGTTATATTACACGATCGGACTAGGAATCTGAGTTTTATGCAAGTTTCCGTATTTATGCCATACTTTGAACTTTATGCCCTTTTTAGCAAAAATAAGGTTTTAGACACAAATAAGCTTGCAAATGATTTAAGTACTGATATGTTAACATGTTTAACATATTTTGATGTTTATAATCTGGTCATAAACTGAGTTTACGCATATAATCGTAAACTATGCTTTCAAAAGGACTAAAATGCCCTTTTAAGTATAAAATGAGTTTTAAACATAATTTTAGAATAAAACTCATTACCTACTGATATCATATGATAATTAGGATTATTTGGGATGCTAAGTCAGGTTGTAAATTGAGTTTAACTTCAGTTTCGTAAATAATGCCGATAAATGACGATAATGCCCTTATGGCACATAAAATGCGTTTTAAAGCATAATATTCAAACCAAACATTTTGCTTACTGATATGTTATGACAAATAAAATATTTTAACTATTCAAAGCTGTTCATAACATCAGATTTCATAAATCTTCACATAAATCGTCATTTAACGACATTAACGCCGTTTAGGCGCGTAGTATGCTTTTAAACCATATTTATGAACCAAGACATGTTACCTACTGATTTTATAAACTATTTTAAACATTTTTACAGTAGGTATGAGTCACGAACTCAGAATCCCAAATAAATTCTCAAAACTATGTGTGAAATGACCAAAATGCCCCTACGGCGCATAGTTTGGTCTTAGAGCATAAACCACACATATATTTGATACCCTACTGATATAATATCATAATTTAACCATTTTTACAGAATTTTTCTGACCATGACATCAGTTTACTCGCAAGCTCCTTTTATAAGTTGTAAAATTACCAAAATGCCCTTAAGAGGCATAGTTTGATTTTAAAATCTTAGCGGGCATACAAGTTGATATCCTACTGATATTATAACTTGTTTAAAGTATATTGGCATATGGAACTTGTTCATGACTCGTCCGGTTACCCGTTATCGCTTATACGCGTACGGTTAGACTTACGTAACTAGTTTACACAAGTTTACCAAAAGGGTTTAACCTTACCGTTTTGATCTCAAAATCCAGAATGTACAATGTTTACCCATATTATACAAGTCCTAGTACTTGTTGGGTTTAAACCACATTCTATTCGGTATACGTTTAATCTAGCGAACCTATTCTTAAGTATCGGGTCATATAAAAAAAGGTCTACCTTTGGCCCGAATACGTTCTAACAGATAATAAATCTGTTCATTCTAGACTATAGTACCCCCCCAGATAATCGGACTTGGGTCAATATACTTAGACTTGCGGCTTTTTTGCCAAATATAGTCTTGTTGATTGGAAGCTAGCGAAAAGGTAAATACTCTTGACTTATTTTAGTGTAAACTTGGGATGGCAATTATGTCTCTAGGGACGGTTATTACACAAGTAAGTCGCCTATGATTGCGCAAAAGTGTATGAATACGGTTTTATTCCGTTTGCTTAATAATTACTGTTATTGGGGGTTATTGATACCATGTCCGGACAACCCAATGGGTTAATCAAGCATAAAATCTCATAACAAGAAAAATCCCAAGATATATTTAAAAGATCACCTACAGGTTATCTATATGTATAAAACTCTTTTTGAAAAACTATTTTCCAAAGAGTCAGTTATTTGTATTTACCAGCTTTGGCTGATGTATTTTCAAAAGATTGAACAGCAGGTACCGAACCTTATTATAGGCTGGGATTACGGGTCGGCTAGAATGAAGGCTAAGGAATTTGCACTCCTGATGCTTAAGGCCTATGATGTCTAAAGCTCTTTTTATTGGGATCCTGCATGTGGGCTTGTATCAAACGCTTGCAATACTTTTATACCTTCAAGCTTTATTTTAACAATTTCAATCCAATGCTTCCGCTCCATATTATTATATTGTGATAATTGTTATCCAACCGTCACGTGTGTACCCATCCGGGCCCACCGAAAATCAGGGTGTGACATCATGACATTATAATAGGCTACACAATCGACACTATATACGATTTCCTACTCATAACGAAATATGTTTAGAACCACGTGTTCATCTAATTATTTACACATACTCATTCACATACACATACTTTCACATGTTAATGCTTTATGATTCTTCAAATGGCAATGTCATCTACGGTAACAATACAACATAATTCCAACATTATCCATTCTAATAAGTTCATACATTTCACATCTTATACCCGTTCACTTTTAATCACCATAATTCAATCACCCAAATACATGGTGAACATCACATCGTTTAACACAAGGCACAAGTCCCTAATGCATAATTTTGACCAAATCATACATTCAATCCGAATTCTCATATGGACTCCATCTAAAGAACACTTCACATATTAGTTTGCTAACAATTACATCATAATCACTTTCTATACGTAGTTACCTACAACTTACATACAATTTCACAAATTTGTTCTCTTAGGCATTTCATCGAACACTTGGCGGGTTTCGCATTTGTAAAACATTACGTACAAGCCTTTAAAGCATGATTCCTACTAATTCTTCACATAACTTATTAACAAACAATCAAATTCATAACAATCTTTCATCCTACACCACATTTGTCTATCAAAATCTATCATATAACACCTTGCATATCACAAAATCACAATATAACATCTACAATTTCATCATGATCATCCTCTTCACATTTATGCAATGGGTTTCATTCTAATTCATCTAAATAACTAAAATTTAACCATGATTCAACTTCAACATAATAGCATTAACAAGTATTCATTCTAATTTCAACCAATTTCACGGATTAAACATAACCCACTTCATACAAGGTCACCAATCTAAATTTTAGAACGTACCTCATGATCCCCTTGTGTAGGTGATCATTAATTTCGTGTTTAATCATAAGTTTGAGCTCCACTTTTCCTTCAATTTGAAGCTTCTTCATGAACTAGGGTTTGAACCCTTGTTCTTTTCTTGCTCCTGGACATCGACACACACACACACACTATGTGTGTGTGGTGGTGTTTTAATTTTTTTTATTAAACTCTTGTTTCCTTTTTAACAGTTTTGGCCCCTCAAGTTTCGTTTAATAATAAATGAGAATGAAACTCTTATCTTGTTACTTATATTCATGCTACCACTAGGTTAATTTGTTCCTAGCTATTTTGTTTACGGTTTCACCTTTACCACTAACGGTACTTTTCCTTTTTTTTATTAACCAGGTTTAAATTACCAAACCTGTTTTTGGGGTGTTACATTTTTAGTTAATGATATCTTTGCTAAAGTATTATTTGACTCTGGTGCAAACCAAAGTTTTATTAGTACTTCGTTCTGCAAACTTCTCAATCAGCCATTAACTAAACTTCAACAAGGATGTTTAGTAGAAACGACAAATGGAGAATCCATTAAGATCACTGAAATCTTGCAGGGAGCAAGAATAGAAATTTTAAACCATAGTTTTATTGCTAACCTTTACCCAATGAATCTGGCTCGATTTGATATCGTATTAGGAATGGATTGGTTAGTAGCTGTAACACCCCGAAATTTATAAAACCTTAATCAGATTTATAAAGTATTAATCAAACGAGAACAAACTAACTCGGATTAGATAACCCAGTTTGATACGGGTCTTGTGATACCAAATAAATGGATGGAAACTCCTAAATTATGAATAAAACAATAATTGAGGGACTAGAATGGTTAAACTTGAAACTTGGAATCTTAAAACAAAAGTTATCACACCAAACACACACAAAAGTGTGTGTCTGGTTGATCTCAACACAGGGGCGACACAAGGGTTCCCCCACAAACCCTAATCCAATCGATTTCCATCAAATTGAAGCCCTTAATCAGCTTAAAATCGAGTTTCAAGCACGAATTTGTGATCACCTCGTTGAAGGGATCATAAGGTATGCAAAATTCTAGTGTTTTGATTCATCTTGAATTCTAGGTTAATTATGAAAAATCAAAATTTAGCTTGATTATGTGTTGTATACATGAAATTAGAAGTGGTATGATGTTTAGGGATAAACCCTAGATGATTTCTTGTCAAAATCTTGCATGACACTTGTAGGGTTTATAATCACCATTGTAGGTGATTAATAAGTTGTAGAAACTTGGTAAACGCTAAGATCATGATTCTTATTCTAGTGTAATCTGAGTTTTATGAGGTACTTTCTGAAATTTGGAAGTTAAAACATGTGTAAATGTGCCTAATTGGAGTTGATTTAGATGATTATTACAAGTCATGAACTTGGTTTTGATGATGTAAAAATCTGACCCGCTAGGTGTTTGTTAAAATGCCTAAGTGGGGATTAAAATGTTAAAAATCGAATGAAAACGCAGATTTGATTATTATAGAGAATTATGCATTAATGATTATGAAAAGAGTTCTAAGTTGATTTTGAATTGAACTCTTTAGGCAAAGAATCCGGATCGTCAAGCGGACAAGCCGGAGCGGATACGCGTTTGAAGGGTTTGCTCTAAAGGTACGCGACTTGTCGTCTCATTACATTTATGTAGATAAGCCTAGCCGTAAATATGTCTAATGTTGTTATAGCGAAAATAGTTGCGTTTGGTGAGTCTAAGAAGTGATGGAATTCACTCGACAAACCAAACGGGTTAAAAGAAATAGTTGAAATAGGTATGATGTCGAAATAGTGAAATTGAAACCCTTTGGTAAGTCTAAGAAGTGATGGAATTCACTCTACAAACCAAGCGGGTCAAAATAAATAGTTGGTTAGATATGTTTATTGATAATATCGCTTAATTAGTCATAATGGGATGTAAGTAAAGTGATGTAATTCACTAGATGAAGAATGTATTAAAATAATGGTCGAAATGGTAGTGTTTGGAGTGACTCGAACGTCACTCGTTAAATTGAGTTATAAAAGCAGAAACCATGGATTAGAAGGGATACGCTAAGGTCGACAAGCCCGGGAATGGGTAATTATGGTTAGAAAGCAATGTTGACGAATTATGAAGGTATGTAACTTGATCCGTTACATTAAGTAAATTTGATATTAGAACATGTATGGTTGTGTTTAGAATAAATGTGGAGTTGATTGAAGTGACGATGTTCACTACTTGAATTTAATAGGTTAAGAATCGTTTAGAAATCGTTTGGTAGTCATTATAATGGAGGATTCCATAGATGAGCCAAGCGGGTCGAATAATTGTGTAATTAGTTATGTTGGTGTTTAATAGTTAGCATTTGGCGTGACAATCACAAGGGCATGAAGCCATGAGATTGGTAATGAAATGCCGGTGATGTTAAGCCCCGGATGTTGGGTAAAAGCGCCTTACGAATTACTATTGTAATGTTAGTAAAATTTGTGTAAATATAGTGGGTCGAATATTTAAATAGAGATTTAGTGATTCAGCCAGTAAACCAAATTTTAGGTATAATAATTATGGTAGGCACGTCGGTAATTTAATTACGGACGTGTAGGAAAAAGAATCACTAAAAACGGACTTACGGATCATAAGTTATGGCAATTTTAAGTTGGGATTTGATCAAAGATTGAGCTGGTTATGTGCAGCAACAGTTTAAGCAACATTCTGTGAAAAAGGGGGCTAGACGTAGTGCGACGCCCCTAGGCGTAGCGCGACGCCCTTTAATTCCGGAAAATTTTTAATTTTTGTTGTTTTGGCCCATGGGACTTGTTTATACCCATTCTAACATTATCAAAACTAACATTTGATGTGGTTTTGACCTCAGGTGATTGTTGGGCTTAATCCGGATGGCGATCAAGCACGTTTTCAAGAACCAAACACAACCTTTTGAAGCTTCGCGTATAATTAACCTTGTTGTAGACAATGTTTATAATGTAGACACTTTACTATTCGTTTTTGGGATGTGTGAACTAGTTAGTAGTTAACTAGAATACTAACAATATGCAAACTTCCGTTTGGTATAAATTATTAATGAAGTATTTTGGTTTTATACACATGTATTTTATATTAAATTCTTATAAAATGAGACGGGTGTTACAATAGCCAACCATGCCAGCATTCTATGTGATCAAAAGTCAGTATAAGTAAGTTCACTAAGGGTAAAAATATCACAATTAAAGGAGATAAGCCAACCAGGTTCACAAAATTCATCTCTGTGATGAAAACAGCAAGCTATGCAAGGAAGGGATCACTAGTGTATATGATTTCCATAATCATTAACACTAAAGGAAAAGAATTGAAAGATATTCCAGTAGTATCCAAATTCTCAGATGTTTTCCCAGAAGAGTTACCTGGATTACCGCCAGATAGAGAGGTTGAATTCAGAATTCACCTAATACCGGGGACAACACCGATTGCTAAGGCACCTTACCGTTTAGCACCAGCAGAGATGCAAGAACTAAAGAAACAATTGGACAAACTTCTGGAGAAAGGTTTCATACATCCTAGTTCATCACCATGGGGAGCACCAATCTTGTTTGTCAGGAAGAAGGACGGATCAATGCGTATGTGCATTGATTATCGATGATATGTTCGATCAACTTCAAGGAGCTCGATTCTTTTCTAAGATCGATTTACGCTCAGGATATCATCAATTGAAAGTACAGGAAGAGGACATTCCTAAAACTGCTTTCAGAACAAGGTACGGTCATTATGAATTTACAGTCATGCCATTTGGTTTAACCAATGCCCCAGGCGCATTTATGGACATGATGAACAGAATGTGTAAATCATATCTGGATAAATTCATAATTGTCTTTATAGATGATATTCTTATTTACTCTAAGAGTAAAGAAGATCATGCAGAGCATTTGTTTATACATCTGAATTTGCTAAGAAAAGAAAAGATTTATGCTAAATTTTCAAAATGCGAATTTTGGCTAAAGGAAGTGCGATTCCTTGGATATCTGGTTAATCATGAAGGAATTCATGTAGATCCCACAAAAATCGAGGCGATTACTAAGTGGAAAGTCCCTGAATCACCGACAGAGGTGAGAAGTTTTCTTGGACTAGCAGGTTATTATAGACGTTTTATTCAAGATTTTTCTAGAATAGCCATTCCCTTAACGAAACTGACTTGCAAATCAGTTAAGTTTGAATGGGGACCAAAACAGGAAGAAGCTTTTAGGATTCTAAAGCAAAAGTTAACCAACGCACCTATACTCGCGTTACCAGAAGGAACTGAAGACTTAATAGTCTATTGTGACGCTTCTAAATTAGGTTATGAATGTGTGTTGATGCAACGTCAAAAGGTTATAGCCTATGCCTCTAGACAACTTAAGAATCATGAAGAAAATTATACAACCCATGATCTAGAGTTAGGAGCCATAATTTTTGCCCTTAAAATTTGGAGACATTATCTTTATGGTAGCAAGTTTACTGTTTTCACCGATCATAAGAGTCTAAGATATGTTTTTGGGAAAAATGAGCTAAATATGAGACAAAGACGCTGGATGGAGATTCTCAGTGATTATGACTGTGATATCCAGTATCATGCAGGAAAGGCTAATGTAGTAGCTGATGCTTAAAGTCGAAAGTATCATGAAAAGCCAAGACAAGTACGTTCTCTCAAACTAAATCTGCAGATAGATTTAAATGTGCAAATTAGAGAAATGCAGGAAACAGTAATCAAGGACGATACTAAAAGATTAAAAGGAATGATTAAGGAAATAGAACAAGGAACAGATGGAATTTGGAGATTCCATAAGAAAAGAATCTGGATACCCAAACAAGGAAACCTACACCACTGAATTTTAGAAGAAGCCCATAAGTCTAAGTATACGATACATCCTGGTAATGACAAGATGTATCAAGAGTTAAGAAAGAATTTCTGGTAGATAGGAATGAACAAGGATATAGCAACCTATGTTGCTAAGTGTCTAACCTGTTCATAGGTTAAAGCTGAACATCAGAAACCCTCAGGTTTATTGCAGCAACTAGAAATGCCAATATGGAAATGGGAATTGATAACAATGGACTTTGTTACTAAATTACCCAATACACGAAAAGGTAATGATGCAATCTAGGTGATTGTAGACAGATTAACCAAATCTGCTCATTTCTTACCTATGAAGGAAACTTTCAGTATGGAACAATTAGCCAAGTTATATGTAAATGAAATAGTTTCATTACATGGAATTCCTTTATCTATTGTTTCTGATAGAGATAGCCGTTTACTTCTCATTTTTGGACTAGTTTCCAGAAAGCAATGGGAACCACGTTAAAACTAAGCACAGCTTATCATCCTCAAACGGACGGACAAAGTGAAAGGACAATTCAAACAATGGAGGATATGCTTAGAGCCTGTGTAATTGATTTCGGAGGAAATTGGCACAATCATTTACCATTAATAGAATTTTCCTATAATAAGAGCTATCATACCAGTATCAATGTTGCACCATTTGAAGCACTTTATGGACGAAAGTGCCGAACTCCAGTCTGTTGGGCAGATATTGGAGAAAAGCAACTCTCTGGACTAGAGATAGTACAAGAAACAACGGACAAGATTATTCAAGTCAAGAAAAGACTAAAAGCAGCACGCGATCACCAAAATAGTTATGCTGATAACAGACGAAAACTGCTGGAATTTCAAGTAGGAGATAAGGTATTATTAAAAGTTTCTCCATGGAAAGGAGTGGTCAGATTCGTAAAAAGGGGAAAGCTAAGCCCCATGTATGTAGGACCTTTTAAGATTATTAGAAGAATAGGACCAGTAGCTTACCAGCTACAACTGCCAGAGAAAATGGCAGGAATACATGATGTATTTCATGTATGTAATCTCAAGAAATTTTTAGCAGATGAATCATTAATGGTACCTCTTAAGGACATAGAGGTAAATGAGAAACTTAAGTTTGTAGAGAAACCCCTGCAGATTGAAGATAGAAAGATCAAAAATCTCAAACACAAGATATTAATTCTGGTCAAAGTGAAATGGGACTCCAAGAGAGGATCAGAATACACTTGGGAGCTTGAATCAGAGATGCAAATGAAATATCCACGCCTGTTCCAGTAGACCTCGAGGACGAGATCTAAAACAAGGTGGGAGGATATAACAACTCTCCTTAAACCTTTACCATGCCCTACACGTCTTAAAATATACCCTGTATACGAAAAACAAGCATAAAATACGTTTATATTTATAAAAATCAAATAAAAACAAAAATTTAGGGTTCTCGCGGGGCGCGACCCTCTTAGAGGAAGTAGTCGCGGGCCGCGACAAGGTGACACCAGATTTCGCCACGTGTCCCTGTCTCGTGCCAAGCCTACCCCCTAACTCAGCCAAGCTAGAGCCTACCCTATGTCGCTCGTGGGCCGCGAAGGCCAAAGCCAACTGGGTCGCGAGCCGCGACTCGTTGTCCGATATGCGTTATAAAAGGGGGCCTCTGGCCTTAGTTTCAGTCGCTCATTTCTTTTTTGTATCTATGTCCCTATAATAGCAATAGTGTTGCTCGATATTATACCCCTAAAAAGCGAAGCTCTGCCTCGTTGTAAGTATTATAACCCCCGATTACGTATTAGTTACTCTACCCGATTGATCTAGGGCTCCGTAACGCATGTCAAGGCTCTGCCTGACTCAGTTCGTTGGAGTTCTGTCTCGGGGGTACGGCTAATGTAAATTGGGTTATCTTACTAACACGTGTGAATTGTTTAATTTTAATAGATTATAACCAGGAAGTCACCAGAAAGCAGTAGTATTATCTAAGTTAGCAAAGTGAGTCATTCTCCTTTTCTACCAAACTGTTTTATCAAAACCTCAATTGTTTTAAATTATGATAACAGTGATTGAGTCTATGTATTCTACAATTACTGTCGGTATGTTGGGGTTTTGTACACATTACTTGTTACTATATTGTGAATAGTAGCATGACCACAAGTCAGGATTAACAGTACCGTGGGTGGTAATTGGGTAGATATAAACATTATAATCGCTCTCAATACTGTAAAGATATAAAAGCTTGTTTTGATTAAACTGGGATGCACTCGCTAGTAATTCTTGCTGATAAAACTTTTTAAAACGCGTTTCAGGTAACTTAATGTGAAGCTGATAGAAGCCAGCCGTAGAGCACTGAATGCTTGGAAAAGTAGCTATAAAAGTTACCTAAGTAAGAAAGAAGTTTTATTTCAATAAATTAGGGTTTATCCCTATAAACATATTATAATGGAAACTTGGGTTTTTCCCATATATTTATTATTTATAAAAGTGTGGTGTTTTAACTCTGATGAACTATTTCCTAACTACGGTCCTGATGTTTAATTTCCGCTGCCAAATTAATAAACACCGATACCACCAGCTCTGTGCATCTCGCGGCCGCCCGCCCCTCGGGGCAAGGGGTCGGGGGTTGCGACAGTTAGTTACATGTCTACATATCTTACATTTAAAATTTAACTAGTTTTATGCCTCGTCCGCGTAACGGGGCGCTAAGCCAAATAATTCTCAACCAATTAAAACAAAACACTATCATAGTTTTGCTAGGAAAAAAACTATAACGATGGCAAGACTGTAATTTTAAGCTGGGGGCAAAATTGTAATTTTTCAGGACCAATGAGTGAGCGCTAGTGAATAAAAATTACATCGAGTCAACCAATTAAAACAAAACACTTCTATAGGTTTGCTGAAAAAAACTAAAATGATGACAAATTTGTAATTTTGAAATGGGGGATATCATAACTTTGATTGGGTTAAAATTGTAATTTGTCAAAAGCTACAACGATGGCAAGACTGTAATTTTGAACTGAGTGCAAAATCGTAATTTTAAACATATGGTAAAATCATAATTTATTTGGGCCAATGGGTAAGTGCCAGACAGCTGCTTGGCACTATTCCCCCTTATCTTTCCCCTAATACTTTTTAAACATATATAGTTTAAAGAGATGTAATATAATATAATATAATGTAGAGTAAAATGCCCGGATAGTCCATGTGGGTTGTCGAAATTTTACCTTTAGTCCCCAACTCTCTAAAATTAAACTCTTTCTTCCTGTGGTTGACCAGTTGTTACTCGGATAGTCCCTAAAATGGATGAAGGTTAGTTTTTTCAGTTAAGTGGGTGTGAATTTACAAAATACCCTTAACATTAAAAAAAAATATTAACTTCAACTTCTTCGCCAACCCCCACCCACCCAAACCACCTATGTAGTTACAGTCAACAAACAGCTTCGGGACGAGTAAACCCGCTCCAACGACTTGGTTTCTGGTCATTTTCTATTCTTTTCAACAACCCAAAACCACCACAACACCACTCACAACCCAACACCACCGCTGACCACTTCTATTACATTCACTACCACCGGAAACCCAACCCCACAATCACCATAACGACCGCCGTCACCACCAAACCCAACTGTGCGCGTTCACCGTCATCCACCACCTAACACCACTCACCAACACCCCTTCAAATCCGACAACATACCTACAACCAACCAACCACCACTGCACCATCACGATCCATCCATCTCCCTTCGATAACCGCTGTAACCACCACCATTCAAACGCGCAACAATCATCTCCACAATAACCATTGTCACCTACACCATCTCCGACCCCAACCTGTAACTCCGCCGCTCTCAACAACCAACACCTTACCACCTGCAACAATTAGCATCGCCGTTGTATTCCGATCGTTTGTTTGCTTGAGAAAAACGAAGAAACAAAAGAAATTACAGTCCATTTTTTGGTTTTATAGTGAAATGAAAAGAGAGAGAGACTAAGAGAGGGTGTTGGCTGAATGTGTTTATCAGGGTTCGGTTTGTGTTAAGGTGAAGAAGACAAAGTATTGGCTGAAACCTTTTTTAAGATTGAGTTAATATTTTTTTAATAATAAGGGTATATTTGTAATTTCATACCAATTTAACTGAGAAAGCTAACCTCCATTCACTTCAAGGACTATCCGAGTAACAACTGGTCAAACCACAGGGAGCAAGAGTGTAATTTTAGAAAGTTGGGGATTAAATGTGAAATTTCAACAAACCATAGAACTATCCGGACATTTTACTTTATAGGGGTAAGATCAAATAAAAAGGAATCTTAACCATTCATTTTTCAAATCGATGGTTAAGATGAAAATGTAGGAAAAAGAGGAGGGTAATGGTATATTGGGAAAATCCTATTTTTTTTATTTTTCTCTCTCCACATGCAAGTCACATTTATATTCCACCATCGTTTTTTAAACGTTCATAACTCTTTTATACGACATTATTATTTTGTAAAAATTTCACCATAAATTTGAGCATTTTTTATCTTTAGTTTGAGTACCATGTTGCTATATAAAATATTAAAACTAAAAAAAACTACAAAAATGTGTTGTATTTCTATGTTTTATTGCATTTTTTGTGCTAGATTTTTGTACTACATTTTTATGCTAATTTTTTGTCTTAATTTTTTTCTAATTTTTGTGTACTTGTTTTTGTGTGCTATATATATTTGTACTGAATTTTTTGTGTTTTTGTGCTATATTTTTTGTACTTGATTTTTTTGTGTTGTGTTTTTTAGAAAACAAAAGGGGTGTCACATGTCATTTTCATATTTCTACTTTTGTGTTGTATTTGTTAGAAAACAAAATTGGTGTCACATGTCATTTTCATATTCCTACTTATAAGAACCAAAATGTTATTTCTTCCTACTTGTAAAGAGTATCACATGTCATCATCATAAGGGTGAGCGGGGCACTTCTCGGGGAGGGATGCGGTGAGGTGAGTCCCCGAGCGGGAACACCGCCGCCATCAACTCGGGGAGCCTAATCGGGGATGGATTTCGGTGGGTGTTCACCGCATGAAGGGAGAGAGGGAGAGGGTGGCCCACCATTGATTCAACCAATCAAGTATTTTCCCCCCTTAAAAAAAAAAAAAAAAAAAAAACAAGTCCCTCAAGAGAGGAGTGCCGCCATCAAATTGAGGGTGTGGGGGGAAGTTAAGGGGGAGTTGACGTGGCGCGAGTTGATTGGCCGTGTGTAAGAGAGGGGACTCCCCTAAGAGAGGAGTGCCCCTCTCACCCTAATCCTTTTTAGACGAAATCCACTTTTTACTGTATCCTATTATTCCTTCCCCTTATTTTTATAATGTAATTATATAATAATTAAAATTACTATATATAAAAAAAAAGTAACACTGACTTGGTCAAACTAGTTGTTACAAAATTACCATATTATAAATTACAAACATGTTTGTGCTTGATGGAGTTGTACTCTAAGGATTGGGAGCTTTCCAAAAAAGTTTTTGAGTTTTCATTTATCACAAATGTGTTAGTTAATTACACCTTTTTTTCCCAAGACAAATGTATAATTCTTAACTCTAAAATAGTTAATACAAATAAAAATTTTGGAGTAATTCAAGTATCCATATCATATTTGTATTTATTTCAAATACAATATTTATTAAATCCTAGATATTATTATTATTTATACTAGAGGGAAGGCCCGTGCGATGCACGGCATGACCAACAGTTAGTGTCCTTCATTTTGTTGTGTGTTCGGGGAAAATGTTTATGTATGGATAAAAGATAATTAGCCAAAAGACAATGTAAGAGAAGCCATACAAAACGTGATAAGAGCTTGTACCATAAGCCGGCCACACAAAATGTAAGGCGTGCATAGCACAGGAAACTTTGTTTGCGGAATCTGTTTAAGAACAAACATGTATGCCAAGTCTAAAAACATACATTACAGGAAAAAAAACTTAAAGGAGTTCACAAAGCTTCCGGTTTTATTCAATAATTCACGAAATCTTCTGCCGCTAATGCATGGCCATGTAGTCGACGTTCCCCTTAGTAGTTACCCACAGAATCATCCGAATCAGAACCTTCATAAGTAGGGCTGTGAAAGAAAGAAAGGAAGGAAATGTTAGGCAGAACTTTAACTTGGATGATGTATATGTTAGTAGTTCATATTCCATTATTTTGTAATTAAAACTTGATAGAATGTAACTCCGTTCAAGTAAATTCCCATTTATGAACTGCGGTTCAAGCTCGTTGAAGTTCAATTCATTCCATTTAGCTATTTGGCATGTATAAATATGGGAAAAAAGCATAAACTAATGATTTAACTTAAATATCCAAACGAACAAAAAAGCATAAACAAATTCACTACAAATTTCATCATAATTGACATAAAGAAAGGTAACCTTACGGAATGTGGGAATCTAGTGGTAATGCCCGCGCGTTGCCGACTTGCCGCGGGTAAGTTCCATTACAATTCATTTCAACACTAAAGCGATGGGGTCGTATGCGTTCTCAAATCGAAAAAGCACATAACAAAACCAATGGTGTAATTGTACTTGTTTATAGTTAGTCATAAAGAAATAAACATGATGTTTGTATCATATAATATTCACTTTTGAACATTTACTTAAACACGACACAAATGGATATGTAGTTATGTGGTTCATGGAATTTGGTAAGTCAAAAGTATATATAGAAACTTACATGTACTTTCTGATTGTTTCTTTGAGCTTAACCGGTGTTGGTATTGTCATCACCCCTTTACCCTTCCTAGTCATGGGAGTAGGAGTGGTAGATCCAACGGATTCACAATTGGTTTCGTCCGGGAGCACACGCTTGCAGTTGAAGCTCTCAAAGGCCCCATGATGGTAGTATGTGGATGTATCAACTTGGATGGTTCGGGTGGTACCCACAAGTGAGTGTAAGCAGTTTGGGAGCGTTGAGATGCTACCGTTAGAGTTCTGTATCATGACTAGAGTGAAGCTATCCTGGATGCTTTCGGAATAAACGGTGTAGATATGCGAGAGACCCGATTCCACATTGAGTATAGACTGAGCAGTGGTGCTTGTTAGAATCTGTGCAGTGTCATCGAAGCACATGATGACCGCATTTGCCGTGTAATCGAGCACATCAAGTTCAAGATGGAACCTGTTGAAAGTTTTATTTTCAGATGTGAAAGTGTATAAAGGCGTTTGCCAACGCACATAACTATAGAATACCAAAACCAAACCTTGCTTGTGGAAACATAACTGGGTTTTCACAGCCAGCACACCACAGCTCCCCGTGTTCACGCGATACACCTTTCATGCATTTTCCTCCTCCACACATAAGTCTGAACCACTCTTCGCTATTACGTACGCCTTTAATCACCACACGACAATTGAACTCAGCATTCTGCATGGATTAGAAGAAACACATTTAATGTATGGATAATAATAATGCCGGGGGAAACAATCGAAATTATAGAAAGTTTTGATACCGTGTGTTTCTTATTTTCTCGACCATGGTGTAATATTTCTTCAAGAGTCGCCAAACTTTCTAAACAGTTAGCAACAGCAGTGGTTTTCTTCATGTTGGCAGGTGTCTTCCGATATTCAGCCACAGGTTGCATAATGAAAGGGAGGATGCTTGACTGTGGCTGTGTAATTATAGAGACATGATAAGTAGCCTCTTGGGATGACTTGTGGGAGTTTTCATTTTAATGAAAGTTTAAATGCAAAAATGTTATAGGATCTGAATATGAGGAGTCATCAAGTGTAAAGTTGCTCACACATCTAATTGCATTAATGATAACAAATAATAATAATAATAAATGATGATAACATATATTTTGATGTTATGGAATCTGAATATGAGAAGTCTATATATATATAAATCTATATTATTAAATAAAATGGATGAGTCAATTGGTTAAAATATATTTGAAAATCGTTTGGTAATTCCTGGGAAAATGGGGAAAAAACAATTTTAGCAAAATAAACAAAAACCATTTTATTAATGGTCATTGCATAGCATGGTTTCACTGGGAACTGGCGTCTTTTCATAATGAATGGCAATTTTGATTTCGTGGATGAAAGGGTTATCCTCGGTATAAATGCAGTATCTCCACGATTTGACCCAGTAAGTATCCTAGCCTTGATAACAAATTTCCCAAGGTCTGTGATAATAAGACGGGTGCCATTACATAAGCCTTGCGAGGGGTTCACATTTCTTAAAAGCATGATAGGGAGGCCTTCTTTTAAATGCAAAGCGTGCGGTGGCATACCTAACAATGTCAAATAATTAAAGAATTTAACTGGTCACAAATTTTTTGTTTGTAACTAATATTTTAGTGTCGGGGGGGGGGGTACCTGGGAATGTCAAAGAGTTCAGGAATTCAGACGGATAGAGTTGTTCCTGTTCTAATACATCCGTGGATGCGCGACATATCTCGTCAGAGCTCTTGTAGGTCTTTGTGGTCCGTCTCAATTGTGCAAACATGTAATCATTGATTTCGTCCGCGTCTATATTGCGTGGGGTTAGTATTGCTCTTTCACAAAAAAAATCGTCATCGCCCTGCCTTTCTGTAAACGACGGGAAGACAGCGTTAACAATCGAGGCCACAGGAAGACCACAACTATCAACGATGAACCTGGTGGGTATCTCGATCCAGGTTGACTCATCTTCACCTTCTTTGGCTTTTGAGGGAACGATTCCATCGCCGATTTCTAACAACCATTTGTTGAAACGTTGCCTATCCATGTCTATCACACCTGTTGAGGTGTATTCGTTGACACGCATACTACGGTGGAGAGTGAAGAGTTCACAACTTCTCCACAGGTACGATTTATTTATGCATGCCTGAACAACATCTTCTCTTTTTCCCTTTGGGATGACGGGAAGGATTTGCCTGAAATCACCACCAAGCAAGACAGGCATGCCACCAAACACACGTTCCTTGTTTGCGTAGGTACAAAACCCCAAGATATCTCTAAGTGTTTTATCAAGTGCTTCAAAGGCATATTTTTGCATCGTTGGTGCTTCGTCCCAGATGATTAACCTTACCTCTTGTAAAAGGTGTGCCAACTGGGTATTTTGTTTGATGGCACACGTGCTATTGTGAAGTAATTCTAAAGGGATAGCGAAGCGGCTATGAGCTGTCCGACCACCGGGTAATAGAAGGGACGCGATACCTGACATGTGGGGATAGGTAAAGTGAGTAAAAATGGAGTTGCGTACGCAACCACATACATTATGTAGCACGAGAATAATTATACAACATTACAGAATTTTTTTTGTTACCTGAAGATGCAACCGCAAGGGCAATCAGGCCCATCGATCTTAAGCGTGACAGGATGGCTCTGTACAGGAAAGTCTTGCCTGTCCCACCCGGACCATACATGAAATAAAACCCTCCTTTTCGGGTGGTAACAGAATCAATGACTGTGTCGTATATGACCGTTTGTTCCGTGTTTAGTGATGCATATAATTGTTCGTGTTCGTCTGTCAACTTTTTTTTATTGTAACTCAACTCTTTCCTGATTAGACGATTATCCATCTTATCGAGGAGCGACGTATCTGGTTGTGGCATATCTGTGAAATCCACCAACGATTTTCCATTTTTCTCCAGTAGTTCATTTAGTTCAATCAGGCAGTAGTTCTTAGGCAGTAGTTCTTAAGCTGGTCGTCCGATAAATGTAATCCCGGAAACATGAAGAGCCTACGTTTCATGTACAAAATATCATCAGATAGTATCTCCCAATTCTGTGCCCACAGTTGTGCCGGGCGGTTCACTTCGCAAAACAACAACATGGTAACAAACAATTCCCGTAGCTGGGAACCGGACGCCCATAATTTAGCCTCTGAAAGAGCGTCATTCCACTCCTTGTCATCATTAAGCAAGCCGTACGCATAGCAGGCTTCTTTGAACGTTTCATACACGACTCCGTCGACCGTTTTTATTTCTTCGAAATGCATTCCGCTGTACGATCGTCTTTGAACGGGTAATCCCAGGCTTCTTGATAGGAATGCATTCCGCTGTACGATCGTCCCCATTGTAATCAACATGTTCATGTTCTGATATTGGAACATGAAGCATAAAAATTATACAAAATTTATTATTAACAGAATATATAGAATAAACATATCTTGAAAGTTACAAACTTCAAACCTGCATTAAAAGGTTATGAAACATCTAAACCCCATAATTATGTCTCATCATGTCAGATAAATTTTGTTTAAAAGGTTATGAAACATCTAACCCCATAATTACATACATGTTTTCCCATCTTAATGCCTAAACTTAATTTTGGGCCTCCCGGTAGGGGTGCTAAACGGGTCGTGTTCGCGGGTTGGTGGGTTCAACCCGACCCGAACCCGACCCGAATATTCGCATATTGACCCGAACCCGACCCGTTCAACCCGAGTTTTTTATTTTTTTTTATTTTATTCAGCAAATTAATATATTAAAATTAACACTACTACAAAAAAAAAACACAAATTTATATAATAAAATTACATTAAAATCATATAAATTTATGTAAACTTCCATTTTTAAGTTATATTTATAGCATAAAATACACACCCAATTTAATTTATGACATTAAACATATTTTAAAAAATATAATATAATATAAATGAGTTAAACGGGTCAACCCGCCAACCCGACTGGGTTCAACCTGAAACTGACCCGAACCCGTTTAGACTAAACCCAAACCCACGAATTTCGTGTTAGGTTCGTGTCGTGTTTTCGGGTCGTGTCAGAAATTTACACCCCTACCTCCCGGCCTACCATTTCAGCCTCTTTTTCCCTGTCCAATTTCGCCACATCCACTTGAAAAACATCCCAAACAATTGCTCCACTTCTCCAAGGTCCTTACAATCCCACTGTCGCTACACCGGTGTAGAAAAAGAGGTGACGCTAGAATCTTATGAACCTGGAGCATGCAAAAAAATAGAATATAAAGAGTAACAATTCGTCTTTAGTGAATCTGTGAATAGCTTTCATTATCAAACCAAATTTCTTGTACTTTAAGTCTTTAGTGAATCTGTGAATAGCTTTCATTATCAAACCAAATTTCTTGTACTTTAATGGTCCCATGTGCCTGCATCAGTCAAAATTCATCCCAAGACGGTTATTACATGACTTCAACACTTCGTTATAACAGAAGCAAAAAAAAAAAAAAAGGCTTACGCCATCTATGTGTAACGAATTCGCCATGCTGGAAAACCAAGATGGCACCTCACTGGCCCATAAATTAATAAAAGATCGGGATCTGCCTCTACGGCACCTAATAGTAAACCAAGTAGGTAGAAAGATTCATTATCGATTTATTTACCATATGCACACGATAGATTATAAAGGAACAAACAACAAACCGAGGGTCTTTAGTGCCTCAGTTAAGTGAGTTCAGTAAAGAATGGTTTTTCTGAATCTTTTTCATCCACATAATACTTTTTGAAGAGTACGTTGGCTGCTTTAGCAACCGCTTCTTTTCCACCGGTGATTGAAACAAACTCAAAATCCATCCATTTTTCCCGAGAAGTGGACCAAATCTCTCCATGAAGACCGCCTTTGACTTCTTTAACACGCCTACATTTGTAAAAGAAAATATGATCAACCAAATAAACTATACTACTGTACATCAATACATGCGACATATCTTTTGTTCAATAATGTAAAAAAAGTTATTAACCAAAATTATTTCAAAATTGCATCTTCGTTACCTTCTCGGTCATAAAGGCAGATCTTTTTCAAGCCTATAGCTGAAAGCCACTCTAAAAGTTCAACCACTTGTGATGTGTTACGGGCTTCATCACTGTCGATAACAATTCCAAGATATTTGACCCTATCTAAATTAAGATTTGTGTACGTTTTCACATATCCGTTTGTTATAAGGTAGCTTTCAATTGTACGAAAGATCTCCCGGACAATGTATAAAACATTGATTATTAAGTGAATTATATGTCAGAGCAAGAAGAGCGCAATGTTGCTAATCTGCATAACAAAAGATACATTAATAAAATTACAAACCATTACAAACCTAGTGGGCTAAATTCTACGGTTTAATCCGGATCACGTTTCAGAAGTTCCGTGTTCATCATTAGGTTTTCAATTTTTTAGCCTTATCTAGAAAAGTTCAAGCATTACAGATCAATCAATGATAATACAATCCACAACTTCATTAGTAATTCAATATAGTTATTGCGGTCCCTAACCAATCAAGAAAAACAAAAATTACCTGCCATGAATGTGAACAACCCCCAGATCTTCCGAACCAGATTTAGAATCATGAAAACCTAGATCTTTCGATCCTGTTGTAGAGAGTATCAGAGTTATTGCAGAAAGAGAGTGTGTCTTACTGATCGAACGCCCGATTGATATTATTTCCGTTTTCTCTCCTAATGTCTTTTCCCTTTCCTTGTCATTGAGTAGGGTAACTGAAAAGCTTTGGACAATTAACAATGGAGGAGGACTGTAATATAATATTAATTTTATTAATTTGAAGGAAGAATGTTAAGAGACTCATAATGAAGGTTATAAAATAGTTGATATAACTAAATTTTTAAGTATTTATTTTAATCAAAATTATTTTAAGTATTGCATTTAAAACTTCATAAATGTTGATTTTAAAATAGAACATGCAACTAAATTTTAGATTATATATATATACTATTAATTGGTAACATTGTTAGGTATTAAAACTTGTATTTTTAGCTTATAAAGTTGGACATTGCTTTATGATAATTTGTAACATTGTTAGGCATTAAAACTTGTATTTTTAGCTTATAAAGTTGGACAGTGCTTTATGATAAAACCATGTAATATAGTATTTATTTATATACTATTAATTGGTAACACTGTTAGGTAGGGATGAGCACGGTACCCCTTCGGTATCGGTACTGAAAAACGAGAAAAGTGGGTACCGATACCGAATACACCGGCCATAATATGGAGCTCATGTATAATGTTTAGGGGTTATTTGGTAACTTTTGAATGGTTAAGTGTTGAATCATTAAGAGGTCTGAACTATTAAATGCTTAAGCAGTATGAGGCCTGAACTATTAAGAGACAGTATAATGCTTAACCGTTCAGATACAAATGTATGACCAATTCAGATTAGAGGTCTTAACCATTGAGACTCGGTATAATAATTAATCATTCAGATGCAAATGTCTGAACCATTCAGATGCAAATGTCTGAAACATTCAGACATTTACTCACGAAACAAACAGTATGAATCATTAAGTGTTGAACCAGTAAGAGGTCTGAACCATTCAGACCCTCAGTAAGAGGTAAACAAACAGCCCCTTAATTATTAACTAACCCATACCGGCTGAATTTGTAAGCCCCGGGTGTCACACCCCGACCACATAAAACAACAAAACGTGGCGGAAACGTCGGGGAGTGTTGTAACAGAATCATTGTTTCATAACACATGGAAATTGAAATATTGTTTTATTGATTAAAAGAGTTACAATGTCTTGACAATCAAAGAAACATAACATAAATAACTAGTCTTGCATCTTTTATTGTCGCTAAGGCCCAAGTCCGCCTAAGTGTATCTTGATAAATCCTAAGCATCATATCCTGAAACACATGTGAAAATAGGTACGTCAGCATAAAAATGTCTGTGAGATACATAGGTTTTGTGAAAATAGAATTCATGACTTATGTTTAAGAAAATGTTTAGTCATGAACCTTGTAATTTGCTTTGTCTTGTAAATCATTTGAAAAGCGATAAATAAACCAAATGATATATATGTATAAAAGAATAATACATGGTTAAATAAATAACCAAGTAAAATGAGTTTATATCAGATAAGTTGTTTGTAAAACAATGTATTGTGAAAAGTATGTTATTTGTATAAAATGTTATATGTCTAAATTGAAATAATTCAAATAACGCTACGATATGTAATACCATACAAGCACTTATATATAGGAAGTACCAGCGGCGTATCCACCATGCTTGTATCATATTACACACACCTCGTTACTTAAATCACTTACTCAAACCAAACCACCAAGGTAAAATGTTTATGTATAATCAAATGTCAAAATGTTTGTGTGAAAACCATGTCTAATGTCTATGTCTAATGTAAATCATGAATTGTGTATATCAATGTCAAAATATCATGTATGGTAAGTGAAATATATCAACTAAACCATATGTAAAATGCACAAAAACAAGGTATTGAAGTAAAACATGGTTTAAATCAAAGTTATGTTTTGTGGAACAAATGCATGCTATACTGATATAAACATCTATGCGGTATTGTGAAAATGCATACATCCAAGCCTTGTAACTGTGGTGATAAACCCCTAAACGAATTTAAAGGTCTATCTGTGTTATGTTTATCGAATTCGGTCATTCCTTCCACCCAAACAAACCTAGGGTTCAGGAACGGGAGTTGTCAAGTCCTATGGTACCATTACCTACTAACGAGCGGCGTGATCAATGTTAATGAATGTACATTGTCCCATTTGAACAAACCAAATGTCATACCAAAATGTAAACATGTGATGAATAACAAATGTACTAAGTATGCACACAATGGACATACATAGCATAAAATGTAATGTAATACAATGTACTAAGTATGCACACAATGGACATACATAGCATAAAATGTAATGTAAAACAATGTACTAAGTATGCACACAATGGACATACATAGCATAAAATGTAATGTAAAACGATGTACTAAGTATGCACACAATGGACATACATAGCATAAAATGTAATGTAAAACGATGTACTATAAATGTACTACTGAACATAGCAAGTATATGATGTGAAAACATAAAAAGCATGAAAGTAACAAGTAGGCACTAGTGTTTCACCCCAAAACAGTTTGGAAAACAGTAAAAGAGGGGTCTATGTACTCACTTGATATTGCTTAGTAGTCCTTGAGTAACAACCAAACAATGCTAGAGATCACCGAAATCAAACGGCACCTAATATAGGTAACTATGTTAATATACCGGACCTAAATCGGAGGATTTGATAGAATGAGGCTCGTAAACCAAATGAGTAGGGGAACTCATGTAATATGGTTTAACAAGGCCTACATACTACAATGAAACCTAACCTAAGTGCTTACGACCCATTATGACCCGTTTAGGTAGCTTAAGCTACTTTAACGCGTCGTTCGCATGAAACGCGTTCGGACCGCTTAACTAGTTTGAAATATATACAAACATGTATAATAATACTAGTAGGGTGCCCGCGCGATGCGGCGGGGGCGACACTTTGGATTGCGGCACTCGTTGCTGGTAGTTTTCTTATTTGTATATGATAACATTATTGTGGTGGATATATGTCATAATTGTTACACATGGGAGCCTAACACCTATAATGTCTTGCAATGTTCGATCAACTGCCTCTATCGCCTGACCGTTTCGCCATCGATGCCTCATCCCATATAATTAACTTGGAGGACCTAATTAGTTGACTTATAATTCCTAAAATTTTGGGACATAGTTTACTATTTATCTACTAAATATCGTAAATTAGTATTAAATAATTCCTAAAATTTTGGGATAAAGTTTACTATCTATCTACTAATATCGTAAATTAGTATTAAATAATTCCTAAAATTTTGGAACATAGTTTATCTTCTATCTACTAAATATCAAAGTTTTGTTTTGTTTTGTTATAAAAATTAATAATAAATAAAGTATAGAAAAACTGTTTTAAACATGTAAAGATTCGTTTGTTAATAAAAAATACTAAACAAATGACAAAAAATAAAAGATAAGTTGTTATCGTTATAAAGTAAGTTTATTTTGTTGGTGAAATGATAAAGTTTATAATTTTATTATTTAAAGTCCATAACTTTTTTAAATATCCACATCATACTCATCCAATAAACTTTAATTTTAAAATTTTCGTTTTTGAAAAAGTAAAAAGTAAAAAATAGTAGGTGACTTGTAGGTACGTTTTAAACACCTTTAACTAATGTTAAATTTCATTTTTATAAATATTTAAAAAATCATATTTTTATAAAACAATTTTTATAAAAAAAATAGGATGTAAAAGTTTATATCTTTATTAACTTTATCTTTTTATTTAAGAAATACAAATTATTCGAAAAATCTATAATATTATATAATTATTTTTTCATATCTCGTGTCGTCCAACAGTTTTTTTTATAGAAGGCACTAATGGATATATACGAAATCCTCGTGGAACATGACTGTTAAATTGAATAAGTTTAGTGTGCTTTGTAAATACAATCTTGAATTTACTCCAAACCAAGAGGTAGTTTTCATGTTTTGGCCATTCTTGGTAATCGAATTTATCTCTTTGGAAATGATCAAGTACGAACATGTAAATTATATAATACGAACATGATTAAGTACTAAAGTATATTAGTTCAATCGAGATGTAAATTATAAGTGCAATAAAATAACACAAAACATAAGCTTCAAATATAAAATAAACTTTATTATTCATGGGATAGTCTAGATCAAACAAAAACAACTGAAAATGAAAAAAACATAAAAGCACTTGATATATTTCATCTAATTTCTCTTCTTTTTTGATCTGTTTTTCTTGTTTGTGCTCGAATCAGCAGTATCATCTAATTCATCTTCTTTCTCATCGTCCTCAGAATCATCTAAATTTATAACCTCGACCCATTTCCATTCAGAGAGTCTCTTAGATCTTTTCTTTTGATTCTCATACTTCCGATCCTTAAAAAAAACAAAAATTTAATAAAAAAGTTAAAAAATGATTAAATAAATTTTATAAAAAGAACAAATATTGAATAAAAAAATTTAAAAAAGATTAAATAAATTTTAAAATTACCTCTTTACTAAATTGACGTTGAAGATTAGACTTGTATGGACTGAACATTGCACCATAAGAAATAATTTCAACACTATTATCACCATCATCCTACAATAAAACACCAAATAATAACATAACGAACTTGTTAATATGAAAGATTATAAGTGAAAATATTACTTAAAAACTAACAAAAGCTTGTTCGACAACTGGGGTGTTTAAATTGGTGTGTTGAATCTGAAAAATCAAATAAGTTAGTATTCACATAAAAGTAAATAAAAGAAAACAATTATTCATTATTGCGATATAGCAAAACTTATCATAGAACCGACCTTAGATTTTTCAATATCGCATGCTTGTTTTTTCGCATCAAGTGAATTCAGAACTGGCTCCATATTTTAAATCTGTTTAGCAATAGAAATGTAGAATTGTGAGTGTTTGCTCAGTATTTATAGTAGTCCATTAGGGTTTAGTTTTAGATTGGTCATCCATTTATTTAGGAAGTTTGTTGTGAGTTTTAAGTTTTTAAAATAAGATGCACATATCCTGTTTAGTTTGTTGTGGCATGTTTAATAGGAAGTTTGTTGTGAGTTTTATCTATACTATATTAAACATACCACAACAAACTGACTCTGTACAAGTAAAATTAGGGAATATTTTAGTTTATTAATGCCGTTCAAAACAAAAAACTTGGGTAAAAAACAAATGTTAATGCACGGTAGCTAGGTAATGGTCAAAGCTGGCTTGGGTAAAAAACAAATGTTGGCTTTAATCAATTGTACATTTACGCATCGGCTATTTGTACTTTATGAACGCACGACGAAACAAAAAAAAACAACTATCGAAACGTTTAAAAAAATGTGCCGATCGTCATGGTACCTTCGGATTTTTTTAAAACATTACGGGTTGTAAGATATCGCAGGAATACATTAAAGAATTAAAGAGGGGGGGAAGTGTAACTAATTACCCATAATTATGTTAAATGTCAAGGATTTAAATGTAATAGATTGGGGGACTAAAAAATAATTATGGTTTAAAAGACCACTTTACCCTCATTCTAGGGGTTTATTTATAAATAATGGGGGAAGAAGTTCTTAACTTTTGGGAATCCTTCCCTCATGTATTATAATATAATATTGATTATGATATTGATATCCTCCACCCTTCTTCTCCACATTCACGGTCTCACGGACTCCCATTGCTGCCATGTGCCCTGAAACAACATAGAATAGAATCCAATCTACTTACTTCCTTTTCATTATCCACAACTTTTTATTCCGTCAAAGCAACTCTTTCTTCCAATCTACGTTTCGAATTTTCTTCTCTTCACCATGTTTCATCACTCATAAACCCCCCAATTTCCTCTCCCCAATTCTCCCTAAAATGGGCAATTGCTCCAAAACCCTAAAAAACCCTAACCATAATCACATTCCAGACAATAATAGTAACTCTAATACCCACCTTTCCGATCAATTTCACCGGAAAACAGCTCTATCTGACGTCATCAACTCTTCTCCGTCACCGTCATCGTCACCTTCCGATAAAGCTCACCGGACAACTGCTCACTCTGACGTCATCAACTCTTCTCCGTCACCGGCATCGTTACCTTCCGATAAAGTTCACCGGAAAACAGCTAAATCTGACGTCATCAACTTATCTCCGTCACCGTTATCTTCCGATAAAGTTCACCGGAAAACAGCAGAATCTGACGTCAGCAACTTATCTCCGTCACCGGCAGCGCCCCCGGTTGTCAGACTGTACGGATCACTGACAAACCCTAACACATCCTACATTCGGTTCGCACTTAACTACAAACCTGTAACCCTGATTTTCATCCCGTCGGAGACTCCAGACTTCGGATTCGAAACTCCGGTGATACAGTACGGATCTGACGTCATCTCGGGTTCACCGGTGACGATTTTACGGTATCTAGACGCGAAGTTTCCGAAGCCGGTGTTGTTGAGCGAGTGGAGCGTGGGGACTGAGAATATTCCGGTGGTGGTGAGGGCGACGGTGTTGCAGCATAAGAGTTTGTTGTGGCATGTTGAGAGGATGGTGCGGTGGGGGGAGGATCTGGCGGCGCGTGGGGGACGCGCGAGAGGGGATCCGGTGATGGGGAGTGCGCGTATGGAGGTTAAGAAGTACGGGAAAAGTTATTCGCAGTTGTTGGAGGTGTTGCTTGAACATGCTCAGATGGAAGAGAAGATTGTGTTTCGTGTTTTGGAAAGAGAAGATAGAGGTATGGTTTGTCATAGATTTTATTGATTTTGACTTTGACTTTTAAAATTCAAATTGAATAGTTTTTAGATGATGAATTGGTGGGGAGATTTACAAAAATAGACATTGTTAGTAGGGCTGGCAATTTCTTCACAAACACGAACCTACACAAAGTTAATAGGTTTCATGTTTAGGTTTCGTGTCTATAACTGGTTGACACGTTAAGACCGGTTTAATTTCGTGTCTTAATAGGTTAAATACCAGTTAACTTGTTAAGACCCGTTAATAACACGGATATAATTTTAAATAAACAAATATATAAGGGGATCCTAATTTTAAATAAACAAATACCTGGAAGTAAAGTTTATATATTTAATAACAGGTCGTGTTCGTGTCTTAACAGGTTATATTAACAGGTCATATGATACACTGGTCTTAACGGATCTTTTCGTGTAACCTGTTTGTTATCAGGTTCGGATTCATGTTTGGAAAATCTAACACGATTTGATTTGATTTCGTGTCGTGTTCGTATTTACCTGTTTCGGGTTCGTGTCACACAATATGCCAGCCCTAATTGTTAGAACAAAAGTTCTCCAATATAGACATCATTGATCGAAATGAGCCTGACTACTTTGGTGAAGGCTGAATAGGGATGTCTGTATTGGAAAGTTTTTGTATAAGAATGTCTATTTTTGTAATTTTCCTTAAATTGGTGTGAGTTCTTTAATACTACAAGGGAAATGTGATATTTGGGTTTGTGTTTTACAGTTTATAGCAGAGTTAAGATTATTAGGTGTGTTAATATTTGCGGTTATATAAGAAATTTGTATGAATTTGGTAAGTAGCTGATTTGACTTTGAAAGTCAAAGGTGAAATAAACATGGTTGACTTGACTGTTGGCATTGTTGGTAATCCTGATTTGTGGGTTGCATAATGTGCATAGGCGGTTGTGTTTTCATGTTTTTGTTAGTTGCAAAGTTTAATGTTAAGTTTCATATCATATTCGTTTACGTTTATAATCGAGGGTAAATGTCACAAAATAGTAATATACTTTTGGTGATGGTCCGTGTTTATTGTGGTAATTACAAGTCTTTCAAGAGGACTGCATATTAACTGTGGTCTGCAGAAAATAATAGCTTTATAATTACTGAAGTAAGCCATTCAAGAAGCTTATAATGACCAAAACGAATTTTGAAAGTTATGATTATCAAAATGGACCACTTATTATATTGCTATTTAATGACATTCGCGCTGTAAGTGATTATGACGGTTCAATGAACACTGTTTGTTGTTATGATGTTAGAAGGAGCCCATTTCATGCTCAAAAGTTGAACGCGGACCCTTTTTAATCATGATTGATGGTTTTTAAAGGAACAGTTTTTTGATTGTTGAATCGTAACTTTATTGTAAACTTGGTACAATTCGTTGCTTTAAATGAAAGCATATTAGCACATGATTCTTTAATAATTAGTATCACGGTTTCATGATGAAACAAAAGATATTATGTAAAAGCTACTAGGTACTTTTCTTGTACTTCTCTTACATTTTCACCATACAATCCACTCATAGTTTGCTTTCTCTTTAATCAACTTTCAAACTCTTTTCACCAAAAAAGAATGAATACTGTTAGAACTTTCAAAGGGGTGGCGTACTGGTAAGCACTTGGGTACCGTCTATTAGAGGTCTTTGGTTTGAATCCAACATCCACTGGTTTTCTGCCTTTAATCCCCTTGAAGTCCACTGGTTCGACTTCTCGTAGTTACCAAAAAATTAATAGAGTAAAATGTCATTTTCGTCCATGAGGTTTGGCTACTTTTGCGACTTTTGTCCAAAGGTTTGTTTTTTCGCATTTGAATCCAAAAAGATTGGAATCTTGCTATTTTCATCCAACTCGTTAACTCCATCCATTTTTTAACATTAAGTCAGGGGTATTTTCGTCTTTTTAGACATTTTTTTTTGTGATGATCAAAGGGTTTGGGTGGGGAGAAAGTTAACATAGGTGGATCTTTATTTCTTATAGTGTTTTTATTGTAATAAAAAATGTCTAAAAAGACGGAAATGCTCCTCATTTAACGGAGAAAATGGATGGAGTTGACAAGTTGGATGAAAATGACAAGATTTCAAACCGTTTGGATCCAGATGCGGAAAAACAAACCTTTGGACGAAAGTTGCAAAAGTGGCCAAATCTCAGGGATGAAAATGACATTTTACTCAAAAAAATAAATTTAGAGATAGTATTATAGAACATTACTTGAATTTAAAATTTTGAAGATACTCATCTAAAGTTGAAAAATGTTGAAATCATTGATGCAGGCTTATCTAAATCTGTAACCGAAGAACACGCTAGAGATCTACCCCTCATGAATGGCATCAAAGAAGATATTAAAACCATCATAGTTCTTGACTCAGGGAGCTCTTCATGCCAAGACATGCTCTTTAGTTTATCCACCCGCATAAAATCGCTTCAGGTATGACCCTAAAAGTCAACGCTGCATTTTGTAAATGCTTTTTTATTTCTTTTGTTACTTAAAATTTTGCATGGGCAGGAGAATTGCAAGCAACATTTTGAGGAGGAAGAGAGAGGGATTCTACCGTTAATGGAGGCGGTAGAGTTGACTCAAGGTCAACAAGAGCGGTTACTGGAGCAATCTTTAGATGTCATGCCTAGTACACACTCTCACCTACTCAAGTTTTTCATGGAAGGTCTTCTCCCTCATGAAGCAATGCATTATCTTGACTTGATCACCAGATGTACTGACAAAGATAGAGCGGGCTCCATCTACCGATTCTTAGTCGAGTAAGCTCACTTCTCGTTTTTGTTTTCATGATTTAGTCCTTTGGGCTGGTACTGCCTCATGTGATTGGTTCATCTGGTGCTTTTGGTTATATGCTTAAATTGGAGGCGGGCTGGCTAACGGGTCAAAATGGATCAATTTTAGTGTGTGTTAAACGAGCTAGTAGGTTGGGTAGACTTACATACACTTTTTCGTCCATTTTCAAAAATTCTTTACAAATAACTAATAGTGGTTACAGTGATGATATAAATCTTTGCATAAAATGATCTACAAGGATGTATATGAATAAGTGGTTTTCACATGCCAGGCTCAAGCTCGAGCTCAGGCTCGATAAATAAATGAGCTTTGATTTAGGCTCAAGCTCGGCTTGGGCTTGATAAGGCTCGGCTCGTTTCGAGCTTTTTCTCGAGCCAATCTCGAGCAGCTCGTGAGCCGCTCGGCTTGTTTGCACCCCTAGTTGTATGCATTATAAACAAGACATGTACACTTTCACATTTGACTTGTCCGGTTTTTTACCTTTCCGCTAAACTTTTTTATTTGACCCGTTTAGGATGTGGCTCCACAATCAGAGCTTTAACTATTGTGTTTATCTCCCTTTTGTGGGTCCCAAATTTGTCCAAAACAAATGGGACCACTGCGGATGAGAAACAAATAGATTTTCTTTATTTATTCGTTGAACAAAATATAAATGTGTGGTTTTGCTTTTATTCAGAGAACACCATGGGAAACGCAACGAGGGTCGACCAACCATGGCATTGTTGTTAAAGGCCAAAGCCTAAGCTTCCTGTCTTGAAGTGGACGGTTTCATTGGTGGCCAAAATCGGATAAAGTGTGTGTTTAGGAGGTTAGCGGGTATTGGTGGTTTTTGTGGTGCTTTAATGATCGAATTGGTTATATTGTATGTATGTTTTCGCTAGGGTGTTGTGTGCAGCAACCTTACCTAATTACATATCAGCAGCAAAAACAATAGAAGATGTTGTATACAGGGATGGAAATCTCAGACTTCATACATGAATGAATTGTAGACTATGCATCTAAACTTTGTACCATAATGTTGTGAAGGAATCAGATTTTCTGTTTTTTTTTAATTGATCTTGTTATATCTATTAATAACAGTAAGACACTCATTATAATAAGAAAAAGTGTCGCTTGTTATCTTCGCTACTTAACAGTAAGACACATAGGGTATGTTTGGTACGGAGCTTTTAGGAGCTTTTAATAGCTTTTAGCTTTTAAAAAAAGCTCCTACTCAATAAAACGTTTTGTTTGGTTGAAGGAGCTTGAAGCTTTTAGGTTAGGAGTTTGAAGCTTTTGGTTAAACGCTCCTACTAGTAGCGTTTAGAAGGAGCTACAAGCTTTTAGGGAAAAAATGACTATTTTAACCTATAATGATAATGAACTTTTTAATGCGCCAACTTTTTAATGTCCATTTTGGTCATTTTATACATTTTATTATAAGCTACAGCTATCTGACAAACACTTAAATATATCTAAAAAGCTACAGCCACTAGCCTCAAGCCACCAGCTACTTTTGCCAAACAAACCCATAATGGTAATAATAATAATAATCAATATAACCTAGTAGTATTTTGGGGGTGGGATAAGGCTTAGGGCCACTAAGTTCTCGGTTCAATTCCTAAAAGGGGTTTTTCCTTTATTTATTGTGTTTCCTCCTGAATTAGTGTAAAGACATTATTGCTTAATGGAGATTGATATGATCAGATGGTTCTGTTGGTGGCACGATGATACTCTGGTGGTCCGTCAGTGATTCAAATTTGCCGTTCAAAAAATAAAAAATAAAAAAAATTATACTGGTTATAAACATAATCATATTACTAATCACGTAATATCATATAATAAATAATAAAGTTAAATGCGATTTTAGTTCCTGTGGTTTGAGCCATTTTGTCAGTTTAGTCCAAAGGTTTCATTTTTCGCCCATTAGTCCACAAAGGTTTCACCGTTGCCATTTTAGTCTACTGGGTTAACTTCATCCATTTTTTCTGTTAACAAGAAGAGCAATTCAGTCATTTATATGGCCGAATTGCCCTTCTAGTTAACAGAATTACATATAAAATGACCGAATTGCCCTTCTCGTTAACAGAAAAAATGGATGAATTCAATCTAGTGGACTAAAATGACAATAGTGAAATCTTTTTGAACCCACAGGCAAAAAATAAAACCTTTAGACTAAACTGACAAAATGGTCCAAACCACATGGACTAAAATGTCATTTAACTCTAAACAATAAGAGGTTATTTATGGAAACGTAATTAACTTTACCTTTACTATGAAGAAGGGTTGAACGACAAAAGAATCTTTGTAAATCACCGAGGCCTAGCAATATGCTAGACCCACTACAATAACATGTCAAAGAATAAAGTAAATTACATCAAGTATTCCAATCTAGTGTAGATAATTTTACAATTCAAAAGAGTTCCAATATCTGTTTTTCTTCCACGATCTTGTAAGGGCAAATTGCTTTGCCATTAAAGACATTGTCATTTCTTGAAAGCTATAAACACCACAGTGTAATAAGCAAATTGATTACATGTATCATGTATGTGTCTTTTTGTATTTTATTATTTTAAACGTATTACATCTTTAACAAATTTCTTTAGGTTATCCAACTCTTCTCGAGCTTGAACATGAATAATGATTCATCTTCCTTAACAACCCCACCTAACCATATTGTGTGTTCACTTAACCGCTCTCGGAACTCTTTCTTGAACCCCCAACAAAACCTGATCATCCAGGTATACCCGCGCCCGTGATCGCAGACAGCGCTGGTGACCTGAACCATTACCAATTCCAAAGAAAACCACCACCTGAAAGCCAGTGGCGGACCCAGAAATTTTTTCATGGGGGTGCGGAAATTTTTTTAAAATTTTAGCCGTCTAGATATATACATAAAAAAAACCGGTTCGGGTCGGGTCGGGTCGGGTCATGTAAAAAAAGAACATCAAACTTAAATTTATATAATCATCAAAAACGCGTCAAATATTGTTACAAACATATTTAAAAAGTCGCCCTACGGGTTTTCATTTTTTGAAATCTATCCAAAACATCATCTAGAGGTACTTTCTTAAGCAAGTCTTTCTCTGTATAACATATACAACTATCACTTAAATTCTCATCGCCAATCCGATTACGCAAGTCGGTCTTCACATTCTTCATTGCCGAAATACATCTTTCAACGGTTGCGGTTGCGACGGGTAATACGAGAACAAGCTTCAATAAACGATATACCAATGTAAAAGTTACGTGAATATTTGTTGAAACCATCAAAATTCAAAAACCTTATCAAAACTCTTGAAGAATAAAATCAAGGAGTGGTACCTGGTCGATCGAAGCCTGTCTACAGGTAACAGGTTGATCCTTCTTCTTTCTTGGTCGCTGCAGCAGAGAGGGGAGGGCGGGAGAGATGAAAGGTCGATTTGCCGATTGGGTTTATTTGGGTAATTGGGTTATGTTTTGTTAATTGATTTTGTTATTTGGGTTGGGTTTTACCATAAACTTATTCAATTGGGCTTGATGTTGGGTTATAGGAATACAAATTTTATTTAAAGAGATTTGTTTACATAATTGGGTCGGGTTTAAATCCGTGTTCACAAATTTTTTTTATATAAATTTCTAACATTTTTTTTCTAAGGGGTGCGGTCAGAATTTTCCAAGGGGTGCGGTCGAAATTTTTCAAGGGGTGCGGTCGTGATTTTTCGCGAAAAATAACACTAAAATTTTTTTTTCAAGGGGTGCGGCCGCCCACCCACGGACATATGTAGGTCCGCCCCTGCTGAAAGCCCACTGTGGTAAAACCCTTGGCTCACGTTTGTCATGATGGATACTCCAGCCGATGACCTTTCCAAGAGAAAGTCACCAGATACCGTTAATCCATGACTCTTACAACGCTCGTCAACACTAAAATAGACCCAAATAGTTCCAAACTCAATAAGTCAACTCACATGACGTTATATTAGTTATGACAAGATTTTGTCCAAACGAGATTAGGATGCTATTATAGAGTAGGTTTTTTTTTTTTTTTTTTTTTTTTTTTTTTTTTTTTTTTTGTATCAAAAGCCATGCGAGTGCTAGTGTGGTAGTAGTACCGTGACGAAGTGAACCAATTCCGATCAAACAACATTGCTACATCTTATCAAAACCGATATCGATAATCGTTTTAATGGTCTTCGATCGACTTTACTTTTTTGGGTTTAGAACAGAGTGTTGGGCCATCAAAAAGACACAAACGCGTAAGCTGGAGGTGGTAGAGATGAGTATGCTCTGGTGGATGTGTGGGCACACTAGGTTGGACAAGATAAGAAATAAGGTTGTTAGGAAAATATTAAGGGTTGCTAATACATCAGATAAGATAAGAAAGGGAGGTTGAGATGGTTTGGGCATATTAGGAGGAGACCGACTTTGGCCACAATTAGAATTGTGGAAACTATCATTATAGAGAGGAGGAGTAGTGGCAGACCGATAATGATTTGGGATGAGAGTATTAGGCGGGATTTGCTGGACTTTAATCTTTCTGAGGACATGGTCGAGGATTGAAGTTCTTGGAGACGTAGGATTAAGGTTAATGACATTTCGAAGGATAGTTCGATTTTGTATTAGATACTTGATTCAGGGGCTTAGCTTTTCATCTTATAGTGATAGCCTATGTGTGTTTTTTTTGGACGACTAGATCACCCGGTTAGGTCTTTGGCCTTTGATCACCCAGGCAAGGGCGGACTGGCTTGGGTGGGCGGGCGCCCCCCTTGAAAAAAAAATTAGTGTATTTTCGAGGTAAAAATCCCGACTGCACTTCTTGAAAATTTGGTTGAACCCTTCGTTCGCACCCTTAGAAAATAATTCATGGGTCCGCCACTGAACCCAGATCACGAGTAGGAATTCAACGGTTGCCATATTATTGTCAGTTTGAACCGGTGCCACAGTTCGCCACTGGCAAGATTCGACCCTGAGACATCCCGGGCAGAACCCCACAAAAATTTTATAGGTCTTCATTTGCTTTTTTTGTTGAGTAGGTGATGTATTTATAATAAGAATCTAATAAGAATTAGTTTTTTTAGAATATGAAATGATGTAGCAGTAATTATATATATTATACATATTAATTTGAAGGCTTGATGAAACAGTAACAAAAATGTTGAATTTTTTCTATTATTATTATTATTATCGGAGGAAGCAATACTTGTAAAGAAAACAAATAGATGGAAAGCGCCTTTGAATGGCAGTTGGGGAAAGTGAGGCATCCCCACCCACACACAAACTATATGTGGGCTCTGCTCAAATAATATTAATACATAATGTGATTAGTAATTAATTAGGTAATACTAATACATAATGTGTTTTTTCTGAAATACTAATACATAATATGATTTTGGTTTCCAATTATAACGAATCATCAAAAGATTATATACATCATCATTACTTAATTAGGTAATTAACTAACATACATATACCAATAATGAAGGGACGGTATGGTAGTGATACCGATACGGTGTCATCTTATTGAAAGAAAAAAAAATAAAAATAAATACCGGTACCCAAACTGATGTTGTTCGGTTGGGTACGGTTTGATTCACTACGGTAGCGGCACAGTATCCATTATCAAATTTGAAACCATAAAAATGAATACAGGTAGTGATATCTAGCGATATCGGCGTTTTTTAGTTCGGTGCGGTATGTTAGCGACACAATATCAGTTTATTGAAAGCAAGAACAATAACAATAAAAATAAATATCGGTACCGATATAGATTGTTGTTTAGTCGGTTACATTTCGATTTGGTAAGATAGGACATAGTATTTGTTTTCAATAAAATTTATATCGCAATGTTGAATAAAATAAACAAAGAACGCAAACGAACTGAACCAATATCAATCGAACAACACTGGTATCAATATCAATATTCATTTTCATTACTTTCGATTGATGTAAGATTTTCTTTTTTGATTATTATAGCGAGTTCCGATACCATAATGAACCGAACTAATACCGATCAAATCCCGCCGTGAAACGCGGGGAAAATTCACTAGTTATTATATTATATATATGAACACAAACTCCTCATGAATAGTGTTTTCAAATTTTTATAGTATTGTTTGATTTTAAGTTATGATTATTTTATTAATTTCCATGAGTGGTGAGTAGTGTATTCAGATTCTTATAGTATTTTATTATATTTATTTATATTTATACAGAGAGGTAATGAATAGTGTTTGATTTTGATTGTACATAACTTAATAAGATGAGATAAAGAAAGCTAAATCCACAAAACCAATTTGATTGTGATTGATGTTAATGATCTCAAGCAATATATTTTCCGGTTTATTTTATGACATTTTTTTCTTACATGTTAATAAAACTCATTAATATATTATTCTACTAACATACTTAATATTACTCACAATGGATAAATATTTTATGGGTTAGATTAAATACATAGTCTTTTAAAAATAAGACTTTACAAAAAGGGTATCAAACGGACTTCAATTGACCTCGTGCAAGTGACATTGTAACCATCTAATTGTTTTGGTCAAAAATCAGACGAGGATAATGCAACCAAACTCTCTGTTACGGGGTATGATGCTTGAATTGGTAAACAACAATGAGGATCACTATGAAATGAATTGCACAGGAGACACAAAGATTTATACGAGGAAAAAACCCTTGATCAATGAATGATCTCCAGCATAAAAAACCTCGGGTGATGCAAACTACCAATCACCAACTCAAATTAAACAATAATTCTTTTACAACTTCGGATGATAGCGAGCTAAATACAAGGATCACTACAGTGTATCGTGTAGAAATGTATGAAAAAATGCTAAGTGTTTTGCCGAGAGCTGGTGAGTGCAGTTGTACGAGTGTGTGTAGCCAAAAAACAACCAAGTGTTGTCTAATTAGCTCGCTACCCCTTTTAAATTTAGTAAAATATCTAAATAACTAACTATCCGCAATTCATGCCTTCTCCCCACGATCTCCATAACGTTCACCATGGTCAAGCACGTGCGGAATAAGCGTGGAATATTCTTCAGGAACGTTACCAAGACTAAGTCCAAGCTGGTATTCCTGCAAAACAATATCGAATTCAAAGCAGACAATCATTAGTATAAGGATCCTTAGGATGATCCATGATCCTGATCCTGAAGCACTTCTGAGGATCACTAACTGACACAGAAGTAAGGATCACCAAGCAGGATAACAATTGAGGATCACGGGTCATTAAGAAATCCTCCCCTAACAATTGCCCCCAAAATATAAGGAGTAATATTGTAAATAAACGAGTTGTATTTTGTTGATCTTATCCGTAACAGACTAACGGATAACTAGCCGTTGAAGACGGACTAGCCGTTGCAAACCTGACGTCACTGAAGTGACAATCCTGCAAATCATCATTATAAATAGGAGTTAGAGATAGGATCAATATGCATTTAAATCCGAGAGAAACTCCCTTTAAATTCTCAGCCGAAGATCAATCAGGTATCTCTTTTCCTATTTCTCCTTCTCTTACTCTGTTTTTCTTTCTTTACCAACATCACGTTAAGAATGATGCTCCGGTCCTCCCCTGCCAAGGATCACCAGAAGGATAGCCCCTTGAAGAGTCAAGGGATCATCAAAGACTCAGCGAATGAGAGGTGTTGCTTTACCGATCCACAAGTAGATAAGATCCGGCACTGCTTTCCGGCGAACACCTTTTTCAGACCCTTCGATCCCACTGTTCTGAGCGACTATATTTCTGAGACATGGGTTGCCTTTCCGGTTACCCCATTCACCATAGGATACACCTATCCTTTTCCAGCTTTTACCCAATCCTTTTTCTCCCTTACCGGCATCTCCTACATCCAAGCTATGCCGATGATCTGGAGGGTCTTATATACCCTTGAAAGGATCATAGAGCAGGAAGGGATTGATTTAGGAATGTCGGAACTGGCAGAGATGTATGATCTCACGACGTTTGGATCCCACCGATATCTGTTTAAGCGAAAACCCGGCGAAGAACATCCCATTTTTAAAGCCACCAAGAACGATACAATCTGGAAACGACGCTTTTTCTTTGTCAGAAGGGATACCATTCCAAACGGAAAGGATCTACCAAGGAAGTGGTCCACCCATGGTAGGACAGAGGATCCTGAGAAGGATCACCAGGTAATCTTGCTCTTGTGATAGGATCACTAACTCCCTTTTGTTTTATGTTATGCAGCTATCACTGTTTCACACCTCATACCGTCTCCTGATACTAAGGAAAGGCTTGCTGTTTTTAGAAGACTCGGTCCTGAAACAAGATCATTCAAGACAATCACCCAGGATTCTCAAGAGGTATCCTCAGGCTCAGTCACCATGTCAAGTAAGTATCCTGCTTTTTATATAGTTAAAGATTTAAATAAATAGTTAAATAGAAATAGGATACTTATCTTGCTTTGAATGTGTAGGTGCCGGAAAAGCTTCCAAGCCTGCCTCCCAGTTCAACATGGCCGACCTTGACACTGTTCGATCCAGAAAGAAGAAGGCCATTGCCAGCCCTAGTGTCTCCATCCCCAAGGCACCCACTAAAGGAAGAGGTGGCAAGAAGAGGAAAAACTCTGAGATAGAGGATCTACAAGGCCTGCCACTGATCCGCCACCAGTTCCTTGAATACTTCAATGACGTGAGGATCACCAATTCTGCCTAGGTATCCTACTTATTTGAGGATCATCTGATCTTGAACTGCTTTGTCTCTTTTGTAGAAATTTGCTGAGATTGAGGACTACGTGGGGAGCGTTGAGGAGCTGGATAAGAAGATTGCTGACCTCCAACAAGTTGCAGTGCTCAAGGATCTTAAGATTGTTGATCTCGAAAAAGCCCTTCAAGACGCCAAGACTAAGACAGCTAAAATCTTGATCGACATCGACTACGAGAAGCAGGATCTCATAGAAGGTGCAAAGGTCTCCGCTGCCATCACAATGTACAAGACAAAACTGAAGATGGCCGAGGAGGCTCAAGATCCTGACTTCGACAGAAGCAGCTGGGATGTTGAGGGCTGGAAGGCGAGGTTAGCTGATCTGGAAGATGATGAAGAGGCTGAGGAGGTTTTGGCGATCGAGGCTGGAAGCAGTGGAAAGGATCAGGTGAAGGATACCGAAGCTGGAGGGGATGAAGATGCAGCAAAGGTGTAGGCTGCATGATTGGGCGATGATGGACATTCCTAGACGTAGCCGGAGCCCAATTTTTTAAATTCAGTAGTAGTTTGTTTTGTGGTTGTGCTGTTTTAAAACAATGATGGTCTGTATTTGAACAATAGTTTTAGGATTAAGGATCTAGGATCCTTTGGACAATAGGTAGGATTACAAATGGTGGAGGGATCCTCTGTTTGGGGGATGAAGCCATTGTGATCCTGCCGCCTTTTGATTTCCTGCACTTGCTATAACCGCATAAACAATGGACACCCGTTGCCAACCCATGTGGACGGGCCACGTTTTGCTGGTAGAAACGTGGGTTGGCAATTTTGACAACCTTCGACGGTTAAACCTTTGTTAATAAAATAACTTTAATCTTTTTTGGCTTATCTTATGTTGTTATCCTTGTTTGTTCTTTTAATTTTCAATCGTTTTGATGTACACTTGTCTGAGTAAGAAAAGTTGAACAACTTAGATAAAAAATTTAGGATATGATCCAGGATCAAATATCCTATAGTTGAAAAATTCTAAAAGGTGGTATATTTTAAGGATCATGAGTTCAGTTGTCAAAGTATTAGGGTTATTCAAATAATCAATGAATAAAATCAAAATAGTTAAGGATCATACCTGAGGATCCAAGTTAGGATCCTAACCCTTAATACTATAACCAGGATAACCATAGGACAAACCTTAGTAAGAGGTAAGGATCAAGGATCCTTGGTTGTTTAACTTCGAAGACCTGAAATAGAACATAACTTGGGACTAAGCCATTATAAGATAAAAGTTAGCAACTGGGGACAAGCCCAAAGGATAACTGGGGACAAGCCCAAGGATAACTGGGGACAAGCCCAAGGATAACTGGGGACAAGCCCAAGGATCGTGTGTGAACTGGAGTATGGCCCTAACTGGCGACTATCCAAACTTAGTGGCATGAAAATGCCAAAACCTTAGCTAACGTGAAAACGTTAGAAACCTTAAGAACGGATGTATGGTACGTCTACCATTATACGTAGGATCCTAGGTATAGCCAGTACAATGGAATTATCAGCCCCTAAAACGAGTACTGGTCCCACTGCCATGAACTATACTAGGATCATCGTGCGCTACTGGCGGAACTGGGGTCAAGCCCAAATAACTGGGGTCAAACCCAAGTAACTGGTTGCTTTTGTGGATAATCATCCTTTTGCTAAGAGTACCTGAACCTTCAAAACTCAAAATCATGTGAAAGGGGGATAAAGGATACAGGATCCTTATCCTTATGTGAGAAAGTAAGGAAATGAAATAGTTTAAGAGTAGAATGTTACCAAAATGAGGATCATCTGTGCTTTAAGGATCCTTTAAGGATATTTATCATGTGAGGATCATGGATCCTTATCACATGAAGTATTTCTTCAAATGGACAACATTCCAGGCTCTAGGTAGCAAATCACCTTCCATTGTTAGCAATCGATATGCCCCCTTTCCTGCCTCAGCTTCAATCAAGTAAGGTCCTTCCCATTTTGGTGCCAACTTTCCATCAGCAGGATTGGTGGTATTCTGAAATGCTTTACTTAGTACCATATCACCAACTTGGAATTTCCTGATCCTGACATTTTTGTTGTAGGCTCCAGCCATTCTTTGCTGATAATTGGCCATCCTTATCCTTGCCAAATCTCTGATTTCTTCTATAGTATCCAGGTCTTGAACCAAGTTCTCATCATTTTCCTCAGGATCACGAATACTTGTTCTAGCAGTTGGAACCACCATTTCTGTAGGGATCACTGATTCTGCCCCAAATACCAAAGAGAATGGAGTTTGGCCTGTAGCATTCTTAGGAGTTGTCCTATCAGCCCAAAGCACATAAGGTAGTTCTTCTGCCCATTTCCCTTTCTTGGATCCAAGCTTCTTCTTCAAATTGTTGATGATGATCTTATTGGAGGATTCTGCCTGACCATTAGCTTGTGGGTGGACTGGTGTTGATGTTATCATCTTAATCCCCCAGCTGTCACAAAAGTTAGTAAACTTCCTTTTCTCTGACTTGGGCAAAAGCTTCAGCCTCTATCCACTTGGAGAAGTAATCAGTCATAGCAAGCATGAACACTTTTCCACCAGGTGCCTTAGGGAGCTTACCAACTATATCCATGCCCCATCTCATGAATGGCCAAGTGGAGGATATAGGATGCAATAATTCAGCTGGTTGATGAAGGATATTGCTGTGTCTCTGGCAAGGATCACACTTCTTAGCATACTCCACAGCATCTCTCTTCATAGTTGGCCAATAGTATCCTGTCCTCAGGATCCTTGAGAATAATGCCCTGCCCCCAGTGTGGTTTCCACAATCTCCTTCATGGAAGTCTTTTAAAACTTCTTGGATTTCAGGATCCTCAATGCATCTTAAATATGGTCCTGCAAGAGATCGTTTATACAACATATTATTTAAAATTGTAAATTGAGATACCTTAATTTTGAAAGCCCTAGGGTTTTCTCCTGTAGGAATCTCTCCATGTTGTATGTATCTCATGATTGGAAGGATCCATGATCCTGAATGAGATTGATTATCATCACTAGGGATGATTGCAGAATCCTCTCCTATCTCCATAGCCGCATGATCCTCGATAGCCGGGGTCAGGATATGGATAATAGGGATCTTGATATCCTCCGGGATCTTCAAGGATGATCCTAAATTGGCTAATGCATCTGCCTCTGCATTCTCTTCCCTTGGTACCTGTGTCAAACTAAAGGATACGAAAGAGAGTGCCAATTCTTTGACTATCTCCAAATATTTGATTAGTTTTTCACCTTTAACAGCATAGGATCCATTAAAGTGATTAGTGATTAACAAAGAATCTACATGTACCTCAAGATACCTGATCCTCATATGCTTAGCAATTTGCAAGCCAGCTATCAAGGCTTCATATTCAGCCTCATTGTTAGTGGTTTGGAACTCACAAGCTATAGAGTGGGGTATTATGTCCCCCTGTGGCGATTTTAGTAGTATTCCAAGCCCTGTTCCTTTGATATTTGAGGATCCGTCAGTATAGAATATCCAAGGATCCTTGGTCTCCTCTAGCTGCTGAACTTCTAACTCAGCTTCCTTTTGCAAATCACTACTGAAATCTGCCACAAAGTCGGCTAATGCTTGGGATTTAATGGCTGTCCTGGGTTCATATCTTATATCATATGCACTAAGCTTCACTGCCCACTTAGCCATTCTTCCTGACATTTCAGGTTTCCTGAGGACATTCTTAATTGGAAAATTAGTTTTGACGATAATAGCATGAGTTTCAAAATAATGTCTCAATTTAGTAGATGCCATAATTAATGCGAGGATAAGTTTTTCTAAGTGTGAATACCTGGATTCAGCATCAAGTAAACTCTTACTTACATAATAGACAGGATGTTGTGTACCTTCGTGATCCTTAACAAGGATGGCACTTACTGCTTTTGAGGATACCGCGAGATATAAGGATAACACATCTCCTTTTTCTGGTTTCATCAAAGCCGGGGCCGAGGATAGGTAATCCTTAAGAGCTCTTAAGGCACTTTCATGCTTCTCAGTCCACTCGAATGTGCATCCATAAAAGTTAACAGTTCATGACCCGCAGTTGCATCCACCATGGAGTCAATGTGGGGTAATAGGAAAGGATCCTTGGGACATGCCTTATTTAAATCAGTGAAATCGACACATACCTTCCACTTTCCGTTTTTCTTTTGAACAACAACCACATTGGCCAACCATCTTGGATACTTGACCTCTCTAATCATACCTGCTCGGAGTAATTTCTCTACCTCCTCCTGGATAATAGCATTTCTTTCTGGTGCAAATTTCCTCCTCTTTTGATGGATTGGTTTGAAGGACCTATCAATGCCAAGTTTGTGAGTGATTATATCTTTAGATATACCTGTCATGTCTTCGTGTTTCCATGCAAAGGTAGTCTTTCTCCTTTTGAGGAAGGATATGAAGTCTTCCTTTATTTCGCCAAGGATCCCTGATCCTATATAAACTTTAGATTCAGGATCATCAGGATCCATAAGGATTTCTACTACATCCTGCTCTCTTGCCTCCAAGACATCCCTTGGAGGACGCTTTAATTGCTATTGCTCCCTTGACTTTGATGCTGGTTTCATTGATGAGGTGTAGCAGTTCTTAGCCTCTTGCTGATCACTATCAATCTTCACTATTCCCCAAGGACTAGGAAGCTTCACACATTGATGATAAGTGGATGGGACTGCCTTCATGTCATGTATCCAAGGCCTGCCAAGGATAACATTACAACAAGATAAACAGTCAATAACACAAAACTTTTGGTAAGAATGTAGGCCTTCGATATAGATTGGGAGTTTAATGTCCCCCAGAGTATTCTTAGTCTCGCCACTGAATCCCACGAGTACAGAGGATCTTGGTATGATATCGGATTCAGGAATATTCATCTTCTTGAGGACATCAAGCTGGATAATGTTCACAGAGCTTCCTCCGTCTATAAGGATCCTGCGAACAAAATGGTTAGAAATAAAAAGAGTGATAACCAAACCATCATGATGAGGATCCTGAATGTCAACACGATCATCCTCATCAAAAGTTATAACTTTTCCTTCGGAGACACTGGATGTTCGAATGGGTCTATCTCCATTATCCATCTTGGTTTCCTTTGCATGTCTTTTAGCTGCAAAGAAGGATGTTCCACAAATGTCTGATCCTCCAGAAATAAAGTTTATAACTTGTGCATCTGCTGGAGGGGCTGGAGCTTTCTCTGGGATCCTTTCAGGATCCTGAGTCCTTGACTTCTTTCTCCCCAATAATTCTTTCAAGTGCCCCTTGCTCAACAAGTATCCAATTTCTTTTCTCAGTGCGATGCATTCTTCTGTGAGATGCCCAAAATCTTCATGATATGCGCACCACTTTGACTTGTCTTTAGTTGCAGCTGGTCTGTCATTTTTCCTGGGCCATCTAGCTTTATCACCTAAATTCTGCATCGCAAGGATTAGTTCATTGTTATCAACAGAAAAGCAATATTCGGAAATTGGAGGATAATCCTCATCATCCTCTTCTTGTTCAACAGCATGCACATTCTGGTTATCAGATTTGTTATAGGATCTGAACTTGTTGTTCTTGAATGAGGATCCTTGCTTCTCTTGCTTTGAGGATCCTGCTAACCTCTCTTGGATCCTTTTGTCATCCTCTAGCCGGATGAACCTAAGGGCCCGGGTTCTTACCTCGTCTAGATTTCTGCATGGTGTCATAACAAGATCATCATAGAATAATGAATCCCTAAGCAATCCCATTTTAAAGGCTTCAACAGCCGTAGCTATATCCAGGTTAGGGATATCTAAGGATTCTTTACTAAATTTAGTGATATAATCCCTTAATGATTCATTATGACCTTGGGTTATCCTATACAGATCACTAGTTAAACGCTCAAATTTTCTACTACAAGAAAACTGTTTATTAAATAGGTTAACTAGATTAGCAAACGAGGTAATAGAGTAAGGGGGAAGACTTAGCAGCCATTTAAGAGCCGATCCAGTAAGAGTGGATCCAAATCCCTTGCACAGACATGCTTCCTTTAACCTTTCTAGGATGGGATTAATCTCCATCCTTTCCCTGTAATGTGCTATGTGTTCTTCAGGATCTGTTGAACCATCATACAACTTCATGGTAGGCACATGGAACCTCTTGGGTATCTCGGCATCACAGATTGGTGGTGCAAAACGAGATATCTTGTGGCTCCCATCTGCAATCTCCGGGATAGGCTTGACCACTCCTGGGACACTTGATATCATATCCTTTAACTTTTGCAATTCTCTGGCCATGGCATGATTGATACCTGTATCCTGCATAAGGCCATGGTTAGTGGTATAAGAATTATTGAAAGTGTTACCTCCCATTGGATTCAAATTAGGAAGAGCGGATGTGAATCCATAATGTTGAGGCTCTGGAATGACCGATGGACCAGTAGAAGCAATGGTCTGCATTGGAATGAAATCTCCCTGATGGATATCGGAGCTCCCTGATTGGAAACTCCTTAAGGATCCCGGAATCTGGAAGGATCCCTGAAACTGAGAGGATCCTTGGACCTGGGAGGATCCTGGGACGTAGGAAGATCCTTGAACCTGGGAGGATCCTTGAAACTGAGAGGATCCTTGATCCTGGGAGGATCCTTGAACCTGGGAGGATCCTTGAAACTGAGAGGATCCTAGAACCTGGGAGGATCCTTGAAATGGCCAGAATCCTTGAATCTGCTGCGCTCCTGAGTATCCTCCTGAGCTTACGAAGGATCCTATATGCTAAGGATGGGGTCCTGCTGGTTGGAAGTATGACCCTGAACCCTGAGTCATTGCTGATGATCCGTAATGCACTCCTTTTGGCCCTCCCACATATTGAACATCTGGAACCGCTGAAGGCTGAGAAGTTATAACCGGAGTATCGAAATTCAAAGATCTGGGCATCAGTGGGGAATGATCCTCTGCCGATCTCTTTTGTTTCTTGATGTCTCCAATTTCTCTAAGAATCCTTTCATTGGTCTTATCCTGCTGCTGTATATGCTCCTTCATATGCAAAATCAGAGTAAACAAGTCACTAGTAGTAGGAGTATAAGAAGCAGAAGAAGTTGGAGGTTTTAAGAAAATGGGAGTTGGTTTCTTCTCGGCATTTTTCTGAGGTCCAGAAGGTGGTGGAGGCAAAGGTGGAATGCCCTGGGATGAATTGACTGCAGACATCGCACTGGAGGTGTTCTTTGATGATGAAGCCATCTGCTTGGATGTAACGAACCGAAATGATCACAAGAATGAGAATTTCTTAGGAATGAAGCACCAATTGCCCCACGGTGGGCGCCAAACTGTTTTGGTCAAAAATCAGACGAGGATAATGCAACCAAACTCTCTGTTACGGGGTATGATGCTTGAATTGGTAAACAACAATGAGGATCACTATGAAATGAATTGCACAGGAGACACAAAGATTTATACGAGGAAAAAGCCCTTGATCAATGAATGATCTCCGGCATAAAAAACCTCGGGTGATGGAAACTACCAATCACCAACTCAAATTAAACAATAATTCTTTTACAACTTCGGATGATAGCGAGCTAAATACAAGGATCACTACAGTGTATCGTGTAGAAATGTATGAAAAAATGCTAAGTGTTTTGCCGAGAGCTGGTGAGTGCAGTTGTACGAGTGTGTGTAGCCAAAAAAACAGCCAAGTGTTGTCTAATTAGCTCGCTACCCCTTTTAAATTTAGTAAAATATCTAAATAACTAACTATCCGCAATTCATGCCTTCTCCCCACGATCTCCATAACGTTCACCATGGTCAAGCACGTGCGGAATAAGCGTGGAATATTCTTCAGGAACGTTACCAAGACTAAGTCCAAGCTGGTATTCCTGCAAAACAATATCGAATTCAAAGCAGACAATCATTAGTATAAGGATCCTTAGGATGATCCATGATCCTGATCCTGAAGCACTTCTGAGGATCACTAACTGACACAGAAGTAAGGATCACCAAGCAGGATAACAATTGAGGATCACGGGTCATTAAGAAATCCTCCCCTAACACTAATCAAACTCTACGATATGAGATTTTAGCTTTTCACTTTTGGATATATAGCTTGTAGATTTTAAAATTTTTGTTTATAGCATTGTTTGTTTTCTATATTTGTGTTATTCGTGTCTTTTTTTGCGACGTATTGTGTCTTTTTTTTTCTGAACATTGTGTTATATTTTGCTCAAAATTGTGGTATATTTTATGATCTATTATGGTTTTATACACTTCTTAAATCTAGGAGACTTAACTTTAACCAACATTTTATTACCCATTAAAAAAGTTATGTTTATTAAAAATGAAACATGGATGCGAAGTGGTTTTTGTAATAATATGCCATTTATTATTATTCCATATATAAATAAGCAACTTTTTTGTGCATAACCACTTGTACCTTGTGCTTTGTGAGTTCTTCAAAAAAAACTTGATTTTTTTACTTTTAATCCAAAGGTTTTTACTTTTAACCCAAAAAAACTTGATTTTTTTTAACTTTAACCCAAAAGTAAACTTGATTTTTTACTTTTAACCCAAAGGTTTTTAGCTTTTGCAATTTTAACTTTACATAATTTGTTTTTTTTTAACTTTAACCCAAAACTTTTCATTATTTGCAATTTAACTTCACAACTTTTGTCACTTGTACTTTTCATATATGGCAAATTTTCGTTTTACGTATAGTTCTAAATTTTTTGACTTAATACAACGCAACGTACGAGTGTGGTTCAACTTTTTTATGTTTTGTTTCAAATTTTGCAAGTTAACTCGGCGCAACGTGCATGTGTGGTTCAACATTTTTACCTCTATTTTCTAATGTTTGACAGGTTCGTTGCAACACGCAGATCTTAGGTCGAGTCAGTGTTGGTGGTCGATGACGGTTGTGTGACATTAGTACTATTTGACACCGTTTTACGCCCCGCCGCAACGCGGGGTGTGCTTTGAGGTTTTTCTAAAGAAAAAATTGTTATGCATATGGTTGTTGTGACCTTGGCTTTGGGGGGTTTTAAAAAAAAATGATTTTTTTACTTTTCATCAAAAAAGATTTCATAACATACTTTTAACCCAAAACTATTTGTTTTTTTTTTTTACTTTTAACCCAAAACTTTTTATCTTTTGCAATCTATCCTCGCAACTTTTTTTACTTTCAACTTTGGTCCTTTATAGTTTTAATTTTCCGCAAAGTTTTCGTTTTATGCTTGTTCTAAATTTTGTGACTTAACACATCGCAATGTGCGTCTTTGATTTAACATTTTTTACGTTTCGTTCTAAATTTTGTGAGTTAACACGACGCAACGTGCGTGTGTGGATGAACGTTTTTACATCGTCTATTTTTTTCCCGTTTGACAGGTTTAACATAACGTGCGGGTCCTAAATCGACTTAATTATAACTAAAGAATCCCCGCCGCATTGCGGCGGGTCTCAATCCTAGTTTGATTTTTGTTTGATAACATACATTCTTTAATTGTTTCGAAAAATTTATATTTACAATTATGTTTAATCTTTTTCACATTGTGACATAAACTATATTTAAAACATATATTTAAAAATAAGAATTTTCCGACAACTGCTACCATACTGAACCAAACTATCAAAGCGGTATTGTACTGCCATAATAGGTAAGTTATTTGGTTTGTGCTTTTACTCCTTTTAGGTTTTGGGTTCGATGAACATCGTATCGGTATAAAAATTATCAACCCGGTACTAGTATTTATTTTTATGGTTTTTGATCGATGTAAAACAAGTGCCGATATCCTTTTGAGAATATCAAAACTTTTTTTTTTTGCGTTTTTAGGTTGTTATAACGAGTGTCAGTAGCGTAACGAACGAACTGATATAAAGAAGTTCCCGCCGCGTAGCGCGGTGGAATTTAACTAGTTTATATATTGTTAACGAGCGATGATGAATAGTAATTTTATTTTTATAATAATATATAGTTTTTTATTATTTTATTATTTAATATATTATAATAGTTTATTATAATATTTACTTTTAAAGACATGTTTTAATTTTTTTCCTTTTTAAAAAAATATATATTTCCTTTACCATTTTTTAATAATTGTTTTTTCTTTTTTTTAAACATATATTAATTTATCGATTAATCTGATACTTATTTAATAACTTACGTTATAACTTTTTTTTTAAAAACTTAAATACGTAGTTGTGCTTAATTTTTTCTCTGACATTTTGTTATAAGTTTTGTTAAAAACGAAATTGTAATCAAAATAAAGTATTTATTTGTTATTATAAAACGGTAGGATGATAAAACTAAATCGTTCTAATGGTTTGACTTTCTAAACAACATACTTTATTTTCAAATCACGTTTTTTTTTACATTATCATTTACTCGGTTTCGATACAACGCGTGACGTAAAAAAACTAGTATAAATAAAAAAATGTGTAAAATTTCTCAGCAATTCAACATATTTGATGATCACATAACAAAAAATATTTTTCACACACACGACAAGCCATAAAATATTACAAAAAATGATATATTTACGAGAGTTAATTACACAAATGGGTCCTGTGGTTTATACCTAATTTCGCCTTTGGGTACTAACTTTTTTTTTTAACAGGTTTAGGTTCTATGGTTTCAATTTTGTAACACCTTTGGGTACTAACACCAAAATTAGTTAATTAATGACCAAAATACCCTTGCATTTTTTTAAGTTTATCAATGTAACACATTTGGGTACTAACACCTAATTTTATTTAAGTTTAAATCAATTTTACAAAATCTATTTATTTTTTTTATTTTCATCTTTTTATTATATCTCTTAATTAACATAAAGTCTATTTATTTTTTTATTTTCATATTTTTATTAAATTTCTTATTTAACATAAAATCTACTTGTTATACCAGTATTTTTTTAAATAGATTTTTTAAATAAAATCTACTAGCTATATAGTTTTATGTAAATTAAATTTCTTACTCGTTTTAAATAATTTAAACCTTACTCGTTTTCAATTTTAGATATATATGATTGATAATAATAATAATAATAATAATAAATATCTTTCATGTAAAAAAAATTTAAGCCATTTTTAACTTGTTATTTTATTCATTTACATTTTACTATTTTAGAAAGATATTTAATTTACATAAAATCTACTAGTTGCACCAGTAAAATCTGTCAGCTATATAGTTTTATGTAAATTAAATATCTTTTTTACAAAAAAAACGAGTTAAAGAAAGGCTTAAATTTTTTTAGTTTTATCTAAAATACCTAGCTATATAGTTTTATCTAAAATACCTAGCTATATAGTTTTATGTAAATTAAATATCTTTCTAAAATAGTAAAATGTAAATGAACAAAAAAACGAGTTAAAAAAGGCTTAAATTTTTTTACATGAAAGATATTTATTATTATCAATCATTTCAATCCAAAATTCAAAACGAGTAAAAATTTTAATTTATATAAAACTATATAGTTAGTATATTTTATTTAAAAAATCTATTTAAAAAATACTGGTGTAACAAGTAGATTTTATGTTAAATAAGAAATTTAATAAAAATATGAAAAAAAAAAAATAAATAGATTTTATGTTATTTAAGGGATATAATAAAAAGATGAAAAAAAAATTGATTTTGTAAAATTGATTTAAACTTAAATAAAATTAGGTGTTAGTACCCAAATGTGTTACATTGATAAACTTAAAAAAATGCAAGGGTATTTTAGTCATTAATTAACTAATTTTGGTGTTAGTACCCAAAGGTGTTACAAAATTGAAACCATAGAACCTAAACCTGTTAAAAAAAAAGTTAGTATTCAAAGGCGAAATTATGTATAAACCACCGGACCCATTTGTGTAATCAACTCTATTTACGATACTTGAGTACTTGACTACTTGAGTTACCGACTACATAACCCGACCCGATATAACAAACCCGCACACTTAACCAAGATCTTCAAAACCCTAGCTATATATAACCACAACTGTAACACATATGCGCAGCTTCTCTCTTCACAACTTCCAAACCCTAACACAACCGCAGATCATCAGATTCAATGGTATGTTCATCTCCATTGAAGTTTTCAACGTTTGTTTCGCATCATTCCGATCAAGTTTTTCATGTTTTAATTCGATATCGTAAAATAATCTAACAGTTTTCGTCGTATGTTGGATTTAGGCTCCGAAGAAGGAAAAAGCTCCTCCTCCGTCGTCTAAACCGGCCAAATCTGGCGGTGGAAAGCAGAAGAAGAAGGTCAATTTTTGAAATACTTTATTTGATTGTTAATTTGATTATGTAATTTATTAGTGTTTACTGCATTTTGAGTATGTTATATGTAATTTGGAGATTAGATAGTAGATTAGGGTTCTAATTGAATGCAGTTGCGATCTGAAACTAAATCTCCCTTAATATTAAGAAACACATTTTGATGTATGATGCGAACCGATAACCTTTCAGTTAGGATCATAACTCTCTGTTGAATTAATTTGTTTATGCATTTTGTTAGTGTTTACTGCATTTTGAGTATGTTATATCTAATTTAAAGATTAAATAGCAGATTAGGGTTTAAGTTGAATGTAGTTGTGATCTGAAACTAAATTTGCTTTAATCTTAAGTAACACATTTTGATGTATGATGCGAATCGAGAATTTTCTAGTTAGGATTATAATCTTTCTTTCTGTACATGTTTGTTTTGTGTAGTTTCTAACAGTTGATATGTTCTTTCTTTAGAGTTAATATTTTTGAATGACAGACATTATGATTTAGGTTGTTTTCAAATATAAATATAATTAAGATTGTCTGTAATTGGGTTTTCCAGAAGTGGAGCAAAGGAAAGCAAAAGGAGAAGGTGAACAACATGGTTCTATTCGATAAGGCGACGTATGATAAGCTTCTTTCTGAAGCTCCAAAGTTCAAGCTCATCACTCCTTCCATTCTATCAGACAGATTAAGGGTATGGTTTAAGTTGTGTTCTCAAAATATTTTATGCACTTTGTTAAGCTGCTGTTTATTTTCTCAAAAAATCAAAGTTTAGAAACAGTTTAAACGATTGTGTTATGCTAGTATTATACAAACCATAGTTGTTAATAGCGGCTATAGCGATCGCTATAGCGCACTATGTAGCCATGCGACGTAGTGTCGCTATATGTGTCATAGCGACAAATAGCGATGATAGCGATTGTGTTTTTTTTTTATGTAAATAGCAATTAGATATAGCTATAAATTAGCTGGATTTATAGGTTTTTGTTAAATATACATGTAAAATAGCATATATACAAGGGTATTTTGATGTAAATGTAATATACGTATAAAAATTTTCAAAATTCTTTTTCTAGTTTAATCGCTATTTGTAAAATAGCCGTCACTATTTGTTGCTACTCGCTACGTAGCCTATAGGTGCCTTATCGCTATTCGCTATCGACAGCTATGATACAAACAATTGAAGTATTGTGTGACAATTGATGATAGATGATTTGAATCAACATTCAAGAGTAGTTTTGGATTCAATTTGTATGAATTAAGCTATTGTGTCTGTTAGTCTTGTAATTTCTCTCCTTAGCTTTAAACATCGAATTAATAAGTTATCTTACATCGTTTTATGTTTTAGATCAATGGATCGTTGGCACGAAAGGCGATCAAGGATTTGATGGCAAGAGGTGCAATTAGGATGGTGTCTGCTCATGCGAGTCAACAAATCTACACCAGGGCCACTAATACTTGAGTAGTTGCAGTTTTTTTTAGATGATGGCAAGATTTGATTTTATCATTTTCTGCTTCTAATTTTTGTTTATTGTAAGATCAAGTACTTTTTCTCATGCCGTACTTTTTTCATCTTAAAAGGCCTACAAAGCTATATTTTGATCATGAGAATCATTGTTCAGTTTTATTTTCAGTCATTCTATTCATGTTTTTCTCATTTTTATATTGGTCATCATTTGTTATGTTATAGGTGTTTTTATATTTATTAAACAAGTTATATAGAGGTATGAGTCACACATTGATACAGACAAAATCTGTTAGATGTTTGACATCGTTAGACTAGTCTTTTGTGTTGAGTGAGTTACAAGGAGAAAATCAGCTGTGATCAACGAGAATGTTGGTCCTTTAAGAGGGTCGAATGTTAATGAACTAAAGTCGGTGCAAGGTGTGAGACTTATTCATACCGGCTGAAGTTTATAGATCAAATGGGCGACTAGTTTTTTTGTGATGAGTTCTGTTTGGGCTGTGACAATCCCACACCTCTGTTAACTAACCTGTGAGTTGCATGCAAAAGCCTTATGGAGGAGTTTGGTAGATCTTTTGGGTTGGAATGTCATGGTTCGAGCATAACTCGTGAGTGTAGTAGTTTACATGGATCGCATCTACCACTAATCAAGTCATCTAAGAGTAAACGGTATATAATAAAGATGTCATTTTGGAATCGTAATGTCCCAAGACATAACTTAATTTTGAATAAAATTAGTATTTAAATAACAGATGTAAAAACATATTTTCATATTAAAGTTTGGGTGTTTCATATCACATCAATTTGGGTGTTGCTTTCAATACACCACTGTATGCACACCTTGTCACATATCATGTCATACAAATCGTATAGGTCATATAAGTTGTATGGACGAAAAGGTCATACGGGCTGTGTGACTTTTTCATGGTCACGTCCGTCATTTTTTTGTTAGTCAAAATATCACACGAATTGTATAGCTTGGCCCTCATACAACCTATATGACAATTTATCGCTGTATCATACATCTCGTATGATATCATATGATCCGGTTGATCACTTTTCGCCCTATCATACAACCACTATGATCATACGGTCTACATGACATGATTCTGCTCAAACTATAAATTTACCCACTCTTAAACAAAATTGTGTTGATTTAAATATTAAAGATTTTCAATAATGATCACAAAATGCACTGTATACTTTTAAAACTAAGCTTGCTTTGGTTAATAGACTCAATGATCATGATGTTGATGGTTAAAAGTAGCATGATGTGCATCAGGCTGATCACCGTTGGGAACATGAACCGGTATTGGTGTTTAAAGAAAGCATTCGTCAAAGCCTTGGGCAAAGGAGTCGGGTATAAGTTGGATTATGTGGAATTTCATCACAAAGACTGGACCGATACACATGTCAAAGTAGATGGAGCTGTGCTAAATGATTGGATATTTGTCTTTCCGAACTTCAACAAAGACAGCAGGTTAGTTCCTTGAAAATTTTGAAAATCAACTAGTACAAGGGTATTTTAGGGCTGTTAGCCACCGACAGCTGCTTTTTATACTAGTGTTACATGTTGCAATTCTTTTTTAGATTTGTGTATAACTCATGCTTGATTAAGTTAGCAATGCATAATGTTATATTACTTCAGGAGAACATATTGATTCCGCAACAAGATTTAATTACATGTTTTGTATTTTAAGGAATTTTCAATGATTGAATGCTTTACTTAAACTATGTTTATGTTCAGATGTTGTCTAACTTGACTCCTACTGTAGGGCTATGTAGATTGTTTTTGCAAGGGGTCACCCAAATATCGTCACCGAAAATTACAAGTCACAAGAAAACACTTAAACAAAGTCACTTTGACAACTTTGACAATGAACTTTACAAACCAAGTTTTTATCTACCCAATCCCATGTTTGTTATGAGAACAGTTGGAGAACTATGTTCCATACTTCCATTTTCCCTCATATGGAGTTAAGTTCCCAAATTCAACTATCGCTCCGTACTAGAGGTGGTAAAATAAGCGGATCAAGGTAACGGGTCAAAATATGTAAATATGTAATCTTCAATGCTGGTAAGGTAGGTTTAATTCGATTACATTTCACATCATCCACACTTTTTTACATTAATTTTTTACAGTTAAAGAATGGATCTAAAGAGGCCACTCCCATCACCATCTAATCTAAGAAGCAAAGATTAACAAGACATATCATACCAATATTTAGGTGGCACATCAAAGGTAAGAGACCGAAGGGCATAACTAGTATACATAGCATGCTTTTATCTTCTGTTTTCATTTACATAATGCCATTTGAAATGTTCTTTTTTGCTACAACACATTAACATAATGTAGAGAAGATTGTTTTTGAATAAATGAAGATGCAATAATAAAGTATCATGCATTCAAAAGAAGATGAAACACTAGCTTAACGCATATGACAATCATAGCGTGTGTTAGTAACGAGGAGATAACACAAGAATATTGCAGTTTCACAAAATGAAGGCATAACATTCTTTGTTACATTACATGTTACATATAGCATAGCAAATCATCATATATATATATACACACACACATACTGAGTCAACAAAATTAAAACCTCAATCAAATACATACGGTTGTGGTTCCAACGGTTTCGTTGGCCAAACGAAAATAGGAAGAAGACTACAGAGAATTTAAAATAGAAAACTAGATCAATTTTTCATCCAAAAAGAACAATATAAAGAAATTACAATCTAATCAACGACTACTCACGTGGAGATCGAGGATCATGGATCCAACACCACTCCTTTATTTTAGGAACACTTTTCCTTGGAAAACAAGCTAAAAGAACATGACCACTAAGAAAATAAAAAAGATAAACATAATGCAAAACAAATAACACAAGCATGCAAGGAAATGGACGTAGCCAAATAGCTTCGTGCAAGACCGGTACATATCGACTTGTGATGACGTGTCTGATGATGTCGTGGGACATAACACACACATGTATATTTATAGCTTGTAGGTGAAGTGTTTATACGATAATGCGGTCACCACGCTTACCAAAGATTGCTGGGCCATATGTGGAATAACTGATGTCGAAAATAGGTTTAAACTGCAAGACTGCAAACACAAGCACTGGTATATTAGCCAATGAAGACACCAGACCAAGCACCCATGTCTTTTCTTCTCCAAAAACCAGGTAAAGTACGGATGTAAAGGCCATCATCATGAAAATGATTGAGAGGAAGAGGGTAACAAGGGCGATTATCAATCTCTTCGGTAGCGAGGAGAGAAAATCTTGAACTGCATAGCGTGCAGTGAGTATGCCCAAGAACATTAACATAGAAGAAGCTGACATTAAGAGAGCTAGAGCATCTGCAACTGCAAAAGCTACAAACCCTGCTCTCTCAGAGAATATTGGCTTTCCATTATCACTATTGGTTCCACCTGGTACAGTAATCGCCGAGGTAAATACGATGGTAGCAATGAGTGTTGCTATGATGATCCCAGAGTGAGCTCTATCTTTCATCCATTGCTCACCTTCTTTTGCTAAGTTTTCATGTGATTCAGTAAATATCATTGCTGGTGTCTTGCCAAATACATTCCTTTGCTCTTGATCTTGAGGCCGTGATAGCTTTTCAACCACCTACCAGTTAATTAGTACTTAAAAATGTGAAGAAGGTTAAAACTAAAAAAAAAAAAATGTATCTGCATTCAAGTTTTTTTCTTAACTCTTCCACGGTATTATGTCTTCGTATTTTTCTAGTATGTAAGATTGCAAGTTAGGGGAGCGTATAGGTACTTTCAAGGTAAAGGACTAAGGGGTTCGCGTTACTTTTTCTTGTCTCTTTGCTACTTTATTGCTACTATAGTTTATTCACCTCATTTTATGTTAGGGGTAGTTTATTACTATCATTGTTAGTACCTTTTGTGTGGTTCGTGATACTTTTTTTGCCTCTTCGTTCTTTTATGCGTTGCTACTATAGTACCACTTTTGTACAGTTGATGCCTCAATTCCCTTAGTTACATTTTATATTATTCTGGATTACTATATTGTACACGTAAAAATATGGTTTTTGAAGTCAGGGGTCTCAGTGGGAGCAGACACTCTATTCCCTGAGATGTAGATGAAAGATTTGCCCTCATCCCATCATCCCAAAACCTTGCCAATAGCTTTGCTATGAATGAGGTTGTACTGGGTATGTTTGTTTGTAAGATCGCAAGTTAAAAACTACCATTTTAATGGATGTTGAAATCAACAACTTAACATGCATAGCAAAAGATCATTTAAATCTTAGAGAAGTGAGTTAGAAAAGATCATTTAAACCTTAGAGAAGTGAGTTATGAATTTATCCCAGACATGATAAACTTTAACGTTTACCTTGAACCATTGTAGTTCCCGTTGCATTTGAAGAGCTGCACCAGGAGCACATGATCTGAGATGGAGACTAGCTTGATCCGTAGTTCCTCCAACCAAACGTGCAACCAAGTGCAAAGCAGTGTTATAAGATGCATCGCACTGTGCCAGCAAAAGATGATGTGGTGTTGTTATCTGATATATGAGATTGAAGACGTCGACCTTACGATTTGCAATTGCAATTTGGAACACACCATGTTTGTTCTCATTCACTAGAGAAAGTGCATTTGGAAAGGAAAATAATATCTCTTCAACAACCTCAACGTTCCCCATAGTTGCCGCTGCATCTAACGGACTTCCGATAAGATCTCTTACCCTTTTACCATCCAGTTTTGCTATTTCAGAGCAAATGAATCTAAGGAGTTGAAGAGCTTGGGCATGCATCACTTTTTTCTCTTGAATCTTTTTGATCTCCGGCACTGCATTTCATAAATCATTATGTTCCTTTTATCAAAGTATCTATTTAATACCGTTGTTTGTTAGATGAAATTGGCTAAAAGTGGAAACACTCGCACAAAACATTTATTAGACTCTTATGTTGTTTTTGTTGGTGTGGTAGTTTTTATGTCGTTGAATGTTACTTTCTTTTCTGATGATCTTGTCTGTCTTTTCCTTATTGTTTTCGTTTGCTCGTTTAGAAGCAATTTTATTATGGTGGCCATCATTGGTTTGTTTTACACATACGAATCAACAATATACACATGATGCAATCCAATGACAAGTAGTTGAAGTTACCAAATTTGCCAGCGAGTCGCCAAAACACTGAGCTCCAGTTTGTCTTTCTCTGTGAGCCTGGCCAAAGGATATGAAAGTACAATGTTTGGATGTCACATAGTCGAAAGATTTCAGGGCACTAGATTAGCAAATAGCATAAATACTATGTATATAGTATATACTGTCATCAACTCTAAATCACCAACACTCTACACTCCAACATCAATTTTCTTATATTGTTAATTTGACTAAACCCCATTTGAAGGATTACAAGAGGAATCAAAGATTCCATAACTTATTAGTGATGGATTATAAGGCTACGAGGTATGGTTGGATCCCCCTAGGGGCTCCATTACGACACATCATCGACACGTAAGCACCACGTAGGACAGGGGGCTCCATTGCCTTTTACAAATAAAGCCCACGATGGGTTAAAGCCCCCAATACACCCCCCCCCCCCCCCCCATTGTTTGGTTTTAACGTTTATAATTGAAGTGGGGCCCCAATTCCATCCGTTATTGCTCGCTATTGTAATCACCGAGCATCAACAGCGCCTCATCAATGGCACCCTGGTATGGAGGGGGGGGGGGGGACTATTGATGATTTTTTGCTGAGGTGGAAGGGGGTTAGCGGCCCATACCGTGCAACCTAATAGTTTTTGGGGATCACCTTGTGAAGTTGTGATATAGCAAACAAGGAGGAAAAAGATTGCATAATTATATATTTAGAAAACCGATTGGTTTAAAAGTATGAGACTACTTTGATTGTTTGAAACCTATCTGTAAATTTATAATCTAATTGCAACATGAGAGACAGTAGCCCAGCTATGATGGTGTGCGGGGAGGACCTCCGCACAAGGCCCGTGATTTCTAGGGGCACGCGAATTTTTTTTAAAAATCCGATATATATATGTTATTTATTTATTTTTAAATAGTAAACACATACCGATTCCAGTATAGGTCCATTTACAAATCCTTTTTATGATTTAGAATTTAGCCCACTTGGCATTAGGTTTATTGAGCCCAATAGTAATTTGATTTTTTTAAATAATAATAAAACATTACGGAAGGGCACATTTTTTCGAGCTCGGACAGGGTACGTGTCAGAGACGTCTCTGATGCGAGAGAATAGATCTACATACCTTTGTCAGCTTTTTCCACATTCTCGATATCGCAAGTACCTCTATAATAGTCGACGGGCCTTTCCAATTCACTAGGTAGATCTACATTACATTTGAACGTCAAAATATTAATATGTTTTACTAATTTCCAAAAATCAACACCCTAACAAATTTATCAGTGGATGCTTACAGGGGTAGATCATGCACTGCCAAAAGTTGAAATTGGCACCACTACGAAATGCGGAATGCCTGTAAGTTAGTGTTTCCAAAGGTGAAACCTCAATGACCGCCAGTGCAGGAAAGTGTTGAAGCAAAGATAGACATACATCTACAAGGTTTGGTTATAACTTTAGTAAATTTGCGCAATATTTTCGTTTTCCTCCTAATAGCAGTGTGATCTCAAGGCACACCTATATTATACAAAGAACTCACCATAGAAGCCGCCTGATATGAGTGCCTGCACAAGTGTTAACCTTTTGAATTCGTCAAGACACGCAACATTCGTGGCATCTAACAAGTAGCGAACAGAATCTTTTTGATCGGCATATGCAGCAAAGTGAAGAGGCAGGTGATTATAAATGTCACAAATGTGAGGAAGATCAGGATTCTTTTTCACCATCATTTTCAGTGCCTCGACATTCCCAACAGCTGCAGCGCCAAAAATAGCCGTCCTACCAAAGCTGTCCTGCATAGCCAAATCTTGTGGTGACATCAAGCTTATAAGTTTCTTCACAATATCATTGTTATTTTTCTTGTGAGATGCAACTATCAATGCTGTTTCAGAGGCTCCTGTGATGATCGCCCTCACCGCAGTTGGATCTTTATCCAATATATCTTGTAAACTTTTCATATTGCCTTCAACAACAGCCCTGTATAGTGGCAGATACTGAGTATAGTTCTTGCCTTCTTCTGCTTGGTTTGAGGCTGTGTGTATAGTAACTCTTATGGTTAAACACTTAAACTTCATCTAAGCCATCTAAATTGATTCAGAAACAACAAAAGAACACTTTTAACTTCATTTTAGTGGTCATATTTTCATGATTAACAAGAATGAAGATGTGATTTTGAATATTACTTGTTTTATACTAAAATAGATCATAAACATGGGTTGGAAGATCAATCGTTTTTTTTTTTTTTTTTTTTTTTTTTTTATAAAAGAGGTTTTAGCCTTTTAGATATACATAATAGATTATGTGATAATTGTGTTTGATAATTGTCATAACTTACTTTAGAACTTTTTTTCTAGGAAAATAGGTAGTTTTAAAGTGTGTTCACGAAACTTTCTCACAAACAGAGTTGTGGCACTTACCAAGTGTTACATCTCCTAACCCTTTTTCATTAAATATTTAATTTAGTACTTTAATAACGTGTAATATCCAAGATTTTTTATAAATCTTAATACATAGCTTTGTTTTGACAAAAGTACAGTGCACGTCCTTTATGTTTATATAAAATTGCATTGCATGTTCTTTATGTTTAAAAGTTTTAATGCACGTCCTTTACCGCAAACCTAGTTAGCTTTCTTAGTTAACTTAATCATTTTATTCCCCTGATTAGTATAATGATTCTTTGAGAACCCATATGCTACTTCAACAATCTATATGAACTTCTATAAGAATGTCCTCTCAATTAATATATGTACGTATGTTGTAAGAAAACGCATATGAAACAAACCGATTATGGAATGTATGTTTAGCAAACATGTTTCACAAGCATTTTTGCGTATACAAGATCTATTAGGTGAATTTATAAATAAGATAATTGTTTATTAGCGTTTCTGAAAGTTCTGTAATATTCAGAGTTCTTAAATAAACTCAACTCATATATGAGTAGAGATCATTTCAGAACTCCAAATAATTGCAGAACTACAGAGCTCATAATAAACAATCATTCTACTAATATATTTTTATACTTAACATTGTTTAAGGGTATTTTTTATCATTTATTATGATTCCATATGTGTTAAAAGTAGTTTTTATCATTTTTCATATGTAATTTTATAATTAGATATACGTAAATTAGTTCATTTACACAAATGTAAATTAGCTGTTACACATATATAATTTGGTTATATATGTAATCATAAAAATACATATAATATATCCTTAAAAATGTTAAATATAAAAATATATAAATAAAATGATTGTTTATTAGCGGTTCTAAATAATAGAACAGGAAACGTCTCTATAAATGGTGCTCCTGGATGTTTTGCATCTACCACTGAGCCACAAACCCGGTGGTAGAATTTGAAAAGTAGCATGAATAAAAAAAATGGAACTTTAAGATCGAAGCTAGCTAGAGTGAAGTATTCGTTACCGCGATCAGCAGCATAAGTCATCTTAGGAGGTCTATGAACATTTTGGTTGATAAAAGTCCATAATTCAGCTGCAGTCTTTCCAGTAAATGAATTAGATAGTTCTTCCCAGAAGCCATCTTGCGTTGTTGAAATGATTGAACTTCGTACATGATCATCTATTTCCCTCCATTGCTTGTAATCAGGGTTCTCGATCTTGTTCAATTGTTCATCATCAATCTTCTCTGGTGGTGGCTTGATGCTGCCATCGATGAAGGTAATGAGGCCGCTACCCTCGATATAGTTGCGCATAGTTATTTTCCAATAGTTTAGTGTGTTGGGAGTGAGCTTGGGGATGGTGTGAAGATCATGATAGATATAAATCGGACGTGGGTATTTACTGAAAGATGGTGAAGTAGACGATGCCATTGTTTCAAGGCCGGTTTGAATGGTTTGGTAGGAAGTTTAAGTCAATACCCATTGTTTCATATGGACGATGCTGTCAGTGACATTGTTTCGATGCCATCAGTGACATTGTTTCAAGGCCGGTTTGAATGGTTGCTTAGTGTGTGTTAGTGTAATTAGTTTCTAGATGCTGTGTATTTTATTGCATAAAAATTGGCTACACACTACTATTACTATTGACTATTGTTAATATTTACATATACTATTAATATTAATTAAATATTAAATTCAGGGGCGGACCTGCATAATGGTCAGGGTGGGCGGCCGCACCCCTTGAAAAAAAAATTAGTATATATTTTAGGCAAAAAACCCGACCGCACCCCTTGAAAATATGGTTGAACATCTCATCCGCACCCCCAGCAAATAATTTCTGGGTCCGCCACTGATTAAATTCATGGACTATAAATAGTAAACATATAATACATATTATTAGTACTTGCTTAAAATTTTGTGTATTACACAACTTAAATATGTAAAGATCCTTATGTAAGTTAAATGGGTATATGGTTTAGACGAAAAAACAAAAATTAAGAATGCCTAGAATTACGTCATGTGTCTACTGATTTATTAGGTATAGAGATAAAAATAGAGATTATGTAACTAAAACAAAGTTGAATGTATTTGTGATCAACTTAATGATAGTAATAGTGATTTGAGATTTGAATTGGAGTGAACTTCTAAATTATCAAAATCAAAACTCTTAATATTATAATCTTGTATTTATTTGGTATTAAGTAGTTTAGAGAATTTTTTTAATGGTTCTTTTGTAACTTTTGGAAACTACAACGCATTAAACAATAATAATAATAATAATAATAATAATAATAATAATAATAATCTATACTGTATTATAATGCATTTAGGAAGGGCATTTTAAAATACCCAAAAGTTAAGAGTTTTCTTGTGGGCGACTGGGGTGTTTAACAGAACTTTTAAAGACAACGATCTAAATTTTAGCCTACACATTACACTAAACAATATAATCTTAATTGTTGTGATATAGTCAGTGACGGCCTTGAGGATTTAGGTACCCTATCCGACCCAGACATTTAGAAATATGCCCCTTAAACCTTAACGAATTAAATAATATACGCTAATTTTTTTTAAAAGAAGATTAAAATTATAGCAATAAACATAGTAATCGATGGGGTGGGGCCACATGTGGGTATCGATGGATTGGGGTCGCTAAGGTCGAGAGTCCAGACGACGTCGATGTTGTTGTGTGTTGTAAGCGCTAATTTTCTTTTGCTTTTTAGAAATTAAAATGGGTATTAGAATAATCAATAGCCTAACAACTAATAAGTTTTGACAATGAGCCTAACTAAGTATAAGACCTTAGGTTTATAATAGGCCTACATGTTATAAGTTTTAAATGAGTTTTCTATTTTATAAAATACACAAATATATATATATATATATATATAGGGAGAAGATCATGCGAGAACCACCTCTTATTGTGAGAACCGCGAGAACCAATGTGAACACACCAAAAATGCCTAAAAATAGCTAAAAATCACACAAATTTTTTTTTTTTGAATTTTTAATATTTTTATGTTAAAATCGCTACTTTTAGAAGCAAAAAAAAAAAAAATTTAAAAATTGTAGATTTTTTTTTATTTTTTTAGATTTTTTTTAGATTTTTTTAGGTTTTTTGGGGGTTTAGTTTTTAGCATTTTAGCTTGGGGGGGGTGGGGGGGGGGGGTTAGGTTTTTTGGGGGGTGGGGGAGGGGGGTTTAGGTTTTTTTTTGGGGGGGGGGGGGGTTAGGTTTTTTTTAGGTTTTTTTAGGTTGTGTTCACATTGGTTCTCAAGGTTCTCACAATAATAAGGGTGGTTCTCGCATGAGCCTCTCCCTATATATATATATATGAATTTTATAAAAGATAATGTGCCCATGTGCCTTGTCCAGGGGTTCTTCCTGACCAACCCTAAGAACCGCCTCATATAGTATAAAGTGTTGTGTTATAAAATATAACCTTAGATTTTGAGTATGATGAATTTGAATTATACGAAGGTGAGACAACATTGTAAAAATAGCAACATAACTATATTTGATTGTCGGTTTGTGGATTTTGCTTTGTATATAACTAACACTTTGTATATTTTTTATAAAACACATGAATAAATTAACTTAGGGGACTGCGGGCGGTGCCCAGTTCTCCGTAATAGTGATGGTATAACGCGTGGACTTCAACAAACTCCCACCGCCACATACAAGTTCAACACGTGATAGAACCATTTCTGTGATAATTTCAATGCGTTATGGGGTTAGCGTGATAAATGGATGTGAGGGTGTGGGGGTTTATTGTTGGGTGTTGTGAGTGATGACCATTGCCACCAAAAAAGGTTGTGAGTGATAGGAAAATGGTTGATGACATGGCGGAACTTGATTGGGTGCTTGTGAGTGATGGAATTCTATCACTAGTGACCACCCCCACTCCCCTTATGGGGTAAGATCAAATAAAAAGTTTATTTTGCCTAAGTAGGATGAGAAGGAATCTTAACCATTCATTTTTCAAATCAATGGTTAAGATGAAAGTGTAGGAAAAAGAAGGAGTGCAAGGGTATCTTGGGAAAATACTATTTATGGAATTTCTCTCTCCACATACATATTTCACCCCCATTTTTTAAACGTTCATAACTTTTTTATACGACATTATTTTTTCATAAAAATTTCACCGTAAAATCGAGCGTCTTTTTATCTTTAATTTGAGTACTATATTGCTATATAAAATATGAAGACTAAAAAAAACCCACTAAAATGTGTTGTATTTCTATGTTGTATAACATTTTTTTGTGCTGAATTTTTGTACTATATTTTTGTGCTAAATTTTTTGTGCTGGATTTTTTTGTCTTAAATTTTTTTCCTCAATTTTTTGTGCTAGATTTTTTTGTACTACATTTTTTTGCTGAATTTTTTCGTGCTATATTTTTTTGTACTAGATTTTTTTGTGCTATATTTTTTTGTACTACATTTTTTGTGCTATATTTTTTGTACTAGATTTTTTGTGCTAGATTTTTTTGTGCTAGATTTTTTTGTACTATATTTTTTTGTTGTATTTTTAAAAAACAAAATAGGTGTCACATGTCATTTTCACTCCTATTTATAAGGACCAAAATGCCCTTCATTCCTACTTATTAGGAGTGCCACATGTCATTATCACAATCCTTCTTGGGCTACTTAGGCAAAATCCACTTTTTAGTGGATCCTTCCCCCTCCCCTTATACTTTATAGATTTTATTTTCAAAAGTTATATGATTTTCTTAAAAGGAAAAAATAGCCATTACTCGCATAAGTTACAAATATGATCAGGCTAGACGGTATGGTAGAGGCTCATCCTTGGAGGATGACCCGTCACGTAAGCGCCACGTAGGATGGGTGTGAGGATGAGTCATGAGGCAAAGGGGATGAAACTAAGGAAATGGGGGATGAGCCTAATATATATATATATGAGTTGTATGTATATGTGTGTGTGAGAAGGGAATGCATAAAATTTTGTCTTTAGCGAGCGTCCCCGTCGTCCCAGGGTTGACGTTTTGGACGACGCCCGCGGGGGGGGGGGGGGGGATGGTGTTGCCGTCGGCGACGGGCCTCGACGAGGGTGGGACGAGCCCCACACCGTCTAGCCTCATTCATACTACCCGTTTCAAAATTTGGAAATCATAGACATCGCAGACAGTGAGGAATTCATGATTGTTTCATCAACGCAGACCAAAAGGACATGTGAAGAAACTAAATTAAATCAAAAATCATAAAAAAAAGTTGTGGGAATCCATGAGTAATCCTTGCAAGTGCTTCTTTTTCGTAAAGAAGATAATAGAAGGGCATAGAGGGAATCCTATATTTATGGATTTTCTATCTCCACATGCAAGGCACATGCCAATTCCCCCATCGATTTAAAACGTCCATAACTTTTTCATACGACATTTTTTTTTTTAAATTTCACCATAATAACGAGCGTTTTTTTATCTTTAATATGAGTACCATATTATCATATAAAAAATAAAATAAAAAATTTTATTTTTATTGGGTTTTTTTTTTTTTTTGCATTGTGTTAAAGGTTCAGGTTATTGTGTCTTTTAACTGGGTTTTGGTCAGTAGAGTTTCTATACGTTGTGTTATTATCAAAACCTATAACACAATGTTAATTTGGTTTCTATCCATTGCATTTTTATAAGAACCTATAACACAATAAATGACACAATGAAGATGGTGTTATATCTGGGTTTTCTATAAATTGTGTTATTAGTTCAGGTCATTGTGTTTAATAAGTTATTCATTGTGTTTTAATATGTTGTCCATTGTGTTTTAATAATTTGTTCAATTTTTTTTTATTATCTTTGTTCATTGTGTTTTAGTTTGTTGTGTATTGTGTTTTTAGTTTGTTTTCCATTGTGTCTTCATCTGCTCTCCACTGTGTCTTTTATCTGCTGTCATTAATTGTGTCTTTTATCTTTTGTCATCAATTGTGTTTTTATTTAGTCTGATACTTATTGTGTTATACGTTATCGCCATTGTGTTATACGTTATGGTCATTGTGTTTTAGTATGTTGTCCATTGTGTCTTTATCTGTTGTCATTGATTGTGTTTATTTGATCTACTTTACATTGTGTTTTACATCATGTCCATTGTGTTATTATCAAAACCTATAACACCAATGTTAATTTGGGTTCTATCCATTACGTTTTTATAAGAACCTATAACACAATAAATGACACAATGAAGATGGTGTTTATATCTGGGTTTTCTATAAATTGTGTTATTAGTTCAGGTCATTGTGTTTAATATGTTATTCATTGTGTTTTAATATGTTGTCCAATTGTGTTTTAATAAGTTGTTAAAAAAAATTTATTATCTTTGTTCATTGTGTTTTAGTTTGTTGTGTATTGTGTTTTTAGTTTGTGTTTTCATTGTGTCTTCATCTGCTCTCCATTGTGTCTTTTATCTGTTGTCATTAATTGTGTCTTTTATCTGGTCTGATACTTATTGTGTTATATGTTATCGCCATTGTGTTATACGTTATGGTCATTGTGTTTTAGTATGTTGTCCATTGTGTCTTTATCTGTTGTCATTGATTGTGTTTTTGATCTACTTTACATTGTGTTTTACATCATGTCCATTGTGTAATATGCAACTGGGTTTTTGAATTATTATTTTTTTGAAAAATATAACAATATGGTACTCATATTAAAGATAAAAAAACGCTCGATTTTATAGTATAATTTTTTTTAAAAACAAATGATGTATAAAAAAGTTACGGACGTTTAAAAATTGGAGGGAATAACATGTGACTTGCATGAGCATATTCTCTTTCCTCTTGTAGACAAAATTATCATTTCCATTTAATTTCTCTTAGGACACTTGTCACTCTTTGGTGGTTTCTTACCCTTCTTATTTTTAAATACTTCCTATTATAACTCAACCTGTTCATTGTATCATAGCGATACCGACCGAAAAGATAATATATGATTTTCGGTTTTTGATTTGGTAGCAATATAGATATCATCCTTAGCTCCCCAAAAAAGCCTAGATAATATTTGGTTATATCAATTGTGATTAGAGATGAGCATTTGGTACCGGTTTCTTTTAATGAACCGGTACCGTACCAAGTATATATTCTGTACCGGTACATATTTTTCAGTTTTTTGGTATCGGTACGGTACCAGTATTTACGGGTAAAACACCGATGAATACCAGTATCATTCCGGTATTTACGGGTAAAACACCGATAAATACCGGTATGGTACTGGTACCAACTTTCTCCAGTTTTCAGTACCGGTTCAATATCGAACATGTACCATGCTCATCCCTAATTGTGATACAGAAATGGAGAAGGAAAAGTGCGTGTGCAAAGATGGTTAGTCAACGCATCACAATGGGACTTATCCCCAGACGAATTTTCAATTGCCATACGCTATTGGTACGGTACTAATATCTGGTACGAAATTTCCAATATAGTAGCATGTAGTACTGATACCAAAAATTAGCTAACTATAGAACCGTATCGTGTATGTTCGGTCGGTAGCGGTACTTTATTGGTAGTTTGGTACTGTACGAGTATTTGGTACTGAATTTCCAGTATCGTACCGCATAGCACTGATACCAAAACTGAGGTAAATATAAAACCATATCGTGTATGTTCAGTCAGTACCAGTATTTATTACGTACCGATACCAAAACTGAGATAAATATAAAACCGTAGCGTGTATGTTCAGTCGGTACCGATACATTATTGGTACAAGAATAGTATTTGGTACCAAAATTTTCATCCCTAGCGGATAATATGTCCAAAAATATATTTTCCAAAAATATATAAAAAAAACCCGGATAATATTTGGTTGTATCTATCTATTGTGATACAGAAATGGAGATGGAAAAGAGTGTGCAAAGATGGTTGGTCAACGCATCAGAGTGGGACCCATCCCCCAACGAATTCTCGATCGCGATGTCTGTTCTACCTCAACATGAACACTCCTCAATCACCAGGTAACCCAACCAAATTGTTACAAACACTTGAGAATATTATTGATAAAATATATTTATTTATTTATTATAGGTTTGTGAAAATCGAAGACCGAAAGAGGGCACTTGTCAGCCGGTTGTTGCAGTATGCACTCGTACATCAAGTTGTTGGGATTCCGTTTGATGAAATCGTCATCAGTCGTACACCTGAAGGCAAGCCTTACCTGGTATCGATTTCAATTTTTACTAAATCAAATTACTTTCCCTATATGTTTGGTTGGTACCGGTATGTTATCGGTACGATAACATACCTAGCGTGAAGCGTGTCATGTATGTAAGGTGTTCGTTAGGAAAAAAAAAATACTAAAAAGTTGTTTATAGATAATATTTTAACTTGTTAACTTTTAAACGTTTGAAATATATAAGATATTCTTATCATCTCTCGTCAGATTTGTTCAATATACAGTCTAATTTGTTCTAATACTCAAACACATTGCTTAATTCAGTCAAATTTAACATTGTTCTAATACTCAAACATATGCATCATGTGATGTGCGTGTCAACTGCAGCGATGTGATCTAATCACTGCATCATGTGATGCGCGCAATTTAAAACCAAGATATCATGCTTGTATGAATGGGCAAAATGTAAGAATCCAAGTTATGGATATATGCAGGCAGCTCTTTGCTATTCATCATCATCATCATACTCAGTAAATTCCACCAATAGCAAAGCAAAAGTAGGGTCTGAGGAGGGTAAGATGTAGACAGCCTTACCTCTACCCCGTAGGAACAGAGAGGCTGCTTCCAGTGAGACCCCCGACTCGATAGTAGTTTTACATCAAGCCTTGGACATAAGGCACATAACACTCAGCAATCGGGACAAAGACCGATTAGTGCATGTACTTTTTTTTTTCTTTCAGCTATCAACGCCACCGCATGATGCATGATTAGCCATTTAACCGTCCTTAGCTTTTAACATTATTTTCACGAAATTAGTAAAATAACGTTAAAATTACTGCACTTTCACTTTTGCCCTCCAATGGCCCACACATATATACATTATATGCGCATATCGCAAGTGGGGCGTAAGCTCTTTGCTATTGAATTAGCCAATAACCAAACTATCATAAAATAAGTTGTGATTTACATTTTAAATGTTTATAATGAACTAATTCAAGGAAATAGTTGCTCTTTTGATCTGACAATCTTGATATTGATCAAAATGTTTTTTGTTTTAGTTCTGATTTCTGTTTTTACGATCAAGTGTTTGCTTAGGAAAAACATCTGAATGTGAAATTTCCAAATTTCAACTTCAACGTTTCACATCATGGTGACTATGTGGCAATAGCTTCCGAACCGATTTGCCTTGTGGGTTTGGACATTGTATCTTGCTTCATTCCTGGGAAAGAAAGCGTTTCAGATTTCATTCGCAATTTCTCGTCCTACTTTTCAAGCTCCGAATGGGAAAAGATCGTCAACGCTGGTTCTGATGATAATGTTTTGGACACGTTTTTCAGGTGAAATTTGATTACATTTCACTTGTTTCTTAGGATATTATTTACTTATTTATTGTCATCTTCTTGATATAAATTCATTACGTTTATGGATAAATGGGCCGAAAATGCATTATGCATAATATTAAAACTAAGCGTGCTTTGGTTAAATGGTTAAAAATAGCTTGATGCATGAACAGGTATTGGTGTTTAAAGGAAGCATTCGTCAAGGCCTTGGGCACAGGAGTCGGGTATAAGTTGGATTATGTGGAATTTCATCACAAAGACTGGACCGATATACATGTCAAAGTAGATGGAGTTGTGCTAAATGACTGGAATTTTTGGCTTTCCGAACTTCAAGGAAGACATCGGGTTAGTTCCTATTAAAAAATGATAGTACAAGGGTATTTTAGGGATTTCAGCTACCAAACAACTGTTTTTTATGCTAGTGTTCAACTATGTGTAACTTCAAATGCTGTCTAACTTGACTAATTCTGTTTCGGCTCTGTAGATTGCTGTTGCAAGGGGTCACCCGAGAATTGCCGCTGAAAATTACAAGAAAACACTTAAACAGAGTCACTTTGACGATGATCTTTACAAACTAGGTTTTCATCTACCAAATCCAGTGTTTGTTATGAGATCAGTTGAAGAACTATGTTCCCTTTTCCCGGTGGTAAAATAGCCGGATCAATTAAGTTGGATATCGGGTCAAAACATGTAATTTTCAGTATTATGAAGAAAACACAAAATTTTACCCATTTGATGTAAACCCTAACGTAAATTGACTCATTCTTGTTGTATTATGAGCTTCCCGTGTAGTTTATTGCGCGTTCTTGGTTAAAAAAAATAGCATATCATAAATAGAGGTGATGGCATGTTCTTCAAGAAGTATGTTGATTTGGGTAAAAATAACTTTGTATACGAGTTAATTTAGATCAACTTGATATATGTAAAGAGTAAACTAAAAATGAAATAGAAAGGCCATAATTACAAATAATGGGCTGATTACATATTCCTATATAGCTGAAAAGAGCCACAATAATATACATTTCCACTGTTTAAATTAAAATTAAAACCATCGGGTTTTCGTCAGAACATATTCAGTTCCGTAAGATCATCCATCGGTATTTCAAGTCCTGCTGAAAAATGGTCTTGTAATTCCTCGTCATCAAAATTCAGTAAAGAACTCAGATCCTGAGGACCCCCTACGCCTAATTCATCAATCGGGTCTAAATCATGAAGCGGGTCAATGATCTCCATACTCTCGTTCGACATTTCTTGAGGCATGTTACCGTTCCGAACGTCTCGATTATGATTAGGCCCGTTTAGTGAAGGCTGTACAGGGTGCAGTGATCTTGTAGATTGGTTAATACAACCGTTCCCAGAGATTGATATTTGACCTGCAGGGTTGACTTTTATTTTCCTCTCACCCTGGTATGCACGTTTTCCCGTTGTACCGCCAAAACCAGTGCTGATGTCATCAAGTAACAGCTCTTTCTTCTTTCCTCTGTTTGATATTGGTCCGTTAATGCCAAACGCCACATCTGATGCATGATACAAAGTTTTGAATACGTTAGATTGAAACCATCTAAACGCCTTACAAGTTACAAATAGCCGAGATCTAAAAGAAAAGAATAAAACTGAAATAAAACCACGTAGGAATAAAAAGAAGACAAAAACAAACCATTTTAATGTGTGTACAAATCATACAGACTCAAGCCTCTCGACCAATAAGTAGTAAATATAACCTTGGAGGATATACAATAATACAAATATATTTATTACAAAATGCAATAACACCTAATGCCGGAAATCTGACATGTTAAACTATTTGCATAAGCTAGATAGGGGTATGGAGTGTGCACATGCATGCAGGTTTGAATAACGGCCTAACGGATCAAATGGATTCAGATCAAAACAGGTAGTTATTAGTATTCGGTTTGTAAACGAACCGAACGTTCATGAACTGTTCGACGGAACATGTTCATTTGTGTCCGTTTATGTTTGTTCAATTACATTCATTTATGTTCGTTTAACTTTGTTTGTTTATGTTCGTGAACTGTTCCTTTAGTTTTGTTTCAAATGAACAAACATAAACGAACACGAGCATGCTCATTTTCTTAACGAACGAACATGAACAAAAAAATTTGTTCGATTATGTGTTCGTGTTCGCGTTTGTTTAAAGTTGAATGAACGAACACGAACATGCCTCCGTTCATGTTCCTTCAGTTCGTTTACAGGCCTAATTAGTATGGTTTAATTTAGGTTGACCAACAGAAAAATTGTGTCTGATTAAAACATTTTATGTGAGTGTATAACTAACCTTTAAATGTGATTACAAAAATTGTACTACTGCAGTAACAATCTAAGTTACTAATTAAATCAATATAGGAGCTTGAATAAATTAAAAATAGTAAGATATACACCGGGATACGTCTGACCATTTGACCCATTCGATCCCTTTGACCTAATTTCTAGCTAACTATTTTGATTTTTGATGGAATTAATCTTGATTGACAGGGCTGAATTGGTAAACCAAAAAGTTGCTGTGGTTTACAGGTGAAAATTGATGTTTGAGATAAACGCAAAAGAAAAGGAAGATCAGCCGGAGATATACTGATAACTGTTTTGAAATTTGTTTCCTCACTAGTAGGAACTAGTATTTTGACCCACCGCGCGTTGCAGCGGCATCAAAACTTAAAGAGTTAAAGTAACTTGAACTTATACCGTCAAATATTTGACCCGACTCGTTTTCAAACAGGATTTACGTTAAAACGTAGACCAACTGAAAACGCACGTGAAAATAAGCACGAAATCGTATTATATTTTGACTTGATTCATTACCGAAAAAATTTACGTCGAAACGTAAACCAACTTGGATTTATAACGGAACATACTTAAAATAGTGTTTTTTACGTTAAAGAATGGTACCACGCGTTGCGACGGAGTCAAAACGTAAAGTAACTCAATTTATACTGCCTAGGAGAACGTATTATTTTGACCCGACTGGTTTCTGAACAAAACGTAGACCAGCCAAAACCATACATAAAAATAAGCACGAAAACGTATAATATTTGACCCACGTACATAAAAATAAGCACGTAAAACTCGAAGGGGGTCAAAATGACATTTTACAAAGATTTTAGAAAGCTGAGGGGTGTAAGTGGCAATGCTAAAAGTTGAAGGGTTGAATACACAGAAAAAAAGAAAAAAAATGTGTTGGATGGCATTGTTGTAAATTTGGCCAAAAAAACAATAAAAAATAGAGGTTGTATTAGTATATATAGAGATGTTAGGGCATTGTATTTTGTGCAGTTTTGTTCAATATGATATCGAAAGAGTAGTGACGGTGGTTTAGTCACAAAACCTAGTTGTCATTGTGAGTTGATCCATTAAAGAGAAATTAAAACCCAATATAACCCATTCATAACTCAAATGTATTGAATTTAGCACCATATTAAATTGCCAAAGGAGTGTAACTTCAATAAATGAATCAAAACACAACAGAGTATTGAGAAACTGGCCTACCTGACGATATCCGTGAATCTGCATGGGGGTTTTGGAATCCAATATACTTGGTTGCAGTCTCCAACTCATTTTCCTGTGGAGCAAAAAGAATATCACGAAGTGGGGCCACGTTAAAGCAACTGACACCTGATTTCGCGAATTTACGACACCTGGCAAGCGTTCTCCTTCCAAATGCCATCGCAACATGCTTCGGGATCTTTAAAGCCCCACCTCGAGAAGGCCCTCTAGTAGCCTGCAACAAAATCATTCAGACTTAGAAAAAAAAATTACCCATATTATGTAATATCTCCAGGTTTTAATCAAATTCTAATACTGCAAATATGCTATTTTGTCCCATCAACCAACTTTGGCATTAACCAACTTTAGCCACTCAATTTTAATAATGACATGTTTAGCCCTTAAACTTTGATAATGACATGTTTATCCCCTTAACTAAAACAGCTTTAGCCCCTCAACTTTAATAATAACTTTAGCCCCTCAACTTTAATAATGACATGTTTAGCCCCTCAACTTTATTAATGACATGTTTAGCCCCTCAACTTTAGCAATGGCATGTTTAGCCCCTTAACTAACACAACTTTAGCCACTTAACTTTAATAATAAACAACTTTAGCCCCTCGACTTTATTCATGACATGTTTAGCCCCTTAAACTAAACCATCAAACTACTTTAACTCTCGCGATTTGCTTATTTTTATCTACGTCTCGAACCCGCTGCAGAGCGCAGGTGGTAACCCACTCGTTCTTGATGATTCTTTTATTGATTTTGGATTCAGATTACAAGTCAACCAACCAAAAACAGGAAGAAAACATAGGGTTAGAACTTGCCAGAAGTTTTCTGTAAGCTAGCTCCACCAATTTATCCATTGCAAGCTGCTCAAGATCTCTGCATAACGAGAACATTTTACGACTTAGAATAGCAACAATAAAACCGGATTAAGTCTATAAAAAAAGATCCATGAATAAAATTCTTACCCCCCTACAAAGCTGCTTCCTATACTCTTACATATTTTCTCCAAATACGCCTTCTTTTTATAATTCTATATAATAAATAGAAATGTTAAGTATACGAAAATTTATATGACTTGTGAACAAACAGATGCTAAAACATATAACCTGTTGTCGAAGTCTTGTCTTCAGCTGGCTGATTTCTTGCTTAATTGTTTCATCCTCCTTGTGATCCAACTTCGGCTGTCATCCAGGTAAAAACGGATGTTAAACATGTTCCAAAGTAGATGTAGCAAAACGGGTGGGTTGGGCAATGGTCAATGGGCGAAAATCGGTGGTTATTTTACGTGGCTTGGGTTGGATAGACCCGAAAACTTTTTCCCTTCGTTGGGTTTATAAATAATTAGTGCGTCAAATATGATTACAAAAGTCATATATTTAAGTAATGATCGAATTTGTGGAATAAAATAATTTATAATGTTTTATACTTTTACGCATTAAAAATACACTTAGTAACTTTCAACCCATTTGGCCCGTTTCTTTCATGCTAACTTTTACATTGGTTGAAATTGCCACCTCTACTTTAAAGTAATTACTTGAGTAAAATGCCATTTTCGTCCCTGAGGTTTGGCCAGTTTTGCGACATTTGTCTAAAGGTTTGTTTTTCCGCATATGGATCCAAAAGGTTTGAAATCTTGCTATTTTCATCCGGCTCATTAACTCCATCCATTTTTCTCCGTTAAGTCAGGGGTATTTCCGTTATTTTTGGTAGCTTAACGGCTAATTTAGTCTTTTTCAGGGATATTCGGTCTTTTTACATAAAGTTAAAAAGACCGAACTGCCCTTTAAGTTAACAAAAAAAAGGAAACACCTCTGACTTAACAGAGAAAAATGGATGGAGTTAACGAGCCGGATGAAAATGGCAAGATTTTAAACCTTTTGGATCCAGATGCGGAAAAACAAACCTTCGGACGAAAGTCGCAAAACTGGCCAAACCTCAGGGACGAAATGGCATTTTACTCTAATTACTTTTTTGAGCTCCAATGTAACTTAAATACTAAAGAAGATGAGCTTGAGCATAGTAGCATACCACTAACTCCGGATATAGACCAATGCTGTGGAGCTCCAAAAGAATTTTGTCGTCTAGACGCATTTGGTCATACTGATTGTCAAATGAAGAAATGCCAAAACCTTCCATTTGTATCACTTGCGGTCGATTGAAACTCTTTGAGATTCCCGCCAACACCACATCATCACACGGAGAATCATAAACGGCAGGGCTTCTAAACGAGTTGGTACATCCATTGCTAGAAAACGACACCTTTATTGAATGAATACTTTGAAACATGGTATCACAAAAAGCATCTTGAAGTGGTATATTTGCGATATTTTCTTCTTCTTCGAGTTCATTAATGGTGTCTTCTATAATGAGTGCTGATAATACTCTCTGGAACAATGGGATGAATTCTTTAGATGCTTTATCGGAATCAAGTCTCCCGGAAAAAGACTCGCTTCCTTGATGTTTCACATGCATGTTTCTTTCTCCGGAAAAGTTCGTATCATAAACGGAGACTTCATGTGTAAAGTTCATCTATTATGAGAGCAAATGTTAGATCAGAATTTTGCAAAATAAAAAAATGCTGCATATATTATGGGAATGAGAAGTAAACATGTTAAGATTTCAGGCTTAAAGAAGTACCACAATGTTATTTGCACGACCATTAAACTGAGGAAAGCTTTCCTGAATATCAGGCTCCTTTAGCTGCTTCAAAAAAACATGTGATTTAAAATGAGATTGTTTACATGCAAAATAATTTAAACACACTATTAAAAACAGTTCCCACCTGTGTGGATAAGTAGACTTTATCTTTTGAACTGACAGGAGCAAATATAGGTTCCATTTTTTTCCAGAAAGCACCTGAACACGCTAGATCTGCAAAAGCATTCAAAAAAATAATGCATAGGGGACTATATTATGCACCTAAAATAAAAAAGTGATTGTCTTACAGCTAGCACTGCGAGCGTGATTTGCAGCTGCCAGCAGTTCTTCACGGTCATCATCCGATTTCCCTGGAACATCATATAAAACTCTTCAAATTTTATGAAAACAAGTTTTTTACTTCCGCGCGTTACGGCGACGCCGTGCGCGACGTGATAAATTATAGGCTACGATCAACCCGACTCGTTACCGAACTAAATTTACATTGAAACGTCGAGTAATCCGAATTTATACCGTTGAATGAAAATGTATTATATTTGACCCGACTTGTTTCCAAACAAAACTTACGTCGAAACGTAGACCAAATCAAAACGTACATAAAATAAACACGTGTGGTGACGTCGTGCGTGGCGTGATAAAGTATGGACTACAATCGACCTGACTCGTTTCCGAACTAAATTTACGTCCAAAAGTATAGTAACTCAAAACTCTAACGTCGAATGAAAACGTATTACATTTGACCCGGTTTGTTTCCAAACAAAATTTACGTCAAAACGTACAAAAATTATGTTAAAGCGTAGACAAACTCGAATTTATACAGACACGTAAATAAAAAAAACGTAAGAAATTAGTTTTAGCGTAAACTCGAAACTTTAGAAACTTGAGGGGGGTCAAAGTGATATTCACAAAGTTAGAGGGTTACTTTTGACATTATTGTAAAGTTTGAGGGTAGAATTGGTAGGTGGCAAAGCTTTGCCACCAACCATTCTTTTTAGTGTGTGTGTGTATATATATATATATAATATTATTCACACATTTGAGAACACCATACCTGTACAATCAGAACCGCCATTTTGCAAATGGCCAAGACGTGAAAAACCCTTGCGGTCCGAAAGTTTTTTCAAAGGACGTCCTGCTTTACTGGCAAAAAATGCATCATTTTATGAGTAAAAAGAAAAATATTAAATAAAAAAAAAAACTATATGTAATTTCATATAAATAAAATCAGACACCTTCCATTCTTCTCACAACCAGGCTTATTACTTCTTATTGGCTTAACCGTAGATGTATTATCCAACTTGTCCCCGGTTACCAAAGAGCTAGCCTTTGCAATTAACGGACCTCGTCCACCGCGCCCCTGTCTCTTCACATCCTCACCACTTTCTTCGGTAATAACAGATTTGACCTTCGTTCCAACTGCTGAAGAATGGTCAACAGATTCTCCGTTTTCATACAACCGATGTGGGGATTGAATCGGCTCTAGTTTAGATTTTAACGGTTTAGAAATAAGAGGATCATTGGTCCCGTCAGATGCTAATCTACCACTAATATCAGAGTGTGAACAGCCGTCAGATGATAATGATTTTTCTTCTTGATTCGAGACAGGTGACACCAAATTTGATCTCCTGGTTCGAGAATTTTTTTGCGGCCTCTGACCAGTCCACTGGGCCATACCAAGAGAAGACGAGCCCGAGGGCTCGGGCATAGTCCGTTTCCGATCATTAGCTCCACCAATTGACGGGATTTGGCTACCACCTGTCACGTGACTCACATTCTCCCAGCTTTCTGGAGTTCCAGCTAAACGAGGTGTACTTGGTGTCGGTGATGAGCTGACACCGTTACGATTACCCCTCATAGCCTTCCCTTTTGTCACTAAATTAACACTGGGAATATAATTATCATCGCGAGTATTCAACCTGCAAATAGAATACGATTTATACAACAAAAGAAATGCATAGTTATGTAATGCGCGATTACAAGTAAGCCCATACTTATTGTTTCCTTTTGTAAGAATTCTTTCGTTATTTGTTCCACCTGTAAGATCTCTGGTGGGCCCCTCGAGTTCATTTTGCAACATAGGTTCACTGACAGCCTTGTTTTGAGCAGTTTGTTTTGGCTCGCCATTGTTATCCATAGATCTTGTAGAAGCCGTGCCTACCGAACGTTTTCTTTTCATCTTTTTATCCCACCCGTCCCTACCTGCGGGAAACCGAGGTACCCTTTCTTCTGATATATCAGATTCTCCATCGTTTTCCGTGAGCGAATCTCGATCTTTAGCCGTCACCACAGGCTGCTTTCTTAGACCATTACTCCGGCATTCCGCCTGATACCGATATATAAATAGGTTCATAATCTATAAGTGTGCGTAAGAAATAAATCAAGCAACAACGCAACCGATATGTCGTGATCATAGTTACCTAAATCGCTAGGGTAGCCACGATCCACGTATTGGATCGTGGTGTACCCAATCGCCAGTCGCTAGCGATCCAAAACGCCATGGTACGGCGATCCAAGTCGATTAGGTACGGCGGTCCAAATCGATCAGGTACAGCGCTCCAATTCGATCAGGTACAGCGAATTTGATTAAAAATCTAGGCGTACCAGGTTCAATTTGGTACGTATCTGGTCCAATTTGCTCGTTGATCTTGGTCTGCAATTCGAATATGTTTGATTGTTGTTTGTCTGATTGAAACAAAGAAGAAGAGGTGTAGCGGGCTGGTAATGTGAAAAAGGAGCGGCTGGTAGAAATATTAGGGTTTTTGTGTTGTTTAGTGAAGAAAAGAGAAATGGTTTGTTTGTGCGGCTCTTAAAGCATTTCTAGGGTTTTAGGTTTTGTTTTTTCTTTTCCGTGGAAAAAATGATAAAGTTGGGATTATATTGTTTGACAGCCAAGGGGTTTTCAATAAATCAAATAAAAGAATTAATGTGTGTTTTTAGAAGTATATGTTTATGTTTTCTATTTCGTAATATGAATATTGGATTTTGGTTATTTGGATTTGTAATTTCTGTTTTAATGTGTGTATTCCGAACCGGACTCAATGATTCACTGTACCGGATCGTACCGAAATGAACCTACCCCCCTTCGTACCGAATTCGTCCTATCTAGCGAATCGCGTACCCGAACCACGTACCCGAACCGGAGCGAACCGCGAATTAGGTGACTATGGTCGTGATGTCACCAAAAGCGGTTGCGTATTATAAGTGATTTTGTAGTTTTATAAACAAGAGTAAAATACACGGATGGTCCCTGTGGTTAACCAAAATTTTGGATTTAGTCCCTAGCTTTCCAAAAGAACATGGATGGTCCCTGTGGTTTGTACTTTGTAACGCATTTAGCCCTCAATTTTTGCCAAACGTACATGAATGGTCCCTATAGTTTGCACTTTGTAATGCATTTAGTCACTAAAAGTTTGGGACTAAATGTGTTACAAAGTGCAAACCATAAGGACCAATTGTGTACTTTTGGTAGCAAAAGTTGAGGACTAAATGTGTTATAAAGTGCAAACCATAGGGACCATCCGTGTGATACAGATTTAGAAATAAAATATATAAATAGGTTCATAGTCTATTAAATCGTAACTTGTAAGTGTGCATAAGAAATTAATCAAGCAACAAAACAACCAATGAATCGTGAAGTCACCAAAAGCAGTTGCATATTATAAGTTACAAAATCATGTTAGAAGCAAACCCTTGTTTCTGCAACCGACGTGCGAACTCGCTTGTTCAAAAGACCATTCTTAGGACGATCTTCTACTCTTTGATTTACAAGTTCTGTGGCGTTTCTGTAAATTTGAGTTCCAATCTTCGAGTTTAAAGCACCTGCTTGATCATTAGCCATTAATTCATTCCGCTGCGCTTTCTTTGCAATTACACCGTCACAATATTTATCCAATTTATGCAAGTGCTCATCCAATTTGCTTGCCCTGACCCTATTAAAAAGTTGTATCATCGAATATTAAACATTTAAACCTACAGATATAAATATAATATACCAACTCAAACGGAACAAAAACATACCTAGCTATGTTACATGTATCCACAACACTTGATCTCAAACGCTTTAGATCCTCTGCAACAGACAATGAAGACGAACTCTCTTCAGATGTGCTTCCAACAATAAGCCCCATGACCCGTTTCAATTCAACCGACCTGTCGATCTTCCAGTCACCAATCGGAATCGGCTCAAGTGATAAACACTGAGACAACGTCGGTAAATTCCTTGATGCTACCGGCGCACTACCTACGCTTCGTGTGACAACAAACCCTGAACTGAACGTCCTCTCTGCACCCTCTCGAAAGCTTCCACCCCGTTTTCCATTTGAATAAGGTCCGGAAAAAGCTGGCTCAGAAGCACTGGCTGGAGGCGATTCAAATCTTGCATTGGCAGCCATAACTTATAACACTCCCAGTACCCCCATCATACGTAGGAGACCGTCAACCGTTTATTCTGAATAAATTACGAAGCACATTCAAATTAGGAGCTCAAGTAAGAAACATATATCGGTTTTTTGTTTGTTTTGTGACTCATGATACTTTGATATCTCTGAAAAATTCAATCACATAACTCTCAGAGAGAAATCAAGAACGAGTACGTAATCTGTTATGATTTCTCATTGGTCATTAAGTAAACCCAATTACATAAAATAGCTAGATGACACTAAAATCAGCAACACAATAAATAAGTTATAATAATTCCCCTCCAACAACATACTACCTACAGCTACGTGTGTAAACCCTAGAAGAAAACGAACTACATTTCGTAATTGTATAAACATAAACGAAATGAATGATTCAGTACCCTAGTTATTGCTCGAGCTAAATTTGAGCTAAATTCGTAATATAAATGCAGAATTGAATGGGGGAACTGATACCTGCAACAGTAGAAATAGCGTTGAAAATCAACCGCGAAAAATCCGGTGGCTGCCGGTGGTCGTTGTCGTCATCTCCCGCGATCTGTTTGCGTTCAGAAGTCGGGTGAATCTGTAGAGAGCTGGGCTCTTACACTCTGGATCAAATGGGCTCCTTTTAAATTATGTTTACTTTAATTTATTATTATTATTTTTTTTACAAGTAAGGTGCTCTTTGTTTTTTCAGATGTAAAATGTATGTAGTCTGCGAACCACATCTGCAGGCATCTGCAAGAGAAGATGTGGCCCAAATGTCTGCAGTCTGCAAGGAGAAGAGGGTTTGTTTTTTTTTTTCTTCAAAAACAACTTCAACCACACAACACACACAACCGCTCTCTCTCTCTGCCTCTCACTCTAGAAAAACTCTCTCTCTCTACAACCACCACCACCACCGCACCACCTCTGCCACCACCACCGCACCACCTCCGCCATCACACCACCACCTCTCTCTCTCTCTACGGTCTCTCTCTCTCACAGAACACACTCTCTCTCTCTACAACCACCACCACCACCGCACCACCTCCGCCACCACCACCTCGTGGTCCCATGCCAGCGGCCAGTTGTTCTTCGCCAAACACTTCACAGCCTCATCTCCTTCTTATATTTGACACCCACATGATAGAGATGCTGACCGAGAAGAGAGAGAAAGCAGATCGGAAAGGAAGGAGTAGAGAGAGAGGAAACCGAGAAGAGAGAGAGAGAGGCGGAGTTAGACGGCAACGCCGGAGTTAGCGGCGGCTGCGGTGGCTCGATCTGGTTCGGACCGGCGAGTTTCACCGGTGATGTGAAGATGATGGTGGTTATTCAAGGCTCCGGTAAGTGGCTCGGTCTCGTTGTTTCAGTTTGGTGGTGGTGGGTTTTGACGGATGTGGTGGCGGAGGTGGTGCGGTGGTGGTGGCGGAGGTGGTGGTGGCAGGGGAGAAGTTTTTGTGGTGTGAGGTTTTGTGAAGATGTTTGAAGCAAAGGTTCTCAGCTTTTTTATTAAGATGAAAGAAGTTATTTGTAGATCTGTTTAAAAATAAAAAACAAACAGTCTTCAACATCTTATGTCTGCCCGCCTGCAGACATAAGCATTTTGCAGATGTTATAAGCAAAAACAAACAGCACCTAAGTTTCATTAAAACAGCCTGACCCCAAACTCGCAAGAGGCCAAACAATATGTTTACTTAGGGTATGTTTGGCTAAGCTTATTTTACCTAAAAATGACTTTTTGTGAAAAGGACTTATTGACTTATGACTTTTTGAAAAGAAGTTTTAAAAAAAGTGTTTGGATTAGCTTATAGGATGAGAAAAGTCAATAAGTCAATAAGTTGTTTTTTAAAAAGTGTTTGGCTTAGCTTATTGATATAAAATGACTAAAAGCTAATAAATAAGTCAATAAGTTGGTTCAAAAAGTCACAACATTCTAACTACTCAAAAATGACTTTTTATCCTATACAAAAAGTCATTTTTAAAAGTCCTTTATTAGATGTCGGATTGTCTTAGTCATTAGACAGTTTAGGTGTTAATTGCACGAGAGTGAATTTAGCCAAGCATGGTCAAGAACGAAACACAAATATATTCAAAGTCGAGCAAAACAGAAAACATGTCTATAATATTCAAGTTTTATCAAACTGAAAAATAATACACAAGTCTAACCGTATAGCAATGAATATTTAAAGTATAATCTTTAAATATTAGCTTTTTGAAAATGCTAATATAATAAGTTGGTTTAAAAAGCTTAGCCAAACATGCACTTAATTTAATGAAAATTTGAAAGTATGAGTAGTCTATAAGACCCTCAACAATTCAATTGCAGAATCATCGGATGGACTTTTAGGGATATTGTGGTTAAGAATCAAGAGAGCTCATCACAAAAATCAAAAGTAGTGATGGCGAGGGAAAGGATTGCAACATATATGGATCCTTGTATGATGCGATTGGTAATTTTGGAGGTGAAGACGTGCTTGGCCGTGAAGAAATCAGAACCTTATTGGTGGGAGGTTATACGGAGAACCCGGTTTGCTATCTATAGGGGGCTAATGTCCATGGTGCTCTTCAAAGAAAAAGGACTAGCATTAGAGTTCATCGAGAAAGAGGTGCTGCCCGTATTTGAACTATACTAGTATGATCACTGCTACGATTTAATGTCCGATCGATAAAAACCAATCCGATGGATGTTTAAGTGCTGCCCGTATTTGAACTATACTTTGTCATTCGTCGTGAAGGTTTTGATCTCGTGAGTTGTCGTAAAAGTTGTATTAAGTTATTGACCTAGTTTTCGTGTGCATTGTTATTTGAATTAGGTTAACCAGGCTAAAATCAGTAGGCTAAACGCTGCCCGTCTAAATCTGCAATGTGAGTAATTCTCTTTTTATCAAAGTGCTTTACGAAACCCTAAATGTTTTCCAGTTATAATTACAGGGATTAAGTCTTTGTAATCTTCAATTACTGCCGGTATGTGGGATTTTGTATACATTACTTGATACCCGTCACCATTGGACACCGAGTTAGCCAATGGGTGATCTGACCATAGTCACAGACACTGTCAAGTGACAAATACCGATTTGGGGTAATTGATTGATAGAAACATTGTAATCACCCTTAATACTGTATATTATAACAATGTGTCGTTTTGTGCAACCTGAATGACTCGCCTGTATTTCCCTGCTGATAAAACCTTTTTAAAACATGTTTCAGGTGATCTGCTGTGATCCAGGAAAAAGTGTCGTGTAGCACTCCAAGCTTGAAGAAGTGGCTCAATAAAATAAATAAACATGTTTTTGTAAAATAAGGGATTTCCTTGAGAAATTACCTTTATTGTAAATTATGGGTGTAATCCCCAAATTATGAAATAAAATAAATTGGGCATTTTCAGGTTTTAAAAGATCCTGTTAAAATTCCGCTGCCAACATAATAATTACCACGGGTTTCTGTCCCGCGGCTCCTGAAACGGGTAAAACCGGGCCGGGGCCGTGACAGGAAAATGTGGTATCAGAGCCACTGATTTAAGCCAATTAAGTATTTAGAAATACTTAATTTTTCTGATTGCTATTCCGTGATTATGTGAAAATTATTTACAAAATTTTAACTTAGGATTTTTGTGTGTTTCTTCATATATGCTAACAGCATGAATGAGTTGTCTGAAGCTCTTTAGAATATCAATATCCATTCTGCTGACATGGAAGTTTCCGAGGGCTTTTCTGGTTATTGGGCTGACCCTGAGGAACCTATGGAATTCCAAGCCCAACCTCCGGAGAAACCCAAGCCGAAGAAGAGAAGAAGATTCGTGGGCTGGAGGCGTGTGCGCCGGAAGAAAACAACGGCACCGAAAGTCAAAAAGACTGAGAATCCAATGGATAAAGGGAAATGAATAGAGATCGGGGAAAGTTCCAGGCAAGCCCAGGAAATGCCATTGTGGGAGGAACTGGATCGCAAACTGGCAAATTGTGACTTCCTCAGACCTGCCAATGAAACCATCTTCACTTATCCTGCTGAAACCCAACTCCCAGTTAATTTGGAACCGTCTATCCCAGAACCCCTTGTCAACCCCGACCTCTAGGAGAGTTGGAAGAATGGTGGACCAATGACTGGCAGTTTCAGAATCTCCTAAATAACCCTAATACCTTTTTCCCTCAGTTTGACCCTGACCCTGCACCAAACCCACCTATGAGCACCGAGAATTTGGCTGAACTCCGCCACTACAACGAGGAACTGGTGGACGCAGGGAATCGAATCCGGGAAGTAGGAGAACATATCTCTTGGAAGTACGACGAGAGGGAACGTCGCTTCTGAGATGCCAGCTGACGAGGATGGTGTGACTGTGTGGTTGTGGTTGTATAATAATAAAATAATAAAAATAGTAATAAAAAAATTCTGTAAAATAACTTAAAATAAAACTTTTGTAAAATAACTGGTGTGTACGGACGCATACTAATATATAAAAATATGGACGTCGCAAAGTCGACAATTTTGGCTATACGTGTTGACGTGATTTTGTGTGATTGTTTTATTGCATTTAGTTGTTATTTATTATGTGCCAGTAACTTATATATATATATATATATATATATATATATATATATATATATATATATATATATATATATATTGTTAATTACCAGATGGAACACGCTGTTAATGAACCAGTTAACGAGATTAACCAATCTGAGCAAAACAATGAAGATCACTTTCTTAATAGGCAAGATATAGAAAACATCGTCGCTCAAGGAATAGCAAATGCTATCCCAGCAATCGTCGCTGCTGTTAAAAGCCCTGTTGAGCCTTCACAAGCTCACCCCAGTAAACGCTCGCGCGACGATAATTTCAGTAATAGTGTTAACGGAGGCGGCGATAATGACAACTTGATTCAGGCCCCAATACCTAAGAAAATGAAAGTTGCAACGCCTGGTTGCACTTATAAAGAATTTCTTGCCTGTAAACCTGTCGAATTTGCAGGCAATGAAGGGGCAACTGCCGCACTACGTTGGTTGGAGAAAACCGAGGCAGTAATTAAAATAAGTAAATGTGCCGAGGAGGATAAAGTCATGTATGCTTCTCACCTTTTCAAGGAAGAAGAATTAGAATGGTGGAATACGGTATTACAAGCTAAGGGAAGTGACATGGCCTATGCCATGAGTTGGAAAGAATTTAAGCGTCTGGTGGAAAGAAAATTCTGTCCAGAATATGAAAAGGAACAAATGGAGAATAAATTCTTGAGCCACCGAATGGTGGATGTTGATTGTCGAGGGTATACTTCGAAGTTTTTCGAATATGCTCGAATTGTGCCAACTCTGGCTTCGCCAGAACCGGTACTTATTTCTCGCTACATTTGGGGTTTAATTAGCGAGATCCGTGATATTGTCAAAGCTGCGAGACCCCGCACGATCGATGATGCGGTGGAATTAGCTAACACCTTGACTGACGGACTGGTGCGTACGCGAGAAGAAAATAGGAAGAAGGAATTGGCTCAGAAAATTACCCAAGGATTTCGTGTGGGTAATAATAGCAATTTCAAGAAAAGATGAACTGGGCAATCTTCCACTCCGCCATTCTGCAGGAACTGTAAAAAGAAACATTTTGGAAAATGTAATGAAACCTGCAATTTCTGCAAAGCTATAGGACATCGTGAAGAAGATTGCAGAAAGAAAACAAAGATCTGCTACAATTGTGGAGAAGCTGGGCATTTCAGACCAGAATGCCCTAAATTGGTCAAACCAGCAGATAACCAGGCCAAACCTGCTGAAGGAACTAATAAGAAGAACGCAAGAGCCTTCCAATTGACCACGCAGGAAGCTGAACTGATTCCTGACGTAATAGCTGGTACGTTTCTGGTACACAATGTTTATGCGAAAGTATTATTTGACTCTGGTGCAAACCAAAGTTTTATAAATACTTCATTCTGCCAAGCTCTTAAGCTAACCTTAACGAAACTTAGGCAAATTTACACAGTAGAAACGGCAGACGGGAACTCTGTTAACATAGATACGGTATTGCAAAAAGAAAATATAGAACTCTCAGGTCATAAATTTTCTGCAAACCTATTACCTATGAATTTAGCGGGATTCGATGTCGTGTTAGGAATGGATTGGTTAGTAGCCAACCATGCTCGAATCCTCTGTGATAAGAATTCCATAGAAATCCGTGCACCCACAGGAGAAGTAATTATAATTATAGGGGATAAGCCGTGTAAACCTATGAAGTTCATTTTAGTAATGAAAGTTGCTAGTTATGAACGAAAGCAAGGAATAGTGTATATGATTTCGGTAATCATTAGCACTAAGGGTAAGGAACTTAAGGAAATTCCTGTAGTCTCAGAATACTCGGATGTATTCCCAGAAGAGTTACCAGGATTACCACCAGATAGGGAGGTAGAATTTAGAATTCATTTGATTCCTGGAACTACACCCGTAGCAAAGGCACCTTACCGATTAGCACCCACTGAAATGTTAGAACTGAAAAAGCAATTAGATGAATTGCTCAGTAAAGGATTCATACAACCTAGTTCATCCCCTTGGGGAGAACCAGTGTTGTTCGTAAAGAAAAAGGATGGTTCAATGCGAATGTGTATCGATTACAGAGAACTGAATAAGGTTACAATTAAGAATCGATACCCATTACCTAGGATTGATGATCTCTTTGATCAACTCCAGGGGGCTAAGTATTTTTCTAAGATCGACTTGCGCTCAGGATATCATCAGTTGAAGGTACAAGAAGAAGACATACCTAAAACTGCTTTCAGAACTAGGTATGGTCATTACGAGTTTACAGTCATGCCCTTTGGACTAACAAATGCTCCTGCAACATTTATGGATATGATGAATAGAATCTGTAAACCGTATTTGGATAAATTTGTAATTGTCTTCATCGAAGATATACTTATTTATTCCAAAAGTCAAGACGAGCATTGTGAGCACCTGCATGCACTCTTAACTCTGTTAAGAAAGGAAAAACTTTACGCCAAATTCTCGAAGTGCGAATTTTGGCTACAGGAGGTGCAATTTTTAGGTCATATGCTGAATCATGAAGGTATTCACGTAGATCCCTCCAAGATAGAAGCAATCACCAAATGGAAGGTCCCACAATCAGCTACGGAAGTTAGAAGTTTTATAGGATTAGCTGGATACTATGGGCGCTTCATTAAGGATTTTTCTAATATAGTCGTGCCATTAACTAACCTAACCTGTAAGACAGATAAGTTTGAATGGGGACCTAAGCAAGAAGAGGTTTTTAGGATTTTAAAGCAAAAGTTAACAAACACCCCAATTCTTGCCTTACCTTAAGGGACAGAAGATTTTGAAGTATACTGTGATGCTTCAAAGCTAGGATTAGGAGGTGTATTAATGCAACACAAAAAGGTAATTGCGTATGCCTCAAGGCAATTGAAAAAGCATGAGGAAAACTATACGACTCATGATTTGGAATTAGGGTCGATAATTTTTGTCCTTAAGATTTGGAGACATTATCTGTATGGAAGTAAGTTTACCGTTTATACAGATCATAAGAGTTTAAGGTACATATTTGGGCAAAAAGAATTGAACATGAGACAAGTGACTACGACTGTGATATCCAATATCACGAAGCAAAAGCAAACGTAGTTGCAGATGCCTTAAGTCGTAAGTATCATGAAAAGCAAAAGCGAGTTCGTGCTCTTAGATTAAATCTATAGTTAGATTTAATTGAACAACTGAAGAATGTTCAAGAAGCAGCAATCAAGGATGATGCTGAAGGAATGAAAGGAAGAATAAAAGAACTAGAACAAGGGATTGATGGAATTTGGAGATTTCACAAGAAAAGGATTTGGGTACCTAGGCAAGGAGAACTAAGAAATAAAATTTTAGAGGAAACCCATAAATCTAGGTATACTATGCATCCTGGTAATAATAAGATGTACCAAGATTTAAGAAATAACTTCTGGTGGATAGGAATGAAAAAAGACATAGCTAGATATATATCTAAGTGTCTAACTTGTTCACAAGTTAAGGCAGAACACCAGAAACCTTCAGGGTTACTCCAACAATTAGAAATGTCTGTTTGGAAATGGGAACTAATAACCATGGATTTTGTTACTAAGTTGCCCAAAACCAGAAAAGGTAATGATGCGATTTGGGTAATTGTGGATCGATTAACCAAATCAGCTCATTTTCTACCCATGAAAGAAACCTTTAACATGGAAAGGTTAGCAAAATTATACGTAGACGAAGTAGTATCTTTACATGGAGTTCCACTCTCTATTGTATCGGATAGAGATAGTCGTTTCACTTCACATTTCTGGACAAGTTTCCAAGAAGCCATGGGGACGCGATTAAATTTAAGTACAACTTATCATCCCCAAACAGATGGAAAAAGTGAAAGGACGATCCAAACCCTGGAAGACATGCTCAGGGCATGTGTAATAGATTTTGGTGGAAACTGGGACGACCACCTACCCTTAATTGAATTCTCCTATAACAATAGTTATCATGCAAGCATTGAAGCTGCCCCATTCGAAGCACTGTATGGACGAAAGTGTAGAACTCCAGTTTGTTGGGCAGAAATAGGAGACAGTCAATTATCAGGTCCCGAAATCATACAAGAAACCATCGATAAGATCACTCAAATCAAGGAAAGACTGAAAACGGCTCGAGATCGCCAGAAGAGTTATGCAGACAATCGACGCAAGCCACTGGAATTTCAAGTTGGAGATAAGGTACTCTTGAAAGTTTCTCCTTGGAAATGAGTAGTTCGGTTTGGTAAGAAGGGAAAGCTAAGTCCAAGGTACGTAGGACCATTCCCAGTAATCCAGCGAATAGGACCAGTTGCTTATCGCTTACAACTACCAGAAGAGCTAGCCGGGGTACATGACGTATTTCATGTATCCAACCTCAAGAAATGTCTATCTGACGAATCCCTGGTAGTACCTCTTCAAGATATAGAGGTAAATGAAAAATTAAAATTTGTGGAGAAACCACTGCAGATAGAGGGCAGAAAGGTCAAGTTTCTCAAGCACAAACGACTAGTGCTGGCAAAGTTAAGGGGATTCAAAGAGAGGACCGGAGTACACTTGGGAACTGGAATCAGAAATGAAGCAAAAGTATCCCTACTTATTCCAGTAAATCTCGAGGACGAGATTTTAATAAGGTGGGGAGGATGTAATAACTCTCATTAAAAATACTATTTCTTATTTTATTTTGTCCAATAGGAAACCCTAATTGAGACCCCCAAATAATATTGCATGACCCCTAAAATTTTCAGAATAATCGGAACTAGGATCAGGGCCCCTAAAACTCAACGGGGGGGGGGGGGGGTTATTCCCTAATTGATATTATCCTTATAGTTTGTTGTAAAACGCGAATTTCTTCGAACGGTCGACTCACCTAAGCTACAAATACACGGGGCTACCCTATGCTAGAGGGGTACCCGTCGCGCCACGCGACGGCGCCGGTTTTTCAGTATAAATAGTAGGGGTTGGCACTTGCACTGTGGTGTTGGTTCGACGTTCAAATTCAATTCGTATACTGAGATACCTTCTGTTTAGTCCAAAAACACACACAAGTATGAAATTCTGCCACGATAACAGGGTAATAACTCGATCACTGCTACGATTTAATGTCCGATCGATAAAAACCAATCCGATGGATGTTTAAGTGCTGCCCGTATTTGAACTATACTTTGTCATTCGTCGTGAAGGTTTTGATCTCGTGAGTTTTCGTAAAAGTTGTATTAAGTTAGTGACCTAGTTTTCGTGTGCATTATTATTTGAATTAGGTTAACCAGGCTAAAATCAGTAGGCTAAACGCTGCCCGTCTAAATCTGCAATGTGAGTAATTCTCTTTTTATCAAAGTGCTTTACGAAACCCTAAATGTTTTCCAGTTATAATTACAGGGATTAAGTCTTTGTAATCTTCAATTACTGCCGGTATGTGGGATTTTGTATACATTACTTGATACCCGTCACCATTGGACACCGAGTTAGCCAATGGGTGATCTGACCATAGTCACAGACACTGTCAAGTGACAAATACCGATTTGGGGTAATTGATTGATAGAAACATTGTAATCACCCTTAATACTGTATATTATAACAATGTGTCGTTTTGTGCAACCTGAATGACTCGCCTGTATTTCCCTGCTGATAAAACCTTTTTAAAACATGTTTCAGGTGATCTGCTGTGATCCAGGAAAAAGTGCCGTGTAGCACTCCAAGCTTGAAGAAGTGGCTCAATAAAATAAATAAACATGTTTTTGTAAAATAAGGGATTTCCTTGAGAAATTACCTTTATTTAAATTATGGGTGTAATCCCCAAATTATGAAATAAAATAAATTGGGCATTTTCAGGTTTTAAAAGATCCTGTTAAAATTCCGCTGCCAACATAAAAATTACCACGGGTTTCTGTCCCGCGGCTCCTGAAACGGGTAAAACCGGGCCGGGGCCGTGACATGTGGGAGAGCTTGGATGATTCTTGCGATAAATGTTGGGTCCTTGTGGATGGTGGGAAGAGAATAGATGAAGAAGTGACAGTGACATTGTACGAGCACAGATACAAAGTGTGGATTACTAAGGGCTACAATCCTCAACTTCAATCTATAATCGGCAAGTTGTCTTAAGTTAGGCACTCATCGTCGGTGAAATCCAAAGGTTCCTTTTCCGAAAACAACGAGGAAGCGAAATACTAGGGGAGGAGGTTAACGGCCCGAGTATATGCGACGGAAAGAACCGAAGTCTAGCCGATTTCCGGGAAGGCGAAAAGACGGTTTATCTTAGGGTAATTGAACCGGTACAGAGAGAGGGATACGTGCATAGGAACCAATTTCTAGAAAATTACAATATGGCAGGGGGGATAATTGCTCGCAAGTACCCAGGGGTCAATTACGGCACATGTGGGTGGAAATGTGGACCCTAGTATGATGACTCCTTGCCAAAATAGAAATGGTGGGCCCAATTCGGTCATGGTCCTGGGTACTTATAAAAGTTGTAAGAGGACAATGGGACAAAGAAGCCCATATACCAATAGCCCATATGATAGCATCATGGTGCATAATAATAAAAGTCTAGTGGTAGATGTAGATGATGCCCATTTATTTGATTTAAACAACATTGCGGAAGATTCCAGGGACATCAGAGACACTAAGATGGAACCGCAGGTCGATATGGGTGCGACTGGAGTTGAAGACACAATGGATGTTAATCTTCGGCCAAACAGTACAACATGTGATTCGGCCAAGTTGAACGGGATTCAAACACTTGACCATGAAATCAGGGTTGAAAACGGATGCTACTATTGACGCCGAATCGAAGGTAGGTTTTAAATTAAACAGCTTTCATGACTAGGTTTGTGAAATTGTAACCGGAGAAGATGTTCAAAACAGTTAGCCATTAATTTATTTGTCGATAAATCTTCGGGGGGTGAGGGACCAGAGGAAGGTGGACTGGGTAAGAGGCTTAAAAACCTCTTATGGGGTTGATTTTGTGGCTATCCATGAAACAAAAATTGGGGTATTGCTGATTTTGTGGTTAACAAGTTATGGGGTTGATCTGGATTTAATTCCGAGGGGGTGGATGTGCTAAGTAGATCCAGTGGTTTACTGTGTATATGGGATCCAAACGTTTTCAAGAGAATCTATGGTATTAGGCTACAATGTTTCATTTTCGATAGAATATAGATTTACTTACCACTCGAATAGTGGGGTAAAAATGAGTAAAATTGATAGATACTTGGTGTGCCGGGACTTTATGTCTAAATGGCCGATGGTGAGTTTAGTAGCTTTATTGAACGTCGTTCCAGACAAATACTGTCACACCCTCAAAATCCACTTGCGGGGTTTTACCGCAAGGAGCGTGACAAACCAAGATCTAAGACGCCAATCATATTGAATGACCTCTATACGAGAAAATGTTGTAAACCAAACAACCAACGAAATAAAAGTAATGCGGAAGCGTAATAAATGTAACGTAAAAGTATGTGTCAAAACAAACGCCCAAACCAATGGAATATAAATGTAAAATGCAACGTCAAGTAATAAAATGTTTTTGACACCTATGCAGTGCACCTTACCGTGAGCAAGTATCTTAGCAACCTGAGGAAAACATGAAAGAAACAAGTGTGAATCATTTATGATGAGTGAGTTCGCAGATATAGTTTACAGTTATAACACGATTCGTTATCACAAGTTTCCACTATTCAACTAGAATAGTAAGTATTAGTATCTAATAGATTATTGTCATATTTGTAGGTAGCTAACCTGTGTTACGTCACGAAAGAGTTCAAAACCGAAGCTGACTGTTGTTGCCTTTGCTTGCCAGGTCTATCATTGACCATGGTATGTTATGCTAATTCTACACTCGATGACCTTTACAGGTCTAGCTAGCGCAACTAGCTCGGGTGGGGCTTGTCGGGCCCAATAATACTACTCAAGATTCCCCCGCTATTAATCCCAATACTAACGGTTCGAGGTTTACAAGGACTTTATGTGATAAAAGCTACTTTGTGACCATAACAATATAACAACATGCTATTTAAATAAAAGGCGTTATAATCTTATAACGTCTAGGCATTACATTACCGTAATGTGCTCGTGTTACATTTCCCTATGTTTCAAAACGTTTAAATATAGGGACCGTGAACTCACCTTTATATTGCTCGGTAAGATTAAGTGTATGTGTGCTAGGATGGTCAACCACGCCCTATTATGGTTACCATAGATTATTAGTGGTTGTTTATGCAATTCACGTAAGTCCTACACGTATCTAGCAATTAGCACGCGGACAAGTTGTCACATAATATTTTATCATGTGGTTTCGTGCACGTGTTCGCAATATATGATATTTAAACAATCACCAAACAAGTGCGGATACCAAGAAAAGCCAGTTTGACTCTTATAAGTTTATAAATCACGTATAGCAAATTCACTAAAATTAGGCTGTTTTAGGAAGCCCGTTTACCATACTTACAGAGTTGCAAAAATTGTGATCTTATTATATGACGTTCCCCTCGGTATGGTTGGCCTTGTGTAGAATTTTCAAGGCCTAACTTTTTAATGAAAAATTAAGAAAAATCATCTACTAAGCAGTGGCTAGATTCGTCACTTTCTGACTGCAGCTTACGGAAAAATTCATTTAAAAATCTTCGTTTAACCGATTGACTCGATTCCACTTGAAGATTCCTACAGATATCTAAGACCATCTACTGTATAAATTTCATAACCTAAATGCAGATATTCACCAAGATATAACGTAAAACACAATGCACAAATTCTGCCAAAAATTGCAGCTTTGACCAATGAAACGATTTAATTCTTTTGGCGTACCAAACGAGGTCTAAAAATTATGAAACCAGCGCGGTTTGAATCGTATTTCAAAGAGGTTCATTTTAGACTTCAGAAAATCACATTTTTGTTAGTTAACCCGTTTAGAGTCAACTAAAATCGGTTGTAAACATCAAACAGTTTTCTGTTTCAGCTATCAATGCTTACATGCGAGTTATTGTGACCCCTCTAGCGTATTTTTGACATCATACCACCAAAAGAGACTTCATAATTCAGATTATACGTGTCATATATCATACCAAACTCATCCATACATTAACTATCATTAAAGCATGAGTTCTACTACGTCAAATCATGTAACTACCCTTCATATGCATACAGGACCGGGTCAACCATTTTGGTGGCCCAAAGCAAGTTACAAACCTAAGGCCTTTTTCCAAAAAAAAAAAAAAAAAAAAACTCACACACATGTTGTAGACTTGCAATTCCACATCTTGAGAATATTGGTTGCAATGTATAATAGACAAGAAAAGTCCCATGACAAACCATATGCGATCTGGTCTCCCATCCCATGAAACCTATTCAAAAATAAATGCACATACTCTCTTGCTAATTTACATGAAGCCTATTCAAAACTAATGCCTTGTAAAACAACAAAATCCACAAGTAATCATGTAAATTAGCAATTAGCAAGGTATATCACAGAACACATATTTCAATTATGTTTCTAAATACAAGTAGCAAAGTATATCACAAACCTTAATTAGAGAATTAGGGCTATTATCACAGATTTCAGTCGATTCGTAATGAGTTATAGTGATTAGTGTACCTTAACTTTGAATTAAAGGCCTTCAATGTCGATTCAGAGACCTTCAATTTCGTCACAAAGGCCTTCAGTTTCGTCACCATGGTTGCCTCTAAATTCGAACATAGAGTGCTAAGGCCTTACATAACACAAACCGAACTAACGGAAAACCTTTATTCGTTTAACGTTTCTTTAATCCATCGCTACATGTAACAACATTCAATAATAAAATAATAAAACAATAAAATTTATAAAAAGTCTCATTTATAATTTACTCTTTTTTTATGAAAACTCTATTATTTTTTTACATCGAAATAAAAGATAAACGAGCAACAAGCTGCGCTGCCACCTCTTTTTGAATAGCAAAACTAAGTCTCTTAAAAACTACATTCATGGTCTTTTAAATTTCTTTTGTTCATTTTTCTTTCAAAAGATACGTTTGCTATTTAATAATACGTATTGGTCGGGTTGGGTGAAATGTTGCGCCATAATAGGTCACATAAAAATGGTTATTTTAGTTTGAGTAAAAAAAGGTTCGTGTCACTAATTAGTTAAATTTAGTTTTTTAATTTTAATTTTCTTTTCTTCATTTTTCTTTTAATAATAATAATACGTATTTTAACATTACCCTTAGCTAGAGTGCTAAAATAATTACATTATTTTTTTGAACTATAAACCCATTGTTAGAATTAGGGGTGCAAACGAGCCGAGTGGCTCGCAAGCTACTCGAGATCGGCTCGAGAAAAAGCTCGAAACAAGCCGAGCCTTATCGAGCCTGAGCCGAGCTTGAGCCTCAAAACAAAGCTCGTTTGTTTATCGAGCCCGAGCTCGAGCCTCACATGTGAAGCTCGTTAGGCTCGTCGAGCCTTATCGATCCTTAGTGTAAACGAGCCGAGTCGAGCCGAACTTATTTAAACTTGTTTACAAGCCGACCTCGAACCTAAAAATAAGCTTATTTAGTAAACGAGCCTGAACCCGAGCTTTACTTATCAAGCTCTCAAGCCTAAAAAGTCTATTATTTATATTATTTTTATTTAATATATATACTAATTAATAGATAATAAATGAGCCGAACCCGAGCCGAGCTTAAGCTTGATAAAATACAAACGAGCCGAGCTCGAGCTCGAGCCCGAGCTCTCGTAAGTTAATCGAGCTCGAGCCTTGCCGAACTCGGGCTCAGCTCGGCTCGTTTGCACCCCTAGTTAGAATGCTAAAAATAATTACATTATTTTTTTTAACTATAAGTCTTACCTTTTAGTAAGGAGTCCATCTTTTTCTATATATTATTTTTATGTAAAGTGCTTTCTAAAAGATAGTTTTTTTTTTTTTTTTTCTAAAATAAACATATTTTACGGTGTAGAATATACAAGGGTAAATTACATTTTTTGTCATTTATGTTTGTACGAGATTGCATCTACAACGGATAGCCTTTAACTTCAATAATTACAGTTACAATCTTTTTTTTTTTTTTTTTTTGTAAAACTCATTACATTTTTCGTCCTTTAGCACTAACTTAGTTACTTTTCATGGTTAAATCTAGTCATGTGTATTGCACATGAGGGTATAATTGTCTTTTTACTCATTTATTTAAAAAATAATAAACACACACACTCTCTACTGTGTTCTCTCTCTCAAATCTGCAGAACTAAATAAAATCCTCAAATCTGCAAAACTGAATGAGAGCTCTTTTAACTAGTCAAAATAATCGAAATTTATGAATTTGGACATGGTGACATTATCTCTCTTTAATTACTATATCACTATAAAGTTCAGAGAAAATATATAAGATATCATATAAGTGGGATTAGGATCAAATACAAAGGATCCTAATTGTAAGAAAGATTTACAGAGTGACAAGTGTCCAATAACCTAAAAAAACCCACTACACAAAAAAACCCCACTACAAAAAAAAAACTTTAAACATCCACCACCACCAAAAACCTAAACCCCCACCCCCACCCCCACATCACCCACCCCCCCCAAAAAAAAGAATTTTTTTTTTTTTGCCGAGGGGGTGGGGGTTTAGGTTTTTGGGTGGTGGTGGTGGTGGGGGGGTGGGTGTTTAGTTTTTTTTTAGATTTTTGGGGGGTGGGGGGTTAGGTTTTTTTTAGGTTTTTGGGGGGTGGGGGGGTTAGGTTTTTTGGGGGTTTTTTTGGTAAGGTATAGTTTTTTTTAGTTTTTTTTTTTGCCGGGGGGGGGGGGGGGTTAGGTTTTTGGGTGGGGGTGGGTGTTTAGGTTTTTGGTGGTGATGTAGTGGGTTTAGTTTTAGGTTATTGGACACTTGTCACTCTATAAATCCTTCTTACACTTCTTACAATTAGAAGCCTTTGTAGAATAACTTGACCCCATATAAGTGATCTGTATTGAATTGAAAAGTTAAGAGAATACTATAATTGAAAAGTTCACAATAAATTTCATACAACAAGAGGCAGGTTCGGTATCACAAGCCACCACTAAACCACCATTAATAACCATCCCCAACTCATCACCATGCAGATCTGAAAAATCATTGAACACATAATCTCCAAGTCTTCAATTTGTTGAACCTACTATCGGTCATTGTCTCCCTTTCTCTGTTAGGTTTCGGATCGGATCTGAAACAGATCTGCAATGGTGAATCGGAAAAACGACCAGTGGCGGTGGCAGGCTTCATGTGACTGGCGGTGTGGCGATTTGGATGGATGGAGGTGGCGGTGTGGCAGATCTGGATGGAGGCGCTGTGACGGTGTGGTAGATCTATATGGAGGCGGTGGTGTGGTGGATCTGGTGGTGGTGGGGGTGGGGGTGGTGGTTGTCACTGTGGTGTTGGGGGTTGGTTTGAGAGAGAGAAAGATGGGAGAGACAGATCTGAGATAGAGAGGTAGAGGATGAGATTAGGATTGTTTATTTTCTTAAATATATAAGTATAATAGTAAAATTACTAACCTACCCTCATGTACAAGGCACATGTCATATTTAATTGAAAAATTTAACTTAGTTAGTGCTAAAAGACGTAGGGTGTTATGAGTTTTACAAAAAAAAGACTATGACTGTAATTATTAAAGTTAAAGGTTATCTGTTGCAATCTGTTACAAACATGAAGGACGAAAAATGTAATTTACCCAATATACAAAGTGCTTTTTAAAAGATAGATTTTCTAAAATAAACCTATTTTATGGGGTAGAACAAATTTTAAAAGATATATTTAAGAAAATATATAACAAATAAAAAAACAGGTATTATATCAACATAACAAATAAATAAAACAATTATATTTATTTTCCTAGCCCAAACATGTGGGCCTCCAAGCAAAACCCTAATTTTAACATTACATAAACCTGACAACACTTCATCCATCCGCTACAATCCACCACAATTTCTCTTTATCTACCCAAACCCTCAAGCCTCTGCTCTCTTTTCCTTTTCGATTTTCGATATCTAAGTTTTACATAGATAGCAATGACGACTTACAAAACTAAACCTAAATTAACTGGAATCCATGCTTATCTGAATGCAACCGAGCGATCTTGTATTCCACTCATGCAATCAATCTTTTTTACTAATCTGTTTGTGCTTTTTTTTATCCATTTTTTGTTTACCATCATTTTTTTTTGTTTTATAACAAGTTTTTTTGGATATTATTATAATTTTATTAACGTTTACGGTTAATTTCAATCGTATATTTACTATGTTAACGAGTATGTACGACAGATAAATTTGATATTAAATAATTGGGTTCTTCCTTAAGGTTTATAATCAATTTATTGGTTTATAATTAGGTTGTATTTTGACTGTTATTTCACAGATATTATTATAAGTTTATTAAGGGTTATAGGCAATTTCAAGCTCAATGTGTAACGTGTAGGATGTCAAATTTTATTCCATCTTTTTATTTTTTTTATTTTCGAAAAAGTTAATTCTATTATTCCCGCCTTATTTAAACGGTTATTCCTACACCATTTTCATTTTCCATTTCCAAAATTAGTTGTGATCTATTTTCATTTGCGTATTCAACCGAAATAATTTCTCTGAATTGTAACTATTCCGCAAATATGTTCAAACAATGTCAATTGTGAGCATAATTTCAATCATTAATGTCTTTATTTACAACTACAACTAGTTTAAATGATAAGTTGTTGTTTTAAATTGAAGTTCAATTGAATTCGATTGTTATTGCTGAATTACTTGTGTTTTATATGGTTTTATATATTAGGTTCATTTGAATCCGATTGTTCTAGTATGTTCTTGCTTATGTTGAATCTCCAATTGTTTGATCTGTTTTGCTTAATGCTTTATTTGATATATCTATAATTGAACATTAATCATTTTCATTATCTAATTTGAATGTAATGTAGAGTTGTCTATAGTTGTTGAGTTGAATCATGTTAGTTGATATTTGAATCTCAGTCAATCTTAGTGTTGTACTATTTTAGTTTTGTTGTGAATGTATTTCAAGCACAAAAGTTTATGTATTTCAAAGGTTAACCTGTCAAATCTGCACTTTTATTTTGACCAAGAAATGTTTGTCTTTGGTGTGTTGATGACAATGGAGGAAACTAGGTGGACGATGTTAATGACGGACCTGCAAAGTGAGGTGGGTCTTGTAAATAGATCGTCAGAAATTGCAGATAGATTTTATAGGTCGCCGGATCGTTAGAAATTGATACAATTTTGCAGGACGTCTTTTTGCTTCTATAACTAGTGGTTTCTTTAATTTCCCAATGGTTAAAGGTGGAACCCCATCTCTAGCCTCCAAAAGGTCAACTAAATTTGTTTGATCGTACATGCTTGACTTTTTGGTAAGAAATGATATGGGAGGTGGGTCCACTATATAGAGACCTTTTTGTCAAGGAGTTTCCTACCAACTTAATATCATTGAATTTTATCAACGAAAGTCTTGAAAGGGAATGTTGGATCGGAAGTAAAAAGCTTTTAATACTTAAACACAAGTGTACATAAGAGGATTTTACAAAGATGTGGATTGTTTACATGTTACTAGGGATGTGTCAAATGAGACCCAAAATCATCTATTTATACGACGTAGACTTGATCTAGATGGTTCTTATATAAAATCTGCCAACTAGTTGTTAGATAATTATATGTAAATATATAGATATTTGTTGTTGTAGTATGCCGATTCTAGAGTGTTATACGGCTTCACTTTATGGGATATTTTGACCGGCCCGTTCTAGGGATTTCTAGGCCCTTCTTGACATTTCCATGGCCTCCAAGATGGTTGGAATTTTTTGGGTTGTTTCGGAGTCTTCTAGACAATTGTGATGGCGACTAGATGGTCTCGGAAAGCTCTAGACTCCGAGAAAAGTGAGTTGAATTTTTTCGGGTGTGACCTTTGTCTATGTTACTTCATAAGTGGGCGGTGAAATCAAAATTTGGAGTCCACCCGACTCTTTCTCACATGAACATGATTAATTCCTAGGCTCTTGTTGACTCGTCGAGCCTAAAGATTTATACCATGAACATGCTATTAGAATGATAGGTTTGATTTATCTAGTAGGATTAAGATTAATTTTAATGTTTATCTAATTATTTGAATGTGTAGAAGATAGAAGTATGAGTTTGAGTAGGGTTAGGAAGTTATTTAATATATATAGATGGTTAGGGTTCATGTACTTTGTAGAGTAAGTTTTTATAATAAAAGAAGAGTTGATCTTAGTTGAGATCAATATTTTGTGTTCGTGTTCTTGGGCCTGATTGCCAATACCTTCGACCCATATACTCAAGAATGGTTCATTTAACTTATTGATCAGTTTACAGAAATAATTACCTAAAATCATACTCTGTCAAACTTGCGGTGAACTTCAATCAACCAATCGATCAAAATAGCTCTTATTTTAGCATTGAGATCAGGTTGTGAGTATGAATTCATGTAGTCCTGTAACCCGCCTTTGGTTTCTAACAGCTTGTAGAACGTGTAAATGTCTTTAATGTATTCAACTTCGGCTAGTTCGTTGTTGATGTCAGCTTCATCTATGTTAACAATTGGATCTTTAGGTCTTGTTGTGATTCCACAAGCAACCTTAAGAAAATATTCAAATTTGGTCATAAGGGTAAGAATCGATATAAATATTATATATAAAAACATCTTAATGATGAAACTAACTTTACTACGAGCAGTGAGGACGGTTGTAAGCGACTTTGAAGGCTTTTTCGATATCCTTCTAGGGGTTTCATTGATGTATTGCAAAATACATCTTTTATTCGTGTATAGTTGGTATTATTTCTCGTTATTTTTAGTTTAGTTTACGTTAGAATGTGCATACTATTGATCAAATTGCGTTTTCCAGGTCTTGGTATATAATGTTGCTGAAAATGGAGTGAAAACGAGCCTTAATGCTGAAACACCAAGTCCCGGAACAAGCTTAAAAGAGTTAGAAAATATTTTGAAGTTTTTGAGATGTGCAAGCTGGAAAATGGACACACAAGGCTGTGAAAAATATGTTGTGGCGTCGCGCCACGGCTACATACCACATTAGTCGCGCCCCGCCACAATAAAATAAGGGAAATCTGGAATTCTTTACCGTGGCGTCGCGCCACAGCAATACCGCACACCCGTCGCGCGACGCGATGTTAGTGCAGTATGTCTATCGCCTCCGTCATCTCAAGACCGTAGCAGAAATAGATTAAGTTTAGTGTTTATAGTGTTATACTTTAGTAAAAGGCAAGGTGGCATTTGTGTAAATAATGAGATATCTCATTATGTCCCTTGGCCTATAAATAGAGAACTTAGTGTTCTCATTTAGAACTTTTGCCACATTTGATACTTGGAGCTTTGGAGAGCTAGGATCTAGAGAGAGAAAGCTTAGAGAGAGAAAGTTCCTTGTACGTGATTCAGGTGCTGTACGTTATCAGGTCTTTCAATAGAATCACAGTTATAATTACTGTTTGTGTGTTCGGTCACGTTCGTGTACAGATTCCGCACGTTACACGAGTCGGTTCGCAATCGAAGCGGAGTCAAAACCGGGACCTAACAAGTGGTATCAGAGCAGGGGCCCGATTGCACGGATCAAACGCACGATTTCGCACAGAAATTCATCAGATTCAGATCCAAATTTCACTCAGATTTGTCAAAATTCTTCATCTTTTCATCTATTCACGTTTTTAACTGAAAATCGTCAAATTACACAGGTTTTTACGGTCGAAAATTGCTAAAATTTGGATATGTTGTGCGAAAATACATAATCTACAAGCCTACAAATTTTCAGATCTTAATTCAAAGCCGTTTGGGAGAAATCTAAGATTTTTTGATCAAAAAAGTTGTAAAAATGTTGAATGTTGCTGCTGTTATGGTTACTCGCACGGATAAACCACTCGCGCGGACAAACAATCCGTGTTGACTTGTTGACCACTCGCACGAATAGCAATCCGGACTTTTCATTTCATTTAAAAGTGTTGACTTGTTGACTGATTGTTCGCGCGGATAACGGACACTTGTCCGCACGGATAACATCATTTGTTTCATCCGGATAAACCACTCGCGCGGATAACTTGTCCGCACGAACAACAATCCGGGTCATAGCAATCCACTCGCACGGATAACTTCTCCGCGCGGATAACAATACGTGTCACAACATCTCACCCGATCGAGCAACTTAGTCAACATGTGCATGTGAACATTTAAATGTATGTCAGCACCGATACATGTGATCATTAAATTTAGTGTGGTCATATAAAAATAGTCTGCATGTTTTGATAAAAAGTGATGTCAGATCTCGGTCCAATGAGAATTTATATGTGTTAATTGTTGTCGCATAATTGACTGTCATTTGCATGTGATGTTTAATTGAAATTGTTGAACATATGATCTTCATTACAGCTGTCAAAATTCCTCAGTCATATTAATTCTTGAACAGAAGGTCAAACGGACAACAGTTTTGTCGTCTAGTAGAGAAAGTCGGATACTTTCAGTCGCGCGGATATTTTCAGTCGCACGGATCCCCACCCGTACGGATTACCTTCAGCCAAACTTCATCCGCACGGATAACTTCCTCGTGCGGATAACTTGCTCGCACGAATAAACTATCCGGGGCAAAGTCTTGTTGACTGGATACTCGCACGGATACCCATCCGCACGGATCCCCATCCATATACAATCCCACCCGAACGGACAAGCGTTGTCACGAGATTATTTTCACTGTTGACTTTTGTTGACTTATTTGATCGGATACCCGTCCGATTCATTTGTCTGATATTGTTTAAACTCATTGTGTTTGTTTTTTCGTGATTCAGGTGATTAAAAGGTGCTGTTAATCGAGAAGACCATATCATGGCTGCAGAATTTTTCAATACGTTCTACAAAGCGTTTACATCGGATACAGTGGAAGGTTCAAACGATACACCCAAAGCGATAACGAAAACCATCAAAGACAACATTAACAATGACAACTTTTATGGAACCTATTCAAAACCTCCGAAGCTGAATAACATTGAGGATTATGTTTGGTGGAAGGAGAGGTTTGTCAATTGGACAAAGGCATATGCACATGAGAGTTGGTTTTGTCTGAAGTTTGGATATGCTAACCCAACAAATGACAAAGGAGAAGAAATTCTGATCAAAGATTATTCAGAGGAAGACAAAAAGAAATTTTCATATGAACAGAAGATGATTGCTTTGATCCAACAACCAGTTCGAGATGACATATTTTCTTTATTAATACATGATGGGTCATCGAAGTCTGTGTGGAAAGCTTTGAAAGCGAAAGCTAAGGGGGGTAAACAAATTCAGAAAAACAAAATCGCATTATTAAAAAAGGAATTTGATCTATTTGATAGTTTAAAGGGAGAGACAGTAAGGCAAATGATTGAGAGGTTTTGCCATTTAAAAATTGAACTTGAAAGATTTAAAATTGTGAAAACTAGAGAAGAAATTGTTGATAAAGTAATTGAAGCGTTACCACGAGCTGATCAGTAGCAAACGTTTGTTTTTATCTTGAAAAATGATGCTTTTTATGATACGATTTCTCTTGATGCATTGTTAGAAAAGATTGAGAGTCATGATCTGGAGCTACAAAAGCAAAACAAGATGAGTGGTTCTTCGCATCATAAAAATGTCGGTCTTTATTACAAAGGTAGCACACCTTCGGTGAAAGTTGGTGAATCACCAAAGACCGGATTCAGCGTTGAAAAGATGAAAGAACCACAAACAAGCTCGTCAAGTTACAATCCAGGATACCATTCATCTTCTTCAAAAGCAAGCCCTGAAGAATCTGAAGAAGTTCTCTGCAATATTGCTCTCAAACTGAAGAATTCTCCTTCAATGAGCATCAATGCAGCTAAGCAGCAAATGAGTTTTCTAGCATCTGTTCTGGAATCATATGAAGGTCTTGCAGCTGGTAAAATTGGAAACTCAGAATTAACCAAAGAAGACTACGACCAGATTGATCCAGAAGAAATGGAGCTCATAGACATTCGCTGGTGTTTGGCAAGTTGCATTCGAAGAGCTCAAAGATATATGGAGATTACCGGGAAGCAATCATTAGGTGGTCCGTCAACGAAGCTTGGATTCGACAAATCCAAAGTGACCTGCTTCAGATGCAAGCAAAAGGGTCATTTCAAAAGAGAATGTAGAAATTCTGAAGTTGCTGAAACGGAGAAACCTTTCAATGATGATTATTATCGAAAGGCTATTTACCACCGTAGAAGAGAAGAGCCAAAGATGATCGAAGATAAACCCAGAGAGAAGTCAAGAGCTTATGCAGTAATTCATCATGATGAAGGATTTATTGGAGCCAGATTTGTCCAGAAGAAGATCGTTTGGAAAATATTGTAACAACTCATGGTAGAAAAACATTAAAAGCCCAGCATCATGTTCTTGTTGCTGAAATTCGTGAAGAAAACAAATAAGAAAATGTTGCTGCTGAGGTCAAAGAGAAAACTCGAGAAGAGATTTTGAAAGAAAAAACTCCAAGAGAAAGATTCATTGTAGGGTGCAGAATGGAGAAAATGCAAGAAGAATATGAGAATGCTGTTGCGAACAAAAGATGGGATAAACAGCAAGAATGTTTTGTCAACAAACAAGGTGAACCGGTTGTTCCCAGAAGTGACATAGTTCACGATGATGTTCTTCTAGTAATTCCTCGATCCGGCGAATATTATTCCAATGTTGCAAAAGACAAGACATATGTGAAAAGGCTGGATAAAATCATCAGGGATGCTATGACGATAAAACTGAGGAAGAGGAATGAAGAAAGAATGAAGAAAAATATTGAGAAGATGGTTGATGATTTGAAGAAAGTTGCTGAGGAGGTCAAGGTTGAAGAAGTTGTGAAAGAAGCTGTTACTGAAGAACAGCAGGTTGAAGAAGAAGTGAAGGTTGAAAGTTCAACAGATGATGGTGTTGAAGCTGTTGATGAGAAGCAGCAGAAAGAAGCTGATCAGAAAGAAACTGAAGCAAACACCGAAGTGCCAATCACTGAGGTAAATTCTGATTCTGAAACTCAAATCAAAATAGTTGAACAGTGCAAGAAATGCATGGAAACGTGCAGTGCTTGTACTGAAAAAGACGAAAGGTTCAGAACAAGAGATCTTGAGTTTACTAAAATCGAAAAAGTTTTTAAAGGTAAATACAAAGAAATGTTTGAAAATGAAAAGGTTTTAAAAGAAAATAATGAAACGCTTTCAGAAAAATGTAAAAAGTTAGAAAAAGAAAATGAAGTTTTGAAAGAAAATGTTTTGAAAAAGACAGAAGAATGTGATCAAAAAGAGAATGCTTTTCAGGAAATGAAAAAGGAATATGATTCAATAAAATTGGCTTATCACATTACAAAAGAATCATATGAAAAAGTAAAAAGTGAAATGAAACTTGTTCAATCAAGATTGAAATACTGTTCTGAAACAACTAATGAGTATAAACGAATGTATGAAATAAAGCAACAAGTTGTTAACTCTTACATTGAAGATGTTGCTAAGCTAAAGCGTCAGATTGCTGATTTAGAACAGGATAATAACAAGTTAAAAAGTTATCACGCGTCATCATATGTGCTTGAACGTATTTTCAACATAAAACCGGGAGATGGTGACTCTGAGCAAAACAAGAAAGGCATTGGCTCAGAGTTTCATCAAGTTCCACCACCGGGAAAATTTGCATTTTATGATGAGGAAAAAGTCGAAAAAGCTTTCAACATGGTAGATCAATTGCCAGACAACATTGACATAACCTATTCCAAATCTGATGATTCTCATGATTCAGAGGTGGTAGGAAAAGTCGTTGAAAGTGTGTTGAAAGAAGAGTCGATTGATACAGGTAAATCTGAATCACAGGATGAAGATGAAGGAAATTTTCATGATGGATATCTGAAAAACACAAAATCCGAGAAAAGTTTGAATGATGATTCAAAAGGATTGGTTTATACCATGATTGGATTGGACAAATTGTTCTTAGATGTTGTATTCCCGATTCAGAATGTGATTTCAGAAAAGGTTGATAAAGTGTTCAAAATGGTTGAGATTGAGAAGTCTGAGATTTCAAAGTTTGTTGGTAAGAGTCATAGAGGTTCGTATAACAAACCTGGTTACAAGAAGAAAAACATGAAGGTTGGGTTGGGTTATAAGAAGAAACAGAATCGAAACAAAAATGAAACGCCAAATTATCAGGCAAAAATGAGTTTTGTTCAAGGAAACAGTTTAGCAGAAGAAAAAGAACTCAAATTGAGACAGTCTAATGATGAGTTCTCTGCTAAAAAGAAAAAGCAACAACCACAGGTCAAAGATGTGTCCATGAGAACATGTTTCAAATGTGATCAAAAAGGACATCTTGCAAGAAAGTGTCCAAATCCGAAACCTGTGGATGTTGACAAAAAGAAGATTGATGCTGAGAAACAAAAATCTGAGAATGTGAGACAAAGGTCAACCAGATTTGACTCAAAACAAACTTGGAGGTACAACACAAACAAGTTTGTTTCGAATCAAAATTGGAAGTCAAACCCGTATAGGTTCGATTCTAGACAGACCTGGAACTCTCACACACCAAGAGTTAGAACAACACAAAGTTGGAAAACAACTGTCGATGCAACAAAACCCCAAGAGTTTTGGAAACCAAAAGTTGTTCAAAAACAAATCGTTCAAAAAGAGTCTCATTTTTATAAAAGAGGTACTCCAAAAGGTCAAACATGGAGTGTTAAGAAACAAACGACTTTGGTAAATGATGAAAAAGCTGAAGTCAAAGTTGAAAAAGTCTTTGTTCAGAATGACAAAGATTTTCCGAAGTTAACTGATGCATATTGTGTTGAAATGCCTAAGGTCAAACAGACCTGGGCTAAATTGTTCAAGTAATTCAATAGTTGATTGTGCAGGTGCTTCTGAAGAAATCTGAATGTCAAAAAGAAGAGAATCGAAGCAGCCTGGCACGAGAAGAGGAGGCTGCTGATCCCTGCGATGGTTAAACAGGGAGTTTGTTTGTTATGTAAATAAATAAACAATATTTTCAAAAACCCTAAAAATTTAAAAATTTAAAAACCAAAAATATGTTTTCAGTTTGTTAAAAATTTGAAAAATTAAAAATGTGTTAGTTTTTAAATTTCATCAAAAATATTCAAAAATTACAAAAATATGTTGATTGAATACGCCGAAACCCTCACGGCTGAACAAACATGATTACTTTCACAAGATTGAAAAACGGTTTTTAAACTGTAAATATCAATGTGTTGTAAATCATGGGGGTACTTTACGTTATATTTTTCTGCAAATCAGAGCATGAGATGCAGAAAATGGATGGCGAGACAAAGCTATCAGTATCGGTTTGTCAAATTTTCTTTAAATGGTTTTGCATTTTAGGGGGAGTAATATTGTTAGAAAATCCAAAAACATTTGAAAATTTGAAAAAGTAAAAAACATGATAAAATTCAAAAATTGAGTTTTTGTGTAAAAAGAGGAAATGATAGTACATCAGTAGACAGTTACAGTACGCTAAAGAATTGGAAAGTCAAAATGTGTTAAACGATCTCACCGTGGATGTGTCGGTAGATTTTTATACATTTAGTAAACTTTTTCGGGACATAAACCTAAACTCAAACTTGCTTATTTCGTGGGGAACACTACTTGGATATATAGGTAACCCTTGAAATCTCGTTTGAAAGGTCCCTCTTTCTGAGATACTAGGTCTTTATGCTTAGTGATATCTGGGGTATTATTCCGAGACTTCTGCTGAATGGAAATTCTGACCTAGTCTCCGAATAATACTTTTCGCATTGCTTGAAAAATAGCGCCTCCCTCAGCAAATTGATGAAACAATAAAATTGATAGTCATTGCTGTTGTATCAAAAGATCCTTTAAAGGGGACACACTAAAAGTCGAGCCGTCATCTCTCTGCTGAACGGAAGTTCTGACCTGAGCTCTCACAGTTTCGTACTATAATTTATTCCCCTTACAGATATCATCTAGGTATACTCACCTGTAAGACTGAATATTGGGATCTGGATACGGGAGTATATTCAAGAGGTGGGACACATGAATGAGTTTAAGTTCTTAATACATCTAATTCGTATCCTGAATTAGTTGAAGTTTGTGTGAAAATTTAAGTGGACCAGTATATCGACAATCTAAGTGAATTGTTTAATTCTTAATGTGTAACTAAGCTCAACGGTACTTGTGACTTGTCAAAAACTGATATGATCCTCAAACTCAAACTCAAACAAAAATATTGTTTGTAAATATGTTTGTACATATTTCTTTACTGCTTTATATTTTCAGAAAAATACAAAAAGATTTTTGATTCTGCTTTATTTTCGACAACCGATGTCAGAGAGCTGAGTTTCAAAATCTATGTATGCAGATTGTGTTTCTGAAAATAAAACAAGTTCATTAATTTGAAACTTGAAATTTTTAAATTCAAAAATAAAAAACAGTTTGTGATATCTCCAAGGTCATTAATTTGAACTTGGATGATTAACTGTGAGGGAGTTGGATGCTTATATTGTTAAAATCTATAATAGAGCCAGTTTCGGGTCCGGTTCGCTGAAACTGCTAAATCTTTAAAGATTGTTGATAGGGGAGAGTATCAAGTAATTCTGGATATATTCATATTATTATATCTTAGAGCCAGGATCTTGATTTAGAAAGTTTAATCGAGCCAGGTCACGATTCCTGGAAAACCGAAACTGCTTTCATTGTTAAAATTTTAGCTTATGCTTAGAAAGCCAGGGTTTTCAATCCTGGAAGTTCAAAACGTTGTTACTTATAAACATTTGAGATTTGCAGATGTTGTACCAGACTACGATCCTGACAGCCGAGTCTAAGGGGGAGTCTGAAGACGAGCTCAACGCAAAGGGAAGCGTGCATTCAAGGACCCAGGAACTATTCTGGAGGAGCTTGTAACCGAAAAGCCAGGTGTCGATCCCAAAGCACGGAAGCTTGACGAAAGGGGGAGCCTGAAGAGTTTACCGAAAGGGGGAGCTGGAGCTGAAGACAGATCTACCGGGATTCTGTTCGAGCAAGAGGGAGTCTTCGTTGCTGAAAATGTGTTAAAGCTTCAAGAAGACTCAGTAAGAGAGAAAAAGACCAGAAGCTACGAGTCTGAATAAATGTTTGAGATTGACTGCAGCAATATCCAAGGGGGAGTCTGTTAGTGCAGTATGTCTATCGCCTCCGTCATCTCAAGACCGTAGCAGAAATAGATTAAGTTTAGTGCTTATAGTGTTATACTTTAGTAAAAGGCAAGGTGGCATTTGTGTAAATAATGAGATATCTCATTATGTCCCTTGGCCTATAAATAGAGAACTTAGTGTTCTCATTTAGAACTTTTGCAACATTTGATACTTGGAGCTTTGGAGAGCTAGGATCTAGAGAGAGAAAGCTTAGAGAGAGAAAGTTCCTTGTACGTGATTCAGGTGCTGTACGTTATCAGATCTTTCAATAGAATCACGGTTATAATTACTGTTTGTGTGTTCGGTCACGTTCGTCTACGGATTCCGCACGTTACACGAGTCGGTTCGCAATCGAAACGGAGTCAAAACCGGGACCTAACACGCGAAGGGGTAATCTGACGAGAAATCTCCGTTACTTGCTAGGGTTAGGTATATAATCCCAAGATAATCATTCATTAACCCTAGTTACGAACTCAAGAACCCATAGGCGAATTTCAGGGCAAATTTTACGGTTTTCGGAGTATTTTGGCTTGCAAGAATCATCCGGTTGAAGCTCGGAGCATAGGAAAGAAGATTGTTCGGGTTTTATCTCCCGGTTTTCGTTATTTTCTTGTTTTCGATACTTTAATGATGAATTCTTGTTTTGAACTTATTATGTTGATTTTAGACATCATGTTTTCAGGCTAAACCTTCGTTACTACCTAGGTTAGATGATAGTTTAATAAAGTTTGGATTTTTAATGGTTTTCTATTGTTTGGTTATGGATTGATCTTTGAAAGTAAACTATTTTAGAACCTTTAATTTGGTGCGTATGCGTATTTAATTTTGATTGTTGATTATTTGTTGTTTCACATAAATTTTGGTGGATGTCTTTCACATAATGAATTTGTGTTGATTATTCGTATCTTTGCGGGTTCGGGTGATCTTTGGGTAAATCGGCCGATAGCCTTAGAAACAGTAATTAAAATACAATTAGAACTAAGTATTCTGCTTAACTTGTCGCTGAGAGGCTCGAGTTAGTTAGTAGGTCTCGGTATGATATATAGCTAAGATACGTTTTGAGAGAAGTCGATCTTAGTTCCCTAATCGCATCTGTGTCTATTAAACCAAGTTAGAATCTAGGATTGCCCTAGACTTTCGCGCTGAGAGGTAGATTGTCGTATTAGGGCACTTTTAGAGACGTTAGAGGACTGAGAGGAAGTCCAACAATCGGTGTTCATAACAGCCTTATAGGGTTTCCTAGGTTTCTTCCTGAGAAGGGTCGGGAGGTCTTAGCATGATATACCTTAGGGTTTAGTACTTTACGATCCCGGTTCCATACCACAATAGTACCATTAGAAATCCATTCCTAGTTAAACTGGATTCAAGCCTAGGTAGTCATTAATCTCATTTGAATTAAACCTTAGTTCTTATTCGTGTCATAGTCTAGTTTTATTTTAATTTCAATTTTAGGATTTTAGTAAAACCCCCCTTTAAAACACAAAAACAGTTAAGTTGTGTCAGTAGCAGTCTAAATAAAGTCATTAACGTAGTTAATTAGAGTCCTTGTGGGTTCGACATCCGGACTTGCTTTTCTTTACTAGAGTCGACCAGTTCACTTGCCGGTGAGTAGTTTAGTCGAGTTAGAGAGTCTAGATTATTATTAGGGTAAATTAAACTTTTCGTCCTTTATATTTGTATCGGATTGCAATGGATGAACTTTAACTTTAATAATTACAGTCACAGTCCTTTATTTGTAAAACCCATTACACTCTACGTCCTTTAATACTAACCAAGTTAAAATTTTCAGTTAACTATGGCATGTGCCTTGTACATGAGGGTAGATTAGTAATTTACTATTATATTTAAAATATATATTATTTTTCCTATCATTTTCACCACCACACAAAATTAAAACCTTATCCCCTATCTCTCATGTCTCTGTCTCTTTCTTTTTACCCATCACCAACAACTCACCACTACCCACCGCTAACAACCCGTCACCGCCGTTGTCACTCTCAATTAAACATTTAAACCTATTATGTCAAACACCTGTGGTTAACAATGCAAAACAAAAGGAATACATCCTTGTCGGCCATAAAAAAACCTTCCAATTTCAATCATCCTTGTTGGCCATAAAAAAAATTTCTATGACCAATAAATCTGACATTAACACCGGCGACTCAAGGTTCTTTCCGGTCGACTACTTTAAAGGAATAACCTAATGGCAAACCACCCGACCCCTACGATTCAAATCGACGACCAGTCTTAGGTTCCTGATCTAGAGCAGTGGCGATTCACGAAATCAAACACAGATCTTGAACGGAAAATCATAGACGGCTTCAAGGGTTTAATTTGACCAAACCTTAACCGACCTTGATCTTCAAACTTTGAACAAAACTTCGTGGCGATCTTCAAGGTTTTCTCACTAAGAGGGTGATTTCCGTTTGTTGAAGAATAGGGTTGTAACGCCCTGCGTTTTCATACTTTCTACATTTAGAAACCTTTGCTTGAAATTCTCTTTTTGGAAACCTTGCGTTCTTGTAATCATTCTTTCGTCGCAATCATTTTAAAAATACGAGACTTGAATCATGAATGAAAAACATGCATTTCTTTAAATACGTGACATACATACTTAATACCGGGATTACATGCGAGGCTTATACTTAATATTATTCTTTTGATGCTTGTGTTACCCCTAGTACAACCCTAAAATGGTCATAAAACACGTGATATATAACATTTGGACATGTTACAAATCATTAAATTGAAGAAATGAAAATTTGTGTTTTCTGCCAAAGGCTTACGGACCGTAAGCCATACCCCTTACGATCCGTAAGGGTGTCTGGCGGGCAGCAGATTCAAACAGCTTGAAATCTCCGCGATTTTGCACGAAATCCCAACATTTCTTCTCCCCCAATCAGCTCTAAACCTCCATTAAACACCCCCAATCAACCCTAAACTCATCCCCTATAAATAACCATCTTCTCCAAGCACTTAGACACTTTCCACACTCTCAAATCTCTCCAAAATCACTCTCAAATTCTTGCAAAATCCTGAAATTCGGGCAGATTCATACCTTCATACAAAAGTGAGCATAACTTGCTCAAAACTCAACCAAATCACTTGATTCTTCTTTCTAAATGCTTGGATAATCTTTGGGCATGATTCCTTGATCTCTCCTTGGAGAAATCAGACCTGGAAGTACCCTAAAAGTGTCCACAAACTTTCTGTTTTGTTTTAAAACTTTCTAAACTCTTGTATACTTCACACAAACTTGTGTTCTTATGCTTCTAGTCTATTGTATGATTAGTAAAGCCAAACCAAGGTTGTTTTACACTTAATATGAGTGTCTAAACACTCTAAACTTTTTGTTTTAATCGAGTTCTTAACTCACAAGTGGTGCCAAGTCTTGAACTTGAAGATGGTGTGACTACTCGGCTAGCCTAGGCTAACCTACATAAACAAGTCCACACATCACTTGATGTTTTGCTTAGTTAAATTGTATTATTTCTTGTACATATCTATGAGGTTCCTAAATGGAAGGTTCGCCTTCCTACCTCCTACATGACCTATATGTTAACATATCATTCGAGGTACCAAAGAGGAGGGTTTCACCTCCCACCTCCTACTTGACTTATGACACCAAGAGGTACCAAAGTGGAAGGTTCAACCTCCCGCCTCCTACATGACTATATATATATATATATTATGTACATAATACGACTATAATAATCCTTAAAACCGAACCCTTGATAGTGATTATATAAATCCTCTACCAAGTTAATAAGTTTATCACTATGTGTGTAGTTCTTTGTCACGTTTCTAATAGGTCTTGAACCTATGAAATCACACACAATCCATAAGGATTACTATAGTGTCAAAGACAAGTGCTAATACCATAGAGATTATTTTCATAATACTTACTTTGTTATTCTTTGAATCTTAATCCCGAATCTCGACCCTAACCATACCTTGAACCGTAACCCTTATACATTCGTCTACACTTGGATAATCAGAAGAAATTGCAATTTTTTTAGTACACTCGACCCATTTACATTTTAAACCACTTTTGGGTTGTAACATGTTACCATACTAAAATTACACTTACACACACTTAAACATACTTTGTGAACTCAATCCGATATACATGCTACTTGTTATGCTTGATAATACATGCTTTATACCATTACTATGTTATACCCTCGCCTAACGATTATAGCGCTATAGGAGTAGCACACTACCCGACGGGGGATTGTTAGGTCTTTATACTATACGGTCTCGTCACTTTTGTGGCGAGGGATGCTAAATACTAGTGGACACTTTGGGTTTAGACGTAATGATATGTATGCTAATTACCTTGCTTACAAATTGTCATGTGGATTCGAGTAAAATGCTTTTATACTTATGCTATACTTATTCAAACCTTGTGTACTCGCCTTTGCTTTTGCATTGAACTTTATTTTAACATGTTACAGGTTGAGGATGACGAATTGTTGGGATTGAACCCTATCAGAGGAACAGATAATTAAAGCCAAAACTGGATTAGAGCAGTGGATCCAGAATAAGCAGATGTTTACATACAAGTCTCTCCCCTTGAAAGTGATTTCAACATCTGTTGACCTCCTATCTGCTGATCGTGCAAACTGCTGACCTACAACTGCTGCTCAAGTAAAGACCTGATGAAAGACTAAAGCCCTGCTGATTCAATCTACTGCCTTGAGTCAAGCACTGCTGATCCGGACAAGTACTACTGGGTTCACAGCAGTGGAAGGTTGCAGCAGCTGATCTATAGTCTGTTTTGTAATGTAATGTAATAGCAGTAGTTAACATAGCAGTGTTTGTATTGATCAGAGGTTAGAGTTTGTTAGGAGGTTAGATGTCACTTTCATGGTGATGTCAGCTAAGATGCTCAGTGGTTTGCAAGTGCCTATAAATAGCTCAGTACTTTGTACTGTTCTATTAGCTCTTTGCATCATCGTCTTCTTTGCACGAACAAACACTGAGCTCTGGCTGAGGGGGAGTTTACATTCATTCATCAATCATTGTAATCGTTATTAAAATAAATTCAATCTTCCGATTCATTGAGAAAAGATGTTTGATCAAAGTATTACTCTCGTTTGATTGTATGCAAAGTTTGTTTTCATCATAATTCCGCTGCATACTCATCCATTTTCATTTTAATTACAAACACAAAATACAATCAGAATCAAACTCAGATCCAACGATTGGTATCAGAGCTTGGACAGTCAAATTTGATTTAACAATCATTTTAACATAAATAGTTCAGCTCAAAATCGTTGATATCGATAGTTTGTTTGGTTTGTTGAAAAACATAGTAAGGTTTAATCACCATTAAAGTTGATTAATCAGTGCCTGTAAAACAACCAAGATGACGTCACAATCACAAGATGATAAGAATAGTGTTGGCTCGCTTTTCAAACCACCTATGCTTAAACGTAATGAATACAACATCTGGGAGAGAAGGATGGGTCACATCCTTGCTCAACAGAACACTGGATGTTGGAGGTCTGTTGTTTTTGGTCCCCATGTTCCTATGGTGCCAAGTGCTGAGGATCCAAAGAAGAACGTACCAAAACCTTATGAAAACTATACTGAAACTGATTTTCAAAAGTTCGAACCGGATGCCAAAGCATTTAGCATCATAGCATCTGCATTACCAAATGAGATCTATGCTGGACTGTTGCATTGCAACAGTGCCAAAGAGCTATGGGATGCATTGAAGGAACAGTTTGGGGGTACTGAAGAAGTTATTGAAAACAATCGGGAAATTCTGAATCAGCAGTATGAAACCTTTTGTCACATTAAGGGTGAAACATTGACCCAACAATTTGAACGGTTCAGTTGTCTCATCAGTGAGCTAAGACTTGTTAAGGTTGAATTCCCAAAATCAACCCAAAATAGCAGGTTTCTTAGATCACTACCTGATAAATGGGACACAATTGCATTTGTGACTAGAAACTCTGTTGAGTTCAAAGATCTGACCCTGACCCAACTTCATGGTAGACTCCTGACTTACGAAAAGGAGTTGAACCAGAAAAAGAAGTTGCAAGAGTCTGGAAAAGCCACTGATGATTATTCATTCGGTAGCACAGCTCTTCTTGGTCAGGAAGAATCTGGTAGCAGCAGTAAGGAACAGGGTTATGATCATTTCATTGATATAACAGCTGGTGGTAACTTTACCAACCCTGATCCTCACTCTGCAAATTATGCTTTCACTGCAAACACTGAAAACCAGATGTCAGATAATTTGTGTTTTGAACTAAATGATTTGCAACATTTTGATCCCACTGACCTAGAGGAGATGGACATTTTGCATCAGCTGGCTTTGCTTAGTGTGAGAACAATCAAATTCTACAAAAGAACAGGGAGAAAGTTCCCAGGGCTACATGGGAATCTAAGGGTTGGGTTGGATAAATCGAAAATCAAATGTTATAAGTGCAATAGGCTAGGTCATTTTGCTAGGGAATGCAGGAGTCAAACAACTGGTCCTATAATCACTCATCCTAGTTCAAACCCTAGACCTCAAAATCAAAGCACTGTGCATTATACCCAATATACCCCTGCAGCACATGTAAACACTGCTCATTATGCTGCTGCCCCTCTGCCTGTGCATTATGTCCAAACCACTGTTCCACAGATTCAATATGTTCAAACCCCTGTCCCCCAGGCACAGATGCAACCTGCACCTCAAACTGCTGCTCCAGCAGTGGTACAACCAGATCATCAAAGTTTTTTCACTCAAGGCTTTGTTGACTGGAGCAGCATGCCTGATGAGCTTGGTGATGAAAATTTTGCACTCTATGCTTTTAATGAACCTTCTAATGATGAATTTTGTTTGATGGCATTAGAGTCGATACCAGAGGGGGTTGAAACTGAAGGTGAACAGCTAATTGATGAAACAGTGGATGAGGTAACTGAAGCAGTGGTTACTGCTATGGCTGGTGAACTACTGCTGGGAGAAAATTCAGAAACCCTGATTGAACCACTGACAGACCCATGGTCCGAAGAGAACAAGGAAGAAAAGAAAGAAGAAAAAGCAGGTGAGAAAGAAGAAAGAGCTGATGATGAAGAAAATCATCAATGTGATTGTGCAATGATGGCTGCTGCCAAGGTATCACCTCAAGTTCTTGAAAAACTGTGTTCTGACAATTGCATTATTGCTTTTGCTAACATCAAAGAGGTAAATGAAAACCTTAGGGATAAGATCTTAACTGATGAAGTCAAATTTGAAAGGTCTTTAAAAGAACTTAAAAACAAATTGACTGAAAAGGAAAAAGAGATCAGCAGTCTGAAAGAAGAACAAAGCATAACCAAAACTCAACTCCAAACTATGGTAGAAAAATACCAAGTTTGCAAAAAGGAGTTGGAGTCCACCCAGATTACCTGTGAAAGATGGGTGGAATCATGCAAAGGGTATGAGGTTATGCTTGAAAAACAGATAAAGAGAAATGTGAAATTTGGTGTTGGTTATAGAAAACATGATAATGAAAACACTGCTTTTGGAAAATTTGTTCAAACCACTGATGCAACCACTGAGTTCATCCCTGCAAACAAGAATGGCCAAGAAGTGAAAATCACTGACAAACTTGGTAACAAAATCACACTTGACAGACCAATGGGATCCTCTACTTTTGAGGAGCTTGAAGATTATCAGTTTAAACCAAAATGGTCTGATGAGTGTGATATTCTTGATAATTTCAAGCCAATGGACTTTACATCAACTGATGGTGTTAAAGCTCCAAAAGCTAAAGTCATTCCTCTCAAGGACATCCCAACAGAGGTTAAAACCTCTGCTGCAAAGGAGTCTGAAAAGAGAAAGAAGAAAGAAAAAATTGATAACTTGTTTTGTGAATTCTGTGAGAAAAGGAATCATCAACAAAAGATTGCTTCCACTTAAAAGCTTATGATTTAAACAGAACAAGTGTCATTGTTTCAGCTGAAAGTTGCATTGTTTGTGGTAAAACAAACCACAAAACTCAAGCATGTGTGTATCTCAAAAACTTTGATGTGAAAAAGAATGAGTACATTGCTAAAACATCCTTGAGTCCATCATCATCATCATCTGTCAAATTCACCAAGAAACAACCACTGTTTGTGCCAGTCCAAACAGCTGTCACAAAACAGCTGAACCAAACATCTGTCAAAAGAGATGTTCAGGTTACTGATGCACCCCCTGCCAATCAATTCAGAAAAGGCATGGAAAAACAGTCTTACCAAAGGATTCCACACGTTTATGAGGCCTACAAAAGGCCCTCTAAACCTAAAGTGAACAGGCATCCTTTTGGTTACCAACAGGTGATTGGTCAAGACCCCCAACAGTGGTTAGCAAGAAACAGTACTAAAACTGTCCAAACCCCTGACCTAACCACTGTCCATCATTCTGCATCCATCCCAGACACTGTTGAAACCCCATCCAAAGCCCTGCTGGCTTTGGAGACCCTAATGAACTAATCCTTTTACTTCATGTGCAGGGAGCTTCTGCATGCTTTAATAGTCTTTGGTATGTAGATAGTGGAGGCTCCAGGCACATGACAGGATGTAAAGCCCTCCTCAAAGACTTTAAAATCCATGGAGGGGGTGATATATCCTTTGGGAATAATAGTAAAGGGAAAGTTCTGGGGTCTGGTACAGTGCAGTCTGGAAATGTAAAATTTGAAAATGTCAATCTGATAGACAATCTAAAATTCAACCTTCTGAGTGTGTCCCAAATGAGTGACAAAGGATTTGGTTCATTCTTCACAAAAGATTGTTGTAGGATTGTTGGACCATAAATGGTCAAAAAGATTGAACCAATAATCAAAACTGGTCAAACTAAACTTGTTGCTCAAAGAAGTGGCAATGTTTATGTTGTTGATATGTCAAAAGAGTGTCCCAGAGCTGATGCCTGTCTGTTCTCAGCTGCCTCTAACAAAGAGACAGAACTTTGGCACAGAAGGCTGGGGCACACAAATCTTAAGACAATCACTGAAATTTCAAAAAATGGTTTGGTGAGAGGCCTACCACAAAAATTGTTTTCATGTCCTGAACATTGCATTTCCTGTTTAAAAGGAAAACAGCATAAAAGTTCTTATAAGTCCATTGAAGAGTCCAAAACAACCCAGTGTTTGCAAATGCTACATATGGATTTGTTTGGCCCAGTTCAAGTCATGAGCCTCAAGAAGAAAAAATATTGTTTGGTTATTGTTGATGACTTTTCTAGGTTTACATGGACTTTCTTTTTACACTCAAAAGATGAGACTGCAGGCATTTTGCAAGACTTTGTGACACAGGTTGAAAAGCAATTTGACCTTCCAGTGAAAAGCTTCAGGAGTGACAATGGCACAGAATTCAAAAATAAGGAGTTGGATGCCTTCTGTGTGAAGAAAGGGATTGTAAGGCAGTACAGTATCCCTAGAACACCAGAGCAGAATGGGGTAGTGGAAAGGAAGAACAGAACTTTGATTGAGGCTGCCAGAACCATGCTTGCTGATTCAGGTTTGCCATTAACTTTCTGGGCAGAGGCAGTAAACACTGCTTGCTATGTCCAGAACAGAGTTTTAATAAACCCCAGGCATAAAAAGACTGCTTATGAAATTCTGTATAAAATCAAACCACTGATCTCTTACTTTAAGGTGTTTGGCTGCCCATGTTTTATCTTGAACTTAAAAGATTCCATTTCAAAATTTGCAGCCAAAATTGATTGTGGTTATCATCTGGGATACTCAACCACTGCCAAGGCCTACAAAGTGTTCAATACACGGACCAAGGCAGTGGAGGAGACTTTGAATGTAAAGTTCAATGAACTTTCATCAATGAAAATCCCAGCAAATCCTGCAGATCTGTTTGATCTTGAAAAATTTACTTTTGAAAATACTGCTGTCAAGACTAACAGTGCAGGTCCATCAGAGGATTCAACACCAGACTATGGATATGAAATCATCATCCCTCAAAGGTCTGTCACAATGGGAAAAGCATCAGTTGTTCAAAACAGCTGTCAAAGCTCAACCACTGCTACCTCAACAGTTGTTGACCAAAGTAGCCCATCAACCACTGCTTCCACATCCTCAAACACTGCTGACAAAAGTCCTCAAACAGTGGATAAAAGTCAGCAGGTGTCCATTTCATTACCTCCTATTCCACCACCTTTTGAAGCCACTACTGGGTCATCAAAGTCACCAGCAGTGGTTAGCTCAGATGATACACATTTGCAGCCTTCACCAACAAATGCCATCATCCCATACCAAGGAGATTTAATCTTCTTGAGATCTCATCCACCTGATCAAATCATTGGCAACATCAATGAAGGGGTGCTCACAAGAAGCCAAACCCAAAACATTTGTCTTTTTGCTGGTTTTCTATCACTCCATCAGCCAGTCAAGTACCAAGAGGCACTGAAAGACAATAGCTGGGTAGAAGCCATGCAAGAGGAGCTCCAACAGTTTAAAAGACAACAAGTATGGGAGCTTGTACCACTGCCAGAAGAGGTTAGTCCCATTGGCACAAAGTGGGTCTTCAAGAACAAAACTGATGAAAGGGGTATTGTTGTCAAGAATAAAGCCAGGCTTGTGGTTCAAGGTTACAGACAGGAAGAAGGGATTGATTATGATGAAACATTTGCCCATGTTGCAAGATTGGAAGCCATTAGACTGTTCCTGGCCTTTGCTGTCAACCACAACATGAAGGTGTTTCAAATGGATATCAAAAGTGCTTTCCTCTATGGTACAATTCAAGAAGAGGTATATGTTTGTCAACCTCCAGGTTTTGAGGATCCATTTTATCCAGATCATGTCTACAGGCTAAACAAAGTCTTGTATGGCTTGAAACAAGCACCAAGAGCCTAGTATGAAACTCTTTCCAACTTTCTACTCTCAAATGGTTTCAAAAGAGGTACCATTGATAAAACACTGTTTCTTAAATGGAGAGGGAAGGATTTAATGATTGTCCAAATTTATGTGGATGACATTATTTTTGGAAGCACATGCAACAAAATGTGTGAAGAGTTTAGAGAACTCATGACAGCTGAGTTTGAAATGAGTGCAATGGGTGAACTGCAATGCTTTCTTGGTCTCCAAGTACAGCAACTGCAAAATGGAACTTTCATTCATCAAAGCAAATATGCTAAAGAACTTTTGACCAAATTTGATATGAATGATTGTAAACCATGTAGCACACCCATGGCAACAAATAAGCTGGTCATGTCTGATGAAAAAGATGAGCTGATTGACCAAACACTTTATAGAAGCATGATTGGGTCTTTATTGTACCTAACTGCATCTAGACCAGACATCATGTTTGCAACATGTGTCTGTGCAAGAAGTCAATCAGCTCCCAGAAAATCAAATCTCATTGCTGTAAAAAGGATCTTCAGATACATAAAAGGTGCTCCCACACTTGGTATCTGGTATCCAGCTAATGGGAACATCAAGCTTTCAGGTTTTTCAGACAGTGACTTTGCTGGATGTCACACCACAAGGAAGTCCACTTCAGGAGGGTGCCAGTTTCTAGGTGATTGCTTGGTTTCTTGGCAAAGCAAAAAGCAAGCAGCAGTTTCAACATCCACTGCTGAGGCTGAATACATAGCTGCTGCAAGCTGTACAGCCCAACTCCTGTGGCTTCAAAATCAGTTACTGGATTTTGGTATCACTGCCTTAAAGACACCACTCATGTTGGACAGCCAGGCAGCAGAAAATATCATCAAAAATCCAGTTTCCCATTCTACCACCAAACACATTGACATCAGACATCACTTTGTGAGGGATTGCTATGAAAAAGGTTTGATTTCTCTGCATCATGTCCCAACTAAAGACCAGCTGGCAGATGTGCTCACAAAAGCACTTGATACAGCCACTTTTGAAAGCTTGGTCTCTAGGATTGGGATGCTGAACATGGAATAACAAGCAACATCTTGTTTTTCTATGAATAAAAGCAACAAAATGTTTTCAGAAAATCAAAATTCCATCCTTAAAAATAGCTAACAATGAATTTTTCATTGAAATCCTTAAAAGTCTGCCATAACCACTGATTGTTCAAAAGTCTGCTCTACTTAAAAAATCTGTCCACTGCTGAAAGTCAACCCCTGTTCTCTCATTCCTTTGATAACCTTTGTTGCTCAAAAGCAGTGTCTTATCCACTGATATGCTATCCACTGATAGTGAAAATCATCCACTGCTTTAATACCACTGCTTTCATTAGTCACTTTCATAAAAGTATTGTCCTTCACTTTCACCAGAGGTTGTCACGTGGGCAGTACATAGTGGTCAGACCTTTTGTAACGGCTGCCACGTCAGCATTCACTTTCTTCCCTATAAAAATCCCCACTCACCACCAAAACAGGGTTTTACTGTCGAATTGAATTCTTAAAAATTCTCTTCTCAAAGCAGTTTTCCATCTCATCCTTCACAAATTTCTTCGATCATCATCTTCAAAAATGACAAAATCGAAGCCATCTGAAAAACCCACTTCCAAATCATCATCGAAAACAGCCTCTCAAAAGGCAATCTCCACTGAAATTCCATATAAACCATCTCACAATCTCCTGGGTCTTCTCACAAAACCAGGAAGCACCAATGTTTTCGATTCCATCATTGACATCATGGCAAAATCAAAGTACAAAACTTTGTTCACCGCCGATGCACCAATCTATTTGGAGACCCAAAGAGAGTTCTGGAAGAATGCAACCCTTGAAAAACAAGGAGACACTGCAACCACCATACACTCCTCTATAAAGGGTAAAGCTGTCCAAATCACGCCACAATCCATCTCAGAGGTCTTTCAACTCGATGATCAGGAAGGTAAAACTTCTTTCACTAAAAACGAGTTACAAACTGACTTCATTGAGAGAGGGTATGAAGCCACAATGATGAAGAAACTTACCTTACAAAAAGGTTATTTTCCTTCTGCAACCAGATTTTTATTTCATACCCTCCTACTATGTGTTTCAAACAAAACCACTTCTTTCAATGAAATCCCTTTAAAGATTCAAAATCTGGGATATGCAATTCTTCAAGAAGAAAATTTTAACTATTCTCGGGAAATCTTTAAAGATTTGGTTAATAATGTTGAAACAAAATCATTCTTACTGTTTCCAAGGTTTTTAAGTTACTATTTTGAAAAGAAATTCAGTAAGGATGATTTAGCTGCAATCAATGTTGTAAGAATCGCTAGGCGCTAGTCGGGCGGTGGTGTACCGACTAGCGATTAATCGGGATTAATAGGGATTAGTCGGAATTAATCGGATTGGGATTTTTATATGTAATTTTTAGTTACATATATACACACACATTTTTATATGGAGTTTTTTAAGGTAAACATGTTTTAACCCCTCATTAACCCATTTTTTAAGCAATTGGAAGAAATTTATATGGTTTGGTCAAAATTTGGCCGGCATCTTAGCCAAAATTTAGCCAGAATAAGACTGCCATTGACTTCCTAGCTATTAATCAGCCATTAATCGGTGAACCGCCGATTAGTGATTAATCGGCGACTAATCGGAGACTAGTCGGGATTTTTACAACCATGGCTGCAATAAACCAAGGTGATTATACTCAAATAAACAGTTTAACAACTGAAACTTTTTCAAGAATGTTAACACCTTGCAAAACACAAGCAGAGGTGCCTGAGCAGATTTTAGCAGCTACCACTGCTCCTCAGGTATCTGCTGCTGAGCCCACTGCTCAAGGTGATCAAAGCAGCAGCACAACTGCTTTGAAACCCACACCTAAAATCACCAAAAAGCCAAAAAGAAAAACTCAAAAATCCCCAAAACCCATCAAAAAGGCAACTCTGGAGGATGAGATACCAGAGATACTGCCTGTGACAGCACAAATGTCACAAGAAACCACTGCTGCTACTTCCTCGCAGCAGTTGGTACAAATATCTCAACCCATAACCGAAACTCCTCCTGCTTCTTCACAAAAAGAACAGGTTGTACACATAGGGCCACCACATCATGTTGCTCTGAAACCACTCGGTTTCATCATCCACAGCTCAATGCCCGGAGCAAATCCTATTTCTACACCAAACCTCACATCCAAAATTCCATCACCAACTAAACTACTGTTGGATGCAATTGATTTGAACCAGGCACTAAACAGTCCTTCTCAATCACCCATCAATGAGAATATAACTCAACAAATGACTGTGTCTGCTGTATCAATCTTTGCTAACCCACCAACACAACCTGAGGAGGTTACACCCCTTGAGTTACACGTAACTCTTGGTGGTTGTCCAAGTGAAGCAGCCACTACAACTGTTGAACCCACTGGTTTACAGTTGGACAGTGGTTACATTAATAAGACTTCCTTGGAGGCAATTCCTTACATAGCACCTCTGCCAACCCCCAGTGGATTTATTTATCCTACTGGCAACATCAAAAGGTTGTCAAGTGTTGAAGGAAGAAGACCCCAGTACCAAGAAAAAGGGGCATCAGTGGTTACAGTTTGGAGTACACTCCCTACCACAACCACTGATAAAACCACTGATAGTGGGAAATCAGATGATCCCATTAACTTGGGTGATGGTTTAAAGTACCAGAAATTGACGGATCATGTTGAAAAGCTTGATAACTCTGTTGCAGAACTCAAAGATATGCTACAACAGTTGTTACAAGTACAAAAGGTACAATCAACTGCTGTTCCTTCTCAAGCACCTACTCCACAACAGGCACCTGCTACAAATGAGCTCTGGAATTTATTTCAATCTTTTCTCCATCAACAAGCACAAATAGCAGATCAGCAACATGAAAAACATGTCCAACAGCTGAGAAATGCAATGGAATCAAGGTTCAAGAGCACTCAGGCTGATCTAAAGGTTCTCAAAACTCAGATCCTGCACACCACTGGCACTGCTCCTCCAATAGTTCTCTTCATTAATCAACTTCCCCCAGATAATGCCAAAAAGGGGGAGAAAATTCAGGAGTGGAAAAAGAAGGGAATAGATGATGGTCTCTACATTGAACCATAAAATGCAAACATGACCAAACAGATCCCTCTGCCAGATGGAAGCAAGAAAATTGATGTGACCACAAATGCACTGGCAGAAGCAGTTGCAAGTGTAAAAAGGGATAGAGAGGCCAAAAAGAAAGCCAGGGTGGATTATCCGGATCAGGGTACTTCAGGGTCAAAAGATGATGAAAATCTTGTTGATGAAAAGAAGAAGCCTACAAGAAGAGTAAGGCTACCTAAATCCATTCCAACCAGACATTTAAAGTCTGTTTCAAAACCACCACCTAAAACAGCTGTTGGAACTCCTGTTGTACCCACTACTGTTGGTACTTCAGTGGTTTCAACATCTGCTCCCACTTCAACACACACCACTTCAACACACACTACATTCACTGCTTTACCAACATCACCACCAACAACAACATCACTTCCTGCCAAAAAGCAGAAGACAACAGATGTTACAACATCTGTTGTAATGAAAACAGTGGTTGGAACACCAGTTGTTCCAACAGCTGTTAGTCAATCACAAACCAATGCCACTACAACCACCACTGCTTCATCCAAAACATCATCAGTCCCCCTAAAACAAAAAGGAGAAGACTAATTCTCAAAGATGATGACACCTTACCACCACAACCATCTTCAAAATTCTTAGAACTTGTCACAATTCCAAAACCTGTTCCTCTCTCTTCAGTTCAAATGCACAAGCCCTTACCTCCTGTAGGTGTTCAATTTCCTCTTGAACTAGCAGCTGTTAGAGAAGAAATAAAATCTTTTTACTATGAGGATGACCCTGCCAAAAGGAGTTTGCCATCAATAAAAGGATATCCCTGGCCTAAAAATGTTGATGAATATTTGAAAATCAAGGCCAAGCAAGCAGAGGATATCTCAAAAAGAAACACACAAGGGAAAACTGACAAATAAATTTCAAGAAACTATCAATATCTGCTCACACAGGTCAGATCCCTAGAACAATTTGCAACAAATGTCAGTCAACAAATTTCAGAAAGAGCAGCTGAAACTTTGAAGAAAGACTACATTGAAAGCATCATAGCTCACAAGAAGTACAAAGGAGAGAGATACATGTACAAAGAGTGGACTGTTCCTGAGCTTGAAAATGAAGCAGCAAGAATTCAAGACATGATAAAAAGGAAGGTCACTCACACTCCTCCTGACTGGGCAAAGTTTAAAAAGAATGTACCTGACAAACAGGTAGAACTGAAAAGAATGAAAGAGGAACTGGTTGCTGCTGAATATGGAAACAAAAGACAAATTGCTAGATGGAAAGAAGATGTGGTCAGAGCCACCTACAAAAGGTTGGAGGAACTAAGAAAGAAAGATCCAAATGTTCCTCAAAAGCCTGACTACCCTGAAGCAGAGGTTTTTAAAAGACCTTCAAAACTGCAGATCAGGAGATCCACTGCTCCAGCAGGTTCAGCCATCTTCAAAAGAAGGCCACAAAAACCACTGAGAGCTGAATCAATTCAAGAGCTAATGAAAGGAGATGAACTTGTGAAAGAGGGCTTAAAGAAAATGATTATAGAAACTCTTGAATTGAATCAACCTGCAAATACTGCTCAGCCAGTCATGAACAGGCCAGCCTCACCAAATACCTCTGCGAATAAACATCTCCCAAGAAACCCACCAGGCTCAAAAATAAAAAAGTGGGAAACTGACAAACAGACCTGCGTATTGACTTTGCTCAGGTCTGGTGGAGAAGTGGAGAAAATATCAAGGGAACAAGCTCTTGGCCTGAGTTTTGAAGATTTGCAGGATCTCCTTGATCTTCCACTTAGCAGGGATGATGAAGACACAGATGCCCTAGACTTTGAACTACAATTTAAAGGTCAGATAAAGGAACTGTTGATGAGGCAATAAATGTCCACAATAATGAAGAGTTTTGGCATTATCTGTTCCAGGGGGAGATTGTTGGGATTGAACCCTATCAGAGGAACAGATAATTAAAGCCAAAACTGGATCAGAGCAGTGGATCCAGAATAAGCAGATGTTTACATACAAGTCTCTCCCCTTGAAAGTGATTTCAACATCTGCTGACCTCTTATCTGCTGATCGTGCAAACTGCTGACCTACAACTGCTGCTCAAGTAAAGACCTGATGAAAGACTAAAGCCCTGCTGATTCAATCTACTGCCTTGAGTCAAGCACTGCTGATCCGGACAAGTACTGCTGGGTTCACAGCAGTGGAAGGTTGCAGCAACCGATCTATAGTCTGTTTTGTAATGTAATGTAATAGCAGTAGTTAACATAGCAGTGTTTGTATTGATCAGAGGTTAGAGTTTGTTAGGAGGTTAGATGTCACTTTCATGGTGACGTCAGCTAAGATGCTCAGTGGTTTGCAAGTGCCTATAAATAACTCAGTACTTTGTACTGTTCTATTAGCTCTTTGCATCATCGTCTTCTTTGCACGAACAAACACTGAGCTCTGGCTGAGGGGGAGTTTGCATTCATTCATCAATCATTGTAATCGTTATTGAAATAAATTCAATCTTCCGATTCATTGAGAAAAGATGTTTGATCAAAGTATTACTCTCGTTTGATTGTATGCAAAGTTTGTTTTCATCATAATTCCGCTGCACACTCATCCATTTTCATTTTAATTACAAACACAAAATACAATCAGAATCAAACTCAGATCCAACATGAATGCTATAAAATGAAGTAGCGTTGATGCCTAGATACCCATAATAGACGTTTAGGTTAAATACGTTGTGTAAATTTCATATTTGTTGTTGTATTGTTTTCCTTGTACTCAACATGTTGTATTTCAAATTTCATGTATTGTAACATTTATTTATGAAAGAAATCAATTTATCTTTAATTCTATTGTCACAATTAGCGTTATGTGTGATGAGCAATCTTTCTTCGTCTCACTCCGATGTTTCCGCCATCGGTTGGGGTGTGACAAGGGTCCTTGGGAACTCGTCGGAGCGACCTTTAACCAGAGTGGTGGCTCGCCGGAGTGATGCTCATTGTCTCACCAGAGATGAGAGAGAGACTAAATGTTTACAGAGAAATGGGTATTTGAAGTTGTTTTCATTCATTTTTAAATGTTATTTTTTTGTTTATTAAAGACTATAAATAATTAAAGATAAAGACTAAATTGCCCTTATATCAATAGAGTTAACTGAAAAATTTAACTTCGTTAGTGTTAAAGGACGTAGAGTGTAATGAGTTTTACAAATAAAGGACTGTGACTGTAATTGTTGAAGTTAAAGGTTATCCATTGCAATCTGATACAAACATAAAGGACGAAAAGTGTAATTTACCCTTATTATTACTTGAGTCTAAATTTAGGTTTATTTTAGTTTATTTATTTGAACTACTTGAAGCACATAAAGTTTTTGGCGCCGTTGTCGGGGACTCTTGGCAATTGCATTAATTACTTTGTTTGGATTTCAACTGATATCTATACGTGCTTTTTATGTGTCTTTTAGTCGTAGGAGTCCAAGTAATTTTAGTGTCTTTTTATTTTTAGAGTCTTTTGTTGGAGTCGTCTTACTTGTTTGTTCTCGGTTTTGCAGTTATGCCCCACACGCGGTCTCAGGGACCAGTGAAGCCGCCGATCGACAAGTCTTCCTTCTCCACATCTAGTTCACAGGTTAGAAAATCTTCAACTTCATCTTCAGCCCCTTCTGACTCTACACTACACTCTAAGGTGCTGTTTGTTTTTTCTGCGGGAAATGGTCTGCAGTCTGCGGACCACATCTGCAGGCATCTGCAGGAGAAGAGGTGGACCAAATGTCTGCAGTCTGCAAGGAGAAGAGGGTTTGTTTTTTTATATATAAAAACCTCTTCTCATACTCAACACACACACAACACACATAGAACATCTCTCTGATCTCTCTCTCTCTGCCTCCCTCTACCACCACAACCACCGTCCACCTCCACCACCACTTCAGCCACCACCCACCCCATCACAGCCACCACCACCCCGTCGCAACAACCACCACCACCATCTCCTCCTTCCTCCCCCACCAACCCCGTCGCAACCACCAAGCACCACCGCCACCACGAAGCCAAGCACCACCACTTCAGCCGCCGTCAACCACCTCCACCGAAACCCTAATTTCACCATCTTCAAGGGTTTTGATTTGGGGGTTTCTAAAGAGAGAGAGATCGAGGGAGGAGAGAACGGTGGTGGTTGTCAGTGCCAGTGGGTTTTGACAGCGTCGAGAGAGATCGAGCGAGGAGAGAACGGCGTGGTTGTGTTCTTGATTCTGTTGGTAGAGAGAAAGGTGAGAAGTGGTGAGAAGTGGTTAGGTCTGTGCCAAGAAGACATGGGTCAAGGTCTGTGCCAAGAAGAGGTCTCGCAGACATTTTTTAATGAAAGGTCTGCGAGAAAACAAAAAAGCTGCTGCACTCAAACGTCTGCGCGCGTCTGCACGACGCAGACAAAAGTGGCCAGAAGTGCTTCTGGCCAAAAAACAAACACCACCTAAGCCACCGAACTTTGACTTCACCCTGAAGTCGTTACCCCACAACACCCCACCACCGTCCCGTCCAACTAGTCCACCACTAGTTCACCAAATGGCCGATAACCAAATTGTCCACCAACGCTCCACCGCGGGTTTTACCGCAAACTCACCCATCACCCTCCTGGTTCACACTTTAACCGATGGCGGAATCATCGGGGCACGGCACTAGGCGAATCAGATTGCTCAAGAGAATCCACAACAACTATAAAGAGACAGTATTTATTACAATTGTTATCCCCATACTAACAATCAATACAATCACATAAGTTATCACAGATTTCTTGTCCTCTCAAACAATACAAATACGACAACCTAGATTTTTTGTGAGTTTCTAGACTTCCTAGCTTGATTAGATGCAGACTGTGACTAAACCTGAAACATACGTTAAAACAACGTCAATACAAAAGTATTGGCGAGTATACAAGTTTTTGATAGAGTAGCGTAAATAGTTAAAAAGTGATGCGAATTACCAAATACATAAACGAGATACCTCAACATACATAGATACAAGACAGATACTACCAGCTAAGTCTCTCGAGCTGCGATTGCGATTGCTATTCATCCAAACTAGGCCCCGTCGGGTTCTATAGTACTATACTAGTTAAGGCGGGACCTTGCGAGTATAAGTCCTAACACATATGTAACTAGCATCACGTGTAAATATGCATAACAGTTATTCGCAAGTGGTAAACAGTTTGATTGAATAATTCGTTTGATAAGTTTGATTTGCTAAGAACGTATGTTACACCCAAAATGCGATAAAAAGGGGTTCGAGTATACTCACAGTTGGTGCTCAGCAAGTAAACACAACTTGGTTGGATTGAAGTGAGCGTGTCTGAGATTAGCCTGATTACAGATAGATAGCGTAAGTGTTGAACAATGCGTTAAACGGTAGCGGTGTACCAAGTGTCGGATGGTAATCCGATCGGATGGCCAGTCGATCGGATGACAATCCGTTCGGATGGTCATCCGATCGGGTGACCATTCGATTGGGTTGTCATCTCGTTTGGTAAGGATGTGTTTGTGTATGATGGTTTTCCTTTTGAAGTTTTTGTTGCAGCATTTTGAAAACAGAGAAGTATCCCTACCCTTCAGGTCGATCGATCGAACGACGGTTCGATCGGGTAACGATCCGATTGGTGGGACACTTAGTGAGAACAAGTTCACCGCAGTTTGTCACTCGATCGGATGACAATCCGATCGGGTGGCAATCCGTTTGGAACTGACTATGTATTGAACATTTTGAAAATTGTTTAAGTGTTGAAGTTCAAACATCACATGGTCGGGTGGTCGTTCGATCGGACGGCAATCCGTTCGACGTTCAAACTCTGAAAGGTTGAAATAATGTTTAAGAGTGGAAACAAGTGCAAGTCGATTGGATGGCTGTCCGATCGGGTGGCAATCTGATCAGATGGCAATCCGATCGGACGGCAATCCGATTGGACGGCAATCCGTCCCGAGGGCCTGATCGTCTTGACACTTGGTTGTTTTGAGAGTTTTGCGGTTTTCTCGAGACGGTGTGACAACGTGTCAAACAATAGAACCCTATCAACACCCAGGTGACCCGATCGGGCAGGAATCACCCTAGTCTGATCGATTAGCTGTTCGAGACAATGGTTCGTGTTTAACCCGAGGTCGGTGGTCTCGTTGATAGAACTCAGATTTTGAACCGACACATCACTAAGAAATAGTAGAGGCTCAGAACAAGGTCCGATTCTATCGGTTTTGAGTGCATTGAGTGTAAAAGAGTTGAAAGAGAGTTAGAAAACCTTCCTTCAATCCTTTTCACCATGAATATGTTCAGATCTATGAGTGATCTTTGTTCATTCATGTGGAAATCGTTCAGATCTAAGTTGTTCTTGGTGGATTGAGGCCAAAACATGAAGTTCATAAGAACTCCATGATGACATCACCCTAGAACACCTCAAATCCGTTGATTTCACGGTTAAAAGTGAAGATTCAAAAGATAGAAAGGTGAAGGAGTCCGTGTAGATTGTGAAGGTATAAGATTTAGGTTGAAAACTTACAAAGATCGCGAAAAATCGAGAGAAAGAAGCTTGAGAACGACTGGGTCGAGTGAGAGAAGCTGTCATATCAAATGATGTGACAGTTGAGGTATTTATAGGGTTTCCCCAAAAGGAAAGTGCATAGGATCGGGTGGGTCACTGATCAGAAGACTGTCCGATCGGGTGGCAATCCGATCGGATGACCATCCGATCGAGTGGTCCCGACCTGTAGAGTTTCGGTGTTTCGATTCGATCATTAAGCGTTGCGATAGTTTGGTTACACATTTTCATACCCATATTCATATATTTATTATAATTAGTCACAAAGGTTCGTATAAATATCCACATTTCAAAGTCTGCGTAGCGATAATCGAGTTGCGCGTTTTGAATATGCGTTGCGTTGCGACACATCACGGCTATCGAGGAGGGTAGAATAGGTCCTCACTCAACGTCATCGTGAGTGTTAGTATGTGCGGTGTGATGTGTTATAGCGATAAAGCATGCATAATATGAGAAAATACTGCGATTTAGCGATGTAAACAATATAGCTACATTATGATCCGAATCTCTGGTGCTAGGCGTAATGAGTAAAACGAGTAGTAACAGCGCACGAATGTGCGGGTTGTTATAGTCTCCCCTGCTTTAGGAAATTTCATCTCGAAATTAATCCACAAGAAGGGTCGCGAGAGTTGATGCGAATGAGAGTAGCGATAAAAGCCAAAATAAGCGAACGATCGATTGAAAATCAGCCAACGAGAGTGTTGCGATGACTTGCGATGGCGTCGAGTAAGACAATTCGTATAACGGAAGATGGCAACACACAAAAAGCGATCCAGAGGTGTTTTGTATTCTTGAAAAGTTGATTAATTCGAAAGGTTTGGAGAAAACTTGTTGATGATAAACCATTCCACAGTGCGGTGTTAAACTATTTCGATGTTCACACCAGCGCTATGAGATGGGTTTTATTGGGTTACTAAAAGATTTTAGGGCTATTAAAACTCGTTTTACGAAATTTTCCCGTCACTCGGCATTAACATGAGTCGATTGTCACACCATCGTTGCAAGAAAATCTCGTTTTGTACAAAGATTTTGATTAAATTATAGAAAAAAGTCTTGTAAGAAAAACTTTGTTTACACAAAGGTTTTAATAATATCAAAATTTTAAATTTAAAGTCAACCCCGCACGGCACTTTCCCACGAAAGTTCGACAATATGGCTAAAACACTTATATATAGGAAGTACCAGCGGCGTATCCACCATGTTTTAGCCATATGGCTTCCGTCCCGTGAGGCGGTGTCTTGTGTTTCGACATAGTACTGGTAGATTTCGTTTCCCTCGGTCCACGCGAAAGATTGTTGGATCAAGTGTAGGAGGAAGATTGGGAAAACTGAGCGGTGAAGTCGTTTACGAACTCAGTTTAGCGACACAAGCGAGTACGATAAGCGGTAAGCGGTACGCGGAAATTTGATAGTACAACACAAACATAATGAGCGAAGACGACGGCTATAAGCGATAAGCGATAAGCGACGAGCGATAAGCGACGAGCGATAGCGACAACCGTCGAGCGATAGGCGACGATTGATGCGTTGCAAGCGATGGGAACATGCGATTCGATTAAATTAGGCGACACCACAAATTTTAACTAACATTAAGCCCCACATGGCCTTTTTCCATGAAAGTCTGCTAATACGGCCAAAACACTTATATATAGGAAGTACCAGCGGCGTATACACCATGTTTTAGCCATATGGCTTCGTTTCGTGAAGCTAGGTCATGTGTGCTAACATAACACAGATAACATAGATAACATTAAGCAATAGCGATAGCGATAAACATTAAGTGATACACGATGAGCATTAGCACGATACACATAGTAAGCGATTGAGCGAACACATAATAAGCGATGGGGATTGCGAGATAGATTCCAGCGATAATGCGATTGCGAGCGTGTTGACTTACGAAAAGTCTTAGCGATTACACGCTTTGAGTTGCGATTGATATTGTTATGCCTTGCGATGTAGTTTGATGTGTCGAAAATAGATTCAATAGTATACTTGGTCTAATAACGTTCAACTTGTATGGCACTTTCTTCACAAGACATTGGTTGGCATGGAGAAACAGTTATATATAGGAAGTACCAGCAACGTATCCACCATGCTTCAACCATACGCCTCTGCCCCGTGAATAGGTGTCACACTGTGTCGACATGGTCAAGACGCTTATATATAGGAAGTACCAGCGGCGTATCCACCACGCTTAACCATGCTTTTAACGTTTTGGCATCATTGAAACTTGCTACGATCTCCATGCACTGATCATAGTAATCCCGTGTGCACCCGTGATTAATTTAACCCTTGCATGTTCATTGTACTTTATTTCAAGAATGCTTAGTAGGGGTAAAACACATTCATATAGTACATTGTACTAGTTTATAGTCTGTGCGTGAGTGCGAGAGAAATGAGAGATAAATAGAGTCCACATTGCGTCGAGAAATAGAATAAGATCAACACATAAAAGAAACTAACGGCGAAAATCGTAGCATTACAACAACATTGGAAGCATAACTAATGTTGTTGTGGAGGACTTCTGCGGAGACTGCGATTGTTGCTGAAATTCCTCAAGTCTACGGCCCCGTGCGGCAGCGCTGTGTAAGATGACCATACCAGTTGCAATTTGAGCAAAAGCGTCAGTTAGCTTCTGGCGGGTGATGATACGTACACAAGAGACACAGAGGATGAGTTCCGTTGTAGGCACGCTTCGAGTGAATTGGGATTGCTTGGAGAGGTTCTGGTTGCGATAGCTCAGTTGTTGAAGAGTTTGGGCTCATGGTCTTTCGTTTGCGGCTGGGCAGAGCTTCCTGAGGCGGTGCGTTGTCATTGGAGGATTTGTCTGAGGACTCATCTGAAGAATCGTCGGTAGAGTCGTCGGAAGAATCGTCGGAAGAATCGATGACGATTGCTTGATGAGCTTGTCTGACAGGATTCTTGGAGAAAAATCCGTCCAAGACTCGTTTATCGTTGATTTCGGCGGCTAAGCGGTAGGTTTCTTCGATGGTCGCAGGCCTTGCAGCTTCGACAAAATCTCCCACACATTCAGGCAAGCCACGAATGTACTTAGTGATGGCTTTTTTTGAAGTGTTGACTTGACTTGGGCAAATTATGCTAAGTTGTCTGAACCTTGCGGTGTAGCCACTATTGTCACCTTCGGCTTGCTTGATTTCCCAAAATTCGTCTTCTAGTTTCTGGACTTCGTGAGGAGGGCAGTACTCTTTCTTCATGAGCTCCTTTAGCTCATTCCAAGAGAGAGCATAAGCCGCAGAGATCCCACGTTTGTTACGTTCGACTGTCCACCAGTCGAGTGCTCGCGATTGAAATACTCCGGTTGCGCAAGTAGTACGGAAACTATCGGGACACCCACTTTGACGAAGGGTAACTTCGATAGAATCGAACCACTGGAGTAGCTAGGACACACCTCCTTCACCCGTGAACTCAATCGGGTCACAGGCTTTGAAGTGTTTGTAGAGGAAGGCAGATTGCGGCGCTTCCGTCTTAGAGTCTTCCGAGGTTCGAGAGTTGCTGAGAGAGTGCACTTGAGCGACAATTTGAGGAATGACCTTGACCACTTCCTTGGCCACAAGCGAGGAAATCCTCTTCTCGGCGCTTCGTTTGGCTTTTCTCCTAGCTGTTTGTCTCGAGGTAGAGTCGTTTGAAGACATCTAGACAGAGAGAGAGATTTGGAGTGAGATTCGATCATAATGATTTTTGAGTTTTGCGATCCGATTGAGCGCGATCAAAACTTGTTGCGAGTAATATAATAGATTTCGCATAGGGGCCACATAGGATACACGAGATTCCTAAGTTCTCACACAATTGATTTGTTTTGTACATACAAATAGTTGTAGTTTATACTTACACATACACATACTGGTGTAGAATGCGCGAGGACGCGATGAAGAGGGAGAGAGTGAGAGCGATTAATTAGACATTTGTTTTGTTGTGAACATTTGGTTTTCGTTTTAGATTGCGATGGCTGTGCGTGTTGTGCGTTCATAAAGCAGGGAGTGAAAATAGATAAATCGAGGAATCGATAAAGCGTAAAGTTTTAAATCGTAGACACATAAGCGTAAATAAGTTCAGTAAAGTGTAAAATCGGCAACTCATATGCGAGAAACATAGAAAGAGTGCCTCGGGTGTTTAGGTGTCGACTACCCAAGGTAACCCAACTATACCCAACAAGTTTGTGCACGCGCGTTGCCCTAGAAGACTTATGCTTCCACTAGGATGCAGCTCATGGCATTCGTCTTCCTGGGCATCGCGTGGCTCGAGTTATCGTTATAATCGAGTCCTTGGTGAGAGCTTTTGAAGACCATTTTATAGAGAGTGGAACGGTTTATTAAGTTACGGGTTTCACCCCTGGCTTAATAACTTCGTTCCTAGCTGTGGTTATGCTCATCGAGTAAACTCGGGAGTTCCACTAGATTTCGAAATGGAGACTTTTTCTGAGATGTGGATGTCACTCCTAGTCCAACGGAAAGTTCTCGTGATAGAAAAATGCGCTGAGTGAGCGATCTTATCGAGAGTTCTTGGTTTTCAAGCCTGATCTCGACTGGACCACTTGGTTGTGTTATGCGAATATTTTCGAAAAGATGTGTATTGTGTTGGCATTAGGAAAGGCTAAGTAATATTCTAGCCTTAGGAAAGGCTCTTCGTGTGAAATTGTAGTATGCGGTGTTCACCCGAAGTGGTAGCTTTTAGCGAAGTAGTAGCTTTTAGCGAATTCGAACGAGAGTATCAAGTAGGCCCGTACAATCCCCTACTGGGTTCGTACGAGTCGGCCCGTTGGTACTTAGACTATTGACTAGGTCGTTTCTAAGACATCGACCTGGACTAGGTCAAGTCTGTCCTAATTCCCTATAGTTATGGCTCTGATACCAATCTGTCACACCCCAACCGATGGCGGAATCATCACGGCGCGGCACTAGGCGAATCAGATTGCTCAAGAGAATCCACAACAACTATAAAGCGACAGTATTTATTACATTTGTTATCCCCATACTAACAATTAATACAATCACATAAGTTATCACAGATTTCTTGTCCTCTCGAACAATACAAATCCGACAACCTAGATTTTAGGTGAGTTTCTAGACTTCCTGGCTTGATTTGATGCAGACTGCGACTAAACCTGCAACATACGTTAAAACAACGTCAATACAAAAGTATTGGCGAGTATACAAGTTTTTTATAGAGTAACGTAAATAGTTAAAAAGTGATGCGAATTACCAAATACATAAACGAGATACCTCAACATACATGCATACAAGACAGATACTACCAGCTAAGTCTCTCGAGCTGCGATTGCGATTGCTATTCATCCTAACTAGGCCCCGTCGGGTTCTATAGTACTATACTAGTTAAGGCGGGACCTTGCGAGTATAAGTCCTAACACATATGTAACTAGCATCACGTGTAAATATGCATAACAGTTATTCGCAAGTGGTAAACTGTTTGATTGAATAATTCGTTTAATACATTTGATTTGATAGGAACGTATGTTACACCCAAAATGCGATAAAAAGGGGTTCGAGTATACTCACAGTTGGTGCTCAGCAAGTAAACACAACTTGGTTGGATTGAAGTGAGCGCGTCTGAGATTAGCCTGATTACAGATTGATAGCGTAAGCGTTGAACAATGCGTTAAACGGTAGCGGTGTACCAAGTGTCGGATGGCAATCCAATCGGATGGCCAGTAGATCGGATGACAATCCGTTCGGATGGTCATCCGATCGGGTGACCATTCGATTGGGTTGTCATCTCGTTTGGTAAGGATGTGTTTGTGTATGATGGTTTTCCTTTTGAAGTTTTTGTTGTAGCATTTTGAAAACAGAGAAGTATCTCTACCCTTCAGGTCGATCGATCGAACGGTGGTTCGATCAGGTAACGATCCGAATGGTGGGACACTTAGTGAGAACAAGTTCACCGCAGTTTGTCACTCGATCGAATGATAATCCGATCGGGTGGCAATCCGTTTGGAACTGACTATGTATTGAACATGTTGAAAATTGTTCAAGTGTTGAAGTTCAAACATCACATGGTTGGGTGGTCGTTCGATCGGATTGCCATCCGATCGAATGACCACCCGACCATCGGACGACAATCCGTTCGACGTTCAAACTCTGAAAGGTTGAAATAATGTTTAAGTGTGGAAATAAGTGCAAGCCGATCGGACGGCTGTCCGATCGGGTGGCAATCCAATCGCATGGCAATCCGCTCGGACGACAATCCGTCCCGGCAGCCTGATCATCTTGACACTTGGTTGTTTTGAAAGTTTTGTGGTTTTCTCGAGATGGTGTGACAACGTGTCAAGCAACAGAACCCTATCAACACCCAGGTGACCCGATCGGGCAGGAATCACCCTAGTCCGATCGATCAGCTGTTTGAGACAATGGTTCGTGTTTAACCCGAGGTCGGTGGTCTCATTGATAGAACTCAGATCTTGAACCGACACATCACTAAGAAAGAGTAGAGGCTTAGAACAAGGTCCGATTCTATCGGTTTTGAGTGCATTGAGTGTAAAAGAGTTAAAAGAAAGTTAGAAAACCTTCCTTCAATCCTCTTCACCATGAATATGTTCAGATCTATGAGAGATCTTTGTTCATTCATGTGGAAATCATCCAGATCTAAGTTGTTCTTGGTGGATTGAGGCCAAAACGTGAAGTTCATAAGAACTCCATGATGCATCACCCTAGAACACCTCAAATCCGTTGATTTCACAGTTAAAAGTGAAGATTCAAAAGATAGAAAGGTGAAGGAGTGCGTGTAGATCGTGAAGGTACAAGATTTAGGTTGAAAACTTACAAAGATCGCGAGAAATCGAGAGAAAGAAGCTTGAGAACGGCTGGGTAGAGTGAGAGGAGCTGTCACATCAAATGATGTGACAGTTGAGGTATTTATAGGGTTTCCCCAAAAGGAAAGTGCATAGGATCGGGTGGGTCACCGATCGGATGACTGTCCGATCGGGTGGCAATCCGATCGGATGGCAATCCGATTGGATGACCAGCCGATCGAGTTGTCACTCGATCGAGTGGTCCCGACGTGTAGAGTTTCAGCATTTCGATTCGATCGTTAGGCATTGCGATAGTTTGGTTACACGTTTTCATACCCATATTCATATATTTATTATAATTAGTCACAAAGGGTCGTATAAATATCCACATTTCAAAGTCTGCGTAGCGATAATCGAGTTGCGCGTTTTGAATATGCGTTGCGTTGCGACACATCGCGGCTATCGAGGAGGGTAGAATAGGTCCTCACTCAACGTCATCGTGAGTGCTAGTATGTGCGGTGTGATGTGTTATAGCGATAAAGCATGCATAATATGCGAACATACTGCGATTTAGCGATGTAAACGATATAGCTACATTATGATCCGAATCTCTGGTGCTAGGTGTAACGAGTAAAACGAATAGTAACAGCGCACGAACGTGCGGGTTGTTACACCCTGAAATCACCAATGACAAGTCCTAGCAAATTCCTTCCTACATCATCACCGCCATTAACAACTCTTGTCAGTTTCACGGTCGTGATGATGAGGATGCGCCTGCACATATCAACCGTCTCACCCGTCTATGTAGCACCTTCGGTATCGAAGGTGTTAATCTTGATGCCCGCTATCTCCAAGTCTTCCCATTTTCACTTGCTAGCCGCGCAGCCACATGGCTCGATTCGCAGCCAGCAGGCACTTATACCACTTGGGCTGGACTTCGAGATGCCTTCCTTTCTAAGTATTTCCCACCTGCGAGGGCATCTCGCCTTCGAGATCAGATCCATTCATTCAGAATGGAGCCTGACGAACCATATCATTTAGCTTGGGAGAGGTTTCAAACTTTACTCTCGCGTTGTTCCCAACATGGGCTTTCGGATTGGGCTTTAGTAGAAAAATTTTACAATGGTCTCACCCCTGAGTGTAAGGCCCGATTCGACACATCTGCAGGAGGCCATCTTATGGGAAAGAAATCTATGGCTGACTGCAATGATCTCTTTGAGAGCTTCGCTCATGCTGATATAGATCATAGTGCTACCAGCAGGAATTCCATTCCTGTGACTACTTCCTCATCTTCCCGAGGAGTAAACCAAGTCGTCTCGGACTCAAAGGTAGCATCTCAACTTGACTATATCACCAAAGAGTTGCTAGAAATTAAGAAGAAGGTCGATAGGTGCAAAGTTTGTAGAGGTGGTCATGACACCGTAGATTGCCCAACACTTACCCTAGAACAGGTAGAGTACATAGCAGGTCAAAATAGGGGTCCAACTAACCCGTTTAACAATAGTAACTCTAATTGGCGTTCTAATAATTATCGCTCTTCAGGTAATCCCCCTGGTTTTCCATCAGGCCAATATCAAAGCAGGGGGCCAGGTTTCTAGTCTAGTGGGGGTTCGGGTCAAACAGGTCAGTTTGCTAGTTCAGGTTCAGGGGGGCAGTTCAGAGGTGAGGGATCAAACCAAGAGGTTCAACCTAGGAATGAGGGGGTCAAATAGTAGTTTATCTAGGATAGAGGACCTTCTTACCCAGCTAGTGGTTAAGGACCAGGCCACCCAACGCACCTTAGAAGAACACGCTACATTCCTAAAGAATAACCATTCAAATTTCTTAGACCTTCAAAGGAAAGTTAGGGATATTGCACGCCTGTTGCAAGAACGACCTCCCGGTCAATTTTCGGGAAATACAAAGCCCAACCCATCTGGTACTTTGAAGACAATTTCGACCCGTAGTGGTAGGACCTTAGGGGATGTAGTGAGACTCGAGAATGTTGAGGTAGAAGAAGAGGAGCCCGTAGATGAAGAGATTGAGATGGAGGCTCCTGGTAAAGTGCAACCTAGGTTAAGCCCATCAAGTACCGTACACACCGGGGGGCCTTCATGTGAGAATAGTATAGAGAAACGGCCCATACAAGTTGTTCCATCACTCACTGTTGATCTTTCCCATGCTCCATTCCCTTCCCGTCTTAAAAATCAAACGTATTCTAAAGAGTACGGGAAATGTTTAGAAATCTTTAAGCAACTTAGAATTAACCTCCCCTTCATAGAAGCCCTTCAATCGATGCCTAAATACGCAAAATTCTTAAAGGACCTTCTAAAACGTAAGGATAGGTTAGGAGAGGTTTCTAACATTCCCCTTAGTGGAGGGTGTTCCGCCGTAGTCTTGACAAGGTCCCGGAAAATTGATGGATCCGGGTCTTTTTACCATTCCATGCTTGTTTGGGAGTGATACCGAGTGTAGGGCCCTAGCCAATTTAGGAGCGAGTATAAACCTCATGCCATATTCCATGCATGAGAGGTTAGGTCTAGGAGAGTTATCCCCTACATGTATGTCTTTGTCCCTAGCCGATAGATCAGTGAAGTATCAACGTGGCATAATCGAAAACCTTCTAGTTAAAGTGGATAAATTCGTTTTTCCCGTAGACTTTGTCGTTCTTGATATGGAAGCCGATGAGAAGGTTCCTATCATTCTAGGACGCCCATTCTTGTGTACCGCCAAGGCTATCATCGATGTCTTCGACGGTAAAATCACACTCCAAGTCAGTAAGGAGAGAGTCACTTTCGAGATAGCACGCTCCATGGAACACCCTAGTGGTTCTGATGATCTTAGTAGTCCTTGTCATTCGGTCTATTTCATAGAGTCTTTCCTATCATGTGTCGACCATTGCTTTGACTATATTAGCGGAGCCGATTTAGTTGAGGGCAAGTTAGATGAGGTAGTTGAGAAGGTAGAGGAGGTTGTGAGTGAGAATAAGGAAGTAGAAGAGACCGAGTGGGTCCCTGAAGTGCTAGAGTGGAGTGAAGTAAAAAGTGAGTTTGAGAGTACACCCTTAGAGAAACCCGCCCCATTAGAGCTTAAGGTTCTCCCATCCCACTTAGAGTACGCTTTCTTAGGTGAGGGTTACGATTTTCCCATCATCATTTCGTCTAAGTTAGAGGAGGGGGAGACGAGTAGGTTATTAGAGGTGATGAGAGAGAATAAGGAAGCCATTGCATGGTGACTTTCGGATATTAAGGGCATAAGCCCAACCTATTGTACCCACCGGATACTCATGGAAGACGATTATAAGCCGGTGGTGCAACCTCAACGGCGCCTAAATCCGAACATGCAAGAGGTTGTTAAGAAGGAAGTGCTCAAGTTGTTAGATGCCGGGGTGATATACCCTATTTCCGATTCACCATGGGTTAGCCCAACCCAAGTCGTCCCAAAGAAAGGTGGGATGACGGTGATCATGAACGCAAAGAACGAATTAATCCCTTCCCGTACCGTTACCGGTTGGCGTGTGTGCATTGACTACCGAAAGTTGAATGACGCCACCCGGAAAGACCATTTTCCTTTGCCATTCATTGACCAAATGTTGGAGCATCTAGCAGGTCAACAATTCTATTGTTTTCTCGATGGATTTTCGGGTTATTTTCAGATCCCAATCGCCCCGGAGGATCAAGATAAAACGACATTCACATGCCCTTACGACACTTATGCGTATCGCCGCATGCCTTTCGGGTTATGTAACGCTCCGTCTACTTTCCAAAGATGCATGGTTGCTATATTCCAAGACATGCTTTAGACTTCTATGGAGGTTTTCATGGATGAATTCTCGGTTTATGGTACCACTTTCGATCAGTGTCTTCTCAATCTTGAAAGGATGCTTAAGAGATGTATAGAGACAAACCTTATGCTAAATTGGGAGAAATGTCACTTTATGGTGACGGAGGGGATAGTCTTAGGTCACAAGGTGTCTAGAGAGGGGATAGAGGTGGATAGGGCCAAGATAGATACCATAAGTAGATTGCCTCCACCTACTAGTGTTAAGTCCGTTCGTAGCTTCCTAGGTCATGCGGGCTTTTATAGGCGTTTCATTAAGGATTTTTCTAAGATTACGCGCCCCATGACCCGACTTCTAGAGAAAGATGTACCTTTCGTCTTTGACGAAGAGTGCATCAAGGCTTTTGATTTTTTGAAGGAGAAACTCATTAGTGCTCCTATCCTTGTTTCGCCCAATTGGAGCTTGCCTTTCGAGCTCATGTGCGATTCAAGTGATTATGTCGTATGTGCGGTTTTAGGTCAAAGAGTCGATAAACATTTCCATCCAATCTATTACGCGAGCAAAACTTTAAACGATGCTCAAGAGAACTATACCACCACGGAAAAAGAGCTCTTAGCCGTAGTGTTTGCGTTTGATAAGTTTCGTTCATATCTCATGCTTTCCAAAACCACTGTGTTCACCGACCACACCGCTTTGCGTTTTCTTTTCCAAAAGAAAGACGCAAAGCCACGCCTCATTAGATAGATTCTTTTGCTCTCCGATTTCGATATCGAAATTAAGGATAAAAAGGGAGCGGAAAATGTGGCCGCCGACTATTTGTCACGCTTAGAGGGTCCTAAGAGAGAGGAGGTTCGTGAGGATTCAATAGGAGATACTTTTCCTCATAAAACCATAGACTTTGTTAGTGCCGAGGTAGTGGGTTTGCCATGGTTTTTGGATTTGGCAAATTATTTAGCGACCGACGATATTGTGAAGGGTATGTCCTACCAACAAAAGAAAAAGATTCTTAGGGATGCTAGGAAGTACATTTGGGATGACCCGTACCTTTTCAGGATAGGTGGTGATAGAGTGCTTAGGAGGTGTGTTTCAAAAGAGGATGGAATGGACATCCTTAGACATGTGCACGAGGGTTTAACGGGAGGCCATCATGGGCCAAATGTGACCGCACAAAAGGTTTTTGATAGTGGCTTCTATTGGCCAACGGTAGTTAGAGATGCCATAGAGTTTGTTAGGACATGTGACCATTGCCAACGTACCGGCAACATCTCATCCAAGGATGAAATGCCCCAAATCCCATCCAAGTTCTTGAAGTCTTTGTCGTTTGGGGTATTGATTTCATGGGACCTTTCCCCTCATCGAGTGGGAATAAGTACATCCTCGTGGCCATTGACTATGTCTCAAAGTGGGTGGAAGCTCAAGCTTTTACTACTAATGATGCCCGAGTGGTGGTGAGATTTCTTAAGAAGTTATTCACACATTCGGAGTTCCTAAAGCTATCATAAGTGACCGTGGTACGCACTTTTGCAATTCCGCCATGGGAAAGGCACTTCCGCGCTACGGTGTCACTCACCGTCTTTCTACCGCATACCACCCGCAAACTAGTGGCCAAGTAGAGAATGCAAATCGAGGGGTGAAGAGAATCCTAGAAAAAACGGTAGGAAAAAGTAGAAAGGATTGGCGGAAAAGCTCGACGACGAATTATGGGCATTCCGCACCGCTTACAAAACACCGTTAGGAACCACACCCTTCACGATTGTGTATGGCAAAGCGTGCCATCTTCCGGTAGAGTTAGAACATAGAGCTTTGTGGGCATTGAAAACTGTTAACCTCGACCTTACCGAAGCCGTAAGGAGGAGGTTCTTCCAAATCCATGAATCAGAGGTTCTAAGGGATGCCGCCTATGAACGATCTTGGAGTATCAAGGAAAAGACGAAGGCGTTGCATGATAGGAGGTTGCAAAGGTTGTAGGAGTTTAAGGTAGGTGATAAAGTGATCTTATTGAATTCAAGATTGAAATTGATAGCGGGGAAGTTGAAATCGAGATGGACCGGACCGTATGTGGTAAAAGGAGGTGTTTCCATACGGTACCGTCGAGTTGTATGACAAAGTTGATGTAGGTGTGTGGAAGGTAAATGGTCATCGATTGAAACACTACTTGGGAGGTCCCATTGATACTACCGAGGAGGAAGAAATTCCTCTAGAGGACCCACCCACCTTCACCGAACAATGAGTTGAGAAAAGCTTCGTTTGTAGAGTATGTACCGTTTGTATTTTCATTATTTTTCGTATTTCTCGTAGTTTTTCGTGTTTGTGTTTTGTGTGTTTGAGAAATTTTGCAGGGAACGTACCATTAAAGAGCTGAAATTGCAAAGAAAACGACATTCCAACACTTCGAAAAAATTTGGGATGGTTTGGGGAAGGTTTGGTAACACTTAGAAAATTTTCTAAGTCATAAAACTTGAAAATTTTCGCAACCTACTGTCAAAAAGTTTCCGTTGCGTCACGCCACCACAAAAACTTACCTCGTGGCGCTACGCCACCCCTAGGGTCACAAAACCAACACCTGAACCCCCAGACTTGAACCACCCCGTGGCACTACGCCACGGGTTACCTGTTTCACCTTAGCACCGCGCGACGGTCCCCATATCGTTTTAAACCTTATCTTTCTACCTACTTTCCCCAAACACTCAACCTAGTTCTTTTTCCACCGCCCATCGCCGAACAACACAAAAATCACCATATCTTCACCATCAGTCCACCGTTTACCACCATTCCACTTCCCTTGTGATCGGATTTACGTGTCGACAAAACCCCAGCGAACGAAATCCGCGATTAACCACTGTTTCAAGCTGATTAGGGACTTACCATACATGAAAAAGTTTTTGCTTTTCTTGCAAAACTTCACGATTCAGGTATGGCTTCTTGCAATATTCTCTTCTTTAATGCGTTTCGAGTCAAAGTCGTAGGTTTGTCGTGTCAGTTCTATGTCAGTTTTTTCGTTTTTGATTTTGAGTCCGTATGTTAGGTTGTCGAGTCAATCCGGTCGGTTAAGTCGTAGGTCAAGTCTATGTCGAGTTCGAGTTCTCGGCTATCTTGTAGTGTTAGTTTTTGTTGAGGTAGAGTGTGGGTCATGTTAGCTAGTATAGTTCAAGGTTGTGGTGTGGGATTGGTTTGGGGCATTTAAGTATTTGCGGATTGCGGATGGCTTGGGTTGGGGTATGCTTGCTATGTTGGTCATATCTTAGGCTCGGGATTACTAACATTGAGTGTGGGGATGCGGTTGGGTAATGTTTGAGTTTAACTTCAGATTTGCAAGCCGTTTTAACCCATTTCATTACTTCGAAATTAAAGTTTTCAACTTTACTTTGTTGCGACCCAATGTTAGTTTGCTTTATGGCTTGATATGAGTATAGATGTTTGTCGGGTTGAAGTTGGAAATTGATATTGCTGAATTTAGTGTTGGTTTGGAATACATTAACAATTAAAGTTCCGATCTTGCGCATTAAAACTAAATTTTTGCAATGGTAAAAACCTCCTTTAACTAGGCGGAATTTTTCGACGCTAAATTTGTTTTAAAAATTACTAAATGGCTGATTTTTAAGCGAGGATTGGACTTCAATGTCATTGTTAGGCACTACGTTTTATTTGCGGACAATTAAAATGCCGAAGGGGGTAGTGTACATTGAGTCTAGTTTAGTGTCTTCGTGTCGTTTTAGTCAAGTTTTAGCATAGTTCGAGTCATATTTAGTGTGTTTGGGTTTACTTGTACGTACAAGTGATTTAAGCTCGCCCGTACTCAATCTCCATTCGGGCGAGTTTAACTATCATTTAGCAATTGTAAAAGGTAACCCGTTTGTTTCAGAATTAGCCGCGAATGAAATGCTATACGGCTATTCTTTCTTTTTCGAAAAAAATTTATAAAAATCCAAAAAAAAAAAAATATAAAAATTTCAAAAAATTCAAAAAAAAAAATTAAAAAAAATGAAAAATACCAAAAATAGTTTGTTATTACTAATTGTCTGCCTGTTTTGTCTTGATTGTATCTGTTTTGCAGGCATGGCTAGTAGTTCGCGTAGAGGTAGGGCGCGAAAGACAGGTGCGGGTCAGTTGGCACCACAACAGGATCCACCCCAACAAGACCCAGTTCAACAGGAGACACCGATCATTCAGATAGTTGCCGATGATCCTAAGTTGAGATCGTGTATCAATCGTCTTATAACTTTATTCCGGACAGGAAATGTAGTAGAGTCGATCACCCGATACTGAAATTTGAGCCGAGTACACCAGAGTGGAACACATATGATAAATTGAAGAAAACTGATTTACTTCAGCACAGAGTGATAGACTGGCCGTGGTTGAGTGAAATAGGCTCGATGCAGGAAGTGTTAGACCTTTTGGGTCCGAAGTTGACGGATGCGTTGGAGTGTATCCAGCCTCAGTATGAGGAGCTGGTGCTAGAGTTTCATAGCACCTGGATGCATAAGGAGGGGAAGTTTGATCAGGACACAGTTGTGTCGTTTAGCTTAGGTAGGCAAGTTTATGAGATGAATATGGCAAGGTTTGCCATAGTGTCGGGGTTTTACACTGAGGAAGAAGTGAAGCGGCCGGAGTTTGTTACTAGTTTGAGGGGTGCTTATTCGACTATTAGGGACCATAGTGTTGGGGGTACTGAGCTGCGAGAGTTCTGGAGTACGATTTCTGATCACCCGTTCACGACTACGAACCTGATCACTTCGGTTCGTAACCCGATTTATAGGTATGTGTTAAAGATCTTATCTACTACACTGGTGGGTCGGAAGTCGGGGGAAAACAAGGAGAATTGGATAGAGCTATTCATTCTCATGTGTAGGGTACAGAACAGGGAGATGAATCTGGCTACAGTCTTAGCAGATTCGTTTAGTAGAGGTCGTCGAGGAGGTCCTCGTGCTGGTTTGGATATGGGCCCCTATATTACTCGGATTGCATGAAATTTGGGGGTGTTTACCAAGTATGTCCCCGAATTTCTACACGAGGGGCCCAAGACGGTGACGTTTGGTTTGAAAGAGCTGCAGGAGGCAGGTATAGTGTCGTGGACGGAGCCTTACGGCTGGGAGCCGATCAGACAGGGTCCGCAGGTGCAGCCGCCAGAGGGACATCCCACTGAGGATGTAATGCTTCAGATTGACCCCACACACCGACAGCGGCCACCACAGAGACACGAGCTACCGGCACATCAATATCCGAGGAGGCAGCCTCCACCTGAGCCTCTCACTTTACAGTCACTCTCTGGCTATGTAGAGCAGAGATTTGACAGAGTGGAGCATTTCATCAAGGCGATTCAGTTGGGACAGGAGTGGCAGTGTCACACCCCAACCGATTGCGGAATCATCGGGGCGCGGCACTAGGCGAATCTGTCACTCCACAACCGATGGCGGAAACATCGGGGCATGGCACTGATCGAAACAGATTGTCCAGAAGTTTCCATAATAATTATCATTACCAATTAATTTAAAGTAACACGTCCCATACCATGTCTCAAAAGGTAAACAAATTATTACAGACAAATCTAGTCAAACTGTTCTGTTCCGACGACTCAGATTTCTATTACAGACAATTGTTTATGGTTGGTTTCTAGACTTGCCCTAGTCTCAATTTCATCACCGCAAAGTAAAGCAATTAAGCATCCTAAGCACCTGTCACATACGTTAAAGTATAAGTCAATACACATAGTGTAAAGGTGAGCATACAAGTTTGATAATAGCATATAGAGTTCGAAAGCGTTACGCATAATCAGCACGTACACAGAGTGAAATGAGGCATGTTAGTTATCGACATGAAACTATTGATACCAATGACTGCGGGTTGACTGCCCAAGGCAGTTCGCGATACATACTCACCACTGTGAGCCATGTAGGTAATTGTCCTTAACAACCCCCGAGTGAACGGGTGCTGAGTCCAAACTAATAGTACTATCATTGCTAAGGCAGGTAGACAGCATTCCATGTGTAAACATAACAAACAAGCATTCATTAAGTCACGTATAACATGCGGTAACGGTTAGCGTTTAGAGTATTGCGTAGTGTGTTCGATGTGATTTTGTATAAGTAACGTATGTAACGCCCAAAAGTGTGTAAAGCAAAAAGGGATCGAGTATACTCACAGCGATTGATGGATTGAAGGGAGCGTTAGAGAGTAGGGTTAGCCTGAACAGATCGATAGCATAATGATAAGCGACGCGTAAAACGATGCATGGTACAAGTGAGTCGGACAGCAGTTCGGTCGGATGGTAATCCGATCGGACGGCCAGTCGTGCGAGGGGTAGTCTGTTCGGACGGTCATCCGGTCGGATGACTGTTCGAGTGGATTGTTTCTTCCTTTGGGAAGGATGTGTTTGTGTATGACGGCTTGACCTTTGAAATTTTCATTGTAGCATTTTGAAAACAGAGAGGCATCTCTACCCTTCAGGTCGGTCGGTCGAACGGTCGTTCAATCGGACGGCGACTCGAATGGCGAGGTTTCTCAGTGAGAACAAATCCACAGTAGGGCGGTCACTCGGTTGGATGTCCATCCGACCGGGTGGCAACCCTGTTACTGAACATGTTGAAAATTATTTAAGTTTTAAATGATTCAAGATGCAACCCGATCGGACAGTGGGTCGAGCGGATGGCAACCCGGTCAGACAGCAGTCCGGTCGGATGACAACTCATCCCAACGATTTGATCGTGCTATTACTTGATCTTGCTTGAAGTGTTATAACTTGAGCGAGATGTTGTGGTGACTGGTTTATACAATGGGAACCCCATCTCGTCCCCAATGACCTGACCGAACAGGAATCACCCTAGTCCATCAGTGCACGGTTCGAGACGGTTGTTCGTGTCCAAACCCGAAATCACTATCTTTCAAATGGAACTTGGATCTAGCACTGATACACCGCTAAGAATGAGTAGACGATTAGCATTAGGTCCGGTTCCATTGGGTTTGAGAGCATTGAGTGTAAAAGAGTTGAAAGAAAGTTGGAAAGCCATCTTTCAATCCTTTTCATTATGAATATGTTTAGATCTATGAAAGATCTTTGTTTGTTTATGTGGAAATCGATTAGATCTAAGTTGTTCTTGGTGGATTGAGTCCAAAACATGAAGTTCTTTAAGAACACATGATGACGTCATCCAAGAACACCTTGAATCATGATGATTTCACGGTTAAAAGTTAAGATTCAAAAGATAGAAAGGTGTAGGAGTGCGTGTAGATCAAGGAAGTACAAGATTTAGGACGAGATCTTACCGGAATTGCGGGAAATCGAAGGAAAAAACGAGTAGGAGCATTGGTCGGACGTCAGTTGCCAAAAGTGGAAAGAATGAAAGTGACAAGGGGTAGTTATAGGGTTACCCAAAATGGAAAGGGTAGAATGGTTGGTCGCTCGGGTGGCAACTCGCCCGGGTGGCAGTCCGGTCGAGTGGCACCTCGATCGGGTGGCTGCCTGGTCGGGTGGCAGTTCGGTTGGCTGGCACCTGGTTCGAGTGCTTGGCATGACGAGTTTTGCCGTTTCTATTTCGTTTGCGAGCGTTTCGATGCGATAGAGTTTCCTAGTCAAATTACTTTTAATCCCAACTACTATATCAACATACAAGCATCCTTACTTCGTATTCGTTTAGCGTTTGCGATTCGATTGAGTTTCGATTGATTACCACACATAACATAAATAAACATGCACAAGTAACACATGAGGCACACACACACATATAACATTTACCAAAATGCGAAATTCGAGTTGCGAGTGTGATGGCGATAAAACGATTAATCATGAGATAAACAGCGATTACTATATGATTGTTAATAGATACACCACATAATACAACTAAAGCGAAAATATAATAGACTAACTACAAGTCAAAGAAGTCAAAGTAGAAATTGAGCAAGGAGAGACAGATCGCAATTAGCAATCTTTTCTCCCTTTGACTTCAATCTTGACTTTGACTTTAGAAACACGGGGTGTTACAGCCTCCCCTTGTTGATGGAATTTCGACCCTAAATTAGGCCGAAGCCGTAACAAACAACTGCGGGTACTTCACCTTCATGTCGCTTTCGAGTTCCCAAGTGAACTCTGCGCCTCGTTTTCCTTCCCATCGGACTTTCACAATAGGAATGCGCGAGCGTCTGAGCTGCTTGGTTTGGCGATCCATGATTTCGACAGGCTTCTCCACGAAGTGTAGTGTTTCATTTACTTGGAGGTCATCGAGAGGTACAATTAAATCATGCTCAGCCAACCACTTTCGGAGGTTTGACACATGGAAAGTCGGGTGGACATTACTAAGTTCCTCCGGTAGTTCGAGTCTGTAGGCGACTTTTCTGATCCTTTCCAGAATCTTAAAAGGTCCAACATATCGAGGCGCTAGTTTCCCTTTCTTGCCGAATCTGGCCACACCCTTTCAAGGTGATACCTTTAGGAGTACGTAGTCGCCAACATCAAATTCAAGGGGCTTGCGTCGTCTATCGGCGTAACTTTTCTGTCGACTTCGAGCTTTCAACAAGTTGTCTTGGATTTGGAGGACTTTGTCAGTCGTTTCTTGCAATAGCTCAGGACCAGTTAATTGCGAGTGACCGATCTCGTGCCACACAATAGGCGATCGACATTTTCTTCCGTATAAAGCCTCGAATGGTGCCATTTGAATGCTGGAATGATAATTGTTGTGATACGAGAATTCGACTAACGGCATGTAAGCATCCCAATTACCACCGAAATCTATGACACACGAACGGAGCATGTCTTCAAGAGTACGGATCATTCTTTCAGTCTGATCGTCGGTTTGAGGGTGGAATGCGGTACTTAAGTTAAGCGTGGTACCGAGAGCCGCTTGAAACGTTTCCCACAGTCGCGAGGTAAACCGAGCATCACGGTCAGAGATGATGTCGCGAGGCGTCCCATGATTACAAATAATCTCATTGGTGTAGATTCGGGCTAATCGTTCTACTTTGTAGTCTTCCCGTATTGGCAAAAAAGTGAGCAGATTTGATCAAACGGTCAACAACAACCAGATGCTTTCGTAACCTGATGACGTGTGCGGAAGCTTTGTTATGAAGTCCATAGCGATACTCTCCCACTTCCACATAGGGATCGGCTGTTGTTCGAGTAAGCCAGAGGGTCTTTGGTGTTCAGCCTTGACCCTTGCACAAGTCATGCACTTTCCAACGTAGAGAGCAATATCCCTTTTCATGCCCGGCCACCAGTACTTGTAGCGAAGATCCTGGTACATTTTGTCGGCACTGGGATGTATAGAATACCGGGATTTGTGGGCTTCGTCCATCGAAATCTGTCACAAATCGGTCCGTTTAGGGATCCAAATTCGGTCCAGATAATGGATTATCCCATTCGGCTTATTTACAAGCTGGGCTCCATCGTGATAGATTCGTTCCTTCTTCAGAGTGCGTTCATTAAAACAAGCATGTTGGGCTTCGCGAATGAGGGTTTCAAGGTCGTATTGGGCTTGGGTTTTACGAATGCTAAGCAGATAACTCCGTCTGCTGAGAGCGTCGGCAACGACATTTGGTTTGCCTGGGTTATACCAAATGTCACAGTCATAATCGTTGAGAAGTTCTATCCATCGGCGTTAACGCATATTAAGTTCCTTCTGGTCAAAGATATGTTGCAGGCTCCTATGATCGGTGAAGATCGTACACTTTGTACCAAACAGGTAGTGTCGCTAAATCTTTAACGCAAAAACAACTGCACCTAGCTTGAGATCATGGGTTGTATAGTTCTTTTCGTGGATTTTGAGCTGACGAGATGCGTAAGCTATAACCTTGTCCCGTTGCATAAGGACACAACCAAGACCAACGTTGGAAGCATCATAATAGACAATGAAGTCGTCGTTTCCGTCGGGTGGAGTGAGAACAGGAGCATTGCAAACCATGCACTTGAGGGCTTGGAAAGCAGACTCTTGTTCAGTTCCCCAAACAAAAGGCTTGTCTTTATGCGTGAGAGCGGTAAGTGGCACAGCGATCTTTGAGAATCCTTCAATAAATCGTCGATAATAGCCCGCTAGTCCGAGGAAAGAACGGACTTCAGACGGGTTCTTAGGTGTAATCCAACTCTTAACGGCTTCAATCTTCGCGGGATCGACGTGTATACCTTAACTATTTACAATGTGACTGAGGAATTGAACCTCCTCCAGCCAGAATTCGCACTTGGAGAACTTGGCATAGAGTCGACTCCCTTGGAGTAGCTCGAGAACCAAACGTAGATGTTGTGCGTGTTCGGCTCTCGATTTGGAATAGATCAAGACATCGTCGATGAACACGATGACGAAACAGTCGAGATATGGTTTACACGCGCGATTCATCAGATCCATGAAAACCGTGGGTGCGTTGGTTAAACCAAAAGGCATAACAACGAACTCATAGTGGCCGTAACGAGTGCGAAAAGCGGTTTTGGGTATATCCTCCTCCTAAATGCGTAGTTGGTGATAGCCTGAGCATAGATTGATCTTCGAGAAACACGTAGCACCTTGTAGCTGACCAAACAAATCGTCAATGCGAGGTAGGGGATAACGGTTCTTGATAGTTAACTTATTCAATTCCCGATAGTCGATTCACATCCTGAACGACCCATCCTTCTTTTTGACGAAAAGGACTGGCGCGCCCCAAGGAGAGGTGCTCGAGCGAATGAAGCCTTTCTCAAGTAATTCCTGGAGCTGATTTGAGAGTTCGCGCATTTCAAACGGTGCGAGTTGGTAAGGAGCTTTGGCAACAGGTTGGCTCCAGGAATGAGGTCGATACGAAAGTCGATATCACGACTTGGCGGAAGACCAGGAAGATCGTCAGGGAAAACATTAGGAAATTCACGGACCACAGGGACGTCTTTCACTTCTGTCTTTCCTTTCATTTCCTTCTCCGCTACTACAATGTTAGCCAAGAAAGCTCTGTATTCCTTGCGGAAATACTTGCTAGCTTGGACACATGACATGAGTTTGAGACCTTTCGAAGCAGTTTCACCATAAACACACAATAAATCACCATTCGCGAGTGAGAATCGAATCATCTTATTGAAGCACACAACTTCAGCATGGTTTTCGCGAAGAAAGTCCATGCCTACTATGACATCAAAACTTCCGAGTTGCATCAGAATAAGGTCGATTGGGAAGATGTGATTGTTGAGCTCAAGAGTACAATCACGAAGAACAGAATTAACGGCGACAGTTCTTCTGGTAGCGACTTCAACATCGAACGTCGAGGAGAGTTGGGAGCGCTTACGACTAAGGAGCTTCTCAAATTCGAACGACACAAAGCAATTATCGGCTCCAGTATCAAACAAACATGAAGCATAATTTCCATTCACAAGGAACGTACCATTGACCACGTTGTTGTCAGCCTGGGCTTGGCGCACATTGATGTTGAAAGTTCTGGCGCGTGCGGCTTGTTGCTGCTGGTGTTGTTGCTGCTGCTGGGGCTCTTGTTTCACAACCCTGTTCGGGCACATGTTCGCAAAGTGGTTGGGATCACCACATGCGAAGCAGACCCTGGCGTTGACCGCGGGTGCCTGAGCTGCTTGTTGGCCTTGTGGGGCTGGGAGTAGAGCTTGATGAGCAGTGGCTTGAGCTGGTGCTTGACGAGGACTAGTACGGCAATTAGCAGTGAAGTGGCCGTACATATTGCAGTGAGCGCAGAAACGACAGGCGAGACCCACCGGGTGATGATAAGAGCATGTCGGGCAAGCCGGGTGGGGGGCTGTGTATGCACGCTTTGCTGGCGGTGCATAAGTAACTGGTGCTGGACGGTGCTGAAACTGCTGCTGAGCTGGTACGGCTTGAAGAGGGGCAGCAGTGGTGGTGACAGCACAGTTCTTGTTGCTGGTGCTGCTGTTGTTGTTCTTCTTCTTGCGGCGTGATGACTTTGACGTTGAGCGGTGCCGGTTTCAGCGGTTGGTGCGGTGGTGGCTTGATGCAGGTTCTTTGAAGTTTTATCCCAAAAACCAGCTTTTACCCGCTTGTTGTTGATTTCTGCGGCAAGCAAGTAAGTTTCTTCGATCATTGCTGTCTTTGCGGCATGCACAAAATCCGCAACACAGTCGGGTAGAGCTCGGATGTACTTCTTGATTGCCATGTCGGGCGTCTTCACTTGATCGGGACAGATGATGCTGGGCTGCTTAAAGCGAGCAGTCAGTGCAGCGTTGTCACCTTCCTTCTGCTTAATGTTCCAGAATTCTTCCTCCAGCTTTTGGCGTTCATAGGGAGGGCAGAATTCATCCATCATGATGGCTTTCAGCTCTTCCCACGCCAGCTCATAGGCTGTATCATTTTCGCGTTTGTTTCTCTCAGGCGTCCACCAGTCTAATGCGCGGGACTGGAAGACGCCGGTAGCGTTTAGAGTGCGGAGATTTTCCGGACATCCACTCTGGCGCAGAGTGACTTCGACAGAATTGAACCATTGAAACATAGCCGTTGGGTCATCTTCTCCAGTGAATTCCTTTGGACCGCAAGCCTTGAACTACTTGAAGCTGAAAGCAGTCTTGGTAGCAACTTTAGGAGCTTCGGTTCTAGACTCCTCAGACGATTTGCTAACGTTCTCGTAAATCTCACTCACAATCTGAGGCACAACCTTGGCCACTTGTTTCGCGAGGATGGCAGCAAGGCGTTTGTCCCTCTGTTCTTGGCGAGAGAGTCGTGAGTGACGGGGTCCAGATGATTGTCCAGTTGACATTGTCTACAACAGACATCGTCATAGGTCTCAGACACATCATAATCGAATCTCACCTCGCACGTCTATTACTTACTAAAGCTCAGGAACACAGTGAAACATGTATCACATAAACACATAAGCACATAATCACATATTCACATAAACACAGAAGCACATAAGCACATAAAGCACATAATTCACAGAAGCACATAAACATGAAATCACAAGATGCAGTCAGAATACAAAAACCTATCATTCCAAGTCGACGAGTGTTCGAGAATAGCGATCATGATTAACATAGCGGTTAGTATAGTATAAGCGTATAACGTAACGTAAGGTCATCCATGATTTAGCGATTTGTCAGCATTTTGAGGTAGATAAGCAATGCGGGTCGTGCGTGTCGATCAAAGTGGAAGCGAAAATCGAATATTTCTCCAAAAATTAAAACACATAAGCAGGTAAACACACATACAAACACATAAAATCAACGAATCATCAGAGTCAGCACTTGCGGGCTCAGAATCGAAAGACACCTAAAAATCGAGGAATAGATCGTCTGCGGCTATTAGACATTGACTAACCAAAGTGATTCGACTATTCACAAGGACTCGTTGTACACACTTTGACTTTCAGGACTGTGTTTCTGCCTAGATTCTTGGGCGTTTGGCATGCATCTCTTTTAGTCATATCGTGACTTCAAGTCGTTGGAGTCCATCGAGACTTTGGTGAGAGTTTTGGAAAACCAAGTAAAAGTCGGAACAAGTCGTCAAGGTTAGGGCTTCACCCCTGTCTTAACAACTTCGTTCCTGTTTTGATAAAATAAAAGAGAATTATGCGTCAAAGCATGGATTTCACTCCTATTTCAACGCAATTTCTTGTGTTTATAGATAAAATTGTGGGTTGAACAAGCAATTTAGTCGAGAGTTTGCGGTTTTCACACCTGGTCTCGACTTAATCGATTATCCATAATTGAAAATTCGAGTGCAGTGATGGTGTAGCATAGGCGAGAATAGCGAGAAATAGCAGTAAGCTCATACATGATCCCTACTGGACATGCACGAGTGTAAGGACCTGCCAAAATGCCCCAAAACGACCCATAAGTCAAAACCCGGACCCCTAAAACCCTAATGTGCATGAAAAAGCAAGAAAACAAGGATTTTTTATTTCAGGCGGGCCACATAAAACGTAAGCTTAGGCTTACGCAGGCCGCGTCAACTTAAAGTTGACCGGATAAGCGTTCCAGGCCACGTGTCGCACACGTGGCAACCCTACCTGTGACATACAAGCCCTACACGTAGACTAGGGGCCCTCGCGGGCCGCGTAAAAGTCAAGTGTGGGTTTACGAGTGCCGCGTAAAACCCAAAAACCAGCTATAAATTGATCAGTTCATGAGCTTTGCATCTGTGAACGTTAAACTTTCTAAAACACGAAGAAAGCTGCTCAAAAACGTAATTCCTCGTAGAGAAACGCTGCTACAAATACAGGGTATTAACTCGATCACTGCTACGAAACAATGTCATATTGATTGAAACCGATCCGATGGATGTTTAAGTGCTGCCCAAATCAGGGCTATACTTTGTCATTCGTCGTGAGGGTTTTGATTTCGTAAGCTTATCGTAAATGTTGTATTAAGTTACTGACCTAGTTTCGTATGCATTGTTATTTTAATTAGGTTATCAGGCTTATCAGTAGGCTAAACTCTACCCAACTAAACTTGCAATGTGAGTCATTCTCTTTTTATCAACTGTTTTACAATACTCAAATTATTCTCAAAAGTTATAATTACAGGGATTAAGTCGTGGTTATCTTGAATCACTGGCTAGTGGGGTATTGTGCACATTACTAATTTCTCAAGGTTAGGTTCACCAACCAAACAGTGATAATCATCACTACTTGGGTGAAAGGACCCAATAGTGGTATGACCATCGCCACCAGGGTGTGACATGGCGCCAGATAAAAATTAAGATAGTAGCCATTGTAATCGCTCTTATGCTGTAATTTATAACTAATGTGTCGTTTCATATAACTTGAGTGACTCGCCAGTATTTCCCCGCTGATAAAATATTTTTAAAACATGTTTCAGGTGACTTACTGTGAATCAAGGAAAACGTGCTACGGAGCACTAACAAGCTTGAAGTGGTGGCTCAGTAAAATAAATAAACATGTTTTGTAAAACAAGGGATTTCCTCGTGAAATTTCCCTTATTGTAAATTAGGGGGTTTGTCCCAATTTGTGAAATAAAATAATTTGGCCATTTTCAAGTTTTAAAAGATCCTGCTAAACTTCCGCTGTCAACTCAAATAATAAATACCACGGGTTTCTGTTGCGCGGCTCCTGGATCGGGTAACACCGGGACGGGGGCCGTGACAGAAAAAGGTGGTATCAGAGCCACTGATTTAAGCCAATTAAGTATTTAGAAATACTTAATTTTCTGATTGCCATTCTGTGAATTTAAGTTGATAAATGAGATTTTAACTTAGAATTGTGTGTGTTTCTTCATATGTGCTAACAGCATGAATGAGTTGTCTGAAGCTCTTCAAAATCTCACTATCTATTCTGCTAACATGGAAGTTTCCAGGGGTTTTTCTGGTTATTGGGCTGACACTGAGAAACCTATGGAATTCCAAGCCCAGCCTCAGGAGAAACCGAAGCCGAAAAAGAGAAGAAGATTCGTAGGCTGGAGGCGTATGCGTAGGAAGAAACCAGCGGTACAGAAAGTTATAAAGACTGAGGATCCGAAGGGTAAAGAAAAAGGAAAAGAGATCAGGGAAAGTTCCGAGCAAGCCCAGGAAATGCCACCGTGGGAGGAGTTGGACCGCAAACTGGCAAATAGCGAGCTCATCGGACATGCCGATGAAAACCTCTTCAATTACCCAGTTGAATTACAACTTCCAGTTAATTTGGAACCTGCTATCCCAGATCCTATTGTCAACCCCCGACCATTACCAGGAGAGCTGGAAGAATGGTGGACAACTGACTGGCAATTTCAGAATCTCTTGAATAACCCTAACACCTTTTCCCCTCAATTTGACCTTGAGCCTGCACTAAACCCACCTATGAGCACAGAAAACTTGGCTGAACTTCGCCACTATGGTGAGGAGCTGGTGGATGCAGGAAATAGAATCCGGGAAGTGGGAAAGAGGATATCTTGGAAATACGACGAGAGGGAACGTCGTTTCTGAAGTGCCAACTGATGAGGATCATATGTGGTGGTGTGGTTATGTGTTTAATAATAATAAAATAATAATAAATATTAATAAAAATATAATCATGTAAAATAACTTAAAATAAAACTTTTGTAATATAACTGGTGTGTACGGATGCCTACTAATATATAAAAATATCAACGTCGCAAAGTCAACAATTTTGGCTATACGTGTTGACATGATTATGTGCGATTGTTTTATTGTGTTTGATTGTTATTTATTTTGTGCTAATAACTTATATATATTAATTACCAGATGCAACACACTGGTAATGAAATAGTTAACGAGGTTAACCAATCAGAGCAAAACAATTAAGATCACTTTCTTAACAGACAAGATATAGAAAATATTGTTGCTCAAGGAATAGCCAATGCTATTCCAGCAATCCTTGCTGCTGCCCGAAATCCAGTTGAACCTCCGCCACCTACTCTCAGCAAACGTACTCGTGATGACAACTTTAGTATTAGTGTAAATGGAGGCGGTAACAATAATGACGATGATGTAATGCAAGCCCCATTTCTTAAGAGAATGAAAGCTGCAACGTCTGGTTGCACTTACAAGGAATTTCTTGCCTGTAAAAGAATCGAATTTGCAGGCAATGAAGGGGCAACTGCAGCACTGCGTTGGTTAGAGAAAACTGAAGCGGTAATTAAAATAAGTAAATGTGCCGAGGAAGACAAGGTCATGTACGCGTCGCATCTTTTTAAAGAAGGGGCGCTAGAATGGTGGAATACGATACTACAAGCCAAGGGAAGCGAAATGGCTTATGCTATGAATTGGGAAGAATTTAAGAGACTAGTAGAAAGAAAATTATGTCCCAGATATAAAAAGGAACAAATGACAAATAAGTTCCTAAACCACCGGATGGTGGATGTTGATTGTAGAGGGTATACTTCGACCTTCTTCGAGTATGCTAGAATTGTACCTACAATGGCCTCGCCAGAACTGGTACTTATTTCTCGCTATATTTGGGGTTTGATTAGCGAGATTCGTGATATCGTCAGAGATGTAAGACCTCGCACAATTGACGATGCTGTGGAATTAGCCAACACCTTAACCGACGGGCTGGTACGCACAAGAGAAGAAAATCAGAAAAAGGAAGTGGCCCAAAAGATTACCCAGAGATTCCGTGTGGGTAATAGTAATAATTTCAAGAGAAAGGGAACCGGGCCATCTTCCACTGCTCCATTTTGCAATACCTGTAAAAGAAAGCATTTTGGAAAATGCAAAGGGTACTGCAATTTCTGCAAAATTTCAGGGCATCAAGAAGAAGATTGCAGAAGGAAGAAATCAACAATCTGCTTCAACTGTGGAGAAGCTGGACATTTTAGACCAGACTGCCCCAAATTGGTCAAACCAGCTGACAACAAAGCCAAACCTGCTGAAGGAACTAATAAGAAGAACTCAAGAGCCTTTCAGCTAACTACTCAAGAAGCAGAACTCATCCCAGATGTGATAGCTGGTACGTTCTTAGTTCACAACGTTTATGCAAAAGTATTATTTGACTCTGGTGCCAACCAAAGTTTTATAAATACTTCATTCTGCCAAGCTCTTAACCTACCCTTAACCAACCTTAGGCAGATTTTTACGGTAGAAACCGCAGATAGTAATTATGTTCACATCGATAAGGTCTTGCGAGAAGAAAAGATAGAACTCTTAGGCCATAAATTTTTTGCAAACCTGTTACCTATACATATAGCCGGATTCGATATTGTGTTAGGAATGGATTGGTTAGTAGCCAACCATGCTCGAATTCTCTGTGATAAAAATTCCATAGAAATTCATACACCCACAGGAGAAATAATGGTGATTACAGGAGATAAGCCACGTAAGCCAATGAAATTCATTTCAGTAATGAAAATGGCCAGTTATTCAAGAAAATAAGAAATAGTGTATATGATTTAGATAATCCTCAACACTGAAGATAAGGAACTTAAGGAAATTCCAGTAGTATCAGAATACCCGGATGTATTCCCAGAAGAACTACCTGGATTACCACCCGATAGGGAAGTAGAATTTAGAATTCATCTAATTCCTGGAACTACACCGATAGCCAAGGCACCTTATCGGTTAGCACCCACCGAAATGTTAGAACTGAAAAAGCAATTAGATGAATTATTAAGCAAAGGATTTATACAACCTCGTTCATCCCCTTAGGGAGCGCCCTTGTTGTTTGTGAAAAAGAAAGATGGTTCGATGCGAATGTGTATCGATTTTAGGGAATTGAATAAGGTTACAATTAAGAATCGATACCCATTACCTAGGATTGATGATCTTTTTTATCAACTTCAGGGAGCTAGATATTTTTCTAAGATAGATTTACGCTCTGGATATCATCAATTGAAGGTACAAGAAGAAGACATACCTAAAACTGCTTTCAGAACTAGGTATGGTCATTACGAGTTTACAGTCATGCCCTTTGGGTTAACAAATGCTCCTGCAGCATTCATGGACATGATGAATAGGATCTGTAAACCGTACTTGGATAAATTTGTAATTGTCTTTATCGACAATATACTTATTTATTCCAAAAGTCAGGACGAGCATTGTGAACACTTGCATGCACTCCTAACTTTGTTAAGAAAAGAAAAACTTTACGCCAAATTCTCGAAGTGTGAATTTTGGCTACAGGAGGTACAATTTTTAGGACACGTGGTGAATTACGAAGGTATTCACATAGATCCCTCCAAAATAGAAGCGATCACCAAATGGAAGGTCCCGCAATCAACTATGGAAGTTAGAAGATTTCTAGGGCTAGCCGGATACTATAGACGATTTATTAAGGATTTTTCCAAAATAGTTGTGCCATTAACTAAGCTAACCTGTAAAGCAGTGAAGTTTGAATGGGGATCTAGGCAAGAAGAGGCTTTTAAGATTTAAAAGCAAAGGTTAACGAACGCCCCAATTCTTGCCTTACCAGAAGGGACATAAGATTTTGAAGTTTACTGTGATGCTTCTAAGCTAGGATTAGGATGTGTGCTAATGCAACGCAAAAAGGTAATTGTGTATGCATCAAGACAATTAAAGAAACACGAAGAGAATTATACGACTCACAACTTAGAGTTAGGAGCAATAATTTTTGCCCTTAAGATTTGGAGGCACTATTTGTATGAAGTAAGTTTACAGTCTATACGGATCACAAGAGTTTAAGATACATATTTGGGCAAAAAGAATTAAACATGAGGCAAAGAAGATGGATGGAAATTCTAAGTGACTACGACGGTGATATTCAATATCACGAAGGAAAGGCAAATGTAGTAGCAGATGCCCTAACTCGTAAGCATCATGAAAAGCAAAAGCGAGTTCGTGCTCTTAGATTAAATCTTCAAATAGATTTAATGGAACAACTGAAGAATGTTCAAGCAACAGCAATCAAGGATGATGCAGAAGGAATGAAAGGACGAATAAAGGAATTAGAGCAAGGAAGTGATGGAATTTGGAGATTCCATAAGAAAAGGATTTGGGTACCTAAGCAAGGAAATTTAAGAGATAAGATTTTAGAAGAAGCCCATAAATCTAGGTATACCATGCATCCTGGTAATAATAAAATGTACCAAGATTTAAGAAATAACTTCTGGTAGATAGGAATGAAAAAGGACATAGCTAGATATGTTTCTAAGTGTCTTACTTGTTCACAAGTTAAGGCAGAACATCAGAAACCCTCAGGTCTACTACAACAATTAGAAATGCCTGTATGGAAATGGGAACTAATAACCATGGACTTTGTTACTAAGTTGCCCAAAACCAGAAAGGGTAATGACGCGATTTGGGTAATTGTGGATCGATTAACCAAATCAGCTCATTTTCTACCCATGAAGGAAACCTTTAGCATGGAAAGATTAGAAAAATTGTATGTAGACGAGGTAGTATCCTTACATGGAGTCCAACTCTCCATTGTATCGGATAGGGATAGTCGTTTCACTTCACATTTCTGGACCAGTTTCCAGGAAGCAATGGGAACCCGACTAAATTTAAGTACTGCATATCATCCCCAAACGGACGGGCAAAGTGAAAGGATGATCCAAACCCTGGAAGACATGCTCAGGGCATGTGTAATAGATTTTGGAGGAAACTAGGACAACCATTTACCTTTAATTGAATTCTCCTATAACAATAGTTATCATTCAAGCATCGAAGCTGCCCCGTTCGAAGCACTATACGGATGCAAGTGTAGAACTCCAGTTAGCTGGGCAGAAATAGGAGAAAGTCAATTATCAGGTCCTGAAATAGTGCAAGAAACCACCGACAAGATAACTCAAATCAAGGAAATACTAAAGACGGCTCGAGATCGCCAGAAAAGTTACGCAGACAATTGACGCAAGCCGTTAGAATTCCAGATTGGAGACAGAGTACTATTAAAAGTTTCTCCTTGGAAAGGAGTAGTTTGATTCGGTAAGAAAGGAAAGCTAAGTCCAAGATACGTAGGACCTTTCCGCGTAATTCAACGCATAGAACCAGTTGCTTATCGCTTACAACTACCAGAAGAAGTTAGCCGGGGTACATGACGTATTTCATGTATCCAACCTCAAGAAATGTTTATCTGACGAATCCCTGGTCATACCTCTTCAAGATATAGAGGTAAATGAAAAGTTAAAGTTCGTAGAGAAACCACTTCAGATAGAAGATAGAAAGATTAAATTCCTCAAACACAAAAGATTGGTACTAGTCAAAGTCAAGTGGGATTCAGAAAGAGGACCCGAATACACCTGGTAGCTAGAATCGGAGATAAAGCGAAAGTATCATCACTTATTTCAATAAATCTCGAGGACGAGATTTTAAATAAGGTGGGGAGGATGTAAGGACCTGCCAAAATGCCCCAAAACGACCCGTAAGTGAAAACCCGGACCCCTGAAACCCTAATGTGCATGAAAAACCAAGAAAACAAGGACTTTTTATTTCAGGCGGGCCGCGTAAAACGTAAGCTTAGGCTTACGCGGGCCGCGTCAACTTAAAGTTGACCGGATAAGCGTTCCTGGCCATGTGTCGCACATGTGGCAACCCTACCTGTGACACACAAGCCCTACACGTAGACTAGGGGCCCTCACGGGCCGCGTAATAGTCAAGTGTGGGTTTACGCGGGCTGCGTAAAACCCAAAAACCAGCTATAAATTGATCAGTTCATGAGCTTTGCATCTGTGAACGTAAAACTTTCTAAAACACGAAGAAAGCTGCTAAAAAACGTAATTCCTAGTAGAGAAATGCTGCTATGAATACAGAGTATTAACTCGATCACTACTACGATACAATCTCCGATTGATAGAAATCGATCCGATGGATGTTTAAGTGCTTCCCAAATCAGGGCTATACTTTGTCATTCGTCATAAGGGTTTTGATTTCGTGAGCTTATCGTAAATGTTGTATTAAGTTACTGACCTAGTTTCGTATGCATTGTTATTTTAATTAGGTTATCAAGCTTCTCAGTAGGCTAAACTCTGCCCAACTAAACTTGCAATGTGAGTCATTCTCTTTTTATCAACTGTTTTATAATACTCAAATTATTCTCAAAAGTTATAATTACAGGGATTAAGTCGTGGTTATCTTGAATCACTGGCTAGTGGGGTATTGTGAACATTACTAATTTCTCACGGTTAGGTTCACCAACCTAACAGTGATAATCATCACTACTTGGGTGAAAGGACCCAATAGTGGTATGACCACCGTCACCAGGGTGTGACACGGCGCCATATAAAAATTAAGATAGTAGCCATTGTAATCGCTCTTATGCTGTAATTTATAACTAATGTGTCGTTTCATATAACTTGAGTGACTCGCCAGTATTTCCCCGCTGATAAAATATTTTTAAAACATGTTTCAGGTGACTTACTGTGAATCAAGGAAAACGTGCTACGGAGCACTAACAAGCTTGAAGTGTTGGCTCAGTAAAATAAATAAACATGTTTTGTAAAACAAGGGATTTCCTCGTGAAATTTCCCTTATTGTAAATTAGGGGGTTTGTGCCAATTTGTGAAATAAAATAATTTGGGCATTTTCAATGTAACACCTAGAAAATTTACGTTCAATAATGTTTTGACACGTGTCATGGACTTAGAATGTGTGAAAACATACTTTAAAGGGACTAAAGTTGACAAACGGTGAAACTATGTGAATTCAAGGGTTCAAAGTGTCAACAATGGATAAATAGACTCTATAATAACCCTACATAATGTTTATAACCTTAAACGGATGGATCATGGATCATACGAAGCGGAAAATGCACGAAAGTGAGGAATTACAAACTATAGGGACTAAAAGTGTCAACATGTTGAATTTATACCTCTGAGTGAACTTTTGGCAGCCCCGAAGCTTTTTAATGCTAGAATATACTCACTAGAATATGTGGTAAAAATTTCATGAAGTTTCGTTATCGTATGAGAAAGTTATGGCCAAAACCGTACTTGAGGGGCTAAAAGCGTCAACGTCGAATTTCATGGCTTTCCGGGTTAGCGCAAAGTTATCCGAGGACATTACCATGTTGGTAAATGTCCCAAGGTTCTTAAAAACCAAGTTTGGGGGTTTACGAGTCAAAATAAATAGCCGAAACCTCGCGTGCAAAGACAGGGACCAAAGCTGCCATTTTTAATCAAAGTTTGGCAGCCCCAGGTGCAGAATTCGCGATCAGCTGCTGTTAAGTCCGAATTTTTGAGTGTTTGACAGCTAATATCACCTCCCTTATGCACCAATGGATGGACATACAAGTATAGACACATGTAGACTCCTCACAACATCTGATTTCCTTTATAATTCAGATCAAAGCTCACATTTTGGGCACTTGAATTAGAGAAACAAGAACATAGCAACTATCAAAATTTCACAAGGCTTCTCCAGGAGCAATCTGATCGACAAGGCAGCCTCCAAGTGCTTTCTAGGCTTCATTAGGACCTTTGTAAGCATTCATATCATCCTCTAATCCGTTCTAGCATAGATTATTAGTTAAAAGTCAAACCGTTGTTCATATAGTTTGACTTTTCGATTAAACGAATTTGGCTCTGTCATTTCTCAAATTGAAACCACTTATAAGTTGGTATTTATGTGGGAAACAAACCCTCAAAAGGGTATTCTCTGATTCCCACTCTAAGCATGCTATTTGTCGAGTCAAAGTTGTTCTTAAAAAGTCAACAGAAATTGTTTTTGTGAAATATAGCATAAATGGTAATGTAGATGACATGCAATCAGTTTGATCATCAAAAATAGCTTTATAATGAATGTAAGAATATGTTTTACCATGATCAACTCGACAATCTTTGGTATAAACCCGGATTGGAACCGAAAGTCTTATAAAACGACTTTTTCGTTGACTCTCGATTCGGATCCGTGCATGCATGTTTGAGATCTGTATTAGAGTTTATTTTTGACCATTTTTATTTATGTATGACTCTCTGGAATTTTTATAACTTGAGTCTATGCTTAACCGATTCGTATGCATGTTTCCGAGTTATGCTTAAAGTTGACTATTTTGCCCTTTTTGATATAAAACGTGATTTTTGGAAAAGTGAAAGAGTAGAAATCTTTATTACTAATTTATAAACTTGCACCGAAAATTTGAGATCAGTTGGTGGTCCAGATTTTGAGTTATGGCCGATATCGTAAAACTATATCTTTATGTACATAAACGGCGCTTTTAGCGTATAACCTATTTAAGGCCACTTTTTGGTATAAAACTTTTTACCCACTGATGTTATATAATATTTTGGGATTTTTGATGATTTTTATTTAATTTTTGGCTGATCGTTTCATAGGTCGCTAAGTTGATTCGGTTAATGCCGGTTTTGACCTTTTAAGCCATAAAATGAGTTTTATAAATTCTTTTGACCCCAAACCTTTTTCTACTGATTTTATGTGTTAAATAGATTATTTTGAGCATTCTGGAAATATAAAAATCTCAGCTTTCTTTTAAAAACCCGGAAACGGCTCTAAATCGCATTTTTAAGCGTTTTTAGCGCATAGTAAGCATTATACTCATATTAAACACATAAGATTCATACCTACTGATGTATTTAGCATATTTTCATATAATAACAGTAAGTATAAGTTTTTGAACTCAGATTTCCAGTTTTGACATTTTTAGCCCTTGTGAAATTACTAAAATACCCCTACGGTGCATAGTTTGATTTTAAATGATAAGTTTTGTATATGGGTCATACCCTACTGTTATAATAAGACAAATTAAGTATATTTACTGTATGATTCAGACCCGAAACTCAGATTCCCAATTTAACCCTTTTATAATCTTTTAAATGACCAAAATGCCCTTATAAGGCATAAATTGAGTTTAAAATTCATTCGGGGCATAATGGAACATAACTTGCTGATATTATATCATATTTAAAGCATATTATCTCAGGGAACTTGCATATGACTCTTTTGGTTACCCGTAACGCCCTTTTAGCGCTCGGTTCGGTTTATGTAACTAGTTTGCATAAATTGACCGAAACGGGTCAAACGTTATCGTTTTTATCTCAAAATCCAGAATGTATTTAGTATACCCATATTATACAAGTATTCAAACTTGTCGGGTCTAAATCACATTCTATCCGGTCTTCGCTTAATCGTGCGCTTGTACCGTATCGTCCTTAAAACTAACCGGTCTAAGCTTAGGCTTAAATAAAGACCCGTTAGAAATCTAATAGGTTATTATAAACCTTTGTTCCAGATTAGGAGCACCAGTAAAAGATACTTGCATTTTTCTTGATTGTGATTGATACTTATTCAGGTAAATACTCTTTGGCTTGTTTTCCCTATACGGGCTTGGGTTACGGTATATAGAATACCGCTTGATCGGGCATTAAATCCTCCACCGTTGCGTGGGTAGTTGGAATAATTTAATCGGCTCGTTTAAACAGTCTTGTTCACTTAAGGCCTTTGGGGGGTTAATTGACCATGTCCCGGATATCCTTGGCATCATCTTACGAGATGGCCACGACCTGAGTACGGGGAGTAGGCGTACACCTGTCTGTATATAACTCGTGAATGTGGTGGGTCCATTGATCTTTAGCCCGGACTAGATCCGGGCCACTGAACGCAAGTAACATGTAATTCGTTCACATGATTATTATATTAAATAATTGACCCAAGTTAATAAAAATGTTTTGTGCCTTGTGCATTTAAATCAATTTTCAACCTTTTCAAAATGAGTCAGTCGAATTGTATTTACCAGTGTAAACTGACGTATTTTTCCCAAAAGATTAAGTGCAGGTACTATACGAAATAGGCTGGCAGGCTTCTAGAGCGTCCACAATAAGTCACGCAGCTTGGGCGACATTAAACTGTTGAACAATTATCCTATTTTATTTTCGATCCGCCTGTGGATCCGTTTCGACTACTTGTGATAATTAATATTACATTTTATTTAAAGTTGAAACGAATCTATCTTTTGCTTCCGCTGTGCATTATTATATTGTGTTGTTTGTCTATGATGATACCAACGACGTCACGATACCCCCACCGGGCCCACCGGTGACACGTGGAAATTAGGGGTGTGACATTCAAGTTTTAAAAGATCGTGCTAAACTTCCGCTATCAACTCAAATAATAAATACCACGGGTTTCTGTCGTGCGGCTCCTGGACCGGGTAACACCGGGACGGGGGCCGTGACAACGAGTCGGCCTGTTGGTTCCTAATTATAGACGAGGTCTCTAAGACATCGACCCGGACTAGGTCGAGTCTTGCCTAATTCCCTATAGTTATGTCTCTGATACCAATCTGTCACACCCCAACCGATGGCGGAAACATCGGGGCATGGCACTGAGCGAAACAGATTGTCCAGAAGTTTCCATAACAATTATCATTACCAATTAATTTAAAGTAACACGTCCCATACCATGTCTCAAAAGGTAAACAAATTATTACAGACAAATCTAGTCAAATTGTTCTGTTCCGATGACTCAGATTTCTATTACAGACAATTGTTTATGGTTGGTTTCTAGACTTGCCCTAGCCTCAATTTCATCACCGTAAAGTAAAGCAATTAAGCATCCTAAGCACCTGTCACATACGTTAAAGTAAAAGTCAATACAGATAGTGTAAAGGTGAGCATACAAGTTTGATAATAGCATATAGAGTTTGAAAGCGTTACGCATAACCAGAATGTACACAGAGTGAAATGAGGCATGTTAATTATCGACATGAACCTATCGATACCAATGACTGCGGGTTGACTGCCCAAGGCAGTTCGCGATACATACTCACCACTGTGAGCCATGTAGGTAATTGTCCTTAACAACCCCCGAGTGAACGGGTGCTGAGTCCAAACTAATAGTACTATCATTGCTAAGGCAGGTAGACAGGATTCCATGTGTAAACATAACAAACAAGCATTCATTAAGTCACGTATAACATGCGGTAACGGTTAGCGTTTAAAGTATTGCGTAGTATGTTCGATGTGATTTTGTATAAGTAACGTATGTAACACCCAAAAGTGTGTAAAGCAAAAAGGGATCGAGTATACTCACAGCGATTGATGGATTGAAGGGAGCGCTAGAGAGTAGGGTTAGCCTGAACAGATCAATAGCATAATGATAAGTCACACGTAAAATGATGTAGGTTACAAGTGAGTCGGACAGCAGTTCGATCGGATGGTAATCCGATCGGACGGCCAGTCGTGCGAGTGGTAGTCTGTTCAGATGGTCGTCCGGTCAGATGAATGTTCGAGTGGATTGTTTCTTCCTTTGGGAAGGATGTGTTTGTGTATGATGGCTTGACCTTTGAAGTTTTCGTTGTAGCATTTTGAAAACAGAGAGGCATCTCTACCCTTCAGGTCGGTCGGTCGAACGGTCGTTCGATCGGACGGCGACTCGAATGGCGAGATTTCTCAGTGAGAACAAATCCACACTAGGGCGGTCACTCGGTCGGATGTCCATCCGACTGGGTGGAAACCCTGTTACTGAACATGTTGAAAATTGTTTAAGTTTTAAATGAATCAAGATGCAACCCGATGGGACGCTGGGTCGAGCGGATGGCAACCCGGTCGGACAGCAGTCCGGTCGGATGACAACTCGTCCCAACGATTTGATCGTGCTGTTACTTGAACTTGCTTGAAGTGTTGTAACTTGAGCGAGACGTTGTGGTGACTGGTTTAAACAATGGGAACCCCATCTCGTCCCCAATGACCTGACCGAACAGGAATCACCCTAGTCCATCAGTGCACGGTTCGAGACGGTTGTTCGTGTCCAAACCCGAAATCACTATCTTTCAAATGGAACTTGGATCTAGCACTGATACACCGCTAAGAATGAGTAGACGATCAGCATTAGGTCCGGTTCCATTGGGTTTGAGTGCATTGAGTGTAAAAGAGTTGAAAGAAAGTTGGAAAGCCATCTTTCAATCCTTTTCATTGTGAATATGTTTAGATCTATGAAAGATCTTTGTTTGTTTATGTGGAAATCGATTAGATCTAAGTTGTTCTTGGTGGATTGAGTCCAAAACATGAAGTTCTTCAAGAACACATGATGACGTCATCCTAGAACACCTTGAATCATGATGATTTCACAGTTAAAAGTTAAGATTCAAAAGATAGAAAGGTGTAGGAGTGCGTGTAGATCAAGGAAGTACAAGATTTAGGACGAGATCTTACCGGAATTGCGAGAAATCAAAGGAAAAAGCGAGTAGGAGCACTGGTCGGACGTCAGTTGCCAAAAGTGGAAAGAATTAAAATGACAAGGGGTATTTATAGGGTTACCCAAAATGGAAAGGGAAGAATGGTTGGTCGCTCGGGTGGCATCTCTCCCGGGTGGCAGTCCGGTCGAGTAGCACCTCGATAGGGTGGCTGCCCGGTCGGCTGGCAGGTCGGTCGGCTGGCACCTGGTTCGAGTGCTTGGCGTGACGAGTTTTGCCGTTTCGATTTCGTTTGTGAGCGTTTCGATGCGATAGAGTTTCCTAGTCAAATTACTTTTAATCCCAACTACTATATCAACATACAAGCATCCTTACTTCGTATTTGTTTAGCGTTTGCGATTAGATTGCGATTGAGTTCGAATGCGTTTCGATTGATTACCACACATAACATAAATAAACATGCACAAGTAACACATGAGGCACACACACATATAACATTAACCAAAATGCGAAATTCGAGTTGCGATGGCGATAAAATGATTAATCATGCGATAAACAGCGATTACTATGTGATTGTTAATAGATACACCACATAATACAACTAAAGCAAAAATATAATAGACTACTACAAGTCAAAGAAGTCAAAACAGAAATTGAGCAAGGAGAGACAGATCGCAATTAGCAATCTTTTCTCCCTTTGACTTCAATCTTGACTTTGACTTCAGAAACACGGGGTGTTACAGAATCAGATTGGTCAAAAGAATCCATAACAACTAAAGCGAAAATATTGATTACATTTGTTATCCCATACTAACAAACAATACAATCACATAAGTTATCACAGATTTCTTGTCCTCTCGAACTATACAAATCCGACAACCTAGATTTTAGGTGAGTTTCTAGACTTCCTAGCTTGATTTGATGTAGATTGCGACTAAACCTACAACGTACGTTAAAACAACGTCAATACTAAAGTATTGGCGAGTATACAAGTTTTGATAGTGAAGCGTAAATAGATAAAAGTACTGCGAATTACCAAATACATAAACGAGATACCTCAACATACATGCATAAGACAGATACTATCAGCTAAGTCACTCGAGCTGCGATTGCGATTGCTATTCATCCTAACTAGACCCCGTCGGGTGCTATAGTACTATACTAGTTAAGGCAGGACCTCGCGAGTATAAGTCCTAACACATATGTAACAAGCATCACGTGTAAATATGCATAACAGTTATTCGCAAGCGATAAATAGTTTGATTGAATAATTCGTTTTGATAAATTTGATTTAATAGGAGTTGCACGGGCCTACCTGATACTCTCGTCCAAATTCGCTAAAAGCTACTACTTCGCGTGAACGCCGCATACTACAACTTCACGCGAAGAGCCTTTCCTAAGGCTGGAATGTTACTTGGCCTTTCCTAAGGCAAACACAATACACATGTTTTTGAAAATATTCGCATAACAAACCGAGTGGTCCAGTCGAGATCAGGCGTGAAAACCAAGTACTCTAGATAAGATCGCTCACTCAGCGCATTTTTCTAGCACGAGAACTTTCTGATGAGCTAGGAGTGACATCCATATCTCAACGAAAGCCTCCATTTCAAAATCTAGTGGAACTCCTGAATTTATTCGAAGAGCACAACCACAGTTAGGAGCGAAGTTATTAAGTCAGGGGTGAAACCCATATCTTAATAAACCGCTCTGCTCTCTATAAAATGATTTTCAAAAGCTCTCACCAAGGACTCAACTATAACGATAACTCGAGCCACGTGAAGACCAAAGAAGACGAATGCCATGAGCTGCATCCCAGTGGAAGCATAAGCCTTCTAGGGCAATGCGCGTGCACGAGCTGGTTGGTTATGGTTGAGTTACCTTGGGCAGTCAACGCCTAAACACCCGAGGCACTCTATCTACTTTTCTAGCTTACGACTCGCCGATTATACGCTTATCAGAATCTATTTACGCTTATGTGTTTACACTTTTAAACTTTACGCTTTATCGATTTCTCGATTTATCAATTCAACAATTTTCGCTCCCTACTTTCGCAACCGCACAACTCGCACAGCCATCGCAATCTAAAACGAAAACCGAATGTTCGCAACAAAACTAATGTCTAATTGCTCGTTTTCACTCTCGCTCTCTCCCTCTTCATCGCGTCCTCGCGCATACTACCCCAGCATGTGTGTACGTAAGTACAAACGACAACTAACTATATGTACAAAACGAATCAATTGTGTGGGAATCTAGGAATCTCGTGTCTCCTATGTGGCTCCTATATGAAATCTATTATGTTACTCACAACAAGTTTTGATCACACTCAATCGCATCGCAAACTCAAAATCATTATGATCGAATCTCACTCCAAATCTCTCTCTCTTTGTCTAGATGTCTTCCAATGACTTTACTTCGAGACGAACAGCTAGGAGAAGAGCCAAACGAAGCGCAGAGAAGAAGATTGCCTCGCTTGTGGTCAAGGAAGTCGCCAAGGTCGTTCCTCAAATTGTCGCTTAAGTGCACTCTCTCAGCAACTCTCGAACCCCGGAAGACTCTAAGACAGAAGCGCCATAATCTGCTTTCCTTTACAAACACTTCAAAGCATGTGGCCCGATGGAGTTCACGGGTGAAGGAGGTGTGTCCCAACTACTCCAGTGGTTCGATTCTATCGAAGTTACCCTTCGTCAGAATGGGTGTCCCGATGGTTTTCGTACTACTTGCGCTACCAGAGTACTTCAATCGCGAGCACTCGACTGGTGGACCGTCGAACGTAACAAACGTGGGATCTCCGCAGCTTACGCTCTCTCTTGGGATGAGCTGAAAGAGCTCATGAAGAAAGAGTATTGCCCTCCCCACGAAGTCCAGAAGCTAGAAGACGAATTTTTGGAAATCAAGCAAATCGAAGGTGACAATGCTGGCTACACTGCAAGGTTTAAACAGCTTAGCATAATCTGCCCAAGTCAAGTCAACACTTCGGAAAAAGCCATCACGAAGTACGTTCGCGGCTTACTTGAAGGTGTGGGCGATTTTGTCGAAGCTGCAAGACCTGCTACCATCGAAGAAACCTACCGCTTGGCTGCAGGAATCAACGACAAATGAGTCTTGAACGGATTCTTCTCCAAGAATCCTATCAAACAAGCCCATCAAGCAATCATCATCGATTCATCCGGCGATTCTTCCAATGATTCTACTGATGATTCTGATGAAGATTCCTCCGACGATGCCTCCAACGAATCATCAGACGAATCCGCTGACAACACTGCATCATCTCAGGAAGCTCAGCCCAGCCGTAAACGAAAGACCATGAGCCCAGACTCTTCAACAACTGGACTGTCGTAACCAGAACCTCTCCGAGCAGCTCCAGTTCACTTGAAACATGCCTACAAAGGAACCCATCCCCTGTGTTACACGTGTACATATCATCACCCGCCAGAAGCTAACTGTTGCTATTGCGTGAATTGCAACTGGTATGGTCATCTTACGCAGCACTGTCGCACAGGACCGCAGCCTTGAGGATTTTCAGCAGCAACCGCAGTCTTCGCAAAAGTACTCCACAGCAACGTTATTTTGCTTATTAATGTTGTTGTTGTAATAATACGACTTATCGCCATCAATATCTTTTATGTGTGGAAGCTTATTCTATTTCTCGACGCGATATGGACTCTATTTATCTCTCACTATCTCGCACTCGCGCACAATCTATATGCCAGCACTATGTACTATATAATTTACCCCTGCTATGCGTTCTTGAGATAAGGTACGATAAACGTGCAAGAATCAAATTAATCACAGGTGCACACGGGATTATTTTCGTTAGTGCACGGAGATCGTAGTGAGTTTCAATGATGCCTTAACGTTCAGGGCATGGTTAAGCGTGGTGGATACGCCACTGGTACTTCCTATATATAAGCGTCTTGACCATGTCTGACGAAGTGTGACACCTATTCACGGAACGAAGGCGTATAGTTGAAACATGACGGTGTTTTGCCATGCTAACCGAAGTTTTATGAAGAAAGTGCCACGTGGAGTTGGAACGTAGACCTATTATACTATTGTGGTTGTTTTCGACACATTACACTACATCGCAGGGCGTAACAATCTCAATCGCAACTCAAAGCGGGTAATCGCAAGACTTTTCGTAAGTCAACACGCTTGCAATCGCATTATCGTTAGAAGCTACCTCGCAATCGCTATTGCTTATTATGGGTACTTCGCAATCTCAATAGCTTATTGTGTGTTCGCTCAATCGCTTATTATGTGCATCGCGCTATCGCATACCGTGGGTACCACTTTATCGCTTGTGTATCGCTCAGTCGCTTGTGTATTGCTCCATCGCTCATCGGGTATCGCTTAACGAAATCGCTATCGCTATCGCTATCGTTCACCAATATCTGTGCTGTCTGTGTTAAGTCAGCACACATGACCTCGCTTCACGGGACGAAACTCATATGGTTAAAGCATGGTGGATACGCCGCTGGTACTTCCTATATATAAGTGTTTTAGCCATATCAGCGAACTTTCGTGGAAAAAGGCCATGTGGGGTCTAATGTTAGTTAAAATTTGTGGTGTTGTCTAGTCTAATCAAATCGCATAATCCCATCGCTTGCAACACATCGATCATTGCCTATCGCTCAATGGTTGTCGCTAACGCTCGTCGCTTATCGTTTATTACTTTTCGCTTATCGTCGTTGCCTTCACTTGTTATGTTATGTTGTGCTATCGAGTTTTCGTGTACCGCTTATCACTTGTTGCACTCGCTCGTGTCACAAACTAAGTTCGAAAACGACATCATCACTCAGATCACCTTTCAAGACTTGATCCAACCCTTTCTCGTTTGGATCGGGTCATCGCAAATCTGTTCCTACTATGTTGACACGTATGACACCGCCACGAGACGGAAGCCATATGATTAAAATGTGGTGGATACGCCGCTGGTACTTCCTATATATAAGCGTTTTAGCCATATTGTCGAACTTTCGTGGAAAGGTGCCAAGCGGGGCCGACCTTAAAAAGTAAATTTTTGGTATTATTAAAAAGCCTTGTTTACACAAAGTTTAAACCGACCCTTTTCTTACCAAAACCATTTTCTAAAGTTTTTCTAAAATTTGATCAAAACGTTTGTGCAAAACGAGATTATCTTGTAACGATGGTGTGACAATCGACTCAAGTTATTGCCACGTGACGAGAAAATTTATCAAGTAAACACAGCTTGGTTGGATTGAAGGGGGCGCGTCTAAGATTACCCTGATTAAAGATCGATAGCGTGAGCGTTGAATTGTGCGTTAAACGGAGCAAGGTGTCAATGGATCGGACAGTACTCCAAATTGTTGAAATCAAAGTCAAGTGTGGGACCCAAGGTGAAATCAGTCCGTTCGGATGGCAGTCCTGTCCGTTTGGTTGGCAGCCTGTCCGATCCGTTCGGTTGGCAGCCTGTCCGTTCGGATGGCAGCCTGTCCGATCGGATGACAGCCTGTTCGATCGGATGCCTGTCTGATCGGCAGACAGCAATCCGTCCAAACAATCTAGTCTTCCTTGGCACTTGACTAACTTTGAAGGTTTTTGGCGGTTTTGATCGAGATGGTGTTGAGACGTGCTAAACAAGAGAAACCCCATCTCGAACCAAGGGACCCGATCGGACAGGAATCACCCAAATCTGACCGGTTTACTGATTCGTGATGGTCATTCTTGGTTAACCCGAAATCGGTCGTCTCTTTGTTAGAAATCAGATATTGAACCAACACGACACTTAGAATGAGTAGAAGGTCGGTATAAGCTCCAATTCTATCGGTTTTGAGTGCGTTGAGTGTAATAGAGTTGAAAGAAAGTTGGGGAACCATCTTTCAATCCTTTTATTCATGGTTATGTGTAGATCTGTGTGAAAATGTTGTTTATTCTTGTGGAAATCCTTCAGATCTGAGTTGTTCTTGGTGGAATGAGGCCAACACTTGAAGTTCATAAGAACTTTGTGATAAAATCACCCTAGAACACCTCAAATCCATTGATTTCACGGTTAAAAGTTAAGATTTAGAAGAGAAAATGATGAAGAAGTGCGTGTAGATCATCAAAGTACAAGATTTGAGTTGGAAACTTACAATAATCGCGAGAAATCGAGAGAAAATAGCCCAAAAGCGTGCGGGTCGAGCGGGAGCTGTCACATCAAGGCAATTGATGTGAGAGTGGGGGTATTTATAGGCAAGAGAGGAGAGGAGGTGGTGCAGTGAGTCGGATCAGATGGCTTGTCCGATCGGATGGCTGTCCGATCGGATGGCGGTCCGATCGGATGGCCATTCGATCGAAGTGCCATTCGATCAAACGCCTCCAGCGAGCTGAGTTTTGGCGTTCCGTTTCGATTGTTAAGCGTTGCGATAGTTCGGTTACACACTTTCATCCTTATATTCGTATATTCATTATAATTAGTCTCATAGGGTCGTATACATATCCATATTTCAAAGTTGCGATACAATAACCGGGTTTCGTTTCGAATATGCGTTACTTTGCGACGCTTCACGGTCATCGAGGAGGGTAGAATAGGTCCTCACTCAACGTCATCGTGAACGTTAATGTGTGTGATGCGATGTGTTATGGCGATAAAGTATGTGTAATATGCGAAAATACCGCGAAATAGCGATGTATGCGATAAAGCTACATTATGATCCAAATCTCTAGTGCTAGGCGTAACGAGTATAACGAGTAGTAACAACGCACGAACGTGCGGGTTGTTACAGTCTCCCCTGCTTCAGGAAATTTCGTCCCGAAATTAATCCTCAAGAAGGGTTGCGAGAGTTGATGCGGGTGAGGGTATCGATTTAAAGTGTTAAGATAAGCGAGTAATTGATTGAATTTCGACGAGCGAGAGTGTTGCGATGACCGGGTGATTGCGGCGAGTAAGACGATTCGTATACAAAAGACGGTAACACACACAAAGCGATTACAAAGCATTTTAGTTTTTTTTTTTTTTTGAAAAGTTGATTAATTCGAAAAGGGTTGAAGAAACTTGTTTATGAAACATCTTCCCACAGCGCGGTGTTAAACTGTTTCGATGTTCACATCAACGCTATGAGTGGGATTTTATCAGGTTACCAAAAGAATTTGGGGTGTTTAAAACCCGTTTTGCGAAATTTTCTCGTCATGCGGCAATAACTTTAGTCGATTGTCACACCATCGTTACAAGATAATCTCGTTTTGCAAAAACGTTTTGATCAAATTTTAGAAAAACTTTAGAAAATGGTTTTTGTAAGAAAAGGGTCGGTTTAAACTTTGTGTAAACAAGGCTTTTTAATAATACCAAAAATTTACTTTTTAAGGTCGGCCCTGCATGGCACCTTTCCACGAAAGTTCGACAATATGGCTAAAATGCTTATATATAGGAAGTACCAGCGGTGTATCCACCACGTTTTAATCATATGGCTTCCGTCTCATGAGGTGGTGTCATACGTCTCAACATAGTAGGAACAGATTTGCGATGACCCGATCCAAACGAGAAAGGGTTGGATCAAGTCTTGAAAGGCGATCTGAGTGATGAGGTCATTTTCGAACTTAGTTTAGTGACACAAGCGAGTGCAACAAGCGATAAGCGGTACACGAAAACTCGATAGCACAACATAACATAACAAGTGAAGGCAGCGGCGATAAGCGAAAAGCAATAAGCGATAAGCGATGAGCGTTAGCGACAACCATTGAGCGACAGGCAATGATCGATGTGTTGCAAGCGATGGGATTATGCGATTTGATTAGACTAGACAACACCACAAATTTTAACTAACATTAGACCCCACATGGCCTTTTTCCACGAAAGTTCGCTGATATGGCTAAAACACTTATATATAGGAAGTACCAGCGGCTTATCCACCATGCTTTAACCATATGAGTTTCGTCCCGTGAAGCGAGGTCATGTGTGCTGACTTAACACAGACAGCACAGATATTGGTGAACGATAGCGATAGCGATTTCGTTAAGCGATACACGATGAGCGATGGAGCAATACACAAGCGACTGAGCGATACACAAGCGATAAAGTGGTACCCACGGTATGCGATAGCGCGATGCACATAATAAGCGATTGAGCGAACACATAATAAGCTATTGAGATTGTGAAGTACCCATAATAAGCAATAGCGATTGCGAGGTAGCTTCTAGCGATAATGCGATTGCGAGCGTGTTGACTTACGAAAAGTCTTGCGATTACCCGCTTTGAGTTGCGATTGAGATTGTTACGCCCTGCGATGTAGTGTAATGTGTTGAAAACAACCACAATAGTATAATAGGTCTACGTTCCAACTCCACATGGCACTTTCTTCACAAAACTTCGGTTAGCATGGCAAAACACCATCATGTTTCAACTATACGCCTTCGTTCCGTGAATAGGTGTCACACTTCGTCAGACATGGTCAAGACGCTTATATATAGGAAGTACCAGTGGCGTATCCACCACGCTTAACCATGCCCTGAACGTTAAGGCATCATTGAAACTCACTACGATCTCTGTGCACTAACCAAAATAATCCCGTGTGCACCCGAGATTAATTTGATTCTTGCACGTTTATCGTACCTTATCTCAAGAACGCATAGCAGGGGTAAATTATATAGTACATAGTGCTAGCATATAGATTGTGCGCGAGTGCGAGAGAGTGAGAGATAAATAGAGTCCATATCGCGTCGAGAAATAGAATAAGCTTCCACACATAAAAGAGATTGATGGCAATAAGTCGTATTATTACAACAACAACATTAATAAGCAAAATAACGTTGTTGTGGAGTACTTTTGTGAAGACTGCGGTTGCTGCTGAAAATCCTCAAGGCTGCGGTCCTGTGCGACAGTGCTGCGTAAGATGACCATACCAGTTGCAATTCGCGCAATAGCGACAGTTAGCTTCTGGCGGGTGATGATACGTACATGTGTAACACAGGGGATGGGTTCCGTTGTAGGCACGTTTCAAGTGAACTGGAGCTGCTCGGAGAGGTTCTGGTTGCGACAGTCCAGTTGTTGAAGAGTCTGGGCTCATGGTCTTTCGTTTACAGCTGGGCTGAGCTTCCTGAGATGATGCAGTGTCGTTGGCGGATTCGTCTGATGATTCGTTGGAGGCATCGTCGGAGGAATCTTCAGCAGAATCATCAGTAGAATCATTAGAAGAATCGTTGGATGAATCGATGATGATTGCTTGATGGGCTTGTTTGATAGGATTCTTGGAGAAGAATCTGTTCAAGACTCGTTTGTCGTTGATTCCTGCGGCCAAGCGGTAGGTTTCTTCGATGGTAGCAGGTCTTGCAGCTTAGACAAAATCGCCCACACCTTCAGGTAAGCCGCGAACGTACTTCGTGATGGCTTTTTCCGAAGTGTTGACTTGACTTGGGCAGATTATGCTAAGCTGTTTAAACCTTGCAGTGTAGCCAGTATTGTCACCTTCGATTTGCTTGATTTCCCAAAATTCGACTTCTAGCTTCTGGACTTCGTGGGGAGGGCAATACTCTTTCTTCATGAGCTCTTTCAGCTCATCCCAAAAGAGAGCGTAAGCTGCGGAGATCCCACGTTTGTTACGTTCGGCGATCCACCAGTCGAGTGCTCGCGATTGAAATACTTCGGTAGCGCAAGTAGTACGAAAACCATCGGGACACCCATTCTGACGAAGGGTAACTTCGATAGAATCGAACCACGGGATTCGTTGGGGCACACCTCCTTCACCCGTGAACTCCATCGGGCCACAGGATTTGAAGTGTTTTAAAGGAAAGTAGATTATGGCGCTTCTGTCTTAGAGTCTTCCGGGGTACGAGAGTTTCTGAGAGAGTGCACTTAAGCGACAATTTAAGGAACGACCTTGGCCACTTCCTTGACCACAAGCGAGGCAATCTTCTTCTCAGCGCTTCGTTTGGCTCTTCTCCTAGCTGTTCGTCTCGAAGTAAAGTCATTGGAAGACATCTAGACAGAGAAAGAGATTTGGAGTGAGATTCGATCATAATGATTTTGAGTTTGCGATGCGATTGAGCGCGATCAAAACTTGTTGTGAGTAACATAACAGATTTCATATAGGAGCCACATAGGAGACACGAGATTCCTAGATTCCCACATAATTGATTCGTTTTGTACATATAGTTAGTTGTCGTTTGTACTTACATACACACATGCCGGGGTAGTATGCGCGAGGACGCGATGAAGAGGGAGAGAGCGAGATCGAAAACGAGCAATTAGACATTAGTTTTGTTGCGAACATTCGGTTTTCGTTTTAGATTGCGATGGCTGTGCGAGTTGTGCGGTTGCGAAAGTAGGGAGCGAAAATTGTTGAATTGATAAATCGAGAAATCGATAAAGCGTAAAGTTTAAAAGTGTAAACACATAAGCGTAAATAGATTCTGATAAGCGTATAATCGGCGAGTTGTAAGCTAGAAAAGTATATAGAGTGCCTCGGGTGTTTAGGCGTCGACTGCCCAAGGTAACTCAACCATAACCAACCAGCTCGTGCACGCGCGTTGCCCTAGAAGGCTTATGCTTCCACTGGGATGCAGCTCATGGCATTCGTCTTCTTTGGTCTTCGCGTGGCTCGAGTTATCGTTATAGTTGAGTCCTTGGTGAGAGCTTTTGAAAATCATTTTATAGAGAGCAGAGCGGTTTATTAAGGTATGGGTTTCACCCCTGACTTAATAACTTCGCTCCTAACTGTGGTTGTGCTCTTCGAATAAATTCGGGAATTCCACTAGATTTTGAAATGGAGGCTTTCGTTGAGATATGGATGTCACTCCTAGCTCATCAGAAAGTTCTCGTGCTAGAAAAATGCGCTGAGTGAGCGATCTTATCGAGAGTACTTGGTTTTCACGCCTGATCTCGATTGGACCACTCGGTTGTGTTATGCGAATATTTTCAAAAACATGTGTATTGTGTTAGCCTTAGGAAAGGCCAAGTAACATTCCAGCCTTAGGAAAGGCTCTTCGCGTGAAGTTGTAGTATGCGGCATTCACGCGAAGTAGTAGCTTTTAGAGAATTTGGACGAGAGTATCAGGTAGGCCCGTGCAACTCCTATTGGGTTCGCACGAGTCGGCCTGTAGGCACCTAGACTATAGACTAGGTCGTTTCTAAGACATTAACCTGGATTAGGTCAAGTCTTGCCTAATTCCCTATAGTTATGGCTCTGATACCAATCTGTCACACCCCAACCGATGGCGGAATCATCGGGGCGCGGAACTAGGCGAATCAGATTGCTCAAGAGAATCCATCACAACTAAAGCGACAATATTGATTACATTTGTTATCCCATACTAACAAACAATACAATCACATAAGTTATCATAGATTTCTTGTCCTCTCGAACAATACAAATCTGACAACCTAGATTTTAGGTGAGTTTCTAGACTTCCTAGCTTGATTTGATGTAGACTGCGACTAAACCTGCAACGTACGTTAAAACAACGTCAATACTGAAGTATTGGCGAGTATACAAGTTTTGATAGTGAAGCGTAAATAGATAAAAGTGCTGCGAATTACCAAATACATAAACGAGATACCTCAACATACATGCATAAGACAGATACTACCAGCTAAGTCACTCGAGCTGCGATTGCGATTGCTATTCATCCTAACTAGACCCCGTCAGGTGCTATAGTACTATACTAGTTAAGGCGGGACCTCGTGAGTATAATTCCTAACACATATGTAACTAGCATCACGTGTAAATATGCATAACAGTTATTCGCAAGTGATAAATAGTTTGATTGAATAATTCGTTTTGATAAATTTGATTTAATAGGAACGTATATTACACCTAAAATGCGGTAAAAAGGGTTCGAGTATACTCACAGTCGGTGTTCAGAAAGTAAACACAGCTTGGTTGGATTGAAGGGGGCGCGTCTGAGATTACCCTGATTACAAATCGATAGCGTGAGCGTTGAATTGTGCGTTAAACGGAGCAAGGTGTCAATGGATCAGACAGTACTCCAAATTGTTGAAATCAAAGTGAAGTGTAGGACCCAAGGTGAAATCAATCCGTTCGGATAGCTGTCCTGTCCGTTCGGATGGCAGCCTGTCCGTTCGGATGACAGCCTGTCCGATCGAATGACAGCCTGTTCGATCGGATGCCTGTCCGATCGGATGACGGTCCGATCGGACGGCAATCCGTCCAAACAATCTAGTCGTCCTTGGCACTTGACTAACTTTGAAGGTTTTTGGCGGTTTTGATCGAGACGGTGTTGTGACCTGCTAAACAAGAGAAACCCCATCTCGAACCAAGGGACCCGATCGGACAGGAATCACCCAAATCTGACCGGTTTACTAATTCGTGATGGTCGTTCTTGGTTAACCCGAAATCGGTCGTCTCTTTGTTAGAAATCAGATCTTGAACCAACACGACACTAAGAATGAGTAGAAGGTCGGTATAAGCTCCGATTCTATCGGTTTTGAGTGCGTTGAGTGTAATAGAGTTGAAAGAAAGTTGGAGAACCATCTTTCAATCCTTTTATTCATGGTTATGTGTAGATCTATGTGAAAATGTTGTTTATTCTTATGGAAATCCTTCGGATCTGAGTTGTTCTTGGTGGAATGAGGCCAACACTTAAAGTTCATAAGAACTTTGTGATGACATCACCCTAGAACACCTCAAATCCATTAATTTCACGGTTAAAAGTTAAGATTTAGAAGAGAAAATGATGAAGAAGTGCGTGTAGATCATCGAAGTACAAGATTTGAGTTGGAAACTTACAATAATCGCGAGAAATCAAGAGAAAATAGCCCAAAAGCGTGCGGGTCGAGCGGGAGCTGTCACATCAAGGAAATTGATGTGAGAGTGGGGCTATTTATAGGCAAGAGAGGAGAGGAGGTGGTGCAGTGAGTCGGATTGGATGGCTGTCCGATCGAAGTGTCATTCGATCAAACGCCTCTGTCGAGCTGATTTTTGGCGTTCTGTTTCGATTGTTAAGCGTTGCGATAGTTCGGTTACACACTTTCATCCTCATTTTCGTATATTCATTATAATTAGTCTCATAGGGTCGTATACATATCCATATTTCAAAGTTGCGATACAATAACCAGGTGTCGTTTCGAATATGCGTTACTTTGCTACGCTTCACGGTCATCGAGGAGGGTATAATAGGTCCTCACTCAACGTCATCGTGAACGTTAATGTGTGTGATGCGATGTGTTATGGCGATAAAGTATGCGTAATATGAGAAAATATCACGAAATAGCGATGTATGCGATAAAGCTACATTATGATCCAAATCTCTAGTGCTAGGCATAACGAGTATAACGAGTAGTAACAACGCACGAACGTGCGGGTTGTTACAGGCAGGATGATGCTCTCCGTTACATGATGACTACTCACAGCATGAGGATCCCAGATTTCTTCCAGCCGAGGCAGCAGGAGGGCCAGGCTGGTGCTGGTGCGAGATTTGAGCCGGATCCTCCATTCCGTGTATTTGGTGAGAGTAGTGCTGGAGCAGCTGGACAGGAGGAGGACAGTGACGAGGACTAGTGTGGGGATAGCATGAGGATGCAGGAGCAGCAGTCGATTATATCTTTTGTTGATTTTTTTTATTTTATGCTGTTTTTGTTCCTCACTTGTTGGTCTGTACTGATATTGATATACTTTGAACAGGTTGGTTGGGAATGTTGGGTTGGTATGTGTTGAAATGATGGTATTTTGATGATATATACATGATATGTTTTGCTAGTTTGTGATGTTGAATGATAGGTTGATGTTTAGCCGCTTCCGTTCGCGTGTCCGAGGTTAGGAGTTGTTTGCTGAGCGCGTATCAAATTGGACGGCTTATGTGGAAACGACTGGCACTTTGACAGTCTCACATATCAGGTAAGTTGTTTCCCTTGTATTCTTTTGTATTTTATTTAATTATTTCGTCTTTAGTTATCGTCTTTACTTTTAGGTAGTTTGTTAAGTCGTATTTCCGTTTTTGCATTAGGGACAATGCAATCCTTAAGTGTGGGGATGGGATATATGTAAATAATCGAGTCATAAAGTTAAAAAAAATACAAAAATATTAAAAATTGAGAAAATCCAAAAAAAATGAAAAATCAGAAAAATATCCTTTGAAATGAGAAGTTTGCAATAAAAAATGGAAAATGATAGAAAAGGTGAATCTTTACTTGGGTTCGAATAATAATAATATGAGTTAAAATAAATCGAGCTTGCGTCTAGTTAGGGATGTGTGGATAGGCCCGGGTTTGGTTTTAAGTCCCTTTGAGTTAATACACCTTAATTGTCGGTCTATTAGTGGGTTTTCGCTTGGGAGATATGGGAAATCAAAACTGCCAATAAGAGTATAAGGGACACAATTATAAGTTAGAACCGTTAGAGTTTGTGATCATGCAAAAATAGGAAAAAAAATAAAATAATGAGCTAGAAACTGAATGAAAGTAGCGCATTTCTATGTAGTCTGGGTTGGGGATAGTGACTTTACAACCGGATTACCGCTAGGATGTGTGAAATCGACCTTGCAAAGAAAAGTAAAAAAGTACCGAAGCCTAAGTAATCCGAGTTGGGGATAGCGACTCTACAGCCGGATTGCCTCTTGGTTAGGGAAAGCAACGTCTACGCTCATTGAAAAGAAAAAAGAAAGAAAGAAAAGCGAAAAAAAAAGTGGAAAAGAAAAAAAAAATTGATTGTAGACTTTCTTGGTTTTGATATAAGACGGTTGGGAATTGGTCCAGTGATCGTTCCTTTAGTCCTATAAGCTTGAGGCGGGAGTAGGTAGACTGTAGATTCTAGCGTGAGACCCTAGGTAGACTGACCGCACTTAAATTAAATTCACATGATAAGGGCTTGAGATTGGATTCGGGTTTAAAGGGACAAGTATATTCGCAATCGCGACTAACGCAAGCCTTGGTTTTAATAAAATATACATTTACTTTTGACCCAAGTGATTATTCATCTCTGATTCCGTTGCATAATTCTTTTTCGAGGACGAAAAAAGAGTAAGTGTGGGGATATTTGATGTATTGCAAAATACATCTTTTATTCGTGTATAGTTGGTATTATTTCTCGTTATTTTTAGTTTAGTTTACGTTAGAATGTGCATACTATTGATCAAATTGCGTTTTCCAAGTCTTGGTATATAATGTTGCTGAAAATGGAGTGAAAACGAGCCTTAATGCTGAAACACCAAGTCCCGGAACAAGCTTAAAAGAGTTAGAAAATATTTTGAAGTTTTTGAGACGTGCAAGCTGGAAAATGGACGCACAAGGAAGTGAAAAAGATGCCGTGGCGTCGCGCTACGGCTACATACCATATTAATCGCGCCCCGCCACAATAAAATAAGGGAAATCTGGAATTCTTTACCGTGGCGTCGCGCCACAGCAATACCGCACACTCGTCACGCGACGCAATGGGGTAATCTGACGAGAAATCTCCGTTACTTGCTAGGGTTAGGTATATAATCCCAAGATAATCATTCATTAACCCTAGTTATGAACTCAAGAACCCATAGATGAATTTCAGAGCTGATTTTACGGTTTTCGGAGTATTTTGGCTTGCAAGAATCATCCGGTTGAAGCTCGGAGCATAGGAAAGAAGATTGTTCAGGTCTTATCTCCCGGTTTTCGTTATTTTCTTGTTTTCGATACTTTAATGATGAATTCTTGTTTTGAACTTATTATGTTGATTTTAGACATCATGTTTTCATGCTAAACCTTCGTTACTACCTAGGTTAGATGATAGTTTAATAAAGTTTGGATTTTTAATGGTTTTCTATTGTTTTGTTATGGATTGATCTTTGAAAGTAAACTATTTTAGAACCTTTAATTTGGTGCGTATGCGTATTTAATTTTGATTGTTGATTATTTGTTGTTTCACATAAATTTTGGTGGATGTCTTTCACATAATGAATTTGTGTTGATTATTCGTATCTTTGCAGGTTCGGGTGATCTTTGGGTAAATCGGCCGATAGCCTTAGAAACAGTAATTAAAATACAATTAGAACTAAGTATTCTGCTTAACTTGTCGCTGAGAGGCTCGAGTTAGTTAGTAGGTCTCGGTATGATATATAGCTAAGATAGGTTTCGAGAGAAGTCGACCTTAGTTCCCTAATCGCACCTGTGTCTATTAAACCAAGTTAGAATCTAGGATTGCCCTAGACTTTCACGCTGAGAGGTAGATTGTCGTATTAGGGCACTTTTAGAGACGTTAGAGGACTGAGAGGAAGTCTAACAATCGGTGTTCATAACAGCCTTTTAGGGTTTCCTAGGTTTCTTCCTGAGAAGGGTCGGGAGGTCTTAGCATGAAATACCTTAGGGTTTAGTACTTTACGATCCCGGTTCCATACCACAATAGTACCGTTAGAAATCCATTCCTAGTTAAACTGGATTCAAGCCTAGGTAGTCGTTAATCTCATTTGAATTAAACCTTAGTTCTTATTCGTGTCATAGTCTAGTTTTATTTTAATTTCAATTTTAGGATTTTATTAAAACCCCCCTTTAAAATACAAAAATAGTTAAGTTGTGTCAGTAGCAGTCTAAATAAAGTCGTTAACGTAGTGAATTAGAGTCCTTGTGGGTTCGACATCCGGACTTGCTTTTCTTTACTAGAGTCGACCGGCTCACTTCCCGGTGAGTAGTTTAGTCGAGTTAGAGAGTCTAGATTATTATTACTTGAGTCTAAATTTAGGTTTATTTTAGTTTATTTATTTGAACTACTTCAAGCACATCATACATCTTGAGGTTTCAATGTCCTTGTAACGGGGCGAGATATTGGATTAGGCTTTCTGATTTCAACAACAGTGGGAGCAAGATTGCCTATATCAACCAGGGCTCGTCGATTCCTTCTTTCAATTTGTCCCTCATTGTTCTGCTTCACATCTGCAACATAAAAATCAGACCCTCTTAACAAACAACGAAAAAAGTCGAAATCTAGCACAATAACATAAAGCAAAGAACACAAACTTTTACAGTTTTTTAACTTATTGATCAGTTACATAAATAATTCCCTAAAATCATACGCTGCCAAGAAATATTGGGAAAAAGTTGATATCTAAGTTTATAAGTTTTAAATTTATTAATTTGTTTAAGGATTTAAAGATATAATTCACTAAAATTCATTGCTCAAGAAGAAACCAACAAACTAAAAAGATATTGATTTATAAAAACCCTAATTCTCAAATTTTCACGGAGGAATCATCCTACTAAAAACAATAAACACTTTCATCATGAGTACAAAAACAAACAAAACCCTCTCATAAATCAAATATATGTTGTTAATTCAAAGGCATATTCACTATAATACACACCTAAAAAATCAATTTGGTGAATTCTAAAACCCTAATGTTCAATTCTTCACAAAAAAAAAAAAAAAATTCATACTGGAAAACATGCTTCTAACACTTTCATTATGAACTATAATAAAAAAAACCGTCATAAATCATATCACAATTGTTAATTCATAACACCCAAAAATCAATTTAGGGGTTTCTGAAACCCTAGATCTCAAATCTAACAAATAACCAAAATTCAAAACCACAAACCTCTATTCGGCGGTGGAACCGGAACAACACACTCATTCGAAGTCATATCAACCATTTCTTGTTCTTGAGTATGCCCGAAAACACCGTCAATACTCGTCAAAAGCGACGAAAAGAACGACTGGAACTGAACTGAGAGAGAGAGAGGTACCAGATTCATGTGGTGGTGGAACTGAAATGAGAGAGAGAAGATGGTTTGAATTTTGAATTTTGAAGATGGTCTGGATTTGAGAGAGAGAAAGAGAGGTATTGAAAGTATAGATTTGGGCGGCCTTTGAAAGATGGGAGGCAGATTTGATTTTGAATTTTAAATTTCCTCCTCAAATTTGTATTTTAATTGTATTTTAAAAGATTTTAAATGTATTTTAAAACATTTTAAATAGATGATTAATGATACAATAATGACATAAGACAGGCATTCTTGGCTAGCCTGGATGGCTGCCACATCAGCATTGCTTATGTCAGCTCTATTTCTCCTTTTATAAAAAGTATAAATAGGTTGGGCCCACTTGACTTTAATCTTATTTATTGTTTTAGTTTTCTTTTATAATATACAGGGGTGTTTAAGTCATTTTACATGGACTTAACTAAAAAAACTAACGCTCATCCATATTAGGGACTACCCGAGTAACAGGTGAGCAAACCATAGGGAGCAAACATGATATTTTGAAAAGGTGGGGATTAAACGTGAAAAAATGGCAAACCACAGGGACCATCCGGGAAATTAACTCTTCTGTATATAGGGCTGTAAGCGAACCGAACGTTCAACGGACAGTTCGTGAACCGTTCGACGGGAAGTTCGTTTATGTTCGTTTGTTTAGTAAATGAACGAACATGAACAAGGAATTACGTTCGTTAAGTTAAACGAACGAACATGAACAGTTGCGTTCGTTCGTTTATGTTCGTGAACGTTCGGTAATGTGTTCGTTTATGTTCGTGAGCGTTCGATAATGAGTTCATTTATGTTTGGTTGTTAATATTTATTTTTTTTAGTTTGTTTAAAGGTTTTTATAAGTTGTATTTTGTTTTATTATTTCTAGTTTTTAAAATTTTGAAACCCCACTTATTTTATATGCCTTTTACAACATCCCTCATTTCACTATTTCAATTTTAGTTTGTGTTAAAGTTTGACAAACTCTTAATTTTGTGTTTATCATGTTTTTGATAATCACACCAACTGTGTTCAGATAATTATCTTTAGTGTTTATTTATTTTTTGTCGATTCTTCGTAGTAATGTTTGTGATGAAAATGTAGTTTTTATTTTAAAATGAATATTGTGTTCATAAACGCCGTTTGTGTTCATTTATGTTCATGAACATTTGTTAGAGTTCATTAGCGTATGGTAAGTGTTCGTGAACAGTTCACGAACATGTTCGTTTCCTTAATGAACGAACACGAACTAGAAATCTCGTTCTCTCGTTCGGTAAGCGTTGGTGAATAGTTCATGAACAACCTTGTTCCTTAACGAACGAACACGAACAAGGCCTTGTTCGTGTTCGTTTGGTTCGTTTACAGCCCTATCTGTATATAAACGGTTATTCTCCTTTCTCTTCATTTTGCTTTGAAATGTTTTCTATTGCCATGATTTACAGTTTTTCTGCACATCCGGTTAACAAACAGCTTCAATGGTAAAACTAAGTTTGAATTTCGATTACATTTCAATAAATGTTGCTATGTATTGCAGTTCATTTGAATCTAATTAGAAGAGTATGTCTATCAATTATGAATATACAGTTGTTTGATCATAATCGTTTCAACTTAGGTCAAATCTGTTCTGTTTGGAAACTGCTTCTCTGGATCTCGCACTTCTCGTCTGTAAGTCAGTTGAATTTTGAATTTATGTCAAATATGACCCATCTGTTCTATTTGGAAACTGCTTCTCTGGATTTTGCACTTCTCGTCTGTAAGTCAATTGAAATTTGAATTTATGTCAAATATGACCCATGTCACTGATGTCAGTTAAATCTCTATCAATGTATGAGTTATTCAGTTTTATTATAATGATTTTACTATTTTAGTTTTGTTGTGAATGTTAACATGTTTTGAATTGTTTGATACTTTCTTCATTTCCCTGATTTGTGATTTGTTTGAATAGTTGGTATGTTTTGTCAACTTTGTTTCTCTATAACTGATATGTTACCCGTACTAAAAGATAAAACAATTAAAAAGAGTTATTCATATTAATTAGGTGGGCCTTTCCATTTTTAACCTCCACCACCACTAAGCCACCGACCACTACCACTATAACCACCATCAAGCCACCAACCACCACCTTCACAAACCATCACCAACGTTACCAAGCACAGCAGTTTATGTATTTTAAAGGTTAACCTGTCAAATCTGCACTTTTATTTTGACCAAGAAGTGTATGTCTTTGGTGTGTTGATGACAATGGAGGAAACTAGGTGGACGATGTTGATGATGGATCTACAAATTGAGGTGGGTGTTCTAAAATAGATCGCCAGAAATTGCAGATAGATTTTATAGGTCGCCGGATCGTTAGAAATTGATACGATTTTGTCGGACGTCTTTCTGCTTCTATAACTAGTGTTTTCTTTAATTTCCCAATAGTTAAAGGTGGAACCCCATCTCTAGCCTCCAAAAGGTCAACTAAATTTGTTTGATCTGGACTTTTTGGTAACAAATGATATGGGAGGTGGGTCCACTATATAGAGAGCTTTTTGTCAAGGAGTTTCCTATCGACTTAATATCGTTGGGTTTTGTCAAAGGAAGTCTTGAAAGGGAATGTTGGATCGGAAGTAAAAAGCTTTTAATACTTGAACACAAGTGTACAAGTAAAAGGCTTTGTATCCCATTACATAATAGGATTTTACAAAGACGTGGATTGTTTACATGTTACTAGGGATGTCTCAAATGAGACCCACAATCATCTATTTATACAACGTAGACTTGATCTAGATGGTTCTTATATAAAATCTACCAACTAGTTGTTAGATAATTCTATGTAAATATATAGATATTTGTTGTTGTAGTATGCCGATTCTAGAGTGTTATACGGCTTCACTTTATGGGATATTTTGACCGGCCCGTTCTAGGGATTTCTAGGCCCTTCTTGACATTTCCATGGCCTCCAAGATGGTTGGAATTTTTTGGGTTGTTTCAGAGCCTTCTAGACAATTGTGAAGACGACTAAATGGTCTCGGAAAGCTCTAAAATCCGAGAAAAGTGAGTTGAATTTTTTCGGGTGTGACATTTGTCTATGTTACTTCATAAGTGCGAGTGGGCGGTGAAATCAAAGTTAGGAGTCTATCTGACTCTTTCTCACATGAACATGATTAATTCCTAGGCTCTTGTTGACTCGTCAAGCCCAAAGATTTATACCATGAACATGCTATTAGAATGATAAGTTTGCTTTATCTAGTAGGATTAAGATTAGTTTTAATGTTTATCTAAGAATTAGGATCAAATACAAAGGAAAAATAAATAAGAAGGGTAAGAAGGATTTTGGTGCATTGATCTAAGATTTGAAGGGTTGAGATTAATTTGAAAGAAATGAAGATAATGGAAGGGTATAAAAGGAATCCTACATTTATCTCTCTCACCACATGCAAGGCACATGTCAATTCTCCCGTCAATTTAAAACGTCCATAACTTTTTCATACGACATCTTAAAAAAAAATTCACCATAATAACACGCGTTTTTTTATCTTTAATATGAATATGATATTGCTATATAAAAATAAAATAAAAAATTTCATGTTTACTGGGTTTTTTTTTTTTCCATTGTGTTAAAGGTTCAGATCATCGTGTCTTTTAATTGGGTTTTGTTCATTACGTTTTTACTAGGACTTCTATACATTGTGTTATTATCAAAACTCATAACACAATGTTAATTTGGGTTCAGGCTACTGCGTTTGTATCAAAACTTATAACACAATTTATGACACAATAAAGATTGTGTTATATTTGGGTATTCTATATATTGTGTTATAGGTTCTGGTCATTGTGTTTATACTTCTATCCATTGTGTTTTAATCTGTTGTTCATTGTGTATTAGTCTGTTGTCTATTGTGTTTTAGTTTGTTGTCCATTGTGTCTTTTATTTGATCTCACTTATTGTGTCTTTTATCTATCGTCATCAATTGTGTTTTTAGTCTACTTTCCGTTGTGTTTTTAGTTTGATACTCATTGTGTTTTAGTTTGTTGTCCATTGTCTCTTTTATTCGATATAACTTATTGTGTCTTTTATGTGACAACTCGAGTTTCCAAGATTTCCATCTTCGCATTTAGTGCACGTTAATTTTTTTTTTTATGTTGTTTGTTACTCAACTTGTTTGTTTCACAACGCTTACCTTTGTAATACGTTATATCGTATTTCGATTGATATTTTATACTTGGGATCCATAATATATTTTTATATGTGATTGTATGTTAATAAGGTGTTGTATTAATTAACATATGTTAAATAAAGATAACTCTTACTGAAAACAATACCCATGAAATCACCCAAGTGATGAAAACACTTTAGTGTTTTCGTCCAGAATGTTTGGCGAAATCAGAGATGGGCTTGGCCCATGGCCCAGTATTTTGAGATATTTTATATAAGCAGTTTATAATCACAATCTTCTCCGAGACGTTACCCACTTACCAAACCTTATCACTTTGTTCTCTCTCTCTCTACATCTGAAACCCACAAATAGAATTCCTCATCTTGAAGCCAAACCCCTGTTAAATCTACGGTTAGTGATTTACATGTTAAGATGATATCTTGTATTAACTGCTACTGTGAGATATTATGATCTGATTTTGATTGATGATTAAATGTTTAGATCATTGTTCTCTGTTAAATGGTGATTGTTAATCTTCAAGATAAAGTGATCGTAGATAGCCAGTTGATAGATGCATAAACTAGATCTCATGTTAAATGATAAACACTATGATGTTGTTGGATGTTAATTCTGAGAATACAGATGAGTAGATATCTAATCAAATGTTTTAGCTTTTGTTTGATTGATTGTTTGTACAAAAGGGTTGAATCTGATAAGAAATGGGATTAGAATTGCTGGGTTTTATGTAAACTGATGTGTTGTTGATGATGATGAATAGTAGCGAAATCACCCACCACAAAAGAAAGTGGACGAAATCACTTATGTGATTTCGGCCCACATAGTGAGTTCGGCCCAGATGGGTTTTTGGCCCACACATAAGGGTTTTCGGCTAGCATAGTGTTTTCGGCCCAAGTTGGTTTTCGGCTATAAAGGGGTTTTCGGCATAAGGTGATTTCGGCCTATAGTGTTTTTGGCTCATGTGTTTTGTGTGTTGTTATTAATCTGTTAGTTTATCAATTCAGTTAGTTTTTTTTTTGATGCAGTTAGTTGTTAACTCTGTTAAGCTAGTAAGTTGTTAACTTTTATGGTTTGTTAACCTTGTTAAGTTGTTAACTCTATTTATTTAATTTACACAGTAAGTTATTAAACTTGTCTGTATGTAACTCTGTTTGTTCTTAACTACATTAAGTGTTAATCCAGTTACATACGTTAACTCTGTTAGTTCTTATTCAACTATGTTATGGCTCATTAACTATGCCAAGTCAGTAACTGTATTTAGTATGTTATTGGATAATATGCTATAATAAACTGTGATTAACTGTTATGTGATGTGCGATTAACTGCCAAACACGCTTTGTGATATTACTGTGATGATAGTTACTTGTGAAATATTACGAACGTAAACTGACTGAACATACGTGCACTATAGGACTTGACTGATTTAATTATGAGCACTTAACTTAGCATACCGAGCAAAACAAGGTGAGTTCACACTCTTTCTAAGGCATGGGATTCCCGGTGGTTTGGGAATGGGTTAAGAAATTAAAATGGAACCTACATATCCTCCTTGGGTAGGATATGTACCGCCATCCTCCATGGGTAGGATGCCAATATTAATCCTGCGTATTCTCCTTGGGTAGAATACATGCGTTCGTCCTCCTTGGGTAGGACAACAACCCTAACGCATGCTCGTCCTCCTTGGGTAGGACAACAACCTTAACGTACGTAAAACCTAGGTATACTCACACTCGCTACGGTCCTTGGATCAAGAAGGGCGCGTACAAATACGACTAGTCTACACATGGGAAGCCCCACTAATAATCGCACAGATGCCTGGATTGGCCGCGATGAGGATTAATACGATACATGGTTTACTAAACGAACATACAATTTACGATATGAACATTATAACTAAATAACCAACTGTGAACTCGCTCAACTAGTTGTTGACTCTCTGCTACATGCCTTGCAGGACCTTAGGTACTTTTGGAGCTTGCACGGGAGGCACGGTCGTTGTGGACATGGATCGTGAATGGGTTGTTAAACATTATGACATTTTGTACTTAAACTTATGTTGGGTCTTACATTATTGCTTCCGCTACACACTTGTTTATATTTGGTTTTGGAAACACCTATCGTATTGATGAATGACTTTTACTTTATACTTATGTTCAATATGATTGGTGGCTTGATCCTGGTCATGTCACGCCTCCAAGCGGTGGTACTCCGCGTGTGGATTTTGGGGGTGTGACAAATTGGTATCAGAGCCATTGGTTATAGAGAACTCGGTTTTAATAAGGGGAAAACGTTTTTATTAAAACCAGACTATAACCAGAACAGTGCTCAACGATCCATAACGACGCCTCGCTCCACGTGCAAGACTCATCACTCTAGGTAATATGGTATATGTTTTATTGCCTACTTGCTAGAATTGCATAGAACTTTGCTCGTGGTATGCTTAGATTACATTGTCTACTATACGTTATTGCTCGAGAACACTTGTGTGCTTACTCTCTTCTGTCACCGCACTATTCGCGAACCTCTCTCACTTATGTTGCATTTGCTATGAAGACCATGGCCGGATGTATTAACTTGACTCAAGCCCAGTTGACGGCTCTCATTAACGAACGAGTTGTTGTGGCACTCGCAGCCATACAAGCAGGAGGTCAACACGCTCAGCCACCTGTTTGCACCCTCAATAATCTCAAGGATTGCCGACCTAGTACCTTTAGCGGTACTGAGGGAGTTGTAGGCCTACTCCATTGGTTCGAGAGGCTCGAAACTGACTTTGAGGTGCGTGATTGCCCTGAGTCTCGTAGAGTAAAGTTTGCTACTGGAACACTCGAAGGTGCTGCATTAACCTGGTGGGAAGCACAGGTTCAAATGTTAGGGCTGGCAGCTGCTAATGCCACCCCCTGGAACAAGTTCAAGGACCTAGTTAAGGAAGAATTTTGCAGTCGGGAAGACATCCACAAACTAGAGGTGGAGTTCCTCTACTTACAAATGACGGGGTCTGAAATTGAGGTTTATACGAAGAGATCGAATGAATTAGCCACATTTTGTCCCACTATGGTAGACCCTCCCACCAAACGCATCGAGCTGTATCTCAAGGGTCTGGTGCCCGAAATTCAGAGTCATGTGACCGCAGCAAATCTTGGCACTATCCAGCAAGTCACTCGGCTTGCTCATCGTCTCACAGATCAGGCAGTAGAACAAAACAAACTACCGAAACGTGTTAAAGCTGCTACTACATGTGCTTCTAGTGACAACAAACGCAAGTGGGATGGAAACTTGAGTAAGGGATTAATTCCGGTTCAGCCTCTGGCGCAGTAGCAAAAGATAGATGACTACCAGAGTCCCAGTCAGCAATTTTCTGGTAGTCGTGGGCAGAGTGGATATCGAGGAAATCATCCAAAGTGTAACAGATGCAATAGGCACCACAGCGGTCAGTGCAACAAGGGTCATTGTCAGAGGTGTCTCAAGATAGGTCATGAAGCTAAGGATTGTCGAAGCTCACGTCCTGTAACTCAAGAACAGCAACAACCACGTGAGTGGTCAGGGTGACGCAAGGGATGATCCCAACGTAGTTATGGGTAAGTTTCTTCTTGACGATTTTATGTTACTGTATTGTTTGATTCGGGTGCGGATACCAGTTATATGTCTCTAAGTTAGCCAAATGTTAAAACATGCACCAACTCCCTTGAACACCAAACCTGTCGTAGTGTTAGCTAATGGTAGAAGTCTAGAGGCCACTCATAGTTTAGGGTTGTAATCTTATCCTCGCTGGTCAGACGTTCTCTATCGACCTCATTCCTATAGTGCTGGGCAGCACCTGTAGCTCGCGCACCGTATCACTTAGCTCCATCAGAATTGGAAGAACTATCGAAGCAACTGCAAGAGCTCTTGGATAAGGGCTTTATACATCCTAGCTCTTCGCCCTGGGGAGCTCCAGTATTATTTGTGAAGAAGAAAGACGGTGCCTTTCGTATGTGTATAGACTACCGCTAACTGAACAAGGTGACTGTGAAGAATCGCTATCCACTTCCACGCATCGACGACTCATTCGACCAGTGCAAGGGTCGAGCTATTACTCGAAGATTGACCTGAGGTCAGGCTACCATCAACTGAGAGTCCGGGACGAGGACGTCTCTAAAACAGCATTCAGAACTCGCTACGGCCATTACGAGTTTTTGGTCATGCCATTCGGGCTAACGAACGCGCCTGCGGTTTTCATGGATCTTATGAACAGGGTGTGCAAACCTTATCTTGACAAGTTTGTTATTGTTTTCATCGACGACATCTTAATTTATTCGAAGAATCGGGAGGAACATGAGCAGCATTTACGACTTATTCTGGAACTCCTTCGAACGGAACAGCTGTACGCTAAGTTTTCAAAATGCGACTTCTGGCTTCGTGAAGTCCACTTTCTAGGCCACGTGGTAAACAAGGATGGGATTCATGTCGATCCATCCAAGGTAGATTCGATCAAGAACTGGCCTGCACCTCGCACACCGACAGAAATACGCCAATTCTTGGGTTTGGCGGGTTATTACAGACGGTTCATCAAAGACTTCTCAAAGATTGCACAGCCGCTTACATTACTGACACAGAAAGGTGTTGCTTATCGTTGGAGTAATACCCAGGAAACAGCATTTCAGCACTTAAAGGATAGACTCTGTAGCGCACCTATCCTCTCATTGCCTGAAGGCACGGATGATTTTGTAGTCTACTGCGACGCATCCATCCAAGGTCTTGGATGTGTGTTGATGCAACGGGATAAAGTTATTGCTTATGCTTCACGCCAACTTAAGATTCACGAACGGAATTACACTACGCACGATTTAGAGCTGGGAGCTGTTGTTTTTGCGCTCAAGATATGGAGACATTACCTGTACGGTACCAAGTGCACCATCTACACCGATCACAATAGTCTCGAGCATATATTCAAGCAGAAAGAATTGAACATGCGACAACGTAGATGGGTCGAGCTGCTGAACGATTACGAATGTGCTATAAAGTACCATCCGGGCAAAGCCAATGTGGTGGCCGACGCCCTCAGTCGAAAGGATAATACACCTAGGCGTGTACGAGCGTTGCAACTCACTATTCAGTTTAGTCTTCCTTCACAGATACGAGATGCTCAGGTAGAAGCATTGAAATCGGAAAACATCAGGTCTGAAGCCCTACGCGGCTCAAGGCAACGGTTAGACCAAAGGGCAGACGGTGCCTATTATGTAAACGGACGCATCTGGGTCCCACTCTATGGAAACTTACGCTAGCTTGTAATGGATGAAGCTCATAAGTCTCGCTACTCAGTACATCCTGGTTCGGATAAGATGTACTACGACCTCAGGACTACATATTGGTGGCCTAGCATGAAGGCCCACATAGCAACTTACGTTAGCAAGTGTTTGACTTGTGCGAGAGTCAGAGCGGAATATCAGAAACCATCAGGCCCACTCCAGCAACCTGAAATACCACAATGGAAATGGGAGCAAATTTCCATGGATTTTGTTACTGGCCTACCTAGATCTCAGCGCGGAAATGATACTATTTGGGTGATCGTGGATCGACTCACAAAGTCTGCTCACTTCCTGGCTATCAAGGAAATGAATAAGTTCTCCACTCTAGCAGACGTATACCTTAAAGAAGTTGTCTCGAGGCACGGGGTGCCCACCTCTATTATCTCCGATCGTGATGCATGTTTTACTTCAGAACTGTGGCAAGCAATGCATAAATCTTTTGGCTCTCGTCTAGACATGAGCACAGCTTATCATCCTCAGACCGATGGCCAGTCTGAGCGCACTATTCAAACTCTAGAAGACATGCTTCGGGCGTGCGTAATTGACTTTGGAAAGGGCTGGGAAAAACATCTGCCACTTGTGGAATTTTCGTACAACAACAGTTACCACACCAGCATTAAAGCTGCTCCATTTGAGGCATTATACGGGCGTAAATGCCGATCACCTCTTTGTTGGGCAGAGGTGGGTGACAGTCAGATCACAGGTCCAGAAATGGTAGTTGATACTACTGAAAAGATTGCTCAAATACGACAACGCATGGCGGCAGCTCGTGACCTTCAGAAAGCATACGCCGATAAAGACAGGAAACTACTCGAGTTCCAGGTTGGGGATCGAGCACTACTCAAAGTTTCACCCTGGAAGGGTGTCGTTCGTTTTGGCAAAAGGGGCAAACTCAATCCACGATACGTTGGACCATTTGAAGTCATAGAGAAGATAGGCAAAGTGGCCTACAGACTGAACTTACCAGCTGAACTCAGTGCAGTTCACAACGTTTTCCACGTGTCGAATCTGAAGAAGTGTCTGTCAGATGAGACCCACATAGTTCCTCTGAAGGAGCTTACTATCGACGAACAGTTGCATTTTTGTCGAAGAACCAGTTGAAATCACGGACCGGGATGTTAAGGTCCTCAAGAACACCAGAATACCTCTTGTTCGAGTTCGTTGGAACTCCCGTCGTGGCCCAGAGTATACCTGGGAACGAGAAGACCAAATGGAACTCAAATATCCCCAGTTGTTCGAAAACAATGCAACTACTACTGAGGCTGAAGCTACTACAAAATTTCGGGATGAAATTCCAAATCAACGGGGGGATGATGTGACACCCCAGGAAAACCAGTAAACGATAACTTACCTAGCTTCCTCAGTAACCGCATGCTAAATTTCGGGACGAAATTTCTTTCAAGTTGGGGATAATGTGACAACTCGAGTTTCCAAGATTTCCATCTTCGCATTTAGTGCACGTTAATTTTTTTTTTATGTTGTTTGTTACTCAACTTGTTTGTTTCACAACGCTTACCTTTGTAATACGTTATATCGTATTTCGATTGATATTTTATACTTGGGATCCATAATATATTTTTATATGTGATTGTATGTTAATAAGGTGTTGTATTAATTAACATATGTTAAATAAAGATAACTCTTACTGAAAACAATACCCATGAAATCACCCAAGTGATGAAAACACTTTAGTGTTTTCGTCCAGAATGTTTGGCGAAATCAGAGATGGGCTTGGCCCATGGCCCAGTATTTTGAGATATTTTATATAAGCAGTTTATAATCACAATCTTCTCCGAGACGTTACCCACTTACCAAACCTTATCACTTTGTTCTCTCTCTCTCTACATCTGAAACCCACAAATAGAATTCCTCATCTTGAAGCCAAACCCCTGTTAAATCTACGGTTAGTGATTTACATGTTAAGATGATATCTTGTATTAACTGCTACTGTGAGATATTATGATCTGATTTTGATTGATGATTAAATGTTTAGATCATTGTTCTCTGTTAAATGGTGATTGTTAATCTTCAAGATAAAGTGATCGTAGATAGCCAGTTGATAGATGCATAAACTAGATCTCCTGTTAAATGATAAACACTATGATGTTGTTGGATGTTAATTCTGAGAATACAGATGAGTAGATATCTAATCAAATGTTTTAGCTTTTGTTTGATTGATTGTTTGTACAAAAGGGTTGAATCTGATAAGAAATGGGATTAGAATTGCTGGGTTTTATGTAAACTGATGTGTTGTTGATGATGATGAATAGTAGCGAAATCACCCACCACAAAAGAAAGTGGACGAAATCACTTATGTGATTTCGGCCCACATAGTGAGTTCGGCCCAGATGGGTTTTTGGCCCACACATAAGGGTTTTCGGCTAGCATAGTGTTTTCGGCCCAAGTTGGTTTTCGGCTATAAAGGGGTTTTCGGCATAAGGTGATTTCGGCCTATAGTGTTTTCGGCTCATGTGTTTTGTGTGTTGTTATTAATCTGTTAGTTTATCAATTCAGTTAGTTTTTTTTTGATGCAGTTAGTTGTTAACTCTGTTAAGCTAGTAAGTTGTTAACTTTTATGGTTTGTTAACCTTGTTAAGTTGTTAACTCTATTTATTTAATTTACACAGTAAGTTATTAAACTTGTCTGTATGTAACTCTGTTTGTTCTTAACTACATTAAGTGTTAATCCAGTTACATACGTTAACTCTGTTAGTTCTTATTCAACTATGTTATGCTCATTAACTATGCCAAGTCAGTAACTGTATTTAGTATGTTATTGGATAATATGCTATAATAAACTGTGATTAACTGTTATGTGATGTGCGATTAACTGCCAAACACGCTTTGTGATATTACTGTGATGATAGTTACTTGTGAAATATTACGAACGTAAACTGACTGAACATACGTGCACTATAGTACTTGACTGATTTAATTATGAGCACTTAACTTAGCATACCGAGCAAAACAAGGTGAGTTCACACTCTTTCTAAGGCATGGGATTCCCGGTGGTTTGGGAATGGGTTAAGAAATTAAAATGGAACCTACATATCCTCCTTGGGTAGGATATGTACCGCCATCCTCCATGGGTAGGATGCCAATATTAATCCTGCGTATTCTCCTTGGGTAGAATACATGCGTTCGTCCTCCTTGGGTAGGACAACAACCCTAACGCATGCTCGTCCTCCTTGGGTAGGACAACAACCTTAACGTACGTAAAACCTAGGTATACTCACACTCGCTACGGTCCTTGGATCAAGAAGGGCGCGTACAAATACGACTAGTCTACACATGGGAAGCCCCACTAATAATCGCACAGATGCCTGGATTGGCCGCGATGAGGATTAATACGATACATGGTTTACTAAACGAACATACAATTTACGATATGAACATTATAACTAAATAACCAACTGTGAACTCGCTCAACTAGTTGTTGACTCTCTGCTACATGCCTTGCAGGACCTTAGGTACTTTTGGAGCTTGCACGGGAGGCACGGTCGTTGTGGACATGGATCGTGAATGGGTTGTTAAACATTATGACATTTTGTACTTAAACTTATGTTGGGTCTTACATTATTGCTTCCGCTACACACTTGTTTATATTTGGTTTTGGAAACACCTATCGTATTGATGAATGACTTTTACTTTATACTTATGTTCAATATGATTGGTGGCTTGATCCTGGTCATGTCACGCCTCCAAGCGGTGGTACTCCGCGTGTGGATTTTGGGGGTGTGACATTTTATCGGTCGTCATCAATTATGTTTTTACTCTATTTTCCATTGTGTTTTTAGTTTGATACTTATTGCGTTTTACGTTATGTCTGTCACACCCCAACCGATGGCGGAAACATCAGAGTGAGACGAACGAGATTGCTCAAGACTTCATAACACTAATTGTGACAAGTATTTAATAAACAAGTTTCATTTCATTGATAATAGTTGTCTAATACGATACATGGAAAATTCAAAGTACAACATTTGATGAACGAAATACAACAAATTTAAAGGATCAAAATACAATGACATCATTAATAGTCTAAGTGTGTATCTAAGCATATCCTACTAGATTCCATATGCATCAACATCAACAACCTGCAACATGTTTAAAAGCATAGATAATACAGAGTATTGGCGAGTATACAAGTTTGATACATAGCATACGTATAAAAATGATTGAAACAAATCCACATGACACACCTAGTTATCAAGATTAACGTAAAATTGGCATGCAAATAACACGTCAACCCTCTGATTACCGCAAGTATAAATGAATGAATAACTTAACATGACCTCACGTTCATGGGCGGTGCGTTACTCCTATAGCGCTATACATGTTAAAGGGATGCTCGTACGAAGTTAATGACAAGTTTATCACATAAGAATCACACAGAAACACGAATCAAGTATAACGTATTAGTATGCATGTATTGGATTGTTTGTGTGATTGCATAAAAGTATAAGTGATTGTGTAAGTTGAATAAGTAAACATATTGCACCCAAAAGTGTAAAATGAAAAAGGGTGTTCGAATATACTCACGGTTTGCGAAGAAATTTCCACTTAGTGAGTTTGACGAGTCTTGAGTTGTTGGAACACCGAAGTTACCAATTTTGGTTCTTGAACTTTTTGCCCAAAGTTGAAAATCTTGAAGATTTGAGATAGTTTGAAAGTAATTTGGAGGTGGTGCAAATGTTTGGAAGGTGTTAGGGTTGGTTTTTATAAGAGGGTTAAGTGGTTGGGGTTTAAATGAAGGTGGTTAGGAGTTAGGAGTGGTATTAAATGAGTTGGTTGGAGATTAGAAGGTGGGTTTGGGGTATTAAATGAGTTGGTTGGGGGTTAGGACATTAAAGAAAGTGGTTGGGGAGATGAAAATTTTTATTTTTAGTCCTTGCACTTGTATTGTTGGTTATTTTATGCTATAAAGGTGTATGCAGGTATATTATAAGTATGATACATGTATGAATGTGATTCCGAGAAAATATAATCTCGATGTATGTCTCGGTTTTAAATTAAAACGTGTATTTCGCGACTGATTACATATTATGCATGTATGATTAAACAAGGTTGATATAAAAATACGATTTCCATTATGATCAAAGTCTCGAGATTACAAGGATTGAAATAAAGTAAGAATACAAGTTTCTAAAAATAAAAATGTGAATACAACTTTCTAAATATGAAAAGTACATAAAATGCGGAGGTTACAATGTCCATTGTGTCTTTTATCTATTGCCATCGATTGTGTTTTTTGTCTACTTCTTGTATTTTTAGTTTAATAGTCATTGTGTTTTACGTTATGTCCACTGTGTCTTTTATCTATTGTCATCGATTGTGTTTTTAGTCTATTTTCTATTGTGTTTTTAGTTTGATACTCATTGTGTTTTATGTTATGTCTATTGTGTAATACGTAACTGGGTTTTCTTATTGTGTTTTACGTTATGTCCATTGTGTAATACGCAACTGGGTTTTCAAATTTATTTGTTTCTAAATATAACAATATGGTACTCATATTAAAGATAAAAAGACGCTCGATTTTATGATATATTTTTTTTTTTAAACAAATTATGTATAAAAAAGTTATGGACGTTTATAAAATATGGGGAAATAACATATGACTTGCATGTGCATCATCTTTTTATTCTCTTTGATAAAATTACCCTTTTTCACTTGATTTCTTTTGGGGCATTTGTCACTCTATAGTGGCTTCTTACACTTCTTATTTTTATACTCCTTTGTAGAATAACTCAACCCGTTTATCTAATTATTTGAATGTGTAGAAGATACAAGTATGAGTTTGAGTAGGGTTAGGAAGTTACTTAATATATATAGATGGTTAGGGTTCATGTACTTCGTAGAGTAAGTTTTTATAATAAAAGAAGAGTTGATCTTAGTTGAGATCAATATTTTGTGTTCGTGTTCTTGGGCCTGATTGCCAACACCTTCGACCCATATACTCATGAATGGTTCATATAAGATTTTTTAGATCCTTAACGGGCCAAATAGTGTTTTGCGATAATAATGCGAACCAACGCTATGCCACGAGTGGTATTACTACTTTTCTTGCTTAAGAAACAATTCATACCCTTGCCACTTTTAAGTAAATGTTACTGCAACTTGACTTTAAAAGTTTAAAGAACAATCACTTCTTAAGTCCTTGGAACAAAACAGATGTGATATAGAGACATATTTTACATTATTCAAGAAAACTTTATTATTATATAGAAAAGACAGATGTCTTTTTTATTTACAATAGATATCTGATTAGACCATTGGGTATGGGATCGGCAGGGGGCCGTCCCCCCCTTTAGCCCCGTCGAACACCGCCCCCTTGTGGCCCGGCACGACATTGACGTCGGATTTGTAACGTTGGAGACGGGCCAGGTTTTTGAATGGGGTGGGCCCTCAAACGGTAACTTGCAACATTTTAAAAAAATAATAATAATAATAACCCACCACTATAAATTCAACCCCTTTTCACCCCACTTTTTTACCAAACTACTCCCACTTTTCTCCCAATTTTATAAAAAAAACCTCTCCCAACCTTAAAAAAATTATGGATCCCTACAACCCAAATAATCCCAACTCAAGTTCACACCCGTTTTCGTCATCCGGCTACACACCCGTAATGGACAACGCTTTTGCGGGTTACCAACAAATGCCAAACGCTTTCAACCAATACCCGTTCAACCCAATGCAAATGCAACAACCCAACATGCCGTTCAACCCATATCAAATGCAAGAACCCAACATGTCGTTCAACCCATATCAAATGCAAGAACCCAGCATGCCACAAGCACCTCAAACACAAATCGATGAAGAAGATGATGAGATAGAGGTTGTGCCAGAAACGGAACCTGAACCTTCAAAAAAGAAAAATAAAAAGGGAAAGGGTAAAAAGGAAGACGTACCGGGCAAACAAATGCAACAATGGTCAAAAATTGAGGAAGAGGCGTTGGCAAAAGCATATATTAACTCTTCAATGTCTCCTATAGTCGGTAAAATATTATTATTCTTATATTATTATTGTTATTAAATATTATTTGTACATTATATTTTTATTGTTGTTATTAAATATTTATTGTACACTATATTTTTCTTACAAACTATTATTATTATTGTTACTAACTTGTAGGTAACAATCAACTAAACGATTCGTTTTGGCAAGAAGCCCTTGATATATTCCACGGGCTTATGGAACAAGGCGAGTACAGAACCATTGATTCTATAAGATCGAAGTGGCGCAAGATGAATACGTTGCTCCAACGCTTTTGTGGGTTTTATAACACAACGCGGGCCAACAAACCGAGTGGGTGAAACCACGAAAATGTTTTCAATGAAGCGGTGCGTTTATACGAAAATGAGAGCAAAGGTCATTTCCCACATGTCCGTGCTTGCTTGGCTAGTTGTAAAGGATCACCCAAAATGGAAGGGATGTCAAAATGAGGTTGCACAAGCGAAACGAGCAACGAAACGGTCTAAAACTTCCGAGTCAGGAAGTTATAGCGTTGGAGGCTCAACTGGTCGTTGCCAAATAAATATCAACGACGAGCCCGACTATGAGGATGAGCCGATTGAAGATGGAGAACGTCCCCCAGGAAGGGACAAAAGTAAAAAATAGCGGCTGAAAAAATGAAACAAGCCGCATCAGGAAGTGGTGGTGGTTCGAGGTTGGAAGGTGTTATGGCGGAGTTAAAATCATTCAAGGAAATCTTTAACGACAGGCAAACCGAGAAGGTAAATATTAAAAAAAAAAACTAGCCGAGGAGAAGCTAAAGAAGCAACAAGAAGCGCAAGAGTTGGAGGAATGGAAAATAATGACCACCGACCTTAGCTCCTATCCACCGGAAGACCGTCCCATTTTACAAATGATGAAGGAAAAAAATTAGGAAAAAATGGAGTGGAGGAGTGTAGTTTTTTTAAAATGTAACTTTAGGTTTTTTTTAAGTGTGTTTTTTTTTTTTAATTTAAATGTAACTTTAGGTTTTTTTAGGTGTTTTTTTTATTTAAATGTAACTTTAGGTTGTTGTTTTTTTTAGGTTTTATTTAAATGTAACTTTTTTATTTTTATTTACTTTGTTTTCATTAATTAGTTAAATCAAATAAATAATAATAATAATAAACAAATGAAGGAGGAGCATCCCCACACCCTTGGATAGTCTCCAAGGGGAGGGTCCTTCTCCTTTGCCTACGTGGCGCTTATGTGGAGGATAGTCCTTTGGAGACTATCCTCCCCCATACCCAATGGTTAGACGACACACATCTAAGGTTTTGAATAGGGATGAGCATTAAGTACCTGGTACCGGTACCGGGTATATTCGGTACCGGTTCCTATTTTACTCGTTTTTCGGTACCGGTACCGGTAATTTTGGGTAAAACACTAGTAAAGTACCGAAAGTACCGGTACCGAACCGATATATTCGGTACCGGTACCACTTTTCAACGTTTTTCGGTACCGGTACTTTCGGTACCGGACCGGTACCGAGCTCATCCCTAGTTTTGAATGTGTATCGGCTTTGCTGGATTTCTCTTCTTTCTAGGAATTGGAGCCGAGCTGGAGTTGCAGTTGGAGGCCAGGCTCGGGTTTTTTGACGCAGTTTGGATCATCGAGTTTTTGTTTGAGCATAGACTAATTCTCCTTGTTCAACTTCAACTCTTGAGCTATCCTCCTTAGCATGTCGTTCTCTTGAATTATTTGGCAATTCTGCAGGTACAACTCTAAGTTCCGGTTTTCCATCTCTGTCATTTCTTTCTGGCTTAGAATACTTGTGTACATGTTAGCCCTGTGGTTGTTATCATGAATGCATGGCCTTGTGCAAGATAAAAAAATTTGGGCTCTATTGTTTTCTATATTGTTTAACTATGTTATATCACAGGGCCGTTTTCGAAAATCATAAGAAAAAAAATGTTTGGCCTTGTGTGAGATTAAAAAAAAATAAAAAAAAAATTGGACTCTATTCATTAATCCATTATGTTTGTTTATTGATTTGGGTCAACTCATTAATCCATTACACACTATAATGGTTGGGCTTCTGAATTTGATTGACGAAAACAGTTGGGCTTCTAAACAGTTTGGCTTTAACGTTTCTGGGTCATTAATATATCTTCTTACCACACAAAAGGATATATTAAAAGTAGCCATTGGTGCATTCCACACAATTATGTTGTTTTAGAGGACTTGACTCTCACATGTAGATTCAAAAAACAAATTACAGAAAGTGCCCATAAATACTAAATAGATAGCACATAGAAAAAAATCAATTAGAGAATAAAAATTGGAAAGAAGTATTAAAATATTGAACTCAACTAAATACTTCTCATGCTACCAAAATTCTATTAAGAATATTTGTATTATAAGCATAAAAATCAGAAACATGTTCTCATCTGAGTGAGTGAAGCTAATAGTTGAATCCACATACATATCTGCACCATTTCTTTGGAAAGCATAGCAATTCAATTAGAATATGTTCATAAGACATAAAAGTAACCATTTGAAAAGTAGGCAAAAGATCAAATACAAATAATCTTAACATACTAAACATACAAATTGAAGGAAAACCCAAAAAGACAAGGTGGCATTTTTGTAATTACCACCAACTATCAAAGTTACAACCAAAAATACCTAAAAAAACACAAATTTTTTTTTTAACATTTTTTATTAAAAAATGGCTACATTTCGTTAGCAAAAAAAAAATATATATATATATATATATATATTTTTTTTTTTTTTTTTTTTTTTTTTTGCTGCTACTAAAAGTAGCGATTTTTTAATAAAAAATGTTAAAAAAATAAAATAAAATAATTTGTGTGTTTTTTTTTATTTTTTTAGATTTTTTTGGGGGTTTAGTTTTTAGCATTTTAGCTTGGGGGGGGGGGGGGGAGTGGTTAGGTTTTTTTAGGTATATTTGTAGAGTAACTTTGATAGTTATTGATAATTACAAAAATGCCACCTTGTCTTTTTTTTTTTTGGGGGGTTAGGTTTTTTTTAGGTTTTTGGGGGGTGGGGGGTTTAGGTTTTTTTTTTTGGGGGGGGGGGGGAGTGGTTAGGTTTTTTTAGGTATATTTGTAGAGTAACTTTGATAGTTATTGATAATTACAAAAATGCCACCTTGTCTTTTTGAGTTTTCCTTCAATTTGTATGTTTAGTATGTTAAGATTATTTGTACAAGAACTTTACCCTTGAAAAGCAAACCGAAAACCATATATTGACGTAGATAAAAAATTCAGATGAACCTAAACATAAATCAACAATTCACAAAAGCTCGTGACACAATGCAAGGCAAGAGGGAAAAAAAGGCATATAGAAACATTGAGGCACATTGCAGCATCAGAAAAAGAGAGTACTAAAAATACTAATAAAAATACCAATAGCCATACTCAAAACTTAGACCAATACCTTAAAAGGCAACCCCGCTACCACTGGACTGCACTCGTTAATTCGATACAGATATAGTGTTTTAATTATATATATATATATATAATACATATAAAAAAATTATAAATTTTTCGAGCCCTATTTCGATTTGGGCCTAGAGCGGTCGCCCACCCGGCACTTGCTCTGGGCCGGCCCTGTTATATTCGTGACGAAAAGAATAATGGTGTTTTCGACACTGACGAAATCATAACATTTCAAGCACAAGATTGCTTTAACCAATTTATTGACGACAATTTAGTATTTCAACCCGTCAAATGGAAATTATGGTATGTCAGAGTGCCGATGGCACCCTACACCCCTCTAGTTACATGAAGGGTAAGAGTTGAACTTTGTGTGTTCGTTATGATCAGGGATGTAAGAAAAGCAAATCTAAGCGACAACTTTTGGAGCATGCGGTTCCTAAGATGTCATGTTCTTTGTTCGGTTGAAATCATTATTGCAGATACTAGATAATTATGCGATTAATTATTTCACGTATTATTCATGATCTGAAAACGAGAAGTTGAATGTTAGGGGAGTAATCTTTTGGAGCAACCATTTCTTAAGAAGTCACATTCTTTGTTCGATATACTAGATTATCATGTGACTGGTTATTTCATGCGTAGTAATTTCTTTATAGTGATATACTCATGACCTGAAAACAAGAAATGAATGCTACGAGAGTAACAAACAAGACCCTTGTCAATTACCAAATATCATGCACATGACATGATACAAGGTAACGACTTTTGGTTCGCTCCAAGTGAGTAGCCATGGCATTTGATCTAATATTAGAACCAATACAGCTCAATAATATTAATCTTAAATCTACACCACTGTCCACTATGAGACTTGAATCCTCGACCTTTTGAGGAGACCATATACCGCTACCCTTTAGTAATAGGGCCCTTTTCTTCACTTTAGAAACAACAAGGGATATAAACATATAATGGCCTAGAAAAGGGGTGCCAAGGCTTTGGGGCTGGGCCATAAAGTGATAGTGAAGAGGTATTTAAGTTTCTGAAATATGAATATTTGTGTCATGAATATGATTGATACCCTGCAAATAAGACAATCCATTTATTAGGCATGCTCTTTGTCATTATAAAGTAGAGTAAATTCTGTAATATTTTTTTTAAACGGCATTTAGTTGAATGATGGATACCTCTCTAAAGGTCTCACCAACTTGGTTTTAAAACCGCCAACCACCACCGCCACCGATCGCCGCCTCCACCCACCTGTCGCTGTCGCCACCCTCCACTGCTTCTGGGATTGGTACCTACACTGTTGATTGTAATATAAAAAAAAATACTTGTTTCAAGGCAAATCCATTTTGGCCCGTTATCTGACCCGTCCATCTTGTCACTTTTAAGTAGATGTTACTGCAACTTGACTTTAAAAGTTTAAAGATCAATCACTTCTTAAAATTCATGGAACAAGACAAATGTGACAATGAGACATTATTCAAAAGAAAACGATATTATTATATAGAAAAGACAGATGTCTTCTTTATTTACTGTAGATAACATGGTAACTGATTAGACGATACACATCTAATGTTTTGACTGCGCGTCGGCTTTGCTGGATTTCTCTTGCTGGGAACTGGAACCGAGTTGGAGTTGGAGGCCAGGCTCGGGATTCTTGACGCAGTTTGGATCACCACCAAGTGTCTGTTTGAGCATAGCCTGATGATTCTCCTTGTTTAACTTCAACTCTTGAGCTATCCTCCTTAGCCTGTCGTTTTCTTGAATTATCTGGCAATTCTGCAAGTACAACTCTAAGTTCCGGTTTTCCATCTCGATCATTTCTTTCTTGGTTAGAATACCTGTATGCATGTTAGCCCTGTGGTGGCTCATGTTTGTGAGCTTTTGGTGGTGGTGTGTTTGTTGTGGAAATTGGTAGTTTATATAGATAATATGAAGTGGTTAGTTAGGGGGTTAAGAGATAAAAAAGGAGAATGCAGGATCACATGAAACAGCCAACAAGTCTTTATGTGGAAAGCCACTTCTTTATACCAAGGGTGTCTGCGAGCCATGCTGTTTATAAGCTACTCGAGATCCGCTCCCTAAAAGTTATGCGATCAGTTATTTCATGCATTGTAATTTCTTCGATGTAATATATTCATGACCTGAAAACGTGAAACGAATGTTAGGGGAGTAACAAGATTGATTCTGGTTACCAAACATCATGCACATAATGCAAGTTAATGCCTTTTGGGTGCTTTTTAGGAAATCATCATTTAGGATGTTACTAGATTATTAGCATAGTAGTTACTTTAACGTGATATACTCGTGACTTAAAAATGAGAAATGAATGCTGTCAGTTACCAAATATCATGGACATGATACAAAGTAACAACTTTTGGTGCCTAATAGACAACATCATTTGGAATGTTAAACTATAAAAAGAACGACGATGGCAGCGAATATCTATGTTGGCCAGCGAGAAGGTTGATGGTCTCGTGAAACCCCTTTAGTACTGTGGATAGCAAGAGTTGTATTTCATGTGTTTGTTATGGTCGATGATGCAAGAAAAGCGAGCCAAGTGACAACTTTTGGAACTTTCTTTTCCAAAAAGAAAAGCGATTTCATGCCTTCTAGTTTCGTCTGGCATAATATAATCATGACCCATGAAAACGAGAAATGGTTGCTAGGGACGTAACAAGATTCGTGTTTGGTCACTAAACATCATGCACATGCACATGATCGATGAGAACCGATATAGCTCCAAGTGACCAACCAAATATGTGATTAATTCCGTTCCCTTGACCAACCAAACAAATTTTTTTTCATTCTCTGGCAGTAGTCTATTCAATTCCATCTCCTAATGTATACCAAACACCACCTATGTGAACTAACTTAATTTTGGTATTCAAACCAAAAACCGAATATGAAAATCAATTTGGTCTCTAAATCAAACTCTGATCCCCATCCAACGTTATATGAATATGCAACACCAGAATTCTCAATATTTAAAAAATATATAAATGCGTATATTGTACTGACAACTTCGTCCGGTTTCTTTCATAAAATAACTAAAACTAGCAACAGATGACATTCAATCCAAAACTGTATTTGGTTGGTTAATCACGTTATTTAAATTAAAAAGCCTTCATCAATTATCGATGTTAACTTTCTTTCACTGGTACAAACAAGTTGTAAACTGGAATGTTAAAAACTTGCAACTTGTTTGTACCATTGAAGGAAAGTTAACATCGATAATTTAAATAACAAGTTGTAAACTGGAATGTTAAAAACGAAAAAATATCAAACAAAAGCATTCCCCAGAACACCACTGAAGATACGAGTTGAGTTCTACAACGATTTAATTCCAAGAACAGAACTGAATGTAAGACACCCTACCCATCTAGACTTTCTAGAGCAAAACAAATGCAAAATAACAACCATTGGCGACTTAGAAAGTGATTGGAGAAGCTTATACCAATCTTCCCTAGTTTGGGACATTTTGAAACAACTTAAATATCTTTTAACACTGTTAACAAGGTTGCAGATAACCTTCAAGGGGCAGTGCAGCGGTAAGCACGTGATTACCCTCTAGCAAGAGGTCTTAGGTTTGAAACTTGCTTCCAATTATTAACAAACTCGATCCCTAGAAGGGCATTGACGGGTTCCGTGAGTTATCCGATAACAAGTTCTCATGGGTACCCAAAAAAAGTTCACCTGAACAGAAATACTTTCCCATCTGGTTCAGTTTGGTTTAATAACGATCAAACCAAGACATGGTCCCAGGCCTTTGTGAGCATGGTATTCAAGCCATCATCCATGACGCAGAGCTTGTAGTTCTACCAAAAACCATAAGCAGTGACAAGCACTGCATATGAGTTTCAAACTTCACAACATTCGAATCCACTTCGTGTTTATGCCATTTTCTTCTTCTATTCACTCAATAAAAGAATGACATGATAGGAGCTTTTTTTGCAGAAATTCACCAGCCAAAAAGTATACACAACCCAAACATGCGCACTTTCTCCCTTCTATGCTTTGTGGGCTGTAAAACAACAGAGAAAGAACACATTTACTACACATCAAGTAACAATATTATATGTGGTAGTTTCAACCCATTATTTATAAATTATAACGGGTATATTCAGTTATGTTTCAGTTATTAACGGGTCAAACATGTCATACTAAAACATGGCTTATGAAAACAAAGTATTTAAACCAAAAGTTGCCTGAAGTGTATTTTTAAAGCAAAAAGCTTCATACATAAATCATTTTATTTTAGATGTTTAAATACTACTAGTGAAATAAAACATATTTTTGGTGATCAACTTTGAAATTACCATTTATTTGAAGATAAAATTTTTAGCATGAAAGGCGATTTGACCCAAACCTATTTGACTCACTAACCAACCTAACTGACAGTGCCTGACTTTGCCATCTTAAACCTAGCACCCCAAAAACTTCAACCACTTAAATGCTAAAATATGTCTCAACTAGATAGAAAAAGATTGTTACCTTCAGTATCTATTAAGCCATTGTTTCAAAAGGTAATTATTGCCTGATTTACCCTCATATTTAGTAGAAAATAAAAATATTTTCGAAATTAATGAACTCCAAAAAACATTTATGTAAAACCTTTTAAAAGAAAAAAGCACCCAACAGGTTCTATCTTCTTTTCCTTTTCAGTAAGTAGTAAATAACCAAACTATATAACTTTATTTCAAGAAAAGTAATAAAAGAAAACAAGAGAGAAGATGCTAAAAAGTACATTGGCTAGAAAAATACGCGCACATTTGCAGCTCCAATAGTCTTTTCTTTTTTATCCAAACTTTCTTGTCAAGCACTTATGGATCAACTCAACATCATTGTTGGGACCAATGAGCTTCACCATATAACTATAAAGCTATCAAGATCGAGATTGATGAAACGGACCAAAAAGTTAAATCCAAGATACTAATGTCCATCTCAGCCAATCTCAGTAGGTTATGCCTGCACCTCTGCCAGCTCAGATAAAGCGTGATGGTTCAATAGCTCTGGCTAGGTGCAGGCATGGCCCACGTCCCTCACCGGGGCCGGGCTAATCCAAAACTTGCATCAAATTGTTGCTGAGACTGCAGTCAAAAAATATCATTCAGATAACAATCAACTTATTAAAATACCGTGATGTCCTATTAAATTGACATATATACACACACACGACTGATCCTTGGCCTGTAAACGAACCGAACGTTCATGAACTATTCGTGAACTTGTTCGGCGGGAAGTTCGTTTATGCTCGATTATTTAATAAACAAATGAACATGAACATAATTTTTTGTTCATTTAATTAAACGAACAAACATGAACATACGTTTTGTTCGTTCATTTATGTTTGTTCGTTTATGTTTGTTTCAATTTAAATACATTAGTTATTTTTTGTACGAATATTAAACATAAAAGGAATTTTCGAACTACTTATATAGATATAACTAATTGGTAATTGGACTTTCTAGTTATAAAAATGGGTTTTTTCAATTAATTCAAAGTAACTAATCACTGATTAATATAAAAGATTACGTTAAGTTCATTTATGTTTGGTCAATTATGTTCATGTGTGTTCATTTACGTTTGTTCAATTATGTCCATTTGTGTTGTTTATTGTTTGTTAATCTATGTTCGCTTAGGTTTGTTTGTTTATATTCATTTAAGTTCGTGAACTGTTCGTTTAGGTTTTAAACGAACAAACATAGATGAACACGAACCCACCCATTTTCTTAATAAACGAACATGAACAAAAAACAGTGTTCGGTTATATGTTCGTGTTCGCGTTTGGTTAAAGTTAAATGACCGAACACAAACATGCCTTTGTTTGGGTTCATTCCGTTCATTTACAGGCCTAACTGTTCCTTACCTGTGCATAATGTTGATGAACCTGTTCACAAGGATGAATGAATGTCATCATAGGCCGCTGACATGGATACTGCATATAGAGGGGGGAAGCTGAATGTGGGCCCATATGATTGGGACTAAATGGAGCAACCATTGCATCTAGAGGCCTGTAGCCTATTCCTGCAGGTGTGACCCATGGACCAGGTAAATGTTGCGGAAGTGCACGCGGTTGGTGTTCAGTAGAGATAAAAGACCTATGGACTGAACTGAGCTGAGGAAATTCAGTATTGTAGTTCACGACTGGTGTGTACATCGGCTGTATAGGATATGAGCCTCCGTTAAACGCAAACCCTGGATCAAATCGTTGTGCATATCTAAAAAAAAATAAACGTATTATTGCTGCTAGTTATGCTGCATAATAAACTAAATCTAGTTCTTCAGTCCATATGATAACAAACTGAGAAGTGGGCTACACACAATTCACGAACTATTCATGAACACTTAGAACGAGATTTTTTGTCCATGTTTGTTCATTAAGAAATTGAATGTCTTTGTGTTCGGTTGTGTCATTAAGTTTAGGTAGTGAACGCAAACGAACGTTCATGAACACAAACGAGCACAAATGAACGTTTTAAACACAAACGAACACAACAAAAAGGAACATGTATTAAATTTTGAATAAAATCGGTATCTTTCATCGCAAATATTACGTGGATCCACCCGTAGTATACTAACATAATATTAATTAAATAATTTTTTTTTAAAATACAATACACTAATATTTATTAAGTAATTTATTATTAGTGAAAAATTTTGAAGTGTTTAAAAATGAAATATAAAAAATTAAAACCCAACTGAACTATCGAACCCAAATGAACACGTTATCGAACGTTCACGAACAAAGGCGACCTCTGTTCATGTCCATTCATTTAACTAAACAAACAAAATTTCTTGCGGGTGTTTGTTCATTTATTAAACGAACGAACACAAACGAACTTCCCGCCGAACGGTTCACAAACGTTCAGTTCATTTGCAGCCCTAGAAGCCTATGAATGAAAGAAAATAAAGCATAGTGTTACTGCTCCTAGTTAAGCTGACCTGTCATAGTTTCTGTCATAATCCGGATCCTTCTGCTCTACTTCACGATCACGAAAGATAGCCACTCTACTATTACTCCTTGACTTAGCAACTGGCTCTTTTTCTGTTCTAGTTCTACCTGATCTACTGCTTCCTGCAGAAGAATCGACTGAACTGCTGACATCAGGAACAGATACTTCTACTTTTGACGTTGTTAACGCACTATTATTATGCTGGGATACTTCTAGCGTCCTTGTTTCACTAGAGCTTGAGGTAGAGCTAAATATTCTTGCACGTGCTCGATTATATTCTTCTTTTCTCTCCTCTACACTCTTTAAACTGTTGTCTTTTAAGGAATTTGAGTTTGGTCCACTGTTTGCCTGTGATCGTTTATTTTGCCTTTGTTTGATTGCAACCTTGACAACGTTGTTGTTAAGGTTGTCCTCTGTGGGTATGTTAACAGGGATGTCCGCTAAACGGATTAAAGGGCGCTGAGATTCCGAAGTCTTACGAATAATGATTCGAGAACCAGAAGCGTCAGGAAGGGTGTTGTCTAATAAAACCATGGAATGGAGTGAATAGTGTTGAGCCACACGGTGTGCTGCTAACCGCAGGTATGAGGTGGGCAACTGCTGGAACTCCATTTGTTGTTGCAAAGGATCAGCAATGAACTTCTCCACATCCTGCTCCATGCGTAGTACTGAGAAAATACAACAATTATGGCCTTTATTAATTATCTAGAGCAGAAGATTAAGAAATTATATAGATATTTAGGCAGAATGATTTGCCAAAAGCATTTTATAAGCACGCTCCTTTGTCTCACGCTCACACAAAAATCCCTCCTGAATGCCACAGATATATAATAAAAAATCATTTTTTATATATAGCATGTCACCATGGCCAAAACAAAGACTACAGCATTCGACTTCATTTGAGTCATGAGGTAAAAACACAACTGCCCCATTTAGTAAACACAATCAGGGTCATAACCCTTACTGATGGTCACCATGCAAAGCCTAATAGATTCCAAGTAATCTGTTCATTAATGCTAGCAAAGTGTTATTAACCTAGCAAGCTGAAGTATGTGGTATGTTTACATATTGTAGCTACAACTTGCGTATCTTTATATGTCACTCTCGGAAAAGGAGTGCGCTACTAAACAAAAGAATCACTCAATCAATAGTTCCATGGCCATCCTAATAATCCACTTAAATTATGAGCAATGTCCACTTAAAAACTTAATAACACATAAAAGGAGTTTTTTTGTGTTTAAAGTTAAAGTAGCTCTCATAATATTACCAACGTAACCTTCACTAACTTTAACTAAAAAACTAAGAAAACAGAAAACGAGTAAAGACACTGCAATAACACCCTACATAGTTCATGTTCGAGAAGTCATTATTACAGCAACCCTAATGACCAAACAACTAAGTAACATGCCTCCTAAAAGTTCAACAAACGAAGTGTATTTCTTGGTATTTTAATAAAGAACCATTCATAATCCAACAAGCTTGCCTCCCATGCCAGTACCTTCAAGTTATTTTGACCTTATAAAAACATATTACACTAAACGCATTGTCAGTCTAGTCATAAATGACAGCAAACCGTTGAAAACACATCAAACTGCAATCATCACCAAATGAGTGGAGCACTTAGAACAATCTTTAAAAGTTGACCTAATAGTCAAGCTATATTATATAGCAACATTTAGAGCCTCACACCTCAACATTAATACACTATGTCATTTTGCACCTTATATGGAGCCCTAATTGCAATCTATCCCTTTCTAAAACAATCACCAACACATATAACAAACATACAATTCAAAAAAAACCTCATAACAGCATACAAACTTTAAAAAAAAAAAAAAAAAAAAAAAAAAAAACACGCACACACCTGAAAGGCGCTCCCTAGGGTTTCGTAACGCATCACGAAGAAACTGATCAACAGAATTCACCAATTCATCCAACGCACCGCCAGATGAAGACCTAACCGGAGTTGAACAATCAGCAGAAACCTCCGAAGAAGAAGAACGAGTATTATCAGTAACAAATACAGTAGTTGTAGTTGAATCGGAGTTGTGACAGTTATCGTCTCGCTTTTTAGAAAGCGTTAACCGGCTCATGGTGGCGTCTAGGTCCGCAACCACCGATGAATCCGGCGGAGGTGGTTCAGGTCCGCCGGGATCGGCAACTGAGTCCGCCATAGCGGCGGTGAGGTTTCAGGATTGCGTGCAGAAGAAGTAATTGTTGTTGTTGGAGATCGGAGATGAAACCCTAGATTTGAAGGGTTTGATTGGTTTCATGAGATTGGAGTGGCGGAAAAGATGATAGGGTTAAGAAAGGAGTGTATTTTTGGTCGCATGTGTATATTATTATTCTCATGAGTCATCATTATGTGTGTAAAATATGTAATTACACTCAAAAATGAGTCATTATGTGTGTAAAATATGTAAATTACACTCAAAAGTGTATTGTTATTGCATAGGCATATCCATTTTATAAAATTTATCATCAACGTCCCCGACTTTTGATTTAACAAATGGACAGTTGTTATATAAGTTCAATATAACATTTATGAGAATGTGTCGACACTTGTCATATAAGTTCAATATGTTATGTATGAGAATACGTCGTGGTTTTTGTTGGTCTAAGGTTGTTCGTTGATTCGGTTAACAGTTAATTCGGTTTTTTCGGTTGTAAGTGAAAACCAAACCGAATCAAAACGATTTGAATAAGTGTCTAGCTGGAACCAATAACCAACAATGAATTAGGTCACAACCGATTTTAACCAAAAGATCCACCACACGATCATATACAAAAACTCGTTTATCATGCAATAAAATGTATTTTTATTCAAGCTTGTGAATTTGAATTGACCAAGTAAGACAGGTAGACACTAAAAAAATATATATCTCAATTTGTGATCCAAATCAGATCAATACAATTATCGTATAAGTCAATTAAAACAATAAGGGAAATAGGCATTCACGAAATAAAACCTAAACAAGTTGACTATCAACTAAAACCAAAAGGTCGAACGAATTTAAGTTGTAGGAGACCTGACTTGCCTACAATGATGCGAAAAGGTATGAAGTTGCTCTGCTGTGGAAACGAGATTTATCATGAAAGACAAGAGTCAATGCAGAGTCTATGATACAAAAAGGACGATGCAAATTAGTGAATAATGGTTACTATTTTTTTTTACGATTTGGCATAACCTGAAGATGAGATGGATAATATATGATGGACAACGGATATAGGCTTAAGATAACATGGAGTCGGGCTAGTAACACATGGACTAGTTTAAATGCATCAAGTGATACAATTAAAAATATAAAATTTAAAAAATTAAAACGGGTAACTCAATTCGGTTAACCGAATTAAATAAAGTGTTAACCAAATAACCGGATATAAATTCAGCTACGGATACAGACCGAACCAAATAACCAAATTTTTATTCAGTTTGATTTTTTTCAGTTTTAGAGTCGGTTTGGTTTTCACAGTTATAACCAAGTAATAAACACCCCTAGTTGCCATAAACGACTTGTAGTATTTTGTTGGTTGGAAATTGGAAGTCCACCTGTGTTAAAGGTCTTGTCGTCTTTAATGTGAGAAAAATAGTATCGTTAGTTTCGTCGCTAGGTTTAGGCTGATGATTAAGTTTCATCATTGAATGGGAGTTTACATATGCATCAATGATATAGGTTATTTTTAGGGATGCATGGGAATTTACATGCGCATCGATGATATAGCTAATTAGGCTATAGGGTGTGGTCATGACCCTCATGACCACAATGACCCTTTATGTCAGTGTCATATCACCCACCTCTAATCAACCATTCAAAATCACTACCCTAAGGGTGTAGTCATGATCCAAACCACTATCCCCTTTATTATTTTAATTTATCTTTGTCTACAGAAAAAGGAAAGGATTTCTTGAAAAATGGAAAGAAGGATCATGGTTGCCATGGTTTAATCCATGCAAACCATGGTGCATTAGGCAAAGGGGTGGTGTAGCCTTCCATTAATGTTCCTACGTGGTGAATCATGTCCCAACCATGACCCCCACACCCTTTACCTTTAGTGTGGTAATATATAGATCATGAGTAATATTGCAACCATGCGTTATTACTGTGTGTTTACCTCTATTTAACATATTAACTAACGGTCGGTTTGGTATGGGTAATGGCATGAACGAGAGAATGGAATAGAAGAGGTAATGAAATGGACAAAGGAATCAAATGGATTAATACCAATCCATAGTCTTGTTTGGTTACCACGTGGAAATGAAACTAATCATTACCTTGTGTTGTTTGGTAGGTAGAAAAAGACGAAGGAATACAATTGACATTGGGTGGTGGCGATGGATAGCGACATCTTTGGTAAGTGGTGACGGTGAAGGGTTGCGGCGGTCGAAGACGGAATATGGCGGTGGCGAAGGTCAGCGGTGGCAGTGATAGCGGTGGGCGACGGTGGTCATTGGTGGTGGCGGTGGTCGGCGGTGGCGGGTGGTGGTGGCAGTGTTGGTGATGAAGGGTAAAAGAGGGAATGGAATGAAAAAACAAGATGTGTAGATGGAATGAATTTGAAAAAATGAAATGCCTTCAATCGGTTATTTGCGGTTAATGTGGTTTCGGTGCGGTTATAGGTCTGTTTTATATCGTTTCTAAAATTAGGCTTTAAATATGTAGGTTATGCAAAATTCATGCGCAAAAAATAAATATACACAGTTAAAAACTTGTAGAATTATAAATTATATTTCACTACCATATGCATACTTAATTCCAAAAACGAAAGTAACATGTGATGTGGAAGCATACATACGGACACAAAGTGACTAGAGTTTTAAATTGAATAAAGTTGGGTCATGATTAAAAGACTTAAACACTTCACCAAAAAAAACATATGGATTGGGTCATGGTTAAACACTTAAACAGTAACTGAAAAGCCTATGGTCCTATGGATTCGACCATGTTTAAAACATTCAGTTCTGTTCAATTATTTTCGGTTATCAAAATAAGAATAACTATAACCGGACCATAACATGAGGTTATAAAAACATAAGAGTAAATTACTTTTTGAGTCCCTATGTGTAACGCCATGTGTCCCTAAACTTTAGGCTTTTGTCAAGTTTAGTCCCTGGACTTTGCCTATTGTCAGTTTTAGTCCCTAATCTATGTAACATTGATACTTTTGTGAATCTTATGCCATGATACTTGATTCTAATTACTAGACTCTTGTGATGTTTAAATCTAAATTATTGACTCTTAATAATATGATGCTAGACTCTTGATGTTTGATCCTTGATACTTAATACTATGAGACTTGACACATAAATCTAGATACTTGACTCTTGATTCTTGATACTTAATTGGTGCTTGACTCTTGAGACTCGTGAAACTTGATTCTTGGACTGGAGTTTTATCACTGGCGGAATCTATTAAACTTTGAAACTTTTGGTGTACATAATGTAATCTAGTTGTGTGATACTTCTACCAAATAATACGTAACACAACGCTTAAATGTAACACCCCGAAAACGGGTTTGGTAATTAAACCCCGTTAATACAAAAGAGCGGGTAAAATACCGTTAGCGGTAAAGATTAACCCAGAAATTTATTAGGATTTAAATAAATAAGCCTAATAATTAATAAAAAGAAGAATAAATGCTTTGAGAAAACAAAGTTATAAAAGGCCCGAATTAACGAGACTTAAAACATAACAGGTTATAACTTCCCGAACCCGTTAAGGTAACTAGGAATAATTAACCTAGTTGGTAGCATGAGATCAAATGACTAATGGTGAGTTATAGCTTCAATTGGTCAAGATAAAACATGAGGGACTAATATTGCCGAGTGGGAAACTTGGTTTATTAAAACAAAAAAATAAAACACAACACACACACTTGGTGTGTGTGTGTGTGTGCTTGAAATCGTCCAGGAGAAGGAGCAAGAGCTCCAAACCCTAGCCCATCCAAATTCATCAAATTGGAGGGCCAAACGACGCTTAAATTCACAACCGAACGTGGATTAATGATCACCCAAACAAGAGGATCATAAGGTATGTAAAATCTTGGTGTTTGGTGAAGTTGTAAGGATTTGATAATCATCCTAATCGCAAATTAGGCATGGATTAGAGAAGCTATGGCTAGATTAGTGATGTATACTTGCTTAGGAACGAAACCCTAAGTGAAAATCATATATAACATGCTATGAATTGAAGGATTTGATGAATTAACACACTTAGATAAGTGGGTTTTAATGTTATGATGAAATTGATGATATAACTATGCTTAGAATCAACATGCATGATAACAAATAGAAGGTGTTCGATTAAACCATGAATTTGGGTACAAGATCATACTTCTCACGAAATGGGTTTTGTATGATATAAGAGAATTGATGTTAAGATTGTGATATAGATGCTTGAAATCATGTTACCTAGTAGTTAGTGTGTAAAATTTGATTTCGTTAAGAGTTCGGATGAAATGCCTAAGCGAAATTCAATAAACCAAATGTGGATTGAATAAGTTGATAAGTCGATTGACTTTAAAAAGTCAAACCAACCAAGTACATGATCGAATGATAAATTCGACATAAGGAGCGTAGGATGGAATAGTCGTACATGTTTATGACTAACCTAACCATCTTACAATTTCAATGATAGTTTGACGCTTGGCAAGCTAGGTGAAATTTTGGGAAAGGAAGCGGGTCAAACAAATCAAGAATGAAGGAAAAGCATAATTCGGATGCAATGTAAGTATAGCTTACACTAGTCATATATTTTGGAATATTCTTTGTCGTATTGATTACGAATAAGACAAATACCTAATTGAGATATGGTGTTCCGGCGTGTAGTCGTACGGAACAAGATAATCAAATATGATAAGAAACCATAGTGATGGCTAAAAATGAGTTAAATCGGTAATTCGATCATATTATGACGAATGAAACATGTACTTTTAAGGGTTACCATATAAGGTAAATCATAATAACCAATAAGGGTAAAATTGTAATTTGGTCACTCGTTGACAATAATTGTTGGTTTTGAAAGATACTTTATTTTGAAAGCCTTGATAGGCCAAAAGCGTTAAGAAGTGATTTATAATTAATATGACCGCACGATGTAAACTGGAGCGAGTCGTGTAGGCGAGATGGCAATAAGCTTCATCTCGCCAATATAATCGGTCAATTAAAACAAACGGGTCAAAAGGGTGAAAATATCACCCTTTGACAATATCGACTAATGGTTTGTCGAGTTGTATGATTTCATGAATAAATATCGAATGGATACTTACTTCGCTATTATTTAGCGGTTACTAAGGCAAGGTATCAAAACGGGTCAATATAAATATTGATCCGAGCCAGGTATGTATAATATAGATTAACTACTCAATAGGAACTAGAGGTTCCTTGATAGTTAAATGCAGTCATATAGACATTTGGTTACTTAATCAGCAAACCGAATGATTCATATAATGATCCTTGTGTTTTGAAAACATAATGACTTTTGAATCAAATGCATAGTTTAAAACAGGGCTTTTGGGTCGAAAATGTTTTTAAAAGTCCTTTATATTAATGAAAGGACTAAATGGACCAAAATGTCCTTGTAAGCTAAATCGAGCGAACGACCCATAAAGGTTGTTCGGAAAAGAGTAGTATGCATAATTAAACACTTAGAATGAGTGTACAAAAGTGAAAGATGTGAATCCTTAGTCATTTGACTCTATAATAGTCTTTGCCGTAAAATAATGATTCGAGGGGTAAAACTCGGAGTTTAGGAATTTCCACACTTAATACAACACAAATATAGTTGTGAAGAAAGATTATTTGACAATAAATGTGGTAGTATAATGCTTGATGTGAGTGAAACAGATTCATGCTTAAAATAGGCTTAATTACCCTTAACGGGTCAAAATAAGCATACGAGCGAAAACGGGTTTAAATTGTGTAAGAAACCTGTGATTAGAACCTAACATGGTAGATAACATTAATTTGAAGAGGTGCATGTGAAATAAGGATCAAACAAATATGTTTGTTTGATAAAATGCATAAACGGGTTAAAATTCGGTAAAAAGGTAATGAATCGACTCGCCATCTAATCCGTGCACACCGCCTTACTCACCCTCCTTGCACTATAAATAGGAGCTGTCACATCATTCTCACTGATGTGATAGCCTCACTCGATCCAGACGCACGCTCTCCCTCTCTTTCGCATTTTTCCTCATTTTCTCGGCGATTTCGGTACGTTTTACACTGGATTCTTATACATCTTTGATCTACACATCATTCTCTACGAGATTCTCCTTTGAAATTTCACTTTTCACCATGAAATCTCTCAGATTTGAGCTCTTGAAGGTGATGTCATTCTAGCCAGATCTAGTTCGGATCTAAGGAATTTCATGCGTCTTACATTAAATCTATGTTAGATCTAAACTTTTCAAGCTAAAATCTTGTGTTTATCTTCATATTTCTTAAACATTTACTCGAAACGGTGAAATCCGGATCTAAACAGACTGTAGACTTGACTAATAGTCTGGAGTCGGCTTGGAAAGGGGTTGTTACCGGAAAAGACGACCGGAGTACGGATTCTGACAAAAGCACCATCACAGGCAGACCACTGAACGAACTGGGGTGATTCCCACCCGATCAGATTGGCTACACCCTGATGAGCTTACTGTGACAACTGTCACTCTTCCGTGCATTCCGTACACTAATTGAACAGTAATCGGTGCTTTAATAACTGTGCATGATATAGTTTACAAGACAAATGGATTTCTGATCACTGTTATATACATATAATGGCATTTCATGTTTCAAGACTTTTATCGTTGCTACATGCAACACAATATAGTTCTAATGATGCACAGAACAGAATTGGCACCATTACCAGACAAACTAAAATGCTGACGAAGTTCAGTACATAGACAGACAATGTTTTAAGGCCCAATATGAGCCAGAGACTACGTATTACACTAGTATGGTGTGTAAGGAAGTAAGGACCACAAAACTGCTTTTCTAGGTGATAGATAAAGTGCCGGAAAATGCCTAAAACCCACATAAAGTGCAGAATTCTGCATAAATCAGCAAAAATTCAGCATTTTAACAAGTTTATTACATGCAAAAATATGACTAAAAGGTCCTGAATGCTTCCCTAAGTGTCGGGGATTAAAAGCGTTACAAAAGGGTACATAAAGAACACTAAATGGAATAGTTTGACACATTAACGAACCGGTATCTAACCGAACAACCGGACATTACCCGAAACATCAAAATTATACTAAAAGCATTGTTTTAATGTTTCGGAACTAGTTATGATCCCCGAACACCCTAACACCCACTAAAAATGTCTAGTAAATAACACTTGCAACTAACACTTGAAGTTGAACCATACATCAAACTATATGGTTAAAAGTTACACTTAGACCCCCCCCCCCATATAAGTGGACGGTCACAATGACCCCACCATGATCTTCCAAGATCTTGCAAAGATTACCTAGATCTCCTTAAATCTTCCATGATCTTGTTAGATATGATTTGATTTGGTGAAAGATTTAGATTGGTTATAAATATATCATACTAGATCTTCCTCATTCATCTTCACCATCTTCAACCTACAAACACTTCTCTCTCCCTCTCAATAAGCTACGGCCCAACACCCCCTCTCTAACACATCCATTTCCAACTCACTCTCAAGTAATCTAAGCACTCTCTAAGGTGTAACAGGCATACATAAGAAGGTTGCAAGCAAGGAGAAGTGAAGGACCTCACTCTAGTGCTTTTATCCACCTCATTTGTCATCTTCATCTTCTTGAACTCTTCCCTAGCCATAGTGCTAGTAGTAAGCTTCTTTGATCCTATTTTACTTCTTATTTTGGTGGTTAAAAGTTTATGAAAGTTATTAAACAGGAAGATCATGAAAGAATAAGAAGTTAATCTTTAACATAAAGCTCTAAAACATAAAGATCAAGTTGTTCTAGTGTATGTATTGAACTTGTATGATGATTTGTGATACATGTTATGAGTCTAAAAAGAAAAGAAAAAAGACTTCAAAAATAATATTTTCAAAGTTATTTACAAGATTTACAAGGTTATGATTTTTAAAGAAGCTAATCATATTTTTAGTGGTAAATCAAGTATAGAGACATGTTATTAACAAGAGAAGCACAAAAGAACTGTTTTTGGAAAAATTATCTTGTAAGTTGTAAAGGACTAGATCTTTCAAGAATGTGATTATTAAACAAATAACCATGTTTTAGAGGGTAATTTAACCTACTAAATAACATGTTAAGTTACTACAACTTTCTACAAAAATTCAAGTTCATGACAAAGTGTAAATTGCATATGTAAAGCATATGGTAAGTCTTGTTTATATTATTGATTGTTTGTGATGATTTTGAAAAGAAAATGATATGCTTTGATAGCATGGACACCTCCATTTTTAGGGGAAACTATGGCAAAATTTTCTAAAAATACAAACACTTAGAAAAATATTTTCTAAACAAATATTTACAAGTGAGTTTTAACTATGGTTTTCAATATAAACTTGCCATAGATTTTGTTACAAAAATACAAGTATTGGAGGATGGTTTTTATAAACAAAATGGGTGAATATATATTTAGAACATATATATGTATAAAGGACACTTGTGTGAATATTTGTATACGTTGTGAAATAGTTATATTATTTTAGGGTAAAATAATATAACTTAACAAAATATCAAGGGCTTACAATCCAAAATATTACCAAAAATCACAAGGAATAAGTATATAAGTTACACACGTAATATTGTGAAGTCGAACGCAAGAACGTAACTGTAACACCCCGAAAACGGGTTTGGTAATCAAACCCCATTAATACTAAAAGATGGGTAAAGTACCGTTAGTGGTGAAAGTAACCCGATAAATATTAGGATTTAAATAAATAATCCTAATATTAAATACAATGTGAATAAAAGCTTTTAAGGAAGTAAGTTTATAAGAAGGCCCGAGTTAACGGGACTTAAAATATAACGGGTTATAGCTTCCCCGAACTCATTAAATTAACTAGGAATGTTTAACCTACTTTAAAAAGTGGCAATGTTGTTAGAAGTTAAGTGGGTTGTGACCTATTTAATAAACTAACCAAACAAGAGGGACCAAATGCGGGTAAATGGAAAGTTAAGTTATAAAAAGAAAAACTAAAAAATAAAACACACATTCAGTGTGTGTTGTGGGTGTTCTGATCGACCAGAAGCATCCCCAGGAGCTTCAAAACCCTAGCTTCACTATAATCATCAAATTGAAGGCTCAAACGAAGCCCGAATTCACAATTGAACATGGATTAATGATCACCCAAGCTAGGGGATCACAAGGTATGTAAAATTTTGATGTTTGGTGAAGTTGTAAAAATTTGATAATCATCCTAATCGCGAATTAGGCATGGATTAGAGAAGCTATGGCTAGATTAGTGATGTATATTTGCTTAGAAACAAAACCCTAAGTGAAAATCATACACAACATGCTATAAATTTAATGATTTTGTGATTTACCACACTAGGTTAAGTGGGTTTTAATTATATGATAAAATTGATGATATAACTATGCTTAGAATCAACATGCATGATAACGAATAGAAGGTGTTTGATTAAACCATGAATTTGGGTACAAGATCATACTTCTCACGAAATGGGTTTTGTATGATATAAAATAATTGATGTTAAGATCGTGATATAGATGCTTGAAATCATGTTACCTAGTAGTTAGTGTGTAAAATTTGATTTCGTTAAGAGTTCGGATGAAATGCCTAAGCGAAATTCAATAAACCAAATGTGCATTGAATAAGTTGATAAGTCGATTGACTTTAAAAAGTCAAACCGACCAAGTATATGATCGAATGATAAATTCGATATAAGAAGCGTAGGACGGAATAGTCGTAAATGATTATGACTAACCTAACCGTCTTACAATTACAATGATAGTTTGACGCTTGGCAAGCTAGGTGAAAGCTTGGGGAAGGAAGCGAGTCAAACGAATCAAGAATGAAGGAAAAGCGTAATTCGGATGCAAGGTAAGTATATCTTACACTAGTCATATATTTTAGAATATTCTTTTATCGTATTAATTACGAAAAAGACAAATACCAAATTGAGATATGGTGTTCCGGCGTGTAGTTGTACGGAACAAGATAATCAAATACGATAAGAAACCATAGTGATGGCTAAAAAAATGAGTTAAATCAGTAATTCGATCATATTATGACGAATGAAACATGTACTTTTAATGGTTACCATATAAGGTAAACCATAATAACCAATAAGGGCAAAAAGGTAATTTGGTCACACGTTGACCATAACCGTTAGTTTTGAAAGACAATTATGACGTAAGCCATAATAGGCCAAAAAGTGTTAAGAAATGAATTTATAAGTAAAATGACCGCACGGTGTAAACCGGAGCGAGTCATATATACGAGATGGTAATAAATGTAATCTCGCTAATATAATCGGTCATTTAGACCAAACGGGTCAAAAGATGAAATTATCATCCTTTGACAATATCGACTAATGGGTTGTCGAGTTGTATGATTTTTAGGAAATAAATAGCACATGGATGTTTACATCGCTATTACTTAGCAGCCACTAAGGCAAGGTATTGAAACGGGTCAATATATTGATCCGAGCCAGGTATGTATAATGATACAACTCATCATGTAGAATTTGGAGTTCTACAAGAGTTAGACAAGGTTAAAATAAGATATTCGGTTATCTTTTAGGTAAACCGAATAAACTGAGTAATGATTATGGTGTTTTAGAAACATATTGGTTTCTAAATAAGATTATAGTTAAAAGGTCGGATTTTGGGTCAAACAAGTATTTAAAAGTCCTTCGTCGTAAAAGAAGGGTGAAAATTGACCAAAAAGCCCTTATAAGCTAAATTGAACAAACAACCTATAAAGGTTGTTTGAAAACGAGCTTTATGAGTAAATAAATACTTAGAATGAGTATAGAAAGTAAAAGATGTAAATACTTGGGTCAAATGACTATATAGGAGTCTTTGCCGTAAAACAATGATCCGAGGGGTTAAACTCGGAACATATGGATTTCCACGTTTAATCCACCACACATATAGTTGTGGTGGAAGATTACTTGACAAGAAATGTAGGAATAAGATGCTAGAAATGAAAGAAAGCGATTTCAAGCTTTAAAGTGCTTAAATACCCTTAACGGGTCAAAATAAGCATACGAGCGAAAACGGGTTTAAATTGTGTAAGAAACCTGATATTAGAACCTAACATGGTAGATAACATTAATTTGAAGAGGTGCATGTGAAATAAGGATCAAACAAATATGTTTGTTTGATAAAATGCATAAACGGGTTAAAATTCGGTAAAAAAAGTAATGAGTCGAAGGCTTAGAAGTCTCAAAATTTATTATGTCGGATGTTGGATTTTAACTCCATAAGATGGAGAATTAAATTACAGACGCGTAGGAAAAAGAATCGGGTAAAACGGATTAAAAACGAGAGAGTTATGCTCGTTTCCGTGAAATCGGGTTATGCTGGGAATATGCAGCAACCAGCATGAACATTCTGTCAAAGTAGGTCCGTGGCGCTGCGCCACGGCCAAAGGCCTTGGCCGTCGCGCGTGGCGACGGCCTGAAATGTTGAAAATTTTGATTTTTGATTTATTTCGATTATTTGACCCAATTTCCTTGTTGTATTTGTTATTTAACTATCAAAACTGACTTCTAAGTTGGTTTTGATCATAGGTGAATGTTGAGAGTCCCGGATGAAGATCAAGCGTCGAGCAAGAACCGAACACACGTTAAATGAAGCTTCCGCGTCAAATCTTGAATAGTGTTATTATAAGTGAATTATGTAAACACTTATAAATTGTTTTTGAAACGTTGTAATTATTTGGTAATATTGGTAAAACAAGTTTTTGTAAAGTCACATTTTAGCATTAAAGTGTGTATCTTATTATTAAAATCTTGATTAATTTAGACGGGCGTTACAGTAACTTACAAAATATTTCGGAAAATACCGTTATAAATATGTTTTTGGTAAATATTGTTTTGGATACAAGAAATGAAAATATGAGTTTTGAAAATATTACAAGAGTAATATTGTATTTTCGACAAAGAGAAAATACATTATTTTAGAAACTACAAATACAAAAATACAAATATACATGTATGAAATACTCCCATCCTTGGGAAGGAAATGCAAAAATAAATACTTGAGAAGTATTATAACTTGGGATAATGTTAAAGACATAAAAGAAACGTAACTAAAAAACATGAATACTAAGGCAAGGCACGACCCGCTCGTCTAATAGACCCTAGCACATTGTAGGTAGTCGTGTTTGTTGACGAGATTTGAGTTACGAGTACTGAAGACGCAAAACAGTGAGTTCATGCTCCCCCTTTTCTCTTAACTGTTTTTGGTTTTATAACTCTCGGGGGTGGAATACATGTTACGAATGCTTAAACGGTATGAATTGACTATGAAATGCACTATTAGATCATGTGAGCATAGACTAAATACTGAAATGCCATTAGTTCATAATTAGGGACGAAGGTTAGATCTAACGGGTACGGCCGAGCTCAACTCATGGTCCTCATGTGATCATTTGAGTGCTTCGGTGTCCCAATCGAGGGTAATCGACATAGTCGAGGGAAATCGACATAGTCGAGGGTAATCGACATAGTCAAGGTAAATCGACATAGTCGAGGGAAATCGACATAGTCGAGGGAAATCGACATAGTCGAGGGAAAATCGACAAGGGTATATGCTTACTCATTACGAGTGCTCCCTATGTCTTCACATGCCTTAAAGTCCTTGTAAAACAATTATGTTCATACACGCTTTTCATACCTGTTTACAAAGGAGTCTCTCAAAGATTTACAAGATTACAGTACTCACACAAAACGTATGAACTCGCTCAACTTTTGTTGATGTTTTCCAAAATTACATGTATTTCAGGTGACAGGTTGGATCTTGGGCGCGGGTGTTGTAACTAGAAGTAGACTTCAAGTTTAGATGTCATCCACTTTTGTTGGTTTGTAACCTAGTCGAAGGTTGTGTTTTAAAACTTAAATAACCGGTGTTTGTAATACTCAAATTTTATGAATGGAGGGACATCGTTTTGATCATGTAGTTGTTTATTACGATTGAATGCAATGATATTAAACCAGTCACACATCATACGCTTCCGCAAAAGTCAGGGTGTGACACTTACCGTTGTCTCAATACGTACCATGTCATTGCGATATGACCAGAAACTTAGAAACTTACAAAAATTGAGAACGGGGCAAGGCTAACCCGATCGAGTGGCAATCCGATCGGATAGCCATCCGATCGGACAACCACTCGATCAAGTAACACCTACCCCTTGACTTTAAACACTTGAAACTTTGAGGTCATGATCGTCGAGTGGCAGCTCGATCGGACAGCCATCCGATCGAGGCAACAATGGATCTTGAAACTTTTCAGTACTTAGAACCTTTGGGACTTTGAATCTTGAACTTGGATCGAGTGGCGACCCGATCGGATGGCCATCCGATCGGATAACCATTCGTTCCCTCACACACTTGTCATTCAATTGACTGGCCATCCGATCGGCCAACCATTCGTCCCTTTCACTCACATGTCATCTTAATCGGATGGCCATCCGATCGAACAGCCATCCGATCAAGATGATTGATCCGACACTTGGTTTGAACCTCGTTATTCTGCCCGACTCTTATCTGTTGTAATCTAACCAGGCTAAACCAAAAGAGCTCCCTTTGATCCAATAACAGTTCATCTATTAGGCAATCACTGTGAGTATACTCGATCCCTTTTTGTTTTCAAAACTTTGGGATGTAACATGTATTCTATTAAAATACGATACTTGAGACTTTTGCAAACTAAACTCTATCCTATGTGTATGTGAAACTTGTGATTCTCGTATTCTATTTGTGCTATGTGGACGTTTAATCCAGGGTGTGTAGTTCCGCCTGAACAATAGTAGCGTTATAGGAGATGCACCTCCCCATTATTCTCGGGGGTATTGTTAGGAGGATTCTAGTTTACCTTGAGTCTTGGGTAAACACTAAAGCATCGGGATACTTGGGCTATCACTGGTTGGACTGCGACACTAGCACGGCTGAAACTATTTTATTTACTTACATTATGGATACGAGTTGTTTTATCTACTATGCTATATACTCAAACTTGTATACTCGCCGGTACATTTTGTACTGACTCTATTTTAATACATGTTGCAGGCTGATAGGATGTTGTGAATCAAGAACTTGCTAGGATGCTGCTTAGAAACATATCATAGCTAAATTTAGAAACTTTGAAACTATTTTGGATGATTGTATTTGATATTTTGGGTGTTTGATGCATTTAGACAAATTGTTATAGAATTTTGATTAATATCTATCGAAACTTTTAGCGTTATGGAATCTCATGAGCAACCTGAACGCTTAGTGCTCGCACCCCGATGTTTCCGCCATCGGTTGGGGTGTGACACTATGTTTTAGTGGTTTTAACCACTTGAGTCCAAAATAAAAAAGTTTAACACCCTGAGTCCCTGGCCATTTATTTTATAACGTTTTGAGTCTAATTTTGCTCATTTTATAACGATTAGAGTCCAAAAAATTGGACTCAAAAGGTTAAAATTTGGACTCAAAATGACTCAAATGGTTAATGAAAATGCTTATAGGGACTCAGGTCGTTAAACTTTTTGATTTTGGACTAAGCTAGTTAAAATCACTAAAACACAGAGACTCAAAAAGTAATATACCCAAAATATAAATAATCAACCCTTTGGTTATTTCAGTTTTTAGTTATTTTGATTCGTTTTTTTATTATTATTTCGATTACGATTCGATTATTTTATGATCACGACTTTGAGATAATCGCTAGATAAAAATGTCCCAATACACACACCATTTACAATCTGTTCTTGAGTCTTATTTAACAGGGGGAGGAGAAAGAAAAGAGATGAAAATATGAAAAAAAAAAACCATGTTACCGAGATTTTTAAGGATAGAAAGGGAGGGGAAAAGAGGGAAAAGTGAAAAAAAATTTGTACTTATATTTATCCTTCAAAATCAAAGAGATTAGGAGAGAAAATCTTATCAATTATTAAATTAATATCATATCTAATTAAAATATTTTATTTTTAAAGGGTATAATGGGAAAAATTGTTTCTTTCTTCTCTATTCCTCCTGTGTTGGAAACACATAAAGGGGGTGTTTGGGTTAGCTTATTTTGGAGCAACTTATGACTTATAAAAGTTAATAAGTTGTTTTTTAAGTGTTTGGATTAGCTTATTTTAGAGTGTTTTGTGTGTTGAGAAGTCATTTTTGAGAAGTTAGAATTTTTAACTTCTTACTTATGACTTATATAAGTTAATAAGTCACTTTTGAGAAAGTAATCCCAAACACCCCTAAAATGCTTCTTTTCCTTTAATTTTCATTGAACTCCACAACACGAAAAAAATTTAGTCATTTTCTCTCTTAATTTATTTTTCCATAAACAACAGCGTAGAAAGCAAACCTTCTTCTGTAAATTCACTCGACCAACAATAATTTTCTTTTTTCTTAAAAGATAAAGTAAAGACGAAGAATTCAGCGGTGTTGATGAGGGGTTTACGGAGGTTGATAGCAGGGGATCTTCTTCGCCGGAGATCGGAACCCTACATCCACAACGGTGCTTCACGCCGTCTATTATCCGTTTCATCTTCGAATAATGTCATCTCTCGTTTCACTTCTCCAGCTTCTACATCTTCGTACGCGTCACCTGGATTATGCAATTTTGTAGGTTAGTTAGTTGGTTTCAGTTTACAAATATGAAATGCTTTTCTGTACATACTAGTAATATTAAAGCTGATTTTCAGGATATTGTTCATTCTGTTGTGCTCTTATCTATCAGTGTTCTTGTTTGGTTAGTAGGAGAAAACTCAGGCCCAATCCAGTAGTAAAAAAAATTAACAAGATTTATATCATTGGGTGCTGCTGTAAATTACTATTAGATTGCTTATATTTACTGAAAACGAAAACTTTATATTGGATTTGATGTGTTAGAAACATAGTTGTCAATAGTGGTCGCTAGCGACATATAGGTCTAAGGTCGCGCTACAGGGTATGGTTGTCAATAGTGGTCGCTATCGCTAGCGACGTATAGGTCTAAGGTCACGCTACAGGGTAGGTAGCCTTAAATAGTAGGATTTCAGTTATTTTTTTTGAATATAAATAATAGCGATTAATATAGCTATAAAATAGCTGGATTTTAGGTTCTTGTATATGCCAGAGTATTTTGGTATAATACACATAAAAAAAAGTTTAAAAAATTTTCTAGTGTATCGCTATTGATGTAATCACGCCTGCTATTTATCGCTATTCACTATGTAGCATAAAGGAACCTTATTGCTATTTGTCGCTATTCGCCATTAACAACTATGGTAAGAAACTTGGTTTTAAAATGCGCGCATCAGGAGCGCATAATGCGCGCATCACATGATGCAATGATGAGATCGCATTGCGTGCTGCGGTTCCATGATGCGCGCATCACATGAGGTGGTCTAATGTGGCGCCTTATGCAATTGACCGGTATTTGAACAAATTCGATTTTTAATTGAACAAATCTGACTATAGATGATGAGAATATATTATATTTTAGTGTTTAAAGGTTCACAAGTTAAAATATTAGCTATATATATATATTTTTAGTATTATTGAATAAAGAACACCTTGCATACGTGATGCGTGCGCTTATCGCATCACGCATCGGATTTTGGGATCAAAACGCATCGGATCGCTACACGCATCTTAAAACCAAGGTAAGAAACAATACTTCATACTTCATACTTGATGTCTCGATGGATGATTAACGGGAGTGAATCGAATGTTTCTTTAGTATGAGGCTTACGAGTTATGACTAATGTTACTTGCCAGAAATTGGATATGTTGAAGAGCTAAAGTTGGTGATCGGTCTGACTGACCTTACTTAGATTTTCACAATAGTAGAAGCTGATGACGATATTATGAACTTTTTCTGATAACTTAGATTTTAGGGGGTTTCCTTCAGTAAGGATCTAATCAGTGTAATTACTAAATGAAAGGTGATGTATCTTTGTATTTTTTGTATTAAAATCCATTTTATATTTGTTAATTGTTATCTGTTTTTGGTTTTACGCTTTGATGAATGGCAATAGTTTGTTACTTTTTTATGAATCCTATTTGAAGTTGGCTCACATGATTGTTCTATATTCTATATGTAACTAATAGTGGCTGGCTATATAATCTAAGTCTACTGATTGGATGCTGAGATTCATGTAACAAATCCTAAGAACACAATATGGTTAATGGTTATTTTCCATATGAATGTGTAAAATGGTTTGGAACATAATGATGACTGCAGCAGTATATGGTAAAACATGCTGGATAATTGGTTTTAGACGCTTAATATAGGTTACGGACATAATGATCTTCTGTTTCATTGATATGGAATCTACGTATTAAGTTAAATAAAGTCGTTTAATTTGGACAGGGCAGAGGAGGACCATGTTTATCGAAACACAATCCACTCCGAATCCGTTATCCTTAATGTTTTATCCCGGGAAGCCCGTGATGGAAGTCGGGAGTGCAGACTTCCCAAACGCTCGTACGGCTATGGGTTCACCACTGGCAAAGACCCTCTACGAAGTCGACGGTGAGCTTATCTCATGTTAATTTACGTCTAGATCATCGAACTAACATAACATATTGTGCTGTTAGTGCAGGAATTACTCGCGTGTTCTTTGGTTCAGATTTTGTAACCGTAACAAAGTCAGAAGACGTTTCTTGGGATCTTCTAAAACCTGAAATGTTTGCAACAATTATGGAGTTTTACTCATCGGGGAAGCCGCTGTTTCTGGACTCTGCTACTTCTGCTTCTACAGATACAGCTATTCACGAAGTATATTTTGCTTCCTTTCTTTTTTATCCTTTTATTCTATGTCGTGATGTTTCCTGGTGTGTGGCATCTGTCGCAGGATGACTCCGAAACTGTTGCAATGATTAAAGAATTGCTGGAAACTCGTATACGACCTGCTGTACAGGATGATGGTGGGGATATTGAGTACATTGGATTTGACCCGTATGCTTCTTTGTCTGTCTTGTTATTATAATATACAAATAAACATATGGGATATTATCCATCTAAATTTGTCATGTGTTTATTGGCAGAGAATCTGGGGTTGTGAAGCTAAAAATGCAAGGAGCATGTAGCGGGTGTCCTAGCTCATCTGTCACTCTGAAATCAGGCATCGAGAATATGTTGATGCATTATGTGCCAGAGGTAACACTCATTCAGTTCTGTTGCTCGTTTTCTTGTTTAGCATTTGAACTGTTCCACCCGTTTGATTTTGGCTAAAATTTGTTGGTTTAGCTTGGATCGACATATTCACAAGTAAACAAGCTGTAATCGCCACTTGGGTTATTGAATTTACTTGTTTTGCAGGTTAAAGCTGTGGAGCAGGAGTTTGATATTGAAGATGAAGAATGAAGATAATAATGGAGAATCATCGAGCCAACTGGACTAAGGTAACTGTATTTCTTTGTTGATCAAAAGAGGACATATAGTATCGAGTTATTTAAAAATGATTTTGCGACCAGGGTGTGTTATCAGTTGATCAATAGGTACAGCTTCCAATAATTGCACACATATAGGATATGTTTTCTATTGGACCTTGGGACTATGAAGTTGTTTTCATTCTTTTTGCCTTGCATAAGCTTTTGACCATGAAGCATGAGGTCCGGTTTATATCTTATTTGTGTTTGAAACTTAGAATTGTGCCTGATTTAAAACCCTTGGAGAGTGTTTGGTTGGCTAGAGTTCAACGGAATTGAAATTTGAGACCCATTTATAACTTGTTTGATTCGCGTAATACACCACGACCAATTCCTTGAGTTTTGACAGATTCTATTTTCCTATAAATGAAACGCCGGTAGATGTGATAAATTTATTTACAAGCTAGCTGATTCAGTTTAAAACATGTGTTAAGTTAGTAATTTCTTCATCTTCTCATTATACAATTTGTATTATTTTTTTTGCAAACACAGCTATTATCTCTTCATATTAAACCCTTTTGCCATTCACACATGAGTGTGAGTTCTAATTTAGAAACAAAGATAATAAAGGCTCTAATAAATTACTATGAAGTATAAACCACTTGTAGAGTTGTAGGGCCTCGTATCAAAAGTAAAGTGTCTGCACTTGCAGTCTGAAATATATAAAATCTAAATATAGAAATAAAGTTTTATGTCTTTATTGCTCTACAAATAGAAAAGTTTTATATCTTTATTGCTTTACAAACTTTTGGGTATATTCCACAATTTAAAATTTTTTTTTTGAACGGCTAAACTTTCACAATCCTGCTGTTAGTGGGAGTCGAACCCCTGTCCCTTAGTTAGATAATTAGCAATCCCTGTTAGTGCCACCACACCAAAGGGTGGGGCTCCACAATTTTAAATGTTTTGATGAATAACGTTTGGACAAATTTGTCGTTTCTCATAAATATGTTTTGGAGTGGTATGTGACGATCACGCATGACTTTAAAGTTTAAACCAAAGTCCATCCATGTAGTGACGGATCTAAAAAAAAATTTCACTGGGTTTCTTTTGATAAATTCTCACTATTTTTTTTTTTCAAATCATACAGTCTCACTAATTTTTCCATTTTTTTTTCTAAACCAAATGGGTTCCTAGGAAGCCACAAAAGTAGCCTAGATCCGCCCCCTCCATAGAGATCGAAAAGAGATTGCAGAGACGGCTCAATAGCTTTATAAAAAAAACCTAATAAATTTATTATTATGTCAGCTAAATTACACGGTCATAAACTTTAGGCTTCAAATATCCACCACATAACATAACTTGCCACATATTTTGTGCTCAACAATTCAAAGATCCACATTTGGATGTTGTGTTGTCTTAGGTGAAAGTTAATTAGCTTGGATGGCTAATGTTATAGCTGAAACTTGTTGGCTTCATAATGTATTTTGACACCACAAGCACCAGTTGAACATTTATGGACCAAAGACATTAAGATTGATACATGACTAAGTTAGGGCTAAAGGACATAACATGCATGATTTTGAAACGTTAAGGACAAAACTAGTCAATTTAAATGTAAAGGACAATTGCAATTTGATACAAATATAAATGACAACTTTTAATTTACTTTTTTAACCCCTATATATACATCAAATCTCCTACTGGGGCCCTACCAAATGAGCTTACACATTGAAATCAATACCATTTGCTCATTTTTTAATTAAAATAATAAACAAATCATTACTTTTTTAATTTTTAATTAAAATTAAAATAATATTTTCAAGACAAAACATAAACAATAAGTTATTTATACATTTATACCTTTTGGAGTCTTCCTAATACCACGTATTCCAACACCCTGAGCACCGTTTATTCCATATTTCCTCCCCCTTTTTTAGACATTTCAACAAACACCTTACCTTCATTCCTCCACCTTGTATATTTCCGTCCCCATTCTCCCTCCCTCCCTCCTTCCCCACCTTCCCTCAATTCAATCATTCCATAATATTCTCACTGATTGCAACTCAACGTACGTATTTCTTTCCATTTATTTCATAACTTATGTTTTTTTCTTTCTTTCAATTTCAACAACAGCTAACTCAAACTCAAATCATTCATAGATTCTTCCAGTCTCGAGCGATTGATCTGAACCTCAATCGGTCGCTCACGAGGCGAAAAAAGTACTATGGCTGAAGAACACAATTGGGAAGAAGCAAACACTCACAATCACACACCCTGTGCCAACAACTGCGGCTTTTTCGGTAGCCCTACAACCCTCAACCTCTGTTCCAAATGCTACAAACAGCATTACACAAAGGAACAACAAATCTCAACGGCCAAAATCGCCGTTGAGAAAAGCCTATACCAACCAGAAACATTATCATCATCATCATCATCTTCAAGCGCTGCCACTGTTTCATCGGTTTCAACCGATTCATCTGTGGTTGTTTCTGTGCCTGTGGAGGCTGCGGTTGTGAAACCACAACCACAGCCAAAGAACAGGTGCGGGTCGTGCAGGAGGCGTGTGGGGCTCACGGGGTTTACGTGCAGGTGTGGGACGACGTTTTGTGGGACCCACAGGTACCCGGAGAAGCATGGTTGTAGCTTTGATTATAAGAGCATGGGGAAGGAGGCGATTGCGAAAGAGAATCCGGTGGTGAAGGGTGTGAAGTTGGAGAAGATATGAGATGATATCGGCCCGTTGATTTGTTGTTAATGATGTTACGGTCTGCAATAATAAAGGATGGGAGATTGGGGGAACTGGTCGATTGAAAGTTTATAAGTTTATATATGAAATGAAATTATCCCTTGTTTTTTAAATATGTTGTATGGTTGTTTTATCTTAAAAATATACAAAATTATGTATGTAAAATATATATATCATTTAATGTTAAAGATATTGTGTTGTCATATGCATCTATTACATTTGAAGATGGAATTGGGCTAAATTTTGTTTACAGAGGCTGCTAACTGTTCTTGATGAGGTTCATGTGTCGCAGGGTTCTCGAGATCATTGGAGATGGAATCTTGATTTTAAGGTATCTTTCAAACTATAATTGATAGGAGATTGTTGGTTGGATAGCAACTTTAGTGACATGGAATAATTTGGTTCTCAAAAAGATTAATACAATCTAATTTCCTAAAAGAGGGCTTTATCACGCCTTCCCTTAACTTGCAGGGTGTGGGATAAAGCCCCCCTTTAAACTATAGCGCCCCCCCCCCCCCCCCCCCCCCTTAACCAATCCTTCATCGAAAATGCCAATTCAAGCTTGTTACCATGCTGAAGCCCCTTCAATGGCCCCCCTTGTTAAACGGCGGGGTATGGGCGGTGGCGCCCCTATGGCGCTATCGGATGTGAGGTGGCAAGGGTGGCGCCCTCCACACCCTCTGGCCTTATTATCCAAAATGCTTAAATGTATCTATCTATTTGATTTCGGTTTTGTAAATGACAGGCTAGACTAAATAAATGGTATGCTAAAGCTTTTGAGGGAGTTCTATTCATGGCCAGCAAGGTGAGAAGATGGTTTGATCATGAGGAGGAGCATCGAATGGATTTGCAGGTCCGTCTGATACTGCTGACAATTAATTAGTTTAGCTTATTTATCTTCTTTGGTGCTATTAGATGTTGCTTTTGTGACCTGATCAAGTCTCTCCCCTAGGATACATGTAATGAGTTATTGCTCTCCCTTTGAGGTTTTGATTATAAACTTTGCTTTGCATTTAATAAAAGAACTACAACATACTGAAACTAAAAAAGCTATAAAGCAATTAGTAAGCAGTGACAGAGATGATTTGTGCTCGTCGAAACATTTTTTTTATCTACTACCCATATGAATGATTGGCAAAAGCAAATGTTGTGTTCCTAATACCCATGACATTGATCAACACAAAACCAAAAATATCTGACCACCAGGCTTCAAAACATTATTGGAATTTTTGAGTGAAGCACAAATGGAAAGAGCGCGAGAATAAAAGTGGGATCAAAGGGTTGCTTTAATCCCACACCACCCAGCCTGAGAAATGTGACTTAATAATCTCTAATCATCATGTTAATTGCATTGGTTCATCCTTTGAGATAGTGTAATGTACTTGTTGTGTAGTTGATGTCCGGGTGGATAACCAAGAATTTGTAGCATACAACGTCCTCCCCTTTTACAATAACCACAGTAGACTCCCTTTATATAAGAGTGTTTGTTTGTTCCTTCTTGCTGATGGACTTGTACTGTATCTGTGCGGGTTATCTGTACTGTATCCCGGGGGGACTTTTCGCTAAGTAGTGTTATATATGTAGTTTTCATATAGAAATTGGGTGTATACGTTTCGACCCCCCGGTTCTATAGAAATTTTTGGTATATACGTTTTCGACCCCCCCGTCATTTGGGTCAAGCTTCGCCACTGGCGTTGTCAGAAGATGATACTGGATTATTGGCGGTTGCATATAGTGTAGTTGTTTCAGTGGTGACTTCAATGTGCTTTTCTTACCTTAGCATGTTGTAGGACTTAAGAGACTGCAGGTAGTGGTGGTCCAGCTCATCTCATAAATCTTTCAACTTTTGACCATACATTTCTATTGTGCAACCGGATTGTTTCAACTGTAATATATCATTTTAGACTTGAAGATCCTATGATCTTTAATTGTTATTCATCTGATCAAAGATTGTATGCAACTAAGATTTAAGATATGAAGGACACTGTACATGACGTGACATGACTCACCAGTGGCGGATCTAGCATTCGCGCCAAGCGGTAACGTTTTATAAATAAGCGGTAACGAAATAGAAAAAACGTCAAATTTTTCCAAAATTTACACTAATTTTACACTACCGCCGGAGCGCCAAGGGGTAGCGGGCATTACCCCTTGTTATACACTAGATCCGCCCCTGTGACTCACCTGTTTTGGCTACATAGTCACAACCCCAAAACCAATGACTGACTTATTGAGTTTACATTTTTTTTGAACGGTAAATTTCTTTTATTTCTGCGTCTGTGGAACTTGAACCCAAGACTTCTCCCGTTTAAAGGCTTTGCCTTTGCCAACGGACCACTACCCCATTGGTACTTATTGAGTTTACATATCACACATAACGGAAGACTTTACAAATTCTCATAATTTTATTACTACTTTAAAATAATGAAATGTCTAGGATGCCCTACTAGGTGTCTTGTTGGGTAGTTTGGAGATGCTCTATCACTTCACACCTAGACTCATCATTCATCGTACTAAAATATGTCACTCGATGGTGAGTCTATAGTTTAACAAAATTTTCAACATATTAGTTTATCATAACAAAAGAAAGGTTTCAATTTCACACGACTAGGATTTATTGAATTATCACCAATCCTCTCACCGGACATGTCAATATGTCATGATAACACACCACAGTTTACGAATCAAGTAACGTGTCACATAACGACAACCGTCATTTAACCACCTTATCACATTATATGGAAAGTCTGATGGTTGTGCTTGACCATTCCCTTCACACGAGGCCTACTTCTGCTACACACAGTGGACTTTCGTTCCCATCACACACAGTAGACCTAGACCATTTAGCTATTTACATGAACCTAAATCAACTCTCCACCTTACATGGACTTTTGTTGGAAATCAGACCCTTTATCGAACACGCAAACACCGGATTGAACAAATTTATTTAACTCTTTTTAGCATTAATCAATGAAAACACACCAATTACAATAACCTTATCCCTCTATTTATACTACACTTGTTCTAGTCCTAACCAACTGGATAAACCTATTTAATAAAACTAACAATTATCTCTAATGTAAATATACAAGACACAATAAATAATTCACCATAATTATCTATAACCCGTCTTGATATTTATCTCATAAATTCGAGATTAATCTCTTCAACTTCAACCACTATGCGGTATCTCATCCCAAGCAACAACTCTACCCAAAGTCCAAACCCTAAACACATCCCTTAAAACAATGCTACAAGTTCTTGTAAATTCTTGGAAAATATTACTTCCATTCTTTTACCTATCAACTTGAAAAGATTCTTTCACTTTCCTTATCCATGTGTACGGGTGTAAACAATCCTAGAGGCTCAAAAGCTTCTCGTTATCGGCTCGGTTAAAAGCTCAAACGAGCCGAGCTTTAACGAGCCCAATCTTGAAATAAAACTCGTTTTATGATCGAGCCCGAGCTCAAGCCTGAAATACAAAGCTCGTTTAGGCTCGTGAGCCTAAACGAGCCCAAACAAAATTTAAACTTTTTACATATAATATAATAATAATGATGATACCATTGGTGAGCCGAGCTCGAGCTCAAATAAGTAAGCTCGAGCTGAGCCCAGCTCGAGCTTAAAAATAAGTAAGCTCGAACCGAGCCGAGCTTGAGCTCGAGCTTCAGAAAAACATGACGAGCCGAGCTCGAGCCCAGGCGAGCTCGGGCTCGGCCCGACTCGTTTACACCCCTATACACAACCATGTGAAGTCACATAGACTCACTTATACAAAACCAATTCGTTTAAGTTTATCCACATAAACTAATTCACACAACTCACTTGTGTATGTGTGACTATATAGACTTTACCCATACGGCTTTATTAAAAAGTTTACATAATTTTACCAAATCACCTTTTATCAAGAGGTTTTAAATCGTTTTAAGTTTTTAGTTAGGGGTTGTTTGTTTACCTCTTAATGAGCCTCTTAATGGTTCAGACCTCTTACTAGTTCAGCACTTAATGGTTCAGACTGTTTGTTTCACAAGCAGATGTCTGAATGGTTCAGACATTTGCCTCTGAATGGTTAAGATTTATACAGAGTCTGAATGGTTAAGACCTCTAATCTGAATTGGTCAGACATTTGCCTCTGAACGGTTAAACACTATACATGCTCTTAATGGTTCAGACCTCTTACTGATTCAGCACTTAATGGTTCAGACCTCTTATTGGTTCAACACTTAACCATTCAGATGTTGCCAAACAGCCCTTACTCTTTCATTTAATCACCTTTTGTATCAAGAGGTTTTAAATCGTTTTAAGTCTTTAGTTACTCTTTCATTTAATCATTCATAAAATGACTTAAAATCTCTTGATAAAAGGAAATTAAATCGTTTTATTAGGGATACATACATGCATTTGTACCATTTTCCACAATGCATTGCAAATTTGGTGTTACAAACTAGCCACACTGTCAGGACTCATCGCAATAAGCGTTGTGTAACATGTATATTCCGAAAATATTAAGTCTTTCATCTTATCATGATCGAGTTTCACTGGTTTCATCATGTACCATGTTCTGAACTCACTAGAGGAGCGACCCTAACTCCCAACTAGTGATGGCGAGATCTCACAGACTCACACATTATACACATTAATCATTTAGACACTAGAATACGATAAATAAAAATAATATCTTTGACACCACATTAATCATTTAGACACTCAAATATGATAAATAAAACTAATATCTTTGACATTTCCCATAGCTTAAACTGTGAGAGTTGATGTCTGTCGTTAGTGACATGCAAAAACCAACTAAACTATGTAGATAGGATAAGTCGGATATCGAACCAGAGGAGGATTGTGGAAAGTGTGTAATGCTCAGTTTTGATTAACTACTAGTGAAAAAGTAAAACTCAGTTGTGGATTTGATTGTTTGATTAACTAACAAACTACGAAAATACGAGGTTGTAAACAGTTGGAGAGAACAACGGTTCCTCCAGATTTCAGGTTTTGCAGCTAGATTCAATTATGTGTTTAATCGAAACACTCACATAGACATAAGTGTTTAACTTAATTCATCAATTGTGATAATCAACGACTAAGTACTCCGGTCAATACATAACGGAAGGTTATCGAATGATTATCAATTACAACTTACAAACCCTAACCCCATGTCAAATATATCCCAATTACTAGAACTCTCGGGAACTGAATGCTTAGAAATTAAGGTTTAAATAAATGTAACCGTTTACAACCAATAAATCAAATCAAAGTGAAAAGCATCGAATGCTTAGATCACCAAGTTAAAACGATTGTGGCAAACACATAGTATCAATTAACTTACAAAAACCCTCCATCCGGAGGAAACCACTAGACTAGCCGCTCATCTCGTTCGGTTGATCTTCGCGTGCTTCCAGAAGTCGCTCCCCTCAAAACTGCCGTCTGATCGATGATGGATGTGATGTTATCTTCCAACAACTTCTATCACCGGCCCACCTTCAAGTCCACGTCTACAAGCCCACCTTCACATGATGATTCTTATTGGCCCAATTAATGATGATGTTAATTGTGATGTGCTTTGTGTAACCATGTGCGGCCCAATCAACATAATCCAAAGAAGTCCAACTAACAGCCTTATATGATGATGTCGGCCCACCTTATGCTTCCCCAAAAGTAATGCTGGCTGCACTCATGTGTCGTTACGTCCCTTCACACGTGACTTGATCTTCTCCTTGTGAATATGGCGGCTGGCATGTGATGTATGTGTATGTTCCAATATATGACCGCAGTTAAAGATGTCCACCTCAAGTCCCTTGTGTTGATCAAAAGTAATAAAAAAAAAAATCACCCATGTGATCTCAGCCGTCAATTTGTGATGATTGATGATAATTAATTAAAACCCTCCAAAGAGTGGTCATACATGTGCCTCTCGAAAATTCCCCAAGATTGCACGTGATGCTCTAGAATAAGTAATGATGATGTTGTACCTTCAATGCTGCCATCACAAATGTTGATGATGATAATTCTTTTTTTTAATGTTTTTTTCTTTTCTCAAACCTATATGGCGGCCCCCTTTATTTTTCGTGGATTGTTATTTGCACTTTTAGAATTGTCGTAGACTACGGATTGATACCGTAGCTTAAGGTGTAGACATTCTGTTTCTTTTGTTAGTCTTGGCCATAGTCTACGCTTTCTATACCGTAAGCCACATCTCAACATGCTGCTGTACCTTTGTTTGAATTAATACAACTTTCATTTAATTACCAATCAACCCCTAGACTTCATTCTTGTACATCTCTTGTACATTCAAGCAACCTTTTCGATCCGAACAAGTCCCGAATAACACCTTTCGCTATGTTTATCATCCACGGGTGTTCCACTTCATCACTAAGCATTCCAGTTTAACCGAATTAAGCGATTTACCTGTAAAACACACTAACACTCGTAGTTATCACATTCGAGACATATAATCACGTACAACGCATTAAAACACATAATAAAATACACTTTAAGGCACGGGTTTCACTCTCTCCATCAGAGTACGGTTAGGTTAATTAAGGAGGCACAGGTATTGAGAGCGATGTTGGCTAAATGTACCTCATCTCTAGATTTTATAGTACCTCACCCTTGAAATCTTAAAGGGTGACATGACTACATGAGAGTATAAAAGAAGGGAATATTACTAATGCAACAACTTAAACGTTGTAACAAGTAAAATATAGAAAGGAATGTGGTTAGGGATGTAAACGAACATAACCAAACGGAGCTTTTTTCATGTTCGTTCGTTTTGCATTGAATTTGTTTTACAAACGGCTCACAAACACATATCGAAGGAAAAATTTTGTTCGTGTTCATTCATTAAAAAAATTGATCACAACCCATAGCGTATGATACGTTTAGCACAATCCATTGAGAGTCCGACATGTATCTTATCGTCCAAGCATAGATCACAAACTAATATTGTGGTATGTGACAATGCGGGTCCAACCAAATAAACCACCAAATCTAGCGTACATTGCACATATGTAGTACAAGGAATTTATGTACTTTGTACATTTGTACTAAGAGTTTTGTCTTGCCCGAACATCGTGGGATCTGATGCCAACCAACCAAAAAGCTGATTCAGACTTCAAACTGAAACCAATTTCATATCTCCTTTTTCTTCCCTATTTTAACCAATGAATTTGCCTCAGATTCCTTCACAATTCGAATTCATTTCACGAATCAACAATGTCTCAGGTACCTCTTTGATTTTATTTTGTTTCCACTTGTGGGTTTGGATTGAAGTTATTAAGTAAAACAAGTTTGAACTTTGATCTTCAGGACCGTCTTAATTCCCATCTAGAAACATACTTGTTTGTAAAATACATCTCTTACCCGGCCCAATACCTATCGGGTATTTGATATATCAGCCCGTTGGTTTGTTAAAAATTATCTGTAGAAATTTCTAAATACGTTTTTTACTATTTAAGTTTTTATATAATTTCAATGAAATTAGAAAATAGAAACATAAAAACTACAAACTAGTAAATTGGTAGATTATTCTATTACCAAGAAAAAAAAATTTATGGTATGGTTTAGGTAAACAACTATACCTGTTTTGGGGTATCATCTAATATTATACCCGTGAAAAGTTGTAAAACTAGTTTCATATCCAAATACCCATCCCAATTTTCTTGGGTTTCGGGTTTGACCACCCGGTTCGGGTTTGTTTCTGTGAAAAAGTTAATTTGTTATAAAGTTCTTTTTTTTAGAGTTAAATGTCATTTTAGTCCTGTGGTTTGGACGATTTTGCCAGTTTAGTCTAAAGGTTCCATTTTTTGCCTGTGGGTCCAAAAAGGTTTCACATTTGCCATTTTAGTCCACTTGGTTAACTTCATCCATTATTTTTGTTAACGAGAAGGACAATTCGATCATTTTATATGTAATTCTGTTAACTACAAGGGCAATTCGACCATTTTATATTGAATATGATTATGGACTACATAACTTGTTTTTCTCATTTCTAAACCAACAATTATATATGAATTAATTACTAATTTTATGATCTGGGTTGGGATTTAGACTGTTGTTCTCAAAGTTGGTATGTCATGTGGAGGTTGTGCTGGTGCTGTGAAGAGGGTTCTTAGTAACATGGAAGGTTTCTGGCTCATCTTTCTATCCTCATAAATCCATAACTATTTCAACTTTTAATTAAGAGTCTAGAAGTTTTGACATGTTTATCTATCTTGTTAATTTGTTATAATCATCGTTTAGGGGTGGAAACTTTTGACATTGATCTTGAGCAAAAAAAGGTGACAGTTAAAGGAAACATCGAGCCAGATGCAGTTTTTCAGACCATTTCCAAGACTGGGAAGAAGACCGAATTTTGGCCAACGGAAGCATCACCATGTTGTTGTGGACCCAAAAAGCCAGTCGAACCTGTGGATGCACCAACTAGTGAAGCCGAAAAAGGGGTTGAGCATGTGGCATCACCATCTTGTGAAGTTATAAAACCAGTGGCTGCAGCATCTGCTGAGGCCGAGAAGCCGGTGGAACCTGTTGCTGCACCATCTAGTCATCTACTGAAGCTGGAAAGCAAGTTGAATGAATGTGTTGTTTGATTTTTAAGTAAAGGTTTGAACTTATGTGATTGTAAAATTCAGCCATTGGAATAAATGTTGGCTCTCAAATAAATACAGAACAATATATGCATTTTGATATTAGAATAGATATATGAGAGCCATAGATCCAGCAAACCATTTTTATTTGTTCCGTTACAATAACCTGATCCTACCGGTCTGAAAATTCTAATGTCTAGTTGTGAGAAATCTGACCCGCGAAAAAAGTAACCCCGCAGGAAAAAAATGGTATGGTGTTTGCCCTTTACAAAAGTGGTGTGAGTTCAAATCCTTGAAAAGGCAAGGTTAGGTGGTATTTGGTGTAAATAAAAATAAATAAAGAAGTAACTCGTTGGACCAATTGTTAGAATTATGAGAGTACATTTTCTTTTCTTAGAATAATGAGAGTACATTTTTTTTCTTGTTTCTCTTGTTTAGTTAGTATTCTATTACTTAGCCAATGATCTCTAGATCAAGTGGTGGAAGGCTTGTATTTTTCTTGAGAGATGCAAGTTCAACTCTCACTTGGTGCAGAGTGAGGCATTGGTGGGCAATGATAGGAGACCCAGGGAAACTTGGGTTGGATCCTTGAGCCAAACGGGTTTTACCGGTAATTTCACCGTCGTGCCTATGGGCGGGTGGGTTACCGGGTTTTCCCCGGAATTGGTGGTGGACTCGGGTTACTCTCGGAGTACTCCGTTTGGTCCAGTGGGTGCCCCGAGAGTGCTCGGAATTGATTCTGTTGGCCGTTCAAAAAAAAAAAAAAGTATTCTATTACTTAATTTAAAAAAAAAATTTAATTAAAATGGTCATATCTTATCTTAAAAATATGATTTTATAATTTTAAAATCTTTAGTAATAACTACTTAATATTTCATTTATCAACCCGCCTTATACACACACGAGTTTTTAACCCAAAACAAATAAAATAAATGGAAATAGAAATAAATACACACGAAAAGGCAGAACTCAGAGCCCTAAATGAGTAATATTGGGTCTGTTGGTTGGGCCAAACGCAATGTTGGGCCGGCCATCGAAGACTTTTTTGTTTGTTTTGTGGGTAGTGGTGCACAAATCGGGTTTTTTTAAAAACCGGTTCCGGGTATAGTACCGGGTTCGGGTAGGATCAGGTTTTACAAAATCGGGTTTTTTTTTAAACCGGGTCGGGTCCGGGTTTTCTACCAAAAATGTATACCCTATATACACGGGTTCGGGTCGGGTTTTATAAAACCCGGGTATTATAATATCCTATTTCCGGGTTCGGGTATTCATCGGGTAGGGTTCGGGTATGCATCGGGTTGGGAAAAAACCCGCACCGGGTATTAAAAAAACCCGACCGGGTATTAAAAAAACCCGACCGGGTATTAATGCTTCTTTATATGTTTTAGTGGATGGTGCCTATTGAAATTTTAATGACATTTCTAAATTTAAATTCGATGATGCTAGATCGAAGGAATAGTCCTGATTTGAATCCTTTTGGATTACATAAACAACAATATATTTGAATTCTATGTATTAGACAAACACCAATGGATCTTTCCAGCAAATAGAGGGGAATAATGACCAAATATTTCAAATATCATTAGAAACCTAATAATTAAACAAGATTACATCAAAGTGCATACATAATTTTGTTAAATCATAAGAACTAGAAGTCTTAATGCTTGAAAACATAGATAAAATAACATAGATAAAAAAACATAGATAGGACTAGAAGTCAAAGTGCTATATAACCGGGTATAAAAAAAACCCAGTTCCGGTTATTTATAAAACCCGGTTCCGGGTATTTATAAAAACCGGTTCCGGGTATTTATAAAAACCGGGTTTCGGGTATAAACCGGGTATAAAAAAACCCGGTTCCGGGTTCGGGTTTTAGATCAAATATGAATACCCGGTCCCTACCCTATGGGTAGGGTAGGGTCGGGTTCGGGTATAGAAAACCCGGTTTTTATAATACCCAGTTCCGGGTTTTTTTTCCGGGTCTGGGTCCAGGTTCGGGTTTTTTGTGCACCACTATTTGTGGGCTCTCCCTTATTTCTATCAACAAAACAAAGCAATTTATTAATTAATACATGTTTTACATGTCAAATAACCAAAAAACAAAACACAAAAGGGTATAAAACAACAAATTTTGTAGTCTTTGTGACTAATAATAATCAATATGATCATCACAATGATCATTTTGTGCAACAAAATCTTGAAAAGATACTGGTTTAGGAACATATGGTGGCGAAGCCCCTCGTAGAAGTGCCCAATTTACACCATCAAAAAACGGGTGGTGCTTGATCGACGGTGCGCCCTTCACGGACCCTATTCGCTTAGCCGGGTCCTTGATCAAGAGTTTTGTGATCAGATCCTTCATAGCCGCAGACGACACCGGTTCTTTAGGGAACTGAATCCCTCTAGCCAAAATGCTTGTTAGGGTGAACTCATTATCACTACCCCTAAATGGTGTCACACCATAAAACAACTCATACACAAATATCCCTAGAGTCCACCAATCCACTGCATTGCCATGCCCTTCACCAGATACGACCTCGGGTGCCAAATACTCATGGGTACCAACAAATGACATAGACCGAGCCTCCACCGGCTCTGCCACTATGTCGAAGGGTGGACGTTTAGTGGGTCGTGTCTTTCGTTTCCGTTTGGGGTGGAAACAAGAGAGTTTTGGCTTGATGCAACCAGGAAGGATGCATGAGGACAATGAACCCTTGGACACTAATGGACTAGTTATGGCTAGCTCTTGACCTTGGACAAGTTTCGGGCTTGTGGTATCGTTGCATCTTAGGCATAAATCGAAGTCGGTGAGCATTATATGACCGTCCGATCGGACAAGAACGTTTTCGGGTTTTAGATCTCTATAGATTATCCCCATCATGTGAAGGTATTCTAGGGCAACCACAACTTCTGATGCATAAAACCTGCATGCATACATGAACAACTTAACTCAAATGTTTTAAACTATCAACACATGAATTACCGAACGTTATCAATTTAATTTAATTATTTTGTCTTAACTTACGTTTAGTTACAATTTAATATATTCCACTAACATTAGATCAACTATTTCTTGGGTGTTCATAAACCGTTGAAAACGATCATACTATCCAAACCGAAGCAAGTCAACCGATTTGGCTGGTTTGAGATCCACACCATAGTTGTCAATAGCAGCTATAGCGACCGCTATAGCGCGCTATGTAGCGAGGCGACCAAGTGTTGCTATCTGGGTCATAGCGACCAATAGCGTGAATAGCGACAATTAGTTTTTTTTTATGTAAATAGCAATTAGATATAGCTATAAAATAGCTGGATTTATAGGTTTTTGTTAAATATGGATGTAAAATAGCATATATACCAGGACATTTTGATGTAATATACATATAAAAATTTTCATAATTCTTTTTCTAGTGTATTGCTATTTATAAAATAGCGGTCGTTATTTGTCGTTATTCGCTATGTAGCATATAGGTCCCTTGTCGTTATACGCTGTTAACAACTATGATCCACACAGATAAACTTAAATATAACTACGTAAACTGAACCTGCCATTTAACTTTTATTATTATTATTAATATTATTATTATTATTATTATTATTATTATTATTATTATTATTATTATTATTATACACTTACCGAACAGCAGCTTCATCAAACCTCCGTTCGGGTTGCCGTTGCCGGAGAATATGCAAATCACCACCGGGACAAAACTCCGTCAACAAACAAGACCACCGGTCGACATCCAAACTACCATAAAGCGACGGCAAAAACGGGTGATCCAACATTTCCAATATTTCCAATTCTACCCTCGCCCGACTCTCTTTATCCCTACTCATCAACTCTTCCTTATCCATCACCTTCGCAGCTAACATACACCCCTCGGCGCATTTTAACTCCACCAAGTACACACTCCCAATATCCCCACTCCCTAACTTGTGCACAAATCTCAGTTCCTCTAAACTCAGTGTCCCACCACCGGCCCTCACCAGCTGGCGTATGTCACTCTTGGTGGGGGCCGGTGGTGGCAGTGCACGGTTAGAGGATGACATGGAACCGCTTAAAGCGGTTGGAGATTCGCTTCTTGAACTTTCTGAAAGCTTTAACTGATCCGTAGTGGTGGAGTTGAGACTACGAGCACTAAGGCTCGCGTCATTCATACTTGAATTCATGCTCGTTTGCATGGTGATGGTTTGAGGTTGTTTGTATAGTAATGTAACTTGTAAGAAGGTTTGTTAGAATTTATGAATGATGATAGTTGTGAAATGAACGTCCGGCCGGCAGACGTGGGCTATGTCAATATGCCGGCTATTTACAAGAACTATAAATGGGCCCAGTAATGGCCCAAAAGCTGGAAATGGTTGTTGTACTAATTAATATAATTAAGTTTACGTTCACTAGTTTTATAAAAAGTTGACATTATCTTCCAATAATTAAGATTGGTGGGGTCTAATAAAAACTATTTAGGGTTATAACAAGGAAACAGTAAATGTGACAATCATCGAAATTAAGTTAAATAGTTTTGTTTTTTGTATTTTACGTCCATGTGTAATGGGGAATGACAAAGTCCTATCGTAGTCCCAGTCGTTTTCAAGAATATTTAATGAATCATTGATGTAACATGTTGAGAAAACGATATAGAGATAAATTATTTATTTAGGTAAATTATTAAAGAGAATGGTAAGAGATTAGTTATTTCTTTTTATACATTATATTATACATATTATATTATACTATTTCAAAACAAATTTACCTCAATATGTGAATCTGGCCTCGAGCCGAGCTCTTATAAGTTAAACAAGTTTCACCTTGAGCCTAGTCAAACTCAAGGGCGCAACTTTGTTGGGGCGGGAGGGGGCGGCCGACCCCCCAAACTTTTCGCTCAGTAGTACAGAGTATGTAGTTTTCGTATAGAAATTTTTTATCAAGGTGTGATTGGTTAAGATGACATGGATCCCACCACACACACCCCCTCTCTCTCCTTCCCTCCCTTCACCGCTTCGGCAACCCATCACCGAATTGGTAAACCTTTGAGTGGTAAACTTATGTTGGCGGTGGTGTTCCCAATTGATAAACTAAGTTTACCGCATGAAACCGCACCCACTCCGTATACCTAAGTATACTTTTAAACTGATATTGTTACCTAGTATGACAGAGGGTGTATTCGGTTGATTTTTGTAACTTATTTTGCAACTAGTTTGTTGGGAAACCAATTTCCGAATCAAACACACAAATACAAGATTGAATGAACTCGTTCAATTTTTTATTATTTATCAATTAAAGAAAACAAATTACAATATCTCTAACCATCTATTTATCAATTCTAAATGGTATAATTTTGATTTAAGCTTCTAATGTTAGTTGGTTTTAGTTCTAGCCCCCTGCCACGATTTGTACACTTTTTTATCACAATAATTGAGTTATCACTGTGGTTATTTTATTTTTGTGGTTATTTTTTTTTATCAAATTTCGGATAAAATACCAAAATCGTCCATAAGGTTTAAGCAGATTTTGTTATATCCATCCCTTTTTTTTGCAACTGGACTGTTCAGGTTTGCATTTTGTTGTCAGTTCTATTCACTTCACTAATTCTGTTTGTTTATTTTGTTAAGTCAAGAGTATTTATGTCTTTTTACCTTTTCATTTTGGTTGTTTTTCTATTTTGTCATTCTCCTTTTATATTTAAATAAAAAACAATAAAACTAATTATATACTCCGTCCCTATTTAGATGTCATCGGACCCACATTCACACAATTTAAGAAATATTTGAGTATTTTATTTTTTGGGTTGTAAAATGACAATAATGTCCTTAGAAATGACAATTAAATTGGGACAACCAAAAATGAAAGTTTGTAATGGTAAGGGCAAAACTGGAAATTATTTGAAAATGACAATTAAATTGGGACAACAAAAAGTGGAAATTTGGACATTTAAAATGGGACGGAGAGAGTATTTGTTTTTGTTTTTATTGCTTTAAAAAAAAACATTAATATTTTTTTATAAAACCCACCACCTAACACATCCATTACCACCAGCAAACCACCACATAACACATCCACCACTACCAAAAAACCATCCATGTCACCACCACCACACCATAGCAACCCACCACCACCACTATTACCACCATCAAACCATCATTGTTTAACGAAACCTTAGAAACCAACAACCGCTACCGTCGCATAACCATCACCACAAACAACCGCTGCCGCAACAACTTCCATCACCAACAGAACATCTCCACCACCTAAGGTCGGCTTCACGCAAATTAGAGATATGGGCATGAATGATGACAACATGAAGAGGTTAAAGAGAGAAGATTGGTGGGATGGAGGTGGGTAAGAGTGTTTTATAAATTTTTTTATTTTTTCTTTGTTTTAATGTAAAAAGAGATTAAATAATAATAAAAATTTAATAGTTAAAACGTTCAAACTGCTCTTGGGTTAACATTAATTTTAAACGGAGTTAGTGAATTAGATGGAACTAACAACAAAATGTAAACATGAAGTATGCCTAATTGTAAAAAAAAAAACCTTTATTGGATGTTATGTCCAATATACCCAAACCTAGGGCTTAGCAACGGTTTAGAACCGGATTAAACCGAATCAGGACCGAACCGGAACCGTTTAATTCTAAATATAAGAATCGGAACCGAATCGTATTCTAACGGTTCCGATTCGGTTCGGAACTGGGTTAAACGGTTCTTGCCGGAACCGGTTGTCAATTAAACCCTAAAACTAATAACAAAATAAAAACAATTAAAACAATAAACCGTTTAAAACATATAACCAAAAGTTGCAACATCCACGATTCAAATTAAGCAGAGTAAAAGTAGCAACAATAAAATGTTTTGAACCGAAAGTATACAATTTAGAAAACCAAAAGTTAACTAAAAAACTTTTAGTTAACCATCACAAAAACTTCATTCAAACATTATGTCAAAACTATTTTAATATTCTTTAATACTAGATACATTTTTTTAAATATAATATTTTAAGTTTAAATGAATTAATAGGGTTTTTAAATATATTATTTAAAGTTTAAACCCAAACGGGTTCTAGCGGTTCTTTAAACAGAACCGTTGGTAATAACTGGGAACCGAACCAGGAATCAATTTCTCCCAAACTTAAGAACCGGACCCGGACCCGAAATACAACAATACGGTTCAGATCTAGCGGTTCTGGTTCGGTTCCCCAGTTCTGACGGTTCAGAATCATAAATTGCTTAGCCCTACCCAAACCTCATTTTGATATTTATTCAATAGTTTCTCTAATTCACTTAGTATTAATTTGTAACTTTTATATGTATAATGCTTTTATAACTTATGTTAGGGTGTTTAGAAATGCTTTATTATCTTTTACAATTTATTCTTACAAAATTTGATTATTTACTTTTATCAAAAACTTTTCATCTCTTGCAATACAACCTCATAATTTTTTTACTTTCAACTTTAGTCACCTACATTTTTTCATTTTCCGCAAAATTTCATTTTACATTTCGTTCTAAATTTTGCGGGTTAACAAGACACAACATGCATGCGTAGTTCAACGTTTTTATATCTATTTTTTCATTTGACAGGTTCGTCGCAACGCACGGGTCCTAGATCGACTTAGTTATTGTTTATATGTTTTGGCCCAATTTGTTCACATTAACATGCCGCAACTTCAGTGTTGGTGGCTACTGATGATGGTGTGACATTGATGCTATTAGGCAAGGTTTTACGCTTTGCCGCAACATAGGGGGCTTGCTCTAGTTATAACAAATTAGATGTTTTAAAAAATATTTAATTAATATTATTTGTGAACAAATTATATAATTTTTTTCCCGGGTTGTTTGGGTTTTGGCTTGGGAAGAGTGACCTGATAAACAACCTATTTAGAGTTCGGGTTATTCGAGTTTGAGTTGGTTTGTTTGGTTTTCGGGTTTATATTTAAATGATAGAAAAATATTTTTGTTATAAAATATCATCAAAATTCATTATCCGACTATACATATATCACTAGAATTCAAATATCATATGACAATATGATCTATACTATATAATAAACTAAGCCTACAGGGGATACGTGTTGTAATTTTGTGCATTATAACAATTGTTTTCCCGCCAATCTTAATTATAGACGATTATTATTTTGTTTAATATCATCTAATTAATTATAGATAACTCTTCTACTTAATTATAGATAATTATTATTTATTTTTAATAATTATGATTTTTTATTCTTTTGAGTAACAAATAAGAAAAGTTTACTCAATTTTAGTAAATGTTAATTACTAATTTTTTTAACAATATGTTCTCCTTTAATTTATACAACTACTTCTATTTTATTATTTAACGTCAACATAGATATTATTACGACTTTAATTTTTGTATATCCCGGTTTGATTATTTTTTTTCCTTTTTAACTTATCTTTTTTAATTTCATATTTTTTTTTTGAAAGAAGGCGATTTTATAGAGGAAAGTTAAACACAAACCTTAGCAAGATGCTAAGGCATGAAGTACAAATACAGCAAAGAGAAAGAAAAGAAAAAACCAACAGTAGGATTATACAAAACACTTTATTTGAAACAACTGAAGTCTCCCCAAGCTGTCCATTCTAAATCCTTTATTCCAGCCCTTGTACTAACCCATAGGAATGAGAGTGCTTTAATATCGCCAACCGCCCTAGAAACTTGTGTTGTCTTGCAGTTGAAAATAGCGTTGTTTCTGATCCTCCATATCGTCCAGCATGTTGCCGCAATAATCAAGTAAATCGCCTTCTTTTTATCTTGTGTTGAGCTGTGTGATTCAATATGTTCCATTAGACCCACCAGGCTGAGTATATATCTCGGAAGAGGAACCTTAACCCACGTCGAGATAGCCGTCCAAATCAGTTGAGCGTATTGACAGGAAATTAGCAGATGATCAACCGTTTCTATGCGTATATTACATAACACACACATAGCCGTAGGGATGTGTATGTTCCTGATCGCCAGTGCTTCTCTTGTCGGGATTCGATCCAACACCGCCCGCCATAAAAAGCAATTTATCTTCTTCGGAATCCAGCTAATCCATTTAAGTACCTGTGTTACTGGGATCAAAGTAATGCTATCCAGTTCTGATCTCAGGTTGCAAACAGTGAATTCTTCTCGTCCAGCCTCCTGTTTCCAGAGCCAACTGTCTGATTTATCATTTAGTACCACATGTTCTAGCAGTTTTTTACATTCTTCCCAAAGTCTCGCCGTATTCGGTGATGTAGCCGCTGCCTCGCCACCCCATATCCAGGAGACATGGCTGTTTATAAGAGTGTAACTGTGCTGAACCAGAATGGTTTTGTTCGATTGTAAGGCAAAGAGATTAGGAAACCGATCCTTTAAAACAAAGTCACCAGCCCATTTGTCTAACCAAAAAAAGCTCTTATTTCCACTGCCTATATGCACCTCCAACCTTTTTTCTACATCCGCCAATTTAAGATTTGATCCCTTTCCCAGGTGTACTATGTTTTTCCACACTCCTGTTATCGAATTCTTCATCGGAATAGTGGGGTATGTACGACTCCTACCATGTATTGCCGATATAACCTTCGTCCAAAGATGTGTTGTTTCATTTCTAAATTTAACAATCCATTTTACCATCATGGCATTATTCATAGATGCCAGGCTGCCTATACCCAAACCTCCCTGTTGCTTAGGAGCCACAACTTTAAACCATGGAACCCAGTTCATCTTGTTTTTATCAGGACAACCACCCCACATGAATCTACGCCTTAATTTCTCTAAGTATTTAATCACATGTAATGGTGCACTAAATAACGAGAAATAATAAGTAGGGAGATTACCTAGGACAGCTTTCACCAGTGTCGTCCTGCCTCCAAAAGATAGTGTCCTTGCCTTCCATAAAGAGAGTTTGCTTTGAAAGCGATCAATAACGGGTTTCCAATTTTTTACCAAACCCATGTTGGAGCCCACCGGTAATCCCAAATACGTGAACGGTAGCAATCCTCTTTCACACCCCAGGACCGAGGCCATTTCCGTTATGTCTTCATTACATTTTCTTCTTTTATAATGACTTTATTTTTTAAGTTATCTACGTTTTAGTTTTCTCACATCTTTTTTCTACTCATTTATAGATAATTATTATTTAATTACTGATAGTTACTATATTCATTAACAAGTGAATTTAATATGGCATTAATTATGAATTTTATAAATAAACTTGTATTTTACATAAAAACTTATATTTAAGTCTCCAAATATTACTAAATTTAAAATTATCTTTGTTAAATAATTATAAAAAGAAAGGATAATAATAATAATAATAATAATAATTGTTTTTGATGAGTGATTTCTAAAAAAATAAATATTTAATGTGGTTGGATGGTTATGTCAAATAAAAAAATAGATAGTATTAAAAGAATCAAATTTTAGTCCTTAATCGTGTATATGTATTTATATTATTATATATTTATAATTGTAATTGTAATTTAAATTAGCTTTTTTATGTCGCGCGTTGCGGCGAAACCAAGCAAATGATAATGTAAAACAAATGTGATTTCAAAATAAAGCATGTTGTTTAGAAAGCCAAACCATTAGAACAGTTACGTTTATTATCGTATCATTTTATGATACACTTTATTTTGAGTACAACTTCATTTTTAACAAAACTTATAACTTCATTTTTAACAAAACTTATAACGGAATCTGATTTGAAAATAAAACATGGTGTTTAGAAAGCAAACCATTAGAACGGTTATGTTTATTATCGTATTGTTTTATGATACACTTTATTTTGAGTACAAATTTATTTTTAATAAAACTTATAACGGAATGTTAAGGGAAAAATTAATCACAACTACGTAATTAAGTTTTTATATAAAAAGTTATAAAAGTAAATTATTAAAGAGGTACCAAATTAATCGATAAGTTAATATATGTTTAAAAAAAGAAAAAAATTATTTAAAAATTGGTAAAGGAAATATATGCTTTTTTATAGAAAGGAAAAAAATAAAAATATTTTATTAAAAGTATATATAATAATAAACTATTATAATATATTAAATAAATACTAAAATAATAAAATATTTAAAAAAAGGTATATATTATTATAAATTTAAAATTACTATTCATCATTGTTCACCAACAATATATATAATTAGCTTAATTGTGTTAAATGATTTAAAGGAAATAAGGAATATCTACACACTTTAGTTGAATTAACATTAACATTAACATTTATCAATAAATAAAAAAGGCTCATTCTATTCCCACCCCCCCTATTTACTAATTACACCCCCCATATCAAAAACATCACATCCATCAATCATTTACTTTTTTGTTTTTAGTGTTTTTTGTCTTTTTGTTGTCTTTTTTTATTCTTTTATTTAATTATTAGTTATTTAGTATTTGTTTATTATTTAATTAGTTATTATTATTATTATTATATTTATTATTAGTAGTAGTAGTAATGATAATATTATTTATTATTAGTTTTTATTGTTATAATTTATCAAATTATATTTATAGCTGTAACAAAAGCTATATAAAAATAAGTACTTTTTTACAAAATTATTATCATTTAATAATTTACATACCGAGGTTTAATCTATACACCCCCCAAATGTAGCAGATTGTGCTATCCAAGACTTATACATATTTTGACGTGATTCAAATATATTCTCCCAGCCAGCTGCATCATTTTCTCTCATTAATTTCCATAGGTTGTTTGTGCTGGCAATTGGATACTCTCCTTGCAATTCTACCATTATAAAATGGTTACCATTCACGTGTGCAATTGTAATTATTTTTTTTTTCTGGGAACTCGTGAGGGCCTCTCCAAAGCGAAAAACAAGTAGAACTGTTTCTTTTTTCTTGAGATAAAAAATGAACGATCACATTAAACTTGTTCGCAATCAAGAATCCTGCCTCTGGCATAATCATCCAGTGTTTTTCAGGTGCAAACCCCGATCCTGACCAAGCCAAGGACGTGAACACATCTTTGAATGAGCCTAAGAAAGCCTTAGTGTACTTATTTCTAAACTCGAGTAGCTCTTCCATCAGTGATCTCTGGATAAATAACCATTCATCTTCACCGTACCCGAGAGCAGAAGCTGTCGTCCGAAACCCACAATTTCCATCACCTAACACGTTATGTATGCGTGTAACATACGCATGGAAGATTTTTGGAATTAGATGAATATAGTTATGTATCACCTGTGATGCTTGATCTTGGTTCAACCCCATGAAGTCATAGCCTGGCGCACTTGTAGAGTTGGCGAAAGAACTTTGTCCGACAATATCTTGGTTCAACCCCATGAAATCATATCCCGGTGTGTTTAAAAGGTTGGTAAAAAAACCTTGTTCGTCTGTATCTTGTGTCATGAACGGACTTGGTTCACCAGGATCGTCCTTGAATGGTTTTTTTATGTAAATATCTTGATTTATGAACGGACTTGTTTCACCAGGCACTTGATAGTTCACGTCTGGACTGATGTAACCAACATAATCATCAGTCTCTAGATACCCGAATGAACTATGTCTCCAAGGCTCTTGAGTGTAATCATGATCTTGGGAGTTCACAAATGAACTATGATAATAGGATTATAGTAATAATACATACCTTGATGATGGATTAACATTGACTGAAGTTGCTTGTAATTTTGGAGGAAATTGTCCACGTTTGAGATTCAACGAGTGCATCCCACATTATATTGAAGATATCCCAATCATGTTTCGTGGTGAAAAATGATTTGCAGTTTCTAAATATACTTTGAGAAATGTGCCACCTACAAAGTAATCGGGTAGCATTCGGAAAAACTTTCTCGCATGCATTCATCAGAGCTAACTCCCTGTCCGTAACTATAACACGTGGTTGTTGCATGCTCTCATCTAGAGTTGATTTTAAACAGTTTAATGCCCAAAGATATTTCTCCTCTGTTCCTTCATAACACCTAAAATATCTTTTGGGAACACACCCTTCCCCGTCAACTCTGCCACCAATTGGTGTTCATTAGGTGTCAATCGTTTGAGGATTGGGTGTCCCTCCATATATTCTCCGGGTGGATGATTATGTTCACCAGGTTTTACTTTTAACGTCCAAGAACCATTCTTTTTTGAAAATTTCCCTACCATTTCAAACGGGCAATTAATCTTTCTAGTGTCGGTCTCTCTACCTGAAGCTTTAACTGAATTATACACACCACCACGATCACACATAAGTACAACTTTAGATACGTAGCCATTTTTCGCTTTCGATCTTTTAGTCACCATAGCGTAACCAAGACTACGTCCGGTGTTTCTAACCCAGTCCATCAACTCTTCACGAGACTTGAACACCTAAAAGTGAACTAATATTAGTTACAAAATATTAGGTGAACAAGCTTTGAACAAGTAAATTTATGCAGCTCTTTGAATAGCTTTCTCGAGTATATCTTAAAGAAACTGAAGTGAATGCACCGATAATATGAGAATTATGAAACTGAAGTGAATGCACCGAAGAAAGTGATGGACGGAAAGAGGGAAAGATAGTTCATCGGAAATTTCCAGAGAAGACCAGTGGGCAGGGCAAGCTTGATTGTTTGTGCGTGGAAACCAGGGAAAGGATTTATTTTATTTGGTAGATAGTCTCGAATAAGCAGCTACTTTTCTTCATAGGCCATACGCCTAGTCTAAGTTGTAGTGTAAGTTGTCAACAAAAACAAACTGGTAAAAGAAAAGGAAATTTCAGGAAGGTATGATTATGGCATGTGTAAACATTACCATATCTTCTTTTGACTTTCAAAGCTTGTGGCAATATTTTAAATAAGACTCCAAAACTGTCCAATTATCGTACTATATTTGTTATTATATAAATTATATATTGGCATTCGGTTCGTAAATCCGGTTCGACCGGTTCAACCGGTCTGACCGGTTCAACCGGTCTGACCAATAAACCAGTACAACGACCGGTTCGTTGTCTAGCATAAAAAAACTAAAAAGGTAAAAAAATAAAAAGATGTCTAGCATAAAAAAACTAAAAAGGTAAAAAAAAAGTTTAAGGCTTAAGTAATAAGCTTAATAATAATAATAATAATAATAATAATAATAATAATAATAATAATTCATTACTAATATTAAATAATAATAATAATAACAAAAAGATAAAAAAGACAATAAAATATAACAAAAAAAAAAGACAATAAAAAGACAAAAAAGACTAAAAACAAAAAGTAAATGATTGATGGATGTGATGTTTTTGATAGGGGTGTAATTAGTAAATAGGAGGGTGAGAATATCACCCATAAAAAAAAGTTAATATGTTTTAAAGTTAACTTAAAAAGATAATAAATGTCACGTTAAAATTCATTTTTAAACACATGCCTTGACGATTACGTCTGTTAACAAACGACATATATTTTATTTAACCTGTATAATACATGGTTTTATTCGGTTCATGTAATACACATGTTTTTTTAAACATAATATCTTTTTATTACTATGTATATAAAATTACATTTATATAACTCATGTAAAACACAGAGTTATAATATGCTTAGGGGTGTAAACGAACCGGGCCGAGCCCGAGCTCGACCAGGCTCGAGCTCGGCTCGTTAGGTTTTTATGAAGCTCGAGCTCGAGCTCGGCTCGCGAGTAAAACCCAAAGCTCGAGCTCGGCTCGAACTATTTTGAGAACAACCTTAAATGAGCTAAAAGCTCGACTCGAGCTCACTTCAACATCGCTTAAACAAGGCAAAGCTCGGCTCGAGCTCGGTTCATCAATGTTATCATCATTATTAATATATTATATATAAAAAATTAAAATTTTGTATGGACTCGTTTAGGCTCGCGAGCCTAAACAAGCTTTGTATTTTTGGCTCGAGCTCGGGCTCGATAACAAAACGAGCTCTATTTCAGGCTTGAGCTCGGGCTCGGGCTCGTTAAGGCTCGGCTCGTTCGAGCTTTTAACCGAGCCGATCACGAGTAGCTCTCGAGCCTCTAGGCTTGTTTACACCCATAAATATGCTGATATTTAAAAGTTTAAAAACAACCCCGAACAAAAAAATGTTTGAGTATTTTTTGGGTTCTTTTTCTTTTGAGTTAATTACTGTTTTCGTCCCTGCGGTTTGTCAGAAATCACTATTTGAGTCCATTAGTTTAAAAATTACGATTTCAGTCCCTGTGATTTCACTTTCGTAACCATTTCAGTCCCTGTACTAACAGAATAAATGGATTGAAATGGTTACGAAAGTGAATACACAGGGACTGAAATGGTTACGAAAGTGAAACCACAGGGACGAAAATCGTAAATTTTAAACTAATTGACTGAAATAATGATTTTTGACAAACTATAGGGACGAAAACAATAATTAACTTTTTTTTTTTCGGGTTCTCTATATTTCGGATTTGGATGACTTTAGATTCAGATAAATCGGGTGTCGGGTACAAATAGCCAGCCCTTTAAAAGTTACATTGGACTTTGGAGATTAAAATGATCCAACGGTTACCGCTTCTTCTGCCCCCCTTCCCTCAACAACCCCGTTTTCTCTATCCATTAAAACCGCCACACACCACACGCGCCTTTTCGTTTTCCCGCCCTTTCCTCTTCCCGCCAATTCATTGCTTTTCATCGCCTCTCTCTCTCTCTCTTTCTCTCTCACACACACAAACTCCGATCGCTGTTCTTCAACCGAAACACCGCCCTAACCAGAGTCAACAACAGGTACGAGCTCTCCGATCGTAAACCCTAGAGCTTCTATAAACATCATCCAACGCTCTCAAAAGTTCATCAAACAAGGTTATCTGTTAGGGCACAGTTCAATAAATTTCTACAGTCCATCTGTTTAACAGCGGCGATGAAGAGAAGCACCAGATCTTTCGTCCACAAGGTTCTACGATCACGAAAACGATTGTTTGCTGATCGATACGAGGATGAAGATAAGTGTCTCAGAATTATATCTGTTTCTTTTTTCGATACTCAAGTCAACAAGTTTAATATTTATGATCACAATTTACAAATTAAAAGCTTCGATTTGGAGAAATCGAAGAAAGTGAGTGTAAATGGAACCAACGAGGTTGTTGGAATCGAATTGGTTGATGATAATGCGAGTAGAGTTAAGCGATTTGGAATTGTTTATACGAGGAAACGGAAGCGGTGTGTGTCGGTAGATTCGGGTTTAAAATTCGACGTTTTTGATGAAAGTTGTGGTTTAGATAAGGTGTATGAGAGGAAGAAGAAGAAGAAGAAGGTTAGAGTTAGTTTGGAGTCTGGTTTTGGTGGAAAATGTGTGTTGAAGAAAGGGCCTGATGTGTTTGCTGTTTTATGTGGTTGTGAAAGTGATGAGAATGGTAGTGGTGTTTATCGGTTTTCGTGTTTTGTGAGCTTGGTGTTGAGGTACTTGAGGCTGGTTGAAGTTTTTTCATGGAGACAGTTTTCGTCGTTTTTGGAGTTGGAACCGAATTCGAGTGTTTACTTATCGATCGGCAGTCGGTTTGTGCAGGTATGCTGTGTTATTTATACATTTATGTTTAAGTTAATAGTTTATTATAGATGCATTTAGAAGAATGATTTGCTGATGATGTTTATTGCATAGAGGTTATGGTACTTGATGTCAAATGATTATTTTTGGTTGCAATTTGTACGTGTGTTAAGTTAAGATGTCAGTTACAGTTAGCTATTGATTTTGTGCAAAAAGGCAAAACTTGTATCATGTTACAGAAAATATCCTGTGTAAAAATAATAAGTGGTTAGAGAGTTTGAATCATATATTGAAGGGTTTATATGTTATCTTAGTGATCATAAAAGTTAAGACTTTGGTTTTAAAAGGCGCATGCGACTATTAGGATAGTGCTTTAGGGCGATAAGGCGGGCACATCATGTACTTCTGTGTCAAAGTTGGTATAAATTGGGGTTTGTAGGAGAATGGTGTTTCAAAAACAACCAAAACGATGAAGAAATTATCAATGTTTTGCTTGATAAAAAGGTTGACGTGTAAAACAAATGAGAGAGACACAACTTTTAGTTGTAAATAAAGCTTATTTGGTTGTACAGAGACACAACTTTTTGCGTATGTTATGCACATGCTTCTTTAAACCAAGCATAAGACATTAGGACTTAAGAACGCTACTTTACTATCTGTAACATTATCTGTTAGATAGCAATTAAGTTTCTGTTTCATATTTCAAGAAACTGCCAGTAAAATGCAAGAAATTAGTATCAAAATTACAAGTTGGTTTAACTTTACCTTTCTAAGTGAGTATGACTTCAGTTTGGTCAATCTAAGATGATTTTATCTTTAGCGCCTAATTTATGCGACATTACATCTTATTTTTTGTATTTTCATTTTCCAGGATTCTACTTGCACTACAAGCCATGGGCTCTTCAAAGTATTTGGCTCCATTCATTCTATACCTTCTTTTACTTTGAACTTCAATTCACTTCCATTTTGCTTCTTGTATATACACTCAAACTTACATCTGAAACATTCATTTCTGTCCTATTTATCTATAAACCGTCCAACCGATAAAAATGACACAAATTACGATCCCAAAACGTCATCAATTGCTACTCTTAAAAGTGACCCGCCTTTAGTTAAACTTGTGGTAGCTAAAAAGGCTAGATCTGCAAGAAAAAGATTTCCAAGGGTCTCACTTTTCAACAATTTATCGCAAAGAAACGGTTTGGCACATGTAGAAAGTATAGTGCCAGTGCCTGGTGTGAGGGAAATAGTTGGATACGCAGAGGACGATTATGTACCCTTTACGTTACCCGAGTCATATATAAGTTCAAAAGGCGATGAAGCTTCTAGAACTTTAGAAAAGAGTTGCCCGGTTTATGATATGGATTCTGATGATGAACAATGGTTAAAGAAGCTCAACCATGAGAATGTTTCAGAAGATGTTTTTGAAAAAGTAATTGATGCGTTCGAAAGAGGAATCTATTGCAGTCCACATGATTATTCTGAGGCTGCATCAGCCGTTGATCGGTGTTTAGAGCTGGCACCAAAGGAAGTTTTGGAAGACGTGTATAGTTATTGGATGACTAAAAGGAAGAAGAAACGGTCTGCTCTTATTAGAGTTTTTCAGGTAAAAATGTCATCTTTAAAGATTTTATATCATTATGTGTATTTGTAAGAAGTGAAAGTTATTAACAAAGAATTTTATGGCAGTGTTATAAGCAGAAAAGAGTCAGACGACGTTTTACAAGTACTGTTCTTCGCAAGAAAAGGTCATTTAGAAGACGTGCGAGCCAACGTTTTGCAGAAAAGCCATTTGATTTTAAGAAAGGTTTGTCTTTTTTCACTCAGATTTGATGCTTTTTAGGGTAGACTTGATGATTTTTAAATATTCTAGAAATGCCATTTTTGACCCGTTTAATTTTAAACGGGTTGATTTGGGTCATGATTTGTTTTCCCTTGGACACCAATTTAAAAATTGACTAATCTTGTTTCGACAAATGAACAGCAATGTTGAATGATGAAAAGTTGTTGGAAGAGTCAAAGGCTTATATCAAAGTGCATGAAGCACAAGAAGCCGCAAAGAGATCAGAAGAGGCATCCATTGTTAAAAGGCAACAAGCTCAAGCTCTTATGGAGGCTGCTGATTTGGCAATTTACAGAGCAACGATGGCACTTAGAATTGCAGAAGCTCTAGCAGCCGGTGGCTCAGTTGAGCCACTAACTGGTGCCACTTTTGGATTTCTTGCGGAGTGACCTGCGACCCTGTGATCTTGTGTGGTCTAGAGCTGTAGACCACATACCATTTTTTCTTCCAGTAACTAAATGGGAAGTATGCAGCCCAGCGGTTGAGTTGAGAAACCGGTTGGTTGATTTTTGTAGAGTTTATTGATTACTTGTAACTGGCTGTATTTATTGTAGAAAACTTTACAAGTGATTATTTTGGTTCGGAGTCTGCTAAATAGTGAATAAAGGGGTCAATTTGTCTAAAGATACACAATATAAAGAGTAATTTCAACCGGCTAGCTTTCTATAATCCATTGAGTCAGCTAGTTAATATTCCATCTCTCCCGGAACACACAAATCGCTTTGGCTTTGTTCATTTAGCTGTGTTAACTTGTTTACAACTCGTGTAACTTGTTTAGACCATGCGTAATGGTCATGAGAGAGAGAGAGAGGAGGGAGGGAGGGAGAGAGAGAGAGAGATTTACCCTATTTTCAGGCGTTGATGATGGGGACGTCACATGTTGAAAAAAATACCAAACCATACACCTCACGACTACTTAGGTCTTACAAATTACAACTCATTTACAGCTAGGCTATAATCTATTGATTGGTGCATTTTACACTTGTATGTGTATTAACTATTGTATTGTTGCACCGCTATGGTATATAAAATACACTTCTGTTTACCAAAGAGGTGGTGGTTCATTAGTAAAGGCAAAATCTTTAAATACCTGAGTTTGAGAGAGGAAGGTCATTAGTTCAAGTCTCACGGACGACACGACCGGGATTAAATAAAAAAATTGCCGTCCAAAAAAAAAATACACTTCTGTTTGTTTCAATCTGATAGGGTATGATCAACAGTTGTTTTTAGTTTAATATATTGATTCATCATTTTAAGTTAGAATCAAATCATAATCTACTTTTGAAATGGATGTTGTAGTACATGAAACTAGAAATTCATGGTATCATAATTACTTAAGGAACCAATGAACCATCATGTAAATATTATTTTACTTAATAAACAAAATGGGGCAATTGGTGGACCAATAGCTAAATTCATGTCCGGGATTATGATTAATTTACGTGAGTAATTAAAAATGTTGGCGAATATGTAGACTTAGAACTAAATTTAGAGAGTTTCTTTTTTTTTTTAAATCAAAATTGCTGTCTCAATATTTTAATCATGGGTGAAGAAACTGGGCAGCCCACAAACACAACTTTTGAGTTGGTCAAAGGAATTATAGGGAGTTAAATATTGACGGTTTCTGGGAGGACTATTTACGGGCAGCAGCAGCCTCTGGCCCTCTGTTGCATGATATCAGCATGTTATTGTTTTGTTTTGTTTTGGCACACGAAGGTTGCAATGCGAAAGTTTATTAAGGGTACAACTCAATCTTTCTATGCGTCCGAAGCAGATTCTAAAATCAGGGTCCCTTTTGTAAAAATATATATATTTTTTAATGATGACACATATGATATGTATACGATTTTAAAACACATAATCATTATAGGTGCAGTGAATTTTAATGGTAAAGAAAACCCTTCTAAGTATACAATTTTTTTTGCTCTTCTTGTCAAAATTGAAAAGTAAATGAATGTATTCCCTACATCATCTATTCAAATCCAATTTGTGAAACTTAAAAAAAGTCACAAAGATAAATGATAGAAATTCTTTATCCTAGCACTTAATAATATGTTGACAAGACCAAAATTTGTATAACCATAGTCAAATAATTGAAACTATGTATTCGATGCGGCTAACATTATAAGAAAATTGATATTCTATTTTATACAAATTGTTTGTAATAACTAATGTTTAATAATTGTGTAATTTTAAGATGATTAAAGCTGTTGTTTTTATACGAAAAGATAGTATTTTTTTTCTCATTGGTCTTTAACACCCTTTCTCATTTTGAGATTGAATTTTATTTTTTATTATTTAAAATTGATTTTGATTGTTTATTAGTTCATCATGCTGAGGGCATCATTATTTTCTTAAATATATTTTAAGACTTCTTCTGTTTGTTTTAAAACATCAATTTTTTCCTGGTTTAAAGCGACACAAAAGTATCGTCCAACGTAAAAAAAAAATTATGGTTTTATTAACGTAAAACACATGTTGATATCATTTTGAATATATTTCTTTCAATTGTTATACCGAGTGTAAGTGTCGTACCAAACCGAACCACTGCGGACCATAACCCTGTTGCGTAGCGCGGGTTCTTTTACTAGTTTATTACATTAATTAAAATTATTTATATGAATAATGACTCGTTTAGGCTAGCGAGCTAGCTCAAGCTCGATAAGTGAAGTTCCGAACCAGGCTAGTTTATAAAACAAGCTTATTTTTAAGCTCGACTCGTTTGCACCCCTATCCCATGAGTATTAGATATTCTTAAAAAAACCCGTTTGGATTTTGAAATACTTTTTTTCTTACCATTCTAATATTTATATATTATTTTTATGTTTCTAACAGCTATCAAAAATTAAAAATATGACTAATTACACATGTACCACTATCACTGAAAGATGTTGAAAATATTTGAAAGATGTAAAATTACAATGATATAAATATCAAAAGATTAGTTAAAACTGCATATAAAAAATATAAATAATACTATAAAATCCTACAAGAGAACAAAAATCATTTTTCACATAGGAAAACTATTAGAATGAACAATTACCAGGCTATAGTTTACTAAAAATAAATAACATTTGGGTGTATGTATCTAGTAGGTATATGGTTCAAATAAACGCGTATATGTTTACGGATAATCGGATCGGGAGTTACTTAATCTCATTAACCATCAACTTGACACGACTGACACCTTTATTAATATCAAAATAATTTGTTTTAGTTTATAGTTTTATATGATAAGAGTATTTTGTCATTTCCGACATACTTAACCAAAAAAAAAAACCTAATTTTTTCTCTAGGGACCAAAGGTCTAATTATTTATTACTTAAGGATCAAATCCAAAATTTCAATATACCACATAAACCGTACTTTAACCTATTACATATTATTTGAAAAGAATAAAATATATAGATGTTGTCTTAATATTGGTTCAGTTAATTCAACGAGTTATACATATAATCATAACTAAACTTTTTCCTTTGGTCTAGTGGTTTATCAATTGTTTCTCTCCTTGAGGTCTCAAGTTCAACTCCTACTAGCATCACTTTTGAAGGACATTGGTGGTAGCAATGAAGTTTAGAACTAGGCCTTTCTGCAGATCGTCAGTTAAAAACCGAGCCAAACCGGGTTTTACTGTAGTGGGTCTTCGAGCGTGCGGGCTTTCCCCGGAACTGGTGGCTTGGGTATGCATCCAACTCTGACCGTCAGAGGAGGGGATGCATTTGCTCGATTGAGGGCATCCCATAATGCTTATCCGATGATTTAGTTAGCTGTTCAAAAAAAAAATCATAACTAAACTTTAAAAGGCGACTATAAAATATTGAGACCAAACCGCAATTCTCAGTAGATTTGATTAATTTGATTCGATTATTTCAACTTCGTTTTTTCAGTTAGGGTTTTTTACATATTCTCCCCTGCTAAGCTGGTTTATTACATATTTCCCCAAACAAAAAAAATAATTACATATTTCCCCTCCCTAACTCATAGATATTACATATTTCCCATTTTCATTAAAACTACTCTTATAAATTACTATTTTACCCTTAATAAATAATATTTACACATTTCCCCTTTCTTTATCACTTCCTCATAAAATATGATGTATATTAGTACCTTCTCCCTCACAAACTTTTCACTAAGCGGATTTGATTATTCGAGTTGAATGGTTTTGTGTGTGTATATATATATTGCAACTAGATATTGAAATAATCAGTTTGAATAAACAAATAAATTCAACTTCTAGTTGTCTATCATCAAAAAAACCAATTTTTGATCACGAGTTTCGTATCAGCTACAACGGATCTTGTTAGGGGAGAGTAGCCTAAAGTTAACTAAAGCCACTGGGGGCGCATCGTTGAACTTCCGTGATAAAACTCCATAACGCGTGGAAGTTTCAAAATGTCCACCGCCACCAAAACATTCACGAGTGATAGGTTCAACGTGATGGTTTTCCGTTATTTTTATAACGCGTGAAAAATGAAGGATGTGAGGGGGTGTGGGGGTTTATTGTTAGGTGTTGTGAGTGATGACCATTACCACTAAAAAATGATGTGAGTGATAGAATAGTGGCTGATGACATGGCAGGAGTTGATTGGATGCTTGTGAGTGATATAATTATATCACTAGTGACCACCCCCACCCCCTAATGACTTGTTCTTTTAATGTAATACCTGAATGTTCTTTTGGTCATCTTATTTTCTTAGGTGGTGTTTGTTTTTTGGCCAGAAACACTTTTGGCCACTTATGTCTGCGTCGCGCAGACGCGCGCAGACGTTTGAAGTCTGCAGCTTGTTTGTTTTCCGGAAGCACTTCTCACCAAAAAGGTCTTCCCCACACAGACCTGTTCTTATGTCTGCAAACCTCTTCAGAACCTCTTCTCTCTACCATTCAAAACACAGACCTCTGCATCACCTCCACCACCACATCTTCGCCACCACCTCCACCACCACATCTCCGCCACCACCTCCACCCCCACATCTCCGCCACCACCTCCACCACCACTCTCCACAGACAAAACCCCCAAATCAGAACACAAAACCCAGATCGGATTAAACCCAAAACAAAAAGATTAAACCCAGAAAATGGCACAATCAAGAACACAAAACCCAGATCGGATCTTCAGCTTACCGTAACCGTCAATCTTCAGCTTCTTTCTCTGCGTCTCTTTCTCTGCGACGTCTCCCTCTCTCTGTTTCTCTCTCCTGCGTCTCTCTCTATCTCTCTCTGTGGTGTAGTGGTGACGGTGGTGTAGTGGTGACGGTGGTGTAGTGGTGACAGTGGTGGCGGTGGTGTAGTGGTGACGGTGGTGGTGGTGGTGGTGTAGTGGTGACGGTGGTGGCGGTGGTGTAGTGGTGACGGTGGTGGTGGTAGATGAAGCAGAGAGAGAGAGATGGGTGTTCTGTGGGTGTTGTGTGTGTGAGAAGGGGTTTTGTAGAAGTAAAAAAAAAACAAACCCTCTTCTCCTTGCAGACTGCAGACCTTAGGTACACCTCTTCTCCTGCAGATGCCTGCAGATGTGGTCCGCAGACTGCAGACCTTTTGCATCTGAAAAAACAAACACCACCTTAATTCCTTATATAGTTAGAAACGTGCAATGTGCTCAACTTTGATAACATTATTATTACAACTTCACACAGCATAAGCACATCAAATACTATTTGGAAGTCTAGTATTGTTCCTTTCACACAACCATTATTCCTTGTAACTATCAGTTCCTTTGGAAGTCTAGTATTGGAAGCCTTTTGTTCTTAAGTAATTTGAAGATAACTCAACATCCATGTTGTTTTAATACTTTTTAATAAAGATTTACTGATCTTTGTCTACAAAGCACTTTGCATAATAAAAATACAGACCACATAAAAAATTGGCAAATCCATTAAAGAAAATGAGATCTCGAACTGTTGCTTCAAAAGATCTTAGGTCGGGCCCGAGAGCTTCATAGCAACGGTGAGTCGGCGGAACCGTAGATTTGAGATCTTAATTACCAAAAGTGTGTGCAAGCACATGCTATTAGAGATTCAACCAAAAGTGTGTGCAAGCACATACTAAGTTATTAAAGATTCAGGATCTTGATTACCAATCTAAATATAAATTATACAATTCTCAGCCTTCCATGAAACAGACTTGACCATTAAATCTCACAAACCCAGCATTCAGTTAAGCTATTAATCATATAGATTGAATCTTTTGACTTTGCCAAACCTAAAAACTAATCTGGTGACCCACTAGTCAAGTAATCAGCTTTCCGACAAATTGTCGTGTGGGGTTCAGCGTGGGAACGAATGGGATTACCAGGGGAACGGGGAAGAGGACCGTGCATACTTATCAGTGATGGGTCTGTGTCTGCGATGTAGGGTTAGTGAAGATGGGAGAAGATTATGTGATTAAGGGGAGGGGTGTCACGACCCCCGACCCACTCTGGACGGAATCGGGAGCCGCGAACAGCCAAGTGGTACCGGTGATTATTTTGAAAAATATTGCAGCGGAAATTTCATCAGGACCGTGAGTTAGGAAAAATATCAGAGTTTAGAAAACACCGGATTTTATTTATTAAATAGATGGGATAAACCCATGTTTTACAATGGTAGCTTTAATAAAGATAAGTTTGATTACATAAAACCATATTTCTAAATTTGATTTAATTAATAAAATAAGCCACTTCTTGAAGCCTTTTAGTGCCGTATCCATCTCTTACTCCAATCTACTGTAATTACCTGAAACGCGTTTTAAAAAGGTTTTGTCAGCAGGAAATACTGGTGAATCATTCTATTTACTAAAACGACACGTTTGTTATAATTTACAGTATTAAGAGAGATTACAATGTTTCTGATATCAACCAACTACCCACGGTATTTGTCACTCGACCGGATCTGTGACTATGGTCATATCACTATTGAGTCCTGTCACCCAATAGTGACGAATATCAACTAATTAGGCTCGCCCACCTAAAGTGATAAAACAGCAGTAATGTGCACAATACCCCACATACCGGCTGTGATTTGGTGATTACATAAACTTAATCACTGTAATTATAACCTTTGAAAATAAACATGATTTTGAAAGTAATTTGATAAAAAGAGAATGACTCACATTATAAGCATGCAGATTCATACGACAAAGTTTAGTCTACAGATAAGCCTTGATAGATTGCAGATTTATACAGGCAGAGCTTAGCCTATTTGATTAGTCTTGTAATCCTAGTGCACACGAACTAGGTAAGTAACTAATACAGCATTTACGATAACTCACGAGATTAAAACCCTCACGACAAATGACAAAGCGCAATTACTTAAACATCCATCGGATTCACAACGAATGACAGAGTATTCCCCGAGTTCGGGTGGCACTCAAACATCCTGTCGGAATCACGACTAATGACAAAGGATAGCGCTTAAACATCCGGTCGGATAGTTTCAATCGATCGGACATTGAATCGTAGCAGCGATCAAGTTAATACCCGGTATCGTAGCAGAATTCGAGCTAGTGTGTGTTTGGTAGTAATCAGACGATAACTCAGCGTACGAATTGAGTTTTTACGTCGTTCCATCGTCAAACTGCAAGTCCCACACCCTTCTATTTATACTGAGAAATTGACCCCCTCGCGTGGCGCGAGGGGTCCATGTGGTTGTGTCGCGTGGCGTGACGGGTCGGTTTTAACATAGGGTTGCCACGTGTCTTGGTAGCCTAGCTGAGTCGACCGTTCGAGAAAATTCGATTTCTATGAAAAACTGTGATGATAATATCGAATGGGAAATGCCCCCCTAAGTTTTAGGGGCCATGATCCTGATTCTGATTGTTATGAAAATTTTAGGGTTTATGTAAGATTACTTAGGGGTTTTAACTAAGGTTTCCTTTTGTATAAAATATAATAATAAATAATAGTTTTGGTGAGAGTTGTTATGGTTTGGGACAAAAAGGGAATAAAATAGTGAGAAAAGAGAATGGACCCAGTTTGTAACTTTAGGGTTCAACTAGAAAGTCTCCGGGTAAAATATTGGGTATAACTTCTGAGCTATTTAAAAATATATAATGCACTCGTGTTAAGTATAGTACCCCTCATTCAACCTTGTCCCTATGTCACGAGACAGAACCCCAATGAACTTAGTCAGGCAGAGCCTTGACATGTGTTATGGGGCTCAGATCAATCGGACCGGGTAGCGGTGATCGGAAGTTAAAACACTTAAAACGGAGCATGGCTTTATTATTATTATTATTATTATTATTATTATTATTATTATTATTATTATTATTATTATTATTATTATAGTGTAAATAATAAAAATAAGAATATATATGTATAAAATTTCGAGAGACTGTAGGCGAAAGACATAGCAGAAGCATAAATTTTGATTGAATTGTGAGTGCCTATTTATACTCGAGTAAATTGCCATTTTAGTCCCTGAGTTTTGTCCAAATTTGCCATTTTGATCCAAATAGTTTTATTTTCCCCCCTGGGTCCCTGACTTTTACATTTGTTGCCATTTTGATCACTTTGCCTAACTCCATCCAAAAACCCAGTTACTCTTTTCAATTTAAACCTTTTCAGTTGCCATTTTGATCCAATTCCAAAAAATCAAAAAAATTCCAAAAAATTCTAAAAAATCTTAAAAATTCAAAAAAATCTAAAAAATTCAAAAAATCATAAAAATTATAAAAAATCATAAAAAATTCAAAAAAATATAAAAATCAAAAAAATTCTAAAAAACCATAAAAATTCTAAAAAATCCAAATAATTCTAAATGGTTCGCGTCGAAACGGTTCGGTTCGATACGGTACGGGTCGAAACGGTTCGGTTCGAAACGGTTCGCGTCGAAACGGTTCGGTTCGAAAGGGTTCGTGTCGAAACGGTACGGTTCGAAACGGTTCGGCTCGAAACGGTTCGGGTTCGAAACGGTACGGTTCGAAACGGTTCGGGTTCGAAACGGTTCGCGTCGAAACGGTTCGGTTCGATACGGTACGGGTCGAAACGGTTGGGTTCGAAACGGTTCGCGTCGAAACGGTTCGGTTCGATACGGTTCGGTTCGAAACGGTTCGCGTCGAAACGGTACGGTTCGAAACGGTTCGGCTCGAAACGGTTCGGGTTCGAAACGGTACGGGTCGAAACGGTTCGGGTTCGAAACGGTACGGTTCGAAACGGTTCGGGTTCGAAACGGTTCGCGTCGAAACGGTTCGGTTCGATACGGTACGGGTCGAAACGGTTCGGTTCGAAACGGTTCGCGTCGAAACGGTACGGTTCGAAACGGTTCGGCTCGAAACGGTTCGGCTCGAAACGGTTCGGGTTCGAAACGGTACGGGTCGAAACGGTTCGGGTTCGAAACGGTACGGTTTGAAACGGTTCGGGTTCGAAACGGTTCGCATCGAAACGGTTCGGTTCGAAACGGTACGGGTCGAAACGGTACGGGTCGAAACGCTTCGCGTCAAAACGGTTCGGCTCGAAACGGTTCGGGTTCGAAACGGTACGGGTCGAAACGGTTCGTGTCGAAACGGTACGGGTCGAAACGCTTCGCGTCGAAACGGTTCGGCTCGAAACGGTTCGCGTCGAAACGGTTCGGTTCGATACGGTACGGGTCGAAACGGTACGGTTCGATACGGTACGGGTTCGAAATGGTTCGCGTCGAAACGGTTCGGTTCGATACAGTACGGGTCGAAACGGTTCGGTTCGAAACGGTACGGGTCGAAACGGTTCGTGCCGAAACATTTAATGATTTTTGGATTTTTTAGAATTTTTTTGATTTTTTAGAATTTTTATGATTTTTAGAATTTTTTATAATTTTTTGAATTTTTTAGAATTTTTATGATTTTTTAGAATTTTTTAGATTTTTGTGAATTTTTTGAATTTTTTTGAATTTTTTAGAATTTTTTTTTATTTTTTTTTATTTTTTTGATTTTTTTGGAATTTTTTTGATTTTTTGGAATTGGATCAAAATGGTAACTGAAAACATTTTTTAAGGAAATCCCCAAAATACCCCTGTTACAAACTGGGTTTTTGGATGGAGTTAGGCAAAGTGATCAAAATGGCAACAAAATGTAAAAGTCAGGGACCCAAGGGGGAAAATAAAACTATTTGGATCAAAATGGCAAATTTGGACAAAACTCAGGGACTAAAATGGCAATTTACTCATTTATACTCATTTGTTTAAGGGTCATGCTATTCACACACGCCCAAAATTATTTTCACACCTTAAAGCGCCGCGCTTTGGCCATAGCGCGGCGCTATGATCGACAAAAGTGCTTCGATTGACGTTTGAGACATTCCCTACTGTTTGACAGACATAAAGCTGACTGACATGTTTTGTCGTTAACCCTAAGCGCCGCGCTTTGGCCATAGCGCGGCGCTTCGACCCAAATTTTCACTTTTAAAAAGCAAACTACTGATTGAGGTTCTGCTTCAAAGCTCCATAGGTCGTTCTTCTTCTTCTTCACGTTGTTTACAAACATACGTGGGTATTCGAGTGTTTTGTTGTTTGTTGTTTACAAAAAACGATGTCGTGGTTAAACAACTATATTTTCGGTCAATATTCTGACGAGACAGTTGTTCCAGATTCTTACGAGGGGACCGCTATTTCTGACTCGTATGAGAAACCGGTCTCGTCCAACTTGAGGGAGGCAGAGGTTGTATCTGGCATTCATTATCGTGATAACACGGTGACGCTGGATTTGAATACCCCTGTGGAGGACCCTTACGCACAACAAGGTTATTCGAATTTCGGTTACGGTGGCGAGTACAGCTTTGTACAGCAGGAGTGTGGTCCAAACGACAGTTACGGTTGTCAACAGAGCTTACAAGGTTATTCGAATTTCGGTTACGGTGGCGAGCACAACTTTGAACATCAAGTATATTCGGACCTCGGTGACGATGGTGAGCCGGGGGATGTGTCTGTTGACGAGGAAGGCTGTTACCCGGTTACGTTTTCGTTTGATACGACGCAGACCTTTTCGTCACGTAAAGAGTTGGTGCGTTGGGTACAAGACACGGCAAAAGACAACGGTTACCTCATTGTGACTAAGAGGTCGAATAAAAGAGGAGAGAATTACAAGATTTGGTTTCAATGTACTTTTGGTGGGGAGCATAAGAGTATAGCTACACAGAGGAAAACGGGTAGCAAGAAAATAGGCTGCCCGTTCGAGATGATCGGGTTTTCGGAATCATCCGGAAGTGTTTGGAGGATAGAGGTGACAAAGTCAGTCCTTGTCTGTTGACCTTGTCCAAAGCGCCCCGCTATGGCCAAAGCGGGGCGCTTCGAGTGTGCAAATAGACTAATACCGTGTGCGAATAGACCAGGCCTTGTTTAAAAGTATAGGAGGTCACAAACTCTACACGTAGATATTCATACATTAATTACTCATGATGAGGTGTTTCTCAACAATTCCATATGTAGACACGTTCTCATACCTATTCTACAATTGTTTCAAATTTTAATTTAATATTTTTTTTTTATTTCTGTCTTTAAAAGACACGTACAAGATTCTCAAATTTGAAATATTAAGTTTATTATTTTATTCAATTCCGTAGAATCAATATTTCTTTTATTTTGATTTTTATTATATTAATTTATATATTATAATTAATTTAACTGCTTTACTTATTTGGCGCGTATAACTTCTAAAATATAACGTTTTATAAAATAACGAATATGTCTTTAGAATGAGAATATTTTTGTCTACAATTGGGTCTAAGTTTCATTAAAAACGGAGTAGGTTCAAAATACAATGTATTTTTATAATTTAATATTTAGACGGTCACTAGGCTCGTCTAGGTACTTTATATTTCTAACATTCAACTTACCCGTAATCTACCCGTCTAATAATATAAGTTGTTATAGACTTTTATTTTAAATAGAAAGGTCACTCATATACAGACCAATTAATTAATATAATGTTTTCAACCAATTATAAAAATAGTGTTTAAAACTATTTGGGTTGAATATTTATATATTAAAAATAAACTAGTTACTAGTTACCAGTGGTTAATAAATTTAACCAAACCTATAATTTTTATAAAAAAATAGGAATGTTACAAGGGGGGTGGTCACTAGTGACCATTTTTCCATCACTCACAATATTCAATCATGTTCCGCCATGTAAGCAACAATTTTTCCATCACTCACAACCTTTTTTAGTGGGGGTGGTCATCACTCACCACCACACCCAACAATTTCCCCCCAACCAACAATACACTCACAAAAAAAACCATCACGGCGTTATAAAAATAACGAAATTGGGTTTTCGTTATTATATAACGCGTTATACTTGGAGGTGGGGGTGGGATTTCGTTATTTCCACGCGTTATTTTGATCTATCACTCGTTATATTATGACCACCCCGCCTGGCCTAAGAAAAGGGTAATTGAGTAATTTCTTAAAAAAATGAGGAAACATGTAATTGTTTTTTTTTTTTTGTTTGGGGAAATATGTAATAAGCCCTCTTAGAAGGGAAAAATATGTAAAAATCCCATTTAGTGATACCATTTATGATTCTTGTCAAAATGACAAGTGCAGGTTTTAAGGGCCCAAGGTTAAGACACGGAGATGCTTTTAGACCATTCATAATCATGTTTAATGTTTTTTAAAGAACATTTATCGTCACATTAATATAACAACTAGTTGTAACACCCGTGTGAACACACGAGTATGTTTAATAACGATCGAAATCAAATACTAAAAAACAGATTATAATATATCATTTAAATTGTTTGCGTTTAGTTACATATATTTATAAAACAATATTAAAGACAGTATGTGTTAGTATTATAAGTATAATGATAAAAGTTTTTGTCTACATTTATATGTAAAATATGATGTGAAACTATTTAATGAATTCACATTCGCATTATACTTAATGAAACCATATAACTACCATTCACCTGGTGATCCATGTTTATTATATTATTACAACAATTTTATATAATAAGGTGATCCATACAACTGTTCTAACTACTAACACTTGAAGTAAAAAATAATTATAAAAATAGGTTGAAAATACTCATTTGATTTTCTTTTAGACTATTTATAAAGAGTCCCAGAAGCTTTTTAATATATGATTTATTTACCTCTTGAATGGCTTGTCTTCAGCTTGCCAGCAAGTGACTTCACAGTTGCTTATCTCCCTTAGCTGCAAGATATTATTTTTGCAAAACACCTCTCATTTCATTCTCTAGTTAATATCAAGAAATACACAAAAAAGCAAAACAACATTGCTGAGTTTTGTACGTGTACATATGCATGTACAGACTGCAGGCTGCCTACCAGTTGTTAGTGGTAAACACCCTTGCTTTGCGACGCGGAATTGTACATGTTTGTTTGCATTTAAAGTACAATTTGATCCATCATTAACTAAAAATGAACTGTTGGAGGTCTCAAATGATTATACAGTTAATAGTGCACATTAGGTTGTTCAATCAAGCAAAACCAAAAAACGCAAGCCCAACCAGGTCGAAATATCAATCTGGTTCTAGTGTTCTTACAGTTTTACAAAAAAAAATTAAATGGTGTAATTATAAGGTTACACTTTTGGGTGACTTTCGACCTTTTAAGACCATCAGACCGTGTCTCTTCTCTTATGCATTTTCTTCTTGACCAGTTAAGTGTAGGGCTGTCCAAAAAGCTCGTGCTTCGGAGCTCGCTCGGATTTAGCTCGGAAAAAGCTCGCTCGATATGGCTCGGTTTGAAAGTGAGCCGAGCCGGCTTGGCTCGGTTAGAAAGTGAGCCTAGCTCGGCTCGGGATGAGCCAAATTAGCTCGGTTTGGCTCGCTTGGTAGGTCGGCTCGACTTAGCTCGAATTATTTCACTTATAATATATTTTATTTTTATATACATATAATATATTACAAAAAAGTGATTATTATTTACATTTATTTAGGCTTGTAGTTTGATTTTATGAAATATTTAAAGGTTGATTGTCGTGCTAATGAACATATATTGTATTTACTTGAAATATAAAACTTATTTTGCGTTGTTGAACGTCATTTTGTTGAACGTCATTTTGGCTTAAAATGTGTTAGGTTGAACTTATTTTGAATATGTTTTGAAATTTTGAATAATATTTTAGAATACTGAATTTTGAGAGCTATGTATTAATTTTTATTTTTAAAATCGAGACAAACCAAGCCGAGCCGAGCCAGCTCGGTTTAAAACCAAGGCAAGCCCGAGCTTAGATTTTTAGTTCGGTTTCAAATCCGAGCCGAGGCGAGCCAGCTCGGTTTATAATTGAGCCGAGCCCTAGCTTGCCTTAGCTCGGCTCATGAACAACCCTAGTTAAGAGATCAAATATAACTACATTTGGCCTATTTCTATAATGGGCAGGTCAAATTATCATCTCTAAATAAAGAGATCATAGTAGTTAATACCTGAGATACTATCTTAGTAGTACTGCATTTCCATATGTTTTTATTTTTCTACCTGATGAAATGCCTCTGAGATGAAAACACACCTAATCAGAACAAAATTCGATCAAATCAGTTTGAAAACACTAAAATTTTTGCCAAATCATATCAAAATTCGACCGAAACACACCAAAAATCAACAGAAATGTTCTAACTCGAATCAATATACCCTCGAACATGTGATTCGATTAGCAGATTCATGATACGATATAGCGTATGAATGAACCACCAATGCATGCATATGAACATGTGATTCGATTACAATCTGAACTCAACGTCTACTGAATATGATTAACTAAATCAGTTATATGTAAGTATGAAGATCTGATAATACGCAGAAACTACAGATCCAGATTTGGCAAAATGTTTCAGAATTAAACAATATAAAAAATCAACTGATTCAGTTCGTAATAGTTTGTAATATATGTATAAGGCCTGAAATCACAAAACTTTGATTCAAAACAATTCAAAAAATTACTGAAACAGATCGAAATTGAATACCAGACACTTGGAGTTCTTTCTTAATGAAGGGTACCTTAATGGAAGCTGGGAGTACAAACGGGTAGGATCTCATGACATCGGAAGGCAGGTAGACAATGCTTTTGGTGGCATTTTTGACATCAAGCATTTCAAGAGTCCATCCACAGCTGGTAAATCAACAATAATCATAAAAAAATATGTGCTTATTCTCCCAAAATCTTATATAACTATGATAGATAAACTGAAATACACCTATTTGGCGTTCTCAAACTAAAGTAACACATGCAATGTCTAATCTGTTTTTGTAGCCTCATGAAGCGTACCTTAATAGAAGCTGGGAGTACAAATCATCAGGCAATTAATCTACTTCCGACAGTTGATTTACTACAGGGTTCTCCATTTCACCTACAACTTCAAAAAGATTAAATGTTAACCTTGACAATTGACAATGATAAGCTAATGACACCAAACAAAAAAACATCAAACTCAATTAACTGCGCCTCGCGCTTTTTACAAATTTCTTCAAGTAATAAACCCTAATCGAATAAAAAAATATGAAAACACATGAAAATCATACCTTCGCCTTTGGTTTCCACACCGATCGAGTATCAGCACCATTCGTATATTTGACTTTACTATCGGAATTGCCAGCACCAGAACGGTTTCCTGGACGATTATATCGCGACATCTTCAAATTGTTCAAATAATCACTGCGATTAACGAAATTGTTAGTTTTAACCCAACAATGGTTTCAAACATCTGTTTTCTCCACAAAACACTGTTTTAACCTAACAATGGTTTCAAACCACAATTTTAACCCAGGAGTGGTTTTAACCACTGTTTTCTCCACAAAACACTGTTTTAATCCAATAGTGGTTTCAAACCATAATTTTAACCCAACAGTGGTTTCAACCACTGTTCTCAACAAAACACTGTTTTAACCCAACAGTGGTTTCAAACCATAATTTTAACCTAACAGTGGTTTCTACCACTGTTTTCTCAACAAAACACCGTTTTAACCCAACAGTGGTTTCAAACCATAATTTTAACCCAACAGTGGTTTCAACCACTGTTTTCTCCACAAAACACTGTTTTAGAAAGGGTAGTTAAAGTAAAGTTTTAATTTTTTTTGAGATCATGCTACTGAAGATCACATGAAAAAACTTGGTTACACTGTACTTCTTTATTCAACTAATGATGGAATGGATATACAAAATTAAAAAAAAGGCGTGTGATAAATTCTTGTTGTTGATGAATCACCCTTATGCTTCTGTTCTTTCAACCTAATAAACCATAATCTTTTGATTCAACACCAAAAATTACTCACATTACTTAAGAATCTTCAGAATACAAAACTTTTACGACTAAATTAACTTTCCAAAGATGAGTAATTGAAAATCATTACTCCTTCTCCATTATGCTTTTATTCTAGGTCTTGAAACCCATCAGTGATTTCAAATCGCACATATGCTCCGAGAATCTTTGTTAAGATCAATGAATCGTCTCGATCAATGAATCATACTTAAGCACTCTTCAAACACTTGAATCTTCTGATCGAGGAACTGGATCAATGAATCATACTAGATCAATGTTTTAGCAACTATGAATGCACATTCGTTGTAAAATCAACATTCAAATTAAAAAAAAAGGGTGTGATAAACTCTTGTTGTTACTAACTTGAGCGTAGAAGAAGCAAGACACCCAAGAATGGGTTTGCATATTACTTATTTTTTGTAGTTGGATCACTTGTAAATGAACTGAGCCGCGTCGACTTTTTTGTAAATAAGACATGTCCAGACCAATCCCAGCGAAGCTATAAAAAGCAAGATATTACCTTTAAAAAGAGTTAAAAGTCATTATTCAGTTCCGCATCAACATCCATCGGCATAAAACATCATTCTTTAAGTCCATCTTCACCTGCATTTCCATTTTCCGTTAGATAAGAAACAGTTAAAAAAACACAATAAATATGGAAACAATAAACTTGAAGCAAATTGAAAACCCTTTGCTACAGTAATTGCATCAGTTATTCAATAGTCTTTATGAAGCTCCTTGCGTCGTTGATTGGCTTGGCTTGCTTGTTTCTTTGACAACAACATCAGACTTCTCAACTTCCTTTTTCTTACTGTCAAGCACTACCATCTACACAAGTAATTACAAAACTTATCACACATATTATAAAAATTGGCGTCGATCATTTTCAGATTTAGCCAAAAAATACACCAAAATACGGTCAGATGTACCGATAAACCTAAAACGCTAAAACTAAAAGAATGACAGTCGCGTCGACTTGTTTTGTAAATAAGCCATGTCCAGACCAAGCCAAGTGTCACACCCCTATATTTCCACGTATTACCGGTGGGCCCGGTGGGGAGTATCGTGACGTAGTTGATATCATCATAGACAATTTATCACAGAGTATATACATAGCGGAAGTTGAAAGATATAAACATTACAAACCGAATGGAAGTAATATCATTTATTACAAAAACGGTTGTAAAGGATCCACAGGCGGATCAAAGTTAAAAGAAACACTGTTCAGCAGATTTATAAACATCTAAGCTTGCAAGACTCTTTACTGATGCTAGGAGTAGCCAGCCTATTCCGATTAGTACCTGCACTTAACTTTTTTGGAAAATACGTCAGTTTTCACTGGTAAATACAATTAACCGACTCATTTTGAAAATGTTTAAAAAAAATTAATTTGAATGCACAAGGCACAAAATATCTTTTATAACTTGGGACAATTATTTAAAAATAATCTTGTATACAGATTTAAATGTTTGTCGTCTGTCAGGGCCGGTTAGAAGAGCCGGACGAGATTAACTGACACACCACAGGTATAATACCCACAAGGAATTTTCCTTATTGTGGGGTACCTTTTATACATACCCAACTGTCGGGTGTAAGCTTACACCCCGTGCTTAAGTCGTGGCCATTTCAATGAATGAGCCGAGGATATCCAGGACATGGTCATTAACCCCCCAAAAGCCATATACCAAACAAAACAGATTAAAACGGGTTATGCAATATATATTAATCACAATCCGATTTAAAAACAATTACAAACCCGACCAAGCGGTATTATTATAATACCGTATCCCAAGCCCGTATAACGGAAAATAAGTTAAAAGTATTTACCTGAGCAAATTATATAAATTTATCCCAGCCGTACAAATCAGCAAGTGCAAGTATATTTTACTGGAATCCTAAATCTGGAACGAAAGTTTTAATTAACCTATTAGATTCCTAACGGGTCTTACTTAAGTTAAACTTAGACCGGTTAGTTTTAAAGAAATGTATACGGTTCAAACGCAAGATTAAGCGAAGACCGGATTAGAATGTTGTTTAGACCCGACAAGTTTGAAGACTTGTATAATATGCGTAAACTAAACACATTCTGGATTTTGAAGTAAAAATGACAAGGTTTGACCCATTTCGGTTAATTTATGCAAACTAGTTACATAACCCGTACCGAATGCGATAAATGCATAACGGGTAACCAAATGAGTCATGAACATATTTCCTAAGTTAATATGCCTTAAATATGTTGTGATATCAGTATGATACCTTCCAATATGCCCAAAACGAATTTAAACTCAAATTAAGCCCCGTAGGGGTATTTTGGTCATTTACCTAAGGCATATAAACTACCTATCATACAACTAACTAAACGAAGTGACCATAAGGTATAACCTCGGAAGGTTATTCCCTATACAACTATGGTCACCTATTGTGTTTGGTCGGATCCTAATGATCGACCAAACGGGTCTAGTTCAAAAGTCTAAGCGGTTGTTTAGACCGCTTATCTTACGACCCTACATAAGCACTAAACCTAAAGTGACGATTTAAACATGTTAAAACATGTTTAACGAAGTTAGAAAACCAGTTTGATATCAAGACAAAGGGTCTTGATACCCAAAAATAGTTTGGTTGCAAAATACGCATAAACGCGCATTTTGACCGAAACTATGACTCGTCACTAAGCCTAAATAACGTGGTAATCAGTAGGTATAGTCACAAGAGACTATAACCATCATGATTACACTCACGTTATGAATTTCAAACGAACTTCGTGTTGACCATTGACTGGTCAAAGCAGAAAGTCAAACACTATTTGACTTTCCCACTTAAAAACGCATAAAAGAACGAAAGAAGCTTACAAAGGGTCCAAGCTAGGAAGATATTGATTCAAATTGCTCAGGTATGAAGTGTTAAACCCCAACTTAGAGCTATTTGAATTAGATTGTGAGGAATGAGAATGAAGGTGTTGGGTTTATATAGATTTCGGTAAACCGTTAGGATCGTTACTCGTAAACCGTGCTTGAATCATGACCTTACACTTGGGCCCAAGGTTTTAGAATACCATGGGAACATGTAAAACCATCAAATACCAGCCCATAGGGTGCAAAACCATGGCTTAAAACCATCAAAACCTCAAAAATGGACCAAGTTCAATGTATCTGCCAGAAATTTAAAAAATGGTCCCTGCACTTGTAAAACTTGATTTTTGGCACTTTTAATCCCCGTTAACCCCATTTAAAGGCTCTAAAATAAGGTTAAAGTATAGGAAACTTAAAATATGCTCAAAAACATCTCGGATGTCGGCTCGTTTGGTCGTACGGTTGCGTTGTTCGGTTAATTACGACGGAAGTCGTAACGAACGCAAAAAAGATCCAAATTAAGCGACGAATGGAATTTTATCATGCCAATCACTAAAATAAAATATTTTAATGATTATATAAATTTTTGGATGTCCGGATATATATATTCAGAACGTAAGATATGCGCGAAAATGCAAACTTATGCACTTTTTGACGCTTTTAGTCCCTGTTGATCAAATAAGTTTATTTTTGCGCACCAAACACCTCTAAGCCTGTTTCTAAGCTATGTAAAGGATATTTAGGGCATGTTTAACTTATGATCATATTCCGGAAGGTTCGATACCATACGAATCGGTATACTTTTGCAGTTTGACGTAAATAGTCCCTTAAATTCAACGTTTGACTTTATTAGGGTTTATTACACGTGTCAATACCTTATTGGACGTGATTTTATGAGGTGTTACACCAAGCGAATCTATAAAAAGCAAGATATTACCTTAAAAAAGTGGTAGAAGTCATTATTCAGTTCCGCACCAACATCCATCGGCATAAAACATCATTCTTTTAGTCAATCTTCACCTACATACAAAACCCTATACACATTATAAGTGGTAGAGTCTGCTACTTTTCCGTTTGTTTCATACTGGATTACACATTCTTAGCTTATCAACTTGTTTCAGTTGTTGAATGTACCTGGTGGTGTTCAAACCAAAATACCCATTTTTTACTTCTTATTTTAGTGTATGTACCAGTACCCTGAAAATATGATATTATAGAAAGGCGTATATGAAACTTACGCATGCTGATCCGTGCTCCCTTTATTTCCATAGACAGTAAGCCCTTGATTTACCTATAGACATGACATGTTCCAGATTATTAACTTTATTAAATTAACAATGTTAGGGACATAATAAAGATGATGAAGCATGCATACCCTGTTACCATCAAGGTCAAATTCCTTGCCAAGGGACTCCATGACCAACTGCTGCAGATATCTGCTAAATAACAAAAGCCTATCCTTGTACGGAAGTACCACCATATCCTGTTCAAACCAATTTAAAAAAAATCATTCATTCATTTTTGGAAGGAGAAAATAGCTGAAAACAGAGAAATGATTTGCTATTAGTAGTTACCTTGGATCCTACACCACCAGAAGCCCAGTACCAGCACAACGCCAGCAATGCTGCATGGTTGTTTTTCACCTAACATAAAGTATAAACAACATTAGTTTTATCGTTCCCAATTAAATAATGCACACCTTGTCTACACTCCATTATTTACCACTGGAGTCCTGGTTGCCTTGTCCATGAGTGATGCACCAGCAAGCATTTCTTTGATGTTAATTCCCTGAATACAACAATATTAATAAATATCTGTTTTTGCTAAAATGCAATTTCACTGAATCTTACCTGAAGTGCTGCAGCCAGTAGACCAACAGCAGACATTTCAGATGTTCTTCCACCAACCCAATCAAACATGGGAAATCTAGCTAACCACCCCTCAATCCTTGCAGTGTTGTCTAATAATGAATTTTCTTGTGTAATCGCAACACCCTATTGCATAATATCAAACCCAAAAACATAATACTAAACCAAAACAGGCCTAAGAAGGTGAGCTAACACTCATACACATGAGCATTAATGCATCCATTAAAGCCAAGAACCCCTTATTGTATCACACGTTTGGTAAGGATGTTTATATTTAATTAAAAAAAACCATGCTAAAAACTACAAAAAGAAGGAACCTATTTTGGAGTACGGAACTTCAATTCTTATCATAATCAAATAGTAAAAGAATGTTTTCATTTTTGTAAATTAAGAATACATCATAATCAAGTGTTTCCCATACAGCGCTCTTAGACTATGGGGTATGGGGCGTGGGTTGGCCATAAACGAGCAAGTCACCACCCCGGGTGGGCTTGGGTTTGGGCGTTGCCCCTTGGGTGGGAGTTTAAGGCTGGGCGTGGGGCATGCTAGCGATCCTAAGTGACCGGCTATTATTGGCTTGTTGGCTAGGGCATAGCGGGCCATTTTAAATTTTAAAATATAACTGTTGGCCAAGCCACGCCAGGCTAGCCACGCCCCGCCATACTCCACGTGTCAACCGCAACATTCGACAACACATACTCCATTAATATTGAATAGCAGCTATATATTTGCCCCAACAAATTCTCCTGCAACAATGAATAGCAGCTATATATAATCAACCAGTTATTTTCTTACTATAGTAAAAGAAAAACACCAGCAGTGAAGAATGATTATATTCTTTCTAAAAAAGAATATTGGATGTTGAACATGGATGTTTAGTGTTTACAGACTTAAAAGGTGGAAATATATTTAATTAATCTATTAAAATATATGGGTGCATTTAATTTTCCCATATCATACCAAAAGTGACTCTTAGATAACTAAAAGCACCGCCATCAACTGTAATTTGGATGGAGAATTCAGTGTAACATAAAGAAAAGAAAAGAGCTGATATTCCAGCAATGATATATGACAAAAGAACCGCAGGCCCGGCTTTATCTTTAGCAACAGGTCTGGTTGTCACGAAAACACCAACGCCAAGCATACCACCAATACCAAGGGCAATAAGGTCATACCATGTGAGTTTTCTCTTCATGTCAGCACCAGGCCTTAGTTCTTTTTAACCACATAGCCATAATAGTTATGCATAATTTAAAGTTGACTAAGATATTTACATTGTAACACCTCGAAAATTTATGTCCAATAATGTATCGACACATGTCATGAGCTTTAAACGTGTAGAAGATTATTTATGAAGGACTAAAGTTGACAAACAAGGAAAGTATGTGAATATAAGGGTTCAAAGTGTCAACAATGGATAAATATACTTTACTGTAACCCTACACGATGTTTATACCCTTAAACGAATGAATCATGGATCATACAAAGCTAATTGTGGAAGAAAGTGAGAGATTACAAACTACAGGGGTTAAATGTGTCAACATGTTTAAAGTATACCTCTGAGTGACCTTTTAGCTAACCCGAAGCTTTGTAACGATAAATTATACTCACTAGAATATGTGATAAAAATTTCACCAAGTTTCGTTATCGTATGAGAAAGTTATGACAATATTCGTATACGAGGGGTTAAAAGCGTCAACGTTGAAATTTAAGGCTTTTCGGGTGATCACAAAGTTAACCAAGGACTTAACAAAGTTTGTATATGTCTTGGAGCCCTTAAAAGTTAAGTTAGAGGGTCAAAAATGCAAATTTGGAACTTAAAACCACGTTTAAAAGGACCAGGGGCTGAAATGTAATAAAGGAAACTTGTTTGGCTGGTTCTGATCACCCACACGGGGCGCGTAAGGTGAGACCAGGACCTTACGAGGGCCGCCTGGACCTCCCAGCATCAGAAAAACGCGCACAGGTTCCAGTTTCAGCTGTGTAACCGACTTTAAACCTTGTTTTTACATACCAGGGGCTGCCCCAATGGTATTTCATGCATAGGGGGCACTTCTCTTGATCTGGAAACAATTGTAGAGTTATTTGGCATGATCTAGTTGAATCAAAATGCATATATAAGGAGCTTCAATGTTGCAACTTTGAGCAAATTCATTTGCAAACTTTCACAAGCTTATTTCTGGACCTCTCTGATCAGCAACCAAGTTCTCTTAGGCTTCCTAGTCGTGCTTAGGACCCTTGTAAGTGTCCTTAACTTTCTTTAATTCAGTTTTGCCTAGTTAATTAGCCTAAAGTCAAACCGTCGTAATTAGAGTTTGACTTCGTGATTAATCAATAATTGTCCAGTCAAATCTCAAATTGAAAGTACCTATGAGTTGGTAATTATGTGGGTAATAAACCCTTAAAAGGGTACTCTCTGATTCCCACTCTAAGTAGGTCAATTGTCGGGTCAAAGTTAATCTTAAAAAGTCAACAGAAAGCTTATTTTCAAATTAATGCATAATTAGCAATGTAGGATCCATGCAACCTGTTTTGTCATTAATATAACTTGGTAATTAATGTAAGAACATGTCTAAACATGTTCCACCCGATAATTTTCAGTTTAGGCTCGGTTCGGAACCGAAAGTCGCATAATTTGACTTTTGCTTTGACTTTCGATTCTGACCCAATGTAGCATGTTTTAGAAATGCCTTAGAGCCTTATTAGGACCAGGTTTCATGTTAGTATAACCCTCTGTGATTATACAACTTGGTTCATTAGTTATCCGATTCATATGCATGTTTCCGTTAAGTGCTTAAATGTTGACTATTATGCCCATATAACCTTAAAACATGATTTTTTGAAAAATTAAAAGAGTAGAAACCTTCATTACTGATTTATAGACTTGTCCCTAAAATTTGACATCAGTTTGAGGTCTAGATTAGGAGTTATGCTCATTAGCGTAATTAGAAAGCTTTTTAATAATTAAACGGCGTAATTAGCATATAGCCTATCTTAGCCCAAATTTTGATACCAAACTTTTTACCTACTGATATAAAATAATATTTTGGGATTTTTGAAGAATTTTATTTAATTTTAGGCTGAGCATAAAATAGAGTTCTAAGTTTGATTCGGTAATTGCCGGTTTTACCCTTTTTGGCTATAAAATGAGTTTTACCAATCCTTTTGATACCAAACCTTTTTCTACTGATCCAATATGATAAATGGAATATTTTAAGCCTTCTGGATTAATAAAAATATCAGCTTTTCTTATAATACCCGGAAATCGCTTAAACCCGCATTTTTACTCGATTTAAACGCATAGTATGTATTAAAACCATTTTAGATATATAAGACTTGATACCTACTGATGTTTTAAGTAAATTTTTATACTTTAATAGTAAGCAAAAGTTTTAAACTCATATTTCCAGATTTGACCTTTAAACCTTAGGTGAAATTACCAAAATGCCCCTTCGATGCATAATATGGTTAGAAATGATAACTTTCACATATAGGTAATACCCTACTGATGTAACTTAGAAAATTAAGTATTTTTACTGATTTCATCAGACCCGAAACTCAGATTCATAATAAATCTCTTTTATAACCATTTAAATGACCAAAATACCCATACGGGGCATAATTTGGGTTTAAATCCATTTCGGGCATAATAGAAGACATCTTACTGATGTCACAACATATTTAAGTCATATTAACTTAGGAAACCTGTATATGACTCTTATGGTTACCCGTTATGCATTTTTCGCGTTAGGTTCGGTTTATGTAACTAGTTTGCATAAATTGACCGAAACGGGTCAAACCTTATCATTTTTGTCTCAAAATCCAGAACGTGTTTAGTTTACCCATATTATACAAGTATTCAAACTTGTCGGGTCTAAATCACATTCTATTCCGGTCTTCGCTTAATCGTGCGTTTGAACCGTATCTTCTTTTAAAACTAACCGGTCTAAGTTTAGGCTTAATTAAAGACCCGTTAGGAATCTAATAGGTTATTAAAAACCTTTGTTCCAGAATAGGAGACCCGGTAAAAGCTACGTGCACTCGCTATTTGTGATTAATACTTGCAAAGGTAAATACTTTTAACTTATTTTCCCTATACGGGCTTGGGGTACGGTATATAAAATACCGCTTGGTTGGGCATTGAATTTTTAATTGTATTAAGATTAAATTATTGAAATGTCCCGTTTAAATTGTTTTGTTTGATTAAAGCCTTTGGGGGGTTAATGACCATGTCCCGGATATCCTTGGCATCATTTTACGAAGTGGCCACGACCTAAGCACGGGGTGTAGGCGTACACCCGACAGTGCATAAATAAATAATAAGGTATAACCGCCGGTTTCGGGAATAACCCGCCGCAGGACTATATCATGTGGTGTGTCTGTTAATCTTTAACCCGGTGTCAATCCGGGCTACTGAACGTATAACGAACATGTAATTCTTTTACAAGTTTATATATAAATAATTATCCCAAGTTATAAAATGTTTTGTGCCTTGTGCATTTAAATCAATTTTCTTAAACCTTTTTTTCAAAATGAGTCGGTTAATTGTATTTACCAGTGTAAACTGACGTATTTTCCCAAAAAGGTTAAGTGCAGGTACTAAGCGTAATAGGCTGGCCTCTCCTTAGCATCATTAAGAGTCTCGCAAGCTTGGATGCATTTAAGTCTGATGAACTATGTTTCTTTTTTTATTTGATCCGCCTGTGGATCTGTTTCAACTATTTTGTGATACTTAATATTACAATTCATTCAGTTGAAATAAATCTATCTTTTGCTTCCGCTGTGCATTTAAGATTGTGTTGTTTGACTATGATGATATCAACTACGTCACGATACTCCCCACCGGGCCCATCGGTAATACGTGGAAATATCGGGGTGTGACAGGTTGGTATCAGAGCCAACACTGAGTGAATTAAACACTAGCCTTTTGTGTTTAATCTCAGTTACACTGTTGCACATTCCTCGATTCTCGAGTCTAGACAAAGAACTTAGGATTAACCCAAATTTGTTTTATTTCTAACTTTGTCTTTTATATTTTCTTGTTGTATCCTTTGTTTGTTTGACAGGTTGAACAAGATGCCACCAAGAGTAAGAGGGAGAGGAAGAGGCAAGGGGCCACTCGGCGCCCCGAATGATCATGAGGCCGGGCCTTCGCACCGGCGTACACCATCAGATTCACATAGCCGGAGTCCTCAAGATAACTGGAGGACCTATATTGAACCAGCAAGGCGCTCAGTTTCGCTGAGCTCCTCCCCTTCTTTTCAAAACTCCTTTGGGCCTCATTCTGAAAATGAGCCCCATAATTCCCACCAATCTTACATTCCTCTCCAGGGCCACAACTCACCTTTTGATGACCCAACACCCTTTTTCCAGAGCCGGTTCAACCCGGAAAACTACCTTGGAGAACCAGTGGGTTTTAACCCACTAGGACCCGAAGATCATTTCTCTGGCGACCATGCAATGGACATGGACGAGGACACCGATCCCGCAGAGCCACCGTCCGGAACCCCTAACCACCCCATCGAAATTTCGGATGGGTCACCTTTTGTGGGATCACCTTATAATGGTCCCGATAGTTATGAGGAGAGGTTCAGACAGATCGACTGGGTGTTTACTCCCAGTTATCACAACTCACCACAGCCGCAACAGCCACAGCAGGATCCCTCCGAGGATTCTCGTTTTGTAGCGGTCACTCCGCCACCACAACCGGTTCAGCAACAGCCTCCGGAGCCACCAAGGCGAAGGAGAACAACCGCACGGATGTTCGTGCGAGGAGGAGTGTGTATCAGCACCCCTCAACCTTCGAGTGGCAGCCGCTACCCGCCACTACATGAAGACCCGCAGATGGGTGGACCTTCAAACCCCGTTTCGGAAGTAAACTTTGCGCCTGTCGCGCCACCACCATTGGGTTTTGGAGACCCTATTCCTACATACACTGGTGCGGCAACATATAATCCCTTTGAGCAACCGGTCCACACCAACTACAACTATGCAGAGGCCGACCCTTACCTGGTAGCAGCGGCAAACTACAATGCCCATCATCCGGAAGGATCCTTTGGGGTCCCATATCAAGTCGGATACTCACACTATGGGTACCCACCTTATGGGTATCAGCAACCGCCACCTCCTCAACCTCCGCTATATCAGCAACCCCCGCAGTCGCCAGTGATGTCACCACCGCAGCATCAAGAGATTCTCCAAAGGATAAATGAGGTGCGGCAGGAGGTGCGGGAAGACCATAGGCAAAACCATGGAATGTTCAAGAGTCTGGCAAACTTAATCAAGGGAAAAAGCAAGAAGGATCATTAAATCCTTTATTTGTTTGTTTGTTCTTAGTATAGTAATCATGTCTCTGCGTAGACATTTGTTTCTGTATTCTGCCCCTGCGTGGGCATGTCTTTTTGTATTTTGCCCCTGCGTGGGCATGTCTTTCTGTTAACCCCTGCGTGGGTATGTTATTTCTGTTTAAGCCCCTGCGCGGGCATGTTATTTCAGTAGAAGTCCCGTTTAGGGCAAATCTGTACTTGTTTAAATTTTGCAGTGGAATGATTTAATTTAAATTTTCATTTTTGTTAAATTATATGCATAAAAATGATATGTGAAATAAATGAAAATATAACATTCCTTTTGTAAGACCTATCATTATAATAAAATAATAGAAATCTAAAAAGGGACAAAACCTAGCCATGTGTCATTATAAGACAGGGCCAAGATGGTAATTCCTCAAATTAGATTCAGGTTCTTATTAACACCTCAACTTAGGATTGTTCTGCGTTAAATATTAAAAAGAATCTTAAAGATAAAACCTAGTCTATATGTCGTTGCAGACACGACCAAGATGGTAAAACCTATTCAAAAGGTTCCAATCCTTGTTAACGTCTGAAAACATGTTAACACTCTTGACAAAAGTGATTCGATAAAATCGCCTAAGTCATCCTTGTATTGGATTCTCCCAAATATTTTTTTTAAAAACATCCATTAGGGATATAACGCCTACGGGCTATACTCATTGTCATATAAGACAAAAGACAGTCGTGGTCTTCGACCCCCTGTTAAGAAGAGGTAATGAACTATAACTGAAACCTCAATACCATGACCCTATAAGATCATGATTAAAGATTTAAAACTGTCCATAGGACTAGGCCTTTTTGCCATTAATATACTTTAATTATAACTAAGGATGTATATAATGAAAATCCTGAATAATTATATGTTTAATTAATCAAAATGGTTTCTTAAATACCATGATTAATAAATCTTCTGGAATAATAAAACTGTTATAGAGCTCTGAATGAATTAAATCATTTATCTTATGTAGCAATCAAGCTACATGCCTGGGTCAGACGAAATCAACAGTCACCCCAGAGAAAATCATGACACTTCCAGAGTCAACATAGCTGGAGAAGAGTTACAGGCATTGATAGATAATGCTGTTACGCGAGCCCTGAACAGACAGCTAAATGAATCCAGTGGTACCCATGTAAGGACTCAGTCTGTACCTCACTCTAAACAACTCTCAAGGACTCATACTGCTCACAAGAGTGATTCTCATCACTCTTCGAACCAGAGGAGTGTTCCATCTAAGAAAGTTGAGCTGAACCAAGAACCACGTGCTAAAGGTTGCACCTATAAGTACTTTGTTTCCTGCAAACCCAGGGATTTTACTGGGGAGAAAGGAGCAGTTGACTGCATGTCATGGTTAGATGAGATGGACACCGTGGTAGATATCAGTGGTTGTGCTAATAAGGATGTTGTAAAGTTTGTATCGCAGTCATTCAAGGGTGAGGCACTAGCTTGGTGGAGGTCGTTGATCCAAGCTACTGGGAAGATTCCATTGTACAATCTGTCTTGGGATCAGTTTGTGACGCTGATTAAGGAAAACTACTGCCCTCAGCATGAGGTTGAAAAGATTGAAGCTGATTTCTTGTCATTGGTTATGAAGAACCTAGATTGTCAAGCCTACCTTACGAGTTTCAATACTATGTCAAGACTGGTTCCGTATTTGGTGACTCCGGAACCCAAGAGGATAGCTCGTTTCATTGGGGGTTTGGCCCCAGAAATCAAGGCCAGTGTGAAGGCCTCTAGACCAGCTACCTTTAGGTCTGCAGCTGATATATCATTGTCACTTACGTTGGACGCGGTCAGGCAGAGATCGCTGAGAAACACAGACGCTGAGAAGAGAAAGCGTGAGGATGACAACTCACGACGTTCAGACAAGAAGCGTAAGGGAAACAATGACCACAAGAAGAGTTCTGGAACTAAGAAAGATGGTCACCAGTCGGGGGATAAGCCCAAGTGTAAGGTCTGTAAGAAGCACCATTTCGGGAGGTGCAGATATGAGTCGAAAACCCAGTCACAGCCAAGAGTTTGTGGGATTTGTAAATCCTCTGAGCACAAGACCTTAGACTGTAAGAAAATCAAGGATGCTACTTGTTATAACTGCAATGAAAAAGGGCATATCAAGTCCAACTGCCCAAAGTTTGCTAAGAAAGCTGAGGAAGGGAAAAAGACCAAAGCTAGGGTCTTCCAGATGAACGCACAAGAGGCGATCCAGAATGATAATGTCATAACAGGTACCTTCCTTATTAATGATGTTTATGCAAGGGTGTTATTTGATTCGGGAGCAGATAAGTCATTTATTGATGATAAGTTTTGTAAGTTGTTAAACCTACCTGTTAGAACCCTAAGCGTAAAATATGAGGTTGAATTAGCCGTTGGCACCATAGAAACCGCATCAACCGTGTTAGATGGATGTTTCATATCCATTAGGAACCACTCTTTTCCATTGTCCTTACTTCCTTTGAAGTTAGCCGGTTTCGACATAGTAATAGGCATGGATTGGTTATCTCATAACCAAGCCCAGATCGTTTGCAACAAGAAGCAAGTGGTGATCAAGACTCCGTCTGGTGAACCACTTACCATTCAGGGAGATACCCAGTATGGACTGCCTGAGCAAGTGTCTATGCTCAAGGTATCTAAGTGCTTGAAGAAAGGTTGTGTTATTTATATGGCACAGGTAACTATTGATGAGCAGAAGTTCAAGATTGAAGATATCCCCGTCATTTCTGAGTATCCCGAAGTATTCCCTGAAGAACTACCTAGTTTGCCACCAGATAGGCAAGTGGAATTCAGAATTGACATTATTCCAGGAGCAGCACCTGTTGCAAGAGCACCTTACAGGTTAGCACCAACAGAGATGAAAGAGTTAAGGACTCAGCTAGATGATTTGTTGGCAAAAGGTTTCATTCGTCCTAGTTCATCTCCTTGGGGAGCACCAATCTTGTTTGTAAAGAAGAAGGATGGATCGATGCGACTATGCATCGATTATTGCGAGCTTAATAAGGTCACTATCAAGAATAGATATCCATTGCCCAGGATCGACGATCTGTTCGATCAATTGCAAGGGGCAAGTTACTTCTCAAAGATCGACTTGAGGTCAGGATATCATCAACTGAAGGTTAAAGATGAAGATGTACACAAGACTGCATTTAGGACTCGTTATGGTCATTACGAGTTCTTAGTGATGCCTTTTGGGCTCACTAATGCACCTGTCGCATTCATGGACCTCATGAATCGCGTCTGTAAGCCCTACCTAGATAAATTCATCATCGTCTTCATCGATGACATTCTCATTTACTCGAAAAGTCAAGCTAACCATGAGAAGCATCTCCGTTGTATTCTTAAGCTGCTTCAACAGGAAGAGCTCTATGCCAAATTTTCAAAATGTGAATTCTGGCTTCGTGAAGTCCAATTTTTTGGACATGTTGTTAGTGAGCGTGGTATCCAAGTAGATCCCGCTAAAGTTGAAGCTATCATGAACTGGCAAGAGCCAAAGACGCCTACTGAGATTCGTAGCTTTCTAGGTTTGGCAGGATATTATAGGCGATTTATAAAAAACTTTTCAAGGATTGCTGCGCCCCTAACTTCGTTAACGCGTAAGAATATTAAGTTTGTCTGGGGTCCTAAGCAGCAGGAATCCTTTGACATCCTTAAGCAAAAGTTGAGCAATGCACCAGTATTAACATTGCCTGATGGAATAGAAGAATTTGTAGTTTACTGTGATGCATCACACACAGGTATGGGATGTGTGCTTATGCAGAAAGGCAAGGTTATTGCCTACGCTTCTCGACAATTAAAAGTGCATGAGAAGAATTACACCACCCATGACTTGGAATTGGGTGTTGTTGTATTTGCGCTGAAACTGTGGAGGCATTACTTGTATGGTACTAAGTATGTGATCTACTCTGATCACAAAAGCCTTCAACACCTGTTCAATCAGAAGGATTTGAACATGAGGCAGCGACGATGGATGGAAACTTTGAATGATTATGACTGTGAGATAAGATACCATCCTGGCAAGGCGAATGTAGTCGCCGATGCCTTAAGTAGAAAGGAAAGGGTGAAGCCTATAAGAATCAATGCCAAGAGCATTGAATTAAGGAATAGTTTGAACGAAAGGTTGTTAGCTGCACAGAAGGAAGCCGTATTAGAAGCTAACTATCCTGATGAAAAGCTAGGAGTAACTGAAGAGCAGTTATCATATGTCAAGGACGGAATTCAAAGATTAAATGGACGAATATGGGTTCTAGTGTATGGAGGACTTCGGGATGTCATCCTCCAGGAAGCCCATAGTTCTAAATACTCCGTTCATCCTGGAGCTGACAAGATGTACCAGGATTTGAGAGCAAATTATTGGTGGATAGGCTTGAAGAAGTCTATAGCTACCTATGTAGCCAAATGTTTGACGTGCGCTCAAGTCAAAGCTGAACATCAAAAGCCGTCAGGTTTACTACAACAACCTGAACTTCCCACCTGGAAGTGGGAAATGGTGACAATGGATTTTATTACCAAGTTGCCAAAGATAAAAAAAGGAAATGATACTATATGGGTCATAGTAGATAGACTGACTAAGTCAGCACATTTTCTACCCATCAAGGAGACTCATAGCTCCGACATATTAGCCCAATTGTACGTAGATAAGATTGTATCTCTCCATGGCGTACCAGTGTCTATTATCTCGGACAGAGATACTAGATACACATCACATTTTTGGAAAAGTTTCCAACAATCTTTGGGCACGCGCTTAAATTTTAGTACGGCTTACCATCCCCAGACGGACGGGCAGAGTGAGCGTACCATCCAAACTTTGGAAGACATGCTTCGTGCATGTGTGATTGACTTAGGTGGTAGTTGGGATAACCACCTGCCATTGATCGAGTTCTCCTATAACAATAGCTACCATACAAGCATTCAGGCTGCGCCTTTTGAGGTATTATATGGTAGGAAATGCAGGACGCCTATTTGTTGGCAGAAGTAGGAGAAGCTCAGTTATCAGGACCTGATATAGTCCTTGAAACAACGGACAAGATTGTCCAAATTCGTGACCGCCTGAAAGCTGCCAGAGATAGGCAGAAAAGCTACGCAGACTTAAGGCGTAAACCTCTAAAGTTCGAGGTAGGTGACAAAGTGTTGCTTAAAGTATCACCCTGGAAGGGAGTGATGCGTTTTGGTAAGAAAGGAAAATTAAGCCCAAGGTACATAGGACCATTTGAGATCATCGAATGTGTCGGATCCGTGGCGTATAAGTTAAACTTGCCTGAAGAGCTCAGCGGTATTCACAATGTATTCCACATCTACAATCTAAAGAAATGTCTAGCTGATGAATCGCTAGTCATACCACATACGGATGTGCATATAGATGTTAGCTTGAAATTTGTGGAAAAACCTTTGTCAATCGAGGATCGACAGGTCAAGAAGCTTCAAAGGAAGCAAGTGCCGATTGTAAAGGTTAAATGGGATGCCCGTAGAGGTCCCGAATATACGTGGGAGGTAGAATCCACAATGAAGGAAAAGTACCCTCAATTATTTCAGTAAATCTCGAGGTCGAGATTTCTTTTAAGGGGGTGAGGATGTAACACCTCGAAAATTTATGTCCAATAATGTATCAACACGTGTCATGAGCTTTAAACGTGTAGAAGATTATTTATGAAGGACTAAAGTTGACAAACAAGGAAAGTATGTGAATATAAGGGTTCAAAGTATCAACAAGGGATAAATATACTTTACTGTAACCCTACACGATGTTTATACCCTTAAACGAATGAATCATGGATCATACAAAGCTAATTGTGGAAGAAAGTGAGAGATTACAAACTACAGAGGTTAAATGTGTCAACATGTTTAAAGTATACCTCTGAGTGACCTTTTAGCAAACCCGAAGCTTTGTAACGATAAATTATACTCACTAGAATATGTGATAAAAATTTCACCAAGTTTCGTTATCGTATGAGAAAGTTATGACAATATTCGTATACGAGGGGTTAAAAGCGTCAATGTTGAAATTTAAGGCTTTTCGGGTGATCATAAAGTTAACCAAGGACTTAACAAAGTTTGTATATGTCTTGGAGCCCTTAAAAGTTAAGTTAGAGGGTCAAAAATGCAAATTTGGAACTTAAAACCACGTTTAAAAGGACCAGGGGCTGAAATGTAATAAAGGAAACTTGTTTGGCTGGTTCTGATCACCCACACGGGGCGCGTAAGGTGAGACCAGGACCTTACGTGGGCCGCCTGGACCTCCCAGCATCAGAAAAACGAGCACAGGTGCCAGTTTCAGCTGTGTAACCGACTTTAAACCTTGTTTTTACATACCAGGGGCTGCCCCAATGGTATTTCATGCATAGGGGGCACTTGTCTTGATCTGGAAACAATTGTCGAGTTATTTGGCATGATCTAGTTGAATCAAAATGCATATATAAGGAGCTTCAATGTTGCAACTTTGAGCACATTCATTTGCAAACTTTCACAAGCTTATTTCTGGACCTCTCTGATCAGCAACCAAGTTCTCTTAGGCTTCCTAGTCGTGCTTAGGACCCTTGTAAGTGTCCTTAACTTTCTTTAATTCAGTTTTGTCTAGTTAATTAGCCTAAAGTCAAACCATCGTAATTAGAGTTTAACTTTGTGATTAATCAATAATTGTCCAGTCAAATCTCAAATTGAAAGTACATATGAGTTAGTAATTATGTGGGTAATAAACCCTTAAAAGGGTACTCTCTGATTCCCACTCTAAGTAGGTCAATTGTCGGGTCAAAGTTAATCTTAAAAAGTCAACATAAAGCTTATTTTCAAATTAATGCATAATTAGGAATGTAGGATCCATGCAACCTATTTTGTCATTAATATAACTTGGTAATTAATGTAAGAACATGTCTAAACATGTTCCACCCGACAATTTTCAGTTTAGGCTCGGTTCGGAACCGAAAGTCGCATAATTTGACTTTTGCTTTGACTTTCGATTCTGACCCAATGTAGCATGTTTTAGAAATGCCTTAGAGCCTTATTAGGACCAGGTTTCATGTTAGTATAACCCTCTGTGATTATACAACTTGGTTCATTAGTTATCCGATTCATATGCATGTTTCCGTTAAGTGCTTAAATGTTGACTATTATGCCCATATAACCTTAAAACGTGATTTTTTGAAAAAGTAAAAGAGTAGAAACCTTCATTACTGATTTATAGACTTTTCCCTAAAATTTGACATCAGTTTGAGGTCTAGATTAGGAGTTATGCTCATTAGCGTAATTAGAAAGCTTTTTAATAATTAAACGGCGTAATTAGCATATAGCCTATCTAAGCCCAAATTTTGATACCAAACTTTTTACCTACTGATATAAAATAATATTTCGGGATTTTTGAAGATTTTTATTTAATTTTAGGTTGAGCATAACATAGAGTTCTAAGCTTGATTCGGTAATTGCCGGTTTTACCCTTTTTGGCTATAAAATAAGTTTTACCAATCCTTTTGATACCAAACCTTTTTCTACTGATCCAATATGATAAATGGAATATTTTAAGCCTTCTGGAATAATAAAAATATCAACTTTTCTTATAATACCCGGAAATCGCTTAAAACCGCCTTTTTACGCGATTTAAACGCATAGTATGTATTAAAACCATTTTAGATATATAAGACTTGATACCTACTGATGTTTTAAGTAAAATTTTATACTTTAACAATAAGCAAAAGTTTTAAACTCAGATTTCCAGATTTGACCTTTAAACCTTAGGTGAAATTACCAAAATGCCCCTTCGGTGCATAATATGGTTAGAAATGATAAATTTCACATATAGGTAATACCCTACTGATGTAACTTAGAAAATTAAGTATTTTTACTGATTTCATCAGACCCGAAACTCAGATTCATATTAAATCTCTTTTATAACCATTTAAATGACCAAAATACCCCTACGGGGCATAATTTGGGTTTAAATCCATTTCGGGCATAATAGAAGATATCTTATTGATGTCACAACATATTTAAGTCATATTAACTTAGGAAACCTGTATATGACTCTTATGGTTACCCGTTATGCATTTTTCGCGTTAGGTTCGGTTTATGTAACTAGTTTGCATAAATTGACCGAAACGGGTCAAACCTTATCATTTTTGTCTCAAAATTCAGAATGTGTTTAGTTTACCCATATTATACAAGTCTTCAAACTTGTCGGGTCTAAATCACATTCTATTCCGGTCTTCGCTTAATCGTGCGTTTGAACCGTATCTTCTTTTAAAACTAACCGGTCTAAGTTTAGGCTTAATTAAAGACCCGTTAGGAATCTAATAGGTTATTAAAAACCTTTGTTCCAGAATAGGAGACCCGGTAAAAGCTATGTGCACTCGCTATTTGTGATTAATACTTGCAAAGGTAAATACTTTTAACTTATTTTCCCTATACGGGCTTGGGGTACGGTATATAAAATACCGCTTGGTCGGGCATTAAATTTTTAATTGTATTAAGATTAAATTATTGAAATATCCCGTTTAAATTGTTTTGTTTGATTAAAGCCTTTGGGGGGTTAATGACCATGTCTCGGATATCCTTGGCATCATTTTACGAAATGGCCACGACCTAAGCACGGGGTGTAGGCGTACACCCGACAGTGCATAAATAAATAATAAGGTATAACCGCCGGTTTCGGGAATAACCCGCCGCGGGACTATATCATGTGGTGTGTCTGTTAATCTTTAACTCGGTGTCAATCCGGGCTACTGATCGCATAACGAACATGTAATTCTTTTACAAGTTTATATATAAATAATTATCCCAAGTTATAAAATGTTTTGTGCCTTGTGCATTTAAATCAATTTTCTTAAACCTTTTTCAAAATGAGTCGGTTAATTGTATTTACCAGTGTAAACTGACGTATTTTCCCAAAAAGGTTAAGTGCAGGTACTAAGCGTAATAGGCTGGCCTCTCCTTTGCATCATTAAGAGTCTCGCAAGCTTGGATGCATTTAAGTCTGATGAACTATGTTTCTTTTTTTATTTGATTCGCCTGTGGATCTGTTTCAACTATTTTGTGATACTTAATATTACAATTCATTTAGTTGAAATAAATCTATCTTTTGCTTCCGCTATGCATTTAAGATTGTGTTGTTTGACTATGATGATATCAACTACGTCACGATACTCCCCACCAGGCCCATCGGTAATACGTGGAAATATCGGGGTGTGACAAACATACATGAAATAAAAAAAAACAAAGTTTTCATAAATCATACCATGTTGTCATACAAGGCACACAGTACCGCTTCGTTTCAAACTTCCCGCACCGCACAACCCGTCCCTTGTCGTTCTGTTGACACTGATGGCACATAACCGACACCTCAAACTTCCACTCTCCCTGCACACATAACAACAACATTTAACAATTACAATAACATAACTTCCATCAAATCTGTATGAAACAAACAAAGAGCCATTAAATAAAACAAAACAAAACACTACATTCTCATCTTGCGTCATACGTCTGGCAGCACACTTAAACCTCTTTGGCTCCTTCTTCTCCTCTTCACCTTCTTCTACCTTCTTCTTTTGAGATGTGTTCCTCTTCTTCCTAGGGATCTTAAAATCATCCAAATCGAGAAGGTGTTTATACACAGGATTCTTATTCCTGTTACTTCTACTCGACCTCCTGCAACCTGTTTCTGTTTCTATTTCTGTTTCCTCCACGTTGTTCAGATCCTTGTTATCAACCGTACCTGTTTCATTTGTTTGAATCAGTGAGAGATAAATGGCGATTTGATTAGGTTTACGAATGCTTACTTGAGCAGATTGGATGAGGAAATCTAGCACTCGGATTCGCACATCAGATCAGATCAAAATTTCATATGAACCGTAAATCGGAATCTTCACTTATCGCAATAATCTTCACCTTAAATGTTTTTCTTCTTTAATTTAAGTTGAATCGAGAGAGAAAGAGATGTAGATCTGATGTAGATCTAATGGAACTTGAGAGAGAGAAAGAGAAGAGGAGGATTTGAATTTAGGGTTTTGAAAGTGGAGCCAAATTTCAAATTAAAATGGTATCTATATAATAGATTTTTATATATATAAATAAATCGGATTATGACATCAGCACATCCTACGTGGCATGCCTAGATGGTTGACACGTAGGCAAAATTACATCAGCCTCTAAGCTCCTTTAATAGATAGTATAGATTCCCTTTCAAATAATATGTAATGATCAACGTCCTTAATGTCTTTTAAATCATTAGTGTTATACTAGAAATGTTTCTCCCGCTTCATGCCCTTATAACGTTCAAAAGGTGATATTAAGGGCGTTATCAAGCTCCTGCATGCCTTTATAATACTCATCACCCAACCAACTTTATTCAAGATTAGTTGTATTTATAGGCTTTTGATCGAAAAGGCTTTATTTTCAGATTTGGGTTTAGATTTTAAATGGAACGGTTGGGTTCCGTTGAAGGTGAACTTTCTCGCGTGGCGTGTGGTGCTGGATAGGCTTCCTACGGCTATGGATTTGAGGAGAAGAAACATTTTTATCCAGTCAATCGAATGCAAAGTTTGTAACGAAGAGTGCGAGACGACGACCCATTTATTCATTTCCTGCAGAATGGCGCAACAAGTTTGGGAGTTTATTGCAAGGTGGTGTAAGGTTGGATCCTTATTTGCTCTGGAACTAAAAGATCTGTTTAATATGCATACTCGGTGTCGTGGCTCTGCAAAGTGGTAAAAGGTGATGTTTTCCTTGATTTAGATTGCGGTTTGGGTGTTATGGAGGAACAAAAATGATGTCGTGTTTAATAAGATACATCCGAACATGGTTAAGATAAAGGAAGACATTCGAGTGTATGGGTATCTTTGGATTAAACGTAGAGCGAAATGTAGCGAGTTATCTTGGAATGATTGGTGTGATTTTGATCTATATAGCATGAGAGTGCAATAATTTGAAGTTCGTTTTTGGTTCTTAGTGCATGTATATCCTTTCCGGGTTAACTGTTGTTGACCGGAAGTATATTAATAAAATTTGTGTTTGCATTTAAAAAAAAGATTATCTCTTATTTTAGACCAAAACCATCAACGTTCCATTATTTTAGACCAATACAATCAACATACCATTCAAGTTTATTAGCATTGCTGCAAACGAATCGAATGAACACGAACAAGGCCTTGTTCGTGTTCGTTTGTTAAGAAATATATGTGTTCGTAAACAGTTCACGAACACTTATCAAACGAGATTTTATGTTCGTGTTTGTTTGTTAAAGAAATGAACTTGTTCGTGTTCGTCTATGTTTGTTTGTTAATTTTAGGCAACAAACAAAAACAAACGTTGACAACACAAATGAGCACAAACTAATGTTCATCAACACAAATGAAAACAAACGAACACAAACAATCGTTCATGAGCAGAATATATAGTACACTAATGAACTATCGAACGGACACGTTACCGAACGTTCACGAACATAAACGAACGAACACGACCTTTGTTCATGTTTGTTCATTTAACTAAACAAACGAAATTTATTGTTCGTGTTCGTTTGTTTAATAAACGAACGAACACAAACGAACTTCCCGCGAACAGTTCACGAACTGTTCGCCGAACATTTGGTTCGTTTGCAGCCCTACTGATTCACATCCATTCCACCATTTTTCACCCTAAATTACACTAAAATATACTACATTTTCTCTCTCATTTTCAATTAAATAATATATTTTGATACATTATCTTTTCTCTCTCCTCCACTCACAACCACTTTCAAATATATTAAAAAATTATAGGGGGTGAACAGTATCCTTCAAATATATAAATGAACATTAACATTTTCTCCCTCTTCCACTCATAACTATTTTTTATACTCTTCATATTATAAAAACTCCACTCACATAATTTGGTGGAATGGATGCGAAAGCTCTTATATTTATATTATACTAGGTTTATGCGCCGCCCGCGTTGCGGGGCGCCAAACCAAATATTTCATAGTTTATAACATGAACGCATTTATTTCGGTTACTTATACATGCTACTTGTAACACGATCTCAAAAAAAGATGCATTGAGTCAACCAATTAAACCAAAACACTATCATAGTTATGCTTAAGAAATAACTAAAACAATGGCAAGCATGTAATTTAGAGCTGGGGGCAAAACAATAATTTGTCAGTACCAATTAGTGAGTGCTAGGCTGTTGGCACGAATAAAAACTATATTGAGTGAGCCAAGTAAAATAAAACACTACCATAGTTTTGCCAAAAAAATAAAAATAAAAAAACGATGGCAAGATTGCAATTTTGAACCGGGTGAAATCGTAATTTTGAAATGGAGGCAAAATCATATTTTGAATTGAGCGCAGACCATAATTTTATCTTGAACTGGGGGCAAAAATCGTAATTTTTAGATGAGGGCAAAATCATAATTTTTAGCTGGAGGCAAAACCAAAATTTTATTTTGAACTGAGGACGAAATCGTAATTTCAATCTGGGGATAAAATTGTAATTTCGCAGTACTATAGCGGGGGCAAAATCATAAATTTATTTTGAAATGGGGGCAAAAGCGTAATTTTAACTGAGGGCAATTTTTTTTTATTTTTAACGGGGGAAAAATCGTAATTTTAAACTTGGGATAAAGTTGTAATTTAGCAGAAGTTATAGACAACTATTATAAACTTATTAATAAAAGAAAGAGTAAACTGCCATTTTGGTCCCTTTGGTTTGGGCACTTTTTCCATTTTAGTCCAAATCTCAAACTTTTTACATCTGGGTCTCTGTGGTTTGCATTTTGTTGTCATTTTAGTCCAAAATCCAAAAACCCTCTATTTTGACTGTTGAAAGCTGATTATTTTGTCTTTTAGTGCAGGGGCATTTTGGTCATTTTTATGAGTTATTATAAATTAATTTTGACCCTATAAAAGCACACTATCTTCATCTTCCCCAAATTCATAATGACCAAATACCCAAACCCTAATATCTTCAACAATCCGATCAGTAATAACAAGCTTGTTGAAATGTGCAGAGATAATGATGAACATTCATCATCCATGAGAAGGTCAACCAACAATGAAATGTTATTACATTCAATTCACCACCCAATTCCTCCAATTTCTCTTCGTTTCATCTAATAACCCTTACCAAACCCATTTGTTCTCGAACCAATCTGGAGTTGAACAGTACCGAGCTCACAAAACCCATTTGTTCTCGAACCAATCTGGACGGAAAAATCGTCGGCAACAAGGTTATCTTCGTCCTCAATCTACAAGAACTAAAAGGAAAATGGTGGGTGGTTATACCAGAAGCTTACCGGAGAAGAATCAGGGCCGCCGCCGCTGCCGTTTTCCGATGTCGGTTCTCATCGTCGGCGAAACAGAGAGAGAGCGAGGGGTTGTTGGGTGAGTGGCCGGTGAATCCGGTGCCGGCTCCTCCTCGGAGAGATGAAGAGCAGATATGTCGTGTGTTGTAGGTAAGAGATGAGGATTAGGGTTTTAATTCTTGAATGTGAAGAAGACAGTAATGTCTGTGGTGTGTGCGGATTTCCTCAAAAAAAGGAATTAGGGTTTTCAGCTGTAGAAGATGAAGAGGTTCAGTAGGTGTGCGTGATGTTTTGATCAGTGATTTCAAAATAAAAAGGAGAGGTTAAGGGTATTACTAAGTTTTATACCAAACGTTTTAGGGTGGGGATGATGCGGTGGTGGGGATGATGCGGTGGTTGGGATGGTGGTAGTTCAGAGAAGAGGGAGAGAGAAGAGAGAGGCTGAGGGGGTGTTAGAGAGAGAGAAAGAGAGTGCAGAGGGGTTTTAGAGAGAGAGGCAGATTTTTGGTTTAATTATTTTGAGTAAACTGCCATTTTGTATTTAAAAATGACCAAAATGCCCCTGCACTAAAGGACAAAATAAACAGCTTTCAATAGTCAAAATAGAGGGTTTTTGAATTTTGGACTAAAATGGCAACAAAATGCAAACCACAGGGACCCAGATGTAAAAAGTTTGAGATTTGGACTAAAATGGCAAAAGTGCCCAAACCACATGGACCAAAATGGCAGTTTACTCTAAAAGAAAATAGCACTGACACTTTTAGCCGATCACAAAACAAAACTATTAAAAAAAAAAAAGCTAAGCTAGCCGCCCAATCCCACCAATAACATTTTGGAACTATTGCCGGCCATGTGAATTGTATAGGTAGGTAAAGGTAATTCTATCTTATTTTAGACCAAAACCAGCAGTGTACCGTTGTTTTGTTATTTTATTTTGAAAACTACATTGATTTTATCAACAACCTTTGGCTGTTTTATGCATTCTTTGCGGCAGGAATCGGAGGTCAAGTGGAAGTCACGACCCCATTGACAAATATACAATATTAAACATTATTATTCAAATATATTATTACAGGTAGAGGATCCTGTAAAAAGTGCCCAAAGTGTAAGAAGTGTGAGAAGTGTATTATAACACTATATATAATACTATATAACACCATATAAACACCGTATAACAATATGTAACACCATATAATACCATATAACACTATGTAACACTATATATCATTATATAACAAATATAACACTATAGGTTGTCTGATAGCATGTCTATGATAGATGTATAGTGTTATATTTGTTATATAATGATATATAGTGTTACACAGTGTTATATGGTATTATATGGTGTTACATATTGTTATACGGTGTTTATATGGTGTTATATAGTATTATATATAGTGTTATAATACACTTCTCACACTTCTCACACTTTAGGCCCTTTTTACACTATCCTTATCCTATTATTACATAATCCTCTAGTAATCCGTAATTACGTGATCACGTAATAATTAGAAAAAAATAGAAAAAAGTATTACAATATTATACTCAAACTAAAAATAATAATATTTCGTGTGTATATTTTTATCTACGAATTCATATAATTTTTGACATTAACAGAAATAAGTACTAGTACCAGTTTACATGTGAAGAAACACCGGTTCAAATCCTTAGTGGACTGAACCTAAAGGATTGATATTTCGACCGAGGGGTTATCTTCTTAATCTTTTCCTTGATCGATACAACAACGAGTAATCTGCAAAACCAACAGCACCGTTAGCTCGTTAAGAGGAGAAGAGAGTTCTCTCTTAACCAAGCTCTAGCGTGAGAATAAGCAATTGTTTAGAAAGAGAAACAGTGTGTGTGTTTAGAGTGAGAGAATAGAGATCGAAATACAAAAGGACAGTGACGTGTAACCAATTAAGATGCGTCACTCACTACTCTATGATTTCCCCTATCAGCTGATGATAGATGCAACAATAAGTACATTTGGTAGGTGATGTGTAACCAATCACGATGCGCCAACATACCTCCACCTCTGCAGACACTACATGTCGTGTCAGAGAGGACCAAATAGATTTTCTGTAACACCTCGCAAATTTCGGGTTAATAATAAAATGACACGTGTCATGTAAGACAAAACGCGTTGGAAACCCGGATATAATAAAGATGTTTTCGGTAGGATTTAAAGTGGCGTCATGTTAAATTATTACCTCTGAACACCTCAATTATAAATCCCAATACCCGATATATTAAATTACACATCTATGTACCCTCAATTCAAGGAATTATTGCCTTTAAAGGAAAATTCAAATGCATGATGTGATCCCATGTTGAAATGAACGATAAACCGTCATTTACGGGTCTTGTATATGTAATCAAGTGAAATAAAGGATGATGGTAGGGTATGTTACAGTATTAGACACTTATTGGAGGTCCCCTATTGATAAAATGAAGTCAACAAGTCGCACATGTGGGCTGCCTTTTCGAACAAATGAAGAAACAAGCAAACAGCCCCTGTATAAGGCCTGCGCATCGTAGCAAATATACCCCTACGATGCGCAGGGGTTGCCCAGAATCAGAAAAACGGGCTGTTGCCTGTCTTTCGCGATTGTAACCCTTTAAGCCGGTTTTCTCTTGCACATGCATGAACCTTAGACACCCCTACATGCTACTAACATGTGTTGATCAGTTATGGAAGGCCCTAGACTTGGTTGTCACTTGCTTATGGTGCATGAAACTTGTATATAAAGACCCTTTCATTCACCACTTTCATTCACAAATCAATTACAAGCATTCTGATTATTGGGGAGCTTGCAAACTGATCAAGAGCCTTCCTAGTCATCCTCTAATCATCTAGTAAGTCTCTAATCCCTTCTAAATTAATTCTAGTTTAGTTTTTAGCTTAAAAGTCAACATATCGTATTAAACGGTTGACTTCGGGTTTAGTTATCGATAGCTCAGTCGTAACCCGAATTAAAAGTACCGTTAGATAGGTAATTATATGGGTATTAAACCCTTATAAGGGCAAGTACCAATTCCAGACCTAACTAGGTCGTTTGTCGGGTCAAACGTTGACCGAAAAAGTCAACAGAATTGACATTTATGATTTAATGCATGAAATGCAATCCGTAAGGCGTGTAACTTGTTCTAACCTTAATATAACTTGGTAATAAGTATAAAAACTTGTTTGCGCTTGCCCGACTCGACAAATTTCTGTTTAAACCCGGTTCGGAACCGAAATGCGCAAAACCTTGACTTTTGCGTTGACTTCGGTTCTGACCCGTTTTAGTTGATATTAGACATACCTTAAAGTCTCATTAGGATTGGGTTACATGTTAGTATAAGTCTCTATACTTGTTTCGTTGATTATCCGTTGCATGCACACGTTTCCGTTAATCGCTTAAAGTGGACCATAACGCCCTTATGACCTTATAACGAGTATTTTGAAAATGTGGAAATGCAATAATCTTAGTTACTGATTATTTAGCATGTACGTAAATTTTCACGTCAAGCGGAGGTCTAGATTAGGAGATATGCGCATTAGCGTATATAATAAGCTTTTTATTAATTAAACGGCGCGATTAGCGCATAGCCTATCTAAACCCGATTTTCGGTACCAAAACTATTACCCGCTGATGTTAAATAATATTTTAGGATTTTTGGAGATTTTTAATTATTTTTAAGCTGGTCTTAAGCTAGGCTTATCGCATTGATTCGGTTAACACCGAATATGCCCTTTTAAGCCATAAAACGAGTTTTACAAACCCGATTGATACCAATCCAATTGCCACTGATTTAAAATAATAAATAAAGTATTTTGAACCTGTTTTGCTGATTAGAAAACTCAGATTGGTATTTTAACCCGTACGTCGCTTAAAACGGCTTTATACGCGTATTAAACGCGTAGTTTAGTATTAAAACCATTTTGCCACGTAAGACTTAATACCATTAGACATAACCTGTTAATGTAAGCTATTTTACTGATGTAATCAGACCCGGTTCATAGAAACCTAATTTAATCCTTTTATAATCTTTAAATTGACCAAAATACCCCTACGGGGCTTATTAAGAGATTAAACTCGTTATGGGCATTATGGAAGATATCATAATGATATCACCACATATTTAAAGCGTATTAACCTAGGAAACCTGTTCGCGACCCTTTCGGTTACCCGTTATGCATTATACGCGTTCGGTTCGGTTTATGTAACCAGTTTGCATAAACTAGCCGAAACGGGTCAAACGATATCATTTTTATCTCAAAATCCAGAATGTAGATAATAAACCCACATTAAACAAGTCCTCAAACTTGTCGGGTCTAAATCACATTCTATCCGGTCTTCGCTTAATCGTGCGTACGAACCGTATCCTTAAAACTAACCGGTCTAAGCTTAAGCTTAATTAAAGATCCGTTAGTATTCTAATAGGTTATTATAAACCTTCGTTCCAGATTAGGAGAACCAGTAAAAGATACCGCACTCGCTGATTTTGAACTATACTTGCTCAGGTAAATACATTTAACTTATTTCCCTATACGGGCTTGGGTAAGGTATATAAAATACCGCTTGGTCGGGCGTTGAATATTTAATCTTATTATGGTTAAATTATTGAGATGTCTCCGTTTGAATTGTTTTGTTGCTTAAAGCCTTTGGGGGGTTAATGACCGTGTCCCGGATATCCCTGGCATCATTTTACGAAATGGCCACGACCTTAGCACTCAGGTGTAGGCGTACACCTGTAGTGTCTCATAATTAAAGTGGTGTGTTAATTGATCTTTAACCCGGCTCGATCCGGGCTACTGAACGCATAAGAAACATGTAAATCCTTTACAAGTTTATATATTAAATAATTATCCCAAGTTATAAAATATTTGTGCCTTGTGCCTTAAATGCATTTCTTAAACTCTTTTCAAAATGAGTCGGTTGATTGTATTTACCAGTGTAAACTGACGTATTTTCTTAAAAAGATTGAGTGCAGGTACTACTCGAAATAGGCTGGCTTGTCTCCTAGCATCCACATTAAGTCTCGCCAGCTTGGATGTCATATCTGTTGAACATTTGTTTCCTTTTTTATTTTTGTGATCTACCTGTGGATTTAAATTCGACTATTTGTGATACTTAATATTACAATATCGTTGGTTGAATTAAATCTATATATTGCTTCCGCTGTGCATTTAAATATTGTGTTGTTTGACTATTATGTTGCCAACCACGTCACGATACTCCCCACCGGGCCCACCGGTGACACGTGGAATCCGGGGTGTGACAGGTTGGTATCAGAGCCAACTCTGAGTGAATTAAACACTAGCCTTTTGTGTTTAATCTCAGTTACACAATTGCACATATTTAAACTTTCGAGTCTAGACTTATAACATAAGACAAATTCCACCCTATTCGGTTTTTGTTTTGTTCTTTAAAACTTTATATTTTGTTATTTGTTATCTTATGTTTTGTTGACAGGTATAACCAAGAAAATGCCTCCAAGATTTTTACGTATGCGAGGACGAGGAGGAAAGGGGCCGACCACCGCCCCCAACGACCATGAAGCTGGGCCATCCAATACACGAGCTCCTATCCCCGCCGAGAGTGACGGTACTCGACGGAACCAGAGAGGTCTATTTCAACCGGCAAGACGGTCGGTTTCAAACAGCTCTACAACTCCCGCTCAAGACTCATACGGGCCACATTCGGAAAATGAGCCTAGAGACCCTCACCATTCACACATACCGTTACAGCGATCTATGTCGCACCGTCCTTTTGGAGACCCCACTCCAATCTTTCAAGGCCAGTTCAACCCGGCGGATTATCTACCAGAACCAGTGGGTTTTAACCCATTGGGGCCGGAGGACCATTTTTCAGGAGGAAACGATATGGATGAGGAAGACGACCCCGAAATGCCCGCATCAGGAACTCCCAACCACCCAATAGAGGTCTCGGATAGTTCCATTTACCAAGGACCACCCTATAATGGTCCAGATAACTTCCAGGCTATCTTCACTCGGCACGAGTGGTATTACACACCCTCTCACCATTCGTCGCCACATGAGCAGCCACAACCTCACCATTCGTCGCCACATGAGCAGCCACAACCTCACTATTCTTCGCCGCATGAGCAGCATCAGCAGCATCATCAAGATTCCTCTGGGAATCACCAGTTTGAGGCAGTTACGCCACCGCCTCCACCGCCACCAGTTCAGCCGGCGCCCCCACAGCCGCGAAGACATAGGAGATCCGGAGCCCGGATGTCCACACGAACAGAGGAGTTTCATTTCAGCTCTCCTCTACAATCAAGTGGCAGAAATTATCAGCCGCTTCCAGAAGATCCACAAATGGGTGGACCATCAAACCCCGCCGTGCAGCAACCGCCACCTATAGGGCTTGATAACCAGATACCGGCATACACGGGTCCTTCGATGTACAACCCGTTTGATCCACCAACTCACACTAACCTCGGTTACGCTGAAGCCGACCCGTATTTGGTAGCGTCTAATTACTACGCCCTTAACCCGGAAGGACCGTATGGAGCTCCTTGGGGAGTAGGCTACCCATCACAGGGGTACCAGATGCCTACACAACCCCCGTACTACCAACAACCCCCGCCGTCTCTTCAGATGTCGCCACCTCAGCATCAGGAGATCCTACAAAGTATTAGGGAGGTGCGGCATGAGGCACGGGAAGACCGAAGGCGTAACCAGGGTATGTTCAAGACCTTGACGAACTTAATCAAGGGAAAGAGCAAGAAGGATCAGTAAATCCTTTATGTGTGTAGGTCTACTTTAAAAATCAAGTCCCTACGTGGACATTTATTATTTGTATGTGTATGTAGTCCCTGCGTGGACATCTACCTTTTGTACTTAGTCCCATACGAGGACTTGTTTCTATTTTAGCCCCTGCGTGGGCACATCTTTCTGTAAGACCCCTGCGTGGGCATGTACTGGTTTAAACCCCTGCGTGGGTAAGTTTATTATTTGTAAAAGACCCGTTTAGGGCTGTGTGTAATAGTATAATAGATTAATGGAATGTTTGTTTTATAAATTTCATAATTGCCATATGTGCATATATAATGTATAAAATGAAATAAATTAAAATCATTCCTTTTCAATTAATCTGCCTATGAAATTAATTAATTAAGGATCTTAAAAGTGTGAACCCTAGCCTCGTGTCAAATATAAGACCGGGCCAAAATGGTAAGACCTGTCTAAAAGATTCAAATTCCTGTTAACATCTTAAAACATGTTAACACTCCTGACAGAAGTGATTCGTTAAAATCACATACGTCATATTATAAAGGAATTCTTTAAAAGATTCCTAACCTAGTTTAATGATCTCTGAATCCTAGGTTTACATCATCAATTAAGATGATCATATTTTTTACCATACGTGGTAATATAATGCCTACGGGCCCTTCTCATTTTCATATGAGACAAAAGACAGTAATAGTCTGTGACCCTGTCTGAAAAAGGTAATGAACTAGGTTCAAACCTTAAAAAGCCTTGATTCTTGAATTCATAGCTTATAATTTAAATTGTCCCTGTGACTAGGCCTTATGTGCTAATAAAACTGTTATTGTTTTATAATTAGGATAAATTATTTTAGAAATCCTAAATAAATGTGAGAAATAAATTAACCATATATGGTCTATGTTTACCGCGGTTAATAAAAATTGCCATAAAAGACAATTCTATAATAAACTCACCAATAAATTATTGTCAATATGTTACAGTTCAAAATACATGGCAGACTCAAACGAGGTCAACAGTCACCCAGGAATAGTGCCTGATAATGCCCATGTGAACGTAGCAGGTGCAGAGCTGCAAGCTATGATAGACAATGCGGTTAATAGAGCCATGGATAGACAAAACCATGGATCAAGTGGTACCCATACGAGGACCCATTCTGCATCACACACTAGAACACCTTCCAGGACCCACACTGGCCACAACAGTAATTCTCACCACTCGTCAAACCGAAGGAGTGCTCCATCCCAGAGGGTCATTCAGGATCAAGGACCCCGTAATAGAGGGTGCACCTATAAATACTTTGTGTCGTGCAAACCCAGAGACTTCAATGGGGAAAAAGGAGCTGTTGATTGCATGACGTGGATGGATGAAATGGATACTGTGGTGGATATTAGTGGTTGCCATGAAAGGGATATTGTGAAGTTTGTCTCACAGTCGTTCAAAGGAGAAGCCCTAGCCTGGTGGAGATCATTGATCCAGGCTACAGGAAAGGTTCCGTTATACAACATGACCTGGGAGCAGTTCATGGCACAAATCAAAGAAAATTTCTGCCCTCAACATGAGGTTGAGAGAATTGAATCTGACTTCCTGGCGCTGGTCATGAAGAACCTTGACTGTCAGGCCTACCTAACCAGTTTCAACACTTTGTCGAGGTTAGTTCCTTACTTGGTAACTCCGGAGCCTAAACGTATAGCTCGTTTCATTGGAGGGTTGGAACCGGAGATCAAGGCGAATGTGAAGGCCTCGAGACCAACTACTTTTCGGTCAGTAACGGACATTTCATTGTCCCTTACCTTGGATGCTGTTAGGCAAAGGTCACAGAGGAAAAGTGACACCGAAAAGAGGAAGCGTGAGGATGACAACTCACGTCGTACAGACAAGAAACAGAAGGGAAACAATGACCAGAAGAAAGGGTCAGGTTTTAGGAGGGATGGCCAGCAGTCGGGTGAAAAACCCAAATGTAAAATCTGCAAGAGGCAGCACTTTGGCAAGTGCAGGTTTGAATCCAACTCTCAATCACAATCGAAGCCTTTTGCTTGTGGTTTATGCAAATCCAGGGAACACAAAACCGTGGATTGCAAGAAAATAAAGGATGCAACTTGCTATGGTTGCAATGAAAAAGGGCACATCAAGAGCAATTGCCCAAAATATGCCAAGAAGCCGGAAGAGGCTAGGAAGACCAATGCAAGGGTCTTCAGAATGGATGCAAAGGAAGCCGTCAAGGACGACAACGTGATAACAGGTACCTTTCTCGTAAATGATGTTTACGCGAGAGTGTTATTTGATTCAGGCGCTGATAAGTCGTTTGTAGATAGTAAGTTTTGTGAATTGTTAAAACTTCCTGTTAGAAATTTAAGTGTGAAGTATGAGGTGGAACTAGCCGATGGCACAATAGAAACCGCTTCGACCTTATTAGATGGATGTTTCATATCCATTAGGAATCACTCTTTTCCGTTATCCCTACTTCCTCTAAAACTAGCCGGTTTCGACATAGTTTTGGGTATGGATTGGTTATCACATAACCAGGCCCAGATTATTTGCAATAAGAAGCAGGTGATAATCAAGACTTCGTCTGGTGAATCACTTACTATCCAGGGAGATACCCAGTATGGGCTGCCCGAGAAGATGTCAATACTCAAAGACTCAAAGTGTTTAAAGAAGGGCTGTGTCATCTACATGGCACAGGTGATTATTGATGAACCAAAACCCAAGATTGGAGATATCCCCGTCATTTCTGAATACCCCGAAGTATTTCCTGAAGAACTACCTGGTTTGCCACCAGATAGGCAAGTGGAATTCAGGATTGATATTATTCCTGGATCAGCACCAGTTGCAAGGGCGCCTTATAGGTTGGCACCAACGGAGATGAAGGAACTGAGGACGCAGCTAGATGATCTTCTAGCCAAAGGTTTCATCAAACCTAGTTCGTCTCCTTGGGGAGCACCAGTGTTGTTTGTCAAGAAGAAGGATGGATCGATGCGTCTGTGCATCGACTACCGCGAGCTTAATAAGGTTACTATCAAGAATAGGTATCCTTTGCCCAGAATCGACGATCTGTTCGATCAACTTCAAGGGGCAAGTTTCTTCTCAAAGATTGACTTGAGGTCAGGCTACCATCAATTGAAGGTTAGAGATGAAGATGTGCACAAAACAGCATTTAGGACTCGTTATGGTCATTACGAGTTCCTAGTGATGCCTTGTGGGCTCACTAATGCACCGGCCGCATTCATGGATCTCATGAATCGCGTTTGCAAGCCGCACCTAGACAAATTCGTCATCGTCTTCATCGACGACATTCTCATCTACTCAAAGAGCCAAGCTGACCACGAGAAGCATCTTCACTGTATTTTGGAACTACTTCATAAAGAGAAGCTCTATGCCAAATTCTCAAAGTGTGAATTCTGGCTTCGAGCAGTCCAATTTCTTGGACATGTTGTTAGTGAGCGTGGTATCCAAGTAGATCCCGCTAAAGTTGAAGCTGTCATGAATTGGCATGAGCCAAAGACGCCTACAGAAATTCGTAGCTTCCTAGGTTTGGCAGGATACTATAGGCGATTCATAGAAAACTTCTCAAGGATTGCTGCACCCCTGACTTCGCTGACACGTAAGAAGATTAAGTTTGACTGGGGTCCTAAGCAGCAGGAATCCTTTGATATTCTGAAACAAAAGTTGAGCAATGCTCCAGTGTTGACATTGCCTGATGGAATAGAGGAGTTTGTAGTTTATTGTGATGCATCACACACCGGGATGGGATGTGTGCTTATGCAAAAAGGCAAAGTCATTGCCTATGCTTCAAGACAGTTAAAGGTGCACGAAAAGAATTACACCACCCACGACTTGGAGTTGGGTGCCGTTGTATTCGCACTAAAACTGTGGAGGCACTACTTATATGGAATCAAGTTTGTGATCTTTTCTGATCACAAGAGCCTCCAGCATCTGTTTAACCAGAAAGAATTAAACATGAGGCAACGCCGTTGGATGGAAACTTTGAATGATTATGATTGTGAAATCAAATACCATCCCGGCAAAGCGAATGTAGTCGCTGATGCCTTGAGCAGAAAGGAAAGGGTTAAACCCATTCGCATTAACGCCAAGCGTATGGAGATAAAGAACAGTTTGATAGAAAGGGTGTTAGCTGCACAGAAGGAAGCTGTGTTGGAAGCTAACTATCCTAATGAAAAGTTAGGAGTAACTGAGGAGCAGTTAACTCTTAGCAAGGACGGAATTTTACGGTTAAACGGACGAATATGGGTTCCAATTTTTGGAGGACTTCGTGATGTCATCCTCCAAGAAGCCCATAGTTCCAAATACTCCGTTCATCCTGGAGCTGATAAGATGTACCAGGATTTAAAGGCAAATTATTGGTGGATAGGCTTGAAAAAGTCTGTGGCCGCCCATGTAGCAAAATGCTTGACATGTGCGCAAGTCAAAGCCGAGCATCAGAAACCGTCAGGTTTGCTACAACAGCCTGAACTTCCTACGTGGAAGTGGGAGATGGTAACTATGGATTTTATCACCAAGTTACCCAAGACAAGGAAAGGAAATGACACCATCTGGGTGATAGTCGACCGACTGACTAAGTCAGCACATTTCCTACCCATTAAGGAGACCTACAGCTCCGATATGTTAGCCCAACTGTACGTTGATAAGATTGTAGCCCTACATGGCATACCTGTAGCTATTATCTCTGACCGAGATACTAGATACACATCACATTTTTGGAAAAGTTTCCAACAATCTTTGGGCACACGTTTGAACTTTAGTACGGCTTACCATCCACAGACAGACGGTCAGAGTGAGCGTACTATTCAAACGTTGGAAGACATGCTACGTGCATGTGCGATCGACTTGGGAGGTAGCTGGGATAAGAACCTGCCATTGATCGAATTCTCCTACAACAATAGCTACCATACCAGCATAAAGGCTGCGCCTTTTGAGGCACTATACGGTAGAAAGTGTAGATCGCCTGTTTGTTGGGCGGAAGTTGGAGAAGTCCAGTTGTCAGGACCAGAGATTGTATTCGAAACGACGGACAAGATTGTCCAGATTCGTAACAATCTCCAAGCTGCCCGGAATAGGCAGAAGATTTATGCTGATCCAAATCGTAAGGATTTTCACTTCGAAGTAGGTGACAAAGTCCTACTTAAAGTGTCACCCTGGAAGGGGGTGATGCGATTTGGTAAGAAAGGTAAGCTAAGCCCGAGATACATAGGACCTTTCGAGGTTATCGAACGTATCGGGTCAGTTGCCTACAAGTTAAACTTACCTGAAGAGCTCAGTAGTATACACAATGTGTTCCACATCTGCAATCTGAAGAAGTGTTTCGCTGACTCCGCTGACGAATCAGTGATTATACCCTATACAGATGTGCATATCGATGAGAGCTTGAAATTTGTGGAAAAACCTTTGTCGATTGAAGATCGACAGGTAAGAAAGCTTCGAAGAAAGCACATACCTTTTGTAAAGGTCAAATGGGATGCCCGAAGAGGTCCCGAGTATACGTGGGAGTTGGAATCCACCATGAAAGAAAAGTACCCTTACTTGTTTCAGTAAATCTCGGGTCGAGATTTATTTTAAGGGGGTGAGGATGTAACACCTCGCAAATTTCGGGTTAATAATAAAATGACACGTGTCATGTAAGACAAAACGCGTTGGAAACCCGGATATAATAAAGATGTTTTCGGTAGGATTTAAAGTGGCGTCATGTTAAATTATTACCTCTGAACACCTCAATTATAAATCCCAATACCCGATATATTAAATTACACATCTATGTACCCTCAATTCAAGGAATTATTGCCTTTAAAGGAAAATTCAAATGCATGATGTGATCCCATGTTGAAATGAACGATAAACCGTCATTTACGGGTCTTGTATATGTAATCAAGTGAAATAAAGGATGATGGTAGGGTATGTTACAGTATTAGACACTTATTGGAGGTCCCCTATTGATAAAATGAAGTCAACAAGTCGCACATGTGGGCTGCCTTTTCGAACAAATGAAGAAACAAGCAAACAGCCCCTGTATAAGGCCTGCGCATCGTAGCAAATATACCCCTACGATGCGCAGGGGTTGCCCAGAATCAGAAAAACGGGCTGTTGCCTGTCTTTCGCGATTGTAACCCTTTAAGCCGGTTTTCTCTTGCACATGCATGAACCTTAGACACCCCTACATGCTACTAACATGTGTTGATCAGTTATGGAAGGCCCTAGACTTGGTTGTCACTTGCTTATGGTGCATGAAACTTGTATATAAAGACCCTTTCATTCACCACTTTCATTCACAAATCAATTACAAGCATTCTGATTATTGGGGAGCTTGCAAACTGATCAAGAGCCTTCCTAGTCATCCTCTAATCATCTAGTAAGTCTCTAATCCCTTCTAAATTAATTCTAGTTTAGTTTTTAGCTTAAAAGTCAACATATCGTATTAAACGGTTGACTTCGGGTTTAGTTATCGATAGCTCAGTCGTAACCCGAATTAAAAGTACCGTTAGATAGGTAATTATATGGGTATTAAACCCTTATAAGGGCAAGTACCAATTCCAGACCTAACTAGGTCGTTTGTCGGGTCAAACGTTGACCGAAAAAGTCAACAGAATTGACATTTATGATTTAATGCATGAAATGCAATCCGTAAGGCGTGTAACTTGTTCTAACCTTAATATAACTTGGTAATAAGTATAAAAACTTGTTTGCGCTTGCCCGACTCGACAAATTTCTGTTTAAACCCGGTTCGGAACCGAAATGCGCAAAACCTTGACTTTTGCGTTGACTTCGGTTCTGACCCGTTTTAGTTGATATTAGACATACCTTAAAGTCTCATTAGGATTGGGTTACATGTTAGTATAAGTCTCTATACTTGTTTCGTTGATTATCCGTTGCATGCACACGTTTCCGTTAATCGCTTAAAGTGGACCATAACGCCCTTATGACCTTATAACGAGTATTTTGAAAATGTGGAAATGCAATAATCTTAGTTACTGATTATTTAGCATGTACGTAAATTTTCACGTCAAGCGGAGGTCTAGATTAGGAGATATGCGCATTAGCGTATATAATAAGCTTTTTATTAATTAAACGGCGCGATTAGCGCATAGCCTATCTAAACCCGATTTTCGGTACCAAAACTATTACCCGCTGATGTTAAATAATATTTTAGGATTTTTGGAGATTTTTAATTATTTTTAAGCTGGTCTTAAGCTAGGCTTATCGCATTGATTCGGTTAACACCGAATATGCCCTTTTAAGCCATAAAACGAGTTTTACAAACCCGATTGATACCAATCCAATTGCCACTGATTTAAAATAATAAATAAAGTATTTTGAACCTGTTTTGCTGATTAGAAAACTCAGATTGGTATTTTAACCCGTACGTCGCTTAAAACGGCTTTATACGCGTATTAAACGCGTAGTTTAGTATTAAAACCATTTTGCCACGTAAGACTTAATACCATTAGACATAACCTGTTAATGTAAGCTATTTTACTGATGTAATCAGACCCGGTTCATAGAAACCTAATTTAATCCTTTTATAATCTTTAAATTGACCAAAATACCCCTACGGGGCTTATTAAGAGATTAAACTCGTTATGGGCATTATGGAAGATATCATAATGATATCACCACATATTTAAAGCGTATTAACCTAGGAAACCTGTTCGCGACCCTTTCGGTTACCCGTTATGCATTATACGCGTTCGGTTCGGTTTATGTAACCAGTTTGCATAAACTAGCCGAAACGGGTCAAACGATATCATTTTTATCTCAAAATCCAGAATGTAGATAATAAACCCACATTAAACAAGTCCTCAAACTTGTCGGGTCTAAATCACATTCTATCCGGTCTTCGCTTAATCGTGCGTACGAACCGTATCCTTAAAACTAACCGGTCTAAGCTTAAGCTTAATTAAAGATCCGTTAGTATTCTAATAGGTTATTATAAACCTTCGTTCCAGATTAGGAGAACCAGTAAAAGATACCGCACTCGCTGATTTTGAACTATACTTGCTCAGGTAAATACATTTAACTTATTTCCCTATACGGGCTTGGGTAAGGTATATAAAATACCGCTTGGTCGGGCGTTGAATATTTAATCTTATTATGGTTAAATTATTGAGATGTCTCCGTTTGAATTGTTTTGTTGCTTAAAGCCTTTGGGGGGTTAATGACCGTGTCCCGGATATCCCTGGCATCATTTTACGAAATGGCCACGACCTTAGCACTCAGGTGTAGGCGTACACCTGTAGTGTCTCATAATTAAAGTGGTGTGTTAATTGATCTTTAACCCGGCTCGATCCGGGCTACTGAACGCATAAGAAACATGTAAATCCTTTACAAGTTTATATATTAAATAATTATCCCAAGTTATAAAATATTTGTGCCTTGTGCCTTAAATGCATTTCTTAAACTCTTTTCAAAATGAGTCGGTTGATTGTATTTACCAGTGTAAACTGACGTATTTTCTTAAAAAGATTGAGTGCAGGTACTACTCGAAATAGGCTGGCTTGTCTCCTAGCATCCACATTAAGTCTCGCCAGCTTGGATGTCATATCTGTTGAACATTTGTTTCCTTTTTTATTTTTGTGATCTACCTGTGGATTTAAATTCGACTATTTGTGATACTTAATATTACAATATCGTTGGTTGAATTAAATCTATATATTGCTTCCGCTGTGCATTTAAATATTGTGTTGTTTGACTATTATGTTGCCAACCACGTCACGATACTCCCCACCGGGCCCACCGGTGACACGTGGAATCCGGGGTGTGACAGGTTGGTATCAGAGCCAACTCTGAGTGAATTAAACACTAGCCTTTTGTGTTTAATCTCAGTTACACAATTGCACATATTTAAACTTTCGAGTCTAGACTTATAACATAAGACAAATTCCACCCTATTCGGTTTTTGTTTTGTTCTTTAAAACTTTATATTTTGTTATTTGTTATCTTATGTTTTGTTGACAGGTATAACCAAGAAAATGCCTCCAAGATTTTTACGTATGCGAGGACGAGGAGGAAAGGGGCCGACCACCGCCCCCAACGACCATGAAGCTGGGCCATCCAATACACGAGCTCCTATCCCCGCCGAGAGTGACGGTACTCGACGGAACCAGAGAGGTCTATTTCAACCGGCAAGACGGTCGGTTTCAAACAGCTCTACAACTCCCGCTCAAGACTCATACGGGCCACATTCGGAAAATGAGCCTAGAGACCCTCACCATTCACACATACCGTTACAGCGATCTATGTCGCACCGTCCTTTTGGAGACCCCACTCCAATCTTTCAAGGCCAGTTCAACCCGGCGGATTATCTACCAGAACCAGTGGGTTTTAACCCATTGGGGCCGGAGGACCATTTTTCAGGAGGAAACGATATGGATGAGGAAGACGACCCCGAAATGCCCGCATCAGGAACTCCCAACCACCCAATAGAGGTCTCGGATAGTTCCATTTACCAAGGACCACCCTATAATGGTCCAGATAACTTCCAGGCTATCTTCACTCGGCACGAGTGGTATTACACACCCTCTCACCATTCGTCGCCACATGAGCAGCCACAACCTCACCATTCGTCGCCACATGAGCAGCCACAACCTCACTATTCTTCGCCGCATGAGCAGCATCAGCAGCATCATCAAGATTCCTCTGGGAATCACCAGTTTGAGGCAGTTACGCCACCGCCTCCACCGCCACCAGTTCAGCCGGCGCCCCCACAGCCGCGAAGACATAGGAGATCCGGAGCCCGGATGTCCACACGAACAGAGGAGTTTCATTTCAGCTCTCCTCTACAATCAAGTGGCAGAAATTATCAGCCGCTTCCAGAAGATCCACAAATGGGTGGACCATCAAACCCCGCCGTGCAGCAACCGCCACCTATAGGGCTTGATAACCAGATACCGGCATACACGGGTCCTTCGATGTACAACCCGTTTGATCCACCAACTCACACTAACCTCGGTTACGCTGAAGCCGACCCGTATTTGGTAGCGTCTAATTACTACGCCCTTAACCCGGAAGGACCGTATGGAGCTTCTAGAAACCCAACTCTTTGATTGAATAAATTTTGATCAACCAACTTTAATGTCAATTTCATAACCTGCAATATGATCTTTCAAACTCGCTGGAAAAATGCAACTCGCCGGAAATCTCACCGGACGCTTCAGAAACTTGCCCGACCCATCTCGTTCCTGATGCCTCGCTCCAAAGACGTATCTCGTGCTTGAAGGACGCATCACGTGCTTAAAGGACACATCTCGTGCTTGACGGACACCTCTCGTGCCTGAAGGACGCATCCTGTGGCCACATGTCCATTTTTTATTGGGTTTCGCTCCAAAGACGCATCCCGTACTTGAAGGATGCATCCCGCGCATGATGCGCTGCTCCAAGGACGCATGAGGTGACTATTTTTGAAAGTCATGGTAGTCAATGGCTATTTTCGTAATTTTCCCTTAAATTAAATACGTTTAAATCTATTACATAAGAATTTGTTTTTCTTGAATTACATGGCTTTCATTTCTTTTGAATTGTTTGACATCAACCATGTTTATTGTTCATAGTTCATGTGCATCATGCGTAAATATGCCATTTTACTTTCCTTATGTATATTAACAATCTATATTTTTTAACACTTAAAATTTACATGGTTGCCATTTGTTTTAAGTTGTTTTTACATCCGCTATGTTTATCGTTTATCAGGGCCGGATCAAAATATTGTAGGTCCGAAACAGATAGCAAAATTGAGGCCCTTTCCGTAAAAAAAAATAAAAGAAAAAAAAACTGTTTTAATCCTATGATTCATATACCATCTCTATGTATACAGAGTTGTATTCAAGTATAATATATTATTTTCATATCGTAAGTCATACGAGTGTCATTCCCATACCACTACCGTGACGAAACGAATTGGTTCCGGCCATACGACATCGGTACCGGTATTGGTATTATCAGAACCGGTATCACCCTACCAATATTGTTTTTATGATTTTCGATCGATATAAAACGCGTATCGGCATCATTTTAAGAAGGGTAAATTACACTTTTCATCCTTTCTGTTTATACCGGATTGCAATGGATAGCCTTTAACTTCAATAATTACAGTCACAATCCTTTATTTGCAAAACCCGTTACACTGTACGTCCTTTAGCACTAACCTGGTTAAATTTTTTTATTAAGTTTATTCATTTAAGGGCATTATAGTCAATTCATACTTTTATTTAAATGTTTAATAAATAAATAAAATGCATATAGACATCATCTTCCCCTATTTCCTAACCCTAAAAAGCATGATATCTATATGCATTTGGGTAATGTAATAGTAATAAAAATGGGTACCTACCTAAGCTCGGTTTTGGAATGAGCAAGAAACCTCTACACAGAGAGGTGGAATTGTAAGAATTTGGGTCACTTGGATGCTATAGATGGCATGATCACAGATAGAGCCAATCTGCTTACGCTTGGTAACTGATGAAACAATGGTTAACCTGGAGGGGTTAACACACTGGTCTCGTCAAGTAGGGTTAATCCCTTCTTTCCGAGGATCCTTGGCTGGATCGTCCGCTGGTTGGTTTCCTGCACAAGGAAACAAGCCGTGACTCGTAACAAGGAGGATGGGGTGGGGGGTGCTCCTTGTTACCACTCTCCAGCGTGAGAATCAGTAGTTTGCTTGGGAAGCAAAGTGTGATAGTAGTAGTAGTGAGAGAGTTGAGAAGTGATACCTCAAACCTGGTTTGGGATGGGTATTTATAGCCGAGGAGTGAAGGAGGGTAGTTGAGTAGCTAGTCTGACATCGCACAGGTGTGTCAGACCTGTCAGTTACGGTGAGGATGCCACGTCCTGCTGTGGTGTTAGACTGTTGCACATATGTGGGCTAGTAGGCGACTGTTCTCAGTGCTACTTGTACTGAGTGTCAGACCCACTTGCCTTGTAGGCAGGATGCGGTGCCAGGCCACATCGCTGCTTGCGGTAACTAATGTTGTTCCCGCGTTCTTTGTTCTATCCAAGATGTATGCGGGATGCGGTGCCATGCCGCATCGCCGCTTAGTGACTGTTACTGTTGTCCAGATCCCTTGTCGTGACGAAAATGTTCATAGGATGTGGTGCCAGGCCGCATCGCTATGCGTAACATTTATTTCCGTACTTAAGGTAAGTCTTCTCATCACTGGACAGATTGGACCGCTGTGTTCACGCGTGCCCGCACGGACACAGGTAAGTTATTGCTGGTGGGGGTTTTTGATAAGGGTAATGGTCAGTCGCGGTCATGCAGACGCGAGATCTGGGACCATACCCCTTCAAGTCCCCCCAGTCTAGTGTTTCTTCCTTATGCAAGTTGCATGTGGGAGGAATACTGGACTATGGTGTCTAGAAGGTAGAATATGGGCCATTTGGATGGCTCCTCCTTCAAGTTGTTGACCGTTCGGTTGTTAGTCCGCTTGGTCGGTAGGTCTTTCGAGTGGATTGTTCCTTCCTTTGAGAAGGATGTCCGGTGAGCAAGTTCCGTCTGATGCGGAATTCTCAGCCAAGGACTTGACTCTTGGTCTAACTTTTCTTGATGTCATCAGCCACTTGTTGGTGTTTCGAACCAACCTTTGAAACGGTGACTGAAGGTGTTAGCAGGGTTTGAATCAACCTTTGAGATCGTGACGGAAGATGTCCGTCTCCGCCACTCTAGTTGTAACCTCTGCGTCAGCTAGTGCAAAGTTGTAAGTACTTTGCTCAAGCTCTATGTTCAGCAACTGGACATGCAACGATGATCCCTGTTTTGTGGGGCGTTCGTGTTCTCCAGTTAAGCTTTCTAGTAACCGCACGTCCTCTGCGGTTTATCTCTAAAGTAACCGCACGTCCTTTGCGGTTACCTCGTTGCTGCACCTTGTTGGCCATGTTTGTGTGAGAAACGTGGGGTAGTTACGTCATTGTTGGTCGTGTTTGGTCGAACAATGTGAATCTGGACTATGGGCAGATAAACATGGTCATAGGCAGGGTTGTGCCTACCATTGTTTATTCTATGCGGTCCATAGGTGGGTAACTAGTCATAAGCAGACTTGTTACCACTGTTCTGGAGCCACTTTCCTTCACGCTTTGGTGGAAAGTAGTTTTCCTTTGAGTAGTGTTGCCGGAGGAGATCGCCTTAGATACTTGGGAAGTTGGTTGAAACTCTTCCGCATTCGTTTTGTAGCCACTTTCCTTCATGCTTAGTTGGAAAGCAGTTTTCTTTGAAGTAGCTTTGCTCCACCGCGTGGTGGTTTAGTTGTGGCTCTTCCGTAGCTACCGTTCGCATAGTTGCGGTTTGTAGCAGCTACTCATGAGTGGTTGCGGTTTGCAGCAAAGAACTCGCTTCTACAAGTCTTGTTGCCTGGATATGGCTCTTGAAGGATCAGGAGACAGGGTTGCTGATGTGCGGTTGCTCAGCGTACCTATCCATCATCCTAAGGAGAAGTTGTTTGCATTCCCTCTGTGGTTGTGAACCGGACACGAGGGATTTGAACCTTGAAGAAGGTTATATGGAATATGGTTTGCTGCACGCTGAGAAGCGGTTTTCACGGTCCAAAGAACCATGCTGGTTCTGAGTATCTGACACACCCGTGCGGGGTCGTGTGTGTCATCTCCGCATATTCCACGTGTGCTCGTGGGTATGTGCGGTTATTGTTTATACCCCTTTATATAATGTAGAGATATATAGTTTTTGCCTTTTTTGAGGGGTATGTAAAAAACGACATGCGGTATGGGTTATGGTGCGGTAAACCAGAGAAACCGCATGCCGCTTATGTTTGGATAATGTTGTCGCTTTCTGTTGCATACGTCATGATTGCACGTGTGGGTTGGTGAAATTTGGTAGGATTCTGTCATGTGCTGATTTGAAAGGACGTTTCCACTGCCCGAGGTCATAAATGCACTGTAGCAAGTAGTGTTAAATTCCATTCTGTCAGGCGCGTGGGCGGCCACGCGCGCGTGATAACCGTCAGTGAAAACGACGCTGAACACGTGGCGACACGTAATTGGCTCTTTTTGAACGTGGTAAGTCGGTTTACTGCATCGCATTAATTGCGATGAGTATATAAGGGGAAACCGTTTGTGGTTTCCTTACTTTATTCAAATTTTTAGAAAATTTCTGTTGAAAGAAAAGAGTATTCTCTTCATCTTCTCCGACCAGTCTGTCTGTATTTCCGGTGATTTTCTGAGTTTTCTCGCAAACTCATACTTCTTTCTTCTTCATTTATACTTCTTGATGGCTGAACCATCTAATCCCCACAATGTTGAGGGTGAAAACCCTGAACATTCTTCTCCGGTGGTTGGGGAAGAAGAGGATGACGGTGGTAGTGCACCTGGTGGTGGCCTACCAGTATTGAAGTGGTCTAAGGCGTCGTTCACCCGATTGATGACCAGCATCCAAATGCCCCAGGAATTTGGGGCTGTTTATCCTCAGGAAGGTGATACCGGTTCCTGTGCTCCGGCCGGTCATGTCACCATGTGGGCCGATTCTTTCATTGATGGTAACCTTCGTTTACCATTAACCGTTTTTGTCACTGAGGTCTTGGAGTATTACAAGGTCCATATCTCCCAGATGAGTCCTTTTGGGATGATACGTATTAGAAACTTTGAGTACACTTTCGTGCTCTTGGTTTGCCGGTTACCGTTGATAATTTCCGGGGGTTCTACCAATTGACGGTGAACACCGGCTTCTTCTCTTTCAGTCAACGGTATGGAAGCACCAAGTTGATGACCCCACCAAAGGGTATTACGACGTGGATGAAAAAGTTCTTTTTCGTTAAGGCTGCCGCGGTTGTTGTTGGTATGACATTGCGGAATGTCAATGAGCCTATCCCTGCTGAGGATATAGCTATTCCTAGTGCGGAGACTGCGGAGTGGTTCCCAAGGTTGAGGACTATTGAGAATAGGCAGCTGAACAACGATGAGTTGTGGGTGCTGCGAATGATGTTGACTAGGGCTGATAGGCATGCAAGGCCCATTGTACGGGAAAAAACTGGTGGTAAGTGTTCTTACTCTTGTGCTGTTTTTTTTTTGTTATTAATTTGTACGTGTATTATCAGAAGTTGCTGAGTTGTGGAAGATATTTGATCCAACCTTTACCGGTAAGGTGGATATTGTTAAGTGTGCGCAGGGTGAAGGTTTTAACCTGACCATTGTCCACAACTTCCGCGTACCTAAACGCGATGCACTGATTGCACCCCTGCCGCAAGGCAAAGGTATATTCCATAACATTCTTTCTTGTCTTATACGGTTCACCTTGCTGATTTTCTACATGTAGGTACTCTTGGGGTCCTTGGTAAATTTGAGTCAAAGGGTGCGCCCAAAAAACATGCAGAGAAGAAGCATGTGGATAAACCCGTGCGGGGTCGCGGTATGAAGAAACCTGAGGCTCCTGCTGTTCCGCCTTTGGTGCCGCAGGCGGCAGGTATCTCTCGTTCTCATTTCCGCAGATATACCGATTACGTGGTAGTATCTGACACCCTTGAGGGTTTGGGTGTTCCAGGTGGTGGTGCGGCTGCAGGTGGGACCTCTGCGGGTTCCAAGCCTGTTGATGAGAAGAAGAGAAAAAAAAAAGTTATATTTTTACGAATTTACAACCGATAGCGTCGTGATAAAAAGAACCAACATAAGAAAATTATGAAAAGGCATGACAAGCTTAGTTAAAATTTAATTATATATACTTGATCACATAAAAACCCATTCCCACAAAAGTGAGTTTTGAGCCTTTATTGAGCATACAATTACATATCATTAGACTAAATGCTCATTTTTCGTTTCTTGTGTGAATAGCCGCTTGGTTTTACGACTCTTGAACTTGCCATGACGATACATTCCCGGTCCTTACCAACTTAAACCCGAGTAAGTAAATGATGGAGGCATTAGGACTAACCATTTTTTATTTCTACACCATTATTATTATTTTTTTTACCACCTACCCAAAATCCCCCTAGTTAGCCCCTTTGAGCCTAAACCTTTTCATTTCATAACCCAAACCAAACACCCTTTTACCCACTAAAACCTTTTTATTTTTAACCCTTTGTTTTAGTAACAAGTTCGATTTTTCGTATGACTTTTCAAAAAAAAAAAAAATTGAAGATGAAGCAAAAGAAAATAAACAAACAAGTTCATCAAAAATAACTTGGTTTGAATAATAGCTTCATCAATATAAAAGTTGCAAAAATAGAGAGTCTTACGAAAACCGACACTTGTTACGTTTTTCGCCTTTTTTTCTACTAACCACTAACCACCAACCCAACCACCTACCTTTAACCCAAGCCTAACCCTTCACCCACAAAGTCCTCTTGATATTTACAAAGGTATATAAGTTAAAAAGGAGGAGGATTGATTGCTTGGCAAGCCTATGGTAGGAGTAAGTTCCATGCCGCTCTCGAGTGATCCACAAAAATACATTTTCGGCCGAGTGTTGAGTGATCCCCGTGAGGTATGTGAACTTGTATATAAATAGAATTTTACAAAGGCATGTTATGCCCTAATAAGTAATTTATCTTATGAAAAGTTTTAAATAAATCATGACGAATAGGATTGTAAATAAATAAAAATAAAATTAAATAAAGAATCTTGGAAATCCCGACACTCTACGACAAGCCCAAAAAACCTTCTTCTCTACCCATTCCATTTGGGAGTGTAATAGCCACATATTAAAGAGTTTTGCTTAAGGACAAGCAAAGATTCAAGTGTGGGGGTATTTGATGTGTTTAAAATGTAACATATAAATTTCATCAAATGAGGCATAAAACTAACCATTTTTTAGTACTAATGTTGGAAAAAGTGTGCTTTTGTCTTCCTTTTGTATTTTCAGGATTAAATGAGCTCAAATTAACAAAAGAAGCAAAAAGACGTCAAAATCTAACATAAATACAAGAAAAGGAACAAGACGTGACATGCCCGACCCCATGACAGCATCTTCCCAAGCAAAACAAGAAATCAGAAGCCTGAACACTCCCCGTGCTCAGCCAGCACTGGGGCGTGCCCAAGTGTCAGCAGAAAAGACAAAGTGGTAGAAGCTTCTATTGCCCACCACGGGGCCGTGCTCAGCGGACACGGGGCCGTGGTCAACTATAAGATTCGCACAATCTAGGCAAATCTTCATAGTACAAAGATTCTTCTGCACACGGGGTCGTGCTCAGCGGACACGGGGGCGTGGTCAACTAATAAGACAAAGCTGCATTAAATGAAGAAAGAGAAGGATGTGGACACGAGGCCGTGCCCACTGGACACGGGGCCGTGCCCGAGCTTCTGTTCAGCCTATAAATAGAAGTGCTTGGCTCAAGCTCAAACCATCCCTTGGCACACCACCTCTCTCACACTTCACCCACCACCCACCACCACCATAACACCATCATTCACCACCATCATCCATTGTCCTTCATAGAGTGTGTGAGTCATATCGGGATCCAAGATTGATCGTAAGAGTTCTTGACAATCAAGGCCATGTTTGCCTAAGTCTCTTACATCACTTGGTGAAGACAAAGTGTCTAGTGTAATACTTTTTATTTCTAATCTTTTCGCACTTTTTATTTGGTTTCGTATTAATGACTTTAATAACTAGTTGCTTATGTTGAAGGTGATCTTTCTTTATCGTTTGTCCGTGGTGTCTTGAAATTATTTTACTGTCTATATAAAATAAAAGATTTTCACCATTCATATCTCCACGGTCTATATGGAGGTATGTTGGCTACCTGGTCGGGGGTTAAGGGAACGGTTTGGTAAAGGTCTTGCCATTGTTCAGCGTTTAGAGGTCCTGCAATGGACCTGGGTCAAATTTAGTAGGACATCCTTCAATACTTAGCGGTATTGTATGGCGGGGGTCCAAACTCTTTGATCCCCTCATAAGTTAACTACTATTAATACTATAACCCGGCTATTTAGGACTGTATCCCTGCTGACTCAGACTACTTAGTCGAGGGTAACGTCACCTCCAAAAGAGGGGCCTACCATAATTTGCATTAATAACTTAATTAATTATCTTCCAATAATCCACCCTTTTAGGATTGTATCCTTGCTGACTCAAACTACTGGGGTGAGGGTAACGTCACCTTCAAAAGAGGGCCCTACTACAATAACTAAGATAATCTCTTAAAATAGTGCAAAAGTGCGGAAATAATCAAAGGTTACACTAGATACGAGTCGGAACCAAGTGATTCATCTTGTCTATCTGTTTTTCTTTTCTTTTTATTTTTATTTTCAGCATTTTAGTTAGTTTTTATTTTTCTTAGTTTAAAACATTTTTCAAAACCTTTTATTTTGATTAGACGTTGAGGATAAACCGGTACTAAAAGCTCTTGTGTCCTTGGACGACCTCGGTATCTTACCAACACTATACTACGCTCACGATGGGTGCACTTGCCCATATGTGTGTCTAGTGTTAGTAAATATCGTGTTTTATAAATTTAAAACTTGACTAAAAAGTGTTAAAGGGGCTTAAAATATACACCTAATATATATAACACTCGACAAAGCATCACTGAGCCCGAAGAGTTGGTGAAAGCTGCACGTGAGGGTGTAGAGGAGCTTGAAAGGCAGAAAGCTGCTTTTGAAAAGCGTAAGCAGACTGAGGAGTGGGCTGCAACTGCTGAGCTTAAACAGGTTCGTACCCTTGCAAAACTGCTTTCTGATGAGCGCAAGAGTTGGAAAGAAACTCTTTCTAATGAGCGTAAGACGCTAACTGATGAGCGCAAGACTTGGAAAGAATCTTGGGCCAAACAGAATGAAATTCTTTTTCATGTTCGCCAGGAGCTTACTAATGCCAAGGCAGCGAACTCTGCGTTGGCTAAAGAGAAAGCTGCGGCTGTTGCGGCTGCCCAAGAGGCCAAGGAAGCAGAGGCTCGCCTTGCCAAGGCTCTTGAAGAGGCCAAGGAGGCGGAGGCCCGCGCTGCAAAGGCTCTTGAAGGGGCAAATGTTGACCGCACCAACTTAACCAAAACTATCCTGGGCCTCCAGGTATAAGTCTCTTGCTTTTGAATTTGTACATGTCTCACAAGTATGTTGATTATTTTTGTATACTTGTGTTTCTCTTGTTAAAAGGCTGAAGTGCGGACCCGGGGGGGCACTATTGAGGAGGTTTCTGCCCGTGCTGCTGAAGCTGAAGCGCAGGCAAGAGAGGCTGAAGAGGCTAGGGATAGCCTTGCTTCTTCACTTGATCTGCTCAAGGTTGATCGCGAATGGATGCGTTTGCACGGTATCGGGCATGTAAGTATCCGTTGCTTTTGCCCTCTTCTTTAGGTTTTCATTTGGTAACCGTAGTATTCTTATTCCGCAGATTGTTACGTCCATTCTTGACGCACCTGAGAACGTATCAGGTGTCAATGAGATTAGGGAGCGCGCCCGGGATGCTGGTTTTAAAGCTGGCTACAATCGCTGAAGTGCGGACCCGGGGGGGGCACTATTGAGGAGGTTTCTGCCCGTGCTGCTGAAGCTGAAGCGCAGGCAAGAGAGGCTGAAGAGGCTAGGGATAGCCTTGCTTCTTTACTTGATCTGCTCAAGGTTGATCGCGAATGGATGCGTTTGCACGGTATCGGGCATGTAAGTATCCGTTGCTTTTGCCCTCTTCTTTAGGTTTTCATTTGGTAACCGTAGTATTCTTGTTCCGCAGATTGTTACGTCCATTCTTGACGCACCTGAGAACGTATCAGGTGTCAATGAGATTAGGGAGCGCGCCCGGGATATTGGTTTTAAAGCTGGCTACAATCCCTGCATTGCTCATATGAATGTTATGGCCCAGGGCCAATATACTAATGAGCGATCCGGGTTTCACGGTGTGGATACTGAAGCGCTTCTTGCTGCTGCAGTTGCGGCGTATAATGACACGTCCATTTCTGCTCTTGAGGACCTTAATAAGTGCCTAGAAGCAGAAGACTATGTAGACCGCTTGCGGGTGTTGTATGCTGGTGAGGAAGATGAGGAAAAGCCTGCTGTTGAGGGCAAGGATGGTGCGGGCTCCAGCGGTACAAAGAAAGATTAGGCTGGTCTGCGTGCCTTTTTTGTTTCCTTATGTAAATGTTAAGAACTTTATGTAAATCCCTTGTGCACCGCGTAGGTGTAGAAATTTTTTGAATATAAAGTTTTAACCGTTCTGTTCAATTTGTACAAGTGTTTTTATTACTTGCATGTTTGAACTTGTATGAGTTTATTGTTATTATGAATAACACTGTCTATAATTGCCTTTTGCATATCTAGATGATATGCAAGTATGAAGAACTTTACTCGTTGTAAGGTGCGGTTAAGTATACTCGATACCTTTGTCGTATGAGTGCTAGTCAATTCCTGTTTTTATCCCGTTAGGGTGTAGGAATTGTGTAGGTTTTGTGAAAACTGTAGTCGCCTGTCCTGCCGGATAGGCGGTTAATGTTTTGCCAGTGTTGGCCTATTACAATAGTTGCGTGTGGTCAACACTATGTGTGGGTATCGCGAATGAAGATTTTGCCAATATGTTTTTGTAGATACCGCAGAGTGGAACACGCATTTGTAATAGTAGTAAATAAACAATATTGCATTGAATCATTTATTTATTTATTTGCAAATGGCCTACGGCCCGTTAGGTTACATGGTAAATGTAAAAACATGGCTTACATATAACAGCGTCGAAGCTGTTGTGCATTCCATGTGCGTGCGATAGTTTCGCCTTCTAATGTTTGCAGTCTATACGTGCCCTTGCCCAGGACCTCTTGGATAAGGTAGGGCCTTCCCACTTGGGGGCAAGTTTCCCTGGGCGTTCCGCGTTAGATGCTTCATTGTCACGAAGGACGTAGTCTCCTGGGTTGAAGGTACAAATGCAGACGCGTGCATTGTAGTACTTTTCAAGTTTGGTTTTATACTTGGCCTCGTTGATGGCCGCGTTTTCACGCCTATCTTCTAGGAGGTCCAAGTCAACCCTGCGTTCCTCATTATTGTTTATCTTGTTGATAGCCAACATTCTAGGTGAGGGGAGGCCTACTTCCGCGGGGATCATCGCTTCCGTGCCATATACCAGGCTGAAGGGTGTCTCACCGTTACTTGTCTTTGGGCTTGTCCTGTGTGCCCATAAGATACTTGGGAGTTCATCAACCCAGCCGCGTCTTGCTGTTCCTAACCGTGCTTTGATGCCTTTGACTAAGCTTTTATTGATACTCTCGACCTGGCCATTCCCTTGCGGATGCGCCACTGAGGAGAATATGTGTTCAATATTTAGCTCCATTAGCCATTTTTGAAAGTCATCGGCAGCGAAGTTGGTACCGTTGTCGGTGACAATGCACATTGGTAGACCGAAACGGCAGATGATATGTTCCCAGACGAATTTCCTTGTTATCATAGCGGTGGTTGATGCGAGCGGTTTTGCCTCTACCCATTTTGTAAAATAATCGACAGCCACTATGATAAATTTCACTGCACCTGGTGCGTCTGGAAATGGTCCCACCACATCGATTGCCCATTTTTGGAATGGCCATGCTGTGGTGACGGGGATCAGGTTGTTCTTGGGGCGCAAGGTCTTGGGAGCATGCCGCTGACAATTGAAACACTTGCGTAAGACTTTGACTGCATCCAGGTGCATGCCGGGCCAGTAGTACCCGACATTCATGATTTTGGCCACCACCATGCGTGGGCCTACGTGTATGCCACATATTCCTTCGTGTATTTCTCTGATAAGGTACGTGGCATCTTGAGGGTCGACGCATCATAGGAGTGGCCCCAGGTATGATTTACGGTATAAGATACCGTCTCCCATTTGGTAATGACACGCTTTGTATTGTAGCTTGCGTGCCTCTGCCTTACTTTCGGGAGTAACACCTGATTGCAAGTATGCAATGATCGGTGTCATCCAGGATGTTGTGCCGTACTGGATGACATTGACTTGGCGCAGGGGTACTGAGGGATTTTGCAAAATCTCGATGCGTACCTCTTTTGCCAGGTGTTGGAAGCTGGTGGATGCAAGTTTTGATAGTGCATCCGCAGGTTTGTTATCACTCCTGTTGATATGGCGGATATTGAAGGAGGTGAACTTTGATTTCAGTTGCAAGGCTTGTTCGAGGTAGAGGATCATGATATCCCCTTTTGCGGCATAGTCGCCGCGTATCTGGCCTGCAACCAATAGTGAATCGACATGTGCCTCCAAGTGTTGGACGTCGAGTTTGACTGCCAGACGCAGCCCTGCCAGTAGAGCCTCATACTCTGCCTCGTTATTCGTGCTTTTGAAATCGAGGCGGATTGCATAGGTAAGCTCTTGGCCATCGGGGCTGACGAGTCGCAGACCTACACCTGCGCCATCTTCGTTGGATGCACCATCTGTATATAGTGCCCAAGTTTCTGCGGAGGATGGTGGCGATGCAGGGTTTTGCTCTTCTTCGCATTCTTGAATGCGATTTGCTGGTACTTCAGCAACAAAATCAGCCAAGACTTGGCCTTTGATTGCGGGGCGCGACTTATAGTTCAGTGACAGTGCGCCTAGCTCAATTGCCCATTTTGCTAATCTACCAGAGATGTCGGGTTTTGTTTGGATCGGGCCGATCCTGTAGTTGGTTAGCACCGTGATGACGTGGTTTGCAAAGTATCGTCGCAACCGTCTCGACGCGTGTACTAGTGCCAATACCAACTTTTCCATGATGGAGTACCTCGTCTCTGGGTCGTTGAGCATTTTGATGATGTAGTAGATGGGTGTTTGAACTCCTTCTCGCTCCACTATGAGTACCGCGCCTACCGCGTTGTCCGCGGCAGATAAGTATAAGATAAGTGGCTCATCTTTGCGTGGTGCAGTTAGAGTTGGGAGTTGGATCAAACACTCTTTCATCTCCCGGAAAGCTTTTTCAGCCTCTGCGGTCCATTGGAATTGTTCCTTTTTAAGCAGCTCCGCAGGGTCTTGATGAAAGGGTAAGACTTAGCTGCGTGATTGGCTAAGAATCTATTTAGTGCGGCTAGCCTGCCGGCTAGTTGTTGCATTTCTTTCATCGTAGAAGGCGACGGCATGCGCTCAATCGCCTGAACTTTTTCCGGGTTCACCTTGAATCCATCTTTGGTTACGATGAAACCAAGGAATTTGCCTTCTTCCATTCCAAATGAGCATTTCCCTGGGTTGAGCTTCATGTTAACGCTTCGCAGAGTTTGGAATGTTCTTTCGATGTCGTTAAGCATGGTGCCTTCCTCCATGCTCATGATGACCAGGTCGTCCATATAGATTTCGACACTTTTGCTGATTTGACCGTAAAAAGTGTCGTTCATCAACTTTTGATAGGTTGCGCCCGCGTTGCGCAACCCGAACGGCATTTTGGTGTAGCAGTAGTTCCCGGTAGGAGTGCGGAATGCCGTTTTATCTTCGTCCTCGATTGCCATCTGCACCTGGTGGTAGCCTTTGTAACAATCGAGGAAACACTTCCATCGAAATGGTGCGAGGTTATCGACCTTTTCGTCGATCTCCGGAAGTGCGTAACAATCCTTGGGCCAGGCTTTGTTAAGATCTTTATAATCGACGCACATGCGCCAGCCCCGGATGGTTTTTCTACCATGACTGGGTTTGATAACCAAGTCTGGTATTTGACTTCCCGCAGGATACCTGCGGAGAGCAGCTCTTGGACCTGCTCATGTATCGCCTGGTTTTTTGCTGATCCAAGGTGGCGTTGGCCTTGGATCACTGGCTTGATACCTGGCATGATATTCAAGAAGTGTTGCGCGATTTCACGTGGTACCCCTGTCATATCTGCGGGTGTCCACGCAAAAATATCCTGGTTCCTGAAGAGGAGCTGCTTCTGGTGCGCTTTGATGGTAGGGGACAAGGCGTGGCCCAATGTAACTGTTTGCTCTGGGTGTCTTGCGTTAAGGACCCATTTTTCTGGTTGAGTGTTGGGGGTAGGCCTTGCTATCTTGGTCGGACACAGCTCGTCCGTAGACATAACTTCTCTTCGGACGTATATTATCGCGACCCCCGTCGCGGTTGGGAAACCGATGGCGGAGTGGGGGACGGATGTAATCATGTTGAAGTCGCCCTGGGACTCTCTTCCGAGAAGTACGTCGTACTTGGAGGTGTGGGGTAAAACCATGAAGTTTACCTCCTCCGTTCTTGTGTGCCTCCCGTTGGTGAGGCGCACAGGAAAAGTAAATTGGCCCAAGGGGAATACGGTTTCCCCTGCAAATCCGGCCAACGGGTAATCCACCGGCTGCAACCGATCTTTGTCTTCTTGTCCGAATTGGTTGAAGCACTGCTCATATATAATATCAGATGTACTGCCCGGATCGATGAATAGTCGCTCGGTGCAGTAGTGAGCCAGGTGGCCTGTGATAACCACGGCGCGCCTGTCGCGCGATCCGCCTCGGACTTTTGGAAAGACAACTTGTTCGTCCTTCCAGTCATTGTCCAGTCTTCTTGCCGCCTTGCGCGGCCTTCCTCGTCCTCCATTAATCATGTGGGTTGAGGCCACGTACATGGTCCTTTTACCCGTGGAGGTGCCCTCGTTGTGGGGAGTGATGCGCTTTGTAGGTTTTTGCGCCCCTGTCAACAGGTGTTGCAGTTTCCCCTCCTTTAGGGCTCGTTCAATCTCCAGTCGGAGACTGATGCAGCTATTTGTTGTGTGGCCCGAGTCCTTGTGATACTCGCAATAGAGTGCGGGATCTTGGTTTTTCTTGGACTTCATCGGTTGGGCCGGTCGCAGGAATTGCGCGTCCGTGAGGAGGACGTCGCTTGGCGACTGATTGATCCCGGTCCAGCTACGGTCCCGAGACTCCTTTTTTGACACCCGGTTTTCACGTTGGGCGTTGATTGTAGCCCTTGCGTCGGGCTGGTTGTTTCGCGGGACTTATTGTCTGGAATCGCTGCCGCGATTCCATGTGTTCCGGTTGCGCTTGTTGTTGCGCTTGTGGTCTTGGTGGGAGGATTGGCCTTCCGTTTGGGGCTGTGCCTTTGATACGCGCGGTTTGAGGGACCGCTGAGTCTGGGCGTATGTTTTGACTGCAGCCATGACATCTTCCCATTTCTTAGGCACGCCGTCCTTGCCGGAGATGTTCATAACCATTTGTTCGTCCTTGACGGCAACAATGAAATGGTTACGTGCCATCTGGTCCGCAACGTCGCCTATCTCTAGGCACTCTTTATTGTAACGGACAACGAACGCCTCAAGCGATTCGTTGTGTCTGCGCCAGATGTTCATGACGTCCATAGAATTGCTTTCATGACGTCGTTGCTGGCAAAAATGCGCGAGGAACTTTGCTTGTAAGTCCTCGAATGTGGCCAGTGACCCCGGTGGTAGAGAATCGAACCACGCCCTGGCCAGACATGTTAGGGTCTGCGGGAAAAATTGACACCAAGTGGGTTCATCCCACCTGCCGTTGCACCCAGCGCCGGTGAAGATGTTCATGTGATCATCTGGGTCGGCTGAACCGTTGTATTTCCCAATGTTTAATGGGAATTTGGTGGTGGTGACATCGGCGTTGGCAATATGTGGGACAAATTTGGAGTTTTCGGCTTGTAGGGTTGGTGGCGCTTTGCGGCGCGAAGGTATGTATTGCGGGTTTGAGTGGGAGGGACATAGTTCCGTCCTCCCGGTCTACTGCTAGTAGCATGTGAATCCCCGCAGTATGTACCATCGTCTGGGTCGGTACGGCCCTGGCCTTCATGGTGGGACTGAGGTCCCAGCCGGCTATGGATGGCCGGGCCGTGGTGGGCTGTAGACTATCGCCTAGTTTCGCCATGCGGGCCTAGGCGGCTATGTATATGGCCCCTGCGGCGGGACCCATACGTGGAATCGTCCTCATCGAGTGTGCGGACGTCGCAGTAAGAGGAACCGCGGTCTTCCTACCTGCTTCTGGAGGCCAGATGTGTTGGGGCCCTACCGTCGTATTGTAAAATACGACCCGCAGGGGTATGCGGTGCTGGAGTAGGCCCCGCAGATACTTGTGCTTTTGCGCAGGCTCTGTTGTATGTTACGGCCAGCAGAGCTTGTTGCTGGTCGAACTAGGTATGAACGTTCATGCCTGGAGGTATCACAGAAGCATACTGTGATAAATCGTGGTCGAACGTAAGGGATGCGCCCCCTTGCGTTGATGTGCCAACATGTTCAGCATTTGGGGCTATGGGAATAGTCCCCGTAGGCCCTGTGTTTACGGGGTTTAGGTTATCCCCGGTAGTGTTGTTTAGACGATCAGACATGGTTTTTCAGAAAGAAAAAGATGGTTGAAAAAAGTGCTAAGAGTAGCGGTGGGCGCCAATGATGAAACAATGGTTAACCTGGAGGGGTTAACACACTGTTCTCGTCAAGTAGGGTTAATCCCTTCTTTCCGAGAATCCTTGGCTGGATCGTCCGCTGGTTGGTTTCCTGCACAAGGAAACAAGCCGTGACTCGTAACAAGGAGGATGGGGTGGGGGGGTGCTCCTTGTTACCACTCTCCGGCGTGAGAATCAGTAGTTTGCTTGGGAAGCAAAGTGTGATAGTAGTAGTAGTGAGAGAGTTGAGAAGTGATACCTCAAACCTGGTTTGAGATGGGTATTTATAGCCGAGGAGTGAAGGAGGGTAGTTGAGTAGCTAGTCTGACATCGCACAGGTGTGTCAGACCTGTCAGTTACGGTGAGGATGCCACGTCCTGCTGTGGTGTCAGACTGTTGCACATACGTGGGCTAGTAGGCGACTGTTCTCAGTGCTACTTGTACTGAGTGTCAGACCCACTTGCTGCTTGCGGTAACTAATGTTGTTCCCGCGTTCTTTGTTCTATCCAAGATGTATGCGGGATGCGGTGCCATGCCGCATCGCCGCTTAGTGACTGTTACTGTTGTCCAGATCCCTTGTCGTGACGAAAATGTTCATAGGATGCGGTGCCAGGCCGCATCGCTATGCGTAACATTTATTTCCGTACTTAAGGTAAGTCTTCTCATCACTGGACAGATTGGACCGCTGTGTTCGCGCGTGCCCGCACGGACACAGGTAAGTTATTGCTGGTGGGGGTTTTTGATAAGGGTAATGGTCATTCCCGGTCATGCAGACGTGAGATCTGGGACCATACCCCTTCAGTAACCAAAATCAAATAATAAGACTCCAAGAACTTAATACAACCTGCGATGCCGTAAACCTTGTTGATGAAAATACAGCTACACGTGGCTCGATTGCCCTCAGTTATCCGGTGAAGCAGGCTCTTGACCTCTTGAGGAGGATAGACGACTGGATCTTGGCTTATGTTGAGATCGAAGGGTTCCATTCGATCAAATTTTGAGGACTCGGAAGAATCGCTTGTTTTGATCACTGCTGATGGGATAGTACCGGGCCCTCGTCTCGTACAGATTGAATTTCTCCAAGGATGAAGTGGTGGTGGCGTCAGATGAGGTGGTGGAAAGATGTGGTGGTCAGGGTTAGGAAACTGATGAAGATGATATCTATATGCATTTTTTTGTTTTACTTATTAAACATTTAAATAAAAGAATGAATTGACCATAATACCCTTAAGTGAATAAACTTAATAAAAAAATGTAACCAGGTTAGTGCTAAAGGACGTGCAGTGTAATGGGTTTTGCAAATAAAGGATTGTTACTGTAATTATTGAAGTTAAAGGCAATCCGTTGAAATCTGGTACAAACATAACGGACGAAAAGTGTAATTTACCTTTTTAAGAATATCACAACTTACTTTTTAAATATTCTTTTTTGGTTGATATGACGAATACCAATACGATAATGTATCGAACCAATACTAACCATAAATCACACTATTTTAAATAAGGAATAATGGATTATAATAATCTCAACTATTGCATGTTGGTCGACAACGATCCTAACTTCAAAAATTTCCACTGGCGGTCCAAGCTTTTCACATATTGGCATTCAATGGACCCTGACTAACGGAACTCTAACTCCGTTAGTCTCCGGTCGCTGAAAAACGTTTTTAGCCGGAAAACTCTTTTTTTGGCCGGAAAACTCAACTTTTTCGTCTCAAACCTCTTAGTAATCTTATTACGCACCTTTAGGAACCTTTTCTAGTAAAAAGCCTCAACTATTAAGGTCACCGGACGAGCTCTTTTGTCGGAAAACTTCTTTTTGGCCGGAAAAGTCAACTTTTTATCCGGAAAACTCAAAGTTTTCGTCTCATACCTGTTTGTAACCATAGATCAGGCCTTTAGGAACTTTTTTCCGACCAAAATCGTTTTTTCGGCGACTGGAGACTAATAGCGTTAGGGTTCTGTTAGTAGGAGTCCATTGAAGGCCAACAAATGAAAAAATGTGACCACCAATAAAAAATTTTAAAGTTAAAACCGTTACGAGCAGCAACAGGTGATAGTCTTCCTTTAAATAAAATGCCTATATGGTACAAACTACACACGTAAGTATCCAACACTTGAATACGGTTTTGATTTTATCACTTATCCAGGTGGGGGTCGGCAAGATGAATAATTGAAAAAATCAGAATTATAATAATTTAAAAGTTACACAATAACCAATTGTTGTACACCTATGGGTCCCTTTCCTCACTATAAATTAATAAACATGCCTCTTTCCCACAAACACAAATCAAACCACATCTAACAATCAACAAAAAAAAAAAATGTTGATCAACATCCTCTTTTGCTTATCTGTCCTCTTTCCAATCTTCCGTATCAAAACCGAATTGATCAATCTGCTCAAGAATTTTTTCTTATACATCTTCCGATACGACGACGTCTATCTCCATCACCTCGAATCGGATTTATTTCACGTTGATCTTCCAATAATTCGTTTCGAGGATTTGCAAGAGCGGCGACATAGAGAGGTGGAAGAAATGTGTTTTGTGTGTTCAAAAAATTACGAGAGGGATGACGTAGTGTGTCAGCTCAGCCGATGTGGTCACGTCTTCCACTCCGAATGCGTCGGAAAATTAATTAACGGGAAACAATCTGACTGCCCTTTTTGTCGGGCTTCCTTCTTCTCAGGCCTTCCTTCGGTTCCGTGTAAAAATTTCTAATAGTTGACACTTTTAAGTACTATAAATTTTTGTTTAGTTGGGTGGTAGTTGATTATAGTTGTTATGTACAAGTTAGTTAATGATTCCCCATCAAATATATTGTTTTATTTAGACTGTTGGTTATTATAGGAACAAGTTGATGTGTTTTAGTTCTTGTAAATATACTAACTTAAAGATTAATAAAAATATATTAGTAAACTGCTAAAATGGTCCCTGAGGTTTGTTCACTTTTGTCACATTAGTCCAAAACTCAAACCTTTTGAATCTGGGTCCCTGTAGTTTCAATTTTGTTGCCATTTTCATCTAAAATCAAAATCTGATCAGATTTTTCATTTAACATCCAACTTTTCTGTCTTTTTCCTCCTTTTTAATGAAGGACAAAATGGTTTTTTGACATTTTATTATAACAAATTAAAAATATCTGACCATTTTGCCCTTCATTAAAAGGGAGAAAAAAGACAAAAAAAAAAATGGATGTTAACTGAAAAATCTGACCAGACTTGCTTTTGGATGAAAATGACAACAAAATTGAAACCACAGGGACCCAGATTCAAAAAGGTTTGAGTTTTGGACTAAATTGGCAAAAGTGACCAAACCTCAAGGACCATTTTGGCAGTTTACTCAAAATATATATATTTAAACACCTTTTAAAAGGTATTTTTTTTTTTTTGGAATGAGACTTTCTCTGTACAAAACCGAATTGGTCTCCGGGGTCATGTCAAAGACATTCCCTCGTCAGCCCCGCTCTTCCGGACGCGATGTTCGATTGGGCCCCGGCCGTTGCGCAAGCTGATTTCCGTCCGGAAACCATACTGCTCCCACACGAGAGACTCGCTGGGGTAACAGCTGGGTAAAACCGGGTTGCCCTCCAGCCCGAACCATGCCTCGGTAGGAAACGAGCCATCATTGGAACGTCCCCCCCCCCCCCCCCCTAATGCCACAAGTGGGAGTCTCGGTAGGAAACGAGCCATCATTAAAAGGTATTTTCTTACTAGGAAGCATTATTATATTTTAGGTCAAATACGTTTAAATGTACCTTGCGGTGTTATACTTTAATATACTCACTAACAATCAATTTTAAGTTAAATTGAGTTTGAATTTGGAATGGTAGTATGGCAAGGGTTTATGGGTTTTACAAGCATGAATTAGAGGTTGTTACTCGAGATCGACCCAATGTTATAGAATAAATGAGTTGGTTCGAGTTTTTTTACAGACTAATCGTAAGCTCAACATTTCAGCTCGTAACGATAAACGAGTAAAGCTGAGCTGACTCAATTTAACTTTAAGCTCGAGCTCGGGCCTATCTTAACTCAGCTCAACTTGCTTACACACCTAGTATTCGGAATAAAATCTTAAAACCATTTAAGATATGTCATCAAATAAAAAGTAAAATAAACCCTTTACAAACTTGGGTTAAGCTCTTAAGTTATTTGTTTAAGAATACCATTAGCAACTTTTTTATTTGTTTAGCATAAACCATAAAGCTTATTACGCGTTGCCGAGTTGGTTCAGAACCAGACAAATGAAAAGAAAAAGTGAAACCAAAACTCGAACTAATTTAGCGGATTATTGAGTTTGTTAAGTGACGTAATTATAAATTTCCAAATAAGGATGCAAATAGAAACTTCTTACGTTCAGTTTAAATACTCTATTATTAATAGAAAAATGACTGGTCCGGGATTAAACATGTATCCCCCCAAATTAATATGTGAGTTTTACCTTTAAAAAAAATAAATAAAAAAAGGTTATTAAGAGGTATGCATATCAACTATTAAACAACTGTCACTCAAAAGAAATTAGAGAAGATAATCACAAATATCTCTAATAATTTATAATAGAGTTAAATGCCATTTTAGACCATGTGGTTTGGATTATTTTGTCAATTTATTCCAAACGTTTCATTTTTCACTTTTCGGTCAAAAAAGGTGTCACCGTTGTCATTTTAGTCAACTGGGTTAACTTCTTCCATTTTTTTCTATTAACGAGAAGGGCAATTTGGTCATTTTATATGTAATTCTGTTAACTAGAAGGGCAATTCGGTCATATAAAATGACCGAAATGCCTTTCTAATTAATAGAAAAAATGGATGCAGTTAACCCAGTTGATTAAAATGGCAACGATGAAACCTTTTTAAACCCACAGACAAAAAAATGAAACATTTGAACTAAACTGATAAAATGACCTAAACTATATAGAGTAAAATGATATTTAACTCTTTATAATAAGAAAACCATGATATATGACTATGTGCGACTTATCATACCATAGATATCTCTATGTGCGACTCTCGCCAATAATTAACTAATTGATTGCTATGACTAGGAGTCTATGATACCCTATTTGTAATTTAATATAGAAGTCCCATCAAATTTTTGATTGCTTTGATGATACCCTACTATTTTGTAATTTAAAATGGATTATTATAGTACAAGTGAATAAACCTAATCGATTAATCAAAGAAACAAAATGAATTATTGACTCTAAAGGATTCTTTTGTAATTCAACCACCCACCGTTATCTAGAATGTTAATGTATAAAAAGTTCACATCTAGACGAAATGACGTTTGCAAATTGCTGAATTGGATGGATTCTAGAAAATAAGAGACATGTAGACCCACTCATGAAAACTTAGCCATATAATCCGAAAACGTGTGAAGAGAAATAAGAAGTTACAATTTTTTTTTAAACGGTAGGATTCTATGGGCCAACATATGCTGTAAAAACCCGATAAGCAGATACAAAGTCCGAAAGAAAATTACAATTACACTACAAACCCCCAACATATTCTTTTGTAATTCAACCACCCACCGTTGTCTCTTATGTTGAAATCTACCCATCTCTCCCATATCAAGTTCTTAAATTTCGATCTCTCTCTGAGCCACAAAAAGGAATTTGATTGTATGTCTTCCATTGTTTTTGTCACAGAAGTGTTCGTGTCTTCGAATTCTTTTATATTCCCCGCCTTCCAAATTTCCCATATAGTCGTTAAAAATACCATTTTGATAACTTTTCTCCAATCTTTAGATCCTGCGAATGTATTTGTGTATGCTAATACTTTGCCGCATTACCTAAACATTGCTGGTGATGGTAATTTTAGCCAGGTTAGCGTCTTCTGCCAAATTTCTTTCGCAATTGCACATGTAGTTATTATGTGTTCGCCTTATTCTTCCTTTTCACTGCATCTTGAACATGGTAATTTTAGTCAGGTTAGCGTCTTCTGCCAAATTTCTTTCGCCATTGCACATGTAGTTATTATGTGTTCGCCTTATTCTTCTTTTTCACTGCATCTTGAACATTGTCGATTGGTCATCATTATTCCACGTTTCCATAATTCTGTTTTGGCCGCAATTCTTCCCAAGTCTGCCCTCCAACTTAAATAATTGACTTTTGGTGGAACCCTGCTGCCATCAAGATTTGTTCTCTTGCCACCGAAAACCCATTATTTTCGTTTGTATTCCACTTCTAAGAATCCTTCCCACTTTTAAGAAGTTACAAATACATGGTACAAAATAACGAAACTATTAATATACTTTTATAGAAATGTTGGAGAAAAGGATGTTTTTAATTATATATAATAAATATTGTATGTAATTAGTGTTAATTGCATTAGTGTGATTCATATAGGTTCTATATCACTGAACAGACCAAGAGAGATTTCTAAATCGTGTATATTTCACTTTTATATTTAAGTAACTTGTGGGTACAATATTAATAGTTGATAAAACAGAATGTTCAACAAGAATGAGAATGTATTTATTTATGAAAAAACGAAGTTCTAGTTTCATTATTTTGTGCATTCAAAATAAATCAAAGCCCTTTTCTAGTTTCATGTATTTTCCCACGACAAGAGATGAGTAGGCGGGGGCCAATGTCGTGGCACGCCGTGCTAATGATGGCGTGAGGGTGGTGGTGTCAAACCTTCCATGGGCCGTGGGCGTGAAGATGGTTTTTTCTCTTTTTAAAAATATAAAAAAAACTCATAAATATTTCAAATCTAGTCGTTATAGGTTAATAAAAATAAAATAGCCGACTGTAACAGTTTAAAAAAATAAATATATTATAGTTACAAATTACTTTCAGTCTACACATATATAGGGAGATATTCATTGAGAAACCAAAAAAATAAGGGACTATTAGTTTCATATATAAAAATCAGGGGCGGACCCAAGGTGGGCGGACGCACCCCCGGGGGAAAAAAATTTAGTGCTAAGTTCCGTTGAAAATCTCGTCCGCACCCCTTGGAATTTTTCGACCGCACCCCTTGAAATTTTTCGTCTGCACCCCTTAGGTAAAAAGTGTTATCAATTTATATTTAAAATTTTTTTTAGTAAACTCTTATTTTTTTAAAAGAAATACTACCTAAATTATATAACTTTTAATACCTAACTAACTAAACCCAAATACTCATACCTTTACCAACTTATAATTCCTAACTAGCTAGCCCACTAAATCTTAGCCCATTAACCAAACCTAACAATATTTCAAACTATAATAAAATAATTAAAGGCTAAAACCTTTAGAAATTCTCTCTCGCTCTCTCTCTCTTGCGTCCCTGCACTGCCAACGAACAACATTACCTAGCGACAACAGTCCAGCAGCCGGCGACCACCGTAATCAGCCACCATACCACCGTCGTTCGACACCAAATCTAACCGGAATCCGAACACGGGTAAGTTTCTTTGTTATTTTGATGATTTTTGTTGATATTATAGGAGAAAAAGGGGTAATAAAGTTGTCAAATAAGTTTGAAATTTTGTGTGTTTTGACGTTGTTTATGGTTGTTTAGATGATTTTTAGGGTGATTATGTTGCTTATATATTTTTAGGGTGATTACAACTTACGTTAGTTGAAAATTAAAATTGAAACATTATGTTATGGAGCGATGAACTTATGTTATATAGAGAAAGAATTGCTTAAGAAATTAGCTTTAAATGATGTTTTGAATAGATTTCAAAAAATGAAAACCCGCATGGCGTCGACGTTTTAATTATGTTTGTAACAAGGTTTGACATGTTTTTTATTATTATATAAATTTAGTTTGATGTTCGTTTGTTTTACATGACCCGACCCGATATGAACCCATTTTTTTACTTATATACCTAGGGGTCTAAAATTTTTAAAAATGTTCCGCACCCCCATGGAAAAATTTCTGGGTCCGCCACTGATAAAAATTTATAAAGAAACTCGTTAATACATAGAAAAAAATCACTTTTATATAATTTTTCGAAGTTTTTGCATGTAAACATAGATAGGTTTTTGCATATAAACATAGATAGAAGTCGTTCAACTCATATGTGAGAAAAAAAAAAAAAACTTTTTACATGAAAGTGGTAAGAATGACAGACCACAATGACGAAAATGGTAGTTACTTTTAGTTAAACCTGTAAAAACATAATCACCAAATGACAACTAAGATTCGTATATGTTCTATTTATGCTACATATTTTTAAAAATAACTATTTAAAAAAAATACAAGACTGAAACACCTTGAAAAGGTTAGAATGATGAGTTCAGAAGAATAAAAAAAATATTAATTAGGAAACTCGCTACTACATCGTGAATTTCCTCTAAATATCCTCTAAATAAAATAGCAAGAAACGTATAAATGATTATAAAATTAAGAGTAAAGAAAAAATGCATGAATCAAGTGTCCTTGTTTACCGAAATAAAAGGAGGGATGTTTTTATAAAAAAAAAAAAAAGATGTCCCGAAAAAAAGAAAGTAGTATACTATCACAACCCAGAAACGAAGGAGGTACAAATGTGAAATGCCAATGAAAAATTAAAATTTTACCCATAACGGTTTTATTCATAAAATAATGACTAAATAAATGTGTTTCTGATGAAACAGCGGTTAACCAAGGGAGGTTAATTCACTGGTCTCGTCAAATAGGATTAATCCCTTCTTTCCGAGGATCGGTGGCTGGATCGTCCGCTAATCCGTCTCCTGCACAAGGAAACACACCGTGACTCGTAATAAGGAGGATGGGGTGGGGGGTGCTCCTTGTTACCACTCTCCGGCGTGAGAATCAGTAGTATTTGCTTGAGAGCAAAGTGTGTGATAGTAGTAAGTGTGAGAGAGAGTAGATAAGCGATAACTCAAACCTGGTCCGGGATAGGTATATATAGCCGAAGAGTGAAGGAGGGTAATTGAGTGGCTAGACTGACAACACGCAACCCTTTGTAGGTATGTCAGGCGCGTAGGTCACGGAGGTGATGCCACGTCCCGCCAGTGTTGTAAAAGTCGGATTACTCGGCCGAGTACTCGGTCCTCGGACCCCCTCCGAGGCGACTTCCTCCTAGGCGGTCTCAATTAGTCGGCCTCGGGATTACTCGGGAGTACTCGGTGCCTAGTCGGCCTAGTCGGCGCCTAGTCGGACGTAGTCGGCCTAGTCGGTCTAGGCGGTCAACGTGGTTTGTTGACTTTTAATCGGTCAAACTCGGTCAAAATCGGCCTACTCGGCCTTGTACTCGGACTACTCGGCCTTGTACTCAGAATAGTCGGACTTGTATTCAGAATATTTGAACTTTAAACACGTTTCATTTTAAATTATACTCAGTTGACATGAATTATGCTTATTTTAACACATAAATAATATATAACAATTAATTTTCTTTATATTTACCATGTCCACGTACTCCTCGAGTACTCTCCGATTACTCCCAACTCCCCAGTCGGCCGCCTAGCGACTTTTACAACACTGCGTCCCGCTGTGACTGTCAGTCTGTTTGCCAGCGTTGCTTACGTGTGGGCTGGACAGGTGACTGTTGTCAGTGCCACTTGCTGTTTTGGACGCTTAAGTCAATGTGTCAGTCCCACTTGCGTCATCTATAGGATGTGGTGCTGGGCCGCATCGCTATATGCGGTAACCGCGGTTGTTTCCGCGTCCCTGCCTTGACGGAGATATGTATAGAATGCGGTGCTTAGCCGCATCGCTATGTGCGGTAACTGCTGTTGTTACCGCATCCCTTGTCGTGACGAAAACAACCGTTTTCAACACAAGGTAAGTCTTCTCATCACTTGACCGATTGGAACGTCTAACTGCGTTCGCACGTGCCCGCACGGACGCAGATAAGTCCTTGCTGCTGGGAGTATTTGATAAGGGTGACGGTCACTCGCGACCGCTTTGGTGCGAGATCTGAGACCATACCCCTTCAATTTCGAAAGTTTATATATTTATTCGTACGCAAAATAACATTCTTGATAGTACGTTGCGAATTATATTTAGAACTAAGAAAAGGTATTTATTTCGATCTTCTTTATATAAAACTCGTCGCAACTAATGCATAACGTTTTATTGTTTTAAACCAATCTAACACGAACGAGCCTTTTTCATCACTTGCTTGTTACAATGTGTCCTAATTAATTAAAAAAAAAACAGTCGACATGTTTTCTGAAATGTACTTGATATTCTATTGGAATGTAATATAATATACACAGTATTCTTTTTATCTTTTTTCCACCATAAAATAATACCTAAATAACTCAAACATTTTAATAGATTATAAAATAAACATTTTAAAAGATTATAAATAAATAAAATTATTAAAGTCTACTATAATCTATATCTCTACATTATTATGTGCCTTTTTAGATCCATTATTGTGATATCCATTGCAAGTTTACATCTGTTTCTTCTTAATTCTTCTGAATTTAGATGGTGATATCAAATATCTATTTACATTTTCTTAGACTATAGCGATATTGGACCGCGTGGTTGACGCCATATACAGATGTGAAAATGTCTGTGATAGTGGTACCGGTGTTTATGTTGATTTGTAGACTTTAAGTAGCGAGTTAGTTTTGACAAAATTAGCCGGTTGGCAATGGTGGACTATTCATAGGTGGTTATGTTGATTTGTAGACTTTAAGTAGCGGGTTAGTTTTGATAAAATTAGTCGGTTGCCAATGGTGGACTATTTGTAGGTGGTTATATTGATTTGTAGACTTTAAGTAGTGGGTTAGCTTTGACAAAATAGCCGGTTGACAATGATGGTTGACTGGTTATAGACTTGTAGTCGATTGTTAATTCTGTTTCAACAAAGCTCAAAAAAACTTTGGGTAGTTCTTTTAACAATTTAACAAACATGTTACTAACGTGTTGCAACCAATTTGACCAAGTTATAAAAAATTACACAAATTTACCGTTTAAGTTCTTGAGTCAAGAATGTAAGGTGTTTAATTTATCAAAAAGCGACAAATTGACGTTAAACACTTAAAAAACATACAAACAAAAACTTATGTTAAAAAAACGTGAAGTCAAAAATGGACATTTATTAATTTTCGAAAATACAATGAAAATAAAACACACTATTTTGAATTAGGACTTTGAAGATAAAGTTGAAAGTAACAGCATTAGTCATAACTTAATATTAATTTTCATTTGTATATGTGACATTCCCAAAATTTTAAATTTTAAAATAAAGTTATTACATGAATAAATCATGAGTAAGTTGAATGTTAGAAATATGAAGTACCGAGACGAGCCTAGGAACCGTTTAATAATTAAATTATAAAAATACATTATATTTGAACCTACTTCATTTTAATGAAACTTGATTCAAAATGTAGATATAAATATTATCGTTTTAATGACATATTCATTATTTTATAAAACGTCATATTTTAGAAGTTATAAACATGAAATAAGTAAAGCAGCTGAATTAATTATAAAAATAAAATAATTAAATAATTTAATCCTAAATTCAATTGTTATACATGCTTTAATGTACCTTGTACTTGGCATTCACAATTCAAAAGAAAAGAATGAAATGACCTAAACATTTAATGTTTGGTGTACGTGTACTAAATGGCTTAGAATATAAGCTAAATGTTGAGTATAAATAGAGACAAATAGATTAACTGGCACAATTGCTCAACTCCTTTTTCCTTTACCATCTTTAATGAACGCCAACTTTCATCTCTATTTTTCTTTTTTTAATTTTTATTTTTAATAAATAATAATAAATCATTGCCCCGTTTTAAGTATTTTAACCCCTGTTCACTGATACTTTGTCCGATTGATCTGGAGCCCCGTAACGCATGTCAAGGCTCTGCCTGACTAAGTACGTTGTGGTTCTGTCTCGTGACGTAGGGATAAAGTTGAAATGTGGTTACTATACATAAAGCGAGTGCATTATATATTTTATTAAGCAGTCCAGGAGTTATACCCAAGATATAACAACCCTCCTTAAAATATTTTAGACACCCCCAAATGTCCTAAATACACCCCATATACGAAAAACCGGCCCCGAAATACCTTATATTAATAAATAACAAATAAAAAGAACAGTCTGTCACGGGGCGCGACAGACTCACCTTCAGCCGTCGCGGGCCGCGACCGAGTAACAAGTGGCGAGATCTGGTGATGTCACGTAGCATAACACGCGTCGAAACCTGCCATGACTCAGCAACTCGTTTGCCGCCTTAGGGGCCCTCGCGGGGCGCGAAAGCACCTTTGTTCTCTTTCGCGGGGAGCGACGGAGGGCCGATCAGACCCTATAAATAGATGGGATCGGCCTTCAGTTCCAAATCATTCAAAATATCAATCTCTCTCTCTCGAATTCTCTAAAATTAGAAGTAATACTTGGGTATTATACCCCCTAAATAGCGAATCTCTGACTCGTTGTAAGTATTTTAACCCCCGGTTACGTATTTTACATATGTTGCCCGATTGATCTAGTGCTCCGTAACGGCTGTCTGGGTTCTGCCCGACGTAGTCGTTGGGGTTCTGTCTTGGGAAGGGTATAACTAATGTAAATTTGAGTTATTATACTAACGCGTGTGCATTATTTAAAATTTATAGATTATATCCCGAAAGCCACAGGAAATTACCTAATATAGCAATGTGAGTAATCTCCTTTTTGCAAATTGCTTTTACAAAACCTCACTTAATTAACACTATATTAAACAGTGATTGAGTATTTGTATTCTACAATTATCGTCGGTATGTTGGGGTTTTGTATACAAAATTTGTTACTACATTGTGAGTAGTAACATGACCACATGTCGGGTTGACAGTACCGTGGGTGGTAATTAAAGTAGATGGAAACAAATGTAATTGCGCGACCTCCCTCAATGCTGTAGACTGATAAAACCTGTTTTGATTAAACTGGGATTCACTCACCAGTATTTCTTGCTGATAAAATGTTTTAAACACTTGTTTCAGGTAACTTAGTGTGAAGCCAATAAAAGTCAGCTGGAGAGCACTGAAGGCTTAGAAAAGTGGCTATAAAAGTTACCAAATTAAAAAGGAAAATTGTTTTCAATAATTAGGATTATCCCTAAAAACCTGTTTATAATGGAAACTTGGGTTTTTCCCATGTATTTATTATTATTGAAAATGTGGTATTTTACTCTGATAAAATATTTCATAACTACGGTCCTGATGAAATTTCCGCTGCCAAATTGATAAACACCGATACCACTAAAACTGGCCGCGGCCGCCCGTTTCTGGGTTGTTAGGGGACGGGGGTCGTGACAGAAGGTGGTATCAGAGCTATCTCACTGGTTTAAGTCCTTTAGGTGTTCTTCCAATACCTAAACCCTTAACCATCTGTGTTAGGAAATTAATATCTTATGTGTTATTTTGTAAACATAAAATTTTAATATGTCTATCCTGATTTTTACGCCATTTAACGAATTTGAATCCCCAAAATGTGTTTCCCCTATTTGTATCTTACAGTTATGATGTATTATATATATATATATATATATATATATATATATATATATATATATATATATAAATGATATGTGTTGATAATATCATGTCTTAGTAAATTTTGTGATACCTTATATATCTACCATATCCATATATATACGTGGGAACATAATGCAATATAAATTTTATAACAATAATACAATGTTAATATTAATATTTTAATATTAATAAAAGATAAATGCAATTCAGATATGATACTTTGTAAAAATCATGATATAAATATCTAGATAATATGTCATCATCATCATCATCATCATCATCATCATCGTACTCAGTATATCCCACCTATAGCAAAGCTAAGGTAGGGTCTGAGGAGGGTGGGATGTAGACAGCCTTACCTCTACCCCGTAGGAATAGAGAGGCTGCTTCCAATGAGACCCCCGGCTCGATTGTGGTTTTGCATCAAGCCTTGGACATAAGGCACATAACACTCAGCAATTGAGACAAACGCCAATTGGTGCATGTACCCCCTTGTCTTTCGGCTATCAACGCCACCACATGATGCCTGATTAACGATCCCCTCTTTTTAACGTTATTTTCACGAAATTAGTAAAATAACGTTAAAAATTAGTGCACTTTTGCTTTTGCCCCCCCGAGCGCCCACACATATATTACATTATATGAGCAGACCGCAAGCGGGGCTCATCTAGATAATATGTGTTATACCTAAATGATTTTATGTCATTTTAAATTCTCAGAATGTGTAACCCCTAATTGTATCTTATAGTATGTTAAGCTATAAAAATATAAAGGGAAAATATCCATAATATAATATTCAATTTTGTATCCACATATTTATGTGAATACAATTCAAAATAAATTATAATAATATTACAATACTGATATTAATATATTGACCAAAGATATAAAATAACACCCTTAGGTATGGTATCACTGAAATATCATAATATAAAATATTATTCAATGAAAGTAAGATATTTTATGATTTATATCCAAAAATTTTACTCAATTTAAAGATATGTATTTGTCAAAGTTTTGATAACACATATAATTATACTAATTTTGTTAAAATATAATGTTTCAACATTGTTTAGATACAATAATTAAAATACTCTGTAAATCACTTTATAATTCTTTATTGTATTGTTAAATATTAAATACGTAGATTATTCATTAAAATTTGATAAATTACGTAATATTCAGAAATTTTGTGTATAATCAATATTGATGATAATTAACATGCTAGAGAAATTCTTAATACATAAACGCTCTCTAAGAAAAGTCTTTAATATATATTGTTATTATTTATTATCATTATAATACACTAAATTAAATATTATTAAATTCTGTTTTAAATTAAAACTAATAATAATAATATTTTTAGAAAAGAGTTAACTGCCATTTTCGTCCCTGTGGTTTGGTCACTTTGGCCATTTCAGTCCATTTTTCAAAAATGCGCCATTTTCCTCCCCGACGTTCTGGAAAGGTGCCATTTCAGTCCAAAAATCATAACCCAGTTAAGTCAGTTTGTAAATAAGGACTGATTGTGTAAATTTGTAACATAAAGGACCATTTAAGTAAAATGGCGCATTTTTGAAAAATGAACTGAAATGGCCAAAGTGACCAAACCACAGGGACGAAAATGGCAGTTAACTCTAAATAATTTGTAACCAGTTCCTACCACCGCCACCACAGCCACTGCCACTGCCACCACCACCACTCCGATCTGCCACCAACATCTCATACCACCATCTCCACCTCGTTCACCACTAACACACCACCACCACCACCACACCTGCCGCCTCCCTTTCTTTCCCTATTCTATATAAAAACACCACCACCACTAGCCCTGGCCGCCATCAACATCTCAGGCCACCGTCACCGCCTCGTTCACCACCGTCACCATCCAATCCATAACCACCGTCCCACCACATTACCCTTTGTCTCTCTACTCTCTCTCTCTCTCTAACTCCAGTAACAACAACATCTCAGACAACCATCACCAATTCACCACCGCCGCCGCCGGAACCACCACCATCAACGTCATCATCGTCATCATCTGTTATCATCATCATCATCGATCATCATCGACCTTCATCATCAGCGGAGACTGAAACACGATAGAACCTGACCCGAGCCGCCGGCAGCGGCCCGCTGTCGTTACTGCGCTGAACCACCGTCACCATTAGTCGCCACTGTCGCCTGAAACCAACCCGAAACTGACCGAAAAAGAAGGATCGAACTGAAACGCAATGAAACGAGATGAAGAAAAGGATTCAGAAGCTTACCGGGGTTTTTGTCGGAGGTTTGCCGAAGAACCGAGACTCGAGACCTGAAACCAATCATAACCAACCATCGTTGCTGCTGCCGGACACGAACCAGAACTCGTCGGAGCAAAACGAAAAACCATCACCACCGCCGTCGCCGATCTCTCTCTACTCTCTCTCTCATCCTTTCTGCCTTGCCGTTGCCGCCGCCACCAGGAGACAGTGGTGGCTGGATAATCTCCGGAAAGCTGATAGATGTTTATCGGAGAGGGGGTGTAGGTAGGAGATGACGAAGAGGGCGGAGGAGATGTGCGTGTGGCCGGAGAAGTCGCCGGAATTGGCGCCGGTCGTTGGAGAAGTGAGAGGGAACAGGAGTGCGGCCACCACTGTGTTATATATTTATAGATTTTACTTAAATGGTCCTTTATGTTACAAATTTACACAATCAGTCCTTATTTACAAACCGACTTAACTGGGTTATGATTTTTGGACTGAAATGGCACCTTTCCAGAACGTCGGGGAGGAAAATGGCGCATTTTTGAAAAATGGACTGAAATGGCCAAAGTGACCAAACCACAGGGACGAAAATGGCAGTTAACTCTTTAGAAAATGAAATGTTTGGCTCTCGAATAAAATTATGTTAAAAGAATTTTATAAGACATAATTTTTAATTTATACAATTAATGAACAAGAGTTATTACAGTTCGACGATTCTAAAATTTAAACCCATATACGTATACAATGGAAGATATAAAATATTTTACACAATTGTATCTATGAAACAGGAATATGTATAAAAACCTTGTCTTGTGTAATTAAATGGTTTTAATACATAATACCTATATATCAACAGGAAATAACTTAAACTTATTTCTTAAATTATATGTAAGTCAGATGCATATATTTTATATATAACTTGTATCGATATTACAAATGATATGTCTCCCATAAAGTAAAAATATGTACAAAAAAAACATTTAGTACGGTATAACAATATGATTTAATATATATATATATATATAGGGAGAAGATCATGCGAGAACCGCGAGAACCAATGTGAACACAACCAAAAATGCCTAAAAATAGCTAAAAATCACACAAAATTTTTTTTAATATTTTTTATATAAAAATCGCTACTTTTCGAAGCAAAAAAAAAAAAAAAATTTTTTGGCCACTAAAAGTAGCGATTTGAGCATAAAAAATATTAATTTTTTTTTAATATTTTTTTAGGTTTTTTGGGGGTTTAGTTTTTAGCATTTTAGCTTGGGGGGGGGGGGGGTGGGGGGTTTAGGTTTTTGGGGGGTGGGGGAGGGGGGTTTAGGTTTTTTTGGGGGGGGGGGGGGTTAGTTTTTTTTTTAGGTTTTTGGGGGTTTTAGTTTTTAGCATTTAGCTTGGGGGGGGGGGGGGGTTAGGTTTTTTTTTTTTTGGGGGGGGGGGGGGTTAGTTTTTTTTTAGCTATTTTAGGTTGTGTTCACATTGGTTCTCGCGGTTCTCGCAATAAGGGTGGTTCTCGCATGATCTCCTCCCTATATATATATATCTCAAAAAGAAACAATTTTTATCATTTGATAATTTCAATTCATTTTTTAAACTATATTTAAATCATATGTATATATATATATTCTAATATGAGAATAATACTTCATTACTTAATATGTTAAGAATCAAATTTAGAAACACTAAACTTTGTATTCTCTGTTATGATTCTTTAATAAATAAATATGATAAATCAAGATTCAAGTTCTAAATCTAGTCAACCTGTCAAGATTAAATTATTCTAAAAGAATTCATATCCTTATTAAATTTATTTCTTTCGATCAAATTCCTTTTTTATTCTAAAAATATTATGTTCAATAAACCTGATGGAGATTTACTTGTTAATATAAAGAAATAAACAAAATTATGAGAATAAAAGGAATAATTAAAATAATTAGTTATATAATTGGATTCTTATGATGTAATATTATATGTATATATGTTATAGGAAATTTTAAACTTTATATTTATACGTATGTATATACAAAACACAATTTTCTTAATAATATATACAATATAAGAATCAAATGTCTTCCGTAGAAGGACAAGCTTTTATATATCAGAAGAAACAATCCCACATGTTTACTTAAAGATCTATTTTGATACCCAACTTTAATTCAAAGGATATCTGTACTAGCACCACCTCTTGAAAAACAATAATGGGTCAATGACGGAGCATCTCAGAATTTTATATAAAGATTTTACCTTTATTTTTGAATACCTATGCAGTCATGAGTTCTGGAAATATAATTAAATTAAGACAATATAGAAAAGAGCTATTACACCAAAGGAAGAAACAACACATATAAAATATCCATTTTCCTTATATTTTGATAAGATATGTAGTAAGAGAAAATGTTAAGACATAACATGTATATATGTTACCTTAATATATATAATTATCATCATAAAACTGATAGCTATGACTATAATGGTGCTAAACAAAATATGTCTGTATAATTGCTTAGTTCTGTGATAATTATATCTGAACATGATTGTAATTCAGATGTCAAAGGAAATAGCATGTGATCAAGAAATTCAGGCTAGTCATGAAAACTCTTTGGATAGAAATACTATAGAAAATATAATAGCTCAAGGAATATCAAATGCCATACCTTCGATCATTGAAGCTATTAAGATTTATGTGCCTATAAACGAAGATCGTACTATATACTATAGGCATACTCACCACTTCAAACCTAACCCTAGTTCCAATGGAAGTCATGATATTCGTATCAAAACTTCACCTTCCAAACGAAAGAAAACCACAACCTATGGATACTCCTATAAGGAATTCCGCTCCGACAAATCATGTAAAGACCAAGAAATGGAACCAGCAATCGCGCAGCCTACCTGCAACAACAAAAAGCATTCAAGAAAATGACATTCTAGGAAGACACTTCGCTGTAATTTTTGCAAGAAGGCTGGACATGCAGAGGAAGAATGTAGAAGAAAAACTAATGTATGTTACCAATGCGGAGACCTAGGACACATCCGTCCATACTGGCCGAAACTATCTAAGGCACCCGACAACGAGGATCGAAACCCCGTTGAAGCTAAGGAGAACGCATAAATATTTATAACACCCGAGCCAACGACAACTTTTAAAATAAAGCACCCTTAAGTTTTATCTGCACTTATTAGTTGACTTTTGATTCCGATCAAAACTACATCAATAAAAGGTCTTTGTTTTTCTTTTATAAAGTCAACTCTCATTTGTCTCATCTCTTGACAAATTCCTATGTCGTACATTGCCTGTCATGCATGAGAATACACTTCAAAAGGATCATTTATTTATGAGTATTAATAAATATTTCGTTATACTCATTCTGATAATCTATATGATTACACAATGTTGACCTTTCGATATCAAGTCACCAGATTTCTTGGACAACTCCTTCTTTTCAAAGTTACTTACCGGATTTCTCACTATAACCATTTCTTGCCAAAAACGTATATCCATTGTTGGAATATGTCCAAACCAAGCTCAATTGTTTGAACATGTTCACAATATACATTCAATTCAAAATCCCATATGATGAATTGAAATCATCATATTCAATGTAATCTCATTGTTTGAATCATAGTAAACTTATTTAAAGTCTTCAATCTCGATGAATCATTTGTTAAAATACGACACCTTGCGGTGGCAATTTCTTTGAAACTTAGACTCATTTCATTTTCACACCTGAAGTACGAATTTATCTATTTTTCCATTATCCTAAACCAGTCTTAATACAATTTTGTGTTAAGATAAAAATACCTAAATTTCATTCCAATGTACCTCCAACATCTCTTTCATCTTTGCATTAATCCTGCAATATTCATTTCTTCTTTCATTAAACATCCTATCTTTTGAATATTCAGATTCACTTCATTTGAAACTTTAGTTAATTCCGAAAACGGTGAATTCATTCGGTCGCCGTAATCATTGAATTCTTTCAGTCATTACAACACCTTGCGGTGTCTGTATAAATTTGTAGCCTATGCTAATAATAAACCCTGATCATATCAATCCATACGTCATTCGTTTGACTCATCATTTAAATAGGCTTGATACAACTATGTATTAAGACGATGATACACTAAATCCTATTGTATTATCCGGTGTATCCCTGCCATTCAAATAAACGTCACTAATTTTGGTTTGATCATTGACAAATATTTTTCATACTTCCATTCTCAAATTGAGATTATTGATTCTGAATCTCCCTCAATTGATAATCAAAGTAAATTCTTTTCTGGCATTGAATCCTATTATTTCTACAAGTCATTACATTTCAAATTCTATGCCTATCAAATCTCTCTTTTGATTTGTGAAACTTAGTCAACTTGTTAATGGTATCATTTCAACTCATTCAGTTAACATCAAATCCTGAAACTAAGTTTTGAGACCATTGAATTCCAATTATCCTATGATATCCTTATATTCATCTTTTGATTTTATCCCAGACACCTTGATAAACAACTAAAAGATGTGACGTAACCCCAAGGAGATATCGTAGCCCAAATCTCGAGGACGAGATTTAAAACAAGTCGGGGAGGATGTAACATTCCCAAAATTTTAAATTTTAAAATAAAGTTATTACACGAATAAATCATGAGAAAGTTAAATGTTAGAAATATGAAGTACCGAGACGAGCCTAGGAACCGTTTAGTAATTAAATTAAAAAAATACATTATATTTGAACCTACTCCATTTTAATGAAACTTGGTTCAAAATGTAGATATAAATATTATCGTTTTAATGACATATACATTATTTTATAAAACGTCATATTTTAGAAGTTATAAGCGCCAAATAAGTAAAGCAACTGAATTAATTATAAAAATTAAATAATTAAATAATTTAATCCTAAATTCAATTGTTGTACATGCTTTAACGTACCCTGTACGTGGCATTCACAATTCAAAAGAAAAGAATGAAACTGACCTAAACATTTAATGCTTGGTGTACGTATACTAAATGACTTAGAATCTAAGCTACATGTTGAGTATAAATAGAGACAAATAGATGAACTGGCACAATTGCTCAACTCCTTTTTCCTTCCTACCATCTTTAATGCACGCCGACTTTCATCTCTATTTTTCTATTTTTAATTTTTATTTTCAATAAATAATAATAAAGCATTGTCCCGTTTTAAGTATTTTAACCCCTGTTCACTGATACCCTGTCCGATTGATCTGGAGCCCCGTAACGCATGTCAAGGCTCTGCCTGATTAAGTACGTTGGGGTTCTGTCTCGTGACGTATGGATAAAGTTGAAATGGGGTTACTATACATAAAGCGAGTGCATTATATATTTTATTAAACAGTCCAGGAGTTATACCCAAGATATAACAACTCTACTTAAAATATTTTAGACACCCCCAAATGTCCTAAATACACCCCGTATACGAAAAACCGGCCGCGAAATACCTTATATTAATAAATAACAAATAAAAAAAATAGTCTGTCACGGGGCGCGACAGACTCACCTTCAGCCGTCGCGGGCAGCGACCGAGTAGCAAGTGGCGAGATCTGGTGATGCCACGTGGCATAACACGCGTCGAAACCTGTCATGACTCAGCAACTCGTTTGCCACCTTAGGGGCCCTCGCGGGGCGCGAAAGCCCCTTTGTTCTCTTTCGCGGGGCGCGACGAAGGGTCGATCAGACCCTATAAATAGATGGGATCGGCCTTCAGTTGCAGATCGTTCAGAATATCAATCTCCCTCTCTCGAATTCTCTAAAATTAGAAGTAATACTCGGGTATTATACCCCCTAAATAGCGAATCTCTGCCTCGTTGTAAGTATTTTAACCCCCGGTTACGTATTAGATATGCTGCCAGATTGATCTAGTGCTCCGTAACGGCTGTCTGGGTTCTGCCCGACGTAGTCGTTGGAGTTCTGTCTCGGGAAGGGTATAACTAATGTAAATTTGGGTTATTATACTAACGCGTGTGCATTATTTAAAATTTATAGATTATATCCCGGAAGCCACATGAAATTACCTAAGATAGCAATGTGAGTAATCTCCTTTTTGCAAATTGCTTTTACAAAACCTCACTTAATTAACACTATATTAAACAGTGATTGAGTATTTGTATTCTACAATTATCGTCGGTATGTTGAGGTTTTGTATACAAAATTTGTTACTACATTGTGAGTAGTAACATGACCACAAGTCGGGTTGACAATACCGTGGGTGGTAATTAAAGTAGATGGAAACAAATGTAATTGCGCGGCCGCCCTCAATGCTGTAGACTGATAAAACCTGTTTTGATTAAACTGGGATTCACTCACCAGTATTTCTTGCTGATAAAATGTTTTAAACACGTGTTTCAGGTAACTTAGTGTGAAGCCAATAAAAGTCAGCTGGAGAGCACTGAAAGCTTAGAAAAGTGGCTATAAAAGTTACCAAATTAAAAAAGAAAACTCTTTTCAATAATTAGGGTTATCCCTAAAAACCTGTTTATAATGGAAACTTGGGTTTTTCGCATGTATTTATTATTATTGAAAAAGCGGTGTTTTACTCTGATAAAATATTTCCTAACAACGGTCCTGATGAAAATTTCTGCTGCCAAATTGAAAAACACCGATACCACTGAAACTGGCCGCGACCGCCCGTTCCTAGGTTGTTAGGGGACGGGGGTCGTGACAGTATCAAACTAGGACTTCGAGGATAAAGTAGAAAAATATAGCATTAGTCATAATAATCTTAATACATTAATGTTTAATTATATTTAATTAGGACTTTGAGGATAAGGATAAAGTAGAAAGATATAGGATTAGTCATAATTTAATATTAATGTTAAATTATATAATATATATTAAGGGTATTGGCCTGTAATAATCATGTCTAGACCTTATTGTCCATTAATAATCCCACCTCAGAATATTCCCCTCACTAGTCACACCTTTCACCTATTTTTCCTACAATGGTCCCCCGTTAAAAAATCTTAACGGAGTTAAGCTTTTTTCCAAATTACAAACAGTTTTTTTAGGACTTTTGATCAGAACAATGATACGAGTCCATTGATGTAAAACTTACTTCGAAATGGCGCTCAAAGTGACTTGATTTTGGTTAATTGGAATTTTAAACACCCGAATTGAACCGCCGTTTTCATCGTTTGGAGCACCGTTTCGGGGCAAGTTTTACATCAATAGAATCGTATCATTGTTCTAATCAAAAGCCCTAAAAATCTGTTTATAATTTGGAAAAAAGCTTAACTCCGTTAAGGTTTTTTAACGGGGGACCATTGTAGGAAAAATAGGTGAAAGGTGGGACTGGTGGGGGGAATATACTGAGGTGGGATTATTAATGGCCAATAAGGTCTAGGTGGGATTATTACAGGCCAATTTCCCTATATATTATATACTAAAATTTAGCAACAAAATTGTGCAAAATGTGTTGTAACTTTGGCTTTAATTGTTTTATATGCATATCTTTGTTGTACTTTGTGGTCATTATATACTATGTACTATCATTAAATTTAATTAAAACACTATAAAGAACCAACATGTTTAAGCATATATGTATTGTGATGAAACACTGGTTAACACTTATGCTAACCAGTTGGGTCGTCTCGTAAATGGGGTTCAATCTCCTTCTCTACTCGTCTAAGACTGGAATCCTGCAAAACAGCAACACCGTTAACTCGTTAAGAGGGGAATATGGGGGTTTCCCTCTTAACCAGGCTCCAGCGAGAGAATAAGAGACCGTTCTGAGGATAATTAAGTGTGTGTTAAGAGTGATAGTATAGAGAACGGAATCTTCTACCTGAATAATGAAGGGTCCTATTTATTGCCGAAGGGTGAAGGAGGGAGGAGAGACCTTGCCAGCTGCCACCAGGCGCCAGCTGTCCGACCAAGGGGAATATCCTCTTGGTCTCCTGTGCTGTGGTTAGGATAGTGGATGACGTGGTGCGCCGTTATTCGTCCAGGTAGGAGAATTGGTACTGCAGCTGTCGGTCTGTCCTTAGATTATGTCGCAGGTCCACATAGCGTCTGGTGAATGGTGACACGTGTTGTCCTTTTTGTCTGGAGGAGCATCTTTGGTGCCACCTTGACGTCTTCCAGAAGCTTCTGGATTCGCTTGCTGATGCAGGCGCAATGTCAGATGAGAAAGATGGTGTGGTCCCCGCCATGTGTGCATAGAGTTGGGACCATACCTCTTCAAGTCCCCCCAGTCCAGTGTGCCTTCTAGTTGAGTTTATCGTCTAGGAGGGATTCTAGACTCATAAGGGTAGTGGTTTTGTTGTTTGTCCTTGTGAGGCGCATGGCGCGTGATGGTTGCCTTGCAAAGTTGAGCCAAAACGGCGCATGGCGCGTGATGGTAACCTTGCAAAGTTGAGACAAAATGGTGCATGGCGCATCGTGGCAACCTTGTAAAGTTAAGCCAAAACGGCGCATGGCGTATGGAGGCAGCTTTGTAAAGTTGAGCCAAAACGGCGCATGGCGTATGGAGGCAGCCTTGTAAAGTTGAGCCAAAATGGTGCATGGCGCATGGAGGCAGCCTTGCAAAGTTGAGCCAAAACGGGGCATGCCGCATGGCGGCGACCTTGCAAAGTTGTGCCAAAACGGCGCATGGTGCGTGATGGCAGCCTTTACAAAGTTGAGCAAAAAATGGTGTATGGCACATGATGGTAACTTCACTCTTTGGAGGTTCCTTCCAAGGGAAGTTTCTTTGTGGGGATTAGGACAACTGACATGACTGATGTTCCATATCAGGTGGCCGTCTTTTCAGAGAAGTGAACAGTTGCTTTTTCAGAATTGTCAAGCACGTTTTTGCTATCTTTCAGGCGCGTGGCGGCCACGCGCCCTAAAGTGGAGGCGACGGTTATTTCTCTCTTCTGACGTGTCAGTTCCGTAGTAGGTGTCACGACCCCAGCCCCGGCTTGACCCGGTCAGGAGCCGCGGGACAGGAACCCGTGGTATCTATGATGCGACAGCGGAAGATTTTAACAGGATCTTTTAAACTCAAAATGCCCAAATATTTTATTTTATAATTTGATATAAACCCCGTAAATTACAATAGAGGAATTTCACAAGTAAATTCCTTGATTTATTAAAACATGTTTATTCATTTTAACTGAGCCACCTCTTCAAGCTTGTTAGTGCTCCTTAGCACATTTTCCTTGATTTACAGCAGGTCGCCTGAAACATGTTTTAAAAATATTTTATCAGCGGGGAAATGCTAGCGAGTCATTCAAGTATGTAAAACGACACATTAGTTATCAATTACAGCATAAGAGCGATTACAATGGCTTCTATCTTATTTTTATCTGGCGCCGTGTCACCTCCTGGTGACGATGGTCATACCACTATTGGGTCATGTCACCCAAGTAGTGATGATTATCACTGTTAGGATTTATTAGCCTAACCCGTGAGAAAATTAGTAATGTGCACAATACCCCACTAGCCAGTGATTAAGATAACCATGACTTACTCCCTGTAATTATAACATTTGAAAATGGAGTATTGTAAAATACTTTTGATAAAAGAGAATGACTCACTTTGCAGATTTATACGGGCAGAGTTTAGCCTACTGATTAGCCTTGTGACCTAAATTAAATAACATGCACACGAACTAGGTTAGTAACTAATACAACATTTACGATAACTCACGAGATTAAACCCTCACAACGAATGACAAAGTGCGATACTTAAACATCCATTGAATTTACGACGAATGACAAAGCATAACCCTAATGTGGGCAGCACTTAAACATCTATTGGATAGTTTCAATCGATCGGACATTGAATCGTAGCAGCGATTGAGTTAATACCCTGTATCGTAGCAGCGCCTTGCTATAATAATTGAATTTTCAACTTTGGAGCAGTAGCAATTAGTTTTTGAAAGTTTGTTTCGACACAGACTGAAAGCTCCTGAGCTAAGCTATTTATAGGTGAAATTCAAGCATGTCGCGGCCCGCGTGAACTCTCGGCCAACCTTTACGCGGCCCGCGTAGCCTCCTAGTCTACGTGTAGGTCTGGTTGGCCACGAGTAGGGTCGCCATGTGTATGCCACGTGGCTCGGGAGCGCTTATCCGGTCAAACCACATGTTGACGCGGCCCGTGTAAGGCTAAGCTAACCCTTACGCGGCCCGCTTGAAACCCACAAATTCTGATTTCCTTGTTTTTCATGCACAGTGGTGTTTCAGGGGCTTGGGTTTTCACTTATGGTCCAATTGGGTCATTCTTGAGAGTCCTTACATCCTCCCCACCTTATTTAAAATCTCGTCCTCGAGATTTACTGAAATAGGTGAGGATACTTTCTTTTCATCTCGGATTCCAACTCCCAAGTGTACTCGGGTCCTCTCTTTGAATCCCATTTGACTTTGATAAGCACTAGTCGCTTGTGTTTGAGAAATTTGATCTTTCTGTCTTCTATCTGAAGAGGTTTCTCAACAAATTTTAACTTTTCGTTTACCTCTATATCCTGAAGAGGTCCTACCAAAGATTCGTCAGATAGACATTTCTTGAGGTTGGATACATGAAATACGTCATGTACCCCAACTAGCTCTTCTGGTAGTTGTAAACGATAAGCAACTGGTCCTATATGTTGGATTATTGAAAATGGTCCTACGTATCTTGGACTCAGTTTTCCTTTCTTACCAAATCGAACTACTCCTTTCCAAGGAGAAACTTTCAAGAGTACCTTGTCTCCACCTTGGAATTCTAACGGCTTTCGTCGATTATCTGCATAACTTTTCTGGTGATCTCGAGCCGTCTTTAGTCTTTCCTTGATTTGAGTAATCTTGTCGGTAGTTTCTTGTACAATTTCAGGACCTGATAACTGACTTTCTCCTATTTCTGCCCAACACACTGGAGTTCTACACTTACGTCCGTACAGTGCTTCGAACGGGGCAGCTTCAATACTTGAATGATAACTATTGTTATAGGAGAATTCAGTTAAAGGTAAATGGTTATCCCAATTTCCACCAAAATCTATCACACATGCCCTAAGCATGTCTTCTAGAGTTTTGATCGTCCTTTCACTTTGTCCGTCGGTTTGAGGATGATATGCAGTACTTAGATTTAGTCGAGTTCCCATAGCTTCTTGGAAACTTGTCCAGAAGTGGGAAGTGAAACGACTATCTCTATCCGATACAATGGAGAGTGGAACTCCATGTAAGGATACAACTTCATCTACATACAACTTGGCTAACCTTTCCATGCTAAAGGTTTCTTTCATAGGTAGAAAATGAGCTGATTTGGTTAATCGATCCACAATTACCCAAATCGCATTATTACCTTTTCTGGTTTTGGGTAACTTGGTAACAAAATCCATTGTTATGAGTTCCCATTTCCATACAGGCATTTCTAATTGTTGTAGTAGACCTGAAGGTTTCTGGTGTTCTGCCTTAACTTGTGAACAAGTTAGACATTTAGAAACATATCTAGCTATGTCCTTTTTCATTCCTATCCACCAGAAATTATTCCTTAAATCTTGGTACATCTTATTGTTACCAGGATGCATGGTATACCTAGATTTATGAGCTTCTTCTAAGATTTTATTTCTTAACTCTCCTTGCTTAGGTACCCAAATTCGTTTCTTATGGAATCTCCAAATTCCATCTGCTCCTTGCTCTAATTCTTTTATCCGCCCTTTCATTCCTTCAGCAACATCCTGGATTGCTGTTTCCTGAACATCTTTTAATTGTTCCATTAAATCTAACTGTAGATTTAATCTAAGGGCACGAACTCTCTTTTGCTTTTCATGATACTTACGACTTAAAGCATCTGCAACTACGTTTGCTTTTCCTTCGTGATATTGAATATCACATTCGTAGTCACTTAGGATTTCCATCCATCTCCTTTGCCTCATGTTTAATTCTTTTTGCCCAAATATATATCTTAAGCTCTTATGATCTGTATAGACAGTAAACTTACTTCCATACAAATGATGTCTCCAAATCTTAAGGGTAAAAATTATGGCTCCTAACTCTAAGTCATGGGTCGTATAGTTTTCTTCATGCTTTTTCAATTGCCTTGATGCATACGCAATTACCTTCTTGTGTTGCATCAACACACATCCTAATCCTAGCTTTGAAGCATCACAATATACTTCAAAATCTTCTGTTCCTTCTGGTAAGGCTAGAATTGGAGCATTGGTTAATTTCTGTTTTAAAATCTTAAAAGCCTCATCTTGTTTAGCTCCCCATTCAAACTTAACTGCTTTACAGGTTAGCTTAGTTAATGGTACAACTATCTTGGAAAAATCCTTAATAAACCGTCTATAATATCCAACTAAACCTATAAAACTTCTAATTTCCATAGCTGACTGCGGAACCTTCCATTTGATAATTGCTTCTATCTTAGCAGGATCTACGTGAATACCTTCGTGATTCACCATGTGTCCTAAGAATTGCACTTCTTGTAGCCAAAATTCACACTTCGAGAATTTGGCGTACAACTTCTCCTTTCTTAACAAAGTTAAGAGTATATGCAGGTGTTTACAATGTTCCTCCTGACTTTTGGAATAAATAAGTATATTGTCGATGAAGACAATTACAAATTTATCCAAGTACGGTTTACAGATTCTATTCATCATGTCCATAAATGCTGCAGGAGCATTTGTCAACCCAAAGGGCATGACTGTAAAGTCGTAATGACCATACCTAGTCCTGAAAGCAGTTTTAGGTATGTCTTCTTCTTGTACCTTTAATTGATGATATCCGGAACGTAAATTTATCTTAGAAAAATATCTAGCTCCTTGTAATTGGTCGAAAAGATCATCAATCCTAGGTAATGGGTATCGATTCTTAATTGTAACCTTATTCAATTCTCTATAATCGATACACATTCGCATCGAACCATCCTTTTTTCTTTACAAACAACACTGGCGCTCCCCTGGGGATGAACTAGGTTGTATGAATCCTTTGCTTAGTAATTCATCTAATTGCTTTTTCAATTCTAACATTTCTGTGGGTGCTAACCGATAAGGTGCCTTGGCTATCAGTGTAGTTCCAGGAATTAGATGAATTCTAAATTCGACTTCCCTATCAGGTGGTAATCCAGGTAGTTCTTCTGGGAATACCTCTGGATATTCTGATACTACTGGAATTTCCTTGAGTTCTTTACCCTTAGTGTTAATGATTACTGAAATCATATACACTATTTCTTGTTTTCTTGAGTAACTGGCCAATTTCATTACTGAAATGAATTTTAGTGGCTTTCGTGGCTTATCTCCTGTAATCATCACTAATTCTCCTGTGGGTGTATGAATTTCTATGGAATTCTTATCACAAAGAATTCGGGCATGGTTGGCTACTAACCAATCCATTCCTAAACAACATCGAATCCGGCTAATTTCATAGGTAACAGGTTTGCCAAAAAATCATGACCTAAAAGTTCTATCTTTTCTTCTCGCAAAACCTTATCTATGTTGACAGAATTCCCATCTGCCGTTTCGACTGTAAAAATCTGCCTAAGTTTGGTTAAAGGTAAATTAAGTGCTTGGCAGAACGAAGTATTTATAAAACTTTGGTTTGCACCAGAGTCAAATAATACTTTTGCATAAACGTTGTGAACTAGAAACGTACTAGCTATCACATCAGGAATTAGCTCTGCTTCCTGAGTAGTCAGCTGGAAGGCTCTTACGTTCTTCTTGGTAGTTCCTTCTGCAAGTTTGGTTTTGTTATCAGCTGGTTTGACAAATTTTGGGCAGTCTGGCCTAATATGTCCAGCTTCTCCACAGTTGTAGCAGACTGTGGATCTCTTCTTCCTGCAATCTTCCTCTTGATGCCCCGGAATTTTGCAAAAATTGCAATATACTTTGCATCTTCCAAAATGCTTCCTTTTACAGGAATTGCAAAATGGACCAGTGGAAGATTGCCCAAGTCTTCTTCCTTTGAAATTACTACGATTACCCATACGGAATCCCTGGGGTAATCTTTTGGGCTACTTCCTTTTTCCGGTTTTCTTCTCTTGTGCGTACCAGTTCGTCAGTTAGAGTGTTAGCTAACTCTACTGCATCATCGATCGTGCGGGGTCTCGTAGCCTTGACAATATTACGGATCTCGCCAATTAATCCCCAAATGTAGCGAGATATAAGTACCGGTTCTGGCGAAGCCAGGGTTGGTACCACTCTAGCGTATTCGAAGAATGTCGAAGTATACCCTCGACAATCAACGCCTACCATCTGATGATTTAGGAATTTATTGGTCATTTGTTCCTTTTCATACTCGGGACAGAATTTTCTTTCTACAAGACTTTTAAATTCTTCCCAGTTCATAGTATATGCCACAGTTCTTCCTTTAGCTTGTAGAACTGTATTCCACCATTCTAGCGTCCCTTCTTTAAAAAGATGCGACGCATACATGACATTGTCGTCCTTAGCATATTTACTTATCATAATTACTGCCTCGGTTTTCTCTAACCAACACAGTGCAGCAGTCGCCCTATCGTTACCTGCAAACTCAGCCGGTTTACAGGCAAGAAACTCCTTATAAGTGCAGCCAGATGTTGCATCTTTCATTTTCTTAAGGAGTGGAGCTTGTATCCCCTCATTGTCGTTATTAATATGATTGCCACCTCCGTTTATACTATTACTGAAATTATCGTCATTTGTACGCTTGCTAGGAATAATTTATTGAGGTGCAATTGGATTTCGAGCAGCAGCAAGGATTTCTGGAATAGCATTGGCTATTCCCTAAGCAACGATATTTTCGATATCTTGCCTATTTAAAAATTGATCCTCCTGGTGTTGCTCAGATTGATTTACTTTGTTAGCAGGTTCATTACCAGCATTTGCCATCTGGTAATTAATTTATATAAGTGATTAGCATAAAATAATTAAACAAAGCAAAACAATCGCACAGTTAATACGTATAGCCAAAATTTGGTGATTTCTCAACTTCCATTTTATATATATTATATTATGCATCCGTACACACCGTTATTTTACAAAAGTTTTATTTTTAGGTTATTATACATACTTATATTTTGATTACTTATTTATACAAACACAGTTTCACAACTACACTCCCTCCTAGTTTACTAGTCTTTCAGAAATGATGTTCCCTTTCATCGTATTTCCAAGAGATTTGTTCCCCTATCTCCCGAATCTTATTTCCTGCATCCATTAGTTCTTCACCAAAATGGCAAAGTTCAGCTAAGTTTTCATTACTCATTGGTGGGTTTGGTGTAGGTTCTGGGTCGAACTGAGGGAAAAAGGTATAGGGATTATTTAAAAGGTTTTGGAATTGCCAATCGTTGGTCCACCATTCGTCCATTCCTTGTGGTTGAGTGTGAATCAAAGGTTCTGGGATGGCTGGTTCCAGGTTTATTGGAAGTTGGGTTTCAGCAGGATAAGTAAAAAGATTTTCATTGACAGGTTTAAAGGTATCACAACTTGCCAATATGAAATCTAGCTCTTCCTGTAACGTCATTTCCTTGGTTTACTTGGAGCTTTCCCCAATTTCCATTTCTTCTTGTCTAAAACTTTCCTCAATTTCAATCCCTTTTCCTTTATCCATGGAATTTTCTATTTTGGGAATTTTCCTAGTTGCTGGTTTTCTTCTGCGCACACGTCTCCAACCCACAAATCTTCTTCTTTTCTTAGGTTTTGATTTTTCCAGAGGTGGAGCTTGAAATTCCATAGGTTCTTCCACATCGGTCAAGTAACCAGTAAAATCTCCGGAAACTTCCACTTTTACGGGATAGAGATTGAGATTCTCTAGGGCTTCAGATAATTCATTCATGCTGTTTAGCATTTACAAACTTTTAGTTTAAAATTTGGTAAATTAATTTTCACAGAATCACAAAAATAGACTCAGAATTTTAATATTAATTACAAATATTTAATAAACCATTTTATTTGAAACAGAATATTATTTTTAATACAATTAATATTATTTTAAAGTTTCCAGCTAATACATAATATGGGTGCTAATACTGGGTCAGGGTGTTGGTAATTTAAAGGTCAACATTTACTGCTACTGTAGCTAACATATAAAGATTTGCCCATTTTTCATCTAATTTATCTTCCCATGGTGGGTAGTTGCCTACTTCCTGGGTCTCTTTTATTATCACCTCTTTGGTTTGTAACTTCCTCATTCTCTCTTGACTTTTTCTAATAATCAAACTTCTTTTACTAGGGGAAAGTGGTTTCTCATACTGTGCCTTTCGGACAAATATTCCCTCCTCAGTGTCTACTGAGTATCTTGAGGAATTTGATTGGGATGAAGTTCCCTTATCTTTTGGCACACTATCTAATTTAAGATAGATATCCGACATTTTCTGCTTACCCATACTGTAACTAACAAGTAGCCAGTTAATAAAGCACATAATCACAAAATGGTAATCAGGAAAATTAAGTATTTTTAAATACTTAATAGGCTTAAATCAGTGGCTCTTTCAGTAGCTCTGATACCACCTTTTCCTGTCATGACCCCAACCTCGGTTTGACCCGGTCAGGAGCCGCGGGACAGGAACCCGTGGTATCTATGATGCGACAGCGGAAGATTTTAACAGGATCTTTTAAACTCAAAATGCCCAAATATTTTATTTTATCATTTGATATAAACCCCGTAAATTAAAATAGAGGAATTTCACAAGTAAATTCCCTGATTTATTAAAACATGTTTATTCATTTTAACTGAGCCACCTCTTCAAGCTTGTTAGTGCTCCTTAGAACGTTTTCCTTGATTTACAGCAGGTCGCCTGAAACATGTTTTAAAAATATTTTATCAGCGGGGAAATGCTGGCGAGTCATTCAAGTATGTAAAATGACACATTAGTTATCAATTACAGCATAAGAGCGGTTACAATGGCTTCTATCTTATTTTTATCTGGCGCCGTGTCACCTCCTGGTGACGATGGTCATACCACTATTGGGTCCTGTCACCCAAGTAGTGATGATTATCACTGTTAGGATTTATTAGCCTAACCCGTGAGAAAATTAGTAATGTGCACAATACCCCACTAGCCAGTGATTAAGATAACCACGACTTACTCCCTGTAATTATAACATTTGAAAATGGAGTATTGTAAAATACTTTTAATAAAAGAGAATGACTCACTTTGCAGATTTATACGGGCAGAGTTTAGCCTACTGATTAGCCTTGTGACCTAAATTAAATAACATGCACACGAACTAGGTTAGTAACTAATACAACATTTACGATAACTCACGAGATTAAACCCTCACAACGAATGACAAAGTGCGATACTTAAACATCCATCGAATTTACGACGAATGACAAAGCATAACCCTAATGTGGGCTGCACTTAAACATCCATTGGATAGTTTCAATCGATCGGACATTGAATCGTAGTAGCGATTGAGTTAATACCCTGTATCATAGCAGCGCCTTGCTATAATAATTGAATTTTCGACTTTGGAGCAGTAGCAATTTGTTTTTGAAAGTTTGTTTCGACACAGACTGAAAGCTCCTGAGCTAAGCTATTTATAGGTGATATTCAGGCCTGTCGCGGCCCGCGTGAACTCCCGGCCAACCTTTACGCACCCCGCGTAGCCACCTAATCTACGCGTAGGTCTGGTTGGTCACGAGTAGGGTCACCATGTGTATGCCACGTGGCTCGGGAACGCTTATCCGGTCAAACCACATGTTGACGCGGCTCGCGTAAGGCTAAGCTAACCCTTACGCGGCCCGCTTGAAAGCCACAAATTCTGATTTCCTTGTTTTTCATGCACAGTGTGTTTCAGGGGCTCGGGTTTTCACTTATGGTCCAATTGGGTCATTCTTGAGAGTCCTTACAGTGGGTGTCTCCCCGTTTCCCTGACGGTCCACTACCCGTCGCATTTAATGCGATGGGTATAAATACCAGGCGGTTATCATCTTTCCAACACTTCTTCTCCATTTTCAAAATTCAAACTCCCAATTTTCTCTCTTTGTCTTCCACCGATTTCCTCCTTTTCTTCTCATTTTCCGTTGAATCATGACTCCTGCTCCAAAGTCCGGCACTACTACAAGGAAGAGGAAGTACAAACCGAAGAATCCACCGGGGCCAGATCAGGCAGTTATTGGTTGGAGGGAGGATGAACTCAATAATCTAATTCAGAACTTTGGTCTTTCTTCCGATTGGGGTGTTCAGTTTCCTACTCCAAACTCCACTGCTCTTGATGCCCCTCCAGGATACATGTCTTTATATGCCGATTTCTTCCGGGAAGGGAACTTTCGCCTCCCGATGTCGAAGTTTATCGGAGAAGTGCTTACCGGTTATGGTTTACATATTTCCCAAATAAGTGCTCTGGGTTTGCCTCGAGTTACCCATTTTGAATTTATATGTCGGGCTAACCGTGTTGAGCCCAGTTTCGAAAAGTTCAATGTTTTCTATTGTCACTTACACTGGTGGGTTTTATTCGTTTAACTCTCGTACCACTGGGGTTGACCCTTGTAGCCGGGATACACCAAAGAGTCTCCACGACTGGAAACAAAAGTTTTTCTATATCCGTCGTGGTGTCATTCCCTTTGATATGCATTACCGGGCCGAGAGTGAAGGAGTTTTCCGCGTGAATGTTGTCAGTGGACTTTACCGAACAAGAGTGGTATAAGGTTTTGACCCGGAAGGTCACTCCTATCATCCAACTTGAAGAGAGGGCTCTGGTTGCGGTCGGGATGAGCATGCTATGGGCTCCCCAAAACCCTAGGGGTTTTCCAATTTATGGATACCAAGGGAAAGGTAACATTGTTATTGATTCCTTTGATTTTTTCTTTATTTTCGTTATGTGTTCCTTCATATCTTCCTATGTTTTGCAGCAGGATATAGTTTGATGAACGTGTTTGATCCTAAGGCCGGTGGTGCCATGGTTGTTGTTGCGTTTCCTGAAGGGAGGCCTGTGTGGGTTGATCAGATAAGGAATAATTTCTTGCACCCCACAAGAGAAAGCATGGCTACTTATGCCAACATTGTCGTAGGTGAAGATGATGGGGATGATCTTGACGTTGGTTCTGTTCCTACTCGAGGGGAGGTTATCATCCTCTCGAGTGAGGGGTCTGATGAGTCACCTCAAGATCTAATCCAACGTTCCGCGCGTGCTGGTCCGCAATGAGGGACTGCTCGTGAACCTGTCGCTGATGATGTTGAAACTCCTACTAAGAATCCTCAGGGTGATACTGATGAGCAATTAGAAGCTCGGAAGAAGAGGAAGAAGGACAAGTCTGAAGAGAAGAAGGCTGAGGATGATGTGGCTGAGACACCTCGTAAGCGTCCTTCTAACTCCTATTTCTTGGACTATGTTGTCGTATCTGACACGCTATCTGGTTTAGACACAGGAGCTAAGCGTTCTGAGCGTGATCCTGATGATGATGCCGTTTACGGAGATAATGAAGAGGAAAAAGCTCTTGAGGACAAGAAGAAAGAGCTTGATGCACAGGCTGCTGCTGCCTTAGCCGAGAAGAAATCTAAGTAACAAAAGGAAACTACCGCTGCACCATCCGAGTCAGATATTGACTTGGGTGTGTTTAGTGAAAAGGTTGGTAATCAACTAGAAAAAATGTTTAAGTCTGGTGGTTCTCGAGGTACGAATTCTTTCATTTGTGCGTGTTTCGTGCTTTGCATACTTTATTTCCTTTGACTGTTTATACTTAAATTGTAGCAGCTCCCAAGCCTGGAAAGGGTGTGTGCAAGATTGATATTTTCAAGATTACCCCTCCTACTTCTCCTCCTTCCAGAACCTTTGGTTTATCTCCTCCACACCCTGACCCGAGGGGAAAGGGGAAGGAAGATGATGTCAAGGTTGAGCAGGTTAGAGAAGATGTTGTTGCTGGTGCTGGTGGAGGTGAAGCTCGTGCTGAAGGTGTTGAGACTGAGGTGGAGTTAAGTGAAGCTACTCCTAGTGCCACTATTTACACCAAACGTGTGCAGGGTTCTGGAGGGGGTGGTACGTCCGGGACTCGTCAAAGTCCGGAATTTCAACATGTTCAAGGTGGGTCCTGGACCACCCATAACCCTACTTGTGACGATCTTCCCCATACACCTCATTGGTCTTTGACTCAAAGTTCAAGAATGACTGACCTCACCAATTGTCGTGAGTTCTACTCCTTATCCCTCCCCCAGCTGAAAGAATGTTCTAGAAAAATCGCCACCGGATAGATCTGTTAGATGATCACATCCACGCCGCTGTTAATTTTTATGCTACTTGTCAAGAGATTGTGAGAGAGTGGCAATTGATGGGAGAAGATAAATTGGAGTTTGAGGCTGCCAAGAAGGAGTTGGCCGAAGAGAGGGAAAAGTTTAATGCGGAGAAGAAGGGCTTATTATGGAGAGTTTCTGATGCTAAGGATAAGCTTGCCAAGGAGAAACAGTTTAATGATAATAAACAGAAAGAATGAGAATCTGTCTGCGAGCGGACCAACCGTGAGATGCAAACTGCTCGTGATCAGATAGTTAAGTTGAGAGGTGAGAAAACGAAAATAAATGATGAGGCTGAACAGGAGCGCGCCTCGCATCAAAAAAGAGAAAACGAATACATCCAACGGATTGCCAAGTTGGAACAAATTATTGCTGAAAAATCTGCGGAAAGCCGGGCTTCTGAGATCATAGCGGAAGAGGCCAATGCTGATTGCAAGTGGTTACTTGCGCGTGGCGTTTCTTTGGTATGTTTTCTTTTGCTTTTTCGATCTTATTCCTCTTTGTTTCTTATTTTTTATGCTCATTTTGTTTCCTGCAGATTGCTGATCGCAATGTGAAGTCTGATGAGCTGGCTAAGTATATGTTCGAGCTTGGTTAAGCTGCATATGATAATGGTCGTAAGGATGGTTATGGCGAAGGAAGAGCGGCTGCTGATGCTAAGGAGACGATGAGTCATTTTGATCTGTATAAAACTGATTGTGTAGCCCGTTATGCCGAAAGACGCCAAGAATATGAATTCCTCGAATTTGTAATATGTTGGGAAGTTATCCCGAAAAACTGATGGTGTTGAGCTGTTGAAGAAGGCTCTTGGTGACCGGGATCCTGAAGTTGAGGGTGCGGGACCCAGTCATCAAGGTTGAGGATTTCCGGCTTGCATGTCGTGTATTGGCCTACTGGCCTTGTAATCATCAGACAATTTCCTGTTTTTCGTGTCCGTGAACAATTTACTTTTACTATTCTTATGGTTGTTGATACTTTTGACACAATTTTTTATATATATGATGCTAATCGTAGGTTGTTAGTTTGTGAATTTTGTTTCCGTTACAATATGTGCATGTGTTTAATTACTTTGAATAGGTATCACGAATGAATGATGGCTGTGACAGTTGTATTGTGTTAGTCATCTTGGCCTTACACTGTGTTGTGTTAAGCTTGGGTGACTTTACAATGTTTGTTATGTCTTTATGCGCGTGATTTTATTCGTATATACGAAGTGATTTTTTTTAACATGTTATTGTGTTTTAACGACCCGACTGTGTTCAGCCTTGGAGGTCTACAATGTTTGTTTTACCATGTCTACGATGTTTTCGTGTGTAGGTGGGCACGAAGTAGCAATTGGCTGATAGGCCTTGGTTGTGTGTACTTGACCCGGCTGTGCACTTAGTCGTGACGAGCCTTGGAGGTCTACAACGTTTCCTATTTCTAAGCCATTGGTGTTTTCGTGTATGCCCGAAGTAATATATGCATTTGTAACAAAAATTCAGAGGAGATAAGATAACCAACACTTCTTGAATTAAAGATGATTGTGTTGGACGCATGGCCGTTTGTTACAGGAAAAGATAAAAATTAATGGCTGGTTACATATAGCATTTCCTTTGTTGAGCGTTCCAAGTCCTGGGGACTTCTTTGTTTTCGAGCGTGCGTAACTTGTATGCTCATTTCCTAAGGACGTCGTCTATAACGTAGGGTCCCTCCCATTTTGGGGCCAGTTTTCCCGGTCTTTCGGCGTTTGATGCCTCATTGTCTCTAAGAACGTAATCTCCGGGGTTGAAAGTACAGATTCTGACCTTGCTGTTGTAATATTTTTCCAGCTTGGTTTTGTATTTTGCCTTGTTGATTGCTGCCATTTCTCTTCTTTCTTCTAGAAGGTCCAGATCCAACCTTCTTTCATCCTCGTTATTGATGGCATTTATGGACAGCATTCTTGGAGATGGCAGACCAATTTCTGGGGGTATCACTGCTTCAAACCCATACACTAAACTGAATGATGTTTCACTGTTGCTTGTCTTCAGCATCGTTCTGTGTGCCCATAGGATGCTGGGTAACTCATCAACCCCCCTCTTCGCTGCGTGCCGAGCCATGCTTTTATGCCATCAACGATGCTCTTGTTTACTGTCTCCATTTGACCATTTCCTTGTGGGTGTGCCACCGAGGAAAATGTATGTTCAATGTTCAGCTCCTTGAACCAGTTTTGGAGGTCTTCAACAGCGAAATTGGTTCTATTGTCGATCTGAAACAAAATTATTGGTGGCCCGGAATGAAGAGGGATGTGGTGAAGTATGTAGAGAAGTGCTTGACTTGTTTACAAGTCAAGGAAGAACACCAGAAACCTTATGGGAAACTGCAACCTTTGGAGATCCCGGTTTGGAAATGGGAACATATCACTATGGACCTATTGACCAAACTACCTAAAACGATTCGGGGATTTGACGCCATATGGGTGATTGTGGATAGATTGACGAAGAGTGCACACTTTATTCCTATACGCGAAACATATACTTCGGAAAAGATGTCCGAGGTGTATACAAATGAAATAGTGGCACGTCACGGAGTACTGGTATCTATTGTGTTGGATAGAGATACCAGGTTTACTTCAAATTTTTGGCGAGATTTCCAAAAACTGATGGGAACGAAACTCTTCATTAGCATCGCCAACCATCCTCAGACGGATGGGCAGAGTGAAAGAACAATACAAACTCTAGAGGATATGTTACGGGCATGTATCATCGACTTCGGCGGAAGTTGGGATGTCTATCTACCCTTGGCCGAATTTTCATATAACAATAGTTACCATTCGAGTATCGGCATGGCACCTTATGAGATGCTATATGGTAGAAAGTGTAGAACCCCGGTGTGTTGGGGTGAAGTGGGACCACGCGAACTGGCCCATAAAGATATTCTCCAGGCCACTAATGAGAAAATTGAAGTGGTACGAGCCCATTTGAAAGCAGCCCAAGATAGGCAAAAGTCTTATGCCGACAAAAGACGAAGACAGATAGAATTTCGGGTAGGCGTCATGGTTATGTTAAAGGTTTCCCCATGGAAGTGAGTGATCAGATTCAGAAAAAGGGGGAAACTAAGCCCGAGGTTTATCGGGCCATTTAAAATCATCGAACGGGTTGACAAGGTGGCTTATCGCCTCGAACTACCGGAAGAGTTGAGTGGGATACATGGCACATTTCATGTGTCGCAACTGCGGAAATGTCTAGCAGAGGAAACATCTTACATCCATTACGACGATATCGAAGTGGATGATAGCCTGAATTATGTGGTAAGGCCATTGGAGATTTTAGACCGAAAGATTAAGCACTTGCGAAACAAACAAATCGGTCAAGTTAAGATCAAGTGGGAACATAGAAAAGGTTCGGACACTACGTGGGAGCCTGAAGAGGAGATGCGAAGTCTTTACCCTACATTATTCGGTACGTGCTCTGGGTTCGGGGACGAAACCCTTTTTAAGGGGGGTGGACTTGTAACATCCCGAAAATACAAATTCTTAAATTTCAATTAAGTTGCAAATAAATTAGTAAAATAAAATAACTAGTAATGACACTAACCTAGTTAGTTTATTACTTATGAGTAGTTAAAGACACAGAAATAAAATAAAAGAAACTAGAGGGACCAAAAGTGTCTAACTTGAAACTAGTTTTAATAAAAACATTTTATTAAAACACAAACACTCCATTTGGAGTGTGCAGGAGATCGACCAAAGCAGGGGGGCGACCCAAGCTTCTCAAAACCCTAAGTTCATGCTATTTGATCAATTGAAGGCCAATTTCAGTCCTAAATCAAAATCCGAACATAGATTAGTGATCACTTCAGTGAAAGGGATCATAAGGTATGTGAATTTTGTAGAAAATTCTCATCTAAATTTCTGAATGAACATAGAAAAATCGAATTGATGATTGCATGTTAGTTGTTTGGGATGAAATGATGTCTAGGGACAAACCCTAGCCCATTTACTTGATGAAATTATGCCTATTTTGTGTGAAATTCATAATCACCATTAAAGGTGATAAGTGGGTTTTGTGAAACTTGATAAACACTAGGATTATAGTGGTTATTCTAGTAATATTTGACATATGTGAAGTGATTTCAGAATTCTAGAAGTTAAAGTTCATGTAAGGTAGTTGATTGATGAAAATTTAGGGCTATATGACATGTTATGAACTTGATAATATATCATGTATATTTCTGCCCTTAAAGTGTTTGCATAAATGCCTCAAAGAAGGCTTAAATCTGAAAATTTGAGTCAAACCGCATGATTGTGATGTTTCGGCAAAATATGCGAACTATGAATTGAAAAGAGTTCTAAACATGTCTTGGTTGAACTCTATAGGAAATGATACCGGAGCTCCAAGCGGACAAGCCGGTGGCGACTTGCGTTTGAAAGGCGTGCATTGAAGGTATGTAACTTGATTCGTTACATTGGGTAATTTAGATAATTTGCATATGTGTAGTAAATTGTAGAATGAAGGTTGTGCTGATTTAAAAGCGATAATGTTCGCTATGTTGAATAATAAGACAAGGATTGGTTAGAACTTGTTGGTAGTCATCATAATGGAGGATTCCATAAGATGAGCCAAACGGGTCGAATAATCAATTAATGCGTGGCAAAGGCTTCGTAATATAGTTAATTGGTTCCTTGTTGTTGTTGATAAAAAGACATATTAGAATACGAGAATTTAGGATGTTAGTTTGTTAGAATGAGAAATCCGAGGATTCGGGTTTGGGTGAAATGAATAAAACAGACAAGTATCAAGGTTGCAGAGTCCACCGTAAGTTATGGTCTCCACCGTAACTTACGGTGGAGAATAAGAATGTTACGGCAGTTCTACACTGCCTTACGGTAGACCAATGTTATCCAGTGTCTACCGTAACTTACGGTAGACACCGTAAGTTACGGTAGAGCCCAGAAATAATTGTTAAAACTTGCATATCCTAGCTAATCAAATCCGGTTTTTGATCGTAGCTTCGATTAAGCAATATTTTTGAGAACTCTAACACTAATTAAGATTTTAAATCTCCACTTTTCAGGTTTTACAAGTATGTGACGATGATCAAGCATCTTTTGAAGAACCGAACACGAACTTTTGAAGCTTCCGCTTAAATTAACTTTGTATGGACAATGTTTATGATGTAAACGATCTACTAATCATGTTTTGAATGTTTAAATTAGTTAGTAGTTAATTAGTATGTGATCCTTTTGAAACTTCAATTTTGTACTTACTTTGAAGTAAGGTACATTTTTATATATAATGTAGCATATTTACATTAAATTCTTATAAAAATTAAGACGGGTGTTACAAGTTGGTAATCAGAGCTTAAGGTTGTTAACAAAGTGTTCAGTTCAAGCTTGATCGATCGTCCGGTAAGAATTAATTTATTATTTTAGTAAATCCTATCTTATGTAAGAAATGAGATACGAATTAATGTGCATGGTAAGGGTGTGTTAACACACTCAAACCCGGAAAGTGCACAAAATGTGAACGGTAAAAGAAAGTTACGCATTTGGCTAAACCGAAGCAAATAAAGCTATGTTGTAAATGAAATGTTTAATGTTTAATGTAAACATTTCAGTTTCAAGATGTCGAAAGGAAACGATAATGATCTGGTGCCGACAAGCACCGAACAAATGAAAGAGATAATTGCCGAAGAAGTAGGGAAGGCAATCGAAGGTAGTCTATCCGGGTTTATAGACAAAATTCAAAGCACGGTATTGTCACTTGTTGAAGAGCGAGTCAAAAAGTTGGAGGATAGTGTCAACCTTATGAAGGAGAAATCGGGAGAACGTAAAGGGTGTTCATACAAAGAATTTATGGCGTGTAAACCACCAATCTACAACGGGGAGGTTGACCCAATAATTTGCCAAAGATGGTTGGGCGACATTGAAGGGGTGTTTGAAAGGACCCATTGTGATGAAAGTGACTTTGTTGCTTACGGAACGGGCCAGTTGAGAGGTCAAGCCAAAGATTGGTGGGACAACAAAAAGAATGAAATAGGAGCCGAAGCGGCGAGAACCATGACATGGGAAGAGTTTAAGACGCCATTTCTTAAACATCATAGCCCCAAGGCGGTCATTAATAAAATCAAGGAAGAGTTCATGCAACTTAGGCACAAGGGCGAGACCATAGACAAGATTACGGCGATGTTTATGGATAAAATGAAGTTTAGTAGTGAATTGGTGACGAACGAAGAACAAAAAATATACTACTACTATAACATGTTGAGCGCTGAATATAGGGAGTTTATGACTCCTTCAAAATACGAGACCTTTACCGAGATCATAAACATTGCTCGGGAATGGGAAATCGAGTTGAAGAAACAAGTTGAAAAGGGTGAGCGAAGGGCTCATGATGTAAATCCAAGCCCTACAAAGAAAGCTCGAACTGGAGAATCGGGAAAGAAGGTGGATGCTAAAGGTGGGTCGCCAAGTTGTAAAGTGTGCGGGAAAGGACACAAGGGAGAATGTCGGTTCAAAGAAAAACCATGCCCCATATGTAGTAAGACGGGGCACACGGCGTCGCTATGCCCGGGTAAAGTCTCAGTTTGTTACAAATGTTATCAACCCGTCCACAAAAAGTCCGAATGCCCGGACTTAGTCGGAAAGAGAGACGTTAAAGAATCTCCAGCAGAAGCTCCTAAGGCGAAGGCTAGATCCTTCCAACTTACCGCTGCTGAAGCAAAAACGGAACCCGATGTGGTCTCAGGTATATTCACAATTAACTCAATTCCAGCATGTGTATTGTTTGATACGGGTGTGAATAAATCCTTCATTTCGCATGGATTTATTCGACATCCTTCATTTGTATTGACGAAATTATTTGTGCCCTTAGAAGTTGAAATAGGGGACAATAAAAGTTTTATAGTTTGTGATGTTTGTCGAGGCTACAAATTAAGCATCAACGATGAAGAATACTTGATAGACCTAATCCCGATGTCAATGGGGGAATTTCAAGTAGTCGTTGGGATGGATTGGCTATCTCAGCACCACGCAAAGGTCGTGTGTTTTCGCAAGGAGATAAAGCTAACATCTCCGAGCGGGAAACACGTCACTATCTATGGAGAAAAAGGAGGTAACCCCATAATATGCTCGATGTTGAAAGCTCACAAGCTTATGAAGCAATGATGCAAGGCGTTTATGATATACGCGAATGAGCCCGAGAAGGAATCACTGAAGATTGAAAACGTACCAGTAGTACGGGATTACGAAGATGTGTTTCCGGAAGATTTACCGGGGATACCGCTAGAACGGGAAGTAGAGTTCGGAATCAAATTGATTCCGGGCGCAAAACCCGTAGCTAGAGCACCGTACCGACTCGCGCCATCGGAATTACAAGAGTTAATGTCCCAGATTCAAGACCTGCTTGACAAAGGATTCATAAGGCCGAGTGTGTCTCCTTGGGGCGCACCGGTACTATTCGTGAAAAAGAAAGACGGGAGCATGCGCATGTGTATCGATTACCAGGAGTTAAACAAACTCACGGTAAAGAACCGATACCCGCTTCCGAGGATAGATGATCTATTCGACCAATTACAAGGTGCGAATTGGTTTTCAAAAATTGACCTTAGATCGGGTATCACCAACTAAAGGTCAAAGAGGAAGATGTGCCGAAGACGGCTTTTCGCACGCGATACGGACATTACGAGTTCCTCGTGATGTCATTTGGGCTAACAAATGCACCCGCGGCTTTCATGGACCTCATGAACCGGGTTTGCAAGCCAATGCTGGATAAATCGGTCATCGTGTTCATAGATGATATTTTAGTGTATTCGAAAAGTGAAGCGGAGCATGCACACCACTTACAAGAGGTGTTAGAGACACTTAGACGAGAAAGGTTGTACGTGAAGTTTTCTAAGTGTGCCTTTTGGTTACGAGAGGTGCAATTTCTCGGCCATATCATAAGTGCCGATGGAGTATTGGTGGATCCGTCAAAGATCGAGGCCGTGTCGAAATGGAATTCCCCGAAGAACCCTTCGGAAATTAGAAGCTTCTTAGGGCTTGCGGGATACTATAGGATATTCATTCAAGATTTCTCCAAGATTGCGTCGCCACTAACAAAGTTAACCCGGAAGGAGGAAAAGTTCATTTGGGGTGTTGAACAAGAAAGGGCGTTTCACACGCTAAAAGAGAAGTTAACTCAAGCTCCGGTATTAACATTGCCGGATGGAGTCGAGGATTTGGTGGTTTATTCGGATGCCTCGTTATCGGGGCTCGGATGTGTTCTGATGCAACGGGGCAAGGTTATAGCTTATGCCTCGAGGCAATTGAAGATACATGAGAAGAAATATCCCACGCACGATCTTGAATTGGCTGCGGTGGTATTTGCATTAAAAATATAGAGGCACTATTTATATGGAGTAAAGTGCACCATATTCACCGATCACAAAAGCTTAAAATACTTTTTCGATCAGAAGGAGTTAAATATGCGCCAGAGACGATGGTTGGAAATGGTGAAGGATTTCGACTGTGAAATACACTACCACCCCGGAAAGGCAAATGTGGTGGCGGATGCTTTGAGCAGAAAAGCAGACTATGTCCCAATACGAGTAAGGTCAATGCAACCTGTGGTGACCTCGGGTATACTCGAACGTATCCGAGAGGCGCAAGTAGAAGCGGTTAAAGAGGAGAACTGGAAGAAGGAAAGAATAATCGGCCAGTTGAAAGACTTGTCGGATGGAAAGAACGGGTTGAAGACTCGATCCGAAAGAATATGGGTTCCAAATACTTGTGGAGTGAAGGCGCTACTACTTGATGAAGCCCATAAATCCCGATATTCTATTCATCCGGGTGCGACCAAGATGTATAACGATCTGAAACAAAATTATTGGTGGCCCGGAATGAAGAGGGATGTGGTGAAGTATGTAGAGAAGTGCTTGACTTGTTTACAAGTCAAGGCAGAACACCAGAAACCTTATGGGAAACTGCAACCTTTAGAGATCCCGGTTTGGAAATGGGAACATATCACTATGGACCTATTGACCAAACTACCCAAAACGATTCGGGGATTTGACACCATATGGGTGATTGTTGATAGATTGACGAAGAGTGCACACTTTATTCCTATACGGGAAACATATACTTCGGAAAAGATGTCCAAGGTGTATACAAATGAAATAGTGGCACGTCACGGAGTACCGGTATCTATTGTGTCGGATAGAGATACCCGGTTTACTTCAAATTTTTGGCGAGATTTCCAAAAACAGATGGGAACGAAACTCTTCATTAGCACCGCCTACCATCCTGAGACGGATGGGTAGAGTGAAAGAACAATACAAACGCTAGAGGATATGTTACGGGCATGTATCATCGACTTCGACGGAAGTTGGGATGTCTATCTACCCTTGGCCGAATTTTCATATAACAATAGTTACCATTCGAGTATCGGCATGGCACCTTATGAGATGCTATATGGTAGAAAGTGTAGAACCCCGGTGTGTTGGGGTGAAGTGGGACCACGCGAACTGGCCCATAAAGATATTCTCCAGGCCACTAATGAGAAAATTGAAGTGGTACGAGCCCATTTGAAAGCAACCCAAGATAGGCAAAAGTCTTATGCCGATAAAAGACGAAGACCGATAGAATTTCGGGTATAAAGGTTTCCCCATGGAAGTGAGTGATCAGATTCAGAAAAAGGGGGAAACTAAGCCCGAGGTTTATCGGGCCATTTAAAATCATCGAACAGGTTGGCAAGGTGGCTTATCGCCTCGAACTACCGGAAGAGTTGAGTGGGATACATGGCACATTTCATGTGTCGCAACTGCGGAAATGTCTAGCAGAGGAAACATCTTACATCCATTACGACGATATCGAAGTGGATGATAGCCTGAATTATGTGGTAAGGCCATTGGAGATTTTAGACCGAAAGATTAAGCACTTGCGAAACAAACAAATCGGTCAAGTTAAGATCAAGTGGGAACATAGAAAAGGTTCGGACACTACGTGGGAGCCTGAAGAGGAGATGCGAAGTCTCTACCCTACATTATTCGGTACGTGCTTGATGGGTGGTCCGTAGGACAACCCTTAAATGAGCTAAATACGTGCATATCCCATATTTTACACGGTTATATATCGTGAATGTGATAACTACGAGTATTGGTAATTTTACAGGATAATCTCGTAATTCGGTGAAGTTACGACGTTTGGTAATGAAGCGGAATACTTGGATGATAACCGAGGCACATCGCGTTGCTAGGTACCTGTTACGGGTGATAAAACAACTACGAAGTCACAAGGAGCGAGACATCAGCAAAAGAGTTCACAGAAAGTTTGTACCGTAACTTATGTTTTATAAACGTAGCTACGGTTGGGAACAAAGTCAGCGCATATGTTGTGTTTAAAGAAAAAGGGTTTTCAACCCTAACAACACAACACGTGAAAGAGTTTTGGAGTCTCTTGGATTTTTATTATTGGGCCGACATATTTGGGCAGCCTATATCACGCACATAGGGGCTTTGGGTGGATGGCAGACTTGTGTGAAGGATTAAATGGGTTCAAATCCTTTTGCACATGCTTGATGGACTTTATGCGGATGTATCTTGGCAGACTTCTGGGCCGATGACATATGTGAGGTGAACATTAATACACGCAGCCAAGACACTATATTTGGGGGCTTTGTTTTCTTAAATAACATCATCATTACATCTTAAAAAGGGAGTCACGTGAAGGCAACAAAAAATCACTCATCATCACTTTGAAACCTCATAATTACATTGGCAGGAGGTACACGTGAAGAATTTGGGGGGTCTTATTAATTTGAGGATGATCGCAACATCACAACAATAACATCACATCATCCTCCATATTCACGTGTACTTCTAGGAGGGTCCGCCATTGGTGAGACACTCATGTGAGTTTTAATGGGTTTTCTAAGAGATCACATGATCCATCATCACATGGGCCGACAAAAAGAAGGGGATTGGGCCGCCAACACAAAACACATAAGTGGACAATTAAAAGAACATATGTGACAGTGGGCTTGACTTATCATCACAGCAAGCCATGTGAATTTTGGAGGGTGACATCTTGGACTTTGGGAACAAGTCACGTGAAGAGCAGACAATTGTTTGAAGGATTTCCTTTTTGTGATTTAAAAAAAACAATTCTCATCTACAACCTATTTGGGCCGATCATTAGTGGACGGCAGATAATTGTTTTGTTTAACAAGCAACATCACAAGATTACACGTCCTCCAACATCAAAAAGTGCAACCGCCATTTAATAACATCACGTGAGAGGCGGCAGACTTCTTTTGTTGGCACCGATTGGAGAGTTTTGTAACTTATGCATTTAATGGCCTTATGATGGAGTTTGAAGATGTCTTTTCATGTGGAGTCGGTTACCAACGACTTGTAGGGGGAACGAGGGTTACACATCAGTTAGCAACACCTGACTCGAAGAACGATTTTGGGGGGGACTTGGTAGAGGATGGTTGTTCAAGCCATGGATAGCTAAACTCTTTATGGTCATCTTTAGTTGAAGGTTTGTAGAGACAATTGTGTTTTGGATTTCATATTTCTAGAATGGTAAATTGAATTTATGTTTTATTTATCATGGTGTGTTCTTATTTGTTTGTAAATTGTTGATGCTTATGATTATTCTATTTTGAAACCATACGTTCTTGGTGCCGTTGGCAATCGAGATATCATGGGTAGAACTAGGATCGGGTAAGGGTCAACTGGTCATCGGGTAACAACCTCACATTCTAGGAATCTGAGTACTTAGTTCCCTTTTATCACAACAAGTAATTGCACATGAACTATGTCTATGTAGTTCTTTCTAGTGAATGATAGCACAAATGTTGAAGCAAACCGGAAACTAAAGATGGTCATTCGTCTCTAATTTGTTTACAACCAAAACACTTCCGTTTTGCAATTAGAATAGTAGTCTTAGTTTTAAAAATCAACCAATCAAACCCACTCTTGAATTTTTTTTTTTTTTGCAATTAGATTAATTTAGTCAAGTTAGATATACACTTAGATAACATACATTCCACAAACTCCCTGTGTTCGATACCCACTTACCACTATCTATTTAGTAGTAATTGGATTAAATTTGATTGTGACCATGACATCACGTCAGTGCTCTGGGTTCGGGGACGAAACCCTTTTTAAGGGGGGTGGACTTGTAACATCCCGAAAATACAAATTCTTAAATTTCAATTAAGTTGCAAATAAATTAGTAAAATAAAATAACTAGTAATGACACTAACCTAGTTAGTTTATTACTTATGAGTAGTTAAAGACACAGAAATAAAATAAAAGAAACTAGAGGGACCAAAAGTGTCTAACTTGAAATTAGTTTTAATAAAAACATTTTATTAAAACACAAACACTCCATTTGGAGTGTGCAGGAGATCGACCAAAGCAGGGGGGCGACCCAAGCTTCTCAAAACCCTAAGTTCATGCTATTTGATCAACTGAAGGCCAATTTCAGTCCTAAATCAAAATCCGAACATAGATTAGTGATCACTTCAGTGAAAGGGATCATAAGGTATGTGAATTTTGTAGAAAATTCTAATCTAAATTTCTGAATGAACATAGAAAAATCGAATTGATGATTGCATGTTAGTTGCTTGGGATGAAATGATGTCTAGGGACAAACCCTAGCCCATTTACTTGATGAAATTATGCCTATTTTGTGTGAAATTCATAATCACCATTAATGGTGATAAGTGGGTTTTGTGAAACTTGATAAACACTAGGATTATAGTGGTTGTTCTAGTAATATTTGACATATGTGAAGTGATTTCAGAATTCTAGAAGTTAAAGTTCATGTAAGGTAGTTGATTGATGAAAATTTAGGGCTATATGACATGTTATGAACTTGATAATATATCATGTATAATTCTGCCCTTAAAGTGTTTGCATAAATGCCTCAAAGAAGGCTTAAATCTGAAAATTTGAGTCAAACCGCATGATTGTGATGTTTCGGCAAAATATGCAAACTATGAATTGAAAAGAGTTCTAAACATGTCTTGGTTGAACTCTATAGGAAAGGATACCGGAGCTCCAAGCGGACAAGCCGGTGGTGACTTGCGTTTGAAAGGCGTGCATTGAAGGTATGTAACTTGATTCGTTACATTGGGTAATTTAGATAATTTGCATATGTGTAGTAAATTGTAGAATGAAGGTTGTGCTGATTTAAAAGCGATAATGTTCGCTATGTTGAATAATAAGACAAGGATTGGTTAGAACTTGTTGGTAGTCATCATAATGGAGGATTCCATAAGATGAGCCAAACGGGTCGAATAATCAATAAATGCGTGGCAAAGGCTTCGTAATATAGTTAATTGGTTCCTTGTTTTTGTTGATAAAAAGACATATTAGAATACGAGAATTTAGCATGTTAGTTTGTTAGAATGAGAAATCCGAGGATTCGGGTTTGGGTGAAATGAATAAAAGAGACAAGTAGCAAGGTTGCAGAGTCCACCGTAAGTTACGGTCTCCACCGTAACTTAAGGTGGAGAATAAGAATGTTACGGCAGTTCTACACTGCCTTACGGTAGACCAATGTTATCCAGTGTCTACCGTAACTTACGGTAGACACCGTAAGTTACGGTAGAGCCCAGAAATAATTGTTAAAACTTGCATATCCTAGCTAATCAAATCCGGATTTTGATCGTAGCTTCGATTAAGCAATATTTTTGAGAACTCTAACACTAATTAAGATTTTAAATCTCCAGTTTTCAGGTTTTACAAGTATGTGACGATGATCAAGCATTTTTGAAGAACCGAACACGAACTTTTGAAGCTTCCGCTTAAATTAACTTTGTTTGGACAATGTTTATGATGTAAACGATCTACTAATCATGTTTTGAATGTTTAAATTAGTTAGTAGTTAATTAGTATGTGATCCTTTTGAAACTTCGATTTTGTACTTACTTTGAAGTAAGGTACATTTTTATATATAATATTGCATATTTACATTAAATTCTTATAAAAATTAAGACGGGTGTTACACTTCTGTGAGGAAATCAGCAAATACCTAGCCTTTGCTTACTGGCCTTGGTCTGAAAACCACGTTATGACCTCCCAACTCGATAGCCCACTTTGCTAATCGCCCGGATATCTTCGGTCTTGCTAGGATATTGCCAATGTTGTAGTTTGTTAAAACATGAATGACATGGTTGGCTAAGTATATGCGTAATCGCATGGATGCATGTATCAGCGTGAGGACCAACTTCTCCATTATGGCGTATCGAGTTTCTGGGTCATTCAGAGTGCGAGATATGTAATATACCGGTGTTTGTACGCCTTGTCGATCAACCAACAAGACTGCTCCTACCGCTTTTTCTGATGCTGACAGGTACATGACCAGCGGCTCCCCTTTAAGTGGTGCTGTTAGCGTTGGTAGGCGTATTAGACAGTCTTTCATTTCTCGGAATGCATGCTCCGCTTCTGGGGTCAATATGAACTGGTTCTTCTTTACACAATTGCAGGGGATTTTGATGAACGGGAACGATTTTGCCGCATGATTGGCGAGGAAACGGTTTAACGCTGCCAAACATCCGGCCAATTTCTGCATTTCTTTTATCGTTGATGGTGAAGGCATCCGCTCTATCGCTTGTACTTTTTCGGGATTGACCTTAAGCCTATCCTTAGTAACGATGAAACCCAAGAACTTCCCTTCTTCCATCCCGAAGGAGCATTTCGCTGGGTTTAGCTTGATGTTCACTCCTAGCAACGTGTCGAACGTTTTCTGGATGTTTGCCAGCATCAAATTTTCTTCCCTACTCATGATGACCAAGTCATCTATGTAAACTTTGATGTATTTTCCAATGGCGTCACTGAATGTTTCATTCATTACCCTCTGATATGTTGCGCCTGCATTCTTTAACCCAAAAGGGCATTTTTGTGTGGCAATACAGCCCTGTTGGTGTGCGAAATGTAGTTTTGTCTTCGTCCTGGATCGCCATCTGCACTTGATGGTATCCTTTGTAACAGTCTAAAAAACATTTCCATCTGAAAGACGCCAATGAATCAATCTTCTCATCAATCTCGGGTAAAGCATAACAGTCACGCGGGCATGCTTTTTTCAAATCTTTATAGTCTACATACATTCTCCAGCCACCGTTTCCTTTTGGGACCATTAGTGGGCAGGCCACCCAGGTTTGGTAACGTACTTCGCTGATTATGCCAGCGTTTAATAATTATGTGATCGGTTCTTGCATGGCCTCATGTTTTATATCTCTGAGGTGGCGTTTGGTGTGTACCACTGGCTTGGCGTTTTCAGCGATATTCAATTTATGTTATGCTATGTGCCGTGGTACACCAACCATATCGGCCGGTGTCCAGGCGAACACGTCCATATTCTCAAATAACAACTTCTTAAGTGCTGCGCGCGTGAGTTCTGACATTGTTGGGCCGAAAGTGACCGTTCGCTCCGGATACTTGTTGTTTAGTATCCATTTTTTGGGTTCTGCGCGCGGTGTGGGTTTGCTTGTTTTTGCTGGTCTGATCTCATCGGTTGCGAGGACCTCTTTCCTTGCATAAATTATTGCTATCCCTGTTTCTGTTGGGAAACCGACGACTGAATGTGGCCCTAAACAAATCATGCTGAAATCTCCTTGAGACTCTCTGCCCAAAAGGATATCGTGCCTCGAGTTTGCTGGTAAAACCATGAATGTGACTTCTTCCGTTCTTGAGTTCTTCCAATCCGAGAGCAGCACCGGGAATGATATCTGACCAAGAGGAAAAACGGCCTCGTTGCAGAAACCAGTGAGTGGGTAATCCACTGGCTCTAGGCGCGCTTTGTCTTCATGGTCTAGTTGATTAAAGCATTGCTCATAGATGATGTCCGCGGTGCTCCCTGGATCTATAAAAATGTAGTAAGTCTGGTAATGGCCGAATACGCCATAAATGACTATAGGTCTTCGCTCTCTTGGACCTCCTCGTACCACAGGGAAGACGACTTGCCTTTCGCGCCACGAGTCATCTTGGGCGCGCTTGTTGTAGTTCTTCCGGGGTCTTCTTTGGCCACCTTGGATCATGTGAGTTTCCAGCTTTCGAAGCTTTTTGTTGTCTGGGCCTTCTTCCCTTCTTTGGATCTGACGATTGTCTTTTTTTCCTCCCTTGACCAGATGTGTGAGCTTGCTGATGTATTGCAAAATACATACTTATATCGTGTACAGTTTGTATAGTTTTCGTTACATTTAGTTTTGTTTTTCGTTAGAATGTGCATGCTATTGATCAAATCGTGTTTCGCAGGTCTTGATGCTTAAATATGCGGAAAACCGAGTAAAACGAGTTAAAATATTGGAAAGTCAAGTCTTGGAGCATGTTGGAAAGGTCGAGGAGTTGAAATAGAGTTAAAGAGCTGAAAAATCACTCTCTGGCACCCCGTGAGAAGTTTCTGGCACCCGGCGAGAGTCTGAAGGTAGTACATGAGCTGAAAAACAAGGTGGCACCCCACCACCCATTCCTTCAGTGGGTGGCGGCCAGCCAGAAGCCTGCAACTGGCGATTTTTGTTATGGAAAGTCATATATAACATCTACAACTTGGAAAATAAACCCTAATTCGATTTTGGGACTTGTGGGGCGACATTTTGAGCATTCTTGGAGCACTTTCGGAGATCTTGAAGCATAGGAATCATCGATACGAGTTCGGGGAAGTAGACTTGAAGATCTAATCGGGTTTTCTAGTTCTTTATTCTTGACTTTTCTTACGAAACTTGTTATGATGAATTCGTGTTTAGATATCTTTGATTTGTTTTCACGTTTTAACATGCTTGGCTAAATTTATAAACCACCTAGACTTGATGAATGGATTAATATAAAGTTTTTACCGTTTTTGTTATTTGCATGATTATTATGGGTTAATTGTGATTTGTAAAGAGTTTGTCTTAATGATTTGATGTGTATGCATGCTTTGAGTTGGTTTATTTTTATTATTTGCTTCATATGATTCTTAGTGACGGTCTATATTACAACATAGAGTCATATTAGGGTTTAGGATTTCGGTGAGTGTCTATATCACATAAGAAAACCTTAACTCTTTAGGGAGAATTGCGCAATAACCCCTAGAAGTAATTGATAATAATTTGCTAAGGCTTAGTGTTCTACTAGTCCTAATACCTGGAAAGTGAGGGGCTATTGGTAGGTCTTACCCGACGAATTGCTTTAGATAGTCCTTGGAAAAGGTCATGTCTTGGTTTACCTGTCGGTTTTATTAGTCTATCAAGTCAAATTAATTACTTCAAATTACCCTAGATCTATGATTGGAAAAGAGTAGGTCAATATTAGGGTACTTACACAATAATTAGACAACTGGAAAGGCGTCTAATAACCGGTAGGATTAACGGCCTAGGTAGTTCCACAGGTTTCTCCTTGAGAAGGGTCGAGGGGCTTAGATGGTTCTTAATAGGTTTAGTACTTTAAGATCCCGGTTCCATAACTCATGCATTTAACTTAATCGGAAATCTCTTAAAAACATTCCAGGATTCTTGTCTAGGTGGTCTTGTTCTCATATAAGAAAAGTCCTCAGTCTTTATTCGTCTCTAGTCTAGCTCTAGTTTAATTTAGTAGTTTAATATAGATTTCCTTAGTTTTCCGTAACCCCCCCCCCCAAACAATTAAACAAGTTAAGTCGTGTCTTTCAGTGTCTATTAGAGTCTAGTTTACGTGATTTATAGAGTCTCGTGGTTCGATATCCGGACTTCCTAGGGTTATACTACATTGATCGGTACACTTGCCGATTGTGTGGTTTTAGGTCGAGTCTAGAATTAAAGCTTTGTAGTGTCTAGCTTAGAGAGTCTAATTTAGTTAATTTTTATAGTCTGTTTAGCACACATCAAGTTTTTGGCGCCGTTGCCGGGGACTCTTGGCAATTGCGTTTATTAGCTTTGATAGACTTAATTGATATATACGTGCTACGTGTTTTCTTTGTTTTGTTGAGTCTTAGTCTTTTCTTTTCATCTTGAGTCTTAGTAACTAGTGTGTGTTTGCTTTTCTTATGATTCAGGTTTTTGCCTGTAGTGGATGCCACATCTGCGCTCGCACGGACCGCCACCACCAGTCAAGCAGTCATCATCTCAACTGGGCGAAGGCCCAGAGGTTAGTACTTCGTCTTCGTCTTTTACTGTTTTCCCAGATTTCGACACCACTCCCATAATCGTTCCACCACCTTCACCAAACCAATCGCCAAAAGCTTCCCCACCCAATAGTCCCACTTCTAGTACCTCTAGCGAACCAGAAAACTTAGAACACATGGCCAACGCTAGGCAAACCGTCCATCAGCAGGCACTCAGAATTTCACCGGCCTTGCTTCACCCATCACCGTTCCACCCATAGTTAACGAGAATTCATGGCAGATTCCCTCCTATGCCATGCAGGCCATAACCAATAGCATCCAATTCCATGGCCGAGACGATGAGGACGCCCCGGCCCATGTTAACCGTTTCTCCCGTATCTTAGCCACCTTTAGCCTTCACGGTGCCCCTAATGATGCCACTTACTTGCAGCTTTTCCCATTTTCATTAGCCGGCCGTGCGGCTACTTGGTTGGACTCTCAACCAGCCGGTACCTTCACTACTTGGGCGGGGCTTCGTCAAGCCTTTTTAAACAAGTATTTCCCGCCCGCTAAAGCCTCACGTCTTAGAGACCAAATCCACTCCTTTCGCATGGAGCCCGACGAGCCTTACTACCTTGCTTGGGAGCGTTTCCAAAACCTGTGTGCTTGTTGCTCCCAGCATGGTCTTTCTGATTGGGCTTTATGTGAGAAATTTTATAACGGTCTCACCCAAGAGACTCGTGATAGGTTCGATACTAATGCGGGGGGGCATATGATGGGTATTCTTACAGTTGCTGAGTGTTTAGAGCGTTTTGAAGCATTTGCCCAGTCTCAATCTCAATCACGAGTCGATCAGCGGTACCAAAGTGGTAATTCAAATACCACTACTAGTGCACCCGCCCGTGGGGTGAACCATGTCACCATGGACCCTAGTTTGGCTGCTGTTTTGGAAAACGTGATTAGGGAGCTTAAGGAGATTAAGGCTAAGGTAGACAAATGTGAGTATTGTCGAGGGGGTCACGACACGAGTGTGTGTCCATTGCTTGTTGGCGAGGAGCAGGTTGATTTTGTAGGAGGAGGGTTTGGTAGAGGTCAATCTAGCGGCTTTGGTAATAATAATAATTTTGGGTCGGGTTGGCGAAGTAATAATAATAACTTTAATACTAATAACAATTTCTGCTCAAATGGACCCCCTGGCTTTCAAATGGCTCAAAACCCAAATAGGGGCCAAAGTTCACTTTTTGGTGGGGGTTCAGGTGGGCAGTTCAACAAAGGGTTCAATGGGCAGGTTAAAGAAGGGGGGTCAAATAATCAGGGTCAAGGTCCAAGTTTCGATTTAGGAGGTAGCATAGAAAGAATGGAGGCTATGATGAGCCAGCTAGTTGTTAGGGACCAAACCACCCAAAAGAAACTTAGCGAACATGACCTTATGCTTAAGAATCACCAAGCTGCTTTCCAAGACCTTCAAAGGGTTGTAGGTGATATGTCTAGGAAGTTAGAGGAGAGATTACCCGGTCAGTTTGCGGGTAACACCCAACCTAACCCGAATGCTCATGTAAAGGCCATTACTACTCGTAGTGGCAAAACCGTAGGGAACCCGAGTGTAGAGGAGAGAGTAGTCAATGAGGATGGAGATATTATAGATGAAGTGATTGAGATGGAGGCTCCCGGCAAAGTGCAAAAGAGGCTAGTCCCAGCAAGTACCGCACAGCCTGAGAAGTCTCAAAGTGAGAAGAAAGTTGAGAAAACGCCTATAGACGTTAGACCTTCACCTTTAGTAGACCATCCCGTTTCCCTCATGTCTTAAGAACCAAAAATACTCAAGGGAATACGGACAATTCTTAGACATCTTCAAGCAATTGAAGATTAACCTTCCGTTTATCGAGGCACTTCAATCGATGCCTAAATACGCGAAATTCTTGAAGGGCCTTCTTAGAAATAAGGAGAAGTTAGGAGAGTTGTCGAATGTCCCATTGCATGGAGGGTGTTCGGCCATTGTCTCAAATAAGCTTCCTGAAAAGCTTACCGATCCCGGTGTTTTCACTATTCCTTGTCTATTCGGTAGTAACACCAATACTAGAGCTTTAGCCTACCTAGGTGCTAGCATCAATTTCACCTACCCGAATGACATTGTCCTTAGCTGATAGGTCCGTGAAACACCCGAGGGGCATAGTTGAGAATTTGCTTGTTAAGGTTAACAAGTTCGTTTTTCCGGTCGATTTCGTCATTCTCGATATGGAAGTCGATGAAAACGTACCGTTAATTTTAGGACGCCCGTTCTTGAACACCGCTAAAGCTCTCATAGATGTCTTTTTAGGCACCATTACACTTAGAGCGGGCGAGGAATCGGTAGTTTTTAAGGTTATGAATTCGAGAGAGTCAAGTGATAAAGTGGAGGCGGTATCGTTAGTAGGGGAGTGTGAGAAGGATGAGAGAGATGAGGAGAAGGTGGTGAGTGGTCCGAGTCTAGAAAAAGTAATAGGACTCAAGTGTGGGGACCCACCTGATAGGAGAGTAGAGGAATTAGAAGCGAGAATGGTGCGTTTAGAATCTAAGCTAGAGATACTAAGCAAAGCTCAGTTTAGGGAGAGATTTCGATATGACGAGTCTAGATTCAAACCGCCAGATGAGGAGTTGAGAGGTTATGAGAGAGATAAGGGTGTTTGGGTTGATTCGGGCAATAAGTATAATGGGGCTACAGCCCGTGAGTGTGTGTTTGGAGGTGAGCTCCATCTCTATGATCCCCCATAAGTATGTGAGAAGTTGTTACTCATTTGTAGAGTTTGTACCGTTTGTATCTTCGTAATTTTCGGTAGCTAACAGTTGTTTTTCGTAGTTTTTCGGGTCCTTGTTTGTGTTTTGAGTCATTTGCAGGAGAGCATTACCGAGGATTTGCAGGAATTTGCGAGGAGAATAAGGTTCCAAGTAAGTTTTAAGTCTTAGAAAAATTTCGGTTGGTTTTTGAGAGGTTTGGGAAAAACATAAATTTTTTCTAAGGCATTGAAAGAAAAAAAAATTAGATGCTTTCTGTTAAAAACGGCCTCTGGCACCCCACCACCCATTTATAAACAACTCTCTCGCCCCAGCCTCCACGTAAGGCAATTTTTCGGAAATATGTAACGTGGTGGCGGGCCGCCACCCACCTCAGACATCAGTAGCGGGCCGCCAGGAAACGTATCTGCAGTTAATTAATTTTAAAACCCCAAATTTCAAAACCTCAACCTAACCCTTCTTCCCCCATCCACCCGAAACCCTCTGTTACTTCTTCACCGCTACCCATCCACCCGAAACCCCTTTCACCCACCATAATCCCACTGTTTTCTTCTCCTATCCACCTTCTTCATCACCTACTCACACCCACCTACTCACAGCCGGCTGTATTTTTAATATGTAAGCCAATACCACCTGCACACATCACCTTACCTGATCTTCTCCTTATCACCACTGATACCACTTTAGACCTCCACACATCACCGAAAACCCCTACTCCCTTAGCATTCAGCGCCGATAAACCACAATCCACCTCCATTATCATCCCAAATCTCATCACCATTACCTCTATAATCTTTATTACCGCTGATTTTCACCACCACTAAACCACTATTCACCATAAAAATCGGGTTCTTGGTTGGGAGTTAAAATTTCAACCGAAATTCCTCTATTTCTTCTTGTTTCCTACAAATCTCAGGTATGTTTATCCTATAAATTTTGTATTTTGAGTCATGTTTTTCAGTTTTTATCTAGATTGATGCTAGTCTTAGGTTTAGGATGGTTGAGCCTAGTGTTTAAGTCTTATTAGTGGTCATAGAAATCTGCGGATGGATATGGTTTGGGTTCTTTCAGCAGGAAAGTGATTGCGGGTGGTTCGGTTTGAGGTTAGACTACAATGTTCATCATATCTTGGTCAAGGGTTAACCGACATTAAGTGTGGGGATGCGTTTGGGAAATTTTTGAACGTGAATTCAGATTTACAACATCCGTTTGTAACCCGTTTCATTCAGGAAACATTAAAGCTTTCAACTTTAAATCGGTAAATACTCAATGTTGGTTTGGATTGCGGTTTGGTTTCGGGATGTTGATGATTGTCGGGTTAGTATACGGGACTTGATTTGCTGAATTTTGATTGGTTTGTAGTATATTGACGCGTATGATTCCAAACTTGCGACTTTGAATTGGAACTTTTGCAAAGAATGAAACCTCCTTTAACTAGGCAGACTTGTTCAATGCTAAAATTTGTTTTAAACTACGACATGGCTGATTTTAAACAAGTTTGGATGTCGGATTTCGGTTTGTAGGCACTTGGGTTTACTTGAGGGCAAGTAAAGTGCCGGGAGGAGGTATAATTTGTAATTTGCGTAGTTGCGTCTACGTTATATCGAGTCTAGTATTGGTTATTTTAGGGTCTTTGGTGTCGTTTTAATTGTGTTTGAGTCGTCTTAGTGTCTTATTGCGTCTTTTGCTCACTTTATTATTGATACCACTCGCCCGTACTCAATCTCCATTCGGGCGAGGTTTGGTTTATGCTTAAAAATGGATTGCAAAACGTCGCTCTAACATCACTTTGTTTTTAAACTACGGCCGCGAACGAAATGCTATACGGCCGTTGTTTTTGTATATATTATTTTATTTTATGTTAAAAAAAATTAAAAATTAAAAATTTCAAAAATAAAAAAAATGAAAAAAATTCAAAAATACCAAAAATAGTTCGTGACTAATATTCTGCTTTTTTTTGTCTTGTCATACTTGAATTGTTTTGCAGAATGGCAGGTGCAGGATCATCAAGTCGGGCCAACAGGAAACGAGGCCCAGATACTCGCCCAAGAGGGGGCCCAGTGGGGTGCGTGCAGGTGATGAGGAGTAGGGCGAAGATGCGGCGAGGATGACAGCTTAGAGCATTCTCGTCCAAACCATCAAAATCTGTGTGGGAGGTTTTTAATATATAAGAAGTATAAAAAGTGGTTGTTAGTGGAGGAGAGAGAAAATGTTACTGTTCATCTGTATATATGGGGGGACACTGTTCACCCCCTATACTTTTTTAATATATATTGAAAGTGGTTGTGAGTGTAGGAGAGAGAAAATGTAATATATATTGAAAATGAGAGAGAAAAAGTATTTGTTTTTAGTGGAAATATATTGATATAGGAGTTGTTTTTAGTGGAATGTATGTATATTTTTAGTGGATTGGATGTGAATGCTCTTATATCTTTTGTTTATTTTTATCTTTATGCTGTTTTTAATCCTCGTTTAGTGGTTTTGTACTTAAATACGTTAAACAGGTTGGTTGGGATTTTGGGGATGGTTGACTTTTGGTTGTTGGATGTTTGCACTAACACTTAGTAGCTTACATATTATCTTTTGCTAGTGTTTGGTGTTTGCTTGATTAGGTTTGATTGTTGTAGCCGCTTTCGTTCGCGTGTCCGAGGTTAGGAGTTGTTTGCTGAGCGCGTATCGAATTGGAGGGCTTATGTGGAAACGACTGGCACTTTGACAGTCTCACATACTCAGCTAAGTCGTTTCCCTTTTTTTTGTTGTATATTTTTATTTATTTCGTTTGCAGTTTTTATTTTTAGGTAGTAGTTGAGTCGTATTTTCGTTCTTGCATTAGGGACAATGCAATCTCTAAGTGTGGGGATGAGATACTTGTAAATAATCGAGTCTTAAAAATTAAAAAAACACAAAAATTTTTTTTTTAAAAATCAAAAATACAAAAAAATTAGAAAATTTTGAAAAATACAAAAAAATTGAAAAAATCAGAAAAATGTCTTTCGAATAAAAAAGAAGTTTGCAAATTTAAGCGGAAAATGATAGAAAAGATGAATATTTTGCTTGGGTTCGAATAATAATAATATGAGATTATAATAAATCGAGCTTGCGTCTAGTTAGGGATGTGTGGATAGGCCCGGGTTTGGTTTTAAGTCCCTTTGATTTAATATACCTTAATTGTCGGTCTGCTAGTGGGTTTTCGCCTGGGAGATATGGGAAATCAAAACTGCCAATAAGAGTATAAGGGGCACCGTTATAAGTTAAAACCGTTAGAGTTTGTGGTCATGCGAAAAAAATAGAATAAAAAGTGAGCTAGAAACTAAATGAAAGTAACACAGGTCTATGTAATCCGAGTTGGGGATAGCGACTCTACAGCCGGAATGCCTCTGGGATGTGTGAAATCGAATTACCGATTAAAAGTACCGAAACCTAAGTAATCTGTGGTTGGGATAGCGACTCTACAGCCGGAATACCTCTTGGTTAGGGAAAGCATCGTCTAGACTCACGAGAGGAAAAAAAAGAGAGAGCAAAAAGCAAAGCAAAAATAGAAAAAAAAATGGAAAAAGAAAAGAAAAAGTTGATTGTTTACTCTCTTGGTTTTGATATAAGACGGTTAGGAATTGATCCAGTGATCGTTCTTTTAGTCCTATAAGCTTGAGGCGGGAGTAGGTGGACCGTTGATTCTAGCGTGAGGCCCTAGGTAGATTGACCGCACTTAAATTAAAATCACATGATAAGGGCTTAGGACCGGATTTGGGTTTAAGGGGACAAGTATATTCGCAATCGCGGCTAACGCAAGCCTTGGTTTTAATTAAATATACCTATGCTTTTGACCCGAGTGATTATTTGTCTATGATTCCGTTGCATAATTCTTTTTCGAGGACGTAAAAAGAGTAAGTGTGGGGATGTTTGATGTATTGCAAAATACATACTTATATCGTGTACAGTTTGTATAGTTTTCGTTACATTTAGTTTTGTTTTTCGTTAGAATGTGCTTGCTATTGATCAAATCGTGTTTCGCAGGTCTTGATGCTTAAATATGCGGAAAACCGAGTAAAACGAGTTAAAATATTGGAAAGTCAAGTCTTGGAGCATGTTGGAAAGGTCGAGGAGTTGAAATAAAGTTAAAGAGCTGAAAAATCACTCTCTGGCACCCCGTGAGAAGTTTCTGGCACCCGGCGAGAGTCTGAAGGTAGTACATGAGCTGAAAAACAAGGTGGCACCCCACCACCCATTCCTTCAGTGGGTGGCGGCCAGCCAGAAGCCTGTAACTGGCGATTTTTGTTATGGAAAGTCATATATAACATCTACAACTTGGAAAATAAACCCTAATTCGATTTTGGGACTTGTGGGGCGACATTTTGAGCATTCTTGGAGCACTTTCGGAGATCTTGAAGCATAGGAATCATCGATACAAGTTCGGGGAAGAAGACTTGAAGATCTAATCGGGTTTTCTAGTTCTTTATTCTTGACTTTTCTTACGAAACTTGTTATGACGAATTCGTGTTTAGATATCTTTGATTTGTTTTCACGTTTTAACATGCTTGGCTAAATTTATAAACCACCTAGACTTGATGAATACATTAATATAAAGTTTTTACCATTTTTGTTATTTGCATGATTATTATGGGTTAATTGTGATTTGTAAAGAGTTTGTCTTAATGATTTGATGTGTATGCATGCTTTGAGTTGGTTTATTGTTATTATTTGCTTCATATGATTCTTAGTGACGGTCTATATCACAACATAGAGTCATATTAGGGTTTAGGATTTCGGTGAGTGTCTATATCACATAAGAAAACCTTAACTCTTTAGGGAGAATTGCGCAATAACCCCTAGAAGTAATTGATAATAATTTGCTAAGTCTTAGTGTTCTACTAGTCCTAATACCTGGAAAGTGAGGGGCTATTGGTAGGTCTTACCCGGCGAATTGCTTTAGATAGTCCTTGGAAAAGGTCATGTCTTGGTTTACCTGTCGGTTTTATTAGTCTATCAAGTCAAATTAATTACTTCAAATTACCCTAGATCTATGATTGGAAAAGAGTAGGTCAATATTAGGGTACTTACACAATAATTAGACAACTAGAAAGGCGTCTAATAACCGGTAGGATTAACGGCCTAGGTAGTTCCACAGGTTTCTCCTTGAGAAGGGTCGAGGGGCTTAGATGGTTCTTAATAGGTTTAGTACTTTAAGATCCCGGTTCCATAACTCATGCATTTAACTTAATCGGTAATCTCTTAAAAACAATCCAGGATTCTTGTCTAGGTGGTCTTGTTCTCATATAAGAAAAGTCCTCAGTCTTTATTCGTCTCTAGTCTAGCTCTAGTTTAATTTAGTAGTTTAATATAGATTTCCTTAGTTTTCCGTAACCCCCCCCCCTAAAACAATTAAACAAGTTAAGTCGTGTTTGTCAGTGTCTATTAGAGTCTAGTTTACGTGATTTATAGAGTCTCGTGGTTCGATATCCGGACTTCCTAGGGTTATACTACATTGATCGGTACACTTGCCGATTGTGTGGTTTTAGGTCAAGTCTAGAATTAAAGCTTTGTAGTGTCTAGCTTAGAGAGTCTAATTTAGTTAATTTTTATAGTCTGTTTAGCACACATTATTGCCATATTTCAAGGAGCGTTCTATTTCTTGTCTTAGGCTGATACAGTCATCTGTGAGGTGACCTGGGTCTTTGTGGAACTCACAGAAGAGGTTTGGGTCTTGCCCCCTCTTGTTTCTCATCTGCAAAGGAGGTTTGAACTGATGATTTTCTGTTAACAGGACCTCAGAAGGGGTTTTTTGTCAAGGGTGTCCACTGCTTTTCTCTGTTTTCTTTTTTGACTTCCTTGCGGTGCGCATCTTTCGTTGGTGGGCTTCTTTCTTTGTAGCCAGATGTTTTCCAAGTCTGACCCTTGCCTTTCTTGTTGCGCTTTTCATGCTGGCTATAGTTATACTGACGGCTATCATTGCCGGTCAGCTTCTTGTCAGTTCTTGCGATTGTCTTTGCTGCTTCGATGAAAGTGTCCCAATCTTTGGGACCCCCATCTCTTCCATTAACTCTTTTGATCAGATCATCACATTTTACAGCCCTCATGAAGTGTGCGCGCATCATTTTTCCCCTACATCCCCGATTTCCAGGCACTCCTTGTTGTATCTGGTGATGAAATCTTCTATGCTCTCGTGATCTTTCCTCCAGATGTTCAAGCAATCTGCTGGGTCTCTGGTGTGCCTGCGCTGCTGGGAAAAATGTGCGAGGAACTTGTGCTGGAAATCCATCCAGGATTTGATCTTTCCCTCAGGTAAACTATCGAACAATACGCGCGCCGTGCCGTTTGTGCAAACAGATGGCACCTGGTGGGTAATGACCAACCACCTACTAACCCTGCGTCGTTGAAGACTTAGAGGTGGTCGTCGGGATCCGTTAGGCCGCTATATTTGCCCACGTTGTGTGGTAGTTTTGCCTTGTTAATATCAGTTGTTGCGATTTCCCTGATAAACTTCGATCTTTCAGCTATGCCTTCCGGGCGATAGCTTAACGTATAATCGTGCTCCGCATTTGGATTGTACCCCGCACGCTTGCGGGGTTTGTACGCCTCATGATTTGGTGGTAATTTGCTGAAGACTGTGCTTTCTTGCTTATACGTTGTGTCATCGTCCTCATTATAACTGTTCCAATCATCATTTATGTTGTGCGGACCCAAACGGCTGTGTACCGATCTCTTTTGTTGGTAAGTGTGTTGTACATAGTTACTTTCGGTATCAACATAGGTGTCGCGTGTTTCGTGCATGCTTTGTCTTCTTACGTTGGGTGCTTTCTCATGTTGTTGATTCCGCGCGTGTGTTTGCTGAGGGGTCTGTGTACTTGGTGGTCTTTGTGGTGGAGTAACAAAAGCGGATTGATTAGCTTACGCTTGGAGTAATGCTTGTTGTGCGCTCAGTTGCGCATATACAAGGTTCAGAGATGTCGTTTGTTTGGCATACCAGGAGGACAGAGTTTCTCCTTCAAGTAGCCCTAAGAGTGCAGGGAAGTTCAACTGTGCCTGAGCCGATGGTGCTGAAGGGCCAGCTCCATGGTTTGGCGTTTGAGCTTCTGGTGTTGACTGGTTAACTACCCCAGGGGGTGTTTGGAAATTAGCTCCATTCGTGGTTTGGTTGATAACTCGGAAGTGCTTCCAAAGATATCAGGTATTTCATTGCTCACTTGTCCTTGTCTGACGGTCCCATTCCCTTTATGCCTTTAGACATGAACAGTGTCTGTGTGCAACTCAAAGGAAGAGCTTTCTCCATCCACGTAGAGAAAAGGGTTTGGTTCAGTCATTTGAAGAGTGTTTTTAAAGAGAAAAGAGATGAAAATGGTTTGCAAAAGATGTGGTGGGCGCCAATGATGAAACACTTGTTAACACTTATGCTAATCAGTTAGGTCATCTCGTAAATGGGGTTCAATCTCCTTCTCTACTCGTCTAAGACTGGAATCCTACAAAACAGCAACACCGTTAACTCGTTAAGAGGAGAATATGGGGGTTTCCCTCTTAACCAGGCTCCGATGTGAGAATAAGATACCGTTCTAAGGATAATTTAATGTGTGTTAAGAGTGAGAGTATAGAGAACGGAATCTTCTACCTGAATGATGAAGGGTCCTATTTATAGCCGAAGGGTGAAGGAGGGAGGAGAGACCTTGCCAGCTGCCACCGGGCGCCAGCTGTCCGACCAAGGGGAATATCCTCTTGGTCTCCTCTGCTGTGGTCAGGATAGTGGATGACGTGGCGCGCCGTTAATCTTCCAGGTAGGAGAATTGGTACTGCAGTTGTCGGTCTGTCCTTAGATTGTGTCACGGGTCCACATGGCGTCTGGTTAATGGTGACACGTGTTGTCCTTTTTATCTGGATGAGCATCTTTGGTGACACCTTGACGTCTTCCAGAAGCTTCTGGATTCGTTTGCGGATGCAGGCGCCATGTCGGATGAGAAAGATGGTGTGGTCCCTGCCATGTGCATAGAGTTGGGACCATACCTCTTCATATTGTAATATTGGCTTTGAGTGGTTTTCAAAGAAAAAAGGGTTATGCATATGGTTGTTGTAACTTTGGATTTGGGGGTTTTTCAAAAAAAAATTGATTTTTTTACTTTTCACCTAAAAGTATTTCATAAATTACTTTTAACCCAAAACTATTTGTTTTTTTTTTTTTTACTTTTAACCTAAAACCTTTTATCTTTTGCAATCTATCCTCACAACTTTTTTTTACTTTCAACTTTGGTCCTTTATTGTTTTCATTTTCCGCAAATTTTTCGCTTTATGCTTCGTTCTAAATTTTGTGACTTAACACATCGCAGCATGCTTCTTTGATTTAACATTTTTACCTTTCGTTCTAAATTTTGTGAGTTAACACGACGCAATGTGCGTGTGTGGGTGAATGTTTTTGCATCGTCTATTTTTTCCCATTTAACATGTTCAACATAACGTGCGGGTCCTAAATCGACTTAGTTATAACTAAAGAATGCCCGTCGCATTGCGGCGGGTCGTAATTCTAGTTTAGCAACATTTAGCAACAACATTATGCAAAGTGTGTTGTAACTTTGGCTTTAGTTGTTTTATGTGCATCTCTTTGTTGTACTTTGTGTTCATTTGTTTGTAAAGTTGCTAGAACCTCCCACGTGTCCTATGAGTTGTTTTTTTCAACCCTTAAAAGCATGTGATGCTCTCCCATTTTAGGGTTGTTGCCGACCATAGTCGTTTCTCTCTCCACTGCATCTCTGTGTTTTGGGTTTTTTTTAACCCCATCGCCGGATGATTGTCGTTTTATTGACAGTGACGGTTGTTTTTGGGGGGCTTTTAAAGCCCACATATGGAATGTGAGATGATTAGCAACAATTTGTTGCTTAAGGTGTCGTAAGGTTGGCTTTAGTTGTTTTATGTGCATCTCTTTGTTGCAATTTATGGTCATTTGTTTGTAACCTTCCAAGACCCTCCCATGTGTCCATTGAACTGTTTGTTTTCACCCCTTAAAAGCATGTGCTGTTGTCTCATCTTTGGGGGTTGTTGACATGTTTTCTGAATTTGGGTTTTTTAAATCCACCGTAGCTCTGTCTCTCTTCTCCGGCTTTACAGGTGGCAGTTGTTGCCTTGCCGATGGGTTTTCTGTTTGTGGCTATGATGAGTTTTATAAAATCCCCAACATATTCGTGACGGTGGCATGGCAAGGTTGTTGGATGGTCGGTTGGATCCTGCAACCCGCCTTGCAGCTACGAGTCGATTGATGTAAAACTTACCTCGAAATTGTGCTCGAAATGGCTTGATTTTTGTTAATTGGAAGTTTAAACACCCGAATTGAAGCATCGTTTTCGTGGGTTGGGGCCGTATTTTACATCAATCAACTCGTATCCTCGTTATATTGAATTAGGACTTTGAGGATAAAGTAGAAAACAATAGCATCAGTCATAATTTACTATCGGGTAAATTACACTTTTCGTCCTTTATGTGTTATACCAGATTGCAATAGATGACCTTTAACTTCCATAATTATAGTTACAGTCCTTTATTTGGAAAACTCGTTACACATTTCGTCCTTTAGTACTAACCATGTTAAAAGTTTAAGTTAAGTCTGGTCATGTGCATCTCATGTGAGGGCATTTCTTTCTTTTCAGACTTTGTTTCTTCTCCTTTATGAAACTCCACTTTCTCAAACTCAGACTCCTCAACTTAGATTCCTCTCTCTTTCTCAAAACAACCCTCACACAACTAGCATAGGCAGTGTACACCACCACTGCCATTCCCACCCTCACACAACTAGCACCCTAGATCAGATCATGCCCTAAACCCTACCATCTACAAACCCTAAACCCGAATCTGAATGATCAAAACCAAGCCCATGTTTAACCTAAATCAGAACCATAACGTCAAATATGGGTCGCCTGGGAGCCAAAACCGGGCTGAAGTCGTCGGATAGATACCAAAATCGAGCCCATGTTTAACCTAAATCAAAACCATAACTACCAAATCGAGCCCATGATCTCGTTAGATACCCTAGATCAGTTAATTGGACTGAAGTCGCCGAATCTTGTTATCGCCGGATCTGGACTGAAGTCGCTGGATTTTGGAGGATCGGCTACTTTAGGTACGGTTTATGTAAAATCAGTGCGTGTTGATTTTCCAGAGAAGTTTCGGTGAGTTGTTTTTGTGCGGTGGTGGGTTTTAGAAGGGTTTTTGTTTTTGTAATGTTTTCAAGCCATTTTCGTGTAGGTAAGAAAGAGGGGTTCAAGTGCGATGGTGGGTTGGTGGTGCTGTGTAGGTGACGGTTAAGTGGTGGTGGTGTTGTTATATGGTGTAGATGTATACAAAAAAAAAAGACAATAACTGATTGTGTATGATGAATTTAGATATTCAAAGTTGCAGGTGAAAGAGAAGTGAGAGGGGCTAGGTAGGTAGGTAGAGAGAGAGAGAGAGAGAGAGAGATGGGATGAGAAGAGAGACTTTTTGTTTATGTTTTGTATGAATATATATTGTTAATATAATTGGTAAAATTACTAACATACCCTCTTGTACAAGGCACATGTCATAATTAACTTAAATTTTTAACCTGGTTAGCGTTAAAGGACGAAAGATGTAATAAGTTTTCCAAATAAAGGACTGTGTCTGTAATTATTGAAGTTAAAGGCTATCCATTGCAATTCGATAAAAACATAAAGGACGAAAAGTGTAATTTACCCTTTACTATCAGATAAAAGATCAAATACAAACTCTTATCATACAAAACGTACGAATAGGTTGAAAATGTAAAAAAATGCGTTGGTATTTTCGTAATTATTTACTCGTAGAGTGATTATTAAAATTACTCTACAAATGATCTTGTAGAGTAATTTTGTAAAATGTTCTTGTAGACAGGGGCGGCCATGAGGGTGTGTGGGGAGGACTTCCGCACAGGGCCCGTGATTTCGAGGGGCACGTGTTTTTTTAAACTGATATATATATATATATATATATATATATATATATGCTAAAAATTTAAATCGAATCAAACAATATACATAAAGTGATCTTTGGTGCAGTGGTGCGCGTGTTTTGGTTAGTTCTTTGGGCCTGGTGAGACCCGGGTTCGAGTCCCTTGGTTCACTTCTTTTTTATTGAGTTTCATTTAACAATTTCCAATAATTGCACAACTGGTCCCTGCACTTAAAAGTTCTAAAGAATTACCAAATCAGTCACTTCAATTAGGAAATTAGCTTAATCTAAAATTTATAACTAGATTAGTTATTTCTTTTGTAATTATTAACGGGACTAACAAGTTTCATTCATAAAATTAATATTTTAAACCCGAAAATACTAGTTATAGTAATTTCTAAATACGCGACATCTAATATAAATAAAAAAGTTCCTTTAGGATCCGGTTTCAAAACGGATGGGTATCGGAGATCTGTTTTTGGCGGATGTTACACATTGTTTATCGAATAATACGATTTTGTCATTTTCGTAAATGCCTTGTTTATCGTTAGATATAAGGGCACATTTTTTTGACCTCGAACAGGGTACATGAATTCTCAGAGACGTCACTGCTTGTAGAATAATTTTAATCTTGTAGGGTAATTTTGTAGAGTATCATAATTACTCTACAAATAATCTTGTATAATAATTTGGATCTTATAAGGTAATTTTGCAGAGTATCATAATTACTCTACAAATGATTTTGTAGAGTAATTTTGAATTGTATGTTGTTTGGTAAACTTGCAGAGTAATTTTGATACACTTGTAGAGTAATTTTGATAATTACCATACAAAATCAAAATTACTCTACAAAATTACTCTAGAAGATACACTTGTAGAGTAATTTTGATAATTATCCTAGAAGCAAATAATTACGAAAATGTCACCGTGTTTTTTTTGGCTTTTTCATGTCTTTCGTACGTTTTGTACGATAAGACACTTTGTACGTGAACTTAACCCTTTACTATTAATGTATAATTATATTGAATTAGTACTTCCACAATAAAGTAGAAAGATATAACACTAGTCATAATCCTAATATTAAAGTTTAATTAATGTTAACAATACAATTGCTCTTCTGATTGTAGTGACTTGCTAGTTACATTTTTATTAGTTTCAATTAAATAGCGCCGTTTTAAACGTAGGGAGTAAAAGTGGTATAGACACTGTTTGTACTAAAAATATAAATCATTTTACAATGTACAAGAGTATAGCTTTACTCTTACATTATATAAATCACAAAGCAGTAATAATGTACAAAATTTTTTTCTTCAAATATGATGAACCATTTTTAATAATTTAAATTAATTTAACAATTCACGTGTCATTTGTTCAGCATTGCATTTTTGTAATAACTAGAATTAAGACCCGCCGCAATGCGGCGGGGATTCTTTAGTGATAACTAAGTCGATTTAGTGTGCGCACGTTATGTTGAACCTATCAAACAGGAAAAAATAGACGATGTAAAAACGTTCACCCGCAAAATTTAGAACGAAACGTAAAAACGTTAAATCAAAGACGCACGTTGTGGTGTGTTAAGTCACAAAATTTAGAACGAATGATAAAGCTAAAAATTTGCGGAAAATGAAAAATATAAAGGACCAAAGTTGAAAGTAAAAAAAGTTGTGAGGATAAATTGCAACAGATAAAAAGTTTTGTGTTAAAAGTAAAAAAAACAAATAGTTTTGGTTTAAAAGTAATTTATAAAATACTTTTGGGTGAAAAGTAAAAAAATCATTTTTTTTTTAAAACCCCCAAAGCAAAGGTTACAATAACCATATGCATAACCATTTTTTCTTTGAAAAACCCCCAAAGCCAATATTACAACACATAAGTAAAAAAAAATCAAAGTGGTTAAATCGCAAAAGATGGAAACTTTTGAATTAGAAGTGAAAAATCAAATTAATCAAAGGGGTTAAATTACCAAAGATTAAAACTTTAAACTTAAATTGTCAAATATTAAAACTTTAGGGTTAAAAAGGAAACAATGATTAAAATTTTAAACTTAAATTGCCAAAGATTAAAACTTTAGGGTAAATTGTCAAAGATTAAAACCTTAGGGTTTAAAAGGAAACAAAAATTATAACTTTAAACTTAAATTGTCAAAAAAATTAAAAGTTTAGGGTTAGAAAGGAAATTTTCCATTTTTTTTTTTTGAAAGCCTCCCAAAACTAAAGATACAAGATATATATGCACATATAAGTTGATTCTTTATAAGGTTTTAATATGTTACAGTTTTTCACGTGTGAAAAAAAATGAAAGGGAGTGAATTTGCTACGTTTACAAACCATACACACAACAATAACACCAAAATTGAACAGAAAAATTGTTATTTTAATTGACTTAATGGCTTTGATATTAATCAGTACATAAACAAACTCCTTTAAGTAATAGAATAAAAGGTTAAAAACCATACCTTGTATATTAATCAACCTTTCATCCTATGTTTTGGAACATAGTTTTAACCATGTGCTAAGAGTTTTAATAGTTCTTTATAACTTATTTTCATATAAATTTGAAAATGTATTAAGATATATATACACAACCCGAAAATCATTTTGGTTAATAAACCAGTGATGGATGAAAAATATTCATTCATATCCGGTATACATCTACTACGTATATTATTTTGAATGGTATATGGTGATCAATGGAAAATAAATAATTGTGCATAACTACGATGTATAATACCGGAGATTAAAAGAAATTTGCCGTTAAAAAAAAATTGGATGTATACCCAGTTGAGAAGCTTGACCCGAATGACAGGGGGGGGGAGGTCGATTTGAAATGATTACGGGCTTACTTTCGTTTTAAGCATAATCCGATGCATAAAAAATCTGCTTTAAAATAACCTTTTTACTTTTTTCGCTTTAGAAAATTATTGTTGTTACTAAGATATATATGGCTACAAACGAACCGAACGAACATGAACAAGATCTTGTTCGTGTTCGTTCAATCGTTTGTTAAGAAATATATGTTTTCGCAAACCGTTCACGAATACTTATCGAACGAGATTTTATGTTCCTGTTCGTTTGTTATGGAAAAAGAACTTGTTCAGGTTCGTTTGTGTTTGTTTGTTTAATTTAGGCAACAAACAAAAACGAACGTTAATGAACACAAGTGAGCACAATCTAATGTTCATGAACACAAATGGAAACAAACAAACACAAACAATCGTTCATGAACATAATATATAATACACTAACACTTATTAAACATGTAATTTGTCGGAATTTTGAAGTATTTAAATAAATATAAAAACTAAAAACACTAATGAACTATCAAACACAAACGAACACGTTACCAAACGTTCACGAACATAAACGAACGAACACGACCTCTGTTCGTGTTTGTTCATATAACTAAACGAACGAAAATTCTTGTTCGTGTTCGTTTGTTTAATAAACGAACAAACATAAACAAACTTCCCACCGAACGGTTCACGTGTTCGCTGAACGTTTGGTTTGTTTACAGCCCTAAAGATATATATTTGATATATGACTTTGATATTTACTTGGCTTTAGAAAATTATTGTTGTTACTAAGATATATATTTGATATATGATTTTGATATTTACAGGCTTGACAAACTAATAAATCTTAATAACAATAATAATTTAACCCAAATAGATGTTAGAATAATATTAGCATAATTTACATGCAGCAGAGATTTTTTTTATTGGTGACACTCTTCGTACATGTTTGATGAATGGGAGTCACTTGATGATCCCGGCACTAGTACACAAGTAACCATTAGACGGGGTTCAATTTTGTTTTTAGACGCGGTAATGCACATAACCCCGTCTAAATATACACACACAATCTCATCACATCAGGATACTAACGAAATATCCTTTAAACACTAATAAAATTCGTGTCTTTTGATATGAACCCCGACTTAAAATATGCTTACATAGCTTTAGACGGTGTTTACAAACCCTAACTTAAAATATAATTGAACACTAATAAAATTCGCGTCTTTTGATACGAACCCCGACTTAAAATACGCTTACATAGCTTTAGACAGTGTTTACAAACCCTGACTTAAAATATAATTATAAAACCCCTTTTAAGTATGATACAATGGAGATATATATATTATTTGAATTTTCTAAGTATGATATGGATAGAGATAAAAGGCATGCTTCCTACACTACTAGAAAAAATACCTTTAATGACACAAGAACAATGACGCGCATTAAATTTATGACACACAAACGCTTGTGTCATAGAAAAAATGTCATCATTGGTAAAATTTGAATGTTTTATGACACTTATTCTTGTGTGTCATCGTTTAAATGTGATTTTCAAAAAAATAAAACACATTAAAATATGTGTGTCATGATTTTGTGTCATCTTTTAACTTTTAATAGTTAAACAAAACGTATGTGTCATCGTTGTGTGTCATCAATATGTGTGTCATTGTTGTGTGTCATCGTTTAATTTTTAATTAATTTAATCACCAATCTATCATGGCGCCATCTAAAAACTTATCAAAAAGTTTTATCCCCCAAAATTCCCTCTCAAAAACCCAAACCCTACGCTTCATCATCCCAAATCCCTCTCAAAATTCTACACACCAAATTCCCAATTCCCTCTCAAAAACCCAAATCTTCAGCCGCTTCATCATCCTAAATCCAAACAAGTTTCTTGCTGATCATCTCCTTCCAAGTAAAAAACCTCATCCAATAATCTATTAACAAAGCATCTTAAATTCTAGGGTTTATGTAACCGATAATCTGCTGAACATCTTCTTTCAGGTTTGAAATTTAGTTATACTTCATGAAATACAATGTTATTTTAGACAGCGGGGTATGGGGCGGGAGTTTGGGCGTGGGTAGGGGGAAAACGCCCAAGCCACCATCCCGGGTGGGCTTGGGTTTGGGCGTGGTCCTTGGGGCTTGGGTTTCAAGCCGGGCGTGGGGCGGTATGGCCATCCTAGTTGGCTGAATCTCATTAGCTCACCCGCCACGTCATAGCGGTCCATCCCAAAAGTTTTGAATTTTTAAATTCAAACCGTTGGCTTGGCCAAGCGGTCACCCCAACCGATCACCCCCAACCCCAACATCCCCTATAAATAACCCCAAACCCCAACCATGTGGTCCATCCCAAACCCCACCGTGGTCCATCCCAAACATTCGCTATCCCCCCCGTTGCCCCAACCGGTCACCCCAACCCCAACATCCCACGAACCCGCTATGGCATCCTGGACCCACGAAGAAGAACTTGCCCTAGTCACAAGCGTCGTTGACGCTATGAAGGGGCGGCCACCGGGCCAAACAAAATATTGGCCGAAAGCTTTTGCGGCCTACCGACTAAACGTCGGTAACGACCGCCACAACGTCAACGCGTGCCAACATAAATGGTGCGAGCTACGTCCCAAGCTCGAGCGTTTCAAGGCTTACTACGAAGCCGTTCCCGGGGGCGAGTTAAGCAACGAGGACCGGGTGGCGGTGGCGAACATAGAGTTTCGCGACAAGGAAAAAAAGGCGTTCGACAAGATCGACCTTTTTGAAATTTATTTAACGCTTTAGGTTTCTTATTTTGTAATTTTTAGGTTTATGTAATTTTATAAATATTAATGAAGTTGTATGTTTTTTTTATAAATGTTTGTGTGATTTTTTTTAAATTTTTTGTATTAATGAACTTGGATCCGTGTGTTTGTGGCTGGGTTAATACTGGCCGTTGATATTGAGTGTGATCAATGGCTAAGGTTTTATCAGAAAAGGCGGGGTTTTTCCCTCCCTCCCCATGGTCACTTTTGCTCAATCTCCCCCAAATTCACATTTACAGCAAACACTACCAACCTCCAAAATCACACTACGAGCTCCAATCTCACCACCGTACGAAAACCCACCGGACGACCACCGTACGACAACCAGACGAAGCTTTTGTTCCCACCACCGTGAAAGAGATGATACTGAACACAGTGAAAGAGGCAGCTGCTCGAGCATTGGAGTCGGAGCGTAAAGCTCTTCACATTCATCGCGATATGTGTAACACAAAAGACGAGGCGATTCGGATGCTTCTTCGGTTCAAACAATTGATCGATGTGAAGGTATTGATTTGTATAAGTTAGGTTTTGTTGTTTGTGATTGTTAAATGATTTTTACTAACTTTAACTCTGGTAAAATGATTGTTTTGCTTTGCTTTGGTTTCAAATAGGCAACAGAATCTAGAAATTGTTTGTGATTGTATCTGCTTGAAACTAAGGTCAGGAGTTGCATCATATAGATAGATAGATGCCTATTGCTTGTAGGTTTATTTAGTTAATTCGGATGAATTTGTTGGCATATATCAGCACATTGACTTTAAGATCTCATGTGTGGGTTGAAATTGCTATAATCTGTGAATTTAACTTTTGTTTTGTATTGTATTGTTTACCATACCATGATGTTCTGCATTGTTCAAGAACTCTGTAATCGTTATCGTGTGCTTGTTTAATACTGTGAAATAACATGCCTACAATTTGCTGCCAACAGTTATTGTACACCTAAACTTGGTGACACCAGTAGTTAGTTTAGTAAATTTTGTGGAAGTTGTGTTTTAATGTTCCTCCTATTAGTTTAGATAGTTCTAGTAGGTTGTCTAATTAATATAATTTTACTACCACATTGATCCATACTCCATAGTGACTCTATTTTACACTTTCCCTCCTTACTTTTCTTTTTTTTTTACTACCACATTGCCGGTCCCAAACCCGGGTAAAGGAGGAGGGTTTTTCTCAAACTGTTTTTTTTTTTTTTTGGAAAAAGGCCACAAGATTTTACTTCGCCTTAGGCCACCAAAATGGTTGAGCCGGCCCTGTCAAGACCCGTGCGTGCAAAGTTGGTATTGTAATGCCTGATGCAAGCTAGAGTTGGAAACCGAGAATCTAATTAGCCATACATGAGTTTCCCCGTCATGAGAAAGCAACAAATTTGTCATTTCGACAAAAACAACTATATTTTCATTGATTAATACCCCATCTTTCTTCTACCAATCCTATCTTTATTCATTCTCCAAGATTTCATCTCTTTTCAATCTTTAACATATCAACAGATTAAAGGGTGTTTGTTATATCACACATAATCTATGTAAGTATATATATTGCTCTTCTTCTTTATAGTTTATACATTAACACACTCACTTCACTTCTTGATTGATCTCATTTTATGTAATTATGTTTGTTTGAATATGTTAAAGTTTCCCAGCAAGAGATAGTTTCTTTGTATAAAAGATTTTGTCAACTCGACCGCAATGCCAAGGGATTCATTTCTGCTGATGAGTTTCTTTCGGTACCCGAATTTGCAATGAATCCTCTGTCTCAGGTATGTTTTTTTTAATTTTTTTAATTTTAATAGATAAACTGGGATGCCTAGAGAGTATTTCATGATCATAATGATATGCTTGTTTTTGCTTTATGTTTTTTTTTTAATTTTTTTTACTTATTATAGAGATTGCTTAAGATGGTGGATGGTTTGAACTTTAAGGACTTTGTGATATTCTTGTCAGCTTTTAATCCTAAAGCAAGCATGCCCCAGAAGATTGAACGTAAGTGTCACACCTTATTTTGATCAAGGCTAGCTAAAGCATCTTGTTTTTTGATTATATTTTAAGAGAAAATGATCAAAATGACCCATTTCGACCAATGAATTTAACAAAATGGACACCTTTTTTTCAGAAAAATATAATTTGACTTTTCTTTTTCTAGTCAAGAAATTGTTTCAGCTAACCAGAAGCTTCCACATGTCACACCCTGCTATGCTATGCTTGCATAGCAGATTTTGACCTGACGCAATAGATTTCCTTCTAACGCAAAAGAATAGCGATGGAAAGTTGTTGCGCCAACATTGATATATGAGGCGCCCAGGGACACTTGTCGGGTTGACTCGTTTAGCTTAAAATTCTTCATGAATATGGTTTACCTTCGATATTAACTAACTTTTGTAAACACATAATCTCAGTTATATTCAAAGTATACGACTCAGATTATAACGGTAAGGTGACTTTCAAAGACATAATGGACCTGGGGAATTTTATTAGATTAAAAACTTGGCTTGTATAAAAATGGACCTGGGGAATTTTATTAGATTAAAAACTTGCGTCATTTTCACATAAATGATTATGATGTTTTGTGTGCAGATTATAAACTTCCCCATACCATTTAACTACTAGTTACATTTTAAGCTTTGGTTATGTATAGATTCATAACTAACTTGCTTTTTTACTACTTCCAAAACAGAAATTTCACTTAGTCGTTTTTTGTTTGTCTTGTTGATAGTTGATGCCGTGTTCATTATATATCATGAAATGTGAAAAGAGATTGAAGAGGAACATGCAAGAAAAAAAGAGTTGAGCTTAAAGCTATGTTAAAGATATTGACGGCCACCGACGAAACTTGGTGCAGACACCAAGTAGGCTACGAATGAAGAAATAGAAAAGACAAGGAGATGCCTTTTTTTAACGGGCTAGGTGTTTCTTGGTTTAATTGTAGTTTTTTTTATGGATAGTAATATAGTTTTGAATAGATAAGTAATGACTGTTATTTTACCCGTGTAAACTTTCGGGTTGAATGTGTATTGGGTCGATTTGAGTATGTTCGGCTTATTATGTTGAATATATATATGAATTGATTGTTTGAAATTTGGACTGCAGTTTTTTTATTTTTTACTACAAATTATTATTTTTATTTGTTTAAAATTTAATTGCATATTTTTTTACATAATTGCTTATAAGTCGCGGTTCCTCTAACACCGACTAAAAGCTGATATAAAATTATAAAGTGATTTTAAGTCACGGTTTAAAACACCGACTAAAACCATTTTCCAAAAAGTAGTAACAATTTTTAAGTCGCGGTGGTGTATTTTAAGACGGGGTTTATCAAACCGCGTCTGATAAACAATACATTTTTAGCCACGGCATTTTAAGTCGGGGTTCAAAACCGCGACTAAAAACTATTTTAACCGCGTCTAATGGTCACTTTTGTACTAGTGCGGGTATCATAACATGGGTCCGTCTTGTTTACATGCAGACACAAATTTCATCACATATCGGTTTTTTAGTAACAGTGATAAACTTATTTAACTTTTAATGTTTAAATTAGGAATTTAAACAAATAAAGGGAATAGAACCGGGGTTCGAAAACGTATATACCTAAAAATTTCTATATGAAAACTAGATATATAACAATACTGAGCGAAAAAATTGGGGGATCGGGCGCCACCCCGGCCCCTTCTAACCTGCGCCACTGTATATAGTGCAATTATAGGAAGAAATCTCATATTAGTTAAGAAAAACTAAGAAACCTAAATGAATTTACCTCATTTTGTCACGTGTTACACCTTTTTGCAGACGTGTCACGTGTAACAACCAGAGGTTGCCACGTGTTACGTAACAACTTTTATATTTTCAGAAAAAGCGAAAGTCTGCAAAAGTTGTTACATGCACAGTCTACAAAAAAGTGTAACACGTGACAAAAGGAGATCCGTTCATTTGTGTTTCTTAGTTTTCTTAACTAATATGGGTTTTCTTTATATATATATATATATATATATAGGGTAGGGTTCCAGCGTGAACAACCTCCCAAGAGTGAACTGCGTGAACAGATATGAACCCTTGATTTCCTTTTTAGTTGTTAAGGGTAGGATTGTAATTATATAAAAAATTAGATTTAAATCATTATTTTAATAATTGAATTAAGTTACATCTTTCCTAATTTAAATTCATTATCCACATTATGTTTATTTATTAATAAGATAATTATCAAAACAAACAACAAATCACCAGATTTCAATTTTAATTTTTATTTCGGATTTCATCACCAGAATTCAAATTTTGATTTTTAAGATCCACGTAACCTTTATATTTCAACGGTATACACATGTGTACTTGGATATAAATAGAACAGTACACATGTGTACTTAGCATCGTACATATGTGTACAGTAATTCACAGGTGTACATCAACATTCAATACAAAAAAAATCTGAGATATCACAAAAACAGACGATATACACATGTGTACATCGCATTAAAAAGAGGGCAAAATCAGAATACACATGTGTACGTCGCATTTAAACAAATAATTATTTTAATAATTGAATTAAGTTACATCTTTCCTAATCATTGATTTGATTTGTGAGAGATTTATGCAATCAATTTAAGAGGATAATTGATTACTTGATTTGTGAGAGATTTATGCAATCAATTTAAGATTGAAATTACACATATACCCTTTTTGTATTTAATTAAATGGAAAAAATTAACCAATTAATTACCATCATGCCACTCACTTTAATCTTAAGATCATAAAAATCAAGGGCCCAGATCAGTTCACGCAGTTCACTCTTGGGATTTTGTTCACGTTTGAACCTAATCCTATATATATATATATATATAAGGATAGTGTAAAAAGGGCCTAAAGTGTGAGAAGTGTATTATAACACTATATATAATACTATATAACACCATATAAACACCGTATAACAATATGTAACACCATATAATAGTGTTATATTTGTTATATAATGATATATAGTGTTACATAGTGTTATATGGTATTATATGGTGTTACATATTGTTATACGGTGTTTACATGGTGTTATATAGTATTATATATAGTGTTATAATACACTTCTCACACTTTAGGCCCTTTTTACACTATCCTTATATATATATATATATATATATAGGATTAGGTTCAAACGTGAACAAAATCCCAAGAGTGAACTGCGTGAACTGATCTGGGCCCTTGATTTTTATGATCTTAAGATTAAAGTGAGTGGCATGATGGTAATTAATTGGTTAATTTTTTCCATTTAATTAAATACAAAAAGGGTATATGTGTAATTTCAATCTTAAATTGATTGCATAAATCTCTCACAAATCAAGTAATCAATTATCCTCTTAAATTGATTGCATAAATCTCTCACAAATCAAATCAATGATTAGGAAAGATGTAACTTAATTCAATTATTAAAATAATTATTTGTTTAAATGCGACGTACACATGTGTATTCTGATTTTGCCCTCTTTTTAATGCGATGTACACATGTGTATATCGTCTGTTTTTGTGATATCTCAGATTTTTTTTGTATTGAATGTTGATGTACACCTGTGAATTACTGTACACATATGTACGATGCTAAGTACACATGTGTACTGTTCTATTTATATCCAAGTACACATGTGTATACCGTTGAATAAAAATGTTCAAGATTTATAAAAAACAGTTTTATATTTGATATTTCAAAATTAAAAGAATTCTTTTAGAGTTGTTCAAATGAGCATGTATATTTAAGAAATATGAAATAAAGTATTTTTTGTATATATTTATAATAGTAATATTTTTTAATCTTTCCATACTAATAAATGAAATTTTTTTTGACACATGTCAATCTCTGATGTCTTCTTATCTTATTTTTCTTCTTAACTAAATATAACTTAGATAAGAATAATAATTTTTTTTTGTCAAACTTTGAATTAATAATCTTCTTATCTTATTTTTTTAATTTCTTTTTCCTATTAAACAATAAGTGAACTAAATATAATTTAGATAAAGATACTAAATTTTTATCAAACTTTGAATTAATAATAATATATAATTTTTATTTTCTTCTTCTTCGTAGGAGATACTAGAAATTTGCATTTTTTTTCTTTGTGGAACCAGACAAATATATAAATTTTTATTTTCATTTAAATTAGATTTAGTTAAATTATTTTTAAATACTATTATTATTTAATCTTTAATAGGATACAGAAAAAAGAAAATTATATTAAATCACAAACTTCATGGATCTATCTTATTTATTTATTATTTGTTTTATTTTTTCCGCGTATTAATAATCATTTAATATTTCATTGGTTCTACCACGTGTAATTCACATGTTTCAGACCTAATCATAAATAAAAAACAAATTAAAATTTTAATAAGTAAATAGTACATCGAATTTATCATTTAAATACATAATTTGACAACCGAATGTGTTAATCGATTAAATTATATTTATTTAATCCGTGCAATATACGAGGTATTTTACAGATGTAACTATATTGCTTATTATATAAAATTAAATTTATGCAACTCGTGTAAAAACACGGGGTTCTAAACTAGTTAAAAATATAAACAAGTATTTATTTTAAATACGTTTTCCCTTCTCTCATCTCTATTATCGTTTTCTTTTACGTTTTTCCAATCAAATCTTTTTCGTCATTTCGTTATAGTTTGCCTTTGCAATTTTCACTCGTCCTAATTAGGGATGTTTAAAACCGGATATCCGAAATTTTTTGATACCAGATTTCACTATCCGAATCTATCCGAAATTTCGGATAGTGAATCGGATATCCGAAAATCCAACTTTTTATTTAATTTTTATTTTTTTATTATTTTTTTCATATTCGGAAACGAATATTTTGGATAGTTTCGGATATCCGAATATAATTTTTAGGATATTTCGGATATTTTTCGGATACTTCGGATATTTTCGGATATTCGGATATCCGAAAAAAGAAAATTTTAAAAATCACTATCCGAATCCGAAAAATTCGGGATATCTGATTTTTCGGATATTTCGGATTCGGATATCGGATATTTCGGATCGGATTTTCGGATACGGATGCTTTTAAACACCCCTAGTCCTAATTTCAAATAGATCATTTTTGTTGCGATCATATATTGGATGGTTGGTCACATGTGAATAATTAAACTTTCACAATTTCCATATTTAATTACTTTCCCCTATATTTTTATTTCATCATGGTTTTACACGTCGGATTGGAATTAAATTCATATGAAATTTAACTTTACAGTATTGAGAGCGATTACAATGTTTATATCTACCAAATTACTCATTCAGTATTTGTCATGTTGTCAGTTCCATGACCGTGGTCATATTACTATTGGCTAACTCTTTGTCCAATAGTAACGCTTTACTAGTAGTGTATACAAAACCCCACATACCGGCAGCAATTGTACAATACAAAGACTCAGTCACTGTAATTATAACTGAAAATAATTGAGGTTTTGTAAAACAGTTTGGTAGAAAAAGAGAATGACTCACTTTGTAGACTTAGGTAATTCTACAGCTTCCTGTTGATGTTCCTGATTATTTTCTATTAAAAACAAACAATGCACACGTGTTAGTAAGATAACCCAAGTCACTTTAGCCATAAAACACGAGACAGAACTCCCACGAACTTAGTCAGGCAGAGCCTCGACATGCGTTACGGAGCCCTAGATTAATCGGGTAGGGTAACGAATTAGTGATCGGAAGTTAAAATACTTACAACGAGTCAGAACTTCGTGTTTTAGGGGGTATAATATCGAGCTACTTTTAGCTATAATAGAGGCTTGAGAGAGAAAGAAGATGAATGAAAAATGAACTGAGGCTGAAGGCCTCCATTTATAGGTTGAATTCGAGCTGGCTCTCGCCCCACGACCCGTTGGGGTCTGCTCTTCGCGCCCCGCAAGCCATACCTAGCTATGGCTAGGTCTGGTTAGTCACCAGTTTAGCCTTGACGTGTGTCGTGCCACGTTGGGTGTCCGCCAAGTAAGTCTCGGTCGCGCCCCGCAAACCACAGGGGTATCCCTGTTGCGGCCCGCGAGTCACCTTAAAACTTTGTTTTATTTGATTTTTATAAAAACTAAGGTTATACGAGTCTAGTTTTGCGTATACGGGGTATATTAGGAGCATTTTATGAAGGTTGTTATACAATTCGCTCATGATTCCATCTCATTATGTGAAACGAACACTATGTATGAGTCCATATCCGGAATTTTGGATCCCAGTCAACACTTTGGTCAACACTCCATATATCCGGAAGGCCTGGCCCACATCTGCCTGAGTTGTAGGCCCACAAACAACTGATTTTCATTCTCTTATATCTCAGGCAGGGATGATTGTGAAACTAAAAAAATCTTTAAACTAGATAAACTAAATAATCAGAAAACCGAACTAGAATTCGGTTGTGATTTTTGAACTACCAAAATTCAGTTCGGTTTTCATGAATAATCATAAAAACCGAACTGGAATTCAGTTTTGATTTTTGAACCAACAAAATTCGATTCGGTTTTCAGTTTCGACCAAAAAACATTCAACCCAAATAATAAAAAAATGAACCAATGTAGATCCCGAATTTCATGTTAAATTGACAAAGGGTATGTTTGGCATGAAGCTTTTAGGAGCTTTTAGGAGATTCAAGCTTTAAGCTTTTAAGAAAAAACTCATACACAATAAAAAGCCTTGTTTGGTTAAAGAAGCTTGAAGCTTTTAGGTTAGGAGCTTGAAGCTTTTGGTTGAACGCTCCTACTAGTAGCGTTTAGAAGGAGCTACAAACTTTTAGGAAAAAAAATGACTATTTTAACCTCTAAATATAATGAACTTTTTAATGCACAAATTTTTAAATTTTTTAGTTATGTCCATTTTAGTCATTTTATACATTTTATTAAAAGCTCCAGCTACTCTGCCAAACACCAAATATATCTAAAAAACTACAACTACTAGCTACCAGCTCCCAGCCACCAGCTAGCAGCTTCCAGCCACTAACTACCAGCTACTTTTGCCAAACATACCCAAAGTGTCACACTCTTTGATTATAAACTAAAATAAATAAACCTCTAAATTCCGGAATTTTTGATGTAGGGGGCCCGATTTTAAATCACACCGAACAAATTCTCACAAGTCCCTCCTGAATTTTGGTGGTTGATATGATATGTTAATGACACATAATCTATTTTTGTGATTTTGCCAAAATAAGTCCCTCAACTATGAGAGATCCATCTTCATTCCTCTTCATATATTGATTCCGTAAGGTTTAATAAATGTTCGGGTTTGATTATCGGTTAGTTGTATAAAATGGTCCGCTCGACCGATCCCAAAGCAGAGTAAGGGGCTGTTTGACAACTTCTGAATGGTTAAGTGCTGAACCAGTAAGAGGTCTGAACCATTAAGTGCTGAACTCGTAAGAGGTCTGAACCATTAAGAGCCTAAATAATGCTTAACCGTTCAGAGGCAAATGTCTAATTAATTCAGATTAGAGGTCTTAACCATTCAGAGTTAGCATAATGTTTAACCATTAACAGGCAAATGTTTGAATCATTCAGACATTTTCTCGTGCAACAAACAGTCTAGACCATTAAGTGTTGAACCAGTAAGAGGTCTGAACCATTAAAAACCCCATTAAGAGGTAAACAAACAGCCCCTAAGCCTAAACGGTTTTCCGGAGAAAAAGTAATGACAATATTTACCCTACAAACCGTAAGAACAGATCCTAGCACTTAAAAAAAAGTTAAATTAGCACATACTAAAACAATACATACATAAAAGTTGCACTTTTGAATTATAATAGCACATGAAAATTAATCAAGATAATTGATTTTAACACATATGTGAAATGATATCAACACTTTTCTTTATAAACACATTGAAAACAAAAGGAAAATATAAATAAAGAATTAATTGTTTGTTAGCATAATTATAAGGAAGGGGATGGTTCAAATGAAAACCACTTTTATTGTGAAAACTCGAAAACTAACTAAAAAAAGCCTAAAAAACACACCAATTTTTTTTTCAATTTTTTTATAAAAATCGTAGGTTTTTTTATATAATTTAAAAAAAAATTGCAGTACACATGTGTAGCACACATACACATGTGCAGTAAAAAAAAAATTTTTGAAATTTTTTATATATATAAAAAATGGCGAAAATTGTTATGCAAAAAAAAAAAAATTGGTATTTTTTTTGGCTTTTTTAATTAGTTATCGAGTTTTCACAATAACTAGTGGTTTTCATTTGAACCTTCCCCGTATAAGGAAGTCAAGATAATTGATATTATTTAGGTTATTATTTTACTATTTCTCTATAATTGGTCGGATGTCAAATGAAACTTTTTAAATGGTTTTTACAGTTTGTATACGAAATGTGATTTGTATTTGATCCTAATAATTACAATTGTGAACACTACTTATTATGGATTTGAGTCATTTTTAACATCCTAAATGCTATATACACTTATTTGATGGGTTTATTTGTTTAAAACAAAACTATTATATTATATATATATTGTTAACAAAGAATGATGAATAGTAACTTTATTTTTATAATAATATATAGCTTTTTATTATTCTTTTATTTAATATATAATAGTTTATTATTACATTATATTTACTTTTAATAACATATTTTTTATTTTTTCCCTTTTTTAAAATCATGTATTTCATTTACTATTTTTTAATAATTCTTTTTTATCTTTTTTTAGAACATATATTAATTTATCGATTAATTTGATACTTTTTTAATAATTTACGTTTATAACTTAAAAAAAAAACTTAAATACGTAGTTGTACTTGATTTTTTTCTCGACATTCCATTATAAGTTTTGTTAAAAACGAATTTGTACTCAAAATAAAGTATTTATTTGGTATTATAAAACGGTACGATGATAAATTAAACCGTTCTAATGGTTTGGATCTCTAAACAACATGCTTTATTTTCAAATCACGTTTTTTCATTATCGTTTACTCGGTTTCGCCGCAACGCGCGATGTTAAAAAAACTAGTATATATTGTTTTCGAAGGACTATGAATAGTAATTTCAAATTTAAAATAATATATGGCTTTTTAATATTTTATTAAATCAATATATTATTTTTAATATTTCCTTTTAACTTTTAGTTTTTTTCTATTTACTTTTAGCTTTTAACGTATTTTCTTTTTTTCCTTTTCTAAAACCATATTTCCTTTATCATTTATTTTGTTTTTAATAATTCTTTTTTTTAAATCATCTTTATTTTATCAATTAATTTGATATTTCTTTGTTATTTCTTTTAATAACTTATGTTCGCTAATTTTTTCTAAAAACTTAAGTACGTAGTTGTGCTTAATTTTTACCCTCGATAAGTATAGGTTTTGTTAAAACGAATTTATATTCAAAAGTAAAGTATTTATTCGGTATCGTAAAATGATACGATGATAAAATGAACCGATTCTAAAGGTTTGGTTTTCTAAACAACATGTTACATTTTCAAATAATGTTTGTTTTACATTATCATTTGTACCGTTTTGCCGCAACGCGCGACAGAAAAAACCTAGTATTAATCAAAATAGCTTTACTATTTATTTAATGCATTATTGAATAATTTTTTGTTCTTAGTGATGGCTGTTTTTGATTAATCTGTATGTTTCAATATACCGATTTTTACAATCGATATTATTTTAGGCTTATAAGGGATTTTTTTTGGATTTTATCTTTTGGTTGTTATAATGAGTGTCGGTAATGTACCAATATCGTAACGATTCGAATCAATAACAACCATATTCCCGCCGCAAAGGTACAAGTGATACATACAGGAACATGATAGTCACACACACTCCTCTTAGGGTCACTAACAAAGAAACAGTGTAGAGGCGACTCCACAGGATGATTCTGAGGGTCCGTTAACCCTTCGGACAATCAAATTTTATATTACTCTGTATATTTACATCTATTTATTTATTTATTTATTTATTACTACCGGGAGAGGCGACTCCACAGAATGATTCTGAGGGTCCGTTAACCCTTCGGACAATCAAATTTTATATTACTCTGTATATTTACATTTATTTATTTATTTATTTATTTATTACCACCGGGGCTCCTACCCTTGAGGCCTTTGCTAACAAAACAAAATACCTAAAATTACACTTTAATCTCTTAAAGTAAAATACCTAAAAGTAAAAGAAATTGCTCTTAAAGGTACAAAACAAAATGAGTGTGAATAGTGTTTCAAACATTAATTACACTTTAATCTCTTATCTATAACAAAAATATATATATAATTAATTAGAACCTACACTTTATCACCCTTATAAAAACCAATTACCCTTTGTTTTTTTACTGTCATAATTTTTTTGTACGTTAATATATATATTTTTTTAAAATTACACCATAAAAACTAGTATTTCATTATCTTTAATTTGAGTATAGCATTGGTATAGTTTTTTTTTAATTAAAAAAATTGATATGTTACGTGATTAACAGGGTTCAAGGGTGAGCAATAACTAAATCGTTAACCGAAACCAAACCGATATCAGACTAAACCGAACCGAAATCAACAAAAAACTGAATTAATTGAAAACCGATTAACTGAAACCTGAATTAACCAATATCGATTATCGAATTTTAATACATCTTTTAACCAAATTAACCTAATCGAACCTAACTATTCATATTTTCATATATTTTTAGCTTTTATATACCTTCAATTCATGTATTTCATATTTATGCCTCCATTTTATATATTCATACATTTATTCCATGTATTTTAAGCAAAAGTCTTAGCCTAAATTTGGTTTTAGCTATTAACTGAAATTAAACGAATCAAACAAAAAACGACCAATCTAACCGATTAACCGAAAATTGATTGGTTCATAAAATAGACTACTCGATGACTTGAGTTTTGGTTGAGCATAATAATTGAACTTACCGAACAATGCACACCTCCGCATTGTTTATGTTTCCCTTCGCATCACGTTGACACCCTTCTAATGTGTGTGTATATATATGTGTAATCAGAACAAAACCAATATAGTTAAGTTGATTATAAAAATGTTAAATCCAACCATCTGTTTTATATTATGTATATAACTTCGTTTCGTTTTTTTTTTTACTTTTCAAGAGTCCGTAAACTATAAAGGAAAGATAGTTTTACTTCCCCCAATTCGCACCATATATTCAAAATGAAATGATTGTAAAAACAAGTGACCTGATGATAACTTAAAAAATAGGATCACATTGTTTCATTATCATGGGCACGCCTAGGCATGACTAAGACACCCACTTCTTTGAGTTCCATTGTTAAGACACTTTTAAGATATTTATCATGTTCCTAACAGGCAACAGTGGCGAAGCTTGAGACTTTTGATCCGGGGACGGAAGTCACCGGACCTAAAAATTTCTATAAAACCGGGAGTTGAAAACATATATACCAAAAAAAAAATTATACGAAAACTACATACTCTTCACTATTGAGCGAAAAGTTCAGGGGATCGGCCGCCACCTCCCGCCCCTTAAAAGGCTCACCCATGCAGGCAAGGATGTTCTTTTCTTTCAAAAGATAATAAACACATTCGTCTTGTGAAACACAAAGGAATGCAAAAGGTGTGAAGCGTATGAAGCAAAAGGTGGCGACACATGTACTTGATTGCCAAGGATATCTGTTTCCATTTAAGTGTACAAGTTTATAGCACACATAACATCATTGTATAAACTTGTATAATCGCAACATATAATTTTGTATAATCGCAACATATAATTTTGTTTATACACACCATGTAACCAGCATGGGATGGCATAACAGGTCGAACACGGCATAATAAGACACGATGACCTGAGATGCTAAACACGGCATGATAATTTAGCGTGTCATTTTTTTCCAAACACAAACACGGTCTCTTTTGAAACAGGTCAACACAAAACGACATGTTAACAAACGTACTTAGGGATACAATAAGTATCACATATTTAAGAACATATTTAGTGAAACAAACATTCATACAATTCTTAATTAATACAGAATCCTTAACATGTTAATCCTTAGAAAATTTAAAACAAAATTCCATAAAAGTCAAATCATAACTTCCATTACAAATATAAACATGGCACTAATAGGTTAACGTGTCTTTAACCTATTTAGAAACGAACTTTATCGTGTCCTAAACGTGTCGACCCGTTTAAGAGATGAAAGTTGTTAAACCAAAAATACGAAACATGTTAAGAACGTGTCGTTTCGTGTCGTGTCATGTTAACAGGTCCATACATAAAATTGTCAGCCCCAAACCACCTGTTCAAAATGAATTAACCGCACCCCATGTAAAGGATATAATGCACATTTTCAACATATACAAACTCAAGTGTGCATACGTCATAATTCAATAGTTCCGCCCCTTTATTGGGCAAAATGGGCGGCATGTGTAATGGTGCCAGGCAGCTGCCTGACACTCTCATATTGGCCCAACAAATTTACGATTTTATCCCGATTTAAAATTAAGATTTTGCCACCAGTTCAAATTTATGTTTTCGCCCCCGCTTAAAAATAAATTTACGCTTTTGCTCACAGCTAAATATTTCAATTTTTCCCCCGGTTAAAAACTACGATTTTGACCAGTTTCAGTTTACAGTTTTGCCGTTAGTTTTTTTCCCTTAAAATTACGATTCTGCCATCAGGTCAAAGTTATGTTTTTGCCCACGCTTAAAAATAAATTTACGCTTTTGCTCCCGGCTAAAAATTTTAATTTTGCCATCGGCTCAAAATTACGATTTTGCCCTGTATAAATTTATACTTTCGCCATTAATTTTTTTTTTCTCACAGCCAGGTTACGATTTTGCCCTCAACTTAAATTTAGATTTTGCCCATCATTTTTGTTTGATTCCCTGGTGACATTACAAGTTTGCCCCCAGTGCAAAATTACAGTCGTGCCGGCAACTTCCTGGCACTCGCCCGTTGGTCCATTTAGTTTACGATTTATCCCTGAATTAAAATTATGATTTGTTTGTCGGTTAAAAATTATGTTTTTCCCATCGTTTTAGTTTTTTTACCAAAACTATAAAGGTTTTTTTTGTTTTAATTGCTTTACTCGATTTAATTTCTTCCCGTGTCAAGGAGTTGCCTAACACTGGCTCATTAGTCCTGAAAAATTACAGTTTTGCCCTGAGCCCAAAAATACGGTCTTATCATCGTTTTTATTTTTTTTTTCCTAGCAAAATTATAGTATTCTTTTTTTAATTGGCTGCGAATTATTCGACCATCGCCCCGCAACGCGGGCGGGGCATCTACTAGTTGTAATACATTTTTAAGATGTTTAAAAAATATATATAACGATATTATATTCACATTAAAGAGAATAAAATTATTGATTTTAGTGTATTTTTTTAATGATGAAGTAAGTAAAAGTAAAATAAGTTTTTTTTTTTTTTTTTTTTTTTTTTTTTTTTTTTTTTTGTGTAAGAGATGAGAGAATTAAAATGTAACTAAGCAAAATCCACATAAAAGGCGAATCTCTCTCTTACCCCATCATGCCGTTTGTAACTTATAATTAACAAACTCAACCATTAGAATATAATTTCATCAAAATCCAAAATTGTTTTTTAATTTTTTTACGGCGAAATGAATTTTGTATTTGATCCTTCATCTATATCTATACTATATAATAAAAGAAATCAATGGAGGGACACTTGTCATTATTCTAGACCATCATTAATTCTATATAATTATTATTTAATTTAAATTATTAAATTTATTATGTTTCAAACATTTAAGAAATTACGGATAAAGTTCCATAAAATCTCTTATTATTTATTTATATTAATTACTAAATTAGAAATTATATCTTAATTCCTTAATTGTAGATAATTATTATATAATTTAAATTAGAGTAAATTACGAGGGCCCCTGTGGTTATATCACTTTTACCCTTTTAGCCCAATTTTTTTTTTTTTAACATCTGAGCCCCCAACGTCTTTTTTCTAACCCTTTTGGCCTTTAACGTCTTTTTTCTAACCCATTTGACCCCTAACATTTACTGGATAGGGTTAGTGTTAGGGGCCAAAGGGGTTAAAAAAAGACACTGGGGGCTCAGATGTTAAAAAATTCATTTTTTGGCTAAAAGGGTAAAAAAGATATAACCACAGGGGCCAAAATCGTAATTTACTATTTCAACATTTTTTATAACTAATAAATTAAGACCACTATTATTTAAATAGAACTTGGGTTATTAAATGTATGTTCACATGACTGTTAAAACTCGTGAGAAAGTCGATGATACAATTTGTCTTCTAATCGATGGTTCCAATGCTTTCATATTTATAAGCTTGACAAACATCACAAGTTTTGATCATACATGACACAAAACTTTGTTTGGATGTCAGAAAACCGTCTTAAAAATATCGTTTTATAATTGTTAAATCTTCGTTATTAACTACTTTATTTTTTTATTTTTCTTAACCCGTGTAATACACGGGGTTATAACCTAGTATATATATATATGACTGTTTCTATCAACAATTAACAATCATTAAAAACAATCAGAAATTACTATGGTTTTGTCATATTATAGGTCTATCAAATTCCATTTATTTTGATATCAATTAATTCCATTATTCTTCGGATATCACTTATTATGAAATCTTCAATTGCTATATCAAAACACACATGTATAAATCAAACGCACATTATTTTAATTATTCTTTTTGTGAGTGCATACCTTTTTGTTGGGCCTTGGAACGTTCAAATCCAATTCTCTCTTGCATACCTTTTTATCTCAAGTCCCATTAATTATGAGTCATGAGATTATGTTTTAATCAACTTCAAATGGAAGTTGACCAACATCAAAAACGACTTCTCACCACATATGGTTGTACGGTGTACCTCTACAAAACCTTATACTTTTTTTTTTGGAACTTCAAATCATGAGGTATATCTTATTTTCAAGTGAATATGTTTTTTATACGAATCTAAACACAACATAAACTAGTCAGTTGAAAGGATGGCGTGTCATACTTATTTATTTAGTTTTAGTTGTTTAATAAGGTTGAGTGACATGGAATAAAGCCCCTAAGTTAAAATAAAATTACATTGCGAAAATAAAAGATACAAAATAAAAAAAAATACATTCAAAACGACTTATTTAAAATAAAAAGTATGTAATAAAATTACTTAACTAAAATAGTAATCTCATGTCTCACAGTCACAATTTGCCACTCTAAAACGTGAGCAAATTTCTGGGTCAGGTAGTGGCGTTGGTATTTGCGAGGAGCCGCCTCAATCGCTTCATCCTCCGTTAGCACCTCCTTATCGTTCATCGCCTCATTGAAGACTATCACAAATATTCTAGACATTGCTTGGATGTCCCTATACTTTCAGTGAATATCATAAATCTTGCAGTGGGCTTCACCCACATGTTGACATTATTGTGCCAAAACGACGTTCCAAAACGACAACGATGCTTCAGGCCATATTTGCTCGGTGACAACCATCTAACCAGTAGCCAATGTTATCTCCTTTTCTTCGATCCAACGTCTTGCCATTTGAAAACTCAAGGGAAAAATTAGAAAGTGAGCTGTGTGAAAGATTTGTGTGAGTTGCAGTTATTTTGTTAGAATAATGTTTATATGTAGGGTTTTAAACTTTTTTCTTTTCTTTTTCACTGATCCCAAACGGACAAAACAAGGAGCCCCACCACCTTTAGGGCATATAACGCCCGTTACTAGGCTGACAGAGGCTTTGATAACGCCCCCCTTGACACTCAAAGGGTGGTGTTCGGGGCTATTAGTGTGATGTGGTAGCGTGCGCAACTCCTCACCCACCAACCTAATCGTTATGGAAATATTTAATTAGTTTATAATAAAATCATCTTTAGACCATGTGTAGCGGAGCTTAAAGTTCAAGCCTCTCCCCTGGGCTTTATCTGACATGTGGCGTGCTAGTCAGCAAAGGGCATTATGGTGCTTGAAATTAAAAGAGGTGTAGTGGTATGATGCCCCATAATGCCCTTTGTAATGATTACCCAATTATTATCTTTTTTTAAAAACATAAAAGAAATAATATTATCATAAATGAGTTGGAAATTTCTTATTGGCTATCACAAAGTTGAGGAGGCGTGTTTGAGGAAACACCTAACCCATTTTTGAAAGAAAACACCCCGGGGGCGGTGTGGTGGGGCGTTTTGGGACAAAAAAACGCCCAATTCCCTTACCACTACGGGTGGTCTTAGCATTACTATATCTTCAATAAATTAAAATCTAAATCCAAAACTACATATGTGAATGAGTCAGGTTGAGTTGATTGATTCGGTGTAAATCTTAAGCTCTACGCGACCCTAAACTCAACCCAAGCTTAATGAAGCCTGAACCTGAAATTCGAGCTCAGTTAGCTTATTGAGACGTCTAAGCTAGGCTCAACTTAACCTCCTAATCAAATTCAAAAACTAATGATATCTATCAAAGCTACTATGAACTGCCTCGACAACTTTGAATTTAACTTTACACGACTTAGTACCTTTAAATTCAGCTATACTTAGTTAGATAATTCTTTTGAACGACAAAGTACACTACTCTTCTAGTGAGACTAGAATCGTCACCACTTTGAGAGATGAACAACGATATAACCCTTTGATACCATTGGGCTACAAGCCCTTTGGCACTCCATTAGATACGTTTAAACACGTATAGGCTTGTAAACAACCAAACATTTCATGTACCATTTGTTTACTAAAGAACTTTTTTTCATTTAACTAAATGAACGAACACGAACACATGTTTCGCCCGCTCATTTATGTTCGTGAATGTCTGTTTGCTCACTTCATTTAAAGTTTGTTCGTTTACATACCCATCACAATATAGTCTAATGTATTAAATCAAAACATCACCTTTGTTACATATATGTTCGTAAATCATTCGTTTATAACACTAACGAACAAACACAAACACAAACACGCTCATTTTCTTCACAAATAAACAACCTTTCTTTGTACCAGTCCGACTCGTTTACACGCCTATACACCAATCCAACATTCCAGCCTCTATTTTAAACAACCACATACTCAAGGGGTCTATTCAAACCCCCCTATAAAATCTTCAGTCCACTCAAAAAATCCCTTTCATTCTTAGGCCATGCGTAGTCATAACGCCCCTTTGTGGGCGTTATGCGACACGTGGCGCGCCACGTCAGCGTGGGGCGTTATGGGGCCTTATGCATATTAAGCCCGTAGTCATAAAGCCCCTGTCTAATCATTACTCAATTATTAATTTCTAATTTTTTATAATTATTTTCTAACTTTATAAAATTAAAATTCATTTCATTAAATTAAAAAACATTACACTAAAATAAAAATAAAAACATTACACTTAAAAAAAAAAAAAAAAACGGTTACACTAAAAAAAAAAAAAAAACGGTTACACTAAAAAAAAAAAAATAAACGGTAAAAAAAAAAAAAAAAGTTGGACTAAAAAAATAAAAAATACATTCAAAGATTAATCTTCTTCGTCTTCGTTCTCTCCTTCTTCCTCTTCGTTTTCTCCAGCATCCAAACCTACGTCTTCAAAGTTCCCGTCTTCGAATTCCTCAACCTCTTCTTCCTCGGAATCTTCTTCGTCTTCATTGTTGTATCCAATTGGGCGAATCGCCCAAGCATGCTCAACCAAATCTGCCTTCAACGTGTTATGTATGTCCCTAGATCGCAATAGTTGAGCATTTGCGAGTCTCTCTTCCATTGTTTCTTGGGTTCCTTCGACTAAATCTTCCGGAATGTAGTTTTGGCATATCGCTTTTCCATCATCCTCAATGATCATATTATGCAAAATGATGCAAGCATACATGGCCATTCGTATTCTATCCTTATGCCACATGCGACAAGGATTTCTGATAAAATGCCATCGTTGCTGTAGAACCCCAAAACACCTCTCGATATCCTTTCTCGAAGACTCTTGTAATTTTTTAAAATACTTTCTTTTTTCATCGAACGTTTCAGAAAACGTTTTAACAATAATCGAATACTCCGGGTAGATACCATCGGCCAAGTAGTAGCCATGCTCGTAGTCGTTCCCGTTTGCATGAAAACCGGCCTTTGGTATAGTTCCAGAAATGTAGCCCTCTATTAATGGTGAAGCCTCTAACGTATTAATATCGTTAAAACACCCGGCTACACCAAAGAAGGCCGACCAAACCCAAAGGTCGTATGACGCAACAGCTTGTAATACCAAAGTTGGCCCTTTTTGATCACCCCGTGTATGTTGACCTCGCCATGCGGTTGGACAATTATACCAACGCCATTGACGACAATCCAAGCTACCAATCATGCCGGGTATTCCATGCTTTTCTAGATGCACCTCATATATTTGTTGAAGGTCGTTCCAAGTGGGATTTCTCAAATAACGTTTTCCATATAACTGGCATATACCTAAAATATAATTTAATATATAAAAGTTTTACTAGTAAGCTACTAAAAAATCAATATATAAAAGTAAGTAAATAAATAAAAGTCAATAAAAAAATACCATAGCAAAAATGTTCCAAGCAATCTCGGGTTGTTTTCTCCGCCATCTTCAAGTACTCGTCGTTGATGTCGTACGTGTTTCCGTATGCTAATACGCGTAACGCGGATGTGACCTTTTGAATTGAGGTGAAGCCTAAATACCCTCGCGCGTCCATTCTTTGCTTAAAGTAATCATACGTATTTTCCAAATCATTAGAAATGCGCAAAAATAACCTTTGGCTCATACGAAAACGCCGTCTAAAAACATTGGGTCCGTGAACCGGTGTCGCATCAAAATAGTCTCTCATCAAACGCTCGTTCGCGGCTTCACGATCTCGCAAGATATAGGTGCGCCGCAAGATGGGTCGTGGAGGGGGAGTAGGCCGAACGTGCTCAAGTGCTTGCATCATAAAAGTAGACACACTCGTAACCGCTTCTTCCTCCTCCGCGTCTTCTTCGGGCGAAAAAAATCTTCGGTAAATATTGGTGAACGAGTCTTCCGACGGGGAACCCATTTTTTTGAATAAGGTGAGAGTAGCTTCAACACTTTTTAAAAAATATAGAGAGAATGAGAGTTGGAATGTATTGATTTGTAAAAAAAATGGAAGAGTTGGAATGTATTTATAGTGTGAAAATTAAAAAAAATGATTTTTTTTTTTTTTTTTAATAAATATGACCGTTTGTCAACGGTCAAAATCCAAAACACAAATCGATAGCGCCGCGATAGTGGTCGCGCTCTCAATTTTTTTTTGGGCATAGCGCCCTTCGTCCCGGTGTGGCCGGCGCCATCTCGGCGCTATGTGGGTTGGTCGCGCCCCACTACGCAAGGTCTTACAATCCTCCACTGTTGTGCCCCTTCCACTCCCCTCCCAATCGCAACCCCACCATAGTTTTCTTGTAGATTCTTCCAAAATCACCATCACCCCCCACCAAAATCCAATCTTTTTCCAAACCCACATTACAAAAACCTCAATTCTCCTCAATTCAACCTTTTTCTCTCACACAAACAATGAAATTTCAACAACACATACACAACAATACAACAACACACAAATACAGAGTCTTGATTGTATCTACAGCTGAAAAAGTTGTACAAAATTGATCGGATGAAATGATGTCTCCTGGAATTAATTTAGTGATGACTGTAATTGGGTTTACAGTGAGTACTATGTTCATCGTGTTCGTGTGTACAAGGTTAATATGTGCTCGTATTCATTACATATCTGCAAGAAGATCGTTTCGTATGTCTTCTAGATCTGATCTCAACGCTGTAAGTTATAATTATCTCTTCTTTTTTGATCTGGGTATGTGTATAATTTATTAATTTATGAATTGCTTGAATTTAGAAGCACATGTGTTGTTAAAAGATTGTAACTTGGGTGAATAGTTGGCAAAAAGTGTGTATAAAAAGGGGATAGGAACTTGTAGTCATGTGATTATTCATGAAGTTGTACTGTAAAGATATGGATATAAATACTCTACTAGATTGAACATGTGGTTTTGTTTTCTTTTCATCTTTGACAGCTTTAAACTGAAATAAAAAAACTGTACTAAATGATTATTATTTCGTGTAGGGGTGGTTACCGTGTCGGGTGGGTTGAATTGTTGAACCTGAACATGACCCTAGCCCGGACATACTTAAAATCATGTAAACTGAACACGACCGGTTTAACTCGTTTATCAAAACGAGTCAAACGGGTTGTAATCAAGTTGTAAATGTGTTAAACACGGTGACAAGTTGTAACAAATGGGTTAATCGGGTTGGCTGGTTGATTGGGAGCTTTTTAAACGGGTTGGTTGATCTGTTTGATTAAATGGATTAAACAGGTCAGCCTGAACATGGCCCGTTTGGTTAAACATGTTGAACATGTTAATATGAACACGGTCTATTTATTAAACATGTTAGATATGACAGCTCAAAACCTGGCAATTTCCATGTCTCGTTTTGGATCGTTTCAGGAACTGACAACCCTGGTTTCGTGTACGGATTGTGTTAAATTCTCAGTGTTTTCACTTATGTTTTGCATTGATTCTTCTGTCTTACAAATTTATATAGGCTCTAATAATTGTGTTTTATGGTTTTAACTTTTAACTATGGCTCACATGTTTATCTTTTTGTGTTGTAAGCGGGAGCGTGGCATGCGTGGTGCTGAATCTTTCGTTGCAGCAAGCTTCCCTACAAAGAAGTATAGCGATCCGTTCTTTTCTTATGCAAAAGATGCTCAGTAAGTAAACTTTTCAAAGATAACCGAATTAAATTTGTAAAGAAGCCAATGCTTTCTGTAATGTAGTCGAAAATGGTATTTCTGATTCGGGTTTTACATATGAATGTGTTTCTACTTACAAGAACGTATTGCAGGCAACAATGAGTGAGATTGTATATGGGATTTAGATTCTTGGTCTAATTGATAAGAAAAAGTCAATCTTTATGATTTATAAATGCAAGCTTTATGCAAATTATATCTTATTACATCAAGATCTTATAGTGCCATTCAACGATTTTCTAAAAACTTATATTCCCAGAATAATTCTGAAGTTGCAAAACAAAAGATGATCGGTTTGACTTGGAAACGTCAAAATTTTTTCTTTTTTTATTTATTTGGTTGCTGAATAATAGTGAGAGTTAATATTGAAAGCAAAGTTAAAATGTCAAATTAAACTTAAATGATTAAATCTCTATACTTGAAGTTATAAACCGCATATGATCCAACCGATTCCATCTTAATAAAGTTTGGTCAACGGGGTGGGTTGACTTTTTGACCATTTCTTGTAAAGTCACTTCTTTCCAACATTTTCTTTTATTCTTGTAGATGCATAGTTTGTCTTTCAAACTACCATGCAGATGACACGCTTCGCATTCTGCCATCATGCGGACACTTTTTCCACTCATCATGCATCGACATATGGCTGCAGCAACACTGCACGTGTCCTGTTTGTCGAGTCTCGTTACGTGAAATATTTAACAACCCGTGCTCGTTGCAACCCATGTACAGTTCAGCTGTCAGATTCTCATCAAGAGCAGATGACAGTAATAGGATGGGCCCCTCCACTGAAAGTCAACCACGGTCAACTGACAACATACAAGAAGCAGGACCAAACAGCTCAAACATAAACGATAATGGTCCAGCTGGCTCGAAAAATTCGGTGAGCAAACAATTTGAAAGCCTGTCGGATGTTTAAGATGTAGTCAAAGTTTGCAGGGTTTGAGTGATGGTAAAATGTCAAAAAGTCAAGGGTGTTTAACTGTCTATCATCTCTTTAGGAATTTGTTTGTTTTGTCTACTACTAGTATTTGTAAATATTGAAAAATCAGAACAGTTTGACACGTAAATAGATTGTTTTTGCCATAGTTGTATACATATATCTAGAAAGTTGACTTTTTGTGTTGTTATAGTCTCAACTTATGTTTGTTATTCTCATTAAATCATGTTCTTTTACCAGATAATCTGTACTGATAGGATCCGGTTCGTATCAGATAGGGGCGGATCAATCAAGTGAAAGTGTAAAACTGGTTTTGATAACACTGATGAGCTTTTTATTTACAAAATTACGAAAAAAAGAGAAATTTTTAATACATATTTAACTTTAGAAAATATGACAGCATTTCTAACTAATAAAAGACATCGTGTCGCTTGGAATTTAGCGGATGTCAACATTCTTGTGTATTTCTTCTTCGTAAGAGAGTTCTTGCGCGGTAAGTAGGATCGCCATTCCCCTTGCTATTTCTTTCTGTGTATTGCTTGTTCAATCCTGATAAGTGCACCTCCACGGGTATATAATGACTAGATTCGAAAACCGGAATCTCCTAAACCGGTTTTAATGATAATATTCACAAACCCGTATAATCCTGCAGACCGGATCCAAATTAGACCGGATGAAGTGATTCCGGTTTCACTATCGGATTCCGCTACCGCCATTTTCTGTCTAGGTTTAATACATACTCCAAAGCCCAGACAATGAGACAAACATACCTTGGAAAGTTTAAATTTTAGTACTCTTTGGGCTGGTTTTAGTGAGTGGCTAGGCCCAACTTCTAAATTAAGAATAGTTTGTTTGATGTGGATGTTGTGAATCAGAGAGGGAGTTGTTTCTTGTACCTTTTAGCAATGTAGATATAAGCCCATTTTTGTGAGCATTATATAGGCCCAATATTGAGTAGAGAAAATACTAAATCATTTGAGTAGAAGTGCACCAATTGGTTTGGGCCGTCGAACCAAACTGGATTGGGCCTTGATCGATTGTGATGAAATTGGTTCGGTGGAGTAACGAGTTCGAAATCGAACTGGTTCTCTGGGGTTTGAAATACAAACCTATGGGCTCGGTTTGATTTGGTTTCAATTTGATTCGGTTTCAGTTCGAAAACCATGTACGCACATTCTAAGCTAATTAAACAACAAAGACATTATATAAGCTACATAAAATTCAACTTTTATTTAGTTTATAGATTTTTGAAAACAAGAAAATGGAAAATCAGTACAAAAACATAATTTTATGTGTGTGTGAATGTACATGTATATGTGTATATGTATAGGTATACTGTTGATGCAACATATATTAGACCGAGGATAGTAGCCGGGTCGGTCAGGCAAAAGGGTTGAAGGGTTCAACTTTGCCTAACGCAGGTCGTGGGGTCCCCCCACGTTTGCAAGACGTGGAGAGGGTTCACTAGTTTGATTTTGTTGTTTGCTCGAGATCCTCCACTGAAATATGTTCAGCTTCGGATGTAGGAGCAAAAGGAATGTGTGTGCTGAATGTGAAAGAAAGTGACTTGCATGAAGCAAGTACTCAAGAACAATGACAGAGATTCGTCAGGAATCAGAGCTGATCTTGGAATGTCTCACACTTAATGAAGTGTCACATTTATAGGGAAAGCCTTAGCTCAAAGAGGAAGCTGTTTGACTAGTGAACATGCTTGCAGTGGGGGTTTTGCCCTTTTGTGCTCTGTGGACTCGTGTTACTTTTGCGGCTGGGGAAGTTGGTGAAGCAATCAAAGATGTGACTACCTACTGTTCACGTATTGTTTTATCTAAACTCCCGCATCTCCAAACTTTGAACCTTTTAACCTTTAATGTGTTTAAGTCATTTTATTTGGTCTTGGGGTACCCCCGTCATCAGCCCCCCAAGTCCGAGATTTTTGGGAAGTGAGCTCAAAGACTTCTGACTTTTGCACATTTATTTTTATTGCTTAAAGGCTTGAAGGCTTAAAGGCTTGAGAACAGTTGAGAATTTTTTGAATTTCAAAACTGACAACTGATGTGATTGATGTGTGGCAGTTCGGCGGTTTTTGCAGAGGGCAGGTTAAATAACCACCGTGTAATCATAACCCCTATTTGGTTTTATTTTCGTTTATTATTCAACGCAATTATCAATACTTCTTCATTCTCTCTCAAGTTTCTTCCATATTCCCTCTTCCGTTTACCAGGTTAGTCCGATTTCTTTGTGCGTTTTATTTTGCTCTTTATTTTGATCATGGGTGCACGGAAGGATCTTTCTGTTAGTTTTTCACGCCTCACCCAAGAGGAAGTGGAGAACTTTTGTATTGATTGGGGCATTAGTCTTAGGTTCAATCCGGTTGCACCGGCTTGTGATAAATCTGTTGATCAATGTCCCCCTGGTTCGATTGCTCTGTATTGTCGGCACTTTGAATTTTCCAACCTTCGTCATCCTTTTTCTCTTTTTGTGTTGAATGTTTTGGAGTATTACCGTGTTTCCTTTGGCCAAATTCATCCGAAGGGCATGGCTAGGGTTTTACACTTCGAGGTTTTATGCCGTGCCCTTGGTTATGATCCTTCGTGGTTGTTATTCCGTCGGTTTTTTCGTTTGGCAAAAAACGGTGATTGGTTCACCTTTGAAACATCCAAGGTTGATACTTGCCTAATCTCTTCCATGGTTACCACACTTGGTACTTGGAAATATCGTTTTTTCTGGGTCTCCGATTCTATTATCCCCTTCAAAATGGTGTGGAGGCACCCGGATGCCGTTCTCAATGAACCGGAACCTTCTGAATCCAATTTGAATGAAGTTTTTCTTAAAGCCATCCGAGGGTGCCCTTCAAGGGTTCGTCCTTTCCCTGAGCATTTGCTAGTTCTGTTGGGGATTAGTAAATTGTGGGAAAAGGCCAATCGGGATCCGGTTTTTATGAGGAATGGCCAGGGTATGCTTTTTCCTTGTTCTGCCGTTTTGGAACATCTTTGTTTGGTGACTTATTTGTTTTTTGTTTTTGAAACATTTTGCAGTCATGTCTGCTTTGGAATTTATCAAGAGTGATGATACATCTGACGTTGCTTTTACGGATGCCCAAGCCGCTGAAGGGGATGATGCTGTTGCTAGGGGTATAAAACAGAGGTTTCAGGATGCTGGCTATGTTAGTGTCTCCAATGTTAAGGTTTTTTCTAAGCCTGCTGCTCCCAAGGCTTTAACCCGTCAATCTACTCGCCGTTTGTTGAAGGGTGCTCCTCAATCCACGTATTCTGAACCAGTGGAATTGAGTGATGATATTGAGGTTTCTGAAGATCAAGGTGTTGATGTGGATGTTGAGAAGGAAAAGAAATTGGTTGTTCATGGCAAGAAGAAGACTCCAGCCAAGAAGGTTATGGCTACTCCTGCTCAGGGTTCCTCGACCAGGGACGTTGAAGGGTTGAATGAGGATGAGGTTTATATGCCTGATTAGTCTGTGAAGGTTGGTGATAGTTTTAAGGATGTTGTTGTTTATGAGGATGTGTTGAGCCATATTGCTCCTCCTTCGGTTCATGGTACTATTGCTGAGAAGGATGATGACATGATGCTGTCTCGTATGATTTTAAGTACTTGCAACCTTGCTGCCATGCTTCCTCAAAGAGTTGCCCGTTTTCGTAAGAGGATTCATGAGTATGAGGAATTTTCTAAAAATAAGGAGAAAATGAAATCTTCGATAGCTGCAATGAAGAAAGAGATTGATGGGTTTGCTAAGAAGGAAGGGGCCTGGGTCAAAAAGGTTGGTGAATTGACTATAAGGCATGAAATTGAGATAAGTGATCTCAAGAAAAGCTTCGAAGTCGATCGTTGAAGCTAAAGGCTGATAGGGAGGCTTTGTCTGTTCAACAAAGAGCCTTTGATGAAGAGAAGGAAGGCCTAAAGGCTTCGGTTGCTCAAGCCACCAGTGATAACCAATGGCTAATTGAGCAAGGTTTCCAGCAAGTTGTTACTTACCTTCGTTATTGGTGGTCTGGAAATCAAATCGAAGAGCATACGTGAATTCTAACCCTTTCGGGTTGATTAGAATAAGGCATGCCCCTGACCTTTCAACGCTTGAAGCCCCATCGGTGAAAAGCTTCCAGGCTTCAAGGTCTGAAGGTTCAGTGGCAGTTGTGTTTACTTCAGTAGTTGTTTGTTTTGGGACTTCTACAATGAAATCAGCCAAGACATGGGCTTTGATGGCTTTTCTGGGAATATAGGTGATGTTATGTTCACCGAGTTCAACAGCCCACTTGGCTAATCGCCCTGAATTCTCCGGTTTTTCAAGCACACTTTTTATTGGTTGGTCGGTGACCACTTGTATAGCTTAGAAATACCTTCGAAGCCTCCTAGCCGTTTGGACTAGGGCTAAAGCAAGTTTTTCCAAAAGAGGATATTTGATTTCTGCCAATTTTAGAGTTTTGCTGAAGAAATAAATGGGTACCTGAACTTTGTCTCGTTCAATGGTGAGGACCGCACTTTTTGCTTCTTTAGCAATTGAAAGGTACACCGAGATCAATTCTCCCGTTTCTGGGGCTGCAATATTAGGTAGAGAAGCTAGGTGTTTCTTCATCTGGTTGAAGGCTTCCTCAGCCTCATCAGTCCATTTGAAGTCTTTCTTGTCGGAGCATCCCTTGAGCGTTTTGAAGAAAGGTAAAGACTTTTCAGCCAACTTTGAGGTGAAACGCTTCAGGGCTGCAAGCTTCCCATTTAGACTTTCTACCTCTTTCTTGCTTCTTGGTTGCTTGGTTTTAAGGACAGCTTTCACCTTGCTTGGATTTGCCTTTATACTTTGTTTTCCCACAATGTGTCCCAAAAACTTTCCTTCCTCGAACCTAAATGAACATTTTTCGGGGTTGAGCTTCATGTTGACCTTCCTTAGGTTCTTGAAGGTTTCTTGGATGTCGTCAAGCATTTGGTATTCCGTTTTGCTTTTGATGACCAAATCATCAACATACGCCTCCATATTCCTGCCAATTTGACTAACAAAAGCCTTGTCAACTAGGCGTTGGTAGGTTGCACCCGCGTTTTTTAGACCAAAAGGCATCTTTTGGTAGCAAAAGATCCCATTATCCGTGTGAAAGGCGGTTTTCTCTTCATCTTCTTCCTTCATGAGAATTTGGTGGTAACCCTTGTAAGCGTCTAGGAAACACTTGAAAGGGTAACCCGTGAGGGAGTCAACCTTGAGATCAATTTCTGGCAACGGGTAACAATCTTTCGGACAAGCCTTGTTCAAGTCTTTGAAGTCTATGCACATTTTCCAAGAGTTGTCGGGCTTTCGAACCATGACTGGATTTGCAACCTAGGATTGATACTTGACTTCTCGGAGAATACCGGCTGATACAAGCTTTTCAACCTCTTGGCATGCAGCCAAGCTTCTTTCGGGTGCTAGACTTCACTTCTTTTGGACAACAGGCTTGACATTAGGTGGTATTCTTAACTCATGCTCAGCAATGCTTCGAGGGATACCCGTCATATCTTCCGGGCACCAAGCAAAGACATCACTATAGTGTACCAAGAGCTTTTCGAGATATGAGAGGGTTTCTTGTGAAAGGCTTGGATTTAACCTTATCCTTTGCTCAGGATACTTGAGATTTATGATTAGCCTTTGCTTGTCTTCTTCATTCTTGAAGCTTTCACCTTCAACCATGTAGGCCTCTTGAGTAGGTTGAAGGGTTGCGATCCCCCTCTCGGTAGGAAATTTGATAGTGCCATGACCGACGGAAACAACCATGTAGAAAGCACACTGCCCTTGTCTTCCTATGATTATATCATAGTTTGAATGTATATTGATGACTACAAAAGTGAGAGGTTGAACTCTTTCCATCTTTCCTTCGCTGAAACGGATATCGAGGGTCAGTTGCCCTAAAGGCTTGAGGGGTATGTCTGCAATACCTTTTATGGAGGTTCCAGAGGGTTGAAGCTTCAAACGTTCCTCATTGCTCAAACGGTTGAATAACTTTTCAAACATGATTTCAGTGGCTGCTCCAGTGTCTATGTATGCTTTGTTTGTTTGTAGTGTGCCCACGGTTGCTTCAGCCACAAGAGGGTTTGCAAGTGGGTTCTTTTCCGTTGGAGGGAAACAAACATACTGAAGCTCCCAAGCTTCCAACCTCTGTCGTTTGTGAGGAACCTTTCCATCAAAATCCACAATGTTAACTTCCTTGCCCTTTCCTTCGGCCATCTTGTCCCTCACCCCCTTGACCAAGTGAGCGAGTTCCCCGGACTTGACGGCCTCTTCAATCCTCTTTTTAAGATGGAAGCAATCATTAGTGTGGTGGCCCTTTTATTCATGAAATTCACAGAATTGGGTGGAATTCTCATTCCTCTTGCTTTTGAGGAGAGGTCTTGGAGGCCGAAAGCTTTGCTTTACTTCTTCTGTGGCAAGAATCTCTTGAGGGGTCTTGGTGAGGGGTGTGAAGCTTATCCCCTTTTCCCTGCTGGAAGGGTTCCGGCCTTCAGGCCTTCGCTGATCTGAACCCTTTTGGCGTCTGTCATAGGAATGGAAGCTTCCCCTTTTCCTAGCCGGGCTGTTGCCTCGCCAGCTTTATCCCCTTTTTTCTTTGCTCCTTAATGTCTACGGCCTCCTCTCCTCTGATGTGGGCCTCAGCCCTTTCGAGAGCTTCTTCCAAGGTCTTGGGAAGTGATTTGTTGAAATCTCTTGTGAGATATTTAGATGTAATGGCGTTCATAAAACCAGCCACTCTCATTTTTTCGTCTGCCCCTACATATGTGAGACCTTCCTTCTTATACATTTCAATGAACTCTCGAAGGCTTTCGTCATCCTTTTGTTTTATTTGAAAGATTACTGTAGCATCTTTGACGTATCGCCTTAGCTGTGAGAAATTGGCCAAAAACCCTTTGCTTAGGTCATCGAAGCTTCGAACGCTTCTGGCAGGCAAATCGTTGAACCATATCCGGGCTGAACCAACGAGAGTTTGCATAAACATAAGGCAGCATTCAGCATTTGACCATTTCTCGATTCTGGAGGCACCAGTGAAGAACTGAATGTGATCTTCCGGATCCTCAGTCCCATCATACGTCTTGATATGGGATGACATCTTGATCTTCGTTTGAAAATCATAATCGGCTATTTGCTGTGAGAAGCATGAGAGATTACTTGGCTTGTAAGGCTTGGCCAAATCTTTCTCAACCCTTGCACCCATGTTGTTGTTGTTGTTATTATTGTTCCCTTGAGTGGCCAACACTTGATTAAAAAAGTGTTGCCACGGGAAGCTGGCCATCATCTGGGGTATAAGATTGAAGCCTTGAAGGCTTTCAAGTGCAACTGGGCAACTAACTCCCAAAGGAGTGCTCATAACGGCACTTCGTGCCAAGGGGAGTACAGACATAGCTTGTTCTCATGTAGTTGTTGTTGAGGGTGGAAGGCTTGCTACTGGAGATTGTAGGAGCTGGTCCAAAGTCAGCTCATGCCCTAGTGGAGCACCTGCTGTAGCTGGTTGGGAAGAGAAAAGAGGAAATGTTGTTGGATTTGGCCTCGTGTACAGGTATGGGTTAGGATTAGGAGGAGGATTACTGGGACCAGCTTCATCCCTAGATACAGAAGGTTGTGAGTTTGCAAAAGGAGGGATGGAGGGTCCAGGAGATAGAGTTGGTTCTGGTTTGTCATAGTCCAAACGAATTCTCACTCCCTTATCTCTCTCCCTACTCACATATTGGTTGAGGAGAGATCTCAACTCCAGGAAATTGTTGGCGACCCCTTCAGGGGTAAGTTCGACGTGTGAGGGGGTGTTTGAGACACCGACATTAGGGTAAGGGACCCCTGATCTAGATGGAGTTGGAGTGTGAAAAGTGAGAAACTCGGGAGTGCTCCCTGGTGTCGAGAAAGACGATGGTATAGCCACATGAGCTTAGCCAGTACTTGGGGTAGAGGTATTTGGAACTTGATTTACCTTTCCCGGAGACTCACTTTCTGACATGGTGATTTCAAGAAGATGGAACTACACTACTAGGTCCTTTTGAAGAAAATTAGTGGCGTAGCCCCACGGTGGGCGCCAACTTGTTGATGCAACAGATATTAGACCGAGGATAGTAGCCGGGTCGGTCAGGCAAAAGGGTTGAAGGGTTCAACTTTGCCTAACGCAGGTCGTGGGGTCCCCCCACGTTTGCAAGACGTGGAGAGAGGTTCACTAGTTTGATTTTGTTGTTTGCTCGAGATCCTCCACTGAAATGTGTTCAACTTCGGATGTAGGAGCAAAAGGAATGTGTGTGTTGAATGTGAAAGAAAGTGACTTGCATGAAGTAGGTACTCAAGAACAATGACCAAAGATTCGCCATGAATCAGAGCTAATCTTGGAATGTTTCTCACACTTAATGAAATGTCACATTTATAGGGAAAACCTTAGCTCAAAGAGGAAGCTGTTTGACTAGTGAACATGCTTGCAGTGGGGGTTTTGCCCTTTTGGGGGTTAAAGCCTTTTGACATGCTGATAAAAGGCTGTGCTCTGTGGACTCGTGTTACTTTTGCGGCTGGGGAAGTTGGTGAAGCAATCAGAGATGTGACTACCTACTTTTCACGTATTGTTTTATCTAAACTCCCGGATCTCCAACCTTTGAACCTTTTAAGCTTTAATGTGTCTAAGTCATTTTATTTGGTCTTGGGCTACCCCCGTCATTGTATACGGATGCGGTTTAGTTTACGATGTATTATGTTTTATGTGCTTTTTATTTTTGCACACCACTAGATTTTATTATTTCAGATAAAATTTTAGCATGAAGCTAGAAAGAAATACACAATATTACACATTTTAGCTTGAAGCTAGAAAGAAATATACTCTTTGTTTAGTTGTTTTCAATCTGCTTTATTGTAGAAATAATTATATATATATATGGAACCCATTAAGTGTAACCAACTTTGAAATCAATATTAACCATTGGATCTTGCTGAGATTAAATCTCAGCCCTTTAAACTCACAAAATTAACTGCTAAGAGGGCAGTTTTGTGCAGTTTACATGGCTCTGACGGTTATCTCCACTCCTACAAATATGGGTAGTGCTCCCAGTTCAGAGGTTACAAAAAGTTTTGGGTTTGATTTCTCCCAGGTCCCCTCCCCACGATTCCTGTAACTTCCTACCCTTCCTTTTAAGGCCATGTGTAGTCATAACCCCCCTTTGTGGGCGTTATGCGACACGTGGCGCGCCACGTGTGCGGGTGGGCGTTATGGGGCGTTATGCATTTAAGCCCATAGTCATAAAGCCCCTACCCATCATTACCTAATTATTAATTTTTGTTTTTATTAATTAATTATAAAAACCCATGTTTTTTGTGATTGGTCCAATTTTTGAAAAGCATCTCCATCACGCCGCGAAAAATCTCGCGCCACTCCCCCATTTCTCCTTGATAGCGCCCAAGGTTTTGGTGTTGCCGGCGTTTTGGCGGCGCCATGAAGGGGGAAAGCGCCCCACTACGTATTACCTAATAGGGATCTCAAACCCACATTTTTGCCCATTCCCCTTCATCGCTCTGTATCAATCCATTGCGCTTTGAAAAGTAAAAGTGAAGCATCGATTTCGTCGCAACACCGATTCCAAGCATTTGTGTGTGTAATTTCCGGTTAAAACTCAAGAACCAACCAAGGTATATCTCGTCGCAACACCGATTACAAACAATGATGATCTTCACAGGAAGTGACGATGTAACTCGGCCGACGTCTTCTGTGTATATATTTATATTTCATGAAACTTGTCTCTTTTATCCCTGAAAGCTTGCCGCTTTAAGCAGAATTTGGGCAATTGGTAACATTTTAGACACTTCTCTGTTGTTTTAATTCATTTCAGAGATATATTATATGCATTGTTTTCACTGGGTATTGCTTATGACCGGGTATTTGGTGAAGACAACGTGTTGGCCTTCTCACCAAGATACGTGATATATCATAGGTATGTATTGTATAAGTTCTTCATATTACAACTTTTTTAAATAACAGGTTGCCCATGTATGCAATTTATCTATGTTGCCATTTTTTGAATGCAGTGTACGCGTTATGTGTTTAAAAATTGGACTTTCTATTATGATGCCATTGTTTTGGATGAAGTTCACTGTCCAAGTGACATATCTTGGGGTGCCGTTTAGGAAGAAGTAGTGTGTTTTTCCCTGCATTCATCTAATATTTAATAGGAGTAGGTTGAGTGTAATCTAACTATGTGCTCACATGTATATAGGTAATTTATGGCCCAGGAGGAGTTCAACGTATAAGCATATCAGCAACGGTAACAAAGCCAGATTAATTACCTGTTTGGATTATTATGATTGGTTGACTAATGTTTATCTCTGATGAGTAGAATGGGTATATATAAGATATTTTTCAACTTAGGAAGGAGTATATATGAAGCTCTCCTTTTTTCCTAGCATGTTTGTATTGTTGCTAAGTTTTAACAATAGATGGGAGCAGTTGTTGTACATGTAATTAAGGTATGTATATTTTAATTCTTTTTTTGCACTAGGTGGCAATCTCGATTCTCGACCCATTTCACTAACAAATGGGTTATGCTTCTAAGTGATCATAATTTGTTTTAAGTTACATAGTTAAATGATTGTTAGTAAAAATGGGTGGCTGCTGTTTTTCAGTATTGTTTCTATATATCTGTTATCAAATAAACAGATTGATATTTTCCTTCACCGTTCTTGATTCCGTGCTCTTGCTAAATTTGAGCATATTGTTATAGTCTTTGGTTTGACTTGGGTCTGATTGTGAATGTACTTGCAGAATGTTATTCTTTTTAGCTCATCTTTATCTAGCATTTTTGGAATTCCATATGAGCCACATAATAATTATTTCTGAAATATTTGTTTTAATTTTCTTTTGGTATTTTTTTTTTCTTCTTTTTTAGGTCCATAGCCACTAGCCAAATTGGGGAGGTTATAGAACTGAAAGAGAAGGAATTGAAGTTATCCTAGATAGTGTAGACGATGCAAAAGATAATGAGTAACTTGATCAATCTGCTACATCATCAATATACTGGTTTCATGGTCAAAACTTTATTAACCTTCGTAGCCAATATCTCCATAATCTTCTTATTTCGTTTGTTCTTTGATGACATTATTTTTTATTTGCCGTGAAGCATGTTGAGAGTGACACCGATACCGAAGTTGAAGACGGTTATATTGCAGTGGTGGCATTATATGAGGTTACATAAGCTGGAAATATAGGTGTCTATATCTAAACTTTCTATTGATTGTTTTATATTGGCTTGTATATTTGTTTTTTCATACTTTCAGCAACTCTTTACTAAATGACATTGGAATGTGTGGATAATTTTTTTGATTGCTGTTTGACTATAGTAAATAACAATAGTTTAGAGAAAAAAACCAATGTCATTATGATATGGATAAACACATGGCCTACGGACTCTTGCTTCACCAAATATTTAGTTTCATTAACTATACTCTTTTGTTTTGTTCATTTTAATGTTGGTTATTTCTTTAGTGATGTTATAAATACATTTGATTGTTTTCTTTATCATGTACTGTGTATATTTATGTCATTATGCCGGTAAAGTACCCGGCCTACGGACGGGTACTCAACTAGCTTCAACCTTTCTTTGGATATTGCCTCTTACAGGCCGATAGGTACCACGCAATGCGTTTCTGTCTAGCAGGAAACAAAGGTTGAGAATTATGCCTAAGTTATACCCTCTTTAATCCTATCTGGTTTATGCTAACAATAGTACACAATTTGAGTTTTAATTTTTTGTCTTTATATAGACTAGACAGACTGTGAGATCTTAGAAGGATTGGTGGAGGAAGGTTCCACACCATGGATATTCGAATGGTATGCTGTACTTGGAGGAGTCCTCAAAGAAGACACTTCTTTTTCCACCTGTGATATGATCAAAAAACACAAACATGGAGAATTCAGTTTTTGTAACTATATATTCTGTGCTAAAAATTACTATCTGATTGTTTACTCTTCTAAAGCTAATCACTCCAAGGTATAATGAAATTAGAAGTTCCTTGATCTGAACTTTCATTGTCAATAATATATGATGTTTATTTCAATGTAGGGTAGATTAATTGGGTTAGTTTTTGCTTAACAGTTACTTCTTGCTATTGGTTTCTTGCTGTGCAATGGTACTCGGTCCTCTATGGATGACTTATGTTTACATGTTACTAGATCTGACAATTTCGACCTGTTTACTTACACATGTGTTGATTTAGGTTGTGTCTCGTATACAAACGAGACAAATGATTTTCTTACTCTATGTAACACATTCTTTTCATTGTTACAGGGTTGACAGAAACTTGTGGTTTAGCAACGGTTGCATTTCCAGATGAAATGTGTATGGTTGGGACCGTCGGTTCGCCCTTTGTACACACCAAACTACGTCTAGAGGAAGTTCCGGACATGGGTTACGACCCGCTGGCATATCCGCCACGTGGCGAAATATGTGTTAGGGGGAAAGCTCCTTTTGCAGGATACTACACCTAGAATTGTTTTGCCTACCGTTTCCTTTTATGTTTGAGTACTCTACCAGTTTTACTTCCTATCGTTTTGTGGTTGTAACCGTTGACGTTCGTTTTCCTTATATAATTTAAAGAATGGTGTTTTTTTGTCATGTTAAATTTTGTGTACGCTTAATATAGGTTAGCTTTGTTTATCACGTTGTTCATTCATGTTGTTAGCATAAATTACATTGACGTAACCCGTCCACCGGACGGGTATTAAACTAGTTGATTAGTGGAGTGTTTTGTCTAATCCCCTAAATATAATAAAAGGAGTGGTCCCCGTGTCCAATAAAAAACCATTATCCAACACACAGAAAGTAGAAACAAAAGTGTAACATATATGAACAAAATACCAACTTTACACGTGTAGCATTTCTATTGGATTTTATAGTCTTCGTATCAAAAGTTGTTGGACTCTCTTGGGTTCCTTTCACACTGTTGATGGTTGGAAACTTCCTATTTTCCTATGATTATTATCACCCTTTGTAATTTTGTTACCTTTCAATTCTTTACCTAAACTTTAAGAAATTGTTCGTTGCCAACATATCCCACCATTCGATTTGTGTTTATTGTTGCATTTACGACATGTATACGCAGTGACGAAGCTTGAAAATTTCCACCGGGGGTCGGAAGTTACCAAACCTAAAAATTCTATAAAAGTAATTTTTTTTATAAAACCGGGGGGTCGAAAACGTATATACCTAAAAAATTCTATACGAAACGTTAACACTACTGAGTGAAAAGTTCGCCCCCCCCACCGGGGCCCCTTGAAAGCTACGCCCCTGTGTATACGTATTATTAGTTTTGTTACCAAAAGGATTAAGCGATAGTTTAATACCCGACACTTTTTAAAGCAACACGTCAGGGGCGGAGGTAGTGTATAAGAAGAGGCAGCTCGGGCTGCCCCTCAACTCCGTTTCCGTAGTGTAAAAATATCTTTCAACTCCTTCTACGCAGTGTAATTTTTTTTATACAAAAGATACCTCCATTGTTAGAATGATTGTATAAAAACAAACAAATACTATGCCACTATGCAATAAGTCTATAACATGACGGGCTTACATTGTTAAACACAAAACCAAAAGGATACCATTTGCAACTACAGCACCACTAATCAAACACTAATCAATAGATTAACATAAACTGGATGAATCATGATTCATGGACAGTCAACAAAAATACATTCCCATCTAAACATGGTGTTAGCTCTCAAATCACATCTTCTTCACAATCATCAGCTTTCGTCGAATCCATTTTCGAGCATAGTTCGAAGCCATCAAGCACCCTTGTTCCAAGTTCAGCCAATTCAAACAACAAGCAGTTTATCACCTTTACAGCTGAAACCAAGGAGAAAAAGCATTATAGGATTCAATGCATCATATGTAGAAGGTTTGGAACGATCGGGCAATAATGGCGGCAATGGAGGCGGTGTAGAGGATACGAGGAAAGAGAGAGGAGATGGAGATGGAGGTGGAGGTGTAAATGTAGGTGAAGTTGTGAGGCTGTTTTTGAGGTTTGCTGAGTTTTTAATGGACCCGGAGCGGGTGATTGTGGGGGCGGTCGGGTTACCAGCGAAGTTGGCTTTGTTGTGCGTGCAGGCGATGTGGCAGCTGCATCTAGCAATGATTGAAATTTGTACTGTTGCACTGCTGTGCGTTTGTGCAGGTGGTGTTCTCATATCTGCTGTTATTGCTTTTCTGTTTTTTCAATTTGTTTGATGTCTCTTCATTTGTCAATTCATGTTTTCATGTAGAAAGTGATTCTGTTAACTAAAAATTATAATTAAAAAAAGATGTTTTGTTGGAGCTGAGTCTCAACCGACAGGCGACACTACTAATAGCTCTGTTATAAATGAGATTATACTAGATACGTTTGTTACTTATAGCATCAAAGGGTTTCCGTTAATCATAGTAGTTAAAGGTGCAAACACTCGCATGCTGCTTAAGGCAATCAATAAGATAAACAAGTTCTTACAATTTATTTGATGCAAAACTACTATCGAGCCGGGGTCTCACTGGAAGCAGCCTCTCTATTCCTACGGGGTAGAGGTAAGACTGTCTACATCTTACCCTCCTCAAGGCTGAGACCCTACCTTTGCTTTGCTATTGGTGGGATTTACTGAGTATAATGATGATGAAGTTCTTACAATTTATGGGCGCTTGTAGTCGATACCCAACAGATTACCAAATACTTCAACAGAAATTAGAAGCACCATAAATACATGTTATGGCATTAGTGACGAAACATTTTACTTCAAATTAAAAAACTTGATCGTGATCTACTCTTTAAATCGATTGAGCTTCTACAAACTCCTCAGCCTCGAGTGCTAAGACATACCCGCTAAAAGTTTAACTGCCCGCCTGCCAGTTTCTGCCTATTTTTATGAAAGGGTCCGTGTATAAATTTGTCGAAAAGGTAAATTAAAGATGGAGAGGACACTTTTAGCCAAGTTATGTTAAAATAGGTTACATGGAGTCTATTATATTGCCAAATGGGTCAAGCGGTAAAATTTAGAAACGGGTCTAAATGATTGAAAGTCGCTTCAAGTAGGGGTGTTCAGAATTCGATTCGCATTCGAAAAATTCGAAATTCGACTCGATTCGAATTCGATTAAAAAAGTTCGAATTCGAGTTGATTCGTATTCGAGTCCAGTAATCGAATTAGAATCGAATACGAATTTATGATTTTAAATTCGATTCGATTCGAAATTCGAATTCAATTTATATATTTTTTTAATATATGTATATACACACACATACATATATGCACACACATATAATTTCTAAACTTGGCCAAAGTATGAACTATATTCATAAGTAATAAGTTTATTATTCATAACATTACCAAACCTACCGACAAATATCACATACTACTTATTTCTAAATTTTTACCTAACTTAAATCGCTACAAGTGACCAACCTATTTTCTAATTTTCGGTGTTTTGACATATTGATAGTTAATTAATTTTGCAAATTTTTATATTTTATGTTGAATATAATTAGTTTGTAGTACTTTTAAAAATGAAAGTAAAATAATTTATTCGAATTAAATCGAATTTATTCGAATTCGGTTCGAATTCGAGTTTCAAATATTAATCGAATCGAATCGAATACGAATTTAGGTAAAAAAAATTCGATTCGAATAATTCGAAAATTCGTTATTCGATTCGATGAACACCCCTAGCTTCAAGTATACTCAAGTTTTGAGTCGACACAATCTGACCCACCCGTTTTGACCCGTTAGTAGACATGTCCGGCCCACCCATTTTGCGAGAGGATAAATACCTTAAAAGCACTAGCATAAACACCATTACTTTTTTAGTTTGTAATTCAGAATCAATTGGAAAAGATCTACTTGAAAATGCGTTTGATTTGGGTTATAGCTAGTCTCTAATAGGATGAATGAAGAAAATAAAAAAGTAGCTTAAAATAGTCGGTATCCAATATCGACCAAAATGTATCTAAATTCTTACTCGTTTTAGTCAGAAAAGATGGTTACTTTTACGGTATAGCTTCCATAATCATAGTACATAATCCATTAATATAATTCTATAAGAAGACATTTACCATCCAACCATAGGTTCCAGTTTCTGCAGTCATCATCTCGGTTAATGATTCTTCTCTTGCCAGACCAAAATCAGAAAGTGATTTATGATCAACGGTAATTTCTGAAATAATAATAATAAAAAGAATATAGCTAGAGTGACACATTAAGCAATCGGTAATCTTACGTGTCAAGTAAAATAAAATTGGACTGTGACTTGATGAAAATATTAAAAAGAGAAATTAACAATTGAATACCCGGAAATATAAACAAAAAGAGAGCTTGCATTTGAACGGTGTCTTTCTAAAGTTGCAAACTTGCAACACATTTCTTGTTTGTTAGAATCCGATACATGTATATTTGTATCATCTCATCCAGAAAAAAAAAGGCTAAAAGTGAAAACAATAAGTAAAATTAATTTTCAAGCAATAAAAAACAAATAAAAAATGCAACACTACTAACAATGATCGAAGAACTATTATAATCAGAAGACAGTGGTTATTGATGTACTATGATTGTGAATCATATAATATACCAGCAGACTATGAATCCCCTTCAATGGTGGACCTAATGGAAGCGTTGGACGAATCAGCTATGTTGATGGTGTCATTGCATGCACAAGCAATGAATGATCCATCGGAAGAAACCATGTTGCAAGGACCAAACACGCCGATACTTTTGCTTTCTGTATGAGCTAAAATGACCTGAAACTGATAACCCTGAACATGAAAAAGTTAGAATCTACTGTTTTAAGCGAAAAGCAAAGCAACAATTACTTCAGCAAACATAATCACAATAAAAGATTAGAACAGGAATGCACCTTCGTCCTTGAGTTAGGCAAATCATCAGACAGGTAGGAGCTTTGACCCATATAGACAACAGGTAACTGCTGAAATAGCAGTTAAAAACGGTTACGCTAGGTGCTGTCATTGTAATATATAATTTAGTATTACAACAGAGCCAACCTCTTGGACATGCATCAAAATCACATGTTTCAATCTGCACTTGTTCCAAGTCATCAGCTAACACGTCAATTACGTTACGCGCGTGTCAACGAATCACATCCCCATATCAACACAGTTATCGTGTTTAATATATGAAAGATAATCTGTTCACCGTTAGAAATAATTTAAATTCCACCAGTATTTCAAATTTTATATTTTACCAAGGCTTATCTAGACTCATCTGAATCTGTTTTGCCATGTATTCATAGATCAGAAAGCCTTATTCTGGGCAGGCTCCTAGGAGTAGTACCATGTTTGGATACCTATTGGATGGTTTTTTTAACTGAAACCCGAAAACCGACCCGAATAAAATTAATCTGAACCCGATTAACCCAAACCTGAACAAGATGGAACCTGAAACCCGAAAATAGTATTCGGGTCAGTAATTGGGTTTAAAAAATGTTAATCGGGTTCACCCGATTAACCCGAATTACATAAAAAAATGTCAGTTATATTTATACATACATAATAACAAAAAAGTCTAAAGTTCCTCCTATAGGTTTTGTTTCGCGGTCGGTGTTTCATTGGTTGTTTGAGCGACTCAAAAGATGCGGTCGGTTCATACGATTTCACGTTTTCTTTTTAGTTTATACAGTTGGTTGATACGGTTTGGTTTTGTACTTACTGTATTTGACGTTTTTTAGGTAATATATATGTTTAATGCATGGGTCTGAACGAAATATCACATTGTGAGTATTTTATTTTGGCATTTTGTGTTTTGTACTTGATAATAACACAATCATGTTGAGTTAAATTGTAAAGCATACATTGCAACTTGTATTTAAAAGTCCGTATACCGATTAACCCAACCCGAAGAAACCCGAATTTTATTTGGGTCGGGTTACGGATAGGATTCCCATAACAAAAAAAAAAAAAAAAACCTGAATAACCTGAAACCCGATTAAAAAACCCCGAAAAATACCCAATTATCTCATATATATTAGTCAATAATATACAAAATGGACAACTAAATATTCAGCAAACTGCATACCATTAAGTTGAAATTGGTAACCCGAAATTATTCCTGATAAAACAAGCGGGTCAGGTAAAAATGGCCAAATGGGTTATATGAGAAAAATGGGTTCAGGTCAAAACTGGACATTTTTACAAAGTATCAAGTAGGTTCACAAGACATGTACTTGGTATAGTTCTATACAAATATATGGAGTCATGCTTCTCAAAAACCAGTCACCATCAACCTTAAGAAATACAAAAGCATTTTCTTCAGCAGATCTAAAATCTGTACTTTCCTTTCAAACCCAACTGATTTCACTTTCTCTGCAAGCATGTTTGGGTTTCATCCACACAAGGAGTGCATACTTTCAAAGAACTGAAACCACAATAACATAAACATATTCGTCCGGTGAAAAAAGAGAATAACATAGCCTCAGGCAGCCAGATATACATTTGGTGAATGCCGGTGTTCTGTGTTCATGAGACATTGCCGTCATCATTTGAAAGTAGGAGCTAAATATTCCGAACAGAATGAAATTAACGAGGAGCGTTAAATCCAACTACGCCCACAAAGTTTTCGGATCCCCTTCTCGCTCATCAAACTCCTTACATGGTGAACATCAGACCATTGATTTGAAGCCGCATAAATATCAGATAACAACACATAATTCGCAGGATTCTGAGGCTCAATCTTAATAAGCCGATCCGCAACCTCTTTTCCTAACGCCACATCACTATGTATCCTACAAGCCCAAAGAAGACCACCCCAAGCACCCGCATGCGGTTCCATAGGCATCTCTTTAAGAATATCATACGCCTCTCTTAACCTTCCCGCACGTCCAAGAAGACTCACTTTACACGCGTAGTGATCGGTAGACGGAGCAATAGAGTATTCTTTGACCATAATTTCAAAAAAGTGACAACCTTCATCAACAAGATCAGCATGACTACACGCACTTAGAATGATCGTGAAGGCCGCATCGTCTGGTGTCAGCCCTTCTGCTAACATTTTACGAAAAAGGGCTACAGCTTGAACAGCATGACCATGAACCGACAGTCCTTGTATCATCGAACAATAAGATACTAAGTCGCGCGTAGGCATTTTATCAAACAACATTGCCGCTCTTTCTAGATTCCCGCACTTTGCGTGCATGTCCACTAATGCAGCGGTCACATGATGTTGACCAAGGTCAATTGAACTTTCGCTCAAATAAGAATCGACCCACTTAGCCAACTCCCAGTCTCCGGTTTGTGAACATGCGGACATTAAACTCACCACCACATATTCATCCGGCTTAACGTTCCTAGAAAGCATGTCATTAAACATTTTAACAGCCTCTTTAGACTGACCATTCTGTGCATACCCCGAGATCATCGCAGACCACGAAACAATATCTTTCTCAGGTGATTGATCAAACAAAGCACGTGCTGACGCCATATTTCCAGATTTCGCATACCCATCAATCATCGTACCAAACGAAACCATATTCTTCTCAGGCATTTCATCGAACAACAACTTCGCACCAACTAAATCACCTGACTTAACAAACCCATTAATCATCGCATTCCATGAGGCACCATTTCTTTCAGGCATTTCATCGAACAACTTCTTGGCCTCTAAATAATCCCCAGTACTCGAATACCCGACAATCATAGACGTCCAAGTGACCTCATTTCTCACAAACATTTCATCGAACACCTTACGTGCATTAAAAACCTGACCACATTTCCCATAAAAATCAACCAAACTAGACCCCACAAACACATCATCTTCCAGACCACACTTAACAATCAACCCATGAACAACCCGCCCTTCTTTCAATGCCACAACACTCGAACAAGCTTTAATAATCGACGGAAAAGTATACGTATCCGCACAAACACAACTTTGTTTCATACGTCGAAAAAATCCGAAACACGTGGCAAAAGAAGAGTAGGTAGAGTACCCTTTAATGAGGGTGTTCCAAAGATAAATATTGGGTTGAAGAACACGGTCAAAAACAGTTGCAGCATAGGTGATTTTGTTGGGATAGAGTGAGTTGCATATAGAGATGAATTCGCTTATAAGAACGTGATCTTGTTCGGACCCTTTACGGATGATTTGGGCGTGAATTTGTTCGAGGGTTCGAATGGTTTTGCAGGATTTTAAGAGGGATAATGGTGAGGGTGATGATGATGACAGAGAAATCATGATGTGTGGGTCGTAATTCGTAAGTAAAATGAATATTAAAGTGTAAATTATATACCCTAACAAATTCAAAGGACATGTACAGTGAAATACAAATTATTAAACACAAGGTACAACATTAAATATATTACTTCCCTAAAGGTTCACACATTTCAATGAAAAAGGTTTTAAAAATATTTTTTATTGTAGCTTTTATTTTACTATTTTAAAATAAATATTTTTTATAATAATTTTTATACTAAAATTACTTTTAAACATATTATGTTTTTTGTTTGTAACTATTAAGATACAATGTTTTATAAAAATTTTTATGTGTCATTATGATATGCTTATTTTTATCTACATGAATAAATAAACTTTGCTTAAAACCAAGCTGTCAATAGTAATTTACAAGTGATCAAAGCCCATGCGTACATGTCATCAATGTTATGTCGCAATTTAGTTTTTTTTTAAAGTGACGCATTTACCTTTTTCGTCATTTTAGCGAAATAATATAATGTTTTATAAATTTTGAATATTCGTTACGACGTGCTTATTTTTTTCCAGAATTTTATAAAAAATTATTTGAACGTATCAAATATAGTTATTTTTTGTTCTTTCCTTGAAAACTAAACCAATGCTAACCAAATAGCATTGGTACCGGTACCATATTCATTTTTAATGATTTTCTTAATGTGCCAAACAATATTGTTACAGTAATGGTACCATAATGAGTCGAACTGATACCGGCCAAACAACATTGGTATTAGTATTTGTACAGTAACGAATCAAACCGATACAGACTAAAAGCCCGCAGCGAAGCGTGGAAATTCCACTAGTAACCATACAAATTCAAAGGGGATGTACAGTAGTTTTTGTCTTTGAATGGTTATTTTGGGTGGTGGCACCAATAGGTGGATGCCATGGCATCCTTTATTTATTTATTTATTTATTTATTTAATGATTATTTAACAAGGTTCAATGATATACATTTACAATTTTATGTAAGTGCTATGATGGAAAGAGCCTTTTATTCTATTTCTAGATGCTTGCACACGAGTTCAAGTCTTTTTTTCAGTGATTTTCCAGTCTTTTTATTTTATGGCAAAACTAAATATTTGCAGGAATCAAACCTAGGTATATTATGGCAAGTAATCAACAACCAAGTTGTAACCACTTGAGCTTTGTGGGCTTTTTTCTCTATAAGCCAAACCTTCATTTAGTATTAATTTGTAGGATTTTTAAAATATAGTTTTATAAACTTAAACATGCTTTTTTTAATCACATTATTTTAATAAATACATTTTATAAGAAATTCCATGGATGTTTAATAAACCATAACAGAGCATTATTTCTTTAATAACTTTTTTAAAGAACCTTTTTTTTTTCTAAATAAAAAACCTTACACGTCACATACCATCCGATGTAAATTTCCTTTGATGGTTTTCAATCGATATAACATAACCGATACCAACCGAAATCCTGCACAGTATGTGCAATCGGACGGTATCGTGACCAAAGCCCCGCTGCGTAGCGCGGGTGTTTTTCTAGTTGAACTACATGAGACACAGAATCCCGGTAGACCGGTTAGGAATTCCCGGGTTTTATAAATACCCGCATCGGGTTTTACGGACACCTGATACTGGGTTTTAGAAATTTATACACTTTGATAATTCTAGTTCTTGATAACATGTAATCTTATTAAATTGAAGTTCATGTTTATAAACCCAAAAATAGAGTTGGAAACAAAAAACTACAAAGTTCATGTTTATACCCATCTGGGGTTTTTTAATATCTGTCCGGTTTTTTTTCATACTAGAACACAAAATAAGGTATTTTAATACCCAGGTACATAGGGTATGGATTACCTGGCCAATACCCAGATCCGAACCGACCCGGGTATTGGCAATACCCGAAAATTCAAAACCTGGTCATACCCGTACCCAGGTATGTCAATACCCAAAAATTCAAAACCCGATCATACCCGTACCCAGGTATATACCCGAACCCGAGTAAATTGCCATTTTAGTCCCTGAGTTTTTGTCCAAATTGTCATTTTAGTCCAAATAGTTTTTTTCTTCTCTAGGTCCCTGACTTTTCCTTTTTCTTGCCATTTTTATCATATTGTCTAACTTAGTCTAAAAACCAAGTTATCAGCAGGGGTATTTTTGGCATTAAATTATTATGAGGTTTATAAATTATGTTGTAAACTACCACTGATTATCACTACACAACAGTTATACCAAAAATACCCTGGTTATAACCAGATTTTTAGACTGAGTTAGACAATGTGATTAAAATGACAAGAAAATGGAAAAGTTAGGGACCCAGAGGAGAAAAAAAACTATTTGGATTAAAATGGCAGTTTAGATCAAAGCTCAAGGACTAAAATGGCAATTTACTCCCTTAACCCGGGTATTAAAAACACACGGTTTTGTGCACTTCTAAGACGTACGTAAAGAGTGTGGTTTATTTTGAGATTGGGCTCAAAAGATATGTGTCTTTTTTTCCTATGGGCCTATATCTATCGAACTTTCTCCTCTTTATTATTGTTGGGTTTGAATATATGCGTTTTGTTGTTGTAAGTTACTAATTTATGTTTGGGCAAGATAGCATGGACCTCGCATAAGTTGGAAAGATATACAGAGTAAAATAGTACAAACTTATGTGTAAGTCAGAAAGGTCATAAGCGGTAACCATAATAAAGTGACTTTTATGATGTTTAAACTTTAACCGGAATGTAAATAAATAAAAAACAAGGCATGTCCTCCTAATCGTCGGCGAACCAACAGCACCTCGAGGTTCCTAGAAGCAAATCACTAAGGTGTTGTTTGTTTTTTCATAAAACCTCTGCGCAGCACAGACCATGCGCAGCAGGCGCAGACTGTTTGTTTTTCCGAAGACGTTTCATTAAAAAAGGTTTGCGCGAGGTCTTCTTGGTGCAGACTTGGTCCAACCATTTCTAAGATCTTCTAAGGTCTGCAGAAGATTAAACACCACCACCGACCACTACCCACCACCACCGAAGACCACCGACCACCACCGTCCATCACCACCACCACCGTCCATCACCACCACCACCGTTCATCACCACCACCATCCACCACCCACCACCGTCCATCACCACCACCACCGTCGACCACCACCGTCCATCACCACCACCACCACCCACCACCGTCCATCACCATCACCACCGTCCACCACCCACCACCGTCCATCACCATGTAACACCCGTCAAAATTTTACTTGAATTTAATTATAATTCATACCATTTTAAAACAAAAGATGTCTAGTTAACATGGAATTCATAAGTCAGGTTCATAAGTAGCAAAAAGCTTAGTCAACTAAAGACTAAGTTAAAACATTCAAAAGTTGTTTAACAAATGTTTACATTCCATAAACATAGTCTATTAAGAGTTAAAATATTGCGGAAGCTTCTAAATTGTGTTCGGTTCTTCAAAAGATAGCTTGATCATCTTCCGGTTAGTTTCCAACATCACCTAAGATAAAAACCACAACAAATGTTAGTTTTGATAAAGTTAGAATGGATATAAACAAGTTCCAAGAGTCAAAAAGGCAAAATTTTATTTTTTTCCGGATCATGGGGGCGTCGCGTGACGCCAAGGGCCTAGGCGTCACGCCTAGCCCTTGTTTTCACAGACTCTTGCTTCAGCTATTGCTGTACATTCCCAGTTCAAGGTTTAATCAATTTTCCAACTTAAAATGGCCATAACTTATGATTCGTTGGTCCGTTTTAGCCGATTCTTTTTCCTATGAGTCCGTAATAAAATTACGGATCCAACCATGAAATTTTTACATCGCGGAAACCGAGATACCGACAATCAGTTCACAATTTCCTTATTCCAATTATCCAACCCATTAGTGTAAGTGCATAACATCACTTTTTCAATTCTGAAAGCTTTTTAGACATAATTACCCAATTTCTCGGGCTCGTGAATTTTGCGCATTCGCGCCATTCTATGGCTTTGCGTTCCCTTAGGACTAAATACTTGTTTCTTCGGAATTTAAGCATTCCGTTTCAAGCGACCCTTTTCATTTAACTTCAATTGTTTGACCCAAATTCCCGGGTTCTTATACTTAGATAGATATAACCAAATCATTGGTATGGTACAATCCCCATTTAACGAAGTATGAGACTTTCAAGTCTCTACTCTCGTGATTCTTTTAAAATCATCATTTTGACCCGTTCAGCTATTTAGTGAAAACCATCACTTTATTAACAAGCCAAACTAAATTCCAAGTCTTTACTTTGACCCGTTTGATGGTCGAGCGTACTTCGACACTTTAACGACGCATCAAACACATCATTTACACTACAATATCATTTACACAACAAATCCAAACATTTACATATAATTTAACGGGACACCTTTTCCGCGGGTATCACCTCCGGCGTGTCCACTTGACGTTCCGGATTCCTTGCCTAAAGAGTTCAATTCATAACAAGATTAGAACTCTTTCTTAAGCTTTAACGCATTAATTCTTAACATATACAAATCTGCGTTTTTTACCAACCCTTAACATTTTAACCCTCGTTTAGGCGTTTCATCAAACACCTTGCGGGTCGGATTTCTTCATGATCTAAACCAATTTCATGACTTGTAATTTTCATCCAAACTACTTTAATTAGTCAATTCTACACAAGTCTTAACATCAATATTTCTGAATTTATTCTTAAATTCAGATTTATGTTAGAACAAGATCATATTTTTTAGGACTTATCAAGCTCTCTTCATGTTCATTAGCCACTTACAATAGTGGTTATGAACTCTATGATTACCATAAAATCTTTCAACAAGATTTCACCTAGGGTTCATCCCTAAACACCATATCTCTTCTAATTACACACATGCAAACACAATCAAGCTGAAATTCCGATTTTTCACAATTAACCTAGAACTTGAGATGAATCAAAACACTAGAATTTCACATATCTTGTGATCCCTTCAGTGAGGTGATCACCAATTCGTGCTTAGAAATCGATTTAGACTTGATTTATGCCTTGAATTTGTGACTTTTGTGAAGATTAGGGTTGGGTGAGACCTTCCTGTCGCCCCCCCTGCTTCTTGATCGACCAGACATCCCAAGTTGGTGTTTGGTGTAAATTTTGTTTTATTTCTAATTTAATTAAGTTTCAAGTTCTACACATAAGCCCCTCTACTTTCATTTAGTTTATATTTTAGGCTTTTTAATTCATTCATGTGTTTCTACAAGATTCTTAGCTAACTGGGTTAATTATCCTAGTTAGCTTATTCTTGTTTATTTCTATACTTTATTATTATAAAGTTTTATATTTTCGGGATGTTACAAGTCCACCCCCCTTAAAAAGGGTTTCGTCTCCGAAACCGTATTACGTACCAAATAATATAGGGTAGAGCCGTTGCATCTCTTATTCGGATTCCCAGGTGGTATCCGCGCCCTTCCTGTGTTCCCATTTAACCTTCACTTGGTTAATTACTTTGTTCCTCAAACTCTTCTCTTTACGATCTAAAATTGCAATTGGCCTTACTGCATAATTGAGGCTGTTATCCACCTCGATGTCATCGTAGTGGATATGAGCGGTTTCATCTGCTAAGCATTTTCGGAGATGTGACACGTGGAATGTGCTATGAATTCCACTCAACTCCTCGGGTAGTTCAAGACGATATGCTACCTTACCAACCCGTTCAGTGATTCTGAATGGGCCAATAAACCTCGGACTCAACTTTCCTCTTTTTCTGAACCGTATAATTCCTTTCCATGGCAACACTTTTAGCATTACTTTATCGCCGATTTGAAATTCAATCGGTCTCTTCCGTTTATCCGCGCATGCTTTTTGTCGATCCTGAGCCGCCTTTAGGTTAGCTCGGACCAAGTCAATCTTCTCATTCGTAGTTCGGATTATATCAGTAGGAGCTAGTCCTCGTGGACCCACTTCCCCCCAACATACCGGGGTTCGACACTTTCTTCCATATAACATTTCGTAAGGAGCCATTTTAATGCTCGCGTGATAGCTGTTGTTATACGAGAATTCGACCAAGGGTAGATAGACATCCCAACTACCCCCGAAGTCAATGATGCAAGCCCGCAGCATATCTTCCAACGTTTGTATCGTTCTCTCACTTTGCCCATCCGTTTGTGGATGGTAAGTAGTGCTAATGAACAGTTTAGTTCCCATTTGCTCTTGGAATTCACGCCAAAATTTCAAAGTAAACCGAGTATCTCTGTCTGACACAATGGACATCGGTACTCCATGACGTGCTATGATCTCGTTGGTGTACACCTCCGACATCTTCTCAGATGTATAAGTCTCACGGATCGGAATAAAGTGAGCACTTTTCGTCAATCTATCCACGACTACCCATATAGCATCAAACCCGCGATTGGTTTTGGGCAATTTGGTTAACAAATCCATTGTGATTTGTTCCCATTTCCAAACTGGGATGTCCAATGGTTGCAACTTACCATATGGCTTCTGGTGCTCCGCTTTGACTTGCAAACAAGTCAAACACTTCTCCACATATTTCACAATATCTCTTTTCATTCCGGGCCACCAATAGTTCTGTTTTAAATCATTATACATCTTGGTCGCCCCCGGATGGATCGAATAAAGAGATTTATGGGCCTCGTCAAGTAGAAGCGTCTTGGCCCCACACGTATTTGGAACCCATATCCTTCCGAATCGAGTTTTTAACCCTTGGTTACCATCTGTCAAGTCTTTTAGCTGACCAACTATTCTCTCTTTCTTCACATTTCCTTCCTTTATTGCTTCAGTTTGAGATTTTCGGATTTGCTCAAGCAAACTCGATGTCACGATTAGTTGCATTGTTCGCACTCGAATAGGCGTATAGTCTGTCTTTCGGCTCAACGCGTCCGCCACTACATTAGCCTTACCGGGGTGGTAATGTATGTCGCAATCAAAGTCTTTTACCGTTTCCAACCACCGCCTCTGTCTCATATTCAATTCTTTCTGATCGAAGAAATACTTCAAGCTTTTATGATCGGTAAAAATAGTGCATTTTACCCCATACAAGTAATGTCTCCATATTTTTAAGGCGAACACTACTGCTGCCAACTCGAGATCATGTGTAGGGTACTTCTTTTCATGAGTCTTTAGCTGCCTCGAGGCATAGGCTATAACCTTGCCTCGTTGCATCAAAACGCAGCCAAGTCCCAAATGCGATGCATCCGAGTAAACAACCATATCTTCTGTTCCATCCGGTAATGACAATACCGGTGCATGGGTCAGTTTCTCTTTAAGCGTTTGGAACGCCCTTTCCTGATCTTCACCCCAAATAAACTTTTCGTCCTTACGGGTTAATTTGGTTAATGGCATAGCGATTTTAGAGAAATCTTGCATGAATCTCCGATAATAACCCGCAAGCCCCAAGAAGCTTCTGATTTCTGAAGGATTTTTCGGTGGATTCCATCTTGCCACAGCTTCTATTTTCGATGGGTCTACTAACACCCCATTTGCACTAATGATGTGCCCAAGAAATTGCACCTCTCGTAACCAGAAGGCACACTTTGAAAATTTCGGATACAATTTCTCTCTCCTGAGCGTCTCCAACACTTCACGCAAATGACTTGCGTGTTCTACTTCATTCTTTGAATATATCAAGATGTCATCAATGAACACTATCACTGACTTGTCTAACATGGGTTTGCAAACCCGGTTCATAAGATCCATGAAAGCCGCGGGTGCATTAGTTAACCCGAAGGACATCTCGAGGAACTCGTAATGTCCGTACCGTGTGCGGAACGCCGTTTTCGGTACATCTTCCTCTTTGACTTTCAACTGATGATACCCCAATCTAAGGTCGATTTTGGAGAACCAACTTGCACCTTGTAGTTGGTCAAATAGATCATCAATTCTTGGAAGCGGATATCGATTCTTTACTGTGAGTTTGTTCAACTCCCGATAATCAATGCACATACGCATGCTCCCATCCTTCTTTTTCACAAATAATAGTGGTGCGCCCCATGGAGACACACTGGGCCGAATAAATCCTTTGTCAAGCAAATCTTGGATTTGGGACATCAATTCTTGCAATTCTGATGGCGCGAGCCGATACGGCGCCTTGGCCACAGGTTTCACGCCCGGAATCAATTCAATTCCGAACTCTACCTCCCGTTCTGGCGGTATTCGCGGTAAATCTTCCGGGAACACATCAGCGTATTCACGTACCACTGGTACATCTTCAATCTTCGGCGTCTCTTTATGAGGTTCGTTGGCGTATATCATGAATGCTTTACATCCGCGCCTCATAAGGTTATGAGCTTTTAGTATTGAGCACATAACGGGACTGCCCCCTTTTTCGCCATAGATGGTAACTTGCTTTCCACTTGGAGATGTCAATTTTATCTCCTTGCGGGAACATATCACTTCTGCATGATATCGAGCTAACCAATCCATCCCGACCACTACTTGGAATTCTCCCATTGACATAGGGATCAAGTCTATTAAATATTCCTCATCATCAATGTTTATTTTGCAATCTTGACATACATCACATACAAGGAAACTTTTGTTATCACCTATTTCTACCTCTAGTGGCATAGGCAATTTGGTTAGTACAAAAGAAGGATGTCGAATAAATCCATGTGAGACAAAAGATTTATTCGCACCCCGTATCAAATAGCACATGTGTAGGAATTGAGTTTATAGCAAATATACCTGAAACCACATCGGGTTCCACTTTTGCCTCGGCTGCCGTTAACTGGAAGGATCTTGCTTTTGCTCTTGGTGTCTCAGTACGTGTATCCTTGTCATCTTTCTTTCCGGTCAACTCCGAGCACTCAGATTTCTTGTGACCCGGCTGATAACATTTGTAACATACCGACACCTTCCCCGGACACAACGCAGCCGTGTGCCCTATTTTTCCACAAATAGGACACGACTTGTCCTTAAACTGACACTCACCCTTGTGCCCTTTCCCGCATATCTTGCAGTTTGATGACCCGCCTTTTCCTTCTTGTTTCTTTGAGGATTCGGTCGTGCGCGCCTTTTTCGTCGGGCTTGGATTGACTACCTGCGCCCTTCTTTCGCCTCTCTCAATCTGTTTCTTCAACTCTATCTCCCGTTCCCGAGCAACGTTTATAATCTCGGTGAGAGTTTCATACTTTGAAGGAGTCATAAACTCCCTATACTCGGCGCTCAGCATATTATAATAATAGTATATTTTCTGCTCTTCATTCGTTATCAGATCATCACAAAACTTCATTTTATCCATGAACGTTCCTGTGATTTTATCAATAGATTCACCCTTGTGTCGAAGCTGCATAAATTCTTCCTTGATTTTGTTAATGACTGCCTTTGGACTATGATGTTTAAGAAACGGCGTCTTAAACTCGTCCCATGTCATAGCCTTAGCCGCTTCACTTCCTATCTCTTTCTTCTTGTTATCCCACCAATCTTTCGCCTGACCCCTTAATTGACCCGTGCCATAAGCCACGTAGTCATCCTCATCGCAATGGGTCCTTTCAAATACTCCCTCCATATCACTTAGCCACCGTTGGCATATTATCGGGTCAACCTCCCCATTGTAGATTGGCGGTTTACACGCCATGAACTCTTTGTAAGAACAAGATTTTCGTCCTCCCGACTTCTCCTTTGCTAAATTGGTATTATCCTCCAATTTCTTGATTCTTTCTTCCACCACTGATAATACCGTGTTTTGGATTTTGTCGATGAAACCCGATAAACTGTTTTCGATTGCCTTTCCTACCTCCTCAGCAATCACTTCTCTCGTTTGCTCGGTGACTCTCGGCACCGCATCATCATTACCTTTATCCGTCATCTTTAACTGAAATGTTTATATCGAGCGTTAAACATTTCATCTATGGCATATGGTTTATTTACTTCGGTTTATTCAAGTTCATAACTTGTTTTCACCGTTCTCATTTAATGCACTTTCCGGGTTTGAGTGTGTTAACACGCTCTTCCCATGCATGTCAATTCATTATTTCCCTTTTTATACTTAGTAATTCTACTTTAGAACAATTTACTCTTACCGGATGCTTGATCAAGCTTGAACCGAACACACTTGTTAACAACCTTGAGCTCTGATTACCAACTTGTAACACCCGTCAAAATTTTACTTGAATTTAATTATAATTCATACCATTTTAAAACAAAAGATGTCTAGTTAACATGGAATTCATAAGTCAAGTTCATAAGTAGCAAAAAGCTTAGTCAACTAAAGACTAAGTTAAAACATTCAAAAGTTGTTTAACAAATGTTTACATTCCATAAACATAGTCTATTAAGAGTTAAAATATTGCGGAAGCTTCTAAATTGTGTTCGGTTCTTCAAAAGATAGCTTGATCATCTTCCGGTTAGTTTCCAACATCACCTAAGATCAAAACCACAACAAATGTTAGTTTTGATAAAGTTAGAATGGATATAAACAAGTTCCAAGAGTCAAAAAGGCAAAATTTTATTTTTTTCCGGATCATGGGGGCGTCGCGTGACGCCAAGGGCCTAGGCGTCGCGTGACGCCAAGGGCCTAGGCGTCGCGTGACGCCAAGGGCCTAGGCGTCACGCCTAGCCCTTGTTTTCACAGACTCTTGCTTCAGCTGTTGCTGTACATTCCCAGTTCAAGGTTTAATCAATTTTCCAACTTAAAATGGCCATAACTTATGATTCGTTGGTCCGTTTTAGCCGATTCTTTTTCCTATGAGTCCGTAATAAAATTACGGATCCAACCATAAATTTTTACATCGTGGAAACCGAGATACCGACAATCGGTTCACAATTTCCTTATTCCAATTATCCAACCCATTAGTGTAAGTGCATAACATCACTTTTTCAATTCTTAAAGCTTTTTAGACATAATTACCCAATTTCCCGGGCTCGTGAATTTTGCGCATTCGCGCCATTCTATGGCTTTGCGTTCCCTTAGGACTAAATACTTGTTTCTTCGGAATTTAAGCATTCCGTTTCAAGCGACCCTTTTCATTTAACTTCAATTGTTTGACCCAAATTCTCGGGTTCTTATACTTAGATAGATATAACCAAATCATTGGTATGGTACAATCCCCATTTAACGAAGTATGAGATTTTCAAGTCTCCACTCTCGTGATTATTTTAAAATCATCATTTTGACCCGTTCAGCTATTTAGTGAAAACCATCACTTTATTAACAAGCCAAACTAAATTCCAAGTCTTTATTTTGACCCGTTTGATGGTCGAGCGTACTTCACCACTTTAACGACGCATCAAACACATCATTTACACTACAATATCATTTACACAACAAATCCAAACATTTACATATAATTTAACGGGACTTAAGCCACGTACCTTTAAAGCACACATTTTCCGCGGGTATCACCTCCGGCGTGTCCACTTGACGTTCCGGATTCCTTGCCTAAAGAGTTCAATTCATAACAAGATTAGAACTCTTTCTTAAGCTTTAACACATTAATTCTTAACATATTCAAATATGCGTTTTTTACCAACCCTTAACATTTTAACCCTCGTTTAGGCGTTTTATCAAACACCTTGCGGGTCGGATTTGTTCATGATCTAAACCAATTTCATGACTTGTAATTTTCATCCAAACTACTTTAATTAGTCAATTCTACACAAGTCTTAACATCAATATTTCTGAATTTATTCTTAAATTCAGATTTATGTTAGAACAAGATCATATTTTTTAGGACTTATCAAGCTCTCTTCATGTTCATTAGCCACTTACAATAGTGGTTATGAACTCTATGATTACCATAAAATCTTTCAACAAGATTTCACCTAGGGTTCATCCCTAAACACCATATCTCTTCTAATTACACACATGCAAACACAATCAAGCTGAAATTCCGATTTTTCACAATTAACCTAGAACTTGAGATGAATCAAAACACTAGAATTTCACATACCTTGTGATCCCTTCAGTGAGGTGATCACCAATTCGTGCTTAGAAATCGATTTAGACTTGATTTATGCCTTGAATTTGTGACTTTTGTGAAGATTAGGGTTGGGTGAGACCTTCCTGTCCCCCCCCCCCCCCCGCTTCTTGATCGTCCAGACATCCCAAGTGGGTGTTTGGTGTAAATTTTGTTTTATTTCTAATTTAATTAAGTTTCAAGTTCTACACATAAGCCCCTCTACTTTCATTTAGTTTATATTTTAGGCTTTTTAATTCATTCATGTGTTTCTACAAGATTCTTAGCTAACTGGGTTACTTATCCTAGTTAGCTTATTCTTGTTTATTTTTATACTTTATTATTATAAAGTTTTATATTTTCGGGATGTTACAGACCACCACCACCGACCACCACCCATCAACGTCCACCACCCACCACTGGCCTCCAACACCCACCACCGTCCACCACCACTGTTCATCACCACCACCGTCCATCTCCACCACCGTCCACCACCCACCACCGTCCATCTCCACCACCACCACCCACCACTGTCCTCCAACACCCACCGCCGTCCACCACCCACCACCATCGTCCATACACCACCACCAGTTTATTTTAGAAGCCTACAGAAGTTAAAAAAAACAAACAGTCTTCTTCTTGCAGACTGCAGACATTTGGTCCACCTCTTCTGCTGCAGATGTCTGCAGATGTGGTCCGCAGACTGCAGACATTTTACCTCTTAGAAAACAAACATCACCTAAGTACCTCTAAGGCTTAACCATCTTAGCTTTAACGCAACTCTTCGTCATCTCTAAGGTGGTCTTTGGCACGGTGATGTGGCGTCAATGAATCAAACTTTTGTAGGGGTGTCGAGATATTGTAGGGTTGGTGACAGGAGGAGAAACACAAAGAGGGGGGGGGGGGGGTAAGGATTTCTTCTTTTAGTTAGTTTTATTAAAGTGCACAAATGATCCAAGTAGTTCAAATCTTGAGATAATTACGAAAAAAAATTCCTTATAAGGGTATTCTAATCATGTTACTTATTTATAACAGAAAGCTTAGGGGCTGTTTGGTATTCCTTCTCAAAACTCCTTTTCACTTCTATTTCACTATTCAAGAAGTTAATAAGTCAGGATTTCCTGACTTATTGACTTCTACACTCACATCACAAGGAATCCCAAACACTCAAAAAGTCCTTTTTCACTATTCAATAAGTTAATAAGTCAATAAGTTGGGAGAATAAGGAATCCCAAACACCCACTTAATGTAAGTTAACCTTAAACCTAAACATGTTACAAAATCAAAGCCACTAACTCCGAAATTGTTACTTTTGAAACCTACCCCTAAATGTGTGATATGTGCCAAACCACATTCACCACTAATGTAATCAACTCTAATTTCTATATGTAAGTTTCCTTTATTATATATAATACATGTTTACAACATAAAACTACCACCACCGTCAAACTCCTCCATCATCCCCTAAATCGACGTCAAACACCACCTTGCCACCTCTGGTGAATAATGACAACGCACCACATGTTCTTATGAATGGCAATCTCAGATAAAAAAAAACGATCTTATTGTAGTTTTACACTTTATAATGTATTATGTATATACTTATTATACCTTTTTTAGCGGCACTTGTTATGCCTCTTATGTTCTTATCATGATTTTCTAAAATCACATATTTATTCTCGAAAGAGATGCATGAATTTTGACATAAAAAAAGTTATTATTATGATACACAACCTAATGTTCATTTTCAGTGGTCGGAAATAGTAAAAGAAAAAACATGTTAGATATGTGACTACAAAAGTTCCAATCTAAACATCAAGTTCCAAAGAGGGGGTTATTTGTGTAGAATTAAAAATGCTAATTTATATTTTGATACATCTATTACTAGGAATATTAAGCCCATATAGGGGCGGACCCAAGTGTTAAGTATTATGGTGTGGACCCAAGTATTAGGTATGAGAGTCAAATGCTACATATATTTTTAAGTTTTACCTAGTATCTAATACTCACTTTTTATGTATGATATATGAAGAGTGACTTCAATTCACCATACGTGTTTGAAGAGTGAACTCGGAAAAAAATAATATTAGGACACATATATTTGACATCAAAACCTACAATTTTATGTTATTTAACGGCATAAATTGATAACCTTATTTCATTGCTTAGTAAGTGCGGAGGTAGATTAAAAAAATTCGATATTACCAACTATAAAATTTATTTGTGTTGTGTTTTATCCTTGTCAATATTTATATACGAGACTATATGTTGATGATTGGATAGTTGTTGCAAGAGACATCATGTATGTATTGTATTGATCACTAGCCTTGTTAGGTTTGAGTTATTTGAGAGTACATGTTTTACATGTTTTAGCACATGGTACGTTGAATGTCAGATGTACACATGATAATCCTAGTTTAGTCAATTTGATACTACAAACTCGTGGGCCACATTTTCATACTTATAGCACATGCTCTATAATAACTACATTGTACGCTATGCACATGTTTTGCTTGTATAAAAGTGTTTAGAAATAAATGGTTGCATTTTCTTGCAAAATAAATGATGTTTAAAAAAAATAAGTCATATTAGACAAATTTTAATTTGATTAGTGAAATACAAGAGTAACAAACGGAGGGGCAATAATGAGAAAAGAAGGTTGTAAGTTACAGTTATGGCCTATGGGTCAGATTTTGGAAAGAAGTCAAGAATACATGAAGTGAAGAATTTTGTTATAATCTTCTAAAAACCGCAAGTTTAGTAAATTTCTTAGAAAATCACATGTAACGCGAATTTGGATGTATTTTATGTCATTTTATAGGTACATATATCTAAGTTATTTTGTTCTCATAAGCAGGAAAAAGCGTATTATGTGCCGGTTAGTAAGAAAATAATTGTTGTGAGTGAGTACACATAACTTGGTTATTGTTGATGCAACAAATACTAGACCGATGATAGTAGCTAAGCTGGTTAGGCAAAAGGGTTGGAGGGTTCCGGTTTGCCTAACGCAGGTCGTGGGGTCCCCCCACGTTTGCAAGACGTGGAGAGAGGTTCACTTGTTATATTTTGTTGTTTGCTCAAGATCCTTAGCTGAAGTATGTTCAGCTTCGGATGCAAGGGCAGTATAAATGTGTGTGTTGAATGTGAGGGAATGAGACTTGCATGGAACAAGTGCTCAAGGAGGAAGACCAGAGATTCTAAGAGAATCAGAGCTGATCGGAATGTCCCTGAAAGCACTAAATGAAGTGTCATTTATAGAAGAAAAGATCGCTCAAAGAGGAAACCTCGGACTAGTGAACCATGCTTGCAGTGGGAGACTTACCCTTTTAGGGGTTGAAGCGTTTGGACCTGCGGATAAAAGCCTACACTCTGTGCACACGTTTTCTTTTACGGCTGTGAGAAGGTTGGGCAAGCAATCAGTGAAGTGATGGTTTACTGTTCACGTCCTTTTTGCTGCTCACCCTAGTTCGCGGGATTTGAACCCTTTAACCCTTTAACCTTTCAAGCGTTTATGTGCCTAAGTCATTTTATTTAGTCTTGGGCTACCCCCGTTATCAGCCCCCCAAGTCAGAGGTTTTTGGGGAATGGGCTCAAAGACTTCTGACTTTTACACATTTATTTGTATCGCTTGAAGGCTTCCAGGCTTGAAGGCTTGAAGGGTTCGTTGCGTTTGAGTTTTTTGAAATTTGAATTTTGACAAGACCGTTGATGTGACTGATGGCAGTTTTTGCAGAAGGCAGTTTAATTAACTGCCGTGTAATCATATCCCTTAATAGTCTTTTATTTTTCATTTATTAACAAGATAACTACCAAATTTCCTCATTTTCTCTCAAGTTTCCTTCCATATCTTTCCCTTTGTCCAGGTTAGTTCTGATTCCATATTTTTGTTTTTCGATCATAACTTATGGGTGCTCGTAAAGATTTGGCCGTAAGTTATTCCTGTTTAACCCAAGATGAGGTCGAATTGTTTTGTATGGAATGGGGGATTGGGATGAAGTTTAAACCAGTTGCTCCGGGGATGGATGTTTCGATCGATCGGTGTCCGGCCGGTTCGATTGCTCTCTACTGTCGACACTTTGAATTTTCTAATCTTCGTCATCCGTTTTCTCTCTTTGTTTTGAATGTGTTAGAATATTATCGCGTGTCTTTTGCTTAAATACACCCGCAGGGTTTGGCTAGGGTTTTACATTTTGAGGTTTTGTGTCGAGCGTGTGGTTATGATCCTTCTTTGTTGTTGTTCCGCCGTTTCTTTCAATTGGCGAAGAACGGTGATTGGTTTACGTTTGAGACGTCTAAAGTCGATGTCTGTTTGGTTTCGTCTATGGTCACCACACTTGGTACCTGGAAGGACCGGTTTTTTTGGGTCTCGGATGAAATCGTTCCATTCAAAATGGTTTGGAGGCAACCTGATGCCATTCTCAATGAACCGGAACCTTCCAAGTCTGATTTGAATGAAGTTTTTCTTGAAGCCATTCGAGAATGCCCTTCAAGGGTTTGAGCCTTTCCCGAGCATTTGCTAGTTCTGTTGGGTGTTAGCAAATTGTAGGATAAGGCTAATCAGGATCCGGTTTTAATGAGGAATGGGCAGGGTATGCATTTTCCTTGTTTTACCTTTTTATGGCCTTTTGATTTAGTAGCTTATGTGTTTTTGTTTTATAATTTCTTGCAGTCATGTCTGCCTTGGATTTCATCAAGAGTGACGATACGTCAGATGTTGCATTTGGGGACGTCCCGGCTACGCCTGGGGAAAATGCTGTGGTTAGGAGTTCTGAACAGAGGTTCGGGTTACGTTGGTGTGCCTGATGTAAAGGGTTTTAAGAAGGCTGTTGTTCCCAAGGTTGTTCGTCGTTCGAATCGACGTTTGAACGTTTTTGGTCCACCATCTACTCCAGAACATGTGGACTTGAGTGATGACATTGGTGTTTCTGTGGATCAAGGTCCGAATGAGGGTTTTGACAAGGAGAAGGAGTTGGTTGTTGCTGGAAAGAAGACTGTTGGGAAAGGGGTTGTTATGGCAGGTTCATCTGGTAAAAGCATTAGCGGTTCTGAAGGTCTTGACCTTCACCAAGTTTATCTACCTGATTGGGGTGTGAAGTTGGGTGATAGTTTCAAAGATGTTGCTGTTTGTGAGGATGTGTTGAGCCACATCGCTCCTCCTTTGGTTCATGGTACTATTGTCGAGATGTATGACGATATGATGTTGTCACGTATGATATTGAGTACATGTAATCTCGCTGCCATGCTTCCTCAGGGGGTTGCCCGTTTCCGTAAGAAGATGCATGAGTATGATGAATTGTTGAAGAAGAAAGACAAGATGAAGGTTGTTATGAGCACTTTGAGGAAAGAGAATGAAGGTTTGGTGAAGAAGGAGGAAACGTTGGCTAAGAGGGTTGAGGAGCTTACCCAAAAACATGAGGTAGAGGTTGGTGAGCTGAAAAAGCAGGTGGAAGCCTTGGAGGCTTCAAGGGTTCAACTCAATGATGACAACAAATGGTTGATTCAGCATGGTTTTCAACAGGTTGCCACTTATCTCTTACATTCAGCTGAATTTAATGGTGTTTTGGGTGGTGTGTATGGCAAGCTTTTGGAGCATGGGAGGCATCAAGGTTATGTTGCCGGTTACAAAGCTTGTCAGTCTGGTGACTCTCAAGACAAGTCTCCCCTTTACAGGCCCGAAGCCCTCAAGGTTTTTCAAGATTCAGTCTGTGAGATGGAGCGTTTGACTTATCCCTATGTTGGTGAGGTCTCGAAGTATTTTGGCAAGCCTATATCTGTTTTGCAGGATTTAAAGCCACGCGGGCTTTATGAGGCTGTCTGGAAGGAAGTGCTTAAATCTTTGACAAGGAAGAGTTCTTGCTCGGGGGACAGTGAGGAGACCCTTTCTTGTGCTGATGAAGGCTCGAAGGATCTAAGCCTTGAAGGTTCGGGGACGGCAACTGAGGAAGGTAAGAAGAAGAAGAAAAAAGCCAAGAAAGTGAAGGGTGATCAAGCTGGTGCATCAAAGCCTGCGGTCAGTGATGCAAAGTGAAAACTTTTAAGACTTATTCGTAGCTTTCTTAGCATCTTGTTGGACAATGTTATGTAATTTCTTTAAACACTTTAGGTTTTGCAGAAACCCTTAAGGTTTCTATTTTGTGGCTGTGGTTGGCCTTAATGGCCTTTTGAACAATTTGATGGGAACCCTTGTGGTTTTCCTATTAGCCTTGGTGGCTGTATGAACAATATATAGGTTATGGCCCTTAAGGCCTTTTATGCATTGCTGGACTTGATGTTTTGTATCCCAGTCGTTCATGTGTTTGATGGTGATTTGTCTTGTTTGTTTGATGTGTCTATTTATCTAATTTTCCTTAAGAAGTTTTAGTGTTGCAGTCACTTTAGCTTCAAGGCTTCGTTAGGTAAAGAGCACATGTCGTCTATCCTTTATATCACTACTTAGTGTATTTTTATTTCGTAAGCTTTTTTCAAAGCTTAAGGAACGATTTGATGTAGGCTGTTCAGACCCGTCTATGAGACATCGTTGTTTTTGATAATTTCATAAGTCTCTTGGAGTTGTATTGATTTAGTAACTCACCCCTTATATAGGTTCATTCAACCCTTGAACCCATTGAGCGGTGTGGTCTGGGAGCTCATCCCCTTACATGGCCCTTGCCATGGTGTTTTTTGCTAGGTTCTCAACCTGATTTTAAAATAGAAAGACAAATTTGATAAAACATCATCATTCATTCAAGAGATATTGTTTTACAAAAAGTAAGCATGAGACAACTCTTGAAATACAACTTCTTGAAATACAAATCAAACTTTCTTGATCAGACATGGAACCTTTTAAGGGTTTTGCCATTCCAATGTCTGGGAAGCTTTTTACCCTCTGCGTCGGCTAGTTTATAGGATCCACCCTTATGTGCTTCAAGGATTGTATATCTTTGGGCCAAGTTTTTATAACAACCCTCCAAAATATTTATCGACATCCCTAATATATTTAGAGTATCCCAATGTGTCTTAAATTACACCCCGTATGCGAAAACGGACCCCGAATACCTTTACTTTTATTAACATTAATTAACAAATTTTATTGGTCTATGGCGGGCCGTGTAAGACCACTCCCTGGTCTACGCGGGGTGCGAGCGCTCATCACCGAGGCGCAGCCCTGAGCCGCCACTTGGCAAACAAGTGTCGAGGCTACGTGTCAACTCAGTAAGGCTACGGCCTAGCCTACAAGCCGTCGCGGGCCGCGTAGCCCTTGGCTACGTCTTACGCGGGGCGCGACGAAGTCCAATTACAGCCCTATAAATAGCAACGAAGGCCTTTAGTCCCAACTCGCTCACACTTCTTTTCTCTTGACTTTCTGTATAATTAAAGCTATTCTCGGGCAATAATACCCCCTAAATAATGAAGTTCTGCTCCGTTGTAAGTATCATAACCCCGGTTACGTATTAGATACGCTGCCCGATTAGTCCAGGGTTCCGTAACGGCTGTCGTGGTTCTGCCCGACGTAGTCGTTGGAATGCCGTCTCGGGGAGGGTATTACTAATGTAAATATTGGGTTATTATACTAACGCGTGTGCATTTGTGTAAATTATAGATAAACACCAGGAAATCCTTAAAGAAAACCTAAGACAGCAATGTGAGTAATCTCCTTTTTGTGTAAACTATTTTAAAAAACCTCAATGTTTCATATTATATTACCAGTGATTGAGTATTTTTAATTCTACAATTATCGTCGGTATATTTGGGGTTTTGTATACAAAATTTGTTACTACACTGTGAGTAGTAACATGACCATAAGTCGGGACGACAGTACCGTGGGTGGTAATTAAAGTAAGAATTGGAAACAAATATAATTGCGAGATCGCCCTCAATATTGCGAATGATAATAAAATTGGTCTTGATTAAACTGGGATTCACTCACCAGTATTTCCCACTGACAAAATATTTTTAAACGCGTTTCAGGTAACAAAATGTGAAAGCCAAATAGAAGCCAGCCGGGACAGCACTGAAGGCTTGGAAAAAAGTGGCTATAAAAGTTACCTAAATAAAGAGATGTTTTATTTAAATAAAATATGGTTTAGCCCTATGAAAATGTGTGTACTGAAACTTGGGTTTTACCCATGTAATTATTAATATAAAATATGGTGGTTTTACTTTGATAAAATATTTCCTAACTACGGTCCTGATGTAAATTCCGTTGCCAAAATGATAAAACACGCGATACCACCAAGACTGGCCGCGGCCGCTCGTTCCCAGGGTAATTAGGCCACTGATTCAGCCACAGAAGTGTTCTGCTGACACCAAGATATTATTCCCAGTGTTAGGAAATAAACTATGGAAATACGTGCAAACCTGTATATTATTGTTGTGTGTTATTTGACTATTTGTTAGTTTACAGTATGAGCGACCAAGGACCTTCCGACGCCTACCGTCAGTTGTCCAGCTCACCTAGGAGCGAAGGCACCTCTTCACAGCATGCCCTCTCAGGGTATTCAGCTGACAATGAAGATGGGATATTCGTGTTTAAGGCTCAGTCTGAAGAGCCATTCCCTCCTAAAAAGAGAGGATGGTTCAGTAGAGGAACGCATGAACGTAGAAAAAGAATGAAAAAGTTACAACAACAGCGAGCCTTAGCAGAGAGGATGGTTCAGTAGAGGAGCGCATGAACGTAGAAAAAGAATGAAAAAGTTACAACAACAGCGAGTCTTAGCAGCCATTAAGCAAGAGACATATGCTCACACCCAGGATATGCTCAATAGTAGTCTAGCAAACTTCCATATTTTAGCAACCACAGCTGCAGATCCTAACCTGGAGCAAATCATAGCACCCCAGCCTTTACCACTGTTTCCCACACAGCCAATGGAAATCGAAAACAACCCAGAAAACCAAATCCAAATGCATGACTTTGACCCAATGGAGATACCTAGGGTACCAGCACCCAATCCCTTAGACCCAATCTATGACCCGTGGTTAGATGACAATAGGGATTATGTGCAAGGCTACCCAATCCCAGAAGACGAACCCATACCGAATCTAGCAGCCTACCCAGGTTTGGACCCTCTAGATCCCTTTTATGATAGTGATCAATACATCAGAGAAATTTTAGAGAATCCTTACCCGTACCAGGAACCCATGCCTCAGTTCCCAAACCCGGCCCCAGCACCTGCACCCCCAATGAGTGCAGAAAATGTGCAAGAGCTCCGAACCTTCGGAGAGGAGATTTTAGAAAGTAGCGAGAGAATGAGGCAGGTAGGAGAACGACTCGTCTGGAAGTATAACGAGCGTAATATGGAGTTCTGGATGAACCCATATCAGTGAAGGTGATGGTGGAGGTAGTAATAATAATAATAATAATAATAATGTATAATTGTGTATGTCTGAAAGAAAAAAAAATGTAGTATAGACCACCTTGTGGTTAGTGATGCCTAATAGTATTGTAATTTTATATTTCAGTTCTAGTTTGTATTAGATGCATAATATATAAGAAAGAGTAAGTCGCAATGTTCGACGCTTTTGATTAATATATGTGTCATACGATTGGTTGTATTAAATACTATATTGTGATATTAATACGTGGTAAATGTTTAAAATTCAGATGGCTGACCAAGTGAATCAAAAGAATCCGGATAATAACCCGGAAAACCAGAATGACAATAACCTGAATAATGATAATCCAAACAATGATAACAATGGAAACCCAGTGGATAACAGTGCCATCCAACACATAGTGGCACAAGGAATTATAGACGCAATACCATTTATTATCCAAAATGTTAGGGAAGCTGATAATAAAAGTAACCGTGACAGTAAACGACCCACCAATGAACTCAGTCACAGCGTGAACAATGGACCCATACTTCAAGTACCCATTCCCAAAAGAAGAAGAACCATGTCTTATGGTTTTTCTTACAAAGAATTCTGGTCTTGTAAACCAATGGAATTCTCGGGCAATGAAGGAGCCATTGCAGCTCTACGCTGGATAGAAAAGACTGAGGCAGTCTTAAAAATAAGCAAGTGTGCAGAAGAAGATAAGATAATGTTTGCCTCCAATCTGTTTAAAAACTCAGCTCTAGAATGGTGGAACACTATCCTCCAATCAAGAGGAAGCGATAGGATTTACAATATGGAGTGGGAGGAATTTAAGAAAATGGTGGAAAGGAAATTCTGCCCTCCCAATGAAAAAGAACAGATAGCAAATAAGTTCCTAAACCTTAGAATGACTGGAGTGGATAGTAAGGGTTACACTACATTATTCTTTGAATATGCTAGAATAGTGCCAACCCTTGCATCACCAGAACCAGTTTTAATCTCCCGTTACATATGGGGATTAATCAGTGAAATTAGGCATGTAGTCAAGGCAGCAAGACCTCAAACTATAGAAGAAGTTGTAGAACTAGCAAACACCTTGACTGATGAGTTAGTACGTACTCAAGAAGAGAATCAGAAAAAGAACCTAGCTCAGAAACTTACTGAAGAATTTCGTTATGGAAATTCCAACCGTGGGAAAATGTAGGTTCTACCTCTGCACCCTACTGTAAATACTGCAAGAGAAAGCATTCAGGAAGATGCTTTATATATTGCAACTTCTGCAAGATACCAGGACACAAGGAAGAAGACTGCTGGAAGAAACCGAGCAATGGAATATGCTTCAACTATGGAGAAAAATGTCACATCAAGCCAAATTGTCTGAAACTAGCTCCAGCCATGAACAACAAAGCTACTAAAAATGCTAGAGCATTTTGTTGGTACACTTTATGTGGACGCGAATCGACTCGACTCGGTTCGATTCGGTTCGACTCGGTTAGGTTCGGCTCAAGCCCGACGTAGCGACATTCTTCCGTCGTGTGCCCCAGAGTCCGACACGCGAAGCACGAAGAGCCGCGAACCGTCCCGCAGACACATCATCCATGACATCACCATGATGATGTCATGATGATCTCATGAGAAGACTTTACATTTACATGGAATTCATATGACGAACACTCCCTTGTTTTCGTCATGTATGTATGATGAAATCCTTTGTTTTCGTCATTATATGCATGGTGAAATCCCCTGATTTCGTCATTATGTGTGTGTGGCGAAATCCCTGATTTCGTCACACATGGTTTTCGTCATATGTGTTTTCGTCATTGGACAGTATAAATAGCTAAGTTGTTTCACAGTTTAGTTGATGAGAGCACTGTGAAACTCCATGAGATTATTGTGAGACTCCACGAGAGCTGAGAGACTTGTGAGAGTTTATTGTACAAGCATTATGTGTATATGTTTGTGAATGTTCTCATCCATTTAATCGAAGTTAATCTTTGGTTACTTGCTGTTGTTATTTATCTACTTTGTTCGGTTTGCACCATCACGGGGATTCCGCACCCGCGATCGTGTTTGTGATAAACAGGGAATATGTTTTCGTATCGGATCCTCCGAGAAAAACGGACCTACAAGTGGTATTAGAGCTTTGGCTCTTTTCCTTGTTTAAAACCAAACATTGTGATTGTTTGAAACAAGTGTGTTCTTAACTATTTTCAGTTTGTGTTCTTAAAAATTCATATTTTCTGGAAATATTTGCTGAAAATCAGTGTTTGAAGTGTTGTTTTGCTATAAGTTCTTACAAAAACCTTGTTGTCTTACATGTTTATATGATTAAACAGTTGGTTTTTATTGAAGTTTTAAGCAAAATTGTATTTCGGAAAATTCGTTAGTGACCGGAAACTTCATATGTTCATAAAACCTTCAAAGTGTTCTTCATGCCATACACTTTTTAATCCTTTGAGAAGTTACTGTGTAAATTGTTTGTGAATTTAAAATTCATATTGGTTTGAAAATTGTTCTTCCAAAAGTATGATGAGTATGGTGTAGTTTGAAAAAAACAGGTGTGTGTGTGTCAGAAAGAGATAAGATTTGTTTGAAAAATCCCACCAAATCTCACCCACTCCTTGATCTTATCCATATGTTGACGAAAAGTCTTTGCGACGAAAACCAAGTGTTTCACACAATTAGCGACGAAATCCCTAGTTTCATACATAAAATTTCGTCAAACATTTGTGTACCATTTTCGTCACCCACAATAAACATCAGATTTCGTCACCCACAATAAACATCAGATTTCGTCAACAATAAACATCTAATTTTGTCAAACTCAATTTTCATAAATCAAAGGGTGTTCATCAAATACAATTTTCGTCAAAGGGTGTTCGTCAACCTCCATGTTCGTCGTACACAAAATTGGTATATTTAACTTTAATACAATTTGACCAAACATTCTTATATTCACGTGACTTCCTGCAACAAGCAATTAATGTGAATTGATATATTTGACTTTTGATCACATTATCTATTGAAACAAATTTAAATGAAAGCAATTAGTTATCAAGACAAACAATGACCAAATCACGTGACCTTCTGATGAAGTTTATTAATGACACCGATACTTGTTGACTGACATTTGACTTTAATGAAACATCTTTGTGTTACATCATACAGAGTTTCGCCAAAGGACAAGTAGAGTTTCGTCATAACAGATTGTTTCGTCAAACAAGTTTCGCCAAGACAAGAGTTTCGTCGAAACTTGTCAATATTTTTTTTCTTTTTCTTTCACAGAAGGTTTACAAAAGTGTTTTAACCATTTGATTTTAAGTTTTTAAGCAGGTAAACTTGTTCATACATCAAATATTAGTACAAATCCATTCGATTGGAGCATGGAACCGAGACCAGGTGAAGATCAGACATCCGCAACCGTTTGGTTAAGGAATGTCATGCCTCAACAATCGATTAGTGCAAATCAATGGGCATTGGTGACGAACCAGAATCAAAGTATTCAAAATCTGTTGATAAGTGAGAGCGAACTGGAAGCAATAACCGACCGCCAAAGCTAAATCACATGAACGAATATCTGACATGGAAAGGTCGTTTCCACACGTACGTTTTAGGGCAAAACACCGAATTATGGACGCGCTTCATTTCGCCGTATAATCAAGACCTCGAAGAAGCAGGTTCAAGTGCGGCGACATTGGCGAATATGCTAGAAGATGACAAGAAAGCGTATGATCTAGAGAAGAAGGCGTTTGCTATTCTCACGCAAACACTCCACAAAAACATCTATCATCAATTCTCTTATTGTACGAGCACGAAAGCACTATGGGATGCCTTGGTAGCAAGAGGTGAAGGAAATGCAGCGACAAGAAAGACACGTCATGATCTGTTGAAGAAGGAATTCAAATCATTTCATTTCTTAGAGAATGAAACCCTAAATGATATGACTACTCGTTTTTATCATTTGATTAGTGAAATGTATTCTTATAATGTTCGTGCAACTCAACAGGAAATGGTTGCAAGGTTTGCTGATGCTCGACCTCCAAAGTGGAGCCCATTCATTGAGCTTCTAAAGCATACGGGCGTTCTAGATACTGTCAATATCTATGAACTCATTCAGAAGCTAGAGCACAAGAATGATGAAGAAATCCGGAAAGCTAAACGAATTCCTGTTCCTCAAAATACCGAATTGTATCTTGCATGTTTTAACTCTTTAGCTAGTTCCAGTTCCAGTTCAGTTTAGCAATCGAAGCTACAGACAGTGTTTATGTCGAATACAAGCTCTTTTCCGTTTCCACAATCAGCTCCACCTGAGGTTTTCGATCCGAGTGCCTATCATCCTCCAGCGCATATGATTGCTCAAGCTCATGCTTTCTCAAAACCTCAATTCGATGCAAGTGCGTGGCTACCTAAACCCCAACCTCCACCACAAGTTCCTCCCACTCAACCTCAATTTGATCCAAATGCCTATATTCCAACCTCGTCACAAGCCCAACCACAACCTCAATCCAAATAGCCACAAGCAAACTTATCCAAAGTCAATGTGGAGACTGCAAGGGAAACTATGGAACTTCTTAACACCATGGTCAATGCCTACTGCGGACTAGTCGCAAGTCAAATTGGCAACATTAATTTGACAAACGAAGACTATCAGCAGATAGACAGGGATGAAATGGAGTTAATAGATATCAAGTGGGCGTTTGCGAGCGCGGTTAGACGAGCCAAGGATTATATGAGGAGAACCGGGAAGACTAGCTTGGAAAGCAAGCGGGATACGAAGTACAGTTTTGATAAGGATGCCGTGACGTGTTTCAATTGCGGTGAAAAGGGCCACTTCAAACGTGAATGCACACTACCGAGCAAACAAGGCAACCAAAATCCCTTCCAAAATCAAACAAGTACTTCAAATCAAGCTAACAACGAAAGAGGGATAGTAGCTGATAACAACTGTTGGTGCATACATCTGTCGACTTCATCTTGTATCGAGTCTTGTATTAGATATGTTAGATCAGGGCACGTAGTACGAGAAAAACAGGGTTTGTGTGTGAATAGGTAATTTCGCATGAAATAGCCAAAGGCTATTTCGCACGAAATAGCAATTGCCAATTCCATGCGAAATACCAACCCCTATAAATAGCTGTCATGCGAAATCATTTGTAACGATCATGTTTCTGGTACCGAAGTGCTGCCGACGTGTCTACTGATCTGTAAACGTGTTATATCAATAAAACAAGACAATTAGAAGTGAATCAAGCTGTTTACAAAGTCTAATCAATGAATTCCGCCTCTATTTAGACTGAGAACTCTTCTGATAGACTTGTTTCGATCGTCTCGCGATCCTACAAGTGGTATCAGAGCTCAGGAGGAAGAGTTCTTACCAATTTCAGCTTGAAAATATGTTTTCTACACCTTCTTTCTAAAAAATTAACAAAATTCACAGTCAAAATGGATTGAATTTCATACATAACATGCGAAACATTGTTTTAATGAATCCTTGAAAGAATTGAACTTAAATCCGATCTAAAAGTGGTAAAATTTGATAATTTCGCTTGAAAATGGTTTCGGATTAAGTGACATCAGCACTATTTCGTACGGAATTACCTGCTTGATTTCACACGAAATTACCTAATTTCGCTCGAAATAGATAATTTCGCATCAGATTGTAATTTCGTTTGAGAGTTTCACACGAAATTAGATAATTTCGCACGAAATTACATATTTTCGTTTGAAAGTGTGCTATTTCACACGAAATCAGTTATTTCGCACTAAAGTGGTTATTTCGCTTGAAAGGGTGTTTTTGTTTGAAAGCTGATTTCGTTTAAGTCTGATTATCTCGCACCAAGTGTTTTCGTTTGAATTCATATTTCGCGTGAAATTCATTGTTATTTGAACTTTGTTGATTTTGTAATACAGATTACTGAAGTATGGAAGAGGAATTCTACAATGCGTTTGCTACACCAGTTGCTCCAGTTACAGCTGCCGAAACATTGTACAATGAGAATGAGACAGGAACTTACTAGAAACCACCAAAGCTTATGTACATTGAAGATTTTAAAGGATGGGAAAATCGATTTGAGAACTGGGTGCAAGCTTATAAGTTTGACGCATGGTGTTCATTAGAGAAAGATTACGAGAAACCGAAAAATGAACGTGGGCTTGAAAAAGCTTTTTGTGACTTTTCAGAGAGTGATAAATTGAAATATACAAGTGAAAAAATGATGATCAGTATTCTTCAACAAGCAATTAAAGAAGATATCTTTGTTTTGCTTCAACATGAGGGTACTGCTAGATCAATTTGGACGGCATTGATTCAAAAGTTTAAAGGAAGTGCAGATATGATCAAGAACAAAAAGGCATTATTAAAGAAATCATTTGACATGTTTGTAGCTTTTGACCATGAAACAACAAAAATGACCATTGATAGATATTATCATCTAGTCTTGGAAATGGGAAGATTGGACATAAAGAAAGACGACGATGAATGGGTTGATAAACTAGCTGATGCATTACCACAGCAGAAATGGGGAACTTATTTGTTGATCCTAAAACACATGAGAAAATCTGAAAATATGAATCTGGCACAGTTTATTCAGAAGATTGAAGAGCATGAGTTGGATATCCAGAAAACGACAATCATGAAGAATCCAAATGCTCAACAAGATGTCAGTTTATACTACAGAGGAAACAAATTTGAAGTTACTCCAAGCCCAAAGATTCAAACTGGTTTCAGTGCTGATAGTTCGTCTGAAACAAAGGGAAGTACTGTGACTCAAAGTGGTGGATCTTCGTCTTCGTATTCAAGCTTTGATCCAAATTTTACAACACCAAGTCCTCAACGACAGAATTCTACAAATCTGTAGTGCAACGTTACCTTGAACATTCAAAATGGTCAAAATCTGTCTCCAGAAATAGCTAAGCAACACATGGCATCACTCGTTGCTATGTTGGAATCATATGAAAGTTTGATTGCTGGCAAAATTGGAAATCCGATGCTTACCAAAGAAGATTATGACCAGATTGATGCTGAAGAACTTGAGTTGATGGACGTCAAGTGGTGTTTAGCCAGTGCTGTTCGAAGGGCAGAAAAGTTTCAACAAATCACTGGAAGAGATGATTTTAATGAATTGTCCAAATCTCCAATAGGGTTTGACAAATCAAAAGTTACATGTTTCCGTTGTCGAGAAAAAGGTCATTTTAAGCGTGAGTGCAAAAACAAAGAAGCAAATGGAAGACAAGATCAGTCTGGAAAAAACAATTATTATCAAAAATCAATTTTTCATCAGATTGCTCAACAACCACAAACTGCACATGCCCGTGCCATTGAAGAAAAAGAGAAAAGAGTTTGTCATGGTATAATTGACCAAGATGATGAAAAGGTTGCAGAGGGATTTAGCTGGGATAAATACATTCCACCTGGTTCAGGTCTTGTTGCTAGAATTCTGGAAGAAGATGAAGTCAAATCTAGTCTGAAAAGAATACCGATTTTTCCAGATTTAGGAAGTGATATTGATACCGATGATGAAGAATAATATCTTAATAAAGCTAGAAAAGGTCTGGATCCTGACAGTTTTAATTTGTTTTTTGCAGATAAAGTTGAGATGCTGAATGAGAAGAAGATTGCCAGATTAAAGAGAGAGCTGGAAGCAATAAGAATAGCTGATGACAAGACAAAGATGAAAGCTGAAGAACAAAATGTTGAATCAGTGATTGAAAAGGTGATAGAAAAAATCGTTGAAGTGGAGAAAGTGGTAGAGAAAATTGTTGAAATTGAAAAAATAGTCGAAGTTGAGAAACTCGTCGAAGTTGAAAAGATTGTCGAGGTTGAAAAGATAGTTGAAGTCATTAAACCTTGTCTGAAATATCTGGAATCATGCAAAGATTGTAAGGAGAAAGACAAGAAGATTCTTGAACTGGAAGAGATGAAAGAGAATTTGTTGTCTGATGTGAAGTATGTGAAAGAGTCATACGATGTTTTGAACAGAACAGTTGATGGTCTGAAAAAGACAAATTTAGAAGTTGATGCTGCTATGACAATGATAAGTTCAACTTCAATGACAAAGCAGAAGGTCATCAATGAGTATATTGAAGACTGTGTAAAGCTAAAGCAGGATTTGGAACTTGAAAATATTGAAAGTGAAAGAATCAAACGATTGCTGTTGAGTTATACAACATGTGATTATCTGATTGACAGAGTTTATCCTACTGTTGTAGGTCTTGAAGCTTTCCAAGATAAAGAGAAAGAAACGGATACTGGTAAGAAACAAAGTGTCAAATATAACAAGTGTCCGCCCCCGATTTGGAATAGTTATTCTCCCAGAAAGCCAAATGAGGAACGTTTAAATAAAGCTCTCAACATAAAGTTAAAGTCTGAAACCATTGATGAGTTACCAGATAATATTGATGTCACATTCACAGCGTCTGACACTGATCATGAGTCTGAGTTGTTAAAGAAAGTGGTCGATCAGGTGTTGGATATGGATGAAGAGTCAAAGTCGGAGTCTAAATCTGAAAGTTCGAGTTCGTCAGAAAAGAGTCAGAGTTCATCAGTCAAGCGGGTTTACAATAAAGAATTCCTGTTATCAAAATCTAATTTGAATGACTGACCAATCAAAGTAGCATATACTTTGAATGATTCAGACAAATTATATTCTGATGAGGAATTTTCAATAAGAAGTGTCAAATCTGAAATGATCAAACAAGTTTTCAAATTAAAAGAAATTAATATTTCTGAAATAAAATATTTAAATCTTCATGAAAAACCTAAAAAGTACATTTCAAGAGTTCAACAGAGATTGAACAAGAAAAAAGGTTGCAGTTCTAGTTCTGGTTTTCAAAAGAAACCAAACCATAACAGTAATTTCAAAAAGAAAGGTTTAGGTTTCATTCCCCCAGAAAATCATAAAAATGAGAAAAATTTTAAACCAAAAAATAAATTTGTGTCAGGAATAAGCTCAGTAGAAGAAGAGAAGAAACAATTCTGGAGACAAACAAATAAAGAGTTTTTGCTGAGAAGAAAAAGAAGATGATGAAAGAGTCTGAGGAAAGGGTTGAAAGAAGAACCTGTTACAGATGCCACGAAATTGGGCACATTGCTTGGAATTGCCACGAGTTCACTTATTCAAAGCAGGGAGTTTCTTCTAACTTTGAAACAAACAAGAAATGTGTTGATGAAAAGAAACAACTAACTGAAAAATCTAAGATGTTTGAAAATTTGACTTTCGAAACTGGTGATGTTTCAAAACATTTTTACAAAAGAAAAGTCGATTTGAACAAACAAAGATGGGTTGTTAAATCTGAAAGCAGTTCTGACAATGAATCTGAATCCGTAAAATCAGAGGAGTCATCTGTTGGGAAAAAGAATGAGAATTTCGTTCTGGATTTGAACGATGAAAACTTTCCAAAGTTGTCAAAAGAAAACTTGAAGTTAAAAGTTGGTAAAACTGAGATTTCAGATCAATTCTTTGCTGGCAAGAAAGAATTTGATGCTGAAAAAGTGTTTAATGGAAAAGTTAAACATATTTTCGGGAAAATGGTTGATGGAAAGGTTAAAGGTGCAAAAGAATTTTATCAATCAAAAAGATGGTGGGATAGATGTGTACCAAAATCACCCAAGGCTGGCCAGGCTTGGGTGACAGCATTTTCAAACTAAAATCCTGATTTGCCGGAGCTCCCAAGTGGGTAATTGTGGAGTATGAATCGGCATTATTCTTGAAAAATTGTCTTTGTGAATCATTTAAAAAAATTGTTAAAATTCTACAGGTTGTGGATTTGCCGGAACTTCCAGGTTGGTAAGTGTGGAGTAGGAATCGGCATTTTTTCCTGCGAGTGGTATTTCAGTTTATAAGTGGTAGTTGTTCTTAAATTGTTATATTTTGCTTTACAACTGGTAGATTTGAACCTACAAGTGGTTGAAAACAGGATTTTCATTTGCAAATGGTTAATCAAGGTCATTAAGTTGAACTTGATTTAACTTTCATTCAAATGATTGATAAAACAAAGTGATGAATGAATCCCCGATCTTACTAGTGGTAAAATCAACAAAACTTATTTTTCGGAAAAACCATTTTGATTAAAACAAACTTAATTGTTTTGATATCATAATGGGAAAATAGTTTGTTGTCAGGGGGAGTTCTGATTGTTTATGCCAAGTGGATAGCGAATTGAAGCTTGAAAATCAGTTGTCACTTTACCTTGTACAGTTTGTTTTCAAAGTTTCTTTAAATGTTTCTTTTCAAAGTTTCTTTAAATGTTTTTGAATTTTAGAAAATTTGAAAAAGTCAAAAACATGATAAAATCAAAAATGAGTTTTGTTGTGAAAAAGAGGAAATGATAGTACATCAGTGGACTATCACAGCACGCTAAAGATTTGGAGAGTCAAAATGTGATAAATGGTCTCACTGATGATGTGCCAGTAGGTTTTTGCACATTTAGTAGATTGTGTCGAGATATAAATCTAAATTTCAAATTTACTTATCTCGTGGGGAACATCTCTCAGATATATGGGTAAGCCCCGAAATCTTGTTTGAAAGACCCCTCTTTCTGAGATACTAGGTCTTTATGCTTAGTGATATCTGGGGTATTATCCCGGGACTTCTGATTTTGCGGAAGCAATGGCCTAGTCCCCATATAATACTTTTCGCTTGCTTGAAATATAGCACCCCCTCAGCATAAAAATGATGAAACATTGCAAAATGCTAATCATGTGCTGTTGAAGAAAAGATTCTCTAAAGGGAACACACCAAAAGTCGAAGCCGTCATCTCTCTGATTTTGCGGAAGCAATAGCCTGAGCTCTCACGACCCTCGCATTTAACCCTTTACAGATATCATCTAGGTATACTCACCTGTAAGACTGAATATTGGGATCTAGATACGGGAGTATTTTCTGAGGTGGGACACGCGAATAAGTTTAAGTCTCTAAAACATTAATCTCGTATCTCGAAACAGTTGAAATTTGTGTGAAAATTTAAGTGGATCAGTATACTGACAATCTAAGTGAATCATTTAGAACTTAAAATGTTTATAGCTTAACGGTGTTTGTGATTTGTCTCAAAAACTGATATGATCCTCTTACACAAACTCACAAAAAAATGTAAATATATCTTTACAGCTTTCTGTTTAAAAATCTAAAATCCAAAAAGATTTTTGGAGTGTTTTAGCATAATTTTTGAAAAATACAAAAAAGATTTTAGACACCTAATGTTGAAAAGCTAATTTTCAAAATTCCAAGTGCTGAGCATGATGGACAAATGGTTTGGAAGAATTTGTTTAAGAAAAAAATGATATACATATAAGTGGTCATCAGAGATTAAAAATTGTTAAATCATTTTTGATGAGTTTTTATATCTAGTGATAATTTCTAAAATTGTTAAATTTTAAATTAGTGAAATTTACTTTGTGGTAGAGAATGTGCAGGTTATGGCTATGAGAGAGCCAGATTGCGATTCTAGAAATTGTGAAAGCCAGACTATGATCCCAAGCATTATTTAAGGGGGAGTCTGATGATGTAGAGCTTAAGGAATCAAGAGATCCGATCAAGAGAAAGTGAAGAGATAGATTGAGATTCAAAAGTGTTAAAGATGAAGGATGCTTACACTGTTAGATACTTTGGAGAAAGCCCAAAGACTGATCAAGGCTGAAGATCTGTGAAGACTCGACACTGAAGACTCGTCAACATCTGAGGGGGAGTCTGTTGGTGTATACGTCTGTCGACTTCATCTTGTATCGAGTCTTGTATTAGATATGTTAGATCAGGGCACGTAGTACGAGAAAAACAGGGTTTGTGTGTGAATAGGTAATTTCGCATGAAATAGCAATTGCCAATTCCATGCGAAATACCAACCCCTATAAATAGCTGTCATGCGAAATCATTTATAATGATCATGTTTCCGGTACCGAAGTGCTGCCGACGTGTATACTGATCTGTAAACGTGTTATATTAATAAAACAAGACAATTAGAAGTGAATCAAGCTGTTTACAAAGTCTAATCAATGAATTCCGCCTCTGATTAGACCGAGAACTCTTCTGATAGACTCATTTCGATCGTCTCGCGATCCTACAACAACCAAACAAACCAGTCAGGGCCATCTAATACTAATCGAGCATTAGTGGTACAAGCCGATGAGGGGTGTGATTGGTCCGTACAGTTGGGAGGAGGAACTGCATGTTATGCGAAGATCATCAGTCACATCAAGCATGTGCACAAGGAAGAATTTTCTGAATCAGATGATAGTTCGGGATACAGTGGCAGTTCTGATGAAGAATCGGATGTGAATGAAGGTGATAGTTTGTTGAATGATGCTAAGGAGGTAAAGTGTCAGAAATATGTCTTGATCAAGAAAGCTGATGCTACATTAGAAGAAATGGAGAAGATTCTCACTGAAGATGGATCTTTCTCTTCTCAGACTGCCTTTATGGCTAATGTCTCAGCTTCTACAAGTCAGGTAAAATCTAAAACTCCTAGCATATGTAGTGATTGTGCTAATACGAAACATGAATGTGCTGATATGAAACAAGAATCTGAAAAGATTCACAGTCACAATCAGAGTTTGGTTATTGAACTGTCAAAGTGCAAAGAGGCAAACATGGCCTTAGCTCGAAACGAAAAAGATTTTAAATCGGTAATTGAAACACTCAAGAAAAGTGTTTCTGGGTTATCAAAAACGGTTTTTAATAAGCAAACTGGTATTAATAATTACATTAATATCATTGAGGTAACTAAGAAAGAGCTAGCTGAGGCGAAATGTGAGCATGAAGCGATCAATCTCAAATTGGAGAGTTACTCAAACTCCCGATATGTGCTTGATCACATCATTGACGTTCAACAACTAAAGGGTAATGTTAAAGGCATTGGGTATAAGTCGTGTCCGCCTCCTTTGAGACACAACTATACCAAGATGCCCGATGAGGAGGAAATGCCGCGTTTTGAGCCAACTGTACCTCTTGATTATGAGGAAGTTACAACTGGCTTAGGGTTCAAAATGGACAATTCATCAGAGGGCTCATCTAATAGCAAGGAAAAGTCATCATGTGCTTCAAATCAAAGTCCTCCAACCGTTGAGGACTATGATTCTTCGGATGATGAATCAGATGTGAGTGATGAGGATAAATCTCTTGACGATAGAAAAGGAGTAGAAGTGCCTTTTGAGAATCACATTCTGTGTGATCCTCCTACTCCTGCTGTGCAATCAACTGGTGCTAAACAAGAGATAGATCCTATCACTGAGACAATGTCTACCATTAAAGTGATAACGTGTTGTATACTTTGTCGGTGATAGTAAAATTTATTCATACAAAGATTTCCAATCAAAAACGTCAATCAATCCTTGATTGATAAAGTGTTTGAAGATAATACAACTAAGTTTTTGGGTAAAGGGATCCCGAGAGTTTCAGTAACTCAGTGTGATCCGATTCCAAAAACTGAAGTTAGCAGAAAATTTGGAAATCAAAAATCACCAACGAAGCAACAACCTATCGCTTTTAAGGGTAAACAGCAACAACAATGAGCTCAAAATTCTAAAGGTTCACAACCGAAGGTTGAGACCAAAGGAGCTCGTTTCAAGAAAAAAAAAAACAATGATGTTAAATTTGTAGCATCCATGGGTACTGATAAAGTTGAGACTTTTGAAAATAAATCCAATACTGAGTTTGTTCAAAAGGTCAAAATTTTGAAACGTAATAGTGATAACAATTACACCCAACACACAAACGGGTGTGAAGCTAGTACCTCGGAGTCTACAAATTCAACGTCAGGTCATCAAACAGAATCTCCTAATTTTGTTGAAAGGAGATCATGCTTTAAATGCGGGGAGTTTGGCCACATTATCAGAAATTGCACAAACTCTCCGAAACCAAATTTTGTAGAAAGAGCCTCTTCTGAACAAGGTCACCAACAACGTCGTCCTGTGTCACCAAAAACTGACAAACACACTGTTAAAGAACAGGAAACAAAACAACGACATAAAAATGTGAAGGAGATCGAAAAGGCTGTAAAAACGGAAGTAAAATCTGTTAATAGGAAACCTAGTTTGTCACAACCATTAAAACCAGAAAGTGTAAATAATACACAAACTGGTAAAAGGAAACATGCTTGGAAACCGAAAACAGGTGAGGATTCAGGGGGAGGCTTGCAATTTAAGGACCTTCAAGAAATTGAAATTACATTTCTTGATTCTCAGGGGCAACCCAAGTCTATGAAGGCTTGGGTCCCCCTCTCCAACTAATCTCTGAGTGAGTGTGCAGGATGTTCCAAGAGGAACTATCGATAGTCATCGGATTGTTGATAGTGGAGTGTCCATGCACAAGATCGGCGACAAAGAAATTGTTGCCTTTGATGGAGAGAAAAAGAAAAGAAGACAGAATTGTCTGTTGAAAGAAATTGAAAACCTTCGACAAAATGAAAAATCAATTCAAATTTTTATTGTTAAAGGCTTTAATCGGGTCACCGGGATAGATTCAATCAAAATGTACGCATCTGCAGCACGTCTGAAGTTCAAAATCAACAAGATGAACGTGCAGTGTACATTTCTTCGCGGTGTGATTGAATAAAATGTGTTTGTTGAACAAACCAACCGGGTGTGCGGATGCCTTGGCGTGGATTGAACAACCACACACTACTTCTCAAGAGAAAGATAAAGACCTTCGCTGGTGCAATGTGGAAGACCAGCCGGACCCAAAGGTATATGAACTTGTTGCTGGGAAGAGATTTCTCAGTTGCTACAAAATCGACTTTGAAATACACACCGGGTGGATATCCAGTTTGGGAGAGCACTCAGATTCCTTGCAATGCATGAAGCTGTTGCAGGATACGGTTTTAAATTTCATATCTCTCCTATACTTGTCGATATTTAAGCCGCTTTATGAATTATTATCATCTCGTACAGCACTCTTTGACCAGAAACGTTGAACTCAAATATCACCTCACACGTGATTGGTTCACTATGAAACTCGTCAATGTTGTCATGGTCCGCACCGCTTACCGACATGCCAACTCATTTTTCCAAAATTCGATAAATCATTTCTGATTAAATTAATTTTGGTAAACGGCATTGAGGTAAAACATGAGTTAACCGACATCGGGAAATCCTTTTTGTAAATACCTTTGTGTTTTTAAAATTTATCATAGTTTGTTGATTTTAGGGGGGAGTAAATCCAAAATTTGAAAAATTCAAAAACATCAGAAAATTTCAAAACTAAAAAACAATAGAAAAACAAAAATGAGTTTCCTGGCGAGAAAAAGAGAATATGATAGTACATCAGTGGTCTGTCTAAACCTCTTTGAAATGAACTTAAAATGAAAAGCGATAAGCAGCTCTATATAAGATGTATCGGTAGGCTCACAATCATTTTAAAGTGTGCAGGGTGATATATATCTTAAATCGATTGAAGACCAGGTGGGAACCGCACATTGGCATATGGTCTTAGTACCAAAATTTCGTTTGAGAGATTGCCAAGGTTCTGAGATATTCGGTCTTTATGCTGCTTATCATCTGGGTATCATGGTTGTATCTCTTACCGAAAAATAACGGAGACGAAGTCTAGATCTTCCATGATACTATACATACGTGTACATATTGTATACAACCTCAATAAGTGATCAACAATCACATGTCCACACAAAATAAGTGATAATATATCATATTTATCCGAGAGTCAAGTTCGTCTCTCTGCTGTACGTTGTACTGACCTGTTCACGGACTTGCTCCTGTGCCCTCATGCATCTGAAAATCAAGTTCCTCATCAATAAGTGATTCTATCACATAGGGCTTGTTTTCAATCAAAATAAGTGAGTTTTTCACATTCTTTTATACGGTCAAACATATGATAAACGGTATACTCACCGGTAAGATGAACTCTCGCGCATACCTTGATATGGGAATGTGTTGTGTGTGGATGAACACCGGTCGGTAAGTATAAATCATACACTAATCGTATCCCCTCGCCATGATTACATCTGATAAGTTGAGCTTATGTGGACAACAATACCGATAATTGTTATAGGATGCTTATCTATATGTTAACTAATAGAACACCCAGAGCGTTTTGGCGTGACCGTACACTGATATGATTCTCTTACCCTCGAAACTCGCAAAAAGAATGTCTGTAAATATTTGTTTACTACTTTCGTTTCTGCATCTTTGTATAAATTTATTTATTGCTTTCCGTCTTTACATTTGAAAAATTCCAAAAAGATTTTAGGTGTGTTTTAATATAAACTTTATAAAATCCAAAAAGATTTTATTTCTATTTTATTTTAGATTGACCGATGTTGGAACTCGAGTCTATCCTACCCAAAATCCTGATCGTAAGCCGGAAAACAATTGAACCTTCATAAATTGTCGAAGTTAACAAGTTTTGAAAGTTAAAGGGTTAAAATTGATCAATTTTTAAACTTTCAAACTATTGTCAGTCGGTGTTTAAATGAGAGTTGGTCTCATATGTGTCATGCGCTTATATTGTTTGATGTCAATTCTTAGTAAGGTTTTAAATTGAAAACTTTTTTAGATTGATTTTATTCTTCTCGGTTGTTCTCATTACGTTTTTAGCTCTGTTGTATGTGCAGATGGTGCATTTGAACCAGCTAAAAGCGAAGAGAACGTGTCAGATGACAAGCCGTAAAGTGAAGACATGACGTTGATGCAATCAGAAGATCAAGATGATCGGGTTGCAGTTGATCACTCATCAACACCACAAGGATCTGAAGTATTGAAGATCAAAAGATTCACGAGTATCATTCAAGGGGGAGTTTGTTGATACACTCCCTATTTGCGACACGTGAAGACCTTTTAAAGATCCGAAAATGTGAAGAACGAACCATCACGAGTAGCGTCCAAGGGGGAGTTTGTTGGTACACTTTATGTGGACGCGACTCGACTCGGTTCGATTCGGTTCGGTTCTACTCGGTTAGGTTCGGCTCAAGCCCGACGTAGCGACATTCCTCCATCGTGCGCCCTAGAGTTCGACACGCGAAGCACGAAGAGCCGCGAACCGTCCCGCATACACATCATCCATGACATCACCATGATGATGTCATGATGATCTCATGAGAAGACTTTACATTTACATGGAATTCATATGACGAACACTCCCTTGTTTTCGTCGTGTATGTGTGATGAAATCCTTTGTTTTCATCATTATATGCATGGTGAAATCCCCTGATTTCGTCATTATGTGTGTGTGGCGAAATCCCTGATTTCGTCACACATGGTTTTCGTCATATGTGTTTTCGTCATTGGACAGTATAAATAGCTAAGTTGTTTATCAGTTTAGTTATGAGTGAGAACAGAGAGACTTGAGAGTCTGTAAAACATTGTTTGTATATGTTTGTGGTTGTACTCATCCCTAATCAATAGATATTGAATCTTTGGTTACGCGTATATGTTCTACATTGTGTTTGGTTTGCACCGTCACGGGGATTCCGCACCCGCGATTGCGTTTGTGATAAACAAGGATATGTTACGTATCGGATCCTCCGAGAAAAACGGACCTACACATTTGTTCTGACTACAGAAGAAGCCAAGATGATTCCGGACGTGATAGCCGGTACGTTTTTAGTTAATGATATTTTTGCTAAAGTATTATTTGACTCTGGTGCGAACCAAAGTTTTATTAATACTTCATTTTGCAAACTTCTCAATCAATCATTAACTAAACTCCCACAAGAATGTCTAGTAGAAACTGCCAATGGGGAAACTATTAAGATTTCTGAAATCCTGCAGGGAGCAAGAATAGAAATTTCAAACTATAAGTTCATTGCAAACCTTTATCCAATGAATCTGGCAGGGTTTGATGTTGTATTAGGAATGGATTGGTTAGTAGCCAATAAAGCCAGTATTCTATATGATCAAAAGTCAATTCAAGTAAATTCACCAAAGGGTGAAAAGATCACAATTAAGGGAGATAAGCCATCTAGATCCACAAAATTCATCTCTGTAATAAAAACAGCAAGTTATGTAAGAAAAGGATCATTAGTGTTTTTTATTTCTATGATCACTAACACTAAAGGAAAAGAACTGAAAGAAATTCCTGTAGTATCTCAATTTCCAGATGTGTTTCCTGAAGAATTACCAGGACTACCGCCAGACAGAGAAGTCGAATTCAGAATCCATCTGCTACCAGGGACAGCATCAATTGCCAAAGCACCTTACCGTTTGGCACCAGCAGAAATGCAAGAGCTAAAGAATCAATTAGACGAATTGCTGGAGAAAGGATTTATACAGCCAAGCTCATCGCCATGGGGAGCACCAATTTTATTCGTCAAAAAGAAAGACGGATCTATGCGTATGTGCATCGATTATCGTGAATTGAACAAAGTCACGATTAAAAATCGGTATCCATTACCAAGAATCGATGATATGTTCGATCAGTTGCAAGGAGCTCGATTTTTCTCTAAAATCGATTTACGCTCAGGATATCATCAATTGAAGGTACAGGAAGATGACATTCCTAAGACCGCATTTAGAACAAGGTATGGCCATTATGAATTTACTGTCATGCCATTTGGTTTAACCAATGCCCCAGCTGCATTCATGGACATGATGAACCGAATATGTAAGCCATATTTGGATAAATTCATAATTGTTTTTATAGATGATATTCTCATTTACTCTAAAAGTAAAGCGGAACACGCAGCGCATCTGCATGCACTTCTAAGTTTATTAAGGAAAGAAAAACTTTATGCTAAGTTTTCAAAGTGCGAATTTTGGTTGGAACAGGTACAATTTCTTGGACATTTAGTTAACCATGAAGGAATTCATGTAGATCCCACCAAGATCGAGGCAATTACCAAATGGAAAACCCCCGAGTCACCAACTGAGGTTAGAAGTTTCTTAGGATTGGCCGGTTATTATAGAAGATTTATTCAAGATTTTTCTAGAATAGTCATTCCCTTAACTAAGTTAACCTGTAAATCTATTAAGTTTGAATGGGAATCAAAACAAGAAGAAGCCTTTAGAATCATTAAGCAAAGATTAACCAACGCACCCATACTAGCATTACCAGAAGGAACTGAAGATTTTGTAATCTATTGTCACGCTTCTAAGTTAGGTTATGGATGTGTATTGATGCAACGTCAAAAAGTTATAGCTTACGCATCTAGACAACTTAAGAATCATGAAGAAAACTATTCAACCCATGATTTAGAATTAGGAGCCATGATTTTTGCCCTGAAAATTTGGAGACATTACCTTTATGGTAGTAAATTTACCATTTTTACATATCACAAAAGTTTAAGGTATGTTTTCGGGCAAAAGGAATTGAATATGAGGCAAAGACGCTGGATGGAATTACTTAGCGATTATGATTGCAATATCCAGTATCATACAGGAAAGGCTAATGTAGTAGCCGATGCTTTAAGTCGAAAATATCATGAAAAGCCAAAAAGAGTACGTTCTCTTAAATTAAATCTACAGGTAGATTTAAATGAACAGATTAAAAAGGCACAAGAATCAGTAATCAAGAATGATACTGAAAAATTGAAAGGAATGATTAAGGAACTAGACCAAGGAACAGATAGAATTTGGAGATTCCATAAGAAAAGAATGTGGATACCTAAATTAGGAAACCTATGCCACCGTATATTAGAAGAAGCCCATAAGTCTAAGTATACGATGCATCCTGGAAGTGATAAGATGTATCACGATTTAAGAAATAATTTTTGGTGGATAGGAATGAAAAAGGGTATAGCAGCTTATGTAGCCAAGTGTCTAACCTGTTCGCAAGTTAAAGCTGAACATCAGAAACCCTCAGGTTTGTTGCAACAGTTAGAGATGCTAGTGTGGAAATGGGAATTGATAACAATGGATTTTGTTACCAAATTACCAAAAACAAGAAAAGGTAATGATACAATCTGGGTGATTGTAGACAGACTAACTAAGTCAGCTCATTTCCTACCAATGAAGGAAACTTTCAGTATGGAACAATTAGCTAAGTTGTATGTAAATGAGATAGTTTCATTACATGGAATTCCTTTATCAATTGTTTCTGACAGAGATAGTCGTTTTACCTCTCATTTTTGGACAAGTTTCCAAAAAGAAATGGGAACCAAGCTAAATCTAAGCACAACTTATCATCCTCAAACGGATGAACAAAGCGAAAGGACAATTCAGACAATGGAGGACATGCTTAGAGCTTGTGTAATTGATTTCAGAGGTAATTGGGACGATCACTTACCATTGATAGAATTTTCTTATAATAACAGCCATCACACAAGTATTAATGTTGCACCATTCGAAGCACTTTATGGACGAAAGTTCCGAACCCCAGTCTGTTGGGCAGAAATTGGAGAAAAGTAACTATCCGGACCTGAGATAGTGCAAGAAACAACAGACAAGATCATTCAAGTCAAGGAACGACTGAAAGCAGCACGTGACCGACAAAAGAGTTATGCAGATAACAGAAGAAAATCGTTGGAATTTCAGATAGGTGACAAGGTGTTATTGAAAGTCTCTCCTTGAAAAGGAGTAGTCAGATTCATCAAGAGGGGAAAGCTAAGCCCCAGGTATGTTGGACCTTTTGAAATTATTAGAAGAATAGGACCTGTAGCCTATCAGCTACAACTGCCAGAGGAAATGGCAGGAATACATGACGTATTTCATGTATCTAATCTCAAGAAATGCTTAGCCGTTGAATCATTAGTCGTGCCTCTTAAGGACATAGAGGTAAATGAAAAATTAAAATTTGTAGAAAAGCCACTACAGATTGAAGACAGGAAAGTCAAGAATCTCAAACACAAGAGATTAGTTCTAGTCAAAGTGAAATGGGACTCCAAAAGAAGACCAGATTACACATGGGAGCTTGAATCAGAAATGCAAAGGAAATACCCGTATCTATTCCAGTAGACCTCGAGGACGAGTTCTAAAACAAGGTGGGGGAGGATATAACAACCCTCCAAAATATTTGTCGACATCCCTAATATATTTAGAGTATCCCAATGTGTCTTTAATTACACCCCGTATGCGAAAACGGGCCCCGAATACCTTTACTTTTATTAACAATAATTAAAAACAAATTTTATTGGTCTATGGCGGGCCGCATAAGACCACTCCCTGGTCTACGCGGGGCGCGAGCGCTCATCACTGAGGCGCGGCCCTGAGCCGCCACGTGGCAAACAAGTGTCGAGGCTACGTGTCAACTCAGCAAGGCTACGGCCTAGCCTACAAGCCATCGCGGGCCGCGTAGCCCTTGGCTACGTCTTACGTGGGGCGCGACGAAGTCCAATTACAGCCCTATAAATAGCAACGAAGGCCTTCAGTCCCAACTCGCTCACACTTCTTTTCTCTCTCGACTTTCTGTATAATTAAAGCTATTCTCGGGCAATAATACCCCCTAAATAACGAAGTTCTGCTCCGTTGTAAGTATCATAACCCCGGTTACGTATTAGATACGTTGCCCGATTGGTCCAGGGTTCCGTAACGGCTGTCGTGGTTCTGCCCGACGTAGTCGTTGGAATGCCGTCTCGGGGAGGGTATTACTAATGAAAATATTGGGTTATTATACTAACGCGTGTGCATTTATGTAAATTATACATAAACACCAGGAAATCCTTAAAGAAAACCTAAGACAACAATGTGAGTAATCTCCTTTTTGTGTAAACTATTTTACAAAAGCTCAATGTTTCATATTATATTGCCAGTGATTGAGTATTTGTAATTCTACAATTATCGTCGGTATATTTGGGGTTTTGTATACAAAATTTGTTACTACACTGTGAGTAGTAACATAACCATAAGTCGGGACGACAGTACCGTGGGTGGTAATTAAAGTAAGAATTGGAAACAAATATAATTGCGAGATCGCCCTCAATACTGCGAATGATAATAAAATTTGTAAGGACCTTCAAAAATGTCCCAAAACGACCCATAAGTAAAAACCCGAACCCCTGAAACCTTAACGTGCATGAAAAACTAAGAAATCAAGGTTTTTGGGTTTCAGGCGGGCCACGTAAGCCATAAGAGAAGCTTACGCGGGCCGCGTCAAAGTGTGATTGACTGGATAAGCGTTCAGGGCCACGTGGCAGCCACATGGCAGACCTAGGTGTAACACGGATGCCTTAGTCTATGCATAGATGGCCCTCGCGGGCCACGTAAGATCAATAGGAGGCTTACGCGGGCCGCGTAAACCTCAAATTTTTGCTATAAATTGCTTGGACCATGAACAGTTCACTGGTGTCGAAAATTTTGATCAAAAACGAATTCTCACTGCTCAAATTCGAAATTTAAGATATCAAGGCGCTGCTACGATACAGGGTATTAACTCGATCGCTGCTACGATTCAATGTCTGATTGATTGAAACTATCTGATGGATGTTTAAGTGCTGCCCAAATTAGGGCTATACTTTGTCATTCGTCGTGAATTCGATGGATGTTTAAGTGTTGCACTTTGTCATTCGTTGTGAGGGTTTTAATCTCGTGAGTTATCGTTAATGCTGTATTAGTTACTGACCTAGTTCGTGTGCATTGTTATTTAAATTAGGTTACAAGGCTAATCAGTAGGCTAAACTCTGCCCATTTAAATATGCAAAGTGAGTCATTCTCTTTTTGTCAATAATGTTTTACAATACTCCAAGTTATTTTCAAAAGTTATAATTAGGGGATCGTTTTACCGACCAGACGAGTCGTTCAGAAGAGTTTTTGCTCAATACGAGAGGCGGAAACAAACGTATCGAGGTAAAACGGAAAAGTTACAAATGACAAAGCACCTTAGGTACTAAAACTGTCTTTTGATTGATTTGACAAAGATTTACAGCGAGTAGACACTTCGGCAGCAGTTCGGTACTAAAACCGGAAAAGTTACAAATGACAAAGCACCTTAGGTATTTATAGGGTTGATGATTTCGCATGGAATAGCACAAACGAAATCACATTCACACGAAATTACAATTTCGTGCGAAATTAGCAAGTGATTTCGTGTGAAATTACAATTTGTAATTTCGTGCGAAATTACCTCCCAATCTATTTTTGACATATTTCTCGTACTACGTGCCCTGATCTATCTAAACGAATACAAGACTCGATACAAGACGAAGTCGACAGACGTATGCAATAACAGACTCCCCCTCGGATGTTGACGAAGTCTTCGGTGTCGAGTCTTCAATCTTCTGTCTTTATCAGTCTTCTCGAACTCTCTCGAAGTATCTAACAATGTAAAGCATCCTCAATCTTTCTCTTCTCTTCTTTTTCAGAATCTCGACCTGGCTATATCTTCTCTTGATCAAATCTCTTGATTCCTTAAGTTCATCAGCATCCTCAGATTCATGATCAGAACCTTGCTCTATACAACTTCAGACTCCCCCTTAAATTGTGCTTGGGATCGCAGTCTGGCTTCCACAGGTTCAAGATCGTGACCTTGGCTCACATCCTGCTCAGGATCGAAACCTGGCTAACCTGCACAATCTCTACCTCACAATAAATTTCACAAATTTAAAATTTCACAAATTTATATTTCTTGCAGGAATAGAATGATTTAACATTTAAAGTTTCTGATGACCACTTGTAGGTAATCATTCAAAAATAAACAAATTTACAATGTTAATCTCTGATGAACCACTTGTAAAAATTTCTTCATACACACTCTCCCAAACCTGTTCATCATGTTTAGCACCCGGAATTTTGAAAGTTTGCTCTTCAACATCAGTTGTCGAAAATCTTTTTTTATTTTTCAAAATTTATGCAAAAACACAATCTTTTTGGATTTTAGCTTTTAATAAAAAACAATAAAGAGATATTTACAAACAATATTTTTGTGAGTTTGTGTAAGAGGATCATATCAGTTTATTGAGACAAATCACCAACACCGTTAAGCTATAAACATTTTAAGTTCTAAAAAATTCACTTAGATTGTCAGTATACTGATCCACTTAAATTTTCACACAAATTTCAATTGTTTCGAGATACGAGATTAGTGTTTTAAGCACTTAAACTTATTCGCGTGTCCCACCTCAGAATATACTCCCGTATCTAGATCCCAATATTCAGTCTTACAGGTGAGTATACCTAGATGATATCAGTAAAGGGTTAAATGCGAGGGCCATGAGAGCTCAGGCTATTGCTTCCGCAAAATCAGAGAGACGATGGCTTCGAATTTAGGTGTGTTCCCTTTAGAGAATCTTTTCTTCAACAGCACATGATTAGCATTTTGCAATGTTTCATCATTTTTTATGCTGAGGGGGGTGCTATATTTCAAGCAAGCAGAAAGTATTATACGGGGACTAGGCCATTGCTTCCGCAAAATCAGAAGTCCCGGGATAATACCCCAGATATCACTAAGCATAAAAACCTAGTATCTCAGAAAGAGGAACCTTTCAAACAAGATTTTGGGGGTTACCCATATATCCGAGAGATGTTCCCCACGAGATAAGTAAGTTTGAAATTTAGGTTTATATCTCGAACACAATCTACTAAGCGTGTAAAAACCTACTGGCATATCATCAGTGAGACCGTTTATTACATTTTGACTTTCCAATACTTTAGCATGCCGTGAATGTCCACTGATGTACTATTATTTCCTCTTTTTCACAACAAAACTCAATTTGAATTTTATCATGTTTTTGACTTTTTCAAATTTTCTAATGTTTTTAGATTTTCTGAAAATTCTTACTCCCCCTAAAATTCAAAACCATTAAAAAGAAATTTGAAAACAAACTATACAGAAATAAAGTGACAACTGTTGTGAATTGCTTCAATTCGCCATCCACTTGGCATAAACAATCAGAACTCCCCCTTACAACAAACTATTTTCCCATTATGATTTCAAAACACTTAAGTTTGTTTTAATCAAAATGGTTTTTCCGGAAAATAAGTTTTGTTGATTTTCACAAACCATTTGTAGGTTAGGGGTTTCATTCATCACGTTGTTCTTCTTTAACCATTTGAAAAATTTAACAATTTTAAGTCCAATCAACAAATATCACTTGTAGGAAATCAAGTACAACTTAATGTCCCTGATTTACCACTTGTAGGTCGAAATATCACATAACAACCACCTTTCACATCTGTGATATATCTCAAGAAAGATGCCGATTCCTGCTCCACGATTACCAACTTGGGAGCTCCGGCAAGTCCTGGTTTTCAGTCATAATAGGTTCCATCCCAGTCACAAACCTGGGATGACCCACCTTTACCTGGTTTCTTCGTTTTCTTCTCATAAAATTCCTTTACTCCTTTGACCTTACTGTCAACCATTTTTCCAAAAATATTTTTAACTTTGGAGCTAAAGGCTTTTTCAACATCAAAGTCTTTCTTTTCAGAAAAAAAATTGATTCGAAATCTCAACTTTACCAACTTTTTGTTTAAAAATTTCAGCTCTCAATGGTGGAAAATTTTCATCATCCATTGTTGGAACTGACTTTCCATCTTTTAACTCAACCTTTGGCTCCTCTGACTTTGTGGAATCAAATTCATCACCAAAATTATCATCAGATTTCTTAACAACCCATTTGTGATTGTCAAGATTCACTTTTCTTCTGTAAAAACTCTTTGAACATTCACCAACCTCAAACTTTGAATTTTTGAAAACTTTAAATTGTTTGGTTGGTGATTCATTCTCAACAATCTTTTCTTTCAGTTTTTCAGAGACCCCCTGTTTAGTTTGAATTGCCTTTGGACAATTCCTGGCAATATGGCCAACTGTTTTGCATTGAAAACAAGTTCTTGTCTCCTTCTTTTGTTGAGCAACATCTTTTTTTATTTCTTCTTGCTTCTTAGCAAGGAATTCTTTGTTCGTCTGCTTTCTGAAAATTGCTCTTTTTCTTCTTCAGTTGATATTCCTGAAACAAACACAGTTTTTGTTTTATAAGTTTTCTTATATTTATGATTTTTCGGTGGAATAACTCCAAGACCTTTTCTTTTGAAATTACCGTTATGATTTGGTTTCTTTTGAAAACCAGAACCAGAACTGTAACCCTTTTTCTTGTTTAACCTTTGTTTATCTCTTGAGGTGTATTTTTTAGGTTTTTCAGAAAGATTTACATCTTTTATTTCAGAAATATTAATTTCTGTTAGTTTGAAAACCTTTTTGATCATTTCAGTTTTAACACCTCTTATTGGAAATTCTTCATCAAAATATAATTTGTCAGAATCATTCAAAGTATATGCTACTTTGAATAGTTCGTCATTCAAATTAGATTTTGATAACAAAAATTCTTTATTATAAACCCATTTCTCCTTTTTGACTGTTGACTTTGACTTGTCAGACTTTGACTCCTCGGTTTCATCGTTGTCCAACACCTGATCGACCACTTTCTTTATTAATTCAGACTCATGATCAGTATCAGACGATGTGAAAATGACATCGATGTTGTCTGGCAAATTTTCTGAAGACTCAGACTCCCACTGTAAATTGGTTGCCTTTTTGACTCTTTCTGAATTTGGATTTCTAGGAGAATATCCATTTTCAAGCGGGGGTGGACACTTGTTGTAACTGGCACTATGTTTCTTACCAGAATCTTTCATTTTAGTATCCTTCTTCTTTTCAGAGCTCTTGTCTTCAGATACTTCCTCTTCGTCAAATGCCTTCAACGGTTGGATAAATCTTCCTTCAACGGTTGGATAAATCTTGTCAATAACATAAGAAGTACATGAGTAACTTTTTAACAATCTGTTTACTCTCTCTGTTTCAATCCTCTGTGTTTCCAGTTTCTGTTCCAGTACAACACACTTCTCAATGTAATTGTTAACAACTTTTTGCTTTGTCATGAAAGCTCCTTGAAGTGTTTTCATGGCTGTTGCTTGTTCTACTTGATTGGTTGTACTGATTCATTGCTTTGTTTAGAACATCATAGGATTCTTTCAATCTGTTTATGTTATGAATCAAAGTACTGTTTTGCTTTTTCACTGCTTCACAGTTTTCACATTTCACAGGAATCTTTTGTGCATCAGCTTCTTCTTCAACTTTGAAAACTGGAATGTCTTTTATTTTCTTCCTTATCACACGAACTTCTTCATCATCACTGCTAACTGGTTTTTTAACTTTCTTCTTTTTCTTTTTAGCTTTTTCATCATCACTGTCACTTTCCTCTAGCATTCTTAAGTGTTCTTCCATTCTTCTTGCATAATAATCATCATCATCATTATCACTGTCTTCTTCAACTCGAACAACAAAAGCTTTGTAATTTGACGTTTTGTTAGGATCATAATCATCCCAACTAAAATTTTTCCATCTAAACCCCTCTGGTAATTTTTCATCATCTTGATTTATCAGACATGCTTTACTATCAGCTGAAACATATTTGTCCCAACTGAATCCTTTTGATGATTTGTTATCTTCTTGATTCACCATACAAGCTCTCTTTGATGATTCTTCAATCTCCTTCCTGGCATGAGCAGTTTGTGGTTGTTGTTGATGTGATTGTTGAGCAACTTGATGATAGATTGCTTTCCGATAATAATCATTGTTGTTGAATGGATTTTGAGCTCCACTTGCTTCGCGATTCGTGCACTCTCTTTTGAAGTGTCCTTTTTCCCTGCAACGAAAACAAGTAACTTTAGATTTATCAAAACCTAAAGTAGAAACATTTGCATCACGGAAATCATCTCTTCCCGTAATTTGTTTAAACTTTTCAGCTCTTCTCAAAACACTCGCCAAACACCACTTTTAATATCCATTAATTCCATCTCTTCAGCATCAATCTGATCGTAATCCTCTTTTTTAACATTGGATTCCCGATCCTTCCTGCTACTAAACTCTCATAGGACTCTAACACAGTTACCAACAAAGACATGTGACCTTTTGCAACCTCCTCTGTGTAATTTTGACCATTTTCAAGATCTAATACCATGTTGCATTGTAACTTCTTTCCATTCTTTGTTGTTGAAAAGTTTTGATCATATGATGGATATGAAGAAGAGCCAGTTTTGCTGTTTGATCCTTTAGATAACCCTCCTGATAAACTTTTAGCATTGAATTCCGTTTCAACCTTTGGTGACATGTTGGTCTTATCACTGATACCTCCTTTGTAATAAAGTCCGATATCTTGTTCACCATCAAAATCTTTCATTCTTGAGATCTTCCTTTGTTCCATCTCTTGAGCTTCAAGCTTTTCAATGAACTTGCTTAGTGTCAGATTCCCAAAATCTTTCTTATTTCTTAGCATCATAAGATATGTGCCCCAAGTTTCATGTGGCAAAGCATCGGCCAACTTCTCAATCAATTCTTCATTATCTTTTGTGATGCTCACCCTCTTCATGTTGACTAGCAGATTGCAATATCTTTCGATGATCTGCTTGGTGCTCTCAGTTCTCAAACCACGAAATAGATCAAATTCCTTTTTCAAAAGTGATTTTTTGTTCTTAATCATTTCTTTGCTTCCAACAAACTTTGATTTTAAAGCTTTCCAAATTGAATAAGCAGTTCCATTGTGTTGCAATAAAACCAAGATATCTTCCTTAACAGCTTGCTGTAATAAACTCGTCATCATCTTTTCATTTTTATATTTCTTTTTATCTTCAGCACTAAGGTCTTTAATTGCAATCACCTCCTCATCATCAGTCATCGGTCTAACATATTTCGTCTCAACACATTCCCAAGCATCCAAGTAATTTGCTTGAACCCAATTCTCAAACCGTTCTTCCCATCCTTTATACTCTTCAATGTTCATAAGCTTTGGCGGTTTTTGCATGGTACCCGTCTCATTTTCCAACATTGCTTGTTGTGTAATAGTTATTGGAATAGCAAAGGCGTTGTAAAATTCATCTTCCATGTTTCGGTTTTCAAAGTTTCACACTAACAGCTTTTCAAACGAAATACCAACTCAAACGAAAACACCTTTTCACACGGAATACCTGTTCAAACGAAATACCCTGCAAGACAATCTCAAACGAAATCAGTTCAAACGAAATGACTTTTGGTGCGAAATAACCCTGTTTCAAGGGAAATAGGTAATTTCGTACGAAATAGCTGAATTTTAAAGCGAAATTACGTGATTTCATACGTAATAGGTAATTTCGTATGAAAAGAAGTGCCCTATTCAAACGGAATTACAATCTGATGCGAAATAAGGCTATTTCGTGCGAAATTAGAACCTTATTTCGTGCGAAATACTGCTGATGTCATCATCTCAAGCTGTTTTTGTCAAAATTGATCAGGTTTTAAGCTGATTTTAGGTCCAATACTTTCAAGGCTTTGTTAAAATACTATTGCACATATAATGTGTGAAATTCAAGTCATTTTAACCGTGAAAACTTGTTAATTTTGAAAAAGAAGGTGTAGAAATCAGATTTTGCAGCTGAATTGGTATGAACTCCTCCTCATGAGCTCTGATACCACTTGTAGGATCGTTTTACCGACCAGACGAGTCGTTCAGAAGAGTTTTTGCTCAATACGAGAGGCGGAAACAAACGTATCAAGGTAATTCAGCTTGCAATACACTTTAAACTGTCTTTTGATTGATTTGACAAAGATTTACAGCGAGTAGACACTTCGGCAGCAGTTCGGTACTGAAACCGGAAAAGTTACAAATGACAAAGCACCTTAGGTATTTATAGGGTTGATGATTTCTCATGGAATAGCACAAACGAAATCACATTCACATGAAATTACAATTTCGTGCGAAATTAGCAAGTGATTTCGTGTGAAATTACAATTTGTAATTTCGTGCGAAATTACCTCCCAATCTATTTTTGACATATTTCTCGTACTACGTGCCCTGAACTATCTAAACGAATACAAGACTCGATACAAGACGAAGTCAACAGACGTATGCAACAACAATAATTACAGGGATTAAGTCGTCGTTATCTTAATCACTGGCTAGTGGGGTATTGTGCACATTACTAATTTCTCACAGTTAGGCTAATAAATCCTAACAGTGATAATCATCACTACTTGGGTGAAAGGACCCAATAGTGGTATGACCATCGTCACCAGGAGGTGACACGGCACCAGATAAAAATAAGATTGAAGCCATTGTAATCGCTCTTATGCTGTAATTTATAACTATGTGTCATTTTGAATGGCTCGCCAAAGCTTGAAGTTTTTAAAACATGTTTCAGGTGACTACTGTGAACCAAGGAAAAGTGCTACGGAGCACTAACAAAGCTTGAAGTAGTGGCTCAATTAAATAACTAAACATGTTTTGTAAATCATGGAATTTCCTTGTGAAATTCCTCTATTGTAAATTACGGGGTTATCCCGAATTATGAAATAAAATAATCGGGCATTTCAAGTTTTAAAAGACACTGTTAAATCTTTCGCTGTCAACTCAATTAATAATTACCATGGGTTTCTGTCCCGCGGCTCCTGGATCGGGTAAAACCGGGACGGGGGCCGTGACAGAAAAAGGTGGTATCAGAGCCATTGATTTAAGCCAATTAAGTATTTAGAAATACTTAATTCTCCTAATTACCATCTTGTGATTATGTGTTTTGTTAACTGACTACTTGTTAGTTACAGTATGGGTAAGCAAAGAATTTCGGACATCTATCGTCAACTAGATAGTACACCAAAAGATAAGGAAACCTCATTCCAATCAAATTCCTCAAGATACTCAGCAGACACTGAGGAAGGAATATTTGTTCGTAAGGCACAATTTGAGAAACCACTTACCATTAAGAAAAGAAGATGGATTATTAGAAAAAGTCAAGAAAAAATGAGGAAGTCACAAACAAAAGAAGTGATAATTAATAAAGAAACTCAGGAAACAGGTGATAACCCACCATGGGAAGATGAATTAGACGAACAATGGGCAAATCTCTATATGTTAGCCACTACCGCAGTAAATGTTAACTTTTAATTAAGTTAAACTGCTAACACCCTGACCCAGTACTAGCACCCATATCATCCATAAGCCAGAAACTTTAAAGAAACTTGCCCATTAGATAAACAACTTAGTAAGAAAAGATAGACTAAAATAAATTATCCCTAGTATATTTTAAATTTCAGTTGTAAATTGTAATAAATATATATATATATATATATAAATCGCAATATTTTGTTTTAATCAATCTGTTTGTATAAATCTATTATATATAATAAATGTGTTAATTTTTGCTGATGTGTCAAGCTAGGAGACCTCTAAATTTTGCTTTTTGGCGGGAAAATCCCGTCCACTTTTCTTTGGACGCGGGATCCGGATTAATTCGGGTCGGAATATGGGTCAAGCATGATATGGATCATTTATATTTCCTTTTTCCTCATTCTTCTTTCACAACCCTAAAGAAACATAGTTGAAGAAACCCTAGATCGGCCGCACAAGTTGTTCCTCTCCTAATCAAGGCGATTCTCCATCTTCACTTCGTCATCCCTTCATCATCTTCAATTTATGACTTCTGTGTTGAACTCACACTCAATGGCGGACAGAAACACACTCCTCATGTACCGGCGTGACACCAGCTCTTCAATCTTTATGCGCTCAAAACCCTAGCATAATCGTTCTTCAGTATTTTCCTGTTCCAAACACATTGAAACCCTAATGTGTTCCACTTTCTCTTCTCTCCATCTAGCGTCCAATTTGGTGTCTCCTTCATCTATTCAATCATCTAGGTCCCTTGCAAAGTTAAGATATTACCCACGTCACGCATACGACTGTCAAGGTTGCTCATCTATTTTGGATTTGATGTATTTATAATAATTTAGGAGTGAAGGTTGGTGTCCATCGTCTTTGTCATCGGTTGTTGTTCTGTTTCGTCCCCCGCCATCCGCCATTGTGCAGTCCTTCTGGCAAGAAAAGGTTTGTTCTATTATCAAGTCTCCTCAATTTCTTCTGTTTTTCATTGACATTCGGTCATTGATGTTGTTGGTCTTCATAATTTCGATCTGTCTTTATGGAATTGAAATTTGACAACAGACCCAACTTCTTTTTAATGTTTTATCTTATTGTTGAATACTACTGAATTGTAAGACTATGCAAAAATCTTGGATTTAAGATTTAGTTAAAGATCTGAGGTTTTTTTTTTGTTGTTTTAAATTAAAGTGGTATTTTACAACTTGAAGGTCAAAATGAAAACGCAGCACCAATGGATTTTGTTTTGGGATAAAACACCTCTGCTTCCTGGTATTTCTTCCATGCCCTAATTTTGGTGCTTTTATCATCAAATGCGCTGCTGAATCATCTTCTTTTTTTTGAATTTTTATCCAAGATATTCCTTAGGGTTCTTCGTTGTTAATATAATAATGTTTTTGTTTATAGTTATTGATGACAGTGTGTATTGTTTTGAAATCAGGTGATAGAATTGGTGATCGGGTTTGGTGGTATTTGTGTATTTCGGAGGAATTTTTTTTTGTTTGAATAGTTGGTACTTAAATTGGGCGTTTTTTAGGGTTTCATATATATTCAACTTATAAATTGAAATCTTTTAGTTCTGGGTTTTTATGCAAATAGAACAATCTTAGATAGAACATTGTCTTCTTTACAATCTTAAATATAACAATCATGTGCTTCTCATGTAGGATATCATGAATATTTTGATCATGAAACGGGTCAATTCAGGTATGTTATTGTGGTAACGGGTCAAACGAATAAAGTAATAAACGATCAGCTAAAATGAAACCAGTCAGACGTGTTAGATGAATGATCAGTCAGAATTCGCCTATTATGTGTTCAAGTGCTAACTTCCTAAATCTTTTCAAAATAAATAAAGATATTATATTATTATTTTAAAAATATAGCTTTAAGTTTATATTTTACCACCTGGTTTGCCGGCCTAACCTATATCGACAAGCTACCCAAACTGATTAACAAGTAACTGATATCATCTTTGCAGATCGTTGTTGATGGTATTTGGAAGGTATGCCCTGAAGCTGGTAGTCCGATCCTGTTTCGTATTCCTCCTACAATCACATAAGATACGTTCAACTTGGAGATGCTCGATCAGGGTCAAAACTGGTTGGACCATTGCAAGCGTGTTTCTATAATGGTTGATAACTCACTTAGTCGTGTTCACACACTTGTCCAAATCTTTTGCTGTGATATCGAATGATATAATGAGAACTTAGAAGGAATACAACATCCAGGTATTAATCTAAAATATTTGTCAAATTATGTGATATGCTTTGAAGGGTGTTTTAGTAATTATGTACACTTTCTGTAACAGATCCCATACTGGCTCTTTACTATGAAAAAAAAAGGTTGTGAAATCGAGGGCCTATGTGGTTTACGAAATTACCCATGCTCTCAAGATGGTCACTACCAACATTTTCTTAGTATATCCTTTTTTTCCCCTCTTTACCAACCCTGCATTTCATGTTATATTTGTCTATGTGGTTTTTTTTGAGTAAATTTTTTATATGATTTTTCAGGTAGAAATTAGTAGGGATATAATCAGGGGCAGGGAATGGGAATTTACCGAACCTTCCTCTATTCAATCATCGATTTTACAACTTGAAGGTACATTTACTCTTTCAATACATGACCTCGGTAGATCTGGTTGTTTTGGGTATTTTTTTATGATTTGTGATACATGTGGTTCGATTTTTGGAAGCAATCTATGAATGTTCTTCATTTTTTGAATTAGTATGGTTTTCATAACATTATAATATTCTATGCTATTCTATTCGGTAACCGTAATCCTAATTTGCAGATTATTGTTTTTGGTGGGTTAAACCGTTGAAGAGAAGCATCAGAGGTTTTTGGTTTTTAGAGACTATTTCTGGTGGGTTAAAAAGCATAACAGTTCCAGTCCTCCTAACAGGTTAGGTATCACCTAATTTTCCGATTTCACCCCTGTAGAGCATCGCTTGACGGGGCGCTGCTGCTACCAAAACAAAATTATTAAAAGTTTGATATCTCAATGAGGTAACTGTTAGTTTCATCAAAATGATTTTCAAAATTTATAATTTTATTTTACAATTTAGGAATTGATATAATTGAAATGAAATAGTTAGGATTCTGTCCTTTAACCAATATATATATATATATATATATATATAACATGAAGAAGTTGGGGTTCCATATCAATTAGCTTTTATAGGTAAAGTAATAAAAAATTGAATATTAACTAGAAGTTAAATATAAGCAATTATTTTTGTTTCTTTAATAGGGCTCCATATCAGTGAGTATGTCCATATATTTCTTGAGTTTTTGTTTCATATGCACTCATTTAACATCTGACATTGTTAAAATGAATGCAAATATGGATGAAATATATAAAAGAACACACTTTAATTCAGTGTTAAACGCTACAGTTCAAGAAATGTAATGATCATTAGTAAGCATAGGATTTAAATATGTTTATTTTTTCTATAGTTGATTAATTCCTTTTTGAAGATTACTAACGCCTACTAATAGGAAAAATGTTTTAATATGTAACGTAAAGGCTATTTTACAAATTGATTTTGTAACTTTTAGGAGATATTAGTAACTTTGGTTTTCTTGAATGAAACGATTATGAGGTTGTGTTGAATGTACAATTTGGAAAACTTTTGATCTCATTTGACCCGTTTCATTTTTAGCTAAAATTATTAGATATTACACATTTGGCCTGTTAGCTAACAGAAGTGCTGATAGGAAAAATGTTTTAATATGTAATGTAAATGCTATTTTACAAATTGATTTTGTAACTTTTAGGCGAATTATATGGTTGGGAGATCTTACTTACCGCTTTGATTTGTCATACGAGGAAACACTTGATTTGATTTCCAACAATGCATGGTCCAAGTTGTTAGAAAGCAGAGATGAGCTCGGTACCAACCAGGTAGTGAAAATCCCCAAAATACGGTACTAGTACGGAAAATCCCAAAAATGGGTGCCGGTACCAAAAATCCAAAAGTCGGTACCTAAAATATTTCGGTTCGGGGTATTCGGTCTCGGTATTTGGTACCATTTGCTCATCCCTATTAGAAATTGATCATGTAAGTTGTTATGATATTAGTAACTTTGATTTGACTTTCTTGAATGAAATGATTATGAGTTTGTATGGAATATACACCTTAAGATTAAGCTTCCGGAATCAATCTATGAATTTTCTTCATTTTTCGATTCAGTTTTTACCATATATTTGCTTCATTTTTTGAAATCAATATATGAATATTATGGTTTCCGAAACAATCTATGAATATTGGGGTTTTTGAAATCAACATATGAATATTAGAGTTTTCGAAATCAATATATGAATATCAGGCGTTCAATGTCTTTACATTATATGAAATATCTGGTCTAAATAGTTGTATTTTGTTTTTATATGCATCCGTCTAAGGATTCAACAAAATGTAGGTCTCGTGGTGGTAGCACTTCAAACCGTGGTGACAAAAGTGGTACAGGTCGTTATGCTGGCCGTGGTTCTAGATGGGGAATCTTTACCAATATTCGCATTGTTAATAAGCTATTAAATGGGGAGTCAAGAAAAATGAAGGTATAATTTCTATTTTCTCATTATTTGGGGTATAATTTTTTGTAACTTTCTTATGTGGTGCTTTTAGTAGGATTACTATTGAACTAATATAGTTTCATATTGCTTATGTTTATGCATGTTTAGGTTGGTTGTCTTTTTCTTTTGGTTATGCATCTATAACTTCATCATTTCCCTCCTAACATGTTTCAGATTTGAGAGTTCTTTTCGTAGTTTATCCTTTCAATTCATGTTTTTTGTTTCTTTGTTAGTTATTTATATTAGTTCATATATTCTACTTTGTCTTCTCTAAAGATATGAAAGTTGCTAAAACAGCAAGAAAACAAGTTTAAGAAGCAATACACTCGGCATCATTCGAAATGAATGTTTCTGCTGGTTGTGTAGTTAGCCAGGTTTGACTAATTACTTATTACTTTATCCCTTCATATTATTAAAAGTTAATAATCAAAATTCAGTAATATGGTAGGTGTGGGAATATTATATTTAAAAAAAATTTATATTGCTTCTACTTTGCTTAAGGGTAAAAAGTTACCTAAATAGGAATGGTTCAAACGGATTGAAAGTAGCCAGAAGTCTATTTTAACGTCGATGTCTTTATTTTCACTGGACTTTTTTTCTTATTATAATATTTTATCTACTTCTTATATTTATCCTAACATGTTTTTTAGACATTGGTTTGGCGTTTAGATGCTCCTAATCTTGAAAGCTACCATGCAAGAGTGGGGTCTTTGTAGTGCTATTGTTACAAGTATGTATTGTAGCATATTATTGTTACAAGTATGTTTTATAGCATATTATATTCTTAGCATTTAGAGAAAAGTCAAGTGGAAGGTAGCTTTACACATTTATGCTTCTTGTATATGAGTTTGCTAAACCCAACATCTACTTCTTGTAATGTTAACATTTATGCTTGATGACTATTGAACCCGTATATTATTGTTGCTTTTGATTGTAATTTAAATTTTCCTACCCGGGTATCTACCCGGGGAATAACCTAGTGTATTAGATATTTGTAATTAATATTTAAAATATTGATTTCCTTTCTGTGATTATTTAATTTACAAAATTTTAACCTAGAATTTTGTGTGTTTCTTCATATCTGCTAAACAGCATGAATGAGTTGTCTGAAGCTCTTTAGAATCTCAATCTCTATTCTATTAATGTGGAAGTTTCCAGAGACTTTACCGGTTATTGTGCCAATATTGAAGAACCTATGGAATTTCAAGCCCAACCTCCGGAGAAACCTAAGCCAAAGAAGAGAAGAAGAATTGTGGGCTGGAGGCGTGTGCGTAGGAGGAAACCAGCAACAAGGAAAGTTTTAAAGACGGAGGATCCCAAAGATAAAGGAAAAGGAATAGAGATTGGTGAAAGTTCCAGGCAAGACCAGGAAATGCTACCCTGGGAGGAGCTGGATCATAAATTGGCACTTAGTGACCTCATTGGACCTGTCGGTGAAAACCTATTTAATTAGCCAGCGGAAGCACAACTTCCAGTTGACCTAGAACCCGAAATCCCAGATCCTATTATCCACTCCCAACCTCTACCAGCAGAACTAGAAGAGTGGTGGACCACCAACTGGCAGTTTCAAAACCTCCTAAACAACCCTAATACCTTTTTCCCCTAGTTCGACCCTGAGCCTCCATTACACCCACCTATGAGCGCAGAAAACTTGGCGGAACTCCGTCATTATGGCGAGGAGCTGGTTGATGCAGGGAACCGAATTAGGGAAGTAGGGGAAAGAATATCTTGGAAATACGACGAAAGGGAACGTCGTTTCTAAGATGCCAGTTGACGGGGATGGTGTGACTGTGGTTATGTGGTTATAGGAATATGTGTTTAATAATAATATAATAATAACATATAATTATGTGAAATAACTAAAAATAAAACTTTTGTAAGATAACCAGTGTGTACGGATGCCTATTATAATATATAAAATATCGAACGTCGAAAAATCGACAATTTTGGCTATACATGTTAATGTGATTATATGTGCGATTATTTTGTTATGTTTGGTTATTAATTATTTTATGCTAATCACTTATATATATTAATTACCAGATGGAAAACGCTGGAAATGAACCCGTTAACGAAGTTAACCAATCTGAACAAAATCATGAAGATCAATTTCTGAATAGGCAAGATATCGAGAATATCGTAGCTCAAGGAATAGCCAATGCTATTCCAGCAATCCTTGCTGCTGCCCGAAATCTCGTTGAACCTCAACAAATTATTCCTAGCAAACGTACACACGGTGATAATTTCAGTAATAGTGTAAACGGAGGCGGCAACCATACTAATAACGACGACAATGGAATGCAAGCCCCACTCCTTAAGAAAATGAAAGCTGCAACGCCGGGTTGCACTTATAAGGAGTTTCTTGCATGTAAACCGGTTGAATTTGCAGGCAACGAAGGGGCGACTGCTACACTGCGTTGGTTAGAGAAAACCGAGGCAGTGATTAAAATAAGTAAATGTGCTGAGGAAGACAAGGTCATGTACGCGTCCCATCTTTTTAAAGAAGGGGTGCTAGAATGGTGGAATACGGTACTTCAAGCCAAGGGAAGCGATGTGGCCTATGCCATGAGTTGGGAAGAATTTAAGCGGCTAGTGGAGAGAAAATTCTGTCCCGAATATGAGAAAGAACAAACGACGAATAAATTCTTGAACCATCGGATGGTGGATGTAGACTGTCGAGGGTATACTTCGACATTCTTCGAGTATGCTAGAGTTGTACCTACTCTGGCTTCGTCAGAGCCGGTACTTATTTCTCGCTATATTTGGGGATTGATTGGCGAAATCTGTGATATCGTTAAAGCTGCGAGACCTCGCACAATTGACGATGCAGTGGAATTAGCCAATACTTTGACTGACGGACTAGTACGTACGCGAGAAGAAAATAAAAAAAAGGAAGTGGCCCAAAAGATTACCCAAGGATTCCGTATGGGTAACCGTAGTAATTTCAAGAAAAAGGGAACTGGGCAATCTTCCACTATTCCATTTTGCAATGCCTGTAAAAGAAAGCATTTTGGTAGATGCAAGGGGTATTGCAATTTCTGCAAAATTCCAGGGCATCAAGAAGAAGATTGCAGGAAGAAGAAAGCAACAATCTGCTACAACTGCGGAGAGGCTGGACATTTTAGGCTAGACTGCCCGAAATTAGTCAAACCAGCTGATAACAAGGCCAAACCTGCAGAAGGAACTACCAAGAAAAACGCAAGAGCCTTCCAGTTGACTACACAGGAAGCAGAACTAATCCCTGACGTGATAGCTGGTACGTTCCTAGTTCACGACGTTTATTAGACAAATTTTTACGGTAGAAAACGGCAGATGGGAATTCTGTTAACATAGATATGGTTTTGAGAGAAGGAAAAATAGAACTTTTAGGCCATCAATTTTCTGCAAACCTATTACCTATGGATTTAGCAGGATTCGACGTTGTATTAGGAATGGATTGGTTAGTAGCCAACCATGCTCGAATTCTTTGTGATAAGAATTCCATAGAAATTCATACACCCACAGGAGAATTAGTGGTGATTACAGGAGAAAATCCACGTAAGCCAATGAAATTCATTTCAGTAATGAAATTGGCCAGTTATTCAAGAAAACAAGAAATAGTGTATATGATTTCAGCAATCATCAACACTAAAGGTAAGGAACTTAAAGAAATTCCTGTAGTAGCAGAATACCCAGATGTATTCCCAGAAGAACTACCGGGATTACCACCCAATAAGGAAGTCGAATTTAGAATTCATCTAATTCCTGGAACTACACTGATAGCCAAGGCACCTTATTGATTAGCACCCACCGAAATGCTAGAATTGAAAAAAGCAGTTAGATGAATTATTAAGTAAAGGATTCATACAACCTAGTTCGTCCCCGTGGGGAGCTCCAGTGTTGTTTGTGAAAAAGAAAGATGGGTAAATGAGAATGTGTATCGATTATAGGGAATTAAATAAGGTTACAATTAAGAATCGATAGCCATTACCTAGGATTGATGATCTTTTTGATCAATTGCAAGGAGCTAGATACTTTTCTAAGATAGATTTACGCTCTGGATATCATCAATTGAAGGTACAGGAAGAAGACATACCTAAAACTGCTTTCAGAACTAGGTATGGTCATTACGAGTTTACAGTCATACATTTGGACTAACAAATGCTCCAGCAGCATTTATGGACATGATGAATAGAATCTGTAACCGTACTTGGATAAATTTGTAATTGTCTTCATCGACGATATACTCATTTATTCCAAAAATCAAGGCGAGCACCGTCAGCACCTGCATGCACTCTTAACTTTGTTAAGAAAAGAGAAGCTTTACGCCAAATTCTCGAAATGTGAATTTTGGCTGCAGGAGGTACAATTTTTAGGTCACATGGTGAATCACGAAGGTATTCACGTAGATCCTTCCAAAATAGAAGCGATCACCAAATGGAAGGTCCCGTAATCAGCTATGGAAATTAGAAGTTTTCTAGGGTTAGCTGGATACTATAGACGATTTATTAAGGATTTTTCCAAAATAGTTGTGCCATTAACTAAGTTAACCTGTAAAGCAGTTAAGTTTGAATGGGGACCTAGGCAAGAAGAGACCTTTAGGATTTTGAAGCAAAAGCTAACAAACGCCCCAATTCTTGCCTTACCAGAAGGAACGGAAGATTTTGAAGTTTATTGTGATGCTTCTAAACTAGGATTAGGATGTGTGCTAATGCAACGCAAGAAAGTAATTGCGTATGCCTCGAGACAATTGAAAAAGCACGAGGAAAACTATACGACTCACGACTTAGAATTAGGAGCCATAATTTTTGCCCATAAGATTTGGAGACACTATCTATATGGAAGTAAATTTACTGTCTATACAGACCTTAAAATCTTAAGATACATATTTGGGCAAAAAGAATTAAACATGAGGCAAAGGAGATGGATGGAAATCCTAAGTGACTACGACTGTGATATTCAATATCATGAAGGAAAAGCAAATGTAGTTGCTGATGCCTTAAGTCGTAAGTATCATGAGAAACAACGACGAATTCGTGCTCTTAGATTAAGTCTATAATTAGACTTAATGGAACAACTGAAAAATATCCAAGAAACAGCAATCAAGGATGATGCTGAAGGTATGAAAGGACGAATAAAGGAATTAGAGCAAGGAAGTCATGGAATTTGAAGATTCCATAAAAGAAGGATTTGGGTACCTAAGCAAGGAGAGTTAAGGAATAAGATTTTAGAGGAAGCCCATAAATCTAGATATACCATGCATCCTGGTAACAATAAAATGTATCAAGATTTAAGAAATAATTTATGATGGATAGGAATGAAAAAGGACATAGCTAGATATGTTTCTAAGTGTCTTACTTGTTCACAAGTTAAGGCAGAACACCAGAAACCCTCAGGTCTACTACAACAATTAGAAATGCCTGTATGGAAATGAGAACTCATAACAATGGACTTTGTTACTAAGTTACCCAAGACCAGAAAAGGTAATGACACAATTTGGGTAATTGTAGATCGATTAACCAAATCAGCTCATTTTCTACCCATGAAAGAAACCTTTAGCATGGAAAGGTTAGCCAGATTATACGTAGATGAAGTAGTGACCTTACATAGAGTTCCACTCTCCATTGTGTCAGATAGAGATAGTCGTTTCACTTCCCACTTCTGGACAAGTTTCCAGGAAGCAATGGGAACCCGACTAAATCTAAGCACTGCATATCATCCTCAGACAGACGGACAAAGTGAAAGGACGATCCAAATCTTGGAGGACATGCTTAGGGCATGTGTGATAGATTTTGGTGGAAACTGGGATGACCACCTACCCTTAATCGAATTCTCCTATAACAATAGTTACCATTCAAGCATTGAAGCTGCCCCATTTGAAGCACTGTATGGACGCAAGTGTAGAACTCCAGTTTGTTGGGCAGAAATAGGAGAAAGCCAATTATCAGGTCCTGAAATTGTACAAGAAACTACCGACAAGATCACTCAAATCAAGGAAAAGTGCTACGGAGCACTAACAAAGCTTGAAGTAGTGGCTCAATTAAATAACTAAACATGTTTTGTAAATCAGGGAATTTCCTTGTGAAATTCCTCTATTGTAAATTACGGGGTTATCCCGAATTATGAAATAAAATAATCGGGCATTTCAAGTTTTAAAAGATCCTGTTAAATCTTCCGCTGTCAACTCAATTAATAATTACCACGGGTTTCTGTCCCGCGGCTCCTGGACCGGGTAAAACCGGGACGGGGGTCGTGACAAAATTGGTCTTGATTAAACTGGGATTCACTCGCCAGTATTTCCCACTGACAAAATATTTTTAAACGCGTTTCAGGTAACAAAATGTGAAAGCCAAATAGAAGCCAGCTGGGACAGCACTGAAGGCTTAGAAAAAAAGTGGCTATAAAAGTTACCTAAATAAAGAGATGTTTTATTTAAATAAAATAGGGTTTAGCCCTATGAAAATGTGTGTACTGAAACTTGGGTTTTACCCATGTGATTATTAATATAAAATATGGTGGTTTTACTCTAATAAAATATTTCCTAACTACGGTCCTGATGTAAATTCCGCTGCCAAAATGATAAAACACGCGATACCACCAAGACTGGCCGCGACCGCTCATTCCCAAGGTAATTAGGGGACGGGGGTTGCGATAGTTTTCCTTGGTTCTCTTTTTTACTAGCCTCATTGTTTCTAAGCACGAGGTCTTCTGGCTTAAAGCGTTCATGCTTGACTCTTTTGTTGTAATAAGCTTCCATCTTTTGTTTGTACTTAGCTTCTTAAATTGCAGCTTGATTCCGTGTTTCCTCGAGGAGTTGCAAGTTCAACATGGTCTCGTTGTTGTTTGATTCGGGATCCATGTTGAGTGTTCTTTGAGTTACAACTCCTATTTCAGCTGGAATCACAGCTTCTGATCCGAATACCAAGCTGTAAGGTGTTCTTTTATGACTTGTTTTTTCTGTCGTTCGTATAGCCCATAGAACATTTGGCAATTCTTCAAGCCAATTGTTTTCATGTCTTCCCAATCGGGTTTTGATTCCTTCAACAATGCTTCGATTCACCCTTTCAACCTGGCCATTGGATTGTGGGTATGCAACTGAGCTGAAAACCTGGGTTATCCTGAACTCCTTGCACCAAGTGCTAAAAGGCTTCTCAGCAAACTGTTTCCCATTATCCGTGACCAACACACCCGGTAGCCCATAGCGACAAATGATGTTTTCCCAAACGAAGTCGATGACCTGTTTGCCCGTGATTTTTGCGAGTGGTTTAACTTCAGGCCACTTGGTAAAGTAGTCTATGGCCACCAATAAAAATTTCACTCCACCCTTGGCTGGTGGGAATGGACCAACAATATCCATTCCCCATTTGGGAAATGGCCAAGCTGAAGATATCGGGACAAGATCGTGTTTGGGGCTCTTGGGAACCGGTGCATGTATTTGACAAGCTTCACATTTTCTTAATTGTTCGGTGGTGTCTCGGTGCATTGAAGGCCAGAAATATCCAAGATTCATTAGTTTAGCAACCACCGTTCTTGCTCCAAAATGAGCTCCACGTATCCCTTCATGAACTTCTTTGACCAGGTATTGGCTTTGTTCAGGGCCAACACATCTCAGTAGAGGTGCAAGGTAGCCCTTTTTGTAGAGGATCTCACCTTGCAACACATACTGCCTGGATTTGATTTTAACCCTTTCAGCCTCTGTTTGGTCACCAGGTAACTCGCCGTTTTTGAGTAATTTCTTGATAGGAGTCATCCAATTGGGACCTTCTTCGGTGATTACATCTTGAACCTCCAACTCTTGGATTGAGGGGGTTCTCAACACTTCCACCAATACCTTTTTTGTAAGATGGGCAAAAGTGAGGGAGGCAAGTTTGCTCAAAGCATCTGCTTTCTTGTTTTGAGATCTTGGTATTTGTTTGATGGTACAAGTATGGAACGTGTTCATCAATTCCTTGAACTTTTCTTTGTATCTCTTCATGTTGGGTTCTTTTGCAACATAACTTTCATTGACTTGGCTTGACACGAGCAACGAGTCTGTAAAGACTTGAAGCTTTTGAACCTTCATTTTCTTGGCTATTCTCAACCCAGCTATCAGTGCTTCATATTCAGCTTCGTTGTTTGTGGTCTGGAATTCAAGTCGAAGAACGTATGTGAATTCTAGGCCTTCAGGGTTGATTAGAATGAGCCCAGCTCTTGACCCTTCAACGCTTGAAGCTCCGTCGGTAAAGAGCTTCCAGGCTTCGGGGTCAGAAGGTCCAGTGACAGTTGTGTTAACTTCTGTGATGGCTGGCTTTGGGACTTCCACAATGAAGTCAGCCAAGACTTGGGCTTTGATAGCCTTTCTTGGAACATAGGTGATTTTGTGCTCACCCAATTCCCCAACCCATTTGGCCAGCCGTCCTGAATTTTCTAGCTTTTCAAGCACACTCTTGATGGGTTGGTCGGTGACCACTTGTATAGGGGGTGCGCTTGGAAATACCTTCGAAGCCTTCTAGCCGTTTGGACTAGGGCTAAGGCAAACTTCTCCAGAGGAGGATACTTGATTTTTGCCAATTTTAAAGTCTTGCTGAAAAAATAGACGGGTACCTGAACTTTGTCTCGTTCAATGGTTAGAACCGCACTTATTGCTTCTTCAGCAACTGAGAGGTAGACATAGATGCTCTCCTGTTTCCGGGGCTGCAATATCAGGAAATGAAGCCAGGTGTAGCTTCATCTGATTGAAAGCTTGTTCTGCTTCTTCAGTCCACTTGAAATCTTTTTTTTCAGAGAACCCTTTAAGCGTTTTAAAGAAAGGTAAAGATCTTTCAGCCAGTTTTGAGGTAAAACGCTTCAGGGCTGCGAGTTTTCCATTCAGACTTTCTACTTCCTTTTTGCTTCGTGGGGGCCTTGTTTCAAGAACAGCTTTGACTTTATTTGGGTTGGCTTTGATACTTTGTTTTCCCACAATGTGCCCAAGAAACTTTCCTTCTTCAAACCCAAATGAACATTTTTCGGGGTTGAGTTTCATGTTAACCTTCCTTAGGTTTTGGAAAGTTTCTTGTATGTCGTCAAGCATTTTGTATTCCATTTTGCTTTTGATTACCAAATCGTCAACATATGCTTCCATGTTTTTGCCAATTTGACTGGCAAAAGCTTTGTCAACTAGGCGTTGGTAAGTTGCACCCGCATTTTTAAGGCCAAAAGGCATCTTTTGATAGCAAAAGATACCCTTATCTGTGTGAAAAGCGGTCTTTTCTTAATCCTCTTCTTTCATAAGGATTTGATGGTAACCCTTGTAAGCATCAAGAAAACACTTGAAAGGGTAACCAGTGAGAGAGTCAACATTGAGATCAATCTCCGGTAAAGGGTAGCAATCTTTTGGGCAAGCCTTGTTCAAATCCTTAAAGTCGATGCACATTCTCCAAGAGTTGTCGGGTTTTCGAACCATGACTGGGTTTGCAACCCAGGACTGATACTTAACTTCCCGGAGAATTCCAGCTAGGACAAGCTTTTCTACTTCTTGGCATGCTTCCAAGCTTCTTTCAGGGGCCATGCTTCGTTTCTTTTGGACAACAAACTTGACGTCAGGTGGTATCTTCAGCTCAGATACCCGTCATGTCTTCTGGGCACCAAGCGAAGACATCGCTATAGTGTACTAGCAGCCTTTCAAGGTACGAGAGGGTTTCTTGAGAAAGGCTTGGATTAACCCTTATCCTTTGTTCAGGATATTTGGGGTTTATGATTAGCCCTTGCTTGTTGTCTTCATTTTTTGAACTTTCCCCTTCAACCATGTAAGCTTCTTGCGTGGGTTGAAGGGTTGCAATACCTCTATCGGTAGGGAACTTTACTGTGCCATGACCAACAGAAACATCCATATAGAATGCACACTGCCTTGGCCTTCCTATGATCACATCATAGCTGGAAGGTATATTGATAACCACATAAGTGAGAGGTTGAACCCTTTCCATCCTGCCGTCACTGAAACAGACATCAAGGGTTAGTTGCCCTAAAGGCTTCAGGGGTATGTCAGCAATACCTTTTATGGAGGTTCTGGATGGTTGAAGCTTCGAACGCTCCTCATTGCTCAAACGATTAAAGAACTTCTCAAACATAATTTCAGTAGTTGCGCCAGTGTCTATGTATGCTCTGCTTGTCTTTAGTGTACCCACAGTTGCTTCGACCACAAGAGGGTTTGTGAGTGGATCCCTTTCTGTCGGAGGGAAGCAGACACACTAAAGCTCCCAAACTTCCAACCGCTGTCGTTTGTGGGGAACCTTTCCATCAAAATCCACCATGTTAACTTCCTTGCTTTTTCCTTCGGCTATCTTGTCTCTTACTCCCTTTACTAAGTGGGCAAGCTCCCCGGACTTGACGGCCTCTTCAATCCTCTTTTTAAGTTGAAAGCAATCGTTAGTACGGTGGCCCTTCTCTTCATGAAATTCACAGAATTGGGTGGAATTTTCAATCCTTTTGCTTTTAGGGAGAGGCCTAGGAGGTCGGAAGTTTTGTTTCACTTCCTCTGTAGCAAGGATCTCTTATGGGGTTTTTGTAAGAGCTGTGAAGTTTATGGTCTTTTCCCTGCTCGGAGGGTTTCGACCTTCATGCCTTTGTTGCTCTGAACCTCTGGGACGCCTATCATAGGGATGGCAATTCCCTTTCTTTCTGGCAGGGCTGCTACCTCGCCAGCTAGAACCTCTTTTTCTCTGCTCCTTTATGTCTACAGCCTCTTCTCCTCTAATGTGGGCTTCAGCCCTTTCGAGAGCTTCTTCCAAGGTCTTGGGTAGGGATTTGTTGAAATCCCTTGTAAGGTATTTGAAGGTAATGGTGTTCATAAAACCAGCCACTCTCATCTTTTCATCCGCCCCCACATACGTTAGACCCTCCTTCTTATTGTAACAACCCGCTTTTGGGAAGTCAAAGTCAAAGTCAAGGTCAAAGGAAGAAAAGATTGCTAATTGCGATCTGCCACTCATTGCTCAATTTCGGACCTGACTACCTTGACTTATAACTAGTCTTGTATTTGAATCGCTTTAGTTGTATTATGTGGAGTACATGTTAATAAATCGCTATTTAATCGCTTATTAATCGATAATCGACCTATCGCTAATCGCATCGCTACCGAATCGCAACCCGAATTATGCGTCCTGGATATTGTTTTACGTGTGTGTGTTAGTTATGTGTTACTTGTGCATGTTTATTTATGTTATGTGGTGATTAATCGAAACGCAAACGCAACTCTGTCGCATCACAATCTAATCGCAAACGCTAAACGCAAGTTATTTATAGTGATTGTATGTTAGATATAGTAGTTAGGATTAATGGTTAATACTATCGCATCGCTTACTCGAATCGCATCGCAACGCTCAACGCACGAAACGAAAACACGAAATCCAACTCGCCGGAGCCACTCGATCGAGTGACCACTCGATCGGATGACCAACCGATCGGGCCGCCATCCGATCGGACTGCCATCCGATCGGTGACCCATTCGACACTTGTGCCCTTACCTCTTTTGGAAACCCTATAAATACCCCACCTGTCACATCATTTGATGTGACAGCACCCTCACTCGAACCAGTTCTCTCCAACCCACTTTTCTCTCGATTTCTCGTGATTCCGGTAAGTTTCCAGCTCAAATCTTGTACTTCCGTGATCTACACGCATATCTTCATCTTTTTCACCTTTGAATCTCAACTTTTAACTGTGAAATCAGTGGATTTGAGGTGTTCTAGGGTGATGTCATCATGGAGTTCTTATGAACTTCATAGTTTGGCTTCATTCCACCAAGAACAACTTAGATCTGAACGATTTCCACAAGATTAAACAATGTTTTCATCTAAATCTAAACGTTTTCTAAGTTAAAAGGGGTGACGAATGGTTTAATCTATTTCTTTCAACTCTTTTACACTCAAAACCGATAGAATCGGAGCTCGTCCTGATCTTCTACTCATTCTTAGTGATGTGTCGGTTCGAGATCTGATTTCTAGCAAAGGGACAACTGATTTCGGGTTGAACATGAACAACCGTCAAGAACAGTTGACTGATCAGATTGGGGTGATTCCCGTCCGATCGGACGACTCGGACTTGATGGAGTTCCTATTGTTTAACTTGATGTCATACCGTCTCGATCAAACCGCAAACTTCAAACTTAGCAACTTTTCAAAATGAACAAGTCACCATGCGAACTGCTATCCGATCGGATTGCCATCCGATCAAACGGCAATCCGCACGGATGACCTGGATGGTAGAAACCCTTCTTGTTTTGGAAAATGCTACAATGAAAACTTCAAAGGACAAGCCATCATACACAAACACAACCTTACCAAACGAATGTCAATCCGACCGAATGGTCATCCGACCAGATGACCATCCGAACGGATTGACATCCGATCGAATGACCATCCGGCCGGATTGCCATCCGACCGGATTACCTTTCGACACTTGGTACTCTCACATCCTCTCACGCACTGTTCTTCGCTTATGTTATCGTTACCTGTTCAGGCTAACCTTACTCTAGCGCTCCCTTCAATCCATTAATTGCCATCGCTGTGAGTATACTCGAACCCTTTTTGCTTATGCACTTTTGGGTGTTACATACGTTACATATACTCAAATCACATCGAACACACAACGCAAACACTTTAACGCTAACCATTACAGTATGTTATACGTGACTCGATGAATGCCTGTCTGTTATGTTTACACATTGATTGCTGTCTACCTACCTTAGCAACGATAGTACTATAGTTTGGACTCAGCACCTGTTCACTCAGGGGTTGTTAAGGACAACTACTTCACGTGTTCACGGTGGTGAACATGTGTCGCGAACTCGCATCACGTAGTCAACCCGCAGTCATTGGTATTGATAGGATCTTTATCGATAACTTACATGCTTCATATTATACGTTGTACATGCTGGTTATGTGTAATCGATTTCAAACTCTACTATACTATCAAACTTGTATGCTTACCTTTACACTATGTGTATTGACTTTATTTTAACGTATGTGACAGGTGTTTAGGATGATTCGCTCGCTTGCTGTGGAAACCAAGTAGGAGAGTCTAGAAACAAGGACAATTTATTTATTTAAAATCTGAGTTGTCGGAACATGTTATTTGTCTTAGAGATTATCGAAGTCTGTAATAATTGATTTTACTTGATGGGTTATGGTATGGGACATAATATTAACTATCCGGTAATCTAGTTGTTATGGAATTTCTCTTGGACAATCTGTTTCGCTCAGTGCCGCGCCCCGATGATTCCGCCATCGGTTGGGGTGTGACACTTATACCTTTCTATGAACTCTCAAAGGCTCTCGTCATCCCTTATTTTTATCTGAAAAATCACCGTGGCATCTTTAACGTACCGCCTTTGTTGTGAGAAATTGGCTAGAAACCCTTTGCTCTGATCATCAAAGCTTCGAACGCTTCTGGCTGGTAAGTCGTTGAACCATATTCTAGCTGATCCTATGAGGGTTTGCATAAACATGAGGCAGCATTCAGCGTTTGACCATTTCTCAATTCTAGCAGCACCAGTGAAGATCTGAAGGTGATCCTCCGGATCTTCAGTTCCATCATATGTCTTGATATGGGATGGCATCTTGATTTTTGTTTGGAAATCATAATCCGCGATTTGCTGCGAGAAGCATGACAAATTGCTTGGTTTATATGGCTTGGCCAAATCCTCTTCCATCCTTGCACCCGTGTTGTTGTTGTTATTCCCTTGTGAGGCCAGCACCTGATTAATAAAGTGTTGCCAAGGGAAGCCGGCCATCATCTGAGCCATCAACTAAGGCACAAGGTTGAAGCCTTAAAGGTTTCCAGGTGCAACTGAGCAGTTTACCCCCAAAGGAGCGCTCATAACGGCACTTCATGCCAAGGGGAGTACAGACAAAGCTTGTTCCCATGCAGATGTGACTGGGGGTGGAAGGCTTGCCACAGGAGATTGTAGTAGTTGATCTAGAGTTAGCTCATGTCCCAATGGAGCACCGGTTGCAGCTGGCTGGGAAGAAAAGAGGGGGAAAGGTGTTGGATCTGACCTCGCGTACAGATATGGGTTAGGATTGGGAGGAAGATTGCTGGGACCAGCCTCATTCCGTGACACGGTTGGTTGTGAACTTGTGAAAGGAAGATTGGGAGGTCCAGGAGATAACGATGGCTATGGCTCGTCATAGTCCAACCGAATCCTTACCCCTTTGTCTCTTTCCCTACTCACGTATTGGTTGAGGAGAGACCTCAACTCTAGGAAGTTGTTGGCGACCCCTTCAGGGGTAAGGTCAACACGTGAAGGGTGTTGGAGGCACCGACGTTGGGAGATGGAACTCCTGAATGAGACGGTGTCGGTGTTTGGAAAGTGAGAAACTCGGGGTATGTTGCTCCAATAGGAGTGCTACCCGGCGTTGAAAAGGATGTTGGTATAGCCACATGAGCTTGGCTAGTACTTGGGGTAGAGGCACGTGGGACTTGATTTACCTCTCCCGGAGATTCACTTTCCGACATGATGATTTTGAAAGAATGGAGCTACACTACTAGGTCTTTTGAAGAAAATCAGTGGTGTAGCCCCACGGTGAGCGCCAACTTGTTGATGCAACAAATACTAGACCGATGATAGTAGCTAAGCTGGTTAGGCAAAAGGGTTGGAGGGTTTCGGTTTACCTAACGCCGGTCGTGGGGTCCCCCCACGTTTGCAAGACGTGGAGAGAGGTTCACTTGTTATATTTTGTTGTTTGCTCAAGATCCTTAGCTGAAGTATGTTCAGCTTCGGATGCAAGGGCAGTATAAATGTGTGTGTTGAATGTGAGGGAATGAGACTTGCATGGAACAAGTGCTCAAGGAGGAAGACCAGAGATTCTAAGAGAATCAGAGCTGATCGGAATGTCCCTGAAAGCACTAAATGAAATGTCATTTATAGAAGAAGAGATCGCCCAAAGAGGAAACCTCGGACTAGTAAACCATGCTTGCAGTGGGAGACTTACCCTTTTAGGGGTTGAAGCGTTTGGATCTGCGGATAAAAGGCTACACTCTGTGCACACGTTTTCTTTTACGGCTGTGAGAAGGCTGGGCAAGCAATCAGTGAAGTGATGGTTTACTGTTCACGTCCTTTTTGCTGCTCACCCGAGTTCGCGAGATTTGAACCCTTTAACCTTTCAAGCTTTTATGTGCCTAAGTCATTTTATTTGGTCTTGGTCTACCCCGTCATCAGTTATAGTTTTGTATGAAATGATTAGAGTGGAATAATAATTACATTAAAGTGTATACATGTGTTTTCTTCGTGTTAAATTGTCAATCATATTGTGAAACACCGTGTTACCAAATATGAAAAATGTTAAGGGTTTTATAATAGGGATTTTTACATATTTTCCTCTCCTTAGCTGGCTTATTACATATTTCCTCAAATAAAAAAAACAATTACATATTTCCCCTCCCTAACCCATATATATTACATATTTCCCCTTTTCATTAAAAACTCTTATCAAATGACTATTTTACCCTTAATGAACTATTAAATGAATATTTACATATTTCTCATTTCTAATATCATCAATCAATTACATATCTCCCCAATTCATGTTGTATTTTACCAATTCTTCTACTTGCTACTATTCTCAAACAATACCATAAATATCTCCCCATTTTCTATCATGTTGAATTCCATTGAAGTTGCATGGACAATGTTCAGATCACCTAATTCTTTGTTTGGTGTTTCTTTATCCTTGTTCTCTTGACTTTGTTTCAACCCTATTGATAACTATATGTAAGTAAAATTAAACTTATAAAGTTACTGACTAAAGGATGACTATACACAGATGACAGATCATAACGCGATTGGGATTGCAATCCAAAACACACAAGGGGGAAGCGAAAAAGAAAACAGCTATACATTGAAACTAACAATTTTTATCGTATACCAAAAGTTGACTAAAAATTACAAAAGATCCTTAAATAAGCTATTTTTAATAACTGAAATGCTAAGTTTTTTCCATTTTTTATGAAACATTTTAGGAAATCAAGTGACAATCATACAAAACAGAGACGATTACAGACCCTACCATGCTAAACACAAAATTATGCCCCTTAACATGCGCGGTGTTATTGCTTACCACCTGCTGAACCCGCTTGAGGAACCGCACCCAGTGGCGGACCCAGGATTTTTTTCATGGGGGTGCGGATTTTTTTTTTAAATCTTAGGCGTCTAGATATATACATAAAAAAACCGGTTCGGGTCGGGTCGGGTCATGTAAAAAAAGAACATCAAACTTAAATTTATATAATCATCAAAAACACGTCAAACATTGTTACAAACATATTTAAAAAGTCGCCCTACGGGTTTTCATTTTTTGAAATCTATCCAAAACATCATCTAGATGTACTTTCTTAAGCAAGTCTTTCTCTATATAACATATACAACTATCACTTAAATTCTCATCGCCAATAATAACAACTTTAATATTTAATAATGAAATCAACTAATCAAGTTCAAGCCTTTCAAAAAAAAAAAAAAAAACTAATCAAGTTCAACCCAATAAATCAACAGCAACCTTTTTTTAATATTTAATCAACAATCCGTGAATCCACTAACTTTTTTAATATTTAAAGTAAACAAGTTGTTGAACCCAATAAATGGCAATTTGCCGAATGCCTTAATTGTACAACAGCAACCTTATCAACAAGACAACAACCCTATCAAAAACCTTATCAAAAGTTCAAAACTCTTGAAGAATAAAATCAAGGATTCGTACCTGGTCGGCTAGTCTGCAGGTTGAATGGCTGATCGATCGAAGCCTGTCTGCAGGTTGAATGGTTGATCTTCTGTAGTTCTGTTTCTTGGTCGCTGCAGCAAGGGGAGGGCGGGAGAGATGAAAGGGCGATTGGCTTTATTTGGGTAATTGGGTTATGTTTTGTTAATTGATTTAGTTATTTGGGTTCATAAACTTATTCAATTGGGCTTGATGTTGGGTTATAGGAATACAAGTTTTAGTGTGGGCTAACTTGTTTACAATTTTTTTTTATATAAATTCAAACATTTTTTTCTAAGGGGTGCGGTCGAAATTTTTCAAGGAGTGCGGTCGGGATTTTTCGCAAAAAATAACACTAATTTTTTTTTTCAAGGGGTGCGCCCGCCCACCCACGGGCTTATGTAGGTCCGCCCCTGACCGCACCGCGTCAGGAGCGAGAGCGCCAAAGGTATCGAAAGCGAACGGGACGAAGACGTGCTGATTCTCGATGCAAGCTTTTTCGTGCTTAGCTACTTTGCCCGCCTCTGCATTGATTATCGCCTGTCCTGCCACAAACACGTGGTCCCTTAGCCCAACGAGTGGGGACACACCTGTCAAATCGACACACACGTGTTTCCCTCCTTCCCATCCAAAAACAAGAATGTCAGCGGGCCGTAGGGTAGATCTCCCTTCTAGAGGATCGGTCAAGAAGTTCACCGGAACTTCCTTTTTGCCGAGATCCATGCCCGCTTAAGGACATCATAAAGCACATCTCGAACTAAATCATGTCGATATTTAAAGCCCGGTAATTCTTTACAATGAACTGCATGCTCCTCAAAAGAATCCAAGCAACACATCTACTATTACCTTAGATGAACTAGAAAGGTTAATTAAAATATTATATTTTTATTCAAATAACTAATATTCTGAATTATACAAAAACCTCCTAGCAACACTTATCATTTCGCTAAACCACCCTAGATTTATTAAAAAAATCAGAGTTCTTCAATTCGAGTATGAGTTTGAACTTATGTGTTGTTTAGTTTCTCCATTTCCACATGTTTTTTCATACATTATAAGTTTTGTTGATCACTCCATACCCTTCCCTATGGGAAAATGATTAATGCCAAGAACTTCTAATGTCATATCTATGTCATTGTTTCTTCATAACGTATTCTCTTGACTTTAGGACTTTCTGCCATGCTGACATCATTTGTCACCTCCAAGTCTCCAACATTAGGGTGTCCGGGGCACTCCCCTAAGAGGGGAGTCCCCTCTCTTACGCACACCCAATCCGTTTATGCCACGTCAACTCCCCTCTTAAACTCCCCTCGCACCCCAAATTGATGGCGGCACTCCCCTCTTAGGGGAATTGCTTTTTTTATTCAAAAAAAAAAAAAAAAAAAAATTCATTGGCTGAAATTGCGGCTGGCCCCACCTCCTCTCTCCTTCTTCTTCGGTGACTACCCCCCGGAATTGGTCCCCGATTAGGGTCCCCGCCTGGATGGCGGGGGTGTTCCCGCTCGGCGAAATCGGTCCCCGCACGGGGTCACCGCGAACGCCCCGCTCACCCTTATGTTTGGGCTTTCTTCCGTTTCTTACCAACCTTAATATCTTGATATGTCACAACATCTTACATCAATATTCACCATTTTAAACCTTGGAGTTATCATGAAAACGTCCATACTCCTCATTATATATGTTTTTATATATTTCCTTTAGGGTCTAAAACTGAGGTGCGAATTATATATGTTTTTATATATTTCCTTTAGGGTTTTAGCATCATTTACCAAATATTTAGACATAGGCAAGCTTTATACATATCTAAAAGATTTATGGTATTGTTTGAGAAGAATAGTAAGTGGAAGAATTGGTAAAATACTAAATGAATTTGGGAGATATGTAATTAATTGATGATGTTAGAAATGGGAAATATATTCATTTAATAGTTCACTAAGGGTAAAATAGTCATTTAATAAGAAATTTTAATGAAAAGGGAAAATATGTAATATATATGGGTTAGGGAGGGGAAATATGTAATTGTTTTTTTTTTATTTGGGGAAATACGTAATAAATCAGCTTAGAAAGGGGAAATATGTAAAAATCTCTTTCTAATACTTTGTAACACATTTTGAAAGGTCTACAACAATAATGTGTTAATCTCAAGGAATTTGGTACGAATAATAACTTAGTTATGATAAACATCATCCATCATAGGTGTCCAATGTTTAGTTAACTTACAAGTCTCTATTGGAAGGCTTTGCAGGGAATTAAATGAGTTTTCTGTTGTTAGATGTTTCTTTAAATTAATAGAAACTAGGTTTTCTTAAGTCATGTATTGCGGCGAAACGAAACAAATGATAATGTAAAATAAATGTTGTTTTAAAATGAAGGTTGTTGTTTAGAAAACTAACTCGTCATAATCGGTTCAATTATTAACGAACGTAAGTTATTAAGATATATGAAATTAAATGATAAAGAATATATGAAATTAAATGATAAAGAAAATATGATTTAAAAAAAGGAAAAACGATGATTTTAAAAATATAAAATAAATTATTAAAATATGAAGACCCGTTTACTATTCATGGCCCTTCACCAAAGGGATTGGAAAATTTTGAAGCGAAAAATGAATGTTCTCGAATGCTAAAACAAAACATAAACAGATATATAAAGACACGAAAATGTTGGAAAAAAAAACTGAAAACAAAATATAAAACAAATATATAAAGATAAGAAAAAGTTGAAAAAACAAAACTAAAATAACTGGTTAAAAATATAGTAAGAATAGAGATAAAAAAAGAAGATTAAAAGGCTTAAAATAATTTGGGTAAAAAATAGCTCCAATCATTTAATGGTATGTGGCATGGAGACACTATTCATGCCCCTTCATATTAATTTGAGTAAAAGATAGCTCGAATCATTTAATGGTATGTGGTAAAAAGATACTATTCATGCCCCTTCATAATTAATATATATATATATATATATATATATATATATATATATTTGAAGCGAAAAATGAATGTTCTCGAATGCTAAAACAAAACATAAACAGATATATAAAGACACGAAAATATTGGAAAAAAAAAACTAAAAACAAAATATAAAACAAATAAGAAAAAGTTGGAAAAACAAAACTAAAATAACTGGTTAAAAATATAGTAAGAATAGAGATAAAAAAAGAAGATTAAAAGGCTTAAAATAATTTGGGTAAAAAATAGCTACAATCATTTAATGGTACGTGGCAAGGAGACACTATTCATGTCCCTTCATATTAATTTGGGTAAAAAATAGCTCCAATCATTTAATGGTATGTGGTAAGGAGATACTATTCATGCCCCTTCATAATTAATATATATATATATATATATATATATATATATATATATATATATATATATATAAATATAGTAAAAATAGAGATAAAAAAGCTTAAAATAATTTGGGTAAAAAATAGCTCCAATCATTTAATGGTATGTGGTAAGGAGATACTATTCATGCCCCTTCATAATTAATATATGTAAAAAAAAATATATAAAAAATATAGTAAAAATAGAGATAAAAAAGAAGATTAAAAAGATTAAAATAATTTGGGTAAAAAATAGCTCTAATCATTTAATGATATGTGCCTGTGGCAAGGAGATACTATTCATGCCCCCTTCACAATTAATATATATAAAATAAAATATAAAATTGAATAATGTTGTTAGATGTTTCTTTAAAATAATAGAAATTAAATAAATCGATGTTAAATTGGAGCTATAGTTGTTTTGACCGAACTAACTAAAATTTAACTAAGATTGGAGCTATAGTTGTTGGCTTGTGAAATAATGTTGTTTTGACCGAACTAAGTAAAATTTAACTAAGAAATAAATGAGAAAATTAAATTAAAAATTATCCTTTTGTGCTTTGTCTATTTTTAATTGTAAGAAAGAAAATGTAAGACATGATGATACAATTCGCTAAACGTTTCATTAAGAAATCTATTCAAATGATATTTTGTTATTTCCCTTGTAAGGTCTTTACTTTGAGCTAAAAGTTGAACTCGTATTTGATTCGTTTTTTTTTTTTACTTTAGCTCGTTTGTAGTTTTATGGCTGTGGCTTAATTTCTTTTTTTCTTTTTTATAACTATTTTAGAATTATAATTGACTGAATTGTAAAATATATAATTTTTATTTTAATTTTAAGAAGTTTTCATGCTTAGTTTCACAATTTATTTGTCAAAATTAGTTACACCGCACCGATTAATTAAACAAAACAAAAGGCAAATGACTCTTCAAACATAAATACACAAAATATTTAAACAAAATCAATCGTCCAATTATTCTTTAAACATAATTACACAGAATTTCAAACAAAAACTCAAATCTTATAAGGAAAATTGTCTACCTAAAATACAATATTCCATGGACCTAAGGACTAAGGCAACTCTCAAGGTAACTTGGGTATACATATCACCTTTAAAAGTTATGTGTTTCTTCCTATAGATGTTTGCTAAGATCTCCTTTCCTTTACCTTTGTAGTAATGTATTGGTTGGGGAAGGACGAAAGGAAAGACCACGACTCATGACTTTAGAAGTAACAACATTCGAGTCATTCTGGACAGTGACGGATCTGTGACAACCGTCAAAAATTCAGGTACCCGTACAATTAATTAATCTTGATTAATGCTTAATGACTGTGCTGGATTATACTTAACTGCATTCTGATTACTGCATCATACTTACATGTGCATCACATATTGCATAATGACATATCATATTTACATGCAAGCCACATTGACATAAATGATGCACAAAGCACAGTTAGCACAGTTAGCGGATAACTCAGAAAATGCTGACAGAACTCAGCACATAGACAGACAATACAATGAGGCACAGTATGAGCCAGAAACCAAGTTTTACACTAGTATAGTGTGTAGAAAAGTGAGGATCACAAAACTGTTTATCTAGGTGATAGTTTAAGTGCCGGAAAGTGCCTAAAACTCACCCAAAGTGCTGAATTCAGCACAATTCAGCAAAAATCAGCATTTTAACATGCTAATATTATGCAAAAATATGACTAAATGGTCCTGAATGCTTTCCTAAGTGTCGGGAATTAAAAGTGTCACAAAAGGGTACATAAAGAACACTAAACGGTATAGTTTAGCACTTTAACGAATCAGTATACAACCGAACACTACCCGAAACACCAAAATTACACTAGAAGCATTGTTTTAATATTTCTGAGCTAGTTATGATCCCCGAACACCCTAACACACTATATAACACCATATTAACTTAAACACTAAACATCACACTTGAAATCTAACTTAATAACCTAACTTATCATTAAACCCCAACCAAGACCCCCCCCCCCCCCCCCCCCAATTGTTGTGGACGGTCACCAAGGTGACCCCACACCTTGATTTCATTTGATTTCATAAGATTGTGATCTTGGATATGTTATGTACTTAGAGAACACAATACACAATGGATAAAGCTTAAACATGGATTTATAAATAAACCCTTAGCACATAAGCATCATTCTCACACTTAACATTTCACTCAAAGCTCTCTCCCTCTCCCTCTTTGGTCACGACCGAAACCCATCACCACCATAGCCACCTTCATTCAACTTTGATCATCCAATCCAAGTTCATCACAAGGTGTTAGAAGCTAAGTTAAGAAGTGTGGAGCTTGTGGATCTTCAAGGACCTCCTCCATTTGCTATTATCCATCACATTTGTCACCTTCAACTTCTTGAGTTCATCCCTAGCCCTTGTGCTAGTAGTAAGCTTCTTGTCACTTGAATTTACTTCTCATTTAGTTGGTTAAAAGATGTAGTATGTTTTTAATCATGAAGAATCGTAATGAACAAGAAGATGAACCTTCACATAAAGATTAATAACATAATAATACATATTGTTTAGTGTTGTTTTGCTTCTTGATGGTTGATTATTTGTGTTTGTGATGTTAGACATCATATGAACTTACTAGATTGTGATTAAACACATGATCTAGTAAGTTAAGGTGATGATCTTGTGAAAGACCAAGATGATCACACATTATGTTTCTCATGAACTTGAAGAATGAAAATGATTTTGTGAATGATGAAGTATGTAACATATTACTAGACATAAACTTGGATGATTTCAAAACTAGTTTTCTTAAGAAACTACGTTAAATCACAAGATTTACTAAAACATTGTTTTTAAAGAAATTAACCATGTTTTTAGTGGTGAAACAAGGCTAAAAATACATTGTTAACAAGAAAAATTCAAATATATATATTTTTAGAAAATGTGTTTGGAAGTTGTAAACACCCAACTTCTTTAAAGATAAAGTTTTTAAAGAAGTAAATATATTTTTAAGGGTAACAAGGCTTACTTAACAACATAGTAAGTTACTACAAGTTTCTATGAAAGTTCAAGTTCATGTTGCTATGTAAATAGCATTGTTTTGGCACTTGGTGTAAGGACCAGCAAAATTTTCCCAAAATAACCCGTAAGTAGAAAACAGGACCCCTAAAACCCAAATCCATAACAAAAACCAAGAAATTTGAATTTTCTGGCCGCTCGCGGGCCGCGTAAGACTTAAGGGTAGTCTACGCGGGCCGTGACAGATCAAAAGATCTCCGGATAAGCGAACAGGCCACGTGTCGCACACGTGGCGGGCCTACGCGTGACACACTAGCCCTAATCGTAGACTAGGTGGCCCTCGCGGGCCGCGTAAGACCTCTCTTGGGTTTACGCGGGCCGCGTAAAACCCAAAATTCTGCTATAAATTGCCTGTGCATGGGACTTGCTTCTGTGTTCGAAAATTTAGTTTCAAAACGTCCATATTCTGCTTAAAACGAGTATTAAGGTGTCAAGGCGCTGCTACAAGTACAGGGAATTAACTCGATCACTGCTACGATATAATGTTCGATCGATGGAAACCGATCCGATGGATGTTTAAGTGCTGCCCAAATCAGGGCTATACTTTGTCATTCGTCGTGAGGGTTTTGATTTCGTGAGTTTTTCGTAAATGTTGTATTAAGTTACTGACCTAGTTTCGTGTGCATTGTCATTTAACTAGGTCATAAGGCTAAATCAGTAGGCAAGGTTCTGTCCAGTTAAACTTGCAATGTGAGTCATTCTCTTTTTATCAACAAAGTTTTACAATACTCCAATTATTTTCAAAAGTTATAATTACAGGGATTAAGTCTTGGTTATCTTGAATCACTGGCAAGTGGGTTATTGTGCACATTACTAATTTCTCACGGTTAGGTTCACCAACCTAACAGTGACAATCATCACTACTTGGGTGAAAGGACCCAATAGTGGTATGACCATCGTCACCAGGGTGTGACACGACGCTAGATAAAAATAAGATAGTAGCCATTATAATCGCTCTTATGCTGTAATTTATAACTAATGTGTCGTTTTATATAACCTGATTGACTCGCCAGTATTTCCCCGCTGATAAAATCTTTTTAAACATGTTTTCAGGTGATTTGCTGTGATCCAGGAAAAAGTGCAGTGTAGCACTAAAAGCTTGATGAAGTGGCTCAATAAACTAAATAAACATGTTTTGTAAAACAGGGAATTTCCTCATGAAATTCCTTTATTGTAAATTATGGGGTTTTATCCTAAAGTTGTGAAATAAAATAATTGGGAAAAAATTTTAGTTTAACAGATCCTGTCAAAGTTTCCGCTGCCAAATTAAATAATAATACCACGGGTTTCTGTCCCGCGGCTTCTGGACCGGGTAACACCGAGCCGGGGGCCGTGACAGAAAAAGGTGGTATGAGAGCCACTGATTTAAGCCAATTAAGTATTTAGAAATACTTAATTTTCCAAAATGTCATTCTGTGATTCTGTGAAAATTTAATTTGCAATAAATAACATTCTAATTAGGATTTTTGTGTTTTCTTCATATATGCTAACAGCATGAATGAACTATCGGAGGCACTCTGAAATTTTACTATCCATACCACCGATATGGATACCACAGGAAACGCATCCGGTTACCAAGCAGACACTGAAGAGCCAATGACATTCCAGGCCCAGGCTCAGGAGAAACCAAAGCCGGAAAAGATGAGGTGAATCTTGGATTGGAAACGTGGGCGTAGGAAGAAGCCAGTTGCCCAGAAGGTTAAAAAGACTGAGGATCCAAAGGATAAAGGCAATGGAAAGAAGATCGGGGAAAGTTCCGGGCAAGCCCGGGAAATGCCACCATGGGAGGAGCTTGATCGCAAACTGGAAAATTGTGACATCATCGGACCTGCCAATGAAAACCTCTTCAATTACCCCGCTGAATCACAACTTCCAGTTAATGTGGCACCTGCAATTCCCGATCCTATTGTCAGCCACCAACTTCTACCCGAAGAATTGGAGGAATGGTGGACAAGTGATTGGCAGTTTCAGAACTTCATGAATAACCCTAATGCTTATCTTCCCCAGTTTGATCCACCTGCACCAAACCCACCTATGAGCACAGAAAACCTGGCTGAACTCCGCCATTATGGCGAGGAGCTGATAGATGCAGGAAATCAGATCCGGGGTGTGGGAGAGAGGATCTCCTGGAAATACGACGAAAGGGAGCATCGGTTCTGAAAGGCCAGCTAGCGGGAGGGGTTGAATGTTTGTTTGATATTGCATAATAATAATAATAATAATATGATAATAAATAGTAAAAATATAATCATGTAAAATAACTAAAATAAAACTTTTGTAACATAACTGGTGTGTATCGATGCCTATTAATATATAAAAGTCGCAATGACGACAATTTTGGCTATACGTATTGACTTGATTATGTGTGATTGTCCTGTTATGTGTTTGGTTGCTATATATTTATTTTGTGAGAATAATATAGAAATTGGGTTGCTATATATTTATTTTGTGACAATAATATAGAAATTGTTAATTATTCTGATGGCAAACGTAGAAAACCAACCGGCAAACGAAGCCAACCAATCTGAGCAAAATAATGAAGACCAGTTTCTTAACATGCAAGATATAGAAAATATCGTTGCCCCAGGAATAATTAATGCTATCCCACCAATCATTGCTGCTGCAAGAAATCCCGTTGAACCTTCGCAAGCTAACCACAACAAACGTACTCGCGATGACAATTTCAGCAATAGTGTAAATGGAGGCGGCAACAATAACAATGATAATATGGTTCAAGCCCCATTCCTTAAGAAAATGAAAGCTGCAACACCTGGTTGCACCTACAAGGAATTTCTTGCCTGTAAACCGATCGAATTTGCAGGCAACGAAGGGGAAACTGCTGCACTGCGATGGTTGGAGAAAACTGAAGCATTAATTAAAATAAGCAAATGTGCCGAGGAAGACAAGGTTATGTATGCATCGCACCTTTTTAAAGAAGGGGCGTTAGAATGGTGGAACACGGTACTACAAGCCAAGGGAAGTGACGAGGCTTATGCCCTGAATTGGGAAGAATTTAAGAGATTGGTGGAAAGAAAATTTTGTCCCGAATATGAAAATGAACAAATGACAAATAAGTTCCTAAACCACCGGATGGTGGATGTTGACTGTCGAGGGTATACTTAGACATTCTTCGAGTATGCTAGAGTGGTACCAACCCTGGCTTTGCCAGAACCAGTACTTATTTCTCGCTATATCTGGGGTTTGATTAGCGAGATTCGTGATATCGTCAAAGCTGCAAGACCCCGCACAATTGACGATGCGGTGGAGTTAGCCAACACCTTGACCGACAGACTGGTACGCACTCGAGAAGAAAACAGAAAGAAGGAATTAGCCCAGAAGATTACCCAAGGTATCTGAGGAAATAATGCTAGTAATTTCAAGAAAAAGGGAACTGGGCAATCCTCCACTGCTCCATTTTGTAGTACCTGTAAAAGAAAGCACTTTGGAAAATGTAAGGGGTACTGTAGCTTCTTCAAAATTCCGGGACACCAAGAAGAAGATTGCAGAAGAAAGAAATCAACAATTTGCTTCAACTGTGGAGAAGCTGGACATTTTAGACCAGACTGCCCTAAACTGGTCAAACCAGCTGACAACAAGGCCAAACCTGCTGAAGGAACTAACAAGAAGAATGTAAGAGCCTTTCAGCTGACAACCCAGGAAGCAGATCTGATTCCGGGCGTGATAGCTGGTATGTTCCTAGTTCATGACGTTTACGCAAAAGTATTATTTGACTCTGGTGTAAACCAAAGTTTTATAAATACTTCATTCTGCCAAGCTCTTAAGTTACCCTTAACCAAACTTAGACAAGTTTTTACGGTAGAAACGGCAGATGGGAATTCTATTAACATAGATAAGGTTTTGCAAGAAGGAAAGATAAAACTCTTAGGCCATAAATTCTCTGCAAACCTGTTGCCTATGAATTTAGCCAGATTCGATGTCGTGTTAGGAATGGATTGGTTAGTAGCCAACCATGCTCGAATCCTTTGTGATAAGAATTCCATAGAAATTCCTACACCCACATGAGAAATAATTGTGGTTACCGGAGATAAGCCACGTAAGCCAATGAAATTCATTTCAGTAATGAAAGTAGCTAGTTATGAACGAAAACAAGGAATAGTATATATGATTTCGGTAATCATTAACACTAAAAGTAAGGAACTTAAGGAAATTCCAGTAGTATCAGAATATTGATCGGACTGTCACGCTCCGGTCAAAGATAATATTTATAAGCCCAAATTACCCTTAACAAATAGTTAGTGGTAGCAAGGGGTCGAACCACGAAGAGTATGTGGTTTGCATGTGGATTCGATTGAATTAGAACAATTGTCACAATTTATGAAGCTTGCCAGATATTTTTGTATTTTTGTTTAGTTGAAAGATGTGAATTTAAACAAATGGAATTGGTTCAATTGATTAACAACTACTAATTAACGAATGCAAGAAAGATTGATTACTAAACAATAATAAGAAAAAGGGTTCACACCCGGTTTCGTTAATTGCCAACCTAGGGTTTCTACAAGTTTTTAGATTCAACTCAATTGCATACGATTAGCGGATTTAGTGTACCGTGACTTAGGTGCCAATAACTATCGACGTTTCGAAAAACGGACAAGAATGCACTTTGTAATCAACACAAGTAAAACCTAACCACGACAATGCATAACTACATATAACCATTTCGTAAAGTCATAACTTTTAACATCGTTTGACAATTTACGAATACGAAACAAATGCAAACTATTGTCAAAGGTTTCAAAAATCAATACAAGTTGTCACAAAGTTGAATCAAGAACAATTCAAAACCCTAAATTTAACAACTACCTACGCCGGGGTGAAACCAAGGTGATTAGCCGCTCATGGTTGAAGAAACTTGATCACCGGATGATTGAAACATGGATTGGACCATCTTGAAGCTTGAATGATGGATAAATGGTGAATGGTTAGGGCTTCGGTGAATGATGATGGTGGAAATATTGATGGTGGAAGGATTAGGGTTTGTGGATGGTTGATTGTGGAAGATGATGATGATGATTCGAATGTTGTTGTATGTTCAAGATGGAATAGAGATTGAATAGTAGGTGATTCATAATTCAATAATAGGCTCCAAGAATGCTTCAAAACTCTCAAAACAATGTAACTCCCGTCTTACATGCCCCTTGAACCAATAAGAATCGAGCTTAACCCAAAAAATTCAAAAATTCGCGTTATGAGAAACTACTGCCCGTCGCCGACGGGTTCGCCTGATGTCTTTTTTTACCGACGCTTTAATCACCTGGATACGGGAGACTTTGGCCTACGGGCGATTTTAGAGGGCGTCGCGACGGGCTCTCCGTCTCCGTTTCTCCAAATTTCACTTCTCGCACTCCTGGTTGATCCGTAACGCGTCCCGGTGCTTCGGTTTTCGACCCAATGACTCATAAAGCTCCCGAATAGTTCCTTAAACTCCATCAAACCTGCAAAACACATTTTTGATTAAAAGTAGGCTATCTGAAATTAAAACTTATGTAAAAACATCAAGTTATGCAATAACGAACACCGGTTTTCAACCACGTATCACATCCCCACACTTGTCTTTTGCTTGCCCTCAAGTAAATCTGTTTTTCACTTTCACGTGGGTCGAACAACGAATACACTTCCCATTCCCGAGATGAAGGTTAAGGTCTATTGTCATACAAAAGTTCAAACTCTTTACAATTTCCGACATATTTAACGGTAAAGTGAGCATTCACATATTCAATGGTTATCCAAGATTAACCCGCCCGTAAAACTAACAAGTCATACATATCCCTCACAGTGTTCTCTCCACTCGGCTTAAAAATTGGCTTATGTGTATAATGTATTAGCACTTCAACAATTAATCACTCAACACCGATTAGAACACGTACCCGCATAGGCTTGCAACTCAATCATTCTCCACCACCGATCATGAATACTAAGCACAAGTCACAAGGTCTTTGTAAGGGTTGTAACAGGGCTAGGCTAAGGGTAGGAAATAGGATATTTAGAGTAGCTAAGGTGATGAAAATTCGATTTTTATTACAACGCAACTATTCTAAACTCAAGTAAACTATAAACATCAACTATAAGGCAATGATTTTCGCCTTTTATTCAACAACTAGAAACACATATTTTTTTTTCGTAGATAAACAAATACAACTATACAAACTTTACGCCTATAATCGAATTTCCATCACACGGGTTTAAAAGAAAAAGGTTTTAAGGTTATGGGCTAAAGGGTGGTCAAACGAAAGGATTAGGCTCAAAATTGGCTACTAGGGGATAATTTTTGGGTAAGGATATAAAAATGGTGTAAAAGGAAAAAGGTTTACCTAATGCCTTAATCATTCTCGTGCTTGTATTCAGTCTATGGTCTCGAACGTATCAAAAGTTGCAAGTTCTACAATACGCGACTAATGGTCCACTCAAACAAAGAAACATGCATATGTAAATCTATGATATAAAAGTGGCTCAAAACCTCACGTATAAGGGTATGATATGTGATATGCATAAAATGCTAGTTCCTTAGGCGAATTATTCTCAAATAACCACCCGCTAAATACTCGTCATGCTATTAATTTGAACTTGACCATGACAAAAGACCAAATGGGTTGTGCCATCCCTCGTTGACTTAGTTACTTGTGCTTTTAAGATCGCTTTTGAAACAAGAAATTTTTGAAATTTTCCCCCATCCCCACACTTGAGGTAAACATTGTCCTCAATGTGTAGTGTTTTAAATGAACGGGTCAAAATCGAAAACTTTTACTACTCCCCCATCCCCACACTTGAGGTAAACATTGTCCTCAATGTGTAAGAACTAGAGTTTTAAAACGCACAAGGGATGTGACACAACCTTCCCAAAATTTCACCCCCGAAAATAAAATACAAAATACAATCCACTTATTACTAAACTAAGAATCAAGGTAAAAAGGAAACGCATGCACCTGATTTTTGTCGCTTGATACCCATATCTTCTTCTTCTCTTCATAAAAATGGTTGTCCCGCGAACATGTTTTACCTACAAATCTTAACCCTTGTGTAGAACCATGCTTCTCACAACCATTGAAATTTGTTAGGTGATTAGTTCTACCATTTTTTATGAAAGTGTTACCAAATCATGCGTTAAATTACCTTGATTTTTGTGGAAATTTTTTTTACAACAATAACAATACTAACTCACTTTCGTAGGAATCACGGTTGCATTTAGCTTATGCAACAAGCCCTTTTAAACCCCCCCCCCCCAATAGCTTGGGAGGACGAGAGGTCTCGTGAGGGTTATATAGTGAACACACCCACAACGTTCATTTAACTAGGAAAGAAAAATAAATAATAACGAAAAAGAAAACTAAAATATACAACAACAACAACACAAAACATACCTTGCCCTCACCGCTGATATCTTTCGTTGGGATCAACTGGCGGGTTTGGCTGGTATGGATAACCAGTGAGGGCCTCAAACATCTCCCTGTAGTTATCAAGTGGGCTCGGCTCTCCTTGAGGTGGTGGCTGATAGGGTATCGGAATGAAGCTGGAGCCTACGGCCTCGGGCCAGTGAGGAGATGGATCGGATGGGCCTCGTGGAACGGGAAGGTTGGGGTAGTCAGTCCACCCCGAGTGCTCGACATAAGGAAGGCCGGCCTCATAGTCTCTTCGATGTCTCTCCTGATCGTGGAGGATTTTGGCATTATTAATAGCCATTTCATTTGAGACATATAAGGCACTCCAGCGGTGGTCTTCCAATGTGTTTCGCTCGTGTCGCGCTTTTTCTTCCCTTTCTTCCCATGCCCGTCTTCGGGCCATATCTTCTTCCTGCAATTGTAACAAGCGTTCCATGTGAGATCTTTGAAGTGCTTGTTGCAATTGTTGCTCTTCCATATGTTTCTCCATCCGCTCACGATAGGATGCTTGGGAGGCCCACTGTTCTTGCGTGTAGGCCCCGTGCATCTCTTCCCAGTTCTCTCTCCTCCTATTATATTCTCTGCCCTCGCCTATACATGCCGAGACATTATCATAAACCGCTTGTTGCCCGCGGTTAAAATTTCTGTACGTCGGCCCCTGTCATTGTTTCACAAAACCTGCCACATCTGCATTAATCTCCCTGTGTGGCCTCATGTACCTCTGTTTTGGTCCCCGTGGACCAGAAGGCTCAGTCTCGTCTTCTTCATCAATCATTTCCTCATCTCCCCCAGCTCCTTGCTGTGCTTCTGGATTAACAAAATCATACCTGTGACCCATTTTGTCGGTCAGCACATATTTGTTTCCTGAGAGATTCACATCTATCTTCCAATTTTTCTTCATTGTTGCTATGTTGAATTCTTCCAAAGGTTTGGATACCCAAAGTGATTCTGGGGGCAAACAATTCTGCTGGAGGATCATAGCACTAATGAGGGGTGCATATGGAATAAAACGCCTTTGAGATGCCTCCCAGGTGAACCATGTATTCATCATAATGATATGCCTCCATGACAAGGTGGGTGTCCCGTATAACAAAGAATGAACAACCCTACAGTCACTTGCTCGCACTCCTCCTCTATCACCAAATCTCACCAACACATTCTCTAGGGAAATTCCTTGAAGAATTCTCCCCTCAATCGTCATATGGGTCCTTAAGGCCGCTCCCCCATTGTTGTATGGTAAAATAACCGCTGTCAATTGTTCCGGATCACCACCGTTCATATGCTTATCCAAAAATTGTTCAGTGGTTGGGTAGTCATATGCTTATACCCCCAGAGAGTCAAAGCGCGCAATGCAATTAATCGTCTCGAAGGACATTATCATATTCCCCCGACTTGTCTTACCAACCAATTTCCACTGTGCGGGAGGGCCTTCCTTATTCATGAACTTCAATGTTGCCAACCATTCACACACCTCTGCCAAATACACCCGAGAGGTGTTATCTTCACACCAATCAAGAACTCTCTCCCATCCTTGACGCTCGAACATTTGCACAATTCCAATTTGTCTAAACTCTTCCACATTCACAACCCTTTCACAAACCACCCTTTCCGGCACTGAAGTGTTCACACCATTGACCATCTTCCACTTCCAAAGTTTGGCCTCTAACTTCCTATCTTGATACGCTGATAAAGGTTTGTTTTTCTCTTCATCCCATACTTGAGCGCTTCTACTATCCCTGAATTTTTCCCATGCCCAATCTTGCCTGTAAAGTCTAGCATCACCCTCTTCTACGGAGCTTAGTTGCTCCCACTTCTTCGGTATTAAACCGGACGAATATCCCACTCCAGATGATGAGCCTTGCCCTGTAGTTTTCTGCTTTTTTCTGCCTCCGGCCATAACTACAATCACAAAACAAACAAGGCATCAATATAAACCCAACCTTCAATAAACTCTCAAACTTTGAACAAAATGTATGATGTTGAAGTTTTAATTAACCAGTAGATGCAAAATCGCCTTTTTAAACTTCCAAAGTCGCTCATTTTATCATCTACCTATCAATTTTTACTCGTTAATTCGCAATTTCTTATGAGTTCAACAAGATTTCAACATCATGTTCAATCATGTAAATAACATGTGTAATCACTTCACCAAGGCTATACCATGCTCAAATCCCATCCAAAGCAACCAATCATACTTAAATTTATGCTAGAACAACATACATTGTCTAAACAACCTACTCTTAAACTAAAAAGTTTAAAATTTCGGAAGAAAAACAACTAACATATGATAATCATGCATAAATTAAAGTAAAATCCATACCTTTAGTGTTGATAAACAAGAAGAACTAAGAAAAGATGTAAATCAAGAAGCTTGATGAACACTCTTCAAAAACCCGAAATTTCATGCCCAGAAATCTTGCAAATTAGCAAGATTTGATGAAAACCGTGATGGGGGTTTTGTTCCTCTCGAAAAATTACGCAAGATGGACTCCAAAATCAGAAGAATTGGTGGAGATTTGAAAGAGTTATAAGAGCTTGAAGGTTCTAGGGTTCTTGTGAAGTAATGAAGAAGATGGAAGGTGAGGTGAGAGAAGGGTTGAAAGAGAGAGAGAATACGTATGGTTATGGTTGTGATGATTTCAGAAGTTTGGGTGGAATAAGGGTCCCTTGGTTCGAAATTGGGGTTAAAAATAGGTTAGAATTGAGTTTATTTGAGTGGAAAAGGGTAGTGGTTCGGTTTTATACACAAAGGAACAAGTTGGTGCCGCAGACGAAACAAAAGCCCGTCGCCGACGGTCATGACCCCGTCGCCGACGGGTTCGGGAAATTGGGTCTCTGTGGCGACGCCTTAAGTGGCTGGTTACGGGCAAATGTACCCGACGGCCCTTTCCGATGCCCGTCCCGGACGGCTTCTTACCCGTCGCCGACGGGTTCTAATTTCCCAGCTTTAAAATTATTATTATTATTATTATTTTGAAAAATAGGGAGAAAAATATGTAACTTTTGTAAAGGGGCTATGTACATTAAAATTTCCTAAAATTTATTAAAAATGTTTTTGTGATTTTTTTTTATAAGTTAAAAATATGAAAACGCGAAAACCGTTAACGGCCCTACCACCCCCCAAAAAGTCGTGTATTGTCCTCAATGCACATACAAAGACTAAAAACATACCTTACGTCTTCAGGACTCGTTCGGAATATCCGGACTTCACACAATCACACGGGGTTAGTATGAAACGAAAACGATTATATCCAAAGCACTCAAACAATTAAAGAATTATACAAAACTCTACACAAAATGTTACCGATCCTTTTTAGTCGACCTCATAAACTGGAATGCTTACCACGAAGCTTACCGATTCCTTATTTTCATCCACCTTTTCATTGCCATCGAGGAACGGTTTTAGCCGATGACCATTGAGCGTTTGCCGTGACCCATCCTTCGGGTCCTCGATTGTAACATCACCCAATTGTCCGACCCGGGTGATCACATAGGGTCCCATCCATTTGCTTCGGAGTTTTCCGGGGAAAAACTTGAGTTTTGAATTATAGAGCCACACCTTTTGCCCAATCTCGAACTCTTTCTTCCTCAACTTGGCATCATGCGCCTTCTTCATCCCATCCTTGTACTTGGACGCGCATTCATATGCCATTTCCCTTAGCTCCTCCAACTCGCATAGCTTGAGTTTTCGTTCCTTACCTGCATCGTCATATTGAACATTAACCTCTTTAATAGCCCATAATGATTTATGGACAAGTTCAACCGGCAAATGACAATTTTTACCATAAACCAACCGGTAAGGTGTAGTGCCAATGGGTGTCTTATGTGCCGTACGGTAGGCCCATAAAGCATCGTTCAATTTGATTGACCAATCCTTACGGTCCGCCCGCACGGTCTTTTGCAAAATCTCTTTGATTTGCCGATTTGACACCTCTACTTGCCCGCTTGTTTGCGGGTGATAGGGGGTAGCAATTCTATGGTCAACACCAAACCGTTTTAAAAGTTTTCCAAACCGAAAATTTTTAAAATTAGATCCTCCATCACTTATGATGACACGAGGAATCCCAAACCTTGAGAAAATATTGGTTTGAACAAAATTACAAACTACGGAATGGTCGTTTATCTTGGTGGCTATTGCTTCGACCCACTTTGACACATAGTCAACGGCCACCAAGATATACAAATTGCCATAAGAATTGGGGAATGGGCCCATGAAATCAATACCCCACACATCGAAAATATCGACTACGAGGATTGGTTGCATGGGCATCTCATCCCTTTTTGAAATACCCCCTAATTTCTGGCACTCTACACAATTCTTGGAAAACTCATTTGCATCTTTAAAAATAGTTGGCCAATAAAGACCACTAATCAACACTTTATGACCCGTTTTGTGGCCACTAAAATGACCACCACACGCAAACGAATGTAGATGCTGCAACACGCTTGGAATTTCCTCATCGTCTATGCATCTTCTAATCACTTGATCCGCACACTCTTTCCACAAGTGCGGTTCTTCCAACCGATAATACTTGATTTGAGACATGAAATGTTGTCTCCTCCGTCTATCCCAATGTGCCGGTAAGTCACCTGTAACAAGGTAATTCACAATGTTAGCATACCATGATAACTTATCTAACTTCATAATATGCTCACCAGGGAAAGACTCATTGATCTCTAATGCTTTAGGATCTTCTTCAACCATCAACCGAGACAAGTGGTCCGCTACCACATTCTCTGTACCTTTTTGTCCCGTATCTCCAAATCAAACTCTTGGAGCAATAACACCCATCGAATCAATCTCGGCTTAGCATCCTTTTTCTCCATGAGGTACCTGACAGCCGTGTGATCAGAATAAATAATCACTTTACTACCCCATATGTATGACCGAAATTTATCCAATGCATATACCACCGCGAGTAGCTCTTTTTCGGTGGTAGTGTAATTCAATTGTGCATCCGAAAGAGTCTTACTCGCGTAGTATATGGCAACGGGTTTCTTGTCAACCCATTGTCCCAACACGGCCCCCACCGCATAATCACTTGCATCGCACATAATTTCAAAGGGTAACGACCAATTTGGCGATTGCAAGAGTGGGGCCTCAACTAACTTTTCTTTTAATTTGTTAAACGCATTTTGGCCATTTTCATTAAAATCAAACGGTTGATCTTTTAACAACAAGTTACACAAAGGCTTGGTTATGTCACTAAAACCCTTAATAAACCGTCGATAAAAACCCGCATGACCTAAGAATGACCTCACACCTTTAACACTCGTGGGATATGGCAAAGTGGATATAACTTGTACCTTTGCATGACCGACCTCTATCCCACGACTCGACACCACGTGTCCCAACACGATTCCCTCTTGAACCATAAAATGGCTCTTTTCCCAACTTAGGACCAAACTAGTTTCGACACACCTTTTTAGTACTTTGTCTAATTGTTCCAAACAAGCCTCAAATGACGACCCAAAAATTGAGAAATCATCCATGAAGATTTCCAAATACTTCCCCACCATATCTGAAAAGATACTCATCATACACCTTTGGAAGGTGGCCGGGGCGTTACATAGTCCAAACGGAATTCGCCTAAATGCGAAGGTGCCGTTGGGACAAGTAAACGTTGTCTTTGCTTGATCTTCTGGATGGATGGCAATTTGATTATAACCAGAATAGCCATCTAAGAAGCAATAAAATTGTTGCCCCGATAATTTCTCAACAATTTAATCAATGAACGGTAAAGGAAAATGATCTTTGGAAGTTGCGGTATTCAACTTCCTATAATCAATACAAATTCGCCACCCGGTTACCGGCCGAGTGGCTACCTCTTCACCTGCGTCATTTTTTACGACTTGTATACCTGCTTTCTTGGGAACCGTTTGTGTTGGGCTCACCCATTGGCTATCTGAGATCGGATAAATGATACCCGCATCAAGCCATTTCAGCACTTCTTTCTTTACTACCTCCCGCATATTCGGATTCAATCTCCGTTGTGCATCTCGAATGGGAGTCACATTTTCTTCCGTGATGATTTTATGCATCACCACCGAGGGACTAATACCCTTCAAATCAGCAATGGTCCATCCAATCGCCGCCCGATTGGTGACCAACACACCCATCAATTTTTCCTCTTGCTCCTCGGTTAAGTTTGATGCAATGATAACCGGGAGTGTATTACCTTCACCAACATAAGCATACTTGAGATGCTTCGGCAATGCTTTCAATTCAACATCCGGAGGCTCTACTAATGACGGCTTCAATTTAGTGTCAATGCTCTCCGGTAAACTCTCAACTTGGTGCGTCCATGTCGGTTTTCCTTCTTTAACCGCAAGCACCTCTAAACTCTTCACCTCCTCGTCTATGCTCTTATTCATCTCCACCTGTGACCTGTCAAACACATAACAATCCTCCATTGTGTTTTCCCCATCCACGACTGTGTCGCAAAGAGGTATACACGTGTCAACAATGTCCGCCATATAGCATTCATCATCAACTGGAGGGTTCGTAAGTCCGGAAAAAACATGCAACCTCAACCTTCGGTTTCCAAATGTCATGTCATCCGTTCCTGTTTTGCAATCAATTTGAGAATTTGCGGTTGCTAAGAATGGTCGACCCAAAATCACCGTAGGTTGCTTGGTTGGGTCCTTGGCCACATAATCAAGTACTAAAAAGTCCACCAGATAGTAAAAATCCTCGACTTTTACTATCACATCCGAAACAATTCCACGGGGTAGTTTGGGTGTCAAATCGGCTAACACCACTGTGGTGTTTGACGACTGAAGTGGACCAAACTCGCATTGGTCATACAAACTACCCGGTAGAATGCTCACGCTAGCACCAAGATCTAGAAGTGCCCGGTTAATTTTGAAGTCGCCTACTTGAATTGAAATGATAGGCGCCCCCGGATCTTGGAGCTTAGGTGGAAGTGCACCCGAAAGAATTGAACTCGCATTCTCGGTTAAATCTATTTTTTTAGGAAATTTATGAGTTCGTTTCTGGGTACACAATTCTTTCAAGTACTTAGCATAAGATGGTACTTGTTTGATTGCATCCAAAAGAGGTAAGTTAATTTTTACTTGTTTGAAGATTTCCAACAACTCTTCTTGTTGTGACCTCTTTTGTTTACAACTTTTTTCACGGGTCCCTTCAACGCTTCGGGATAAGGGGCGGTATTAACCTCCACACCCTTTTCCTTAGCCTTAGGGACGGGCATGGTCACAACGGGAGTGTTATTATTCTTTTTTAAATCATTTTTGTTTTGACCCGTTTGACCATCCTCATGTTCATCCTCACTAACATCTTCCACCACCCCTTCAACAAACTGAGGTGGTGGTGTTTTGACACCATTTTCCATAACTCGACCACTACGTAAAGTAAGTTTATTAATTGGTACCTCATGTGTGTTCCTCGAACTTGACCCTTGATGCTTAGGGTTTACCGTGGTGGTACTTGGAAGCTTTCCCATGCTTCCCCTCATTTGAGTCATTTCCTCCGCAAGTTGGCCCACTTGCTTTGCTAGTGCCTCATGTGCTTTGTCCCGAATCTAATTTGTCTTCTTCATCTCCTTAATATCACTGTTAGAATCCTTAACTACATTTAACAAAGCATCCATTTTGGCACTCAAATCATCACCACCGGTTTGATTGTTCGACCCGCTTCCATTACCGCCTTGATTAATGTAATTCCTTTGGTACCCACCTTGGTAGTTGTTGTCCCGACCTTGGTACCCTTGATTGTAATTATGTTGGTAACCCCCTTGGTTACCACCTTGGCGATTTTGATATGATGACCCGCTTTGGTTGCCCGGTTGAAAGTTCGGGTTCATTTGATTCGCGGCATTCCCATATCGGAAGTTGGGTTGATTTCTCAATCCGGGATGATAAGTGTTCGAGTTCATATCATTGTTCTTTCTATCCCCGAACACTTGATTTACCTCCTCGGTGTAATCACTCGGCCCCGTTGGACATTGATCGGTCCTATGGCCGATATCCCCACAATCCTCACACACTGCGAGTTGAACCGCATTCACCTCCTTCTTTTTCATACGAGCCATTTCCCGTTCTAAGGTAGAAATTCGATCCTTAGAATCAAGATCGGGAAGTGATCGGGAGACGGGATGTTTCTTAGCTCTATCGGCCGATTCCTTTTCCTTCGAACGCTTGCTCATCCGCTCGAGGAATTCCCAATCATCATCTTCATGATTGCTCAATAGAGTTCCATTGCTCGTTGACTCGAGGCGATTCCACATCGCATCATCCAACCCACGTACAAAACACTTCACAAATTCCCACTTTTCTATTTGGTGATGTGGGCATTTCCGAATCAATTATTTGTATCGAGTGAACGCTTCATGCAACGGTTCGCTTGATAGTTGGCGGAAAGATCTAATTTCGTCTCTAGCGTCATCGGTCTTCGCCATGGAATAGTATTCATCAAGAAAAGCTTGTTGCATCTCACCCCATGTCCGAATACTATTCGCCGGAAGTGTAAGAAACCATTGTTTCGCCTTGTCTTTTAGCAAAAACTGGAACAATCGAAGCTTGACCTCCTCCAATGCAAAGTTGTGCCCCCCGATAGTGTTACAAATGGAGGAAAACTCCGCCAAATGCGTGTACGGCTCATCATTAGACCTCCCATTGAAATGGGGAAGTATATTGATGTAATGAGGCTTACAGTCGAACATTATCCTTTCACACACTATTGGGGAGTCGTTCTCGGTGACTACCGGCCTAAAACGGTCATTCACCCACCGTGGAGGTTGTTGACGACGATGCGGACCGTTAACTTCTTGATCACCCGGCCTTCGATTGTCCCTTCTATCACCTCCCCTATCACCTCTTCGGTTTCCACCTTGGTTAACCCTTTGATTGCCCCCTCCCACGAAACGGGGAATCCGGTTAGGGTTAGCATTATTGTTGTTGTTGTAAAACCCATCATTTCGGTTCCTTTGGTAATTGTTTCGTGGTTGGCGGTTATTTTCGTAACCGTCATTTCTCCTATCCCCGTACCCGTAGTCATCGTTCCCCACAAATTTGGCGTTTTGGTAGCCAAACTCATCATCTTCAAACCCTCTTGCATTGTAGGCGTTACCTTGATTCACATACCCCCAATCTTCGTCATCATTAGCCTGATCATCATAATATCCCCCATCATCCGAAGATTCCGTATGCACACTCACGTGTTCCGGCGATTGATAACCGGGAACACTATACGGTTCGTCATCGGGGATAGCGTTCCTCAAATCGTCTATGTTAAAGAACGGGTCTTCATTCGTGGGATTGCCACGATCTCGATTGCCTCGACGGTCGGAATTGACATTCCGGTCATCAAGGTGAAGGGGTAAAGAGTTTTGTCGGTGAAGGTTTTGTTGATGGGGTGTTCGTTGGGTGTTATTGGGATTTTGGTTTCGGAAAGGTGGTGTGGGTGGTCTAGAATTGTTATTGCCACCCGGTTGCTCTTGAGGTATAGGTTGAACGTTTTGAACAGGATTGAAGTTGCTTCGGTATTGGAATTGGTTCGGGTTTTGGTTTTTGTTTTGGTTTGCCATTGAATCGGTTTCAGTGGTTTGTGTGAATTGTGGTGTTTGATTGGTTTGATTAGAAGCAAGAGTTGATTCTAACCGGCTTGCTAGGTTTGTTCTTGCTACTCTTTCGATTTCTGGTTCGTAGACTAATGGTGAAGTCCTCCCGGAGTTCCACGTATGCATGCACTACCTGTAATCTCCACAAGTAACACACCCGCGTAACAAGGAAAAAGACAAAGTACAAAAAGAAACTAAACAAATTAAACAGATAATCACGCAAATTCAAACGATAATCCAAACACAAAGCGCACGCACTCCCCGGCAACGGCGCCAAAATTTGATCGGACTGTCGCGCTCCGGTCAAAGATAATATTTATAAGCCCAAATTACCCTTAACAAATAGTTAGTGGTAGCAAGGGGTCGAACCACGAAGAGTATGTGGTTTGCATGTGGATTCGATTGAATTAGAACAATTGTCACAATTTATGAAGCTTGCCAGATATTTTTGTATTTTTGTTTAGTTGAAAGATGTGAATTTAAACTAATGGAATTGGTTCAATTGATTAACAACTACTAATTAACGAATGCAAGAAAGATTGATTACTAAACAATAATAAGAAAAAGGGTTCACACCCGGTTTCGTTAATTGCCAACCTGGGGTTTCTACAAGTTTTTAGATTCAACTCAATTGCATACGATTAGCGGATTTAGTGTACCATGACTTAGGTGCCAATAACTATCGACGTTTCGAGAAACGGACAAGAATGCACTTTGTAATCAACACAAGTAAAACCTAACCACGACAATGCATAACTACATATAACCATTTCGTAAAGTCATAACTTTTAACATCGTTCGAGAATTTACGAATACGAAACAAATGCAAACTATTGTCAAAGGTTTCAAAAATCAATACAAGTTGTCACAAAGTTGAATCAAGAACAATTCAAAACCCTAAATTTAACAACTACCTACGCCGGGGTGAAACCAAGGTGATTAGCCGCTCATGGTTGTAGAAACTTGATCACCGGATGATTGAAACATGGATTGGACCATCTTGAAGCTTGAATGATGGATAAATGGTGAATGGTTAGGGCTTCGGTGAATGATGATGGTGGAAATAATGATGGTGGAAGGATTAGGGTTTGTGGATGGTTGATTGTGGAAGATGATGATGATCATTCGAATGTTGTTGTATGTTCAAGATGGAATAGCGATTGAATAGTAGGTGATTCGTAATTCAATAATAGGCTCCAAGAATGATTCAAAACTCTCAAAACAATGTATCTCCCGTCTTACATGCCCCTTAAACCAATAAGAATCGAGCTTAACCCATAAAATCCAAAAATTCACGTTCTGAGAAACTACTGCCCATCGCCGACGGGCCTGACCCCGTCGCCGACGGGTTCGCCTGATGTCTTTTTCTGCCGACGCTCTAATCACCTGGATACGGGAGACTTTAGCCTACGGGAGATTTTAGAGGGCGTCCCCGACGGCCTGGGACCCGTCGGCGACGGGCTCTCCGTCTCCGTTTCTCCAAATTTCACTTCTCGCACTCCCGGTTGATCCGTAACGCGTCCCGGTGCTCCGATTTTCGACCCAATGACTCATAAAGCTCCCGAATAGTTCCTTAAACTCCATCAAACCTGCAAAACACATTTTTGATTAAAAGTAGGCTATCCGAAATTAAAACTTATGTAAAAACATCAAGTTATGCAATAACGAACACCGGTTTTCAACCACGTATCAAATACCCAGATGTATTCCCAGAAGAACTACCTGGATTACCACCAGATAGGGAAGTAGAATTTAGAATTCATCTAATTCCTGGAACTACACCGATAGCTAAGGCACCTTATCGGTTAGCACCCACCGAAATGTTGGAACTGAAAAAACAATTAGATGAATTATTAAGCAAAGGATTTATACAACCTAGTTCGTCCCCTTGGGGAGCACCTGTGTTGTTTGTGAAAAAGAAGGATGGTTCAATGAGAATGTGTATCGATTATCGAGAATTGAATACGGTTACAATTAAGAATCGATACCCATTACCTAGGATTGATGATCTTTTTGATCAACTTCAAGGAGCTAGATACTTCTCTAAGATAGATACTTCTCTAAGATAGATTTACGCTCAGGATACCATCAGCTAAAAGTGCAAGAAGAAAACATACCTAAAACTGCTTTCAGGACTAGGTACGGTCACTACGAGTTTACAGTCATGCCATTTGGGTTAACAAATGCTCCTGCAGCATTCATGGACATGATGAATAGGATCTGTAAACCGTATTTGGATAAATTTGTAATTGTTTTCATCGACGATATACTTATTTATTCCAAAAGTCAAGAAGAACATTGTGAGCACCTGCATTCACTCTTAACTTTGTTAAGAAAGGAGAAGCTTTATGCCAAGTTCTCAAAGTGTGAATTTTGGCTACGAGATGTGCAATTTTTAGGACACATGGTGAATCACGAAGGTATTCACGTAGATCCTTCCAAGATAGAAGCAATCACCAAATGGAAGGTCCCACAATCAGCTACGGAGGTTAGAAGTTTTATAGGATTAGCAGGATATTATAGGCGCTTTATTAAAGATTTTTCTAAGATAGCGGTGCCATTAACTAAGCTAACCTGTAAAACAGTTAAGTTTGAGTGGGGACCCAAGCAAGAAGAGGCCTTTAGGACCTTAAAGCAAAGATTAACAAATGCCCCAATCCTTGCCTTACCCGATGGAACAGAGGATTTTGAAGTCTACTGTGATGCCTCTAGGCTAGGATTAGGATGTGTACTGATGCAACGTAAAAAGGTAATTGCATATGCATCTAGACGGTTGAAAAAGCACGAGGAGAATTATACGACTCATGACTTAGAATTAGGAGCAATAATTTTTGCCCTTAAGATTTGGAGGCATTATTTATATGGGAGTAAGTTTACTGTCTATACGGATCATAAGAGCTTAAGGTACATATTTGGGCAAAAAGAATTAAATATGAGACAAAGAAGATGGATGGAAATTCTAAGTGACTACGAATGTGATATTCAATATCATGAAGGAAAGGCAAATGTAGTAGCAGATGCCCTAAGTCGTAAGTATCATGAGAAACAAAGACGAGTTCGTGCTCTTAGATTAAGTTTACAATTAGAATTAATGGAACAACTGAAGAATGTTCAGGAAATAGCAATCAAGAATGATACGGAAGGAATGAAAGGACGAATAAAGGAACTAGAGCAAGGGGTTGATGGAATTTGGAGATTCCACAAAAATAGGATTTGGGTACCTAAGCAAGGAGACTTAAGAAATAAGATTTTGGAGGAAGCCCATAAATCTAGGTATACCATGCACCCTGGTAATAATAAGATGTACCAAGATCTAAGGAACAACTTCTGGTGGATAGGAATGAAAAAGGATATAGCTAGATATGTTTCTAAGTGCCTAACTTGTTCACAAGTTAAGGCAGAACACCAGAAACCCTCAGGCCTACTGCAACAATTAGAAATGCCCGTATGGAAGTGGGAACTAATAACCATGGACTTTGTTACTAAGTTACCCAAAACCAGGAAAGGTAACGACGCGATTTGGGTAATTGTGGATCGATTAACCAAATCAGCTCATTTCCTACCCATGAAGGAAACCTTTAGCATGGAAAGATTAGCAAAGTTATACGTAGACGAAGTAGTATCATTGCATGGAGTCCCACTCTCCATTGTATCGGATAGGGATAGTCGTTTCACTTCACATTTCTGGACAAGTTTCCAAGAAGCCATGGGGACGCGACTGAATTTAAGTACTGCATACCATCCCCAAACCGACGGACAGAGTGAAAGGACGATCCAAACCTTGGAAGACATGCTCAGAGCATGTGTGATAGATTTTGGTGGAAATTGGGATGACCACCTACCCTTAATCGAATTCTCCTAAAACAATAGTTATCATGCAAGCATCGAGACTGCCCCATTTGAAGCACTGTATGGACGGAAGTGCCGAACTCCCGTTTGCTGGGTAGAAATAGGAGAAAGCCAATTATCAGGTCCTGAGATTGTTCAGGAAACCACCGACAAGATAACTCAAATAAAGGAACGATTAAAAACGGCTCGAGATCGCCAGAAGAGTTATGCAGATAATCGACGCAAGCCACTTGAGTTTCAAGTTGGAGATAAAGTTCTATTGAAAGTTTCTCCTTGGAAAGGGATAGTTCAATTCGGTAAGAAAGGAAAGCTGAGTCCAAGGTATATAGGACTGTTTACCGTTACCCAACGAATAGGACCAGTTGCCTATCCCTTACAACTACCAGAAGAATTAGCCGGGGTACATGACGTGTTTCATGTATCTTACCTTAAAAAGTGTTTATCTGATGAATCCCTGGTAGTACCTCTTCAAGATATAAAGGTAAATGAAAAGCTAAAATTTGTTGAGAAACCACTCCAAATAGAAGACAGGAAGATCAAATTTCTCAAACACAAGAGACTAGTGCTAGTCAAAGTCAAGTGGGATTCGAAAAGAGGACCTGAGCACACTTGGGAACTGGAATCGGAAATGAAGCGAAAATATCCTCACCTGTTTCGGTAAATCTCGAGGACGAGATTTTAAATAAGGTGGGGAGGATGTAAGGACCTGCAAAATTTTCCAAAAATAACCCGTAAGTAGAAAACAGGACCCCTAAAACCCTAATCCATAACAAAAACCAAGAAATTTGAATTTTCTGGCCGCTCGCGGGCCGCGTAAGACTTAAGGGTAGTCTACGCGGGCCGCGTCAGATCAAAAGATCTCCGGATAAGCGAACAAGCCACGTGTCGCACACATGGCGGGCCTACGCGTGACACGCTAGCCCTAATCGTAGACTAGGTGGCCCTCGCGGGCCGCGTAAGACCTCTCTTGGGTTTACGCGGGCCGCGTAAAACCAAAAATTCTGCTATAAATTGCCTGTGCATGGGACTTGCTTCTGTGTTCGAAAATTTGGTTTCAAAACGTCCATATTCTGCTTAAAACGAGTATTAAGGTGTCAAGGCGCTGCTACGAGTACAGGGTATTAACTCGATCACTGCTACGATATAATGTCTGATCGATTGAAACCGATCCGATGGATGTTTAAGTGCTGCCCGAATCAGGGCTATACTTTGTCATTCATCGTGAGGGTTTTGATTTCGTGAGTTTATCGTAAATGTTGTATTAAGTTACTGACCTAGTTTCGTGTGCATTGTCATTTAACTAGGTCACAAGGCTAAATCAGTAGGCAAGGTTCTGTCCAGTTAAACTTGCAATGTGAGTCATTCTCTTTTTATCAACAAAGTTTTACAATACTCCAATTATTTTCAAAAGTTATAATTACAGGGATTAAGTATTGGTTATCTTGAATCACTGGAAAGTGGGGTGTTGTGCACATTACTAATTTCTCACGGTTAGGTTCACCAACCTAACAGTGACAATCATCACTACTTGGGTGAAAGGACCCAATAGTGGTATGACCATCGTCACCAGGGTGTGACACGGCGCCAGATAAAAATAAGATAGTAGCCATTGTAATCGTTCTTATGCTGTAATTTATAACTAATGTGTCGTTTTATATAACCTGATTGACTCGCCAGTATTTCCCCGCTGATAAAATCTTTTTAAACATGTTTTCAGGTGATTTGCTGTGATCCAGGAAAAAGTGCACTGTAGCACTAAAAGCTTGATGAAGTGGCTCAATAAACTAAATAAACATGTTTTGTAAAACAGGGAATTTCCTCGTGAAATTCCTTTATTGCAAATTATGGGGTTTTATCCTAAAGTTGTGAAATAAAATAATTGGGAAAAAATTTCAGTTTAACAGATCCTGTCAAAGTTTCCGCTGCCAAATTAAATAATAATACCACAGGTTTTTGTCCCGCGGCTTCTGGACCGGGTAACACCGGGCCGGGGGCCGTGACACTTGGTAAGTGTTAATTGAATTGTTGATTGTTTGTGATGATTTTAAAAAGAAAATGATATGCTTTGAAAGCATGGACACCTCCATTTTTAGGGGAAACTATGGCAAAATTTTCTAAAAATATAAACACTTAGAAAAATATTTTCAAACAAGTATTTACAAGTATATTTTGACCATGAGTTTTCAATATAAACTTTGCCATAATTTTTGTTACAAAAATACAAATATTGGAGGTTGGTCTTTGTAAATAAAAATGACTAAATTTGTATTTGAAAGATATATATATTTAGAAGACACATGTGTGTGAATGTTTGTATACTTTGTGTAATAGTTATATTATTTTAGGGTTAAAATAATATAACTTAACAAAATACCAAGAAATTTACAATCCAAGATATTACCAAAAATCTCAAGGAATAAACATATAAGTTATTGATGTGTGCAAAATGCAACATATAAATTACATCAAATGTGGCATAAAACTAACCTTTTTTAGTAATAATGTTGAAAAAAGTGTGTTTTTGTCTTCATTTTGTATTTTCAGGATTAAATGAGCTCAAACGAACAAAAGAAGCAAAAAGGCAGCTAAATCTAACATAAATACAAGAAAAGGAATAAACGTGGCATGCCCGACCCCTCGACAGCATCTCACAAAGCAAAAAATAAGAAGAAAGCTGAGCATGGGGCTGTGCCCAGCTCAACACGGGGCGTGCCCAGCGGACACGGGGGCGTGTTCAGGTGTCTGCAGAAAAGACAAAGTTGTAGAAGCTTCTATTCCCGACACGGGGGCTTGCCCAGCTCAGCATGGGGCCGTGGTCAACGCTAAGATTCGCATAATCCAAGCAAATCTTGATAGTACAGATACGCTTCTGCACACGGGGGCGTGGTCAACTAATGCAGACAAACTGCAATTAATGTAGAAAGAGAATAAGGGTGGACACGGGGCCGTGTCCAGACTTCTGTGCAGGCTATAAATAGGGGTGCTTGGTTCACTTCAAAGGCATCCCTTGGCACACCACCTCTCTCACACTTCACCCACCACCCACCACCATCACAACACCATCATCCACCACCATCATCCATCGTCCATCGTAGAGTGTGTGAGTCATCTCGGGATCCAAGATTGATCGTAAGAGCTCTTGACAATCAAAGGCCATGTTTGCCTAAGTCTCTTACATCACTTGGTGAAGACAAGTGTCTAGTGTAATATTTTTTTATTTTTTATCTTTTCGCACTTTTTATTTGGTTATGTATTAATGACTTTAATAACTAGTTTCTTATGTTGAAGGTGATTCTTCCTTATCGTTTGTCCGTGGTGTCTTGGCATTATTTTACTGTCTATATAAAATAAAAGATTTTCACCATTCATATCTCCACGGTCTATATGGAGATATGTTGGCTACCTGGTCGAGGGTTAAGGGAACGGTTTGGTAAGAGTCTTGCCTTGTTCAGTGTATAGATCCTGCAAGGACCTGGGTCAAATTTAGTAGGACCTCCTTCAATACCCACCGGTATTGGATGGCGGGGGTCCAAACTCTTTGATCCCCTCATATGTAAGCTACTATTAATACTTTAACCCGGCTACTTAGGACTGTATGCCTGATGACTCAGACTACTTAGCCAAGGGTAACGTCACCTTCAAAAGAGGGGCCTACCATAATATGCATTAATAACTTAATTAATTATCTTTCAATAATCCAACCCTTTAGGATTGTATCCTTGCTGACTCAAACTACTGGGTTGAGGGTAACGTCACCTTCAAAAGATGGGCCTACTACAATAACTAAGATAATCTCTTAAAAAGTGCAAAAGTGCGGAAATAATCAAAGGTTACACTAAACACGAGTCGGAGCCAAGTGATTCATCTTGTCTATCTGTTTTTATTTTTATTTTATTTTTCAGCATTTTAGTTAGTTTTTATTTTTCTAGTTTAAAAACTTTTTTTTCTAACTTTTGATTTGATTAGACGTTGAGGATAAACCGGTACTAAAAGCTCTTGTGTCCTTGGACGACCTCGGTATCTTACCAACACTATACTACGCTCACGATGGGTGCACTTGCCCATATGTGTGTTTAGTGTTAGTAATGTTTTATAAATTTAAAACCTGACTAAAAAGTGTAAAAGGGCTTAAAATATACATTAAAAACCATATAAACTACATACGCATCAAGTTTTTGGCTCCGTTGCCGGGGACACAAGGATTTTAAGAAAGCTTAAAATCGACGGCCTAATCAGTTTTTCAAAACCTTTTCAAAACGCGCGCACATTTTTCTGTATTTTAGTTTAATTTTGCATTTACAGTAGATTGAACACGGGCGTGCTCACTGAACACGGGCCGTGCTGCATATTTTTTATAAAAACACCCAGATACAGAGTCTGAACACGGGGCCGTGCTCACTGAACACGCCCCCGTGCTCAACGAAACCAGTAACTTTAATTCAAACGCCCAGATACAGATCCTGGACACAGGGCCGTGTCCACTGAACACGGGGTCGTGTCCAGCCTCTGTTTCCGTCTTTATTTTTGTTTTCTGGTCTCGAGACTCTGTTGTGGTCTGCTGAGTGATTCTTATGGATCAATACTCAGGAGGCTACAACTACACCATGAGGAGGATGATTATAAGGAAGATTATTGCACCAATTGCAGTAACACTCACTCGGTAGAATATTGTGACTTATTTTAACCATCCACTTCATACACCTACTATGAGGAGCCCATGTACGAGCCGTCCACTTCATACACACCCTATGAAGACCAAAGGTATGAACCTTCTCCCTTATACTCATATTTTGATGAACCAAGGTATGAGCCTTCATACTCATACTTTGAGGAACCAAGATATGAGTCTTCATCTTCATATGCTTACTATGAGGAACCATGGCGTGAACAACCCACCTCATATGAGTATTATGAAGAACCAAGTTACGATCCTTATCCATCATATACTTATCATGAGGAACAATGGTGTGAACCATCTACCTCATATGAGTACTATGAGGAACCAAGGATCGAACTTCCGAATTCAAGCTTTGATAATAATTATTCAACTCACTTTGACGAACCACCCACTATCTCACCCGTCGCCAAAAGGATAATAGAACACCTTAAAACTATCGAGTGCTATATAAAAGAAGCCCGCGCAAGGGAAGAGGAATCCCACGAAAGGGAAGAATTAACTCGTAATAAAGAAGAGATAGTTGAAAAGGTAAAAATGGAAGAACAAGTAAGTGAAAAACCGACACATGAGTTAAACAACGAAAAAGGTGAGTCCGACAATGTTAAATTCAAGAAGAGTCTAATTTTAAAGAAATTAATCTCTTGTCACCTTCTTTCGAAAATCATTGTTTAGTACCCGCTCATGCAAAGTTTTTAAAAGAGTTAAACACTAGCACTAAAATTGACGAAACGGTAAGCATTAAGTTAACAAATGATCAAACTACGCTAATAAAAGAAGATCCATTTGGAATTAACATTACACCGGTTCCATGTTTCTTTCAAAATTACTTTATTAGTAATATTACAATTGATAAAGATCTTTGTGTTAATATAATGCCAAACTAAATTTTTGAAAAATTAAGTATTGGTGATTTCTCTCCACTTCAAATACCCATTTTTCTATCTAATCGGAAAACAATAAAATCAATGGGGATAGTTGAAGATGTGTTAGTCCAAGCAAATCAAATGGTAATCCCAACCGACTTCGTCATCCTTGATGACGCTCCACTAGTGTTGGGACGATCTTTTGTAAAAACCCACGAAGCTTTGAATAATCGGAAGCACAACAATCTACCCATTCAATTAGGGGCTTTCAAAAAAAGTGTCGACCTTGAGCGATCAATGAAATATCTATTCGGCAATGACGACCCCCTAATTGAAGATGAGCCAGAACCACCCGATAAGGTGGGTCTAGCCAAGGACCCTTATAAACGTGGCGCACCACGGAGGCATTCCGCGGAACTATCGGTAGTTTAGTTTAGATTAACCTTTATGTTTTCTAGTTAGTTTTTAATTTTCAAGAATAAAACACACTCGGGATGGTGAAGGATGATAAGGGAAGCTTGAACCAACACCCCATACACAAAAACAGAGCCTCCCGACGATTTTTCTTCATTACAGCAAGTTCAGCACGGGGCCGTGCTCACCCCAACACGCCCCGTGCCCGAGGTTCTGCAGAAAATGCCCAGTTCAGGTAACTGGAGACGGGGCCGTGCTCACTGAACATAGGGCCGTGCCCAGCCTTATGTTTAAATTTGATACTGGCAGTCTGACCACGGGGCCATGCTCAGCCAACACCACCCCGTGTTCAGCTACCCAGTAACATAAAATCTTGTTTTTAACCCACTTTTACACATTTTAATCAACCGAAAAACTTATTTTTGGGACACATTGAGGACAATGTGTAATTTAAGTGTGGGGGGGGGGATGCTAAAACCTTGAATCTTGCAAGTCCTAAAAACAAGCCTTACACAAAACTCTATTGGAACCGCTAATCACCCCAAATTTTTTCAAAAATTTTCATTTTTTTTTACTTGTCTTGGTTTAATTTGGGAATAACAAGTTCTAAAAAGGTTATATTTTTACAAATTTACAACAGATCGCGTCGTGATAAAATGAACCAACATAAGAAAATTATGAAACGGCATGACAAATCTAGTTAAAATTTGATTATATATACTTGATCACATTAAAAACCCATTCCCACAAAAAGTGAGTTTTGAGCCTTTATTGAGCATACAAATACACATCTTTAGATTAAATGCTCATCTTTCGTTTCTTGTGTGAATAGCCGCTTGGTTTCTTACGATTCTAGAATTTGCCATGACGATACATTCCCGGTCCTTACCAACTTAACCTCGAGTAAGTAAATGATTGAGGCATTAGGACTAACCCTTTTTCTTTCAACACCATTATTTTTTTTTACCACCTACCCAAAATCCCCCTAGTTAACCCATTTGAGCCTAAACCTTTTCATTTCTAAACCCAAAACAAACACCATTTACCCACCAAAACCCTTTTTCATTTTAACCCTTTATTTTAGTACAAAGCTCGGTTTTCATATGACATTCCTTATCAAAAAAAAATGTTGAAGCAAAAAAAAAAACAAACAAACAAGTTCATCAAAAAGAACTTTGTTTGAAGAATTGCTTCATTAAAAAAAATAATAATAACAAAAAAGTCTTACGAAAACCGACGCTTTTTACGCCTTTTTCTACTAACCACTAACCTAACCACCTACCTTTAACCCAAGCCTAACCCTTCCCCCAAAGTCCTCTTGATATTTACAAAGTATATACTTAAAAAGGAGGAGGATTGATTGCTTGGCAAGCTTATGGTAGAAGTAAGTTCCATGCCGCTCTCGAGTGTTTCACAAAAATACATTTTCGGCCGAGTGTTGAGTGATCCCCCGTGAGGTATGTGAACTTGTATATAAATGAAATTTAAAAAGGCATGTTATGCCCTAATAAGTAATTTATCTTATGTAATGTTTTAAATAAATCATGACGAATAGAATTGTAAATAGAATAAAAATAAAACCTAATAAAGAATCTTGGAATCCCGACACTCTATGACAAGCCCAAAACCTTCTCTTCTACCCATTCCATTTGGGAGTGTAAAGCCACATTATAAAGAGTTTTGCTTGAGGACAAGCAAAGATTCAAGTATGGGGGTATTTGATGTGTGCAAAATGCAACATATAAATTACATCAAATGTGGCATAAAACTAACCCTTTTTTAGTACTAATGTTGGAAAAAGTGTGTTTTTGTCTTCATTTTGTATTTTCAGGATTAAATGAGCTCAAATGAACAAAAGAAGCAAAAAGGCAGCTAAATCTAACATAAATACAAGAAAAGGAATAAACGTGGCATGCCCGACCCCTCGACAGCATCTCACAAAGCAAAAAACAAGAAGAAAGCTGAGCATGGGGCTGTGCCCAGCTGAGCATGGGGCTGTGCCCAGCTCAACACGGGGCGTGCCCAGCGGACACGGGGGCGTGTTCAGGTGTCTGCAGAAAAGACAAAGTTGTAGAAGCTTCTATTCCCGACACGGGGGCGTGCCCAGCTCAGCACGGGGCCGTGGTCAACGCTAAGATTCGCATAATCCAAGCAAATCTTGATAGTATAGATACGCTTCTGCACAGGGGGCCGTGCCCAGCGGACACGGGGGCGTGGTCAACTAATGCAAATAAACTGCAATTAATGTAGAAAGAGAAGAAGGGTGGACACGGGGCCGTGTCCAGGCTTCTGTGCAGGCTATAAATAGGGGTGCTTGGTTCACTTCAAAGGCATCCCTTGGCACACCACCTCTCTCACACTTCACCCACCACCCACCACCATCACAACACCATCATCCACCACCATCATCCATCGTCCATCGTAGAGTGTGTGAGTCGTCTCGAGATCCAAGATTGATCGTAAGAGCTCTTGACAATCAAAGGCCATGTTTGCCTAAGTCTCTTACATCACTTGGTGAAGACAAGTGTCTAGTGTAATACTTTTTTTATTTTTTATCTTTTCGCACTTTTTATTTGGTTATGTATTAATGACTTTAATAACTAGTTTCTTATGTTGAAGGTGATTCTTCCTTATCGTTTGTCCGTGGTGTCTTGGCATTATTTTACTGTCTATATAAAATAAAATATTTTCACCATTCATATCTCCACGGTCTATATGGAGATATGTTGGCTACCTGGTCGGGGGTTAAGGGAACGGTTTGGTAAGAGTCTTGCCTTGTTCAGTGTATAGATCCTGCAAGGACCTGTGTCAAATTTAGTAGGACCTCCTTCAATACCCACCGGTATTGGATGGCGGGGGGTCCAAACTCTTTGATCCCCTCATATGTAAGCTACTATTAATACTTTAACCCGGCTACTTAGGACTGTATCCCTGCTGACTCAGACTACTTAGCCGAGGGTAACGTCACCTTCAAAAGAGGGGCCTACCATAATATGCATTAATAACTTAATTAATTATCTTTCAATAATCCGACCCTTTAGGATTGTATCCTTGCTAACTCAAACTACTGGGTTGAGGGTAACGTCACCTTCAAAAGATGGGCCTACTACAATAACTAAGATAATCTCTTAAAAAGTGCAAAAGTGCGGAAATAATCAAAGGTTACATTAAACACGAGTCGGAGCCAAGTGATTCATCTTGTCTATCTGTTTTTATTTTTATTTTATTTTTCAGCATTTTAGTTAGTTTTTATTTTTCTAGTTTAAAAACTTTTTTTTCTAACTTTTGATTTGATTAGACGTTGAGGATAAACCGGTACTAAAAGCTCTTGTGTCCTTGGACGACCTCGGTATCTTACCAACACTATACTACGCTCACGATGGGTGCACTTGCCCATATGTGTGTTTAGTGTTAGTAAATATCGTGTTTTATAAATTTAAAACTTGACTAAAAAGTGTAAAAAGGCTTAAAATATACATTAAAAACCATATACACTACACACGCATCATTACACACATAATATTGTGAAACCAAACGAAAGAACGTAACTTACAAAATATTCTGGAAAATACATTTATAAGTATATTTTTGGTAAATAATATTTTGGACATAAGAAAGGAAAATATGATTTTCCAATTATTACCAAGGTTATGCCATATTTTTTATAAGGAGAAAATATATTATTTTTGGGAAGTAAAAATATATTTTCTTGGAATTTTTAGAAGATATATGATTTTTTGGAAAAATATATATTTTCATGGATAAACTTGAAATACATTATTTTGGATAAAATAAGTTCAAATATTTTCTAAGTGAGACTTGGAAATATATTGTTTTGGAATTACAAATATTTTTGCCAAAAGAAAAATTATGAATAATTTTTCTAAGTAATATTCCTTAAAATATATATTGGTATATTTTTATTTTTATAATACACCGGAATACGACACCGATACATGGCAAAATACAAGAATATGAATACACATGTATGAGATACCCCCATCCTTGGGAAGGAAATACGAATATAAATACTTGAAAAGTATTATTACGATATATTGTTTAACAATTATTCCAAACTAAATAAATATAATTTAAGTTAAAATATTTATTATTTTAACAAGTAATTATAACTTGGAATAATATTGAAGACATAAAAGAAACGTAACTCAAAAACATTAATTTTAAGACAAGGCACGACCCGTTCGTCTAATAGACGTTAGTACATTGTAGGTAGTCGTGTTGCTGAAGGAATTTGAGTTACGAGTACTGAAAACGCAAGACAGTGAGTTCATGTCCTCCTTTTCTTTAAACTGTTTTGTTTATTAACTTCGGGGGTGAAATACATGTTACAAAAGGATTACATACAATTACAATTGGTATGGTTAGCCTAGGAAAGTACAGTAGATCATGTGAATGGGTAGTCGGATACTTAAGACCATTAATCCTCGTATAAGGACCGAGGGGCATGAGTGATAGATCTATTTGGGTGTAGCGAGCCCACACCCATGAGGACCAGGGTGGCCCATAGGGTGACTATGTCTTACAGCCGGAAGCCCGGTACAAATTTGCTAGGTTTGAGCCTTCCTACGCCGTCGCACATACCAGTGGCCTTGCAAACCATTGGTGATATGTTTCCTTGTTTGCTTTCATACCGGGATTTACAAACATACATACATACACTGTTTACAAAGGATTTATACATACATATACGCAAACACATGAACTCGCTCAACTTTTGTTGATGTTTTCAAATTACATGTATTTCAGGGAACTAAGTGGATCTGGCAGGTGTTTGCATGTTTTCAAGCTGCATCATGAATAAAAGATGTCATCCAAAGTTATTAGGGTTTAGGAGATGTATCTTAATCCTGGACGAGATACATGGTTCTAAACTCTGTTTTATTTAAGATCTTTTGTTGAGTCTTTGTGAACTCTTTAAAACATGTTGTGGTTTGTAATGTGAATTTGGTGTCGACGTTTCAGACAATTATGTCGTGGTATTTTCAAACTTAAGTTGTGGATGAACATCTAATGGTTTAATCATATAGTGTTGTTATGATTGTATGCAATGGTATTAAGAAGTCACACCATAATCACGCTTCCGCAAAAGTCAGGGTGTGACAGCTTGGTATCAGAGCTTCGATTGTAGCGAACTAGGATTCTTTCTCGAGTCTAGACTACAATCATTAGGGCTCTCACGAAAATATTTTTACAACATACTTTCATTGCATACACAAAACGTCCAGATCCAGGAAACAAACATTTTTACAAACAAAAGCCACGAACCACTTTTCAAAGTTTATGATTAAAGTTCAGTCTGAGAGACTGGGTTGTTCAGTCTGAGAGACTTGGTAGTTCAGTCTGAGAGACTGGGTAGTTAGTCTGAGAGACTAGTTAGGACAGTTTGAGAGACTGGGGAGTTTAGTCTGAGAGACTGAGTAGTTCAGTCTGAGAGACTGGGAGGCTTAGTCTGAGAGACTAGGTGGGTAGTCTGGGAAGACTAGGAAGAATACGTGATTACATTGCCATTACTTACATGCTTAACAAAGATTGTTGATATATGTGCATATGTTGTGATTGTTTTGTTGCAGACCCTATGTCGTCTTCTGAGAGCGGAGTATCTGATACTGTCGACCCTATGGCTGTCGTTTCGGGTGATGAGATCGTCCCAGCACCTGAGATTCTTACCTCTGACACTGAGAGTGATCCATAGATGATGTCAGATGATACCGATGATTTCTAGCCTTTTGCTTGCCGGATTTTGGCGATGATGTACCGCTAGCTGATGGTTTCCCTGTCGAGGATCCATTTCCGATCCTCGCTCCTTTGCCTCTTGCTGCATTTCCTCTCGAGGATTTGCCTCTTGATGACATGTCTGATGACGATGTCAATCTCTTCATTGATGGTCCCCATGATGCTGTTCAGGGTGATGGAGTTCCAGTTGGTGATGTCGTTGTTGTTCCGCTTGTTGATATTCCTATTGTTGAGATTTCTTCTGATCATTCTGCTTTGGATTCTTTCGAGTCAGTGTCGTCCACTACTTTGCATGCTCTGGGATTGCAGCGATATCCCACTAATTCTGATTCTGACATGGCCATGTCTGCCGCACCTGTTATTCCACACGACTTTCATCATGACGTTGAGTTTGACGTTGAGCCTGGACATGTGATTGATTTTAACCCTGACGATCAGCCTATCGATGCACTCGCTGATCCTATGATGATTCCCGCTGATCCTGAGATGATACCGGCTGACCTCAAGCCGATACCTGCTGATCCTGAGCTGGAAACGGCCAACCCTGAGCCTATACTTGCACCCGAGCCTATACCAACTCCTGATCCTTTGCCTGACCATGATCCTGTACCCGTTGGCATACCTGTTGTTGCACCACTTGTACCCGACCCGATCCCTGCACCTGCTGACCATGCTGCTTTTGCTGGTCAGATAGACCCCAGATACGCATTCACCGGCAATGGGTGGATAGAGGACGATGATGATATGCCCCCTTTTGTTGAGCCTGTTACTCCCCCACACATACCTGCACCTGTTGAGATTTCCCCTTTTCACCCGACTGTGTCCGATGATCACCGCACATATTTACCCATCACTGTCTTACAAGACATATCTCCACCCCGTCCAGGGGAAGGCTCGTCTAGCCAGCAGCCTGGCCATGTTCCACCCGTGTCTGCAGCTTTTCCTTACATGCCACAGTTTACACTTGCTACTCATTTTGCTTCTGCACCATCAGGCGAGCCACTCATATGGTTTCTGCCGAACACTATGCCAGTTTCCGATCCATACCATCCTTCACATTACACTGGTTACACGAGGGATGATTTACTCTTGTCATTGCAGCTTCAGCAGGAGATGCTGTGTCGTAGAGTTATGGAGCTAGAGAGGATTTCGTGTCCTCCACCTTGTACTTGCCCTTCACCATTTGCTACTCCGCCTGCTCCACTTTTTCCTTATCCGGACTTTGATCTCCGATTTCTCACCATGGAGCAGCAGATTAGCTATTTGTTGCATCACGTTTATGCTCTTGAGGAGGAGTTAGCACGTGTGCGCAGTTTGCTCTTTGTTCCGCCACCTCCTCCTCCACCACCATCGGCATAGTTGGTTTTTGGTCTTATGCAGGTAGACTACTTTTGATGAGAGTGTCGCCATTGAGCCCAGCTTACGAAGTCTTTTGAAGACCACTTTTTGTGTATATGACTGTTGTAGACTGATTAACATTTTGGACAAGGGTGATGTGACCCTGTAGTCCCTTTTGATGTGATATGATACATTTGTAGAACATGTAACTGTGTTGTTGTCATTGATATATGAAAGCTCAATCACAATATTCTCATTATATGCATTGTTGAATTAGACATTGGTGATATGAATGTGATGTTATGTGCTTACTTGCGTTGATAAATGCTATTACGTATACATGTGATGTACTTACTATACTTATTATGACCTGACCAATACAATCTTCTTTTAGAAGATGCCTCCCTGAAGAGATACTCGCTTGCCCACGACAGAGGCTGAACTACAAGAACGAATTTCACAAGCGATAGCACAGCACGATGCCTCGCGCACTGAACATAGTGGGGGTACCTCAGGGAGCAACCCACCTCATGGTAATGTTTAAGTCACTAAAGACACATTACGTTACATTTGGATATTCCATGTGCGTTCGCTAATGCTTTATGTGAATGATGTTCCTTGTACAGGTTGTACCTATAAGCAGTTCCTAGACTGCAAGCCTCTAAATTTCGACGGCACCGGGGGTGCTGTAGCTTTCGTTAGGTGGACAGAGAAAACCGATTATGTGCTAAGAATGAGCAAGTGTGCGCCGGAGCACCAGGTCACCTACATTTCCGGACTGTTCGTGGACGGAGCTCTATCATGGTGGAATCTCCATGTTCAAACTCTGGGAGAGGCAGCAGCATACGCTTTGACTTGGGCTGAAATGAAGAAACTTATGTGCAAGAAGTACTGCTCAAGGGCTGGGATTCAGAAACTAGAAACAGAGTTTTGGAACCTCAAGATGGATGGTCCAAAGATTGCTGAGTACGTGCAGAGATTCCACGACCTATCTCGCATCGTACCTTACATGGTTAATCCGGAGTTCAAGCGCATTGAGCGTTTTATTTGGGGATTGGCACCCCAAATCATGAGCATGGTAACTACCTCCAAGCCTGCAACGATCACCGAGGCTATTGATCTGAGCGTGACATTAACTGAAGAAGCAATCAGGTTGAACAAGTTCTCGATTTCTGACCAAAAGAAGAAGGAGACTCACGTTGAGTCATCAGGGGAGAACAAAAGGAAGTTCTCAAACTTCAAGAAGGGTACCAGCAGTGCTAACAAGAAGAAAGATGTGAACCCACCAGCCGAGGTCAAGACTGGTGTTGAAAACAAACGAAAAGGGTATATGGGCACCTTGCCCAAATGCGATGCGTGTCAGTTGCATCACAATGGACGATGCCGAGCTGGAAAGTGTGAGACGTGCGGAAAAGTTGGCCATGCCAAAGAAACATGCCGGTATGGTGCAGGTCGTGGTAATGGTGGTCTAAGAGGTAATGGCAACGGGAATGGAAATGGTAACCGTGGTGGTAATGGGTATGGAAACCGCAATTAAGGAGGAAATGGCGGTAATGGGAATCGTGGTGGTTTTGGGAATCAAGCTGGAAGTGGGAACCGCAACCAAAACAAAAACCAGGGCGGAAATGGGAATGGAAATGGTCGGGGACCAGGTTGCTTTAACTGTGGAGATGTCGGGCATTTCAAGAGAGAATGCCCAAAGATCAACTAAGCTCAAGGAAGGGTTTTCAACATAGGAGCGAGGGAAGCTCGCCAAGATCCAAACGTAGTTACGGGTACGTTCCCTATCAACCAACACTTTGCATCTGTACTGTTTGATACTGGTGCCGATTATAGTTTTGTATCACTAGAGTTTAAGAAAATACTTGGGTTAGTTGCCGATAAACTTGACATTCCGTATTCAATAGAGCTAGCTAGTAGAAACGAATGAAGTGATTAGAGGTTGTGTAATAAAGCTCGGGGAGCATGAGTTTACGCTTGCTCTTCTGCCAGTCGAGTTGGGAAGATTTGACGTGGTAGTTGGAATGGATTGGTTGTTGAGCAGAGATTGTATGTCACGAGAAGATCATTCGCGTCCCGATGGCGAATGGAGAAACGATTGTAGTGCATAGAGAGAAACATGATACGCCTTTAAGGATCATCAGTTGTTTGAAAGCTCGAAAGTGTTTGCAGAAAGGATGTGTTGCCTTCTTGGCGCACGTTGTGGATAAAGAAGCCAGCGAGCCAAGGTTAGAAGATATCCTAGTTGTGAGGGAATATCCTGAAGTTTTCCCCGAAGACTTACCAGGATTGCCACCTCAACGACAAGTCGAATTTCACATTGACTTAGTTCCAGGCGCCGCGCCTGTAGCTAAGGCACCTTATCGACTTGCGCCTTCCGAGATGCAAGAGCTGTCAACACAGCTTCAGGAGTTGTTAGACAAGGGGTTCATTAGACCAAGCTTCTCGCCTTGGGGAGCTCCAGTGCTGTTTGTCAAGAAGAAAGATGGTAGCTTTCGCATGTGTATCGACTACCGAGAGCTAAACAAGTTAACTATCAAAAATAGATATCCTTTGCCAAGGATTGATGATCTTTTCGATCAACTACAAGGTTCGAGTTTTTACTCCAAGATCGATCTTCGATCAGGATATCACCAGTTGAGAATACAAGAGGAAAGCATACCAAAGACTGCCTTTAGGACTCGATATGGACACTACGAGTTCCTAGTAATGTCGTTTGGTCTGACGAATGCGCCAGCAGTGTTTATGGATTTGATGAATAGAGTTTGCAAACCCTACCTCGATAAATTTGTGATTGTGTTTATCGACGATATTTTGATCTACTCAAGGACAAAGGAAGAGCACGAATAACACCTAAGAGCCGTTTTAGAGCTGCTCAAGAAAGAGAAATTGTACGCAAAGTTCTCAAAGTGCGAGTTCTGGTTGCGTGAAGTACAATTCCTTGGACACGTGGTAAACGGAAATGGAATTCATGTGGATCCCACCAAGATCGAGGCGATTAAGAATTGGGAAACGCCGAAGACGCCAACCGAGATCCGATAGTTCCTAGGTTTGGCAGGGTATTATCGCAGATTCATTGAGGATTTTTCGAAAATCGCTCAATCACTGACCTCCCTTACTCAGAAGGATAAGAAGTACGAATGGGGAGATAAACAAGAGGAAGCCTTTCAGTTACTAAAGAACAAGCTTTGCGATGCACCCATTTTATCCCTACCCGAAGGCACCGATGACTTTGTGGTGTACTATGATGCCTCGCGTCAGGGATTAGGCTGCGTGCTGATGCAGCGACAAAAGGTTATATCTTATGCTTCGCGCCAGTTGAAGGTTCATGAGAAGAATTACACTACGCATGATTTGGAATTAGGCGCAGTGGTATTTGCATTAAAGATCTGGCGACATTACTTGTAGGGCACCCGATGCACGATCTTTACCGACCACAAGAGACTACAGCATATATTTGATCAGAAGGAGCTTAATATGAGACAGAGACGATGGGTTGAGTTGTTAAACGATTATGATTGTGAAATCAAGTACCACCCAGGAAAGGCGAATGTGGTAGCAGACGCCTTAAGTCGAAAAGAAAAGATTAAGCCCATAAGGGTTAGGGCCTTGGAAATGATTATACAGACAGACCTCTCGTTGCGCATTCGTGCTGCGCAGTGAGAAGCTCTTAAGAAGGAAAATCTTAAGGACGAATATCTCCGTGGGATGGAGAAATAGTTGGTACCTAATGAGGAAGGAACATTGTGTTTTATGAAACGAATTTGGGTTCCCCTCTTTGGTGGTCTTAGAGACGTGATTTTTGATGAAGCTCATAAGTCGAGGTACTCGATCCACCCAGGATCGGATAAAATGTACCAGGATTTGAAGGATTTCTATTTGTGGTCAAGATTGAAAGGCGATGTTGCAACATACGTTGGAAAGTGCTTAACGTGTGCCAAAGTGAAGGCCGAATATCAGAAGCCTTCAGGTCTTCTGCAACAACCAGAGATACCCATGTGGAAGTGGGAGCAAATCTCAATGGATTTTATAACAAAGTTGCCAAAGACACCCAGAGGTCATGATACGATTTGGGTAATCGTAAACCGTCTGACTAAATCTGCACACTTTTTGCCAATCAGAGAAAAAGATAACACAAGTAAACTGGCCGAGATGTACCTTAGAGAGATAGTTGCACGACATGGAGTGCCTCTCTCGATCATTTCTGACAGAGACGGAAGATTTGTGTCAAGGATTTGGCAATCTTTCCAAGAAGCCTTTGGTTCTCAGTTGAATCTAAGTACTGCTTTTCACCCACAAACAGATGGCCAGAGTGAGCGAACGATTCAAACGCTGGAAGATATGTTGCGAGCTTGTGTAATGGACTTGGGTGGCAGTTGGGACACTCACCTACCGTTGGTTGAATTCTCATATAACAACAGCTACCATACAAGTATTCAAGCCGCACCGTTTGAAGCTCTTTACTGACGCAAGTGTCGATCGCCGCTATGCTGGGCAGATGCGGGCGATAGACAGCTTGTTGGTACCGAATTGGTTCAAGAAATGACAGACAAGATTATGCAGATCCGAGAGCGCATTAAGGCGGCTCATGATCGACAAAAGAGCTATGCGGACCAAAGAAGAAAACCTTTGGAGTTTGAAGTGGGAGATATGGTTTTACTAAAAGTCTCACCTTGGAAAGGTGTAGCACGCTTTGGGAAGCGCGGAAAGTTAAACCCACGATACATTGGACCGTTCAAAATCCTGGAGAGGATTGGTCTTGTAGCTTACAAGTTGGATCTACCCGCGGAACTGAATGGAGTTCATGATACATTTCATGTATCTAATCTGAAAAAGAGTCCAACTCAAGAAACAGTTGTCATTCCTGCCGATGAAGTTCACATTGACGACACACTCCACTTTACCGAAGAACCTGTTGAGGTTACTGATTGGAAGGTGAACAAGACTCGCAGGAGTAGTGTCAAACTCGTCAAGGTCCGATGGAACGCGCGTCACGGCCCAGAGTTCACTTGGGGGCGTGAGGACCGTATGAAAGCAAAATACCCGCATCTGTTCCCCAACTCCCCTACGGCTAGTAGCCGAACTTAAATTTCGGGAAGAAATTTTCTTAATAGGGGGAGAATGTGACAACCGTAAAAAATCCAGGTACCCGTACAATTAATTAATCTTGATTAATGCTTAATGACTGTGCTGGATTATACTTAACTGCATTCTGATTACTGCATCATACTTACATGTGCATCACATATTGCATAATGACATATCATATTTACATGCAAGCCACATTGACATAAATGATGCACAAAGCACAGTTAGCAGATGTCGCAACCCCCGATCCCTGATCCCCACGGACGGGCGGCCGCGAACCAGTTTCAGTGGTATCGCGTATTGTCTAATTTGGCAGCGGAAATTTTCATCAGGACCGTAGTTAGGAAATATTTTATCAGAGTAAAATACCACATTTTCATAGTATTAAATAAATGGGATAAAAACTAAGTTCATAGTACACACGTTTTCATGGGAATAAATCCTATTTTATTTAATAAAAACATCTATTTTATTTTAGGTAACTTTATTGCCACTTTTCCAAGCCTTCAGTGCTGTCCAGCTGCCTTCTATTTGGCTTTCACATTTTGTTACCTGAAACGCGTTTTAAAAACATTTGTCAGTGGGAAATACTGGTGAGTGAATCCCAGTTTAATCAAGTTTAAATAAAAATCATTTCATAGTGTACAGTATTGAGGGCGATCCCGCAATTACATTTGTTTCCAAGTTATAACAATTAACATCCATGGTACTGTCGAACCCGACTTGTGGTCATGTTACTACTCACAATGTAGTAACAAATTTTGTATACAAAACCACAACATACTCATGATAATTGTATTCTTACAAATACTCAATAACTGTCATTCGCATGGAAAAATATTTAAGGTTTTGTATCAACAGTTAACAAAAAGGTTTACAAAAAGTGGATCAACTCACATTGCTGTTTTAGATTTTCCGTAAGGGTTTCCTGAGAATTATCTATAATTTACATAAAAGCACACGTGTTAGTATAATAACCCATTTTAACATTAGTAATACCCTCCCCGAGACGGCATTCCAACGACTACGTCGGGCAGAACCACGACAACCGTTACGGAACCCTAGATCAATCGGACAGCGTATCTAATACGTATCCAGGGGTTATAATACTTACAATGGAGCAGAACTTCGCTATTAGGGGGTATAATACCCGCGTATAAAGCCTAATTTCAGAGAATTCATTGAGAATGAAAAGATTTGAGCGACGGAAAATGAAATCCCAAGGCCTTCTTATATAGGGCCTGATTCTGACTTTTACGCGGCCCGCTTAAGAGTAGGAAAGGGCCTACGCGGCCCGCGTTGACTCCAGGTCAAAGCGTAGGTGATCCGGGTCATCACATAGGTTCAACACGCGTTACGACACGTGTCAACATAGGGGTTCGCTGGACCTTTAAGTTGTCGCGGCCCGTATGAAGGTTGGGATGGGGTTATGCGGCCCGCCTAAACATAAATTTCAGATTTTTAATTATTTTTAATACTATTTAATATATTTGGGGTCCGTTTTCGCGTATGGGGTGTATTTTGGGACATTTTGAGATATTTTAAAATATATTAGGGTGTCGAAAATTATTATGAGGGTGTCGGTTTTATTGAGGATTGTTACATCCTCCCCACCTTGTTTTAGAGCTCGTCCTCGATATCTACTGGAACAAGTGTGGATATTTCCTTTGCATTTCAGATTCAAGCTCCCATGTATATTCAGGTCCTCTTTTGGAGTCCCACTTCACTTTGACCAGAACTAATCTCTTATGCTTGAGATTTTTAACTTTCCTGTCTTCAATCTGTAGAGGCCTTTCTACAAACTTAAGTTATTCATTTACCTCTATATCCTTAAGATGTACTATTAGCGATTCATCAGCTAGGCATTTCTTGAGATTAGATACATGAAAAACATCATGTATTCCTGCCATTTCCTCTGGCAGTTGTAGCTGATAGGCTACAGGTCCTATTCTTCTAATAATCTCAAAAGGTCCAACATACCTGGGACTTAACTTCCCTCGTTTGATGAATCTTACTACTCCTTTCCAAGGAGAGACTTTTAACAATACTTTATCTCCTACTTGAAATTCCAATGGCTTGCTTCGGTTATCGGCATAGCTCTTCTGTCGATCACGTGCTGCTTTCAATCGTTCCTTGACTTGAATGATCTTGTCGGTTGTTTCTTGCACTATCTCAGGTCCAGATAGTTGCTTTTCCCCAATTTCTGCCCAACAGACTGGGGTTCGGCACTTTCGTCCATAAAGTGCTTCGAATGGTGTAGCATTGATACTTGTGTGATAACTATTATTATAAGAAAATTCTATTAAAGGTAAATGATCGTCCCAATTACCTCCGAAATCAATTACACAAGCTCTAAGCATATCTTCCATTGTCTGAATTGTTCTTTCGCTTTGTCCGTCCGTTTGAGGATGATAAGCTGTGCTCATATTTAACTTGGTTCCCATGGCTTTTTGGAAACTTGACAAAAAATGAGAGGTAAATCGGCTATCCCTATCAGAAATGATTGATAAAGGAATTCCATGTAATGAAACAATTTCATTTACATACAATTTAGCTAGCTGTTCCATACTGAAAGTTTCCTTCATTGGTAGGAAATGAGCTGACTTGGTTAGCCTATCTACAATCACCCCGATTGTATCATTACATTTCCTTGTTTTGGGTAGTTTAGTAACAAAATCCATTGTTATCAATTCCCATTTCCACACTGGCATTTCTAGCTGTTGTAACAAACCTGAGGGTTTCTGGTGTTCAGCTTTAACTTGTGAACAAGTTAAACATTTAGAAACATAGGCTGCTATGTCCTTTTCCATTCCTATCCACCAGAAATTCTTCCTTAAATCTTGGTACATTTTATCACTTCCTGGATGCATTGTATACTTAGACTTATGGGCTTCTTCTAATATATGATGACGTAAGTTTCCTAATTTAGGAATCCACATTCTCATTTTATGGAATCTCCAAATTCCATCTGTTCCTTGTTCTAATTCTTTTAGCATACCTTTTAATTTTTCAGTATTATCCTTGATTACTGATTCTTGTGCTTCTCTTATCTGATCATTTAAATCTACTTGTAGATTTAATTTAAGAGAACGTACCCTTTTTGGCTTTTCATGATACTTTCGACTTAAAGCATCTGCCACTACATTTGCTTTTCCTTCATGATACTGGATATCACAATCATAGTCACTAAGCATCTCCATCCAGCGTCTTTGTCTCATATTTAACTCCTTTTGCTCGAAAACATACCTTAAACTCTTATGATCGGTAAGTATGGTAAACTTACTACCATAAAGGTAATGTCTCCAAATCTTAAGGGCAAAAATTATAGCTCCTAATTCCAAGTCATGGGTTGAATAATTTTCTTCATGATTCTTAAGTTGTCTAGATGCATAGGCTATAACCTTTTGACGTTGCATCAACACACATCCATAACCTAATTTAGAAGCGTCACAATAGACTACAAAGTCTTCAGTTCCTTCTGGTAACGCTAGTATGGGTGTATGGGTCAGTCTATGCTTAAGAATTTTAAAGGCTTCTTCTTGCTTTGCTCCCCATTCAAACTTAATGGATTTACAGGTTAACTTGGTTAAAGGAATGGCTATTCTAGAAAAATCTTGAATAAATCTTCTATAATAACCGGCCAATCCTAAGAAACTTCTAACCTCGGTTGGTGATTCAGGGGTTTTCCATTTAGTAATCGCCTCGATTTTTGTTGGATCTACATGAATTCCTTCATGATTAACTAAATGTCCAAGAAATTGTACCTGTTCTAGCCAAAACTCGCACTTTGAAAATTTAGCATAAAGCTTTTCCTTTCTTAATAGACTTAAAAGTGCGTGCAAATGCTTTTCATGTTCCTCTTTACTCTTAGAGTAAATTAGAATATCATCTATAAAAACAATTATGAATTTATCCAAATATGGCTTACATATTCGGTTCATCATGTCCATAAATGTGGCTGGGGCATTGGTTAAACCAAATGGCATGACAGTAAATTCATAATGTCCATACCTTGTTCTGAACGCGGTCTTAGGAATATCCTCTTCCTGTACCTTTAATTGATGATATACTGACCTTAAATCGATTTTAGAGAAAAATCGAGCTCCTTGCAGTTGATCGAACAGATCATCGATTCTCGGTAAAGGGTACCGATTCTTAATTGTGACTTTGTTCAATTCCCGGTAATCAATGCACATACGCATTGATCCGTCCTTCTTTTTAACAAACAGTATCGGTGCTCCCCATGGCGACGAACTTGGTTGTATGAATCCTTTTTCCAATAATTCATCTAATTGTTTCTTCAGTTCCTGCATTTCTGCGGGTGCCAATCGGTAGGGTGCTTTGGCAATTGGTGCTGTTCCTGGTAATAGATGGATTCTGAATTCAACTTCTCTGTCTGGCGGTAGTCCTGGTAATTCTTCTGGAAATACATCTGAAAACTGGGACACTACTGGAATGTCTTTTAGTTCTTTTCCTTTAGTGTTAGTGATTATAGAAATCAAATACACTATAGAACCTTTTCTTATATAACTTGCAGTTTTCATCACAGAGATGAATTTTGTGGATCTAGATGGTTTATCCCCTTTAAGTGTGATCGTTTTACATTTTGGTGAATTTACTTGAATTGACTTTTGGTCACATAAAATACTGGCTTTATTGGCTATTAACCAATCCATTCATAACACGACATCAAATCCTGCCAGATTCATGGGATAAAGGTTTGCCACAAACTTTTGATTTAAAATTTCTATTCTTGCTCCCTGCAAGATTTCAGAAATCCTAACAGTTTCTCCATTAGCTGTCTCTACTAGACATTCTTGTGGTAGTTTAGTTAATGATTGATTTAAAAGTTTGCAAAACGAAGTATTAATAAAACTTTGGTTTGCACCAGAGTCAAATAATACTTTAGCAAATACATCATTAACTAAAAATGTACCAGTTATCACGTCTGGAATCATCTTGGCTTCATCTGCAGTCAGAACAAATGCTCTAGCATTTTTAGTGTTCTTGTTGTTCGTAGATGGAGCCAATTTCGGACAATTCGGCTTGATATGGCATTTTTCTCCACAGTTGTAGCATAGTCCATTACTAGGTTTTCTCCTGCAATCTTCTTCCTTGTGTCCGGGCATCTTGCAGAAGTTGCAAAGAGTGGAGCATTTTCCCGAATGCTTTTTCTTGCAGACCTTGCAGAAAGGTGCAGAGGTAGAACCCATATTCCTACGGTTGAAATTCCCAGAACGGAATTCTTGAGTAAGCCTTTGGGTTAGGTTTCTCCTCTGTTCTTTGCAGACCTTGCAGAAAGGTGCAGAGGTAGAACCCATATTCCTACGGTTGAAATTCCCAGAACGGAATTCTTGAGTAAGCCTTTGGGTTAGGTTTCTCCTCTAGTACGGATTAATTCATCTGTCAAGGTATTTGCAAGTTCTACAGCTTCTTCTATAGTTTGAGGTCTAGCTGCCTTAACTACATGTCTAATCTCTCCAATTAATCCCCAGATGTAACGGGAGATTAACACTGGTTCAGGTGATGCAAGGGTTGGTACTATTCAAGCATATTCAAAGAATGTAGTAGTATACCCTTTACTATCTACCCCTGTCATCCTAAGGTTCAGAAACTTATTAGCTATCTGTTCCTTTTCATTAGGAGGGCATAATTTCCTTTCTACCATATTCTTAAATTCTTCCCATCCCATGTTGTAAACCCTATCACTTCCTCTTGATTGGAGGATAGTGTTCCACCATTCTAAGGCTGAGTTCTTAAACAGATTAGAAGCAAACATTATTTTGTCTTCTTCAGCACACTTGCTTATTTTTAAAACAGCCTCAGTCTTTTCTATCCAGCGTAGAGCTGCAATGGGTCATTCATTGCCCGAGAATTCTATTGGTTTGCAGGACCAAAATTCCTTATAAGAACAACCATAAGGCATGGTTCTTCTTCTTTTGGGAATGGGTACTTGAAGTCCGGGTCCATGGTTCACGCTGTTTTCTGGTTCAATTGGTCACTTACTGCTATGTTTACTTTTATTATTCGCTTCTTGAATCGTTTGAATAATAAATGGCATTGCATCTATGATTCCTTGTGCCACTATGTGTTGAACGGCACTATTATCCATTTGGTTTCCATTGTTATTGATGCTCGGATTCTCATTAACCACGTTAATGTTACTCTGGTTATCGTTATTCAGATTTCCTTGATTTCCTTCGTCGGCCATCTGAATTTTAAACATTTACCCCGTATTAATATCACAAAATAATATTAATATAGTCAATCACATGACACGCATTTTTGCCAAAAGCGTCGATCATTGCGACTTTACTCTATTTCCATATACTATTGCATCTATTACACACCAGTACTGAAATAAAAATTACAATACTAACTGAAATAAAATTACACTAATAGTAATAGGCATCCATACACACATATTTTATTTTATTATATTATTATTATTACTATTACCGTCTCCTCCATCGCATCACGGATATGGATTCATCCAAAAATCCATATTGTGCTCATCGTATTTCCAAACGAGACGCTCTCCCACCTGTCTCATTCTCTCACTGCTCTCTAAAATTTCCTCCCCAAAAGTCCTAAGTTCTTGTACGTTTTCTGCACTCATTGGGGGTGCAGGTTCTAGGACTGGGTTCGGAATCTGGGGTGCGGGTTCCTGATGTGGGGGTGTAGGTGCCTGGAATTGGTAAGGATCTTCTAAGATCTCCCTAATGTATTCATCGTGGAAATAGGGATCTAAAGGGTCCAAACCTAGGTAGGCTCCTACGTTATGCATGGGTGTGTCTTCATGTATCGGGTAACGTTGCACATAGTCCCTAACGTCATCCCACGAGGGATCGTAATTTGGGTCTAGGGGGTTTGGTGCAGGTACCCTAGGTATTTCCTCCGGGTTGAAATCATGCATCTCTACTTGGTTTTCAGGGTTTTCTATCTCCATCGGTTGATCAGGGATTGGTGGCTATGATTGGGGTGCTATTATTTGCTCCAGATTAGGGTCAGCTGCAGTGGTTGCTAGGATGTGAATATTGGCTATACCCCTATTTATCATATCCAGGGCATAGGCATCTGTCTCTCTCTTGGCTGCTGCTACTACCCTCTGGTCTTGTAACATTTTCATACGTTTTCTACGCTCATGCGCCCCTCGACTGAACCATCCCCTCTTTTTCTGAGGAAATGGCTCTTCTGACTGAGCCTTAAACACAAAGATTCCTTCTTCCTTATCAGCAGAGTACCCTGAGAGGGCAGGCTGAGAAGAGGAGGTACCTTTGCTTCTAGGCAAACCAGACAATTGACGGTACGCGTCAGATGGTCCTTGGTCACTCATACTGTAAACTAACAGTATGGTCCTTGGTTTGACTTTTGAAGTTTTCTTTGTAGTATTTTGAAAACATTGAAGTATCTCTATCCATCAAGTCGGTCGATCGGATGGCTAGTCGTGCGGATGGCAATCCGTTCAGATGGTCATCCGGTCGGACGGTGATCCGGTCGGATGGCGACTTAGTGATGATGTTACTTACTGAAAGCAAGTTCACAACAGAAGCGTCATTCGATCGGATGGCAACCTTGTTATTGAACATGTTGAAAACTGTTTAAGTCTTTAAAGTCTTAGTATCTCATGATCCGAAGAGTAATCCAGACAGATGGTCGTCCGATCGGATTACATTTCGTTCAATACTCAAACTTTTTGATAAGGTTGTTTAAAAGGTGGGACCCAAGTGTGATCCGTTCGGATGACCTATCCGATCGGACAGCAATCCGGTCGGACAGCAATCCGTTCCGATTGTTCTGTTCGTCCTACACTTGATCGTTTTGATGGTTTGTCGTTATGTCGAGACACTTTGACAACGTGTTAGCCAACAGAACCCCTAGTTCGACCCAGATGACCAACCCGACCAGGAATCACCCTAGTCCGGCCGGTTACCGGCTCGAGACGGTTGGTCTTGGCTAACCCGAAATCGGTAGTCTCGTGAGTAGAATCCAGATCTGAGCCAGTACAACACTAAGAGTGAGTAGGAGACTAGATCAGAACCCGATTCTACCGGTTTTGAGTGTTTTGAGTGTAAAAGAGTTGAAAGAAAGTTAGAAACCATCTTTCAATCATTTTTCACCATTCTTGTGTCGAGATCTTTACAAGATCTTTGTATGTTTGCATGGAAATCGGTTAGATCTCGGTTGTTCTTGGTGGATTGAAGTCAAAGCATGAAGTTCTTGAAGAACACATGATGACGTCACCCTAGAACACCCGAAACCTAGTGATTTCACGGTTAAAGGTTAAGATTTAAAAGATAGAAAGGTGTAGGAGTGCGTGTAGATCAAGAAAGTATAAGATTTAGGGCGAGATCTTACCTGGATTGAGAGAAATCGAAGAAAAGGTGGGGAGCACGAATGGTTCGGACAGAGGGTTTCCAGAAATGGAAAGAATGACAATGACAGGGGTATTTATAGGATTCCAAAAGAGGAAAGGGTTATCCGATCGGATGACACACCGCTCGGATGGCTTATCCGGTCAGATGACATCCTGGTCGGATGGCGTCTGTTTTGTAGCGCAGTGGCCATCCGGTCGGATGGCTATCCGGCCGGATGGCACTTGGTTTGATTGTTTGACGCGATGATTTTTGATGTTTCGATTTCGATTGCGTGCGGCTCGTCACGATAGGGTTTCTAGTCAAATTACTTTTAGTCCCAACTACTAACTATCATAGTTCGATTTTCGATTCGGATTCGAGTTCGATTGCGTTTCGAGTTTCGATTGAGTTCGATTGATTTCCACCACATATATATATATATATATATATAACACGCACAAGTAACACATAAGGCACACACACACATATAATTAACCAGATTAAGTCGAGTTGCGGTTCGTATCACGATTTGATGTCGAGTAGCATAGCTTGATTATCGATTAGTTAACTTTATCGCATTGTTACTTCCTATAATTCACAGTCGTAAGTCGATTAGATATCGATTAACACATATCGATGCTTGCAATTAACAACACTTACTCCACATAATACAATTAAAATAAAGAAATTTCTATAAGTCAAATTCGTACAATCGGTCGTTGACTTTGACTTTGACTTTGACTTATGGAAACACGGGGTGTTACACAGCGTATCTAATACGTTTCCAGGGGTTATAATACTTACAACGGAGCAGAACTTCGCTATTAGGGGGTATAATACCTGCGTATAAAGCCTAATATCAGAGAATTCGTTGAGAATGAAAAGATTTGAGCGACGGAAAATGAAATCCCGAGGCCTTCTTATATAGGGCCTGATTCTGACTTTTACGCGGCCCGCGTAAGAGTAGGCAAGGGCCTACGCGGCCCGCGTTGACTCCAGGTCAAAGCGTAGGTGATCCGGGTCATCACATAGGTTCAACACCCGTTACGACACGTGTCAACACAGGGGTTCGTTGGACCTTTAAGTTGTCGCGGCCCGTATGAAGGTAGGGGTGGGGTTACGCGGCCCGCCTCAACTTAAATTTCAAATTTTTAATTATTTTTAATACTATTTAATATATTTGGGGCCCGTTTTTGCGTATGGGGTGTATTTTGGGACATTTTGGGATATTTTAAAATATATTAGGGTGTCGGAAATTATTATGAGGGTGTCGGTTTTATTGAGGATTGTTACAGCGGATAACTCAGAAAATGCTGACAGAACTCAGCACATAGACAGACAATACAATGAGGCACAGTATGAGCCAGAAACCAAGTTTTACACTAGTATAGTGTGTAGGAAAGTGAGGATCACAAAACTGCTTATCTAGGTAATAGTTTAAGTGCCGGAAAGTGCCTAAAACTCACCCAAAGTGCTGAATTCAGCACAATTCAGCAAAAATCAGCATTTTAACATGCTAATATTATGCAAAAATATGACTAAATGGTCCTGAATGCTTTTCTAAGTGTCGGGAATTAAAAGTGTCACAAAAGGGTACATAAAGAACACTAAACGGTATAGTTTAGCACTTTAACGAATCAGTATACAACCGAACAACCAGACACTACCCGAAACACCAAAATTACACTAGAAGCATTGTTTTAATATTTCTGAGCTAGTTATGATCCCCGAACACCCTAACACACTATATAACACCATATTAACTTAAACACTAAACATCACACTTGAAATCTAACTTAATAACCTAACTTATCATTAAACCCCAACCAAGACCCCCCCCCCCCCTTTGTTGTGGACGGTCACCAAGGTGACCCCACACCTTGATTTCATTTGATTTCATAATATTGTGATCTTGGATATGTTATGTACTTAGAGAACACAATACACAATGGATAAAGCTTAAACATGGATTTATAAATAAACCCTTAGCACATAAGCATCATTCTCACACTTAACATTTCACTCAAAGCTCTCTCCCTCTCCCTCTTTGGTCACGGCCGAAACCCATCACCACCATAGCCACCTTCATTCAACTTTGATCATCCAATCCAAGTTCATCACAAGGTGTTAGAAGCTAAGTTAAGAAGTGTGGAGCTTGTGGATCTTCAAGGACCTCCTCCATTTGCTATTATCCATCACATTTGTCACCTTCAACTTCTTGAGTTCATCCCTAGCCCTTGTGCTAGTAGTAAGCTTCTTGTCACTTGAATTTACTTCTCATTTAGTTGGTTAAAAGATGTAGTATGTTGTTAATCATGAAGAATCATAATGAACAAGAAGATGAACCTTCACATAAAGATTAATAACATAAGAATACATATTGTTTAGTGTTGTTTTGTTTCTTGATGGTTGATTATTTGTGTTTGTGATGTTAGACATCATATGAACTTACTAGATTGTGATTAAACACATGATCTAGTAAGTTAAAGTGATGATCTTGTGAAAGACCAAGATGATCACACATTATGTTTCTCATGAACTTGAAGAATGAAAATGATTTTGTGAATGATGAAGTATGTAACATATTACTAGACATAAACTTGGATGATTTCAAAACTAGTTTTCTCAAGAAACTAAGTTAAATCACAAGATTTACTAAAACATTGTTTTTAAAGAAACTAACCATGTTTTTAGTGGTGAAACAAGGCTAAAAATACATTGTTAACAAGAAAAATTCAAAAAGATATATTTTTAGAAAATGTGTTTGGAAGTTGTAAACACCCAACTTCTTTAAAGATAAAGTTTTTAAAGAAGTAAATATATTTTTAAGGGTAACAAGGCTTACTTAACAACATAGTAAGTTACTACAAGTTTCTATGAAAGTTCAAGTTCATGTTGTTATGTAAATAGCATTGTTTTGGCACTTGGTAAGTGTTAATTGAATTGTTGATTGTTTGTGATGATTTTAAAAAGAAAATGATATGCTTTGAAAGCATGGACACCTCCATTTTTAGGGGAAACTATGGCAAATTTTTCTAAAAATATAAACACTTAGAAAAATATTTTCAAACAAGTATTTACAAGTATATTTTGACCATGAGTTTTCAATATAAACTTTGCCATAATTTTTGTTACAAAAATACAAATATTGGAGGTTGGTCTTTGTAAATAAAAATGACTAAATATGTATTTGAAAGATATATATATATATTTAGAAGACACATGTGTGTGAATGTTTGTATACTTTGTGTAATAGTTATATTATTTTAGGGTTAAAATAATATAACTTAACAAAATACCAAGAAATTTACAATCCAAGATATTACCAAAAATCTCAAGGAATAAACATATAAGTTACACACATAATATTGTGAAACCGAACGAAAGAACGTAACTTACAAAATATTCCGGAAAATACATTTATAAGTATATTTTTGGTAAATAATATTTTGGACATAAGAAAGGAAAATATGATTTTCCAATTATTACCAAGGTTATACCATATTTTTTACAAGGAGAAAATATATTATTTTTGGGAAGTAAAAATATATTTTCTTTGAATTTTTAGAAGATATATGATTTTTGGGAAAAATATATATTTTATTGGATAAAACTTGAAATACATTATTTTGGATAAAATAAGTTCAAATATTTTCTAAGTGAGACTTGGAAATATATTGTTTTGGAATTACAAATATTTTTTCCAAAAGAAAAATTATGAATAATTTTTCTAAATACTATTCCTTAAAATATATATTGGAAATATATATTGGTATATTTTTATTTTTATAATACACCAGAATACGACACCGATACATGGCAAAATACAAGAATATGAATACACATGTATGAGATACCCCCATCCTTGGGAAGGAAATACGAATATAAATACTTGAGAAGTATTATTACGATATATTATTTAACAATTATTCCAAACTAAATAAATATAATTTAAGTTAAAATATTTATTATTTTAACAAGTAATTATAACTTGGAATAATATTGAAGACATAAAAGAAACGTAACTCGAAAACATTAATTTTAAGACAAGGCACGACTCGTTCGTCTAATAGACGTTAGTACATTGTAGGTAGTCGTGTTGCTGAAGGAATTTGAGTTACGAGTACTGAAGACGCAAGACAGTGAGTTCATGTCCCGCTTTTCTTAAAACTGTTTTGTTTATTAACTTCGGGGGTGAAATACATGTTACAAAAGGATTACATACAATTACAATTGGTATGGTTAGCCTAGGAAAGTACAGTAGATCATGTGAATGGGTAGGCGGATACTTAAGACCATTAATCCTCGTATAAGGACCGAGTGGCATGAGTGATAGATCTATTTGGGTGTAGCGAGCCCACACCCATGAGGACCAGGGTGGCCCATAGGGTGACTATGTCTTACAGCCGGAAGCCCGGTACAAATTTGCTAGGTTTGAGCCTTCCTACGCCGTCGCAAATACCAGTGGCCTTGCAAACCATTGGTGATCTGTTTCCTTGTTTGCTTTCATACCGGGATTTACAAACATACATACATACAATGTTTACAAAGGATTTATACATACATATACGCAAACACGTGAACTCGCTCAACTTTTGTTGATGTTTTCAAATTACATGTATTTCAGGGAACTAAGTGGATCTGGCAGGTGTTTGCATGTTTTCAAGCTGCTTCATGAATAAAAGATGTCATCCAAAGTTATTAGGGTTTAGGAGATGTATCTTAATCCTGGACAAGATACATGGTTCTAAACTCGGTTTTATTTAAGATCTTTTGTCGAGTCTTCGTGAACTCTTTAAAACATGTTGTGGTTTGTAATGTAAATTTGGTGTCAACGTTTCAGACAATTATGTCGTGGTATTTTCAAACTTAAGTTATGGATGAACATCTAATGGTTTAATCATATAGTGTTGTTATGATTGTATGCAATGGTATTAAGAAGTCACACCATAATCACGCTTCCGCAAAAGTCAGGGTGTGACAAGATCCAATAATTTTTTTCACCAGGTTTCTTTTGGTAGATTCTCATTATTTTTTTCCAAATCATACAAGGTTTCCACTAATTTTTTCAATTTTTTTTTGCCAAACCAAAGGGATTCATGTTCCTGAGAACCTCCAAAAACACCCCTGGATCCACCCCTGATTCTGGAAGGAAAAAACAAGTTGGTGAAGAAGTAAATGAGTAATTGACACAAAAAGTACAAGAAACTAAGGCAAAAGCGACCAAGTGGAGAGCTAGAGTAATAGGGGAATTTAAGGATTTAGGTTTTTGGTTTTTGGTTTTCTCATATGTGATTCTTTACATTTTTTTACTTGGGCTTATTTTCTAACGTTTGATTTAATCGGGCTTCATCACTTGACTGAATACTTAGGGTGCTTATTGGTTCGGATATTGGTTTATTTGTTTTTTATTATATTTGTTTTGCTTGACCGAAAGCCGAACGAATTTAAAAATGTGTCTAACCAAACCAAATTTAACTGATTATATTCTTTACTTGGTTTGGTTATCAGGGTTAGCCGATTATTATTCAGTTTATTAAATCGAATCCGGTTCCAAATAATCAAGATTTGTGAAACAGGTGACCGAACTGAAAACCAAATTCCAAATCGAATACAATCAATAACCGAACCCACAACCGATTTCATAATTCGAGTCTTTAATGAGTTTTGTTCAGACAAGTTACAAGACTTTGTCTGGTTAACAGTCCATTGTGATATAGGTGAAATAAATTTTAAGAGTTAACTGTCATTTTCGTCCCTGTGGTTTGTTCAGTTTTGTAAGTTCAGACAAATTTTCAAAAATGCACTAGTTTCCTCCCTAACACACTGGAAACGTGCCACTTCAGTCCAAAAATTAAAACTCAGTTAAATTAGATAGGTTAAATGAAGGGTAGTATTGTCAATTCATAAAATAATGTGAAAATAAAAGATATATGAGTTGACAATAATACTCTTCTTTTAATCTGTCTGACTTAACTGGGTTTTAATTTTTAGACTGAAGTGACACGTTTTCAGTATGTCAGGGAGGAAACTGGTGCATTTTTTAAAATTGTCCTGAAATGACAAAAGTAAACAAACCACATGGACGGAAATGATAGTTAACTCTAAATTTAATTGTGTCAAAAGGATCAAATCTGTAATTCTAAGACCTTAAGGGTTCATGTGGTTAGGTTCAGAATCTTGAGGGATCAGGAATAAAAGTGGAGAAAAAAGCTTTGAAGGGCCCCTCTTTTCAGTCTTTTTGGGATATGCATGAGTTACGGCCATAATAAAGCTACGTGGACCAATAAAAACCGCCAAGTGATATATCTACGTGGAGCATCAATGGCATCATATTATTATTATTATTAATTTATTATTTATTTATTTATTTATTTGGTAGAGTCGTAGAAGGCAACTATATAACAAAAGAAAAGTGCCCCCGACCCACCAAGTCACCGAAGAATTTATATTTGACTTGGGGCATGGTCTGAATTTAAAAAATATTCTGAATTTATTAGGATGTTTTAATATATTATTATAACCATGTGGATTTTTACAAATAACACGACGAGTTATTGGTTTAACCAGTTGATACAATCTCAAAAACCGGTCGAATTAAACACACATAGATGATTTTTTATTAGTTTTGATCAGTCTGATTTGATTTACTTAACTCTAAATGATTTATCAGTTTTTTTAGAATAAAATGTTAAAATGGTCTTTGAGTTTAGGTCACTTTTGCCACTTCAGTCCGAAAATGAAACTTTTAGTAACTGGATCCCTGAGATTTCATTTTTGTTGTCATTTTCATTCAATTGACAAACCGGGTTAGAATTTTCTGTTAACTTCATCCATTTTTTGTCGTCTTCCTCGTTTAATTAACATATATTATGGCATAAAATGACGATTGCGCCCTTCATTTAAATGACGAAACCGACAAAAAGGGGAGAAGTTAACATAAAACTCTAGGCCAGTTTGCCAATTGGATGAAAATGGCAACAAAAATGAAATGTCGGGGACCCAGATACAAAAAATTTCATTTTTAGACTAAAGTGGCCTAAACTCAGGGACCAATTTGACATTTCACTCGTTTTTTAATAAGTAACTCGCATCCATTAAATATATATATTCCTAAATCGATATTGCTAGATTACAAACCCTTTATGATATAATAAAATTAGAATGCATGGGCAATTGATAGTAATTATAATTATATATTATAATACTTTTTAGACAAATTAGATTTAAATAATCCAACCTAGCTATTTTTTGTCAATAATAATTCTAACTAATTTTATTACTGACGGTGGTCCAACCTTTTCATTTTGTTTGTTTATCTGCTGTAAAATAACTTAACGAGGTTAATTTTTTTTCGGAATTACAAACCGATTTTAGAGCTTTTGATCAAAACGATGATACGAGTCGATTGATGTAAAAGTTACCTCGAAATGGTGCTACAAACGGCTTGATTTTTGTTAATTTGAAGTTTAAACACCCGAATTGAAGCACCGTTTTCGTCATTTTGAGCACCATTTCGAGATAAATTTTACATCAATCGACTCATATTCTCGTTCTAATCAAAAGCCTAAAATATTGGTTTGTAATTTGAAAAAAAAAAACTTAACTCCGTTATGTTTTTTTAACAGCGGACCATTATACAAACAAAATGAAAAAGGTTGGACCATTGTCGGGAATAAACTCAGTTGAGATTATTATTAGCCAAAAACAGCCAGGTTGGATTATTTAAATCAAATTTGCCTACTTTTTATTTAAGTTTCATCATTTATACTTAATTACTCTACATCTTTAACTCAAATTATTTTCATTTAATTTAATTTTCGTTTAGTAAGCTGTGTTCATTAACTTTAAAAGAATTTGAACACGCATGGTTGTTTAATAAATTTTTCTCGACGTTACAGTGTGAATTTAGTTAAAAACGGATTTGTATTCAAAGTATACTAGATTACCGACATCATACCGGTACCATGGTGAACGGATTTGTATTCAAAGTATACTAGATTATCGATATCATATCGGTACCGTGGTGAACCGAATCGATATGAAAATTGGTATCGATATCAAGTATTATCGGTAGTGAACTATTGATACCGTCATACCGGTATTCATTTTTAAACACGTGTCATATCATTTTGGCACATCACAACTTTATTTTTTCTTTCGGTTGGAAAATTGAGCGTCAGTATGGTAATGAGTCGAAACGAAACCAACCAAAACTAAATTCTCACCGCATCGCACGACAGGGGCGGAGCTAATGTGTTAGCAGGGATAGCACGTGCTACGGCTCAACCCCGTCTTCGTAGTGTAAAAATATCCCTCAACTCCGTCTCCATAGTGTAAAAATACCTCTCAACTTCGTCTCCGTAATGTAAAAATACCTCTCAGCTCCGTTTTCGTTGTATAAAGGATACCCCTAATCCCAAATTTTTTTAGAATACCCTAAATTTTGGGCTAGTTCCGCCAATGTAACGCACGAATGAATACAACTGGTTAATAATTAATTTGGAATTTCCAAAGTTTAGAATTTTTGCTTAATAAGAATTAATAATTTGGAATTTTTAAAATTTAAGTTTAGAATTTATTTATTTTCCTAAAACATCAATTAACATTAACGCAAACATATTGTATAGGAAATGACGAAATCCAGTTCCTTGATGAACACGTGAACACCTCACCAACCACAACCTTGTGAGAACCACGTGCCAATACCTTCTTGACAACCGTAGATATCTCACGATCAACGGACAATACAACCCAAAAATCATCTCTTTCTCTACACACACAACACCAACACCAAAACATCTTCTACTATAAACCCCTTAGCCGTCGAAAATGCTAGCTTAACCCCCCCCCCCCCCCCCCCCCCATCCCCGTGATGCTCACCGGTGTCATTTCCTCACGTCCGAAACATTATCTTGTCGGTTCACATCTCGCTCACTACGCCTTAGCGGCTCGTCATCGTCACATCCAATCCGATGCCAGTTTTTCGATCAAACTACTTCTTCCGTACCATTCTACAGCTGCTACTGGATTGAATTACTCTGTTTCTGACGTGTCCGCATCCGTATGGCATGCTATTCTTCCGGCTGGAAATAGCCGGGGAAAATATAACCTTAGACCCGTTGGTGAAGGCTCGTGGAACGTTGCTTGGGATGTTCGTCCTGCGCGATGGCTTCATCGGCCTTATACGGCTTGGCTTTTATTCGGTATATGCGCTTGCCTCGCTGCGCCGCCTTTAGAGGCTTATGATACCGGTTTGGAGCCTCTGGTTGTTGATGATAATCATCATCATCATCATCGTACTCAGTATATCCCACCAATAGCAAAAGCTAAGGTAGGGTCTGAGGAGGGTGGGATGTAGACAGCCTTACCTCTACCCTGTAGGAATAGAGAGGCTGCTTCCAATGAGACCCCCGGCTCGATTGTGGTTTTGCATCAAGCCTTGGACATAAGGAACATAACACTCAGCAATTGAGACAAACGCCAATTGGTGCAAGTACCCCCTTGTCTTTCGGCTATCAACGCCACCACATGATGCATGATTAACCATCCCCTCTTTTAACGTTATTTTCACGAAATTAGTAAAATAACGTTAAAAATTAGTGCACTTTTGCTTTTGCCCCCCGAGCGCCCACACATATATACATTATATGTGCATACCGCAAGCGGGGCGTAAATTATAAAATAACAGGTTTGTGATATTTTTTTTTAATAGTTCTAGTTACATTTTGTTGCATTTTTTATCAAGTTTATGATTATTGAATTCGAATTATATAGTTTTTAATTGGATATAGCAAATTTATGATATTTGATTTCAAATTATATTGTTTGTAACTCTGATTTATACAAATTTTATTATTTTCTGAACATTTTGAGTTTGTCTAAAGGAATTATAAAGATTGAATTATATGATTTATTTGTTTGTTTGTTGTGTAATTAAGGGGACATAAGTAGATTTTTTTTAGAGTGAATTGCAAGTTTTGTCCTTTATCTTTAGGCCACTTTGCAAGTTTTGTCCTTTATGTTTAAAGTTGACGAGTTTTGTCCTTTATGTTTAAAAATCAAGCACGTTTTACCCTTTTGGGCAAAACGTGCCTGATTTTTAAGGACAAAACGTGCTTGATTTTTTAAACATAAAGGACAAAACGTGCTTGATTTTTAAACATAAAGGACAAAACGTGCTTGATTTTTAAGACCCAAAGGGTAAAACGTGCTTGATTTTTAACATAAAGGACAAAACTCGTCAACTTTAAACATAAAGGACAAAACTTGCAAAGTGGCCTAAAGATAAAGGACACAACTTGCAATTCACTCTTTTTTTAAGGATGAAAAGTGTTGCAGGGGTTCCGGCAGATGGGAGATGTTTATTTAGAGCGATAGCGCATATGGTATGCTTGAGAAATGGAGAGGGGGCTCCTGATGAGAATCGACAGAAAGAACTTGCGGATGAATTAAGAGCTCAAGTAAATTTGATTTTGAACTTTTTGTTTAGTCAACATTTATGAATTCGGATATTGTTTTTTTTGTAGTTTGACACATGTTGATCATCTTTAAATGCAAATCGGGATGTGCAGGTTGTTGGTGAGCTCCTAACGCGACGAAAGGAGATTGAATGGTAAGTATAATGATTTAGTTTCCATGAATGGTTCTGCTTGTACAAAAGAAACAAAATTCTTATTTCTATCGTCGGTTTTAAGGTTTATTGAGGAAGATTTTGATGCGTATGTGAAAATGATTGAGAAACCTTATGTATGGGGAGGAGAACCCGAGTTGTTAATGGCTTCTCATGTCCTCAAGTAAGTTTTTTTGCACATTGTTTACCACTAAGTGGCCAAGTTTACTTTGCACTATGTGAGTTTGCATCATTTCGTTTATAGGACCACAATATCGGTCTTCATGCTAGAGGGAAGCACTCAAAAACTGTTGAACATTGCAACATATGGTAAAGAGTATGAACAGGATGAGAAGAGTTCGATAAAAGTTCTGTTTCATGGGTATGGTCATTACGACATATTGGAAGACATATGACGTATCATATAATAGCCGCTTGCCATACCCGATAAACCAAAAGAAAAGCTAAGCGTGTTGCCTGCGCGCTTGCAGGCTTTGGCCCTTATAATTGGTTATTTGCATAGATTTCTTTGCGTTTTTGTGTAGATTCCTTTACATTGGTCTCATGTCAACATTTCACTCAATGGGTCAAGGGCGCGATCATGACTATCGCGATCAGGCTTTTGAAGGCATTTTTTTGTGTCTCTTTTATGTTAGTTAAAGGTTAAATGGTGACTCAAGAATAGACCTTGATTGAGCACAATTAAAAGGGATTGTGCCTTTATCTCTAGTTTATACCATCTGGTTTTTGGGAATAAATGGGTCGGGTTTTCTTGACCCGGAAATGATGGTTAAGATTAATTATGATAGATTGTTAGTTAGTTGGTTGCATAATGGTGTTGGAAAATAGGATGGATTCAATTGAAAGAGTTGTGTATTGGTAAGTGAGCCACAAGCTGTTTGGTGATGATGCTTTTAGTCATGGTATATGCTCTTGTTAGATGCTCCTAGAATAACACCAATGTGGTGGACCAGTGAAGTTTTTTTTAATTTTTTAAAAACCAACTTTTTTATTTTTTATAATTTATTTAATTTGTTTGGAAAATGTGTGTGTAATTTGAATATTTAAAAACCAACTTTTTTAATTTTGTTTATAATTTATTTAATTTGTTTGGAAAATGTGTTTGTAATATTTAATCTCTTTTGCTACTAACAAGTCAAAACTTGCATATAAAAGTAAAAATATATGCATTATCTTAGTATTGGTAGTAGTTCAGTATTTATAAATGTAAAAGAAATGTCCTCATAAGTCACTTTTGATGCTATATAGATGGGTCAGTTCAGTCCGATTTTAGTCAATCTAATTAGTTGGGTTTAATTGGGTTTTAAAGTTTAGAAGTGAAACCAATCATTTAAAAATTCAGTTAGATTGTTTTTCATTGTAACTAGAATTACGACCCGTCGCAATGCGATAGATTGCAAAAGATAAAAAGTTTTGTGTTAAAAGTAAAAAAAAATAGTTTTGGGTTAAAAGTAATTTATGAAATACTTTTGGGTGAAAAGTAAAAAAATTAATTTTTTTTTGAAAAACCCCCAAAGCCAAGGTTACAACAACCATATGCATAACCATTTTTTCTTTGAAAAAACCCCAAAGCCAATATTACAACACATAAGTAGAAAAAATCAAAGTGGTTAAATCGCAAAAGATGGAAACGTTTGAATTAGAAGTAAAAAATCAAATTAATCAAAAGAGTTAAATTACCAAAGATTAAAACTTTAAACTTAAATTGTCAAAGATTGAAACTTTAGGGTTAAAAAGGAAAGAAAGATTAAAAATTTTAAACTTAAATTGTCAAAGATTAAAATTTTAGGGTAAATTGTCAAAGATTAAAACTTTAGGGTTAAAAAGGAAACAAAGATTAGAAGTTTAAACTTAAATCGTCAAACATTAAAACTTTAGGGTTAAAAAAGAAAATTTTCATTTTTTTTAAAGACTCCTAAAGCTAAAGGTGTAACCTTTTATGCACATATAACTTGCTTATTTATAGGTTAATATGAATTTGACAAGATATTGAATAAAAACATATAAGATAGTAACTATTGACATTTATATTTTGATTATATGATTGAACTGACCAAAATAAGGAGTTTTACAACAACATGAATGCTCCTCTAATAAATAAAAATATGCAAATTAAATTTTAATAATTCGAACTTTAATCCATTGGTCATTAGCTATCTATCATCCACACCGATAAATTGATCAATTACACTAATCAGAATTTTGACCTGTTAGTCGCTATCAAATGCGATCTCGCTATAATAGAGAATTAACACCGTCTACCCCTGATAAACAACTGAAAGGATTGTTGTTCCAATTAAAATATCGTTGTTTTAACCAATGTAATTGAAAGTTAACCGTGTTGTAAATTGCAATTCAAATTTGTAATGGATGATTATTCACTTTATTTTAGCTATTTATTTGATTTCTCTTTGGAGTGGATTTGTAAAAAAAATGTAATAAAGGAGAATATTACATGAGATATATGTAACTTATAGTTAGATAGAATAATCAACAACTAAGGGTGTATTTGGTACGGGGTAATGTAATGAACGATAGAATGAAATGGATGAGGGAATGCAATAGATCATTACCGTTTCATATCTTATTTGGTTACTATATGAAAATGAAATTAATTATTATAGCGTATTGTTTGGTAGGCAAGAAAAGAGTAGGAATAAAATCGGCGGTGACTGGTGGTGGTTGGTGGCGGCGATTGTGGGTGGTGATAGGTGGCGGTGGGGGGCGGCGACAGAGACGGGTGGCGGCGGCAGCGATAGCGGCAGCGGCGGTGAGGATGGGTGGCGGTGACAGGTGGGTAGCCGCAACGGTGGTGGTTGGTGACGATGGAGACGATGGTGGGTGGGTAGCAGCGACGGTGGTGGTTGGTGGCGACAAAGTCAGTGGCGGGCGGTGGTGGGCGGCGGCGGGGGGCGTACATGGGGGGTGGTGGCGGCGACGGTGGGTGGTGGCGGTGGGTGTCGATGGTGGTTGGTGGCAGCGAAGACCGTGGTGGGTGGCAATGGTGGCAGTCGGGTGGCGGTGGAGGCGGTGGCGGTTGCAGATAGCGGCGATGGTGGGTTGCGGTGTTGTTAATGAAGGGTGCAACAGCGGATGAAATGAGAAAAAAACACGGGTGGGGTGGGGGGGGGGGGAATGATTTTGAGGGAATTGAATGCGTTATGTAATTGGTGATTACATTCCATTGACCAACCAAACACTCTTTTTTTCAATCCCTCGTAATAATTCATTCCGTTCCGCCTCACATTCATGCATACCAAACACTACCTAGGGGTATTTATATAAATGAACCTATACGTTGTTATTTCCTATTGTTCTTTATCAATAAACTATTGTCCAAACCGATCCAAAATCCAAATCAAACAGTCCAATACAATTTGATTTTATCCGGTTAATGAACACCTCACGTAATATGAACAAAGACAACTAACTTAACATACTCCTAAATGCTTATGCATTCTTGCAAGTCCAAGGTTACATAGCTAAATTTTGCATAACCCAATTTTCATTATTATGTGAAAAATAACTTAGCAACCACATTTTGAACACTTACATAAATGTAGAGAATGACTTGATTCCAAAAGACATAACGACAATGACTTTAACATTGTGTCCTGATATATTTGAAACATGGGCATTTTTCATATTGTCTTTAAGAATGGGGGCCACGAAATATGCCAATGTAGCCAAATTGCAATTAAGAAAACCATAGGTTGTAGGAATAGGTGTACATATATATCATAAATTAATAATGGTTCTTCCCACACATAAAGAGATAAAGAGTCCAACAACGATCTCGAGCATATATACAATGTCGAGGTTGTTTAGTCAACAAGCGGTTGTAAATATTAGAGAAGTAGATCCGTAAAAGTTGTTTAGTCAACAGACGGTTGTAAATATTCTTGTAAGTAGACATGAGTGATAAAACGCTTATTATTATATTTTTAAATTACCCTCAGGCTTGATCTAGAGTCTATTTATATCTTCTAGTAGTATAACTACTGGCTAATGCGCAATGACAAAGTGGGTTGAGCGCTTGAGCCCATGGTTTGTGACTCCTTAATAGAGCTCAAGCTGCATTAACCATCTCTAACCCAAGGTTTTCAAGGACTCTTGGGGGGGGGGGGGGGGGGGGGGGGGGATATTGCACGGTCCTCCCAACCGCTAGAGTGATCCCAATCCACAAGCTAGCTTAGCCCCATAGCTGCCTGGCGGTTACTACCCACCCGGAATCGAAGGCCTGGAGGGTGTGCCTGCCAGGATTCGAACCGGGGTCCTCTGGGAAGAGGTGGGTGAGGCTGGCCACTGGGACACCCCAAGTGGTTTCAAGGACTCTTAAGGATGAGCCGAATCACTTTTTCTCTTTTCCAATCTCTTCTTCTCTCCCTTCTATCTCTCCTCTCTCGCTAACATTCTTTATCCACCCTTTTTTCTTTATACAAGTTTCACATCATTCACGGATGCTTAAACATAAATGAATTGGATATGTGTGGGTTAATGCTCACAAACTAACATAAACAAACGTAAATGGACGAACGTTCACGAACATAATTGAACATTTGTTTATGTTCATTCATTTAATCAATAGAACGAAATTCTTGCTCATGTTCGTTCATTTATTAAACGAATGAACGTAAATGAACTTCCGTCGAATAGTTCACGAATTGTTCACTGAAGGTTTGATTCATTTATAACCCTATTAATAAGCATTTGATTGTTAGTTGAATGATACACATTTCGTAATCATATTTGAGAGATTAGTTATATACTATATACGCAGCATGTAACAGCAAATTAATTTAACCTTTGGCGAATTCAATTTTCGTTATGTTACATACCATGAGTTCACCCTCATGTACAAACTTCCGACCTTTGGAATCAGGCAAACGGCTAGATCCATGTCTGCAACAGTTGTTAGGTCCTTCTTTGAGGATTACACCAACCTATGTAACTAGATTTGGTTTCAAATTCTTTAAATTTATGATGATTTGGGTCCAGCATCTTTATCACTGCACCCAAAAGGCCGAAAAACACGTGTTGTAGATCCTGTTTTATCAAGACAAATTAAAATTCTACCAATGAAATATGTTGCTTTGGTTAGTCCAGTTCCCTCATCTGCATATCAGCTTTTTTTGGATTATCAAATTTTATCCTTCTTGGATGAGTGGAAATAATAAAGATGATTACAACACTAGCCAAGATCAATCAAGCATATGGTATTGTAATGTGATTCGACTCATGAAAATTAGTATGTTTTGGATGACGCATTGACGCTTAAATAAAAGATTAGACATTTTGGAATAGGTGAACTTAACTAAAGGAATGTTGAAAAAGTAAAAGTGGATTTGATTTTTGTACAAAGCATCTTATTTTTGTGAAAAGATTCGAGAATTTGATTCACTTTAATGAGGAGGTTAGTATGGAATTACTTAAACATATAGCGGCTTTGCGTCCATGTGACCCATTCTCTAACGTTGATGCATCAAAGTTAGCGAGGAGGTTGAGTGAGTTGTATCTATCTGGTTTTGATATTGTGAAAAATATTATACTTGCTTATTATCACCGACTTCGCTAGAGTGATGGATATGCCTTATCTTTGTAATGTGCATTGATTTGATTGTAACGGGTGGGAGAATACAAGAAGATGGATTTGTAACACAGGCGTAATCGAGTGCTTCTGAAAGATAAAATAAAGACAGTTCAAAAAACTTCGTTAGCCATTTGAATGTGATGGAACAAAAAAAAGGGATTCATATTGATAATATTACTCAAAAATGAAGTGATACAAAATGAGTACAACTGTTGAAGAACATCTGCTAATGGTGCTGCAAGCCTGCAATTGTAGCATTTTCTCTGGTTAAAAATGATGCAACAAGGAACTCATAGTATACGTGTCAAATTTGACCAAATTATTTACAAATGAATATATTTGGCTTGCATATTGTTTCAAACAGGTTTATTTATCATGTATAGTTGCATACAACCTCCTAGATTTGTGTATCTATTCATAGATTTTGACTACTATTATAATATTATGTCTTTGTAATTATTAAGTTTAAAAAAAAGGCAGATGTTCACGCCTTCACGGGTCAACCCAACCTGACCCGTTTCTCTTAACTAACGAGTCATTACCTCTTATTTACGTAATTGCATCGATAATAAATAAAGCCGCTCATATTCTTTAATTTATGACTTGCATACTCTTGCATGAATAAAGTACGAAAATCAACTATTCTAATCAAATTGATAATATGTTATTGTCACCCACCTTTAGTAATTTTCCTATGTTGCACTCTTGTTGACAATAATTCTGTCTCGCGACAATCGGCACATTGGGGTTGGCAAAAGACTCGACACAGCAGGTAAATAGGCATCGGTCAACCCACTGCAGAAAACCACAGTGTGCGGGTCAACAGAAATATGCTCCTGAATGGATTTTATGCTGTCAATGTAAGCATCTCCAGAAGAACATTCCAGACCATTGATAATCTGTATAATCCAGAAGGTTAAGTTTATATCGTTAATAAATTTATGTAAGCGGTAAACATATTTTACAGAAAAATAGTAAAACTGGCATCAGTAGGGCTGCAAACGAACTGAACGTTCAACGAACAGTTCGGGAACTGTTCGGCAGAAAGTCAAACAAGAAATTTTGTTCGTTTAATTAAATAAGCGAATGTGAACAATGGCCGTGTTCGTTCATTTACGGTCGTGAACGTTCGGTAACGTGCTCGTTTATGTTTGTTTGTGTTTGATAGTTCACTAAAGGTTTTGAATTTTATATTTTATTTAAATATTTCAATATTCCCACTAATTAGATATTTGATAAATACTAATGTATTGTATATTAATATGACATAATATTTAATCATATTTATGTACCTTCGAAATTTAATATGTGTTCGGATCTGTTCAGGAACAATTGTTTCTGTTCATTTGTGTTCATGAACATTCGTTACCTAAAATTAACGAACGAACACGAACATGTCCATTTCCTTAATGAACGAACACGAACGGAATCTCGTTCGTAAGTGTTCATGAACAGTTCGTGAACACATTTATTTCTTTAACGAACGAACATGAACACGTCCATTTCCTTAATGAACGAACACGAACAGATAATCTCGCTCGGTAAGTGTTCATGAACACGTTTATTTCTTTAACTCGCTCGGTTCTTTTGCAGCCCTTCGCATGTACGATGTAAAAAAAGGTTTAAAAAGAATACCAGTGAGCGAACACCAGAAATATCAACAGCATCCATGGAAACAAGCTCCACAAGTCTATCCGGTGTGCATATAAGAAACTCTGGCTCACAAGTTTTTAATCTGCACCAGAAACAAAGTTTCATAAAATCAGATGTATGTACACGTCACTTGCTGCAGTTAAAAAGATAACTTTAGGTTTCGTAGAGTTGTGAAAATTACCCTTGAATTTGATGATCTATGGAAGCACCTGGATGTAGACTAACTGTATGTATTCCAAACGCCTTCAAAGGCTTGCACACAGCACGTACCTGCGAACAGTTATGTAATTATAGCACTACAAGACAAATGAAATTCATGAACCCTAGGGACTTGAAATTCATGAACCCTAGGGACTAGAAATTCATGAACCCTACAGAATCAGATGGTTTTTTGAGATTCGGCCAGCATTTTAGGCTTTTAGCACAACATTGTGTCTCGCCTCAACAAATTTGAACTTCTGACTGGTGCATCTTTTAAATGATGCTATCTAGGGGTGTTCAAAAAGCTCGTAACTTGCTCGAAAAAAACTCGGTTGTAAACGAGCCGGCTTGGCCCGACTCGGTATGTAAACGGGGCGGCTTTGCCCGACTTGATATGTCAAACGAGCCGAGCCCGAGCTAAGCCTAGCACGGCTTGAATTATTTTATTTTATATATATTAAATTCAATTTTAAATGTATTTAAATAAAAAATAGGTGGATGGGGGTTGAAGTGTTAACATTTTAAGTTTAATTAATCAATAACATATTAAAGTATACGAAAATAAACAAAAATTGTACATATAATACTTTCAATATGCCTTTCGGTCTTTAAAATATTGAAAAAATAAAAATAATACATATAGATATATGTGTAATTATTTTTTTGTTTTTATCTTATCAATATTTGTAAAAAAAATATAAAAAAAAAAACTAAAATGTTAACAAGCCGGTTCGGTTCAGTTTGGCTCGAACATTTTACGAGCCGAGCTCGAGCTCGACTTTTCAGTTCAATGAAATAAATGAGCGGAGCCGAGCTGGCTCGTTTAAGTTCGAGCTAGAGCTCAACCTGGCTTGATTACAGCCCTACCACTAACTTAAAGAGCAAAAGTAATATAATGGGCTAGTCTTGAATATAACCAGACATACCTCTGCTGCTTTCTCTTGTGACGGTACAATGAACAAAAGGTACGGGCCGGTGAACGATTCACCGTCATTTTCCTTTTTTGTAATGGAATCAACAGCAGTTGATCCTATCCAAGCAATTTGCTCCATGGTAGCACATCCACTTGTCTCCAATACATGCTTACCGCTCGTATAGCATCTCCAATACTCAAAGCCCCATGAGTCGAAGAACAAATGTTTTCCCCGTTCAAACGCTTCCTCATCACGCATCGTATCTTGTACTGTTTTCAAACATGAAATTAAGAATTTCGACGGGCAACCTAAGTCCATTGAGATATTCGTATTAAGTTTCTTTGTGCTTTTTTCATCCGATGGTGTTGACTCTTTCTCAACCCTTGCCCTCTTTTGTTGATTTTTTTCATTCGATTTATGATCGCTGTTAGCCTTTCTCTTACTTTGGGAAGCATCGCTACCGTTTTCTGTCAAATTATTATCTTTCTTTGAAGGCCAGACTTTCTTAGTCTTCTTGGAATCAAGATTCATGTATTTTTCGTTAAACGGATCCTCTGGAGTCGGGAGGCTAAAACACATCCCCTGCACCATCACAACAAAAAAGAGTGACAAAGAAAGTGAGTAAAATGACTTTTTAAACTTAAGTGATCTAATATTGAACATATAATATTCAACTAAAAAAAACAAAACTCATCAAAACAACAGGATTAACAGCTTATGGATTTGCATAAAGGATTTAATCGAAGATGATACCAACAGAACCACAATTACTTGCTAAAAACAACTCTTTTAAATAACTTGATCTATTCTTTTAGTAAAGCTCTGATTGTTGCATATATATATTTAGTGCAATTCGTTGTTTCCAAGCACGAAATATATATGTGTAAAATATGAAATTTAAAGACTCTGTCATCAAGGCTCACCCAGGCGCATGCCTAGGCCCTTCGTTTCATGCAAATTTTTCAGGCCAAGTTCCGACGAAATTCCAGCCAAAAATTGTTTAAACAGGTCTAACACAATTGTAATAATCCTAAACAAGCCTGAAATCAACCAAAACTACACCTAAAGAAGCCTAAAACATGTCTAAAACCCTTGAAATTTGTAATTTTATACTTAAAAGACCACAATTACTGGCTAAAAACAACTCTTTCGAACAATTTAATTTATTCCTTTAGTAAACCTTAATTCCTGAATATAATAGTGCAATTTCTTGTCTTAAAACAAGAAACATACTTGAACTACATTATATTATAATTATACTACAACAAGCAGAAACACTTAACATCATTATAAATTATAACAACAAATTTCTGAAAACCCTACTACACATGAAACTTCAATCAATCTTAGAAAACAGATACCTGACACATTCTGCGTTTGCCTGATTGACGACGCTTTTTCTGCGCAATAATGGCGGCGATGCGATTGGAAACCTTGGCTGAATCGCTACGCAACTTCTTCCTGAGTGACTTGTTCTTCTTTCGAATGATCGCATCTTCTCCTTTCGGCATTATTATGATTCAGACCTCCAAACTGAAAAATTGATTCGTGAATTGTTCGGAAGTGAAGGCGGTTTTGTGACTTGAAAGCAGTTTTCTTGCGGGAGCTTGTGTAGCTTTGTACTTGGTGGTAGAGGGTAGGGTTGATATAAGTGATGAAGACCAAGGGTAGTTTCGGTAATTTGAAGGGTTAGATTAGAGGGTTGAATATATTTGGGCCGGTTATGGGCTTTTTTTTCTTATTTTTTTTTCTAACGTCTATTAAGGGGCTGTTTGGTAGCCTCTGAATGGTTATTAAGAGGCTACCTCTTAATGGAACCATTAAGAATGTTACCAATGAGAAGGTAGAAGAATGTGACATGTGATGATTTACCATTCAGAGGTTACCTCTTAACCATTCAGACTTGAGGTTACCTCTTATTCATTTAGAGGTTTTAAACCATTAAGAGGTAGCATCTGAATGGTCATTAAGAGGCTACCAAACAGCCCCTAAATTTCATTAAATAAATATACTTTGGTTTAGTTGCTATATGCGGACCATTATCATCTTATGCGTACACCTTCAGACTTATGACTCCATGTAGAGCTGTTCAAACTGCTCGACGATCGCTCGAAAAATGCTCGTTTGATTGCCGTTCAGTTTTTAAATGAGCCGCTCGGATCGGTTCGATTCAAATTCAATCCAAGCATGAGCAAAGGTCCGCTCGCTCGTCGATCGCTTGGTTTCGCTCGAATTATTTTTATTAATAATTAACAAACCATAAAAGTTGTCATGTAATGTGTAGAACTTAATGGTTTTGTTTAATTCTTGTGTTTATAGGTTGTATGTTGATTTGAAGTTGAATTTTGTGGATGGAGATGATCAAGCTTAAAGAAGAAGTTTATGGCTTTTGAACTAAATGTCAATTTATATTTCGCACTTTATTTTGTGCTTCTTGTTATTGTTAAGAACATTTTTAGAATCATGATTTTAGTTATGTATTGCTTTTGTTAGTAAAGTGTTGGACATGTTTTAATTAAGTTAGGATTTGTTTTTGTTGAACGCAACCTTATAATTCAATCGAGCAAAAACGATCCGCTCTATTTTAGTTAGGATTTTATAAAACTGAGCGAAAACGATCCGATCGATTCAAATTCAATACGAGCATGAGCATCACTTTTGTGCTCGGTTTTGCAAATTTGATCCGATCGGATCGGATCGGTTGTAATTCAATCCGAAAATGAGCAGGCCTTCGATCGGATCGGATCGGCTCCAAATTCGAGACAATCTACTGAAAGCTCGGAGTCGTCAGAAAAGTTACGCCGATAGACGACGCAAGCTCCTTGAATTTGACGTTGGCGACCATGTACTCCTAAAGGGGTCACCTTGGAAGGGTGTGGTCAGATTCGGCAAGAAAGGAAAGCTCGCGCCTCGATATGTTGGACCCTTTAAGATTCTGGAAAGGATTGGAAAAGTGGCCTACAGACTCGAACTACCGGAGGAACTTAACAACGTTCACCCGACTTTCCACGTTTCGAACCTCAGAAAGTGCTTGGCTGAGCATGATTTACACGTACCCCTTGAGATCATGGATCGCCAAACCAAGTAGCTCCGACACTCGCGCATTCCCATTGTGAAGGTCCGATGGGAAGGCAAACGAGGCGCAGAGTTCATTTAGGAACTCGAAAGCGACATGAAGGCGTCACAACCCCCGATCCCTGATCCCCGGGAACGGGCGGACGCGATCACAGAGTTTGGGTGGTATCAGTTCTTTAATCTCGCAGCGGAATTTACATCAGGATCATAGTTAGGAAATGTTTATCAGAGTAAAACCACCATATTTGATATTAATAATAACATGGGCAAAACCCAAGTTTCTTATTACAATTCATTTATAGGGACAAACCCTATTTTATTGAATTTAAAACATCATTTATTAGGTAACTTTTATAGCCACATTATCCCCAAGCCTTCAGTGCTCTCCAGCTGGCTTTCATTAATTGGTTGTTCACATTGTGTTACCTGTAACGTGTTTTAAAAACATTTGTCAGTCGGAAATACTGGTGAGTGAATCCCAGTTTAATCAAGAAACATTTTATCAATTAAAACAGCATTGAGAGCGATCACATTGTTTATTTTTACACAATTACTCATTCAGTATTTGCCACTCGACCGGATCTATGGCTATGGTCAAATTACCCATTGGCTAACTCGTCGTCCAATGGTAATGCACTGTCATTCAGACTTACTACTACTCGTAGTAAATTTTGTATACAAAACCCCATAATACCGGCAGTAATTGAAGAACTACAAAGACTCAATCACCGCTTAATCACATTGTAAAACATTTAAGGTTTTGTAAAACATTCCAAAAAGGTTAACAAAAAGAGGATAAACTCACATTGCTGTCTTAGGCTTTTCGTAAGGGTTTCCTGGATATAATCTATAATTTATACAAATGTACATTGGTTAGTATCATAACCCTTTGAAAATATTAATAATACCCTCCCCGAGACGGCATTCCAACAACTACGCCGGGCAGAACCACGACAGTTGTTACGGAACCCTAAATCAATCGGGCAGCGTAACTATTACGAAACTGGGGTTATAATACTTACAACGGAGCAGAACCTCGCTAATAAGGGGTATAGTACCCGACTATAATGCTTAATACTTTCAGAATTCGAGATTGAGAAGTGTGAATGAGCGACGGAAAACGAAAACTGATGCTATCTATTTATAGTTGTGATATTGAGTCCTGTCGCGGCCCACGTGAAAGACAAGGGTCACTTACGCGGCCCGCGTCAACATTGGTCAACGCTGTAGCTTAGCTGGGTCAGCTACTAGACTCACCACGATGTTGACACGTGTCAGCACCGGATGCTTCCGCGTTTCATGATATGTCGCGGCCCGCGTCAACTACACATACACTCTTACGCGGCCCGCTTCAACTAAAGAATTTAGCGCAGTCAATACCAGCCTTGATACCGCCCGCGTAAGATGTTGGGGTGGGTCTACGCGGCCCGCCTCAGCCCCATATTTCTTATTTTTAATTTATTTTATATGTTATAATCTATTTAGGGCTCGGTTTTCACATACGGGGTGTAATATAAAACATACTGAGACATTTTAGAGTGTCGGAAATATTATAAGGGTGTTGGTTTTACCGAGGGTTGTTACATTCTCCCCACCTTGTTTTAGAGCTCGTCCTCGAGATCTACTGAAATAAATGCGGATATTTTCTTTTCATTTCAGACTCGAGTTCCCATGTATACTCAGATCCTCTTTTGGAGTCCCACTTCACTTTGACTAGAACTAATCTCTTATGTTTGAGATTTTTGACTTTCCTGTCTTCAATTTGTAGAGGTCTTTCTACAAACTTGAGTTGTTCATTTACCTCTATATCCTTAAGAGGTACTACCAGTGATTCATCAGCTAAACACTTTTTTGAGATTTGATACATGAAACACATCATGTATTCCTGCCATTTTCTCTGGCAGTTGTAGCTGATAAGCTACAGGTCCTATTCTTCTAATAATCTTAAAAGGTCCAACATATCTGGGACTAAGCTTTCCCTGTTTGATGAATCTTACCACTCCTTTCCAAGGAGAGACTTTCAGTAATACTTTATCCCCTACTTAAATTCCAAGGGTTTGCATCGGTTATCAGCATAACTCTTTTGTCGATCACGTGCTGCTTTCAGTCGTTCCTTGACTTGAATGATCTTGTCGGTTGTTTCTTGTACAATCTCAGGTCCAGATAGTTGCTTTTCCCCACTTTCTGCCCAACAGACTGGGGTTCGACACTTTCGTCCATAAAGTGCTTCAAATGGTGCAGCATTGATACTTGTGTGATAACTATTATTATAAGAGAATTCTATTAAAGGTAAGTGATCGTCCCAATTACCTCCAAAGTCAATTACACAAGCTCTAAGCATATCTTCTATTGTCTTAATTGTCCTTTCGCTTTGTCCATCTGTTTGTGGATGATAAGCCGTACTTAGCTTTAATTTGGTTCCCATTGCCTTTTGGAAACTTGACCAAAAATGAGATGTAAAGCGACTATCCCTATAAAAAACAATTGATAAAGGAATACCATGTAAAAAAACAATTTCATTTACATACAATTTAGATAATTGTTCCATACTAATTGTTTCCTTCATTGGTAGAAAATGAGCTGACTTAGTTAGTCTATCTACAATCACCCAGATTGTATCATTTCCTTTCTTTGTTTTGGGTAATTTAGTAACAAAATCCATTGTTATTAATTCCCATTTCCACATAGGCATTTCTAATTGCTGTAACAAACCTGAGGGTTTCTGGTGTTCAGCTTTAACTTGTGAACAAGTTAAACATTTAGAAACATAAACGGCTATGTCCTTTTTCATTCCTATCCACCAGAAATTTTTCCTTAAATCCTGGTACATTTTATCACTTCCTGGATGCATCGTATACTTAGACTTATGGGCTTCTTCTAATATACGATTACGTAAATTTCCTAATTTAGGTATCCACATTCTCTTTTCATGGAATCTCCAAATTCCATCTGTTCCTTGTTTTAATTCTTTTAGCATACCTTTTAGCTTTTCAGTATCTTCCTTGATTACTGATTCTTGTGCTTCTCTTATCTGATCATTTAAATCTACTTGTAGATTTAATTTAAGAGAACGTACCCTTGTTGGCTTTTCATGATACTTTCGGCTTAAAGCATCTGCAACTATATTTGCTTTTCCTTTATGATACTGAATATCACAATCATAATCACTAAGAAATTCCATCCAACGTCTTTGTCTCATATTCAACTCTTTCTGCTAAAAAACATACCTTAAACTTTTGTGATCAGTAAATATGGTAAACTTACTACCATAAAGGTAATGTCTCCAAATCTTAAGAGCAAAAATTATAGCTCCTAATTCTAAATCATGGGTTGAATAATTTTCTTCATGATTCTTAAGTTGTCTAGATGCGTAAGCTATAACCTTTTGGCGTTGCATCAACACACATCCATAACCTAACTTAGAAGCATCACAATAGACTATGAAGTCTTCAGTTCCTTCTGGTAATGCTAGTATAGGTGTATGGGTTAATCTTTGCTTAAGGATTCTAAATGCTTCTTCTTGTTTTATTCCCCATTCAAACTTAACAAATTTACAAGTTAACTTAGTTAAGGGAATAGCTATTCTAGAAAAATCTTTAATAAATCTTCTGTAATAACCGGCTAATCCTAAGAAACTTCTAACCTCGGTTGGTGATTCAGGGATTTTCCATTTAGTAATTGCCTCGATCTTTGTTGGATCTACATGAATTCCTTCATGATTGACTAAGTGTCCAAGGAATTGTACCTGTTCTAACCAAAATTCGCACTTTGAAAACTTAGCATAAAGCTTTTCCTTTCTTAATAAACTTAAAAGTGCGTGCAACTGCTTTGCATGACCCTCTTTACTTTTAGAGTAAATTAGAATATCATCTATGAAAACAATTATGAATTTATCTAAATATGGCTTACATATTCGGTTCATCATGTCCATAAATGCAGCTGGGGCATTGGTTAAACCAAATGGCATGACAGTAAATTCATAATGGCCATACCTCGTTCTAAATGCGGTCTTAGGAATGTCCTCTTCCTGTACCTTTAATTGATGATATCCTGACCTTAAATCGATTTTAGAGAAAAATCGGGCTCCTTGCAGTTGATCAAACAGATCATCGATTCTCGGTAATGGGTACCGATTCTTAATCGTGATTTTATTTAATTCACGGTAGTCAATGCACATACGCATTGATCCGTCCTTCTTCTTAACAAATAATATCGGCGCTCCCCACGGCGACGAACTTAGTTGTATGAATCCTTTCTTTAACAATTCGTCTAATTGTTTCTTTAATTCTTGCATTTCTGCAGGTGCCAAACGATAAGGTGCTTTGGCAATCGGTGATGTTCCTGGTATTAAATGGATTCGAAATTCAACTTCTCTATCCGGAGGTTGCCCTGGCAATTCTTCTGGAAATACGTCTGAAAACTGAGATACTACTGGAATATCTTTTAAATCATTTCCTTTAGTGTTAGTGATTATAGAAATCAAATACACTATAGAACCTTTTCTCATACAACTTGCAGTTTTCATCACAGAAATGAATTTAGTAGACCTAAAAGGTTTATCTCCTTTAATTGTGATCTTTTTACCTTTTGGTGAATTTACTTGAATTAATTTTTGATCACATAAAATATTGGCTTTATTGGCTATTAACCAATCCATTCCCAAAACAACATCAAATCCTACCAGATTCATGGGATATAGATTTGCTATAAATTTCTGATTTAAAATTTCTATTCTTGCTCCCTGCAAGATTTCAGAAATCCTAATGGTTTATCCATTTGTTGTCTCTACTAAGCATTCTTGTGGTAGTTTAGTTAATGACTGATTTAGAAATTTGCAAAACGATATATTAATAAAACTTTGGTTTGCACCAGAGTCAAATAATACTTTAGCAAATACATCATTAACTAAAAACGTACCAGCTATGACATCTGGAATCATCTTGGCTTCTTCTGCAGTCAGAACAAATGCTCTAGCATTTTTAGTATTCTTGTTATCTGGAGCTGGAGCTAATTTTGGGCAATTCAGCTTGATATGACCTTGTTCTCCGCAATTGTAACATACCCTGCTGTTAGCTTTCTTCCTGCAGTTTTCTTCCTTGTGTCCCGACATTTTGCAAAAGTTACAGTAGATGGAGCATCTCCCTGAATGCTTTCTTTTGCAATACCTACAGTAGGGTGTAGAGGTAGATCCTACATTTCTCCCACGGTTAGAATTTCCAGAACGAAATTCTTGAGTCAATTTCTGGGTTAGGTTTCTCCTCTGATCCTCTTCTCGGGTACGAACTAATTCATCGGTCAAGGTATTGGCTAGTTCTACAGCTTCTTCTATGGTTTGAGGTCTAGCTGCCTTGACTACGTGTCTTATCTCTCCAATTAATCCCCAAATATAACGGGAGATTAACACCGGTTCTGGTGAAGCAAGATTTGGCACTATCCTAGCATATTCGAAGAATAATTTAGTGTACCCCTTGCTATCCACACCAGTCATCCTAAGGTTTAGGAATTTGTTTGCTATCTGTTCCTTCTCATTGGGTGGGCAGAATTTCCTTTCTACCTTATCCTTAAACTCTTCCCATTCCATATTATAGGTTTGATCACTTCCTCTTATTTGAAGGATAGTGTTCCACCATTCTAGTGCTGCATTTTTAAACATATTAGAAGCAAACAATATCTTATCTTCTTCAGCACACTTACTTATCCTTAAGACTGCCTCAGTCTTTTCTATTCAGCGTAAGGTTGCAATGGCCCCTTCATTGCCCGAGAATTCCATTGGTTTACAAGACCAGAATTCTTTATAAGAACAACCATAAGGCATGGTTCTTCTTCTTTTGGGAATAGGCATTTGAATACAGGTCCATTGTTCACGCTGTTTTCAGGTTCGCTTGGTCGCTTACTGCTATGCTTACTTTTATTATCAGCATCTTTAACAGTTTGGAGAATAAATGGCATTGCATCTATAATTCCCTGTGCTACTATATGTTGGATAGCACTATTATCCACTTGGTTTCCATTGTTATTGATACTCGGATTATCATTAACCACGTTAATGTTACTCTGGTTATCGTTATTCAGATTCCCTTGATTTCCTTCGCCGGCCATCTGAATTTTAAACATTTACCCCATATTAATATCACAAATAATAGGTAATATAATTACTCACATGACACTCAATCTAGCCAAAAACGTAGATCATTGCTACTTACTCTTTTCATATACTATTATGCTTCTATTATACACTAGTACAGAAATAAAATTACAATACCAACAGAAATAAAATAGTAATATGCATCCATACACACATATTTTATTTTATTTTATTTTATTATTACTACTGCTTCCTCCATTCTAACATTCACGGATATGGATTTATCCAAAAATCCATATTGCGCTCATCGTATTTCCATACGAGACGCTCTCCCACCTGACGCATTCTCTCACTGTTCTCTAAAATTTCCTCCCCGAAAGTCCTAAGTTCTTGGACGTTTTCTGCACTCATTGGGGTTGCAGGTTCTCGGATTGGGTTTGGAATCTGGGGTGCAGGTTCCTGATATGGGGGTGACAGTTCCTGAAATTGGTAAGGATCCTCCAAAATTTCCCTAATATATTCATCTTGGTAATAGGGATCTAAAGGGTCCATACCTGGGTAGGCTTCTATGTTCTGTATGGGTGGATATTCCTGGATAGGGTAACGTTGCACAAAGTCCCTATTGTCGTCCCACCAGAGGTCGTAATTTGGGTCTAGGGGGTTTGGCACAGGTACTCTAGGGATTTCTTCTGGGTTAAAGTCATGCATCTCCACCTGATTTTCCGGGTTTTCTATTTCCATGGGTTGTTCTGGGTTTTGTGGTTGTGGGGCTACTAATTGTTCCAGACTTGGGTCAGCAGCAGTTGTAGCTAGGATATGGAAATTAGCTAGGCTTCTATTAAGCATATCTTGCGTATTAGCATCTGTCTCTCGCTTAATAGCTGCCAAGGCCCTTTGCTGTTGCAATTTTCGCATCCTCTTCATATGAGCAAAAGCTTCTTTACTGAACCATCCTCGTTTCTTAGTAGGAAATGGTTCCTCCGACTTAGCTCTAAAGGCAAATATCCCGTCTTCCTGATCAGCAGTATACCCAGAAAGGGCAGGCTGTGATGATGTACCTTCACTCCTAGGTGAATCAGATAACTGACGATTCATATCTGATGGTTCTTGATCACTCATACTGTAAACTAACAGATAGTCAAATAACACATAACAAATAAATACAGTTATGCATATACTTTCATAATTTGTTTCCTAACAAAATTTAAAATTTAAGTGTCAGCAGAACACTTCTTTGGCTTGAACCAGTGGCTAGGCTCTGATACCACCTTCTGTCACAACCCCCGATCCCTGATCCCCGGGAATGGGCGGACGCGATCACAGAGTTTGGGTGGTATCAGTTGTTTAATCTCGCAGCGGAATTTACATCAGGATCGTAGTTAGGAAATGTTTATCATAGTAAAACCACCATATTTGATATTAATAATAACATGGGCAAAACCCAAGTTTCTTATTACAATTCATTTATAGGGACAGACCCTATTTTATTGAATTTAAAACATCATTTATTAGGTAACTTTTATAGCCACATAATCCCCAAGCCTTCAGTGCTCTCCAGCTGGCTTTCATTAATTGGCTGTTCACATTGTGTTACCTGTAACGTGTTTTAAAAACATTTGTCAGTCGGAAATACTGGTGAGTGAATCCCAGTTTAATCAAGAAACATTTTATCAATTAAAACAGTATTGAGAGCGATCACATTGTTTATTTCTACATAATTACTCATTCAGTATTTGCCACTCGACCGGATCTATGGCTATGGTCAAATTACCCATTGGCTAACTCGTCGTCCAATGGTAATGCACTGTCATTCAGACTTACTACTACGCGTAGTAAATTTTGTATACAAAACCCCATAATACCGGCAATAATTGAAGAACTACAAAGACTCAATCACCGCTTAATCACATTGTAAAACATTTAAGGTTTTGTAAAACATTCCAAAAAGGTTAACAAAAAAAGGATAAACTCACATTGCTGTCTTAGGCTTTTCATAAGGGTTTCCTGGATATAATCTATAATTTATACAAATGTACATTGGTTAGTATCATAACCCTTTGAAAATATTAATAATACCCTCCCCGAGACGGCATTCCAACAACTACGTCGGGCAGAACCACGACAGTTGTTACGGAACCCTAAATCAATCGGGCAGCGTAACTATTACGAAACTGGGGTTATAATACTTACAACGGAGCAGAACCTCGCTAATAAGGGGTATAGTACCCGACTATAATGCTTAATACTTTCAGAATTCGAGATTGAGAAGTGTGAATGAGCGACGGAAAACGAAAACTGATGCTATCTATTTATAGTTGTGATATTGAGTTCTGTCGCGGCCTGCGTGAAAGACAAGGGTCACTTACGCGGCCCGCGTCAACATTGGTCAACGCTGTAGCTTAGCTGGGTCAGCTACTAGACTCGCCACGATGTTGACACGTGTCAGCACCGGATGCTTCCGCGTTTCATGATCTGTCGCGGCCCGCGTCAACTACACATACACTCTTACGCGGCCCGCTTCAACTAAAGAATTTAGCGCAGTCAATACCAGCCTTGATACCGCCCGCGTAAGATGTTGGGGTGGGTCTACGCGGCCCACCTCAGCCCTATATTTCTTATTTTTAATTTATTTTATTTGTTATAATCTATTTAGGGCTCGGTTTTCACATACGGGGTGTAATATAAAACATACTGGGACATTTTAGAGTGTCGGAAATATTATAAGGGTGTTGGTTTTACCGAGGGTTGTTACAGCGAAGTACCCGCACTTGTTTGTTACGGATCCGGCCTAATTTCAGGACGGAATTCCCTTAAGTAGGGGAGGCTGTAACACCCCGTGTTTCGGAAGACAAAGTCAAGATTGAAGACAAAGGAAGAAAAGATTGCTAATTGTGATATGTCACTCCTTGGTCAACTCCTGTTTTGACTTCTCTGACTTGTAGATAATCTATTTATGTTATCGCATTAGTTGTATTATGTGGAGTACTTGTTAATAATCGATTAATCGCATGTTTAATCGATTTATCGCTTACCGCTATCCCATTCGCAACTCGAATTATGTGTTCTGGATATTGCTTTACGTGTGTGTGCTATTTATGTGTTACTTGTGCATGTTATGTTTATGTTGAGGTGTTAATCACAATCGAAATCGCAATCTATCGCATCTCAATCGAATCAAAATGCTAAACGAAGTGATTATAGTGATTATATGTTAGATATAGTAGTTGGGATTAAAAGTAATTTAATAAGCAACTCTACTGCATCGCTAGCTCGAATCGCATCGCAAAGCTTAACACATGAATCGAAACGACAAAACTCATCGCGCCAAACTCAAGGATCGAGTGGCCAACCGACCGAGTGGCCATCCGATCGGATTGCCATCCGACCGAGTTGTCACCCGATCGGGTTGCCACCCGATCGGACTTCCACCCGATCGACCAGCCTTATCCCCACTTTCCTTTTTAGGAAACCCTATAAATACCCCTCATATGTCACATCACTTAATGTGATAGCTCTCACTCGACCCAGCTCGCTCCAGCCCACGTTTCTCTCGATTTCTCCCGATTCTTGTAAGTTTTCAACCTAAATCTTGTACTTTCTTGATCTACACCCACTCCTACACCTTTCTATCTTTTGAATCTCAACTTTTAATCATGAAATCAACGGATTTGAGGTGTTCTAGGATGATGTCATCATTGGTTCTTATGAACTTCATGTTTTGGCCTCAATCCACCAAGAACAACTTAGATTTAGACGATTTCCACATGAATAAACAAAGATCTTGCATAGATCTGAACACATTCATGGTGAAAAGGATTGAAAGATGGTTTTCTAACTTTCTTTCAACTCTTTTACACTCAATGCACTCAAAACCGATAGAATCGGAGCTTGTTCTAATCTTCTACTCATTCTTAGTGATGTATTAGTTCCAGATCTGAATTCTATCCGAGAGATATCGATTTCGGGTTTGAACATGAACTACCGACTCAAACCGTGAACCGGTCGGACTTGGGTGATTCTTGTTCGGTCGGGTCACTAGGGTCGAGATGGGGTTCTGTTGTTTAAGCCAGATATCATCACATCTCGTTCAAAAACTACCAAACTTCAAACAGAAGCAAGTGTTTGGACAATCAGACCATCGGAACGGATTGTCGTCAGATCGAATTTCCATCCGATCGACCGGCCACCCGATCGGGTTGCACTTGGTTCCATACTTAAACTTTTATTCAAACTATTCAAGGATCTGAACGTTGAACGGATTACCACCCGATCGGATTGCCATCCGATCGTGTGACGTTTGGGACATGGTACTTAAACAATTTTCAACATGTTCAATATGTACGGATTGCCACCCGATCGGATGGCCATCAGATCGAGTGACTGTCCTGCTGTGAACTTGTTCTCAAACAGAGAAGCCTCGCTAATCGGATTGCTGTCCGATCGAACGACCGTTCGATCGACCGACCTGAAGGGTAGAGATACTTCTCTATTTTTAAAATGCTACAACGAAAACTTCAAAGTACAAACCATCATACACAAAGACATCCTCACCAAACGAAGTGTCAATCCAATCGAATGGTCATCCGATCGGATGACCATCCGAACGGATTGTCACCCGATCGACTGGCCATCCGATCGGATTGCCATCCGATTAGATTACCATTCGTCCTTGGTTCACCTATACCGTTTTGCGTGCCGCTTATCGTTATGCTATCATTAACTGTTCAGGCTAAGGAATTAGGCAAGACTCGACCTAGTCCGGGTCGATGTCTTAGAAACGACCTAGTATATAGTTAAGTACCAAACAGACCGACTCGTGCATTCCCTGTAGGGGTTTTGTACGATCTTACTTGCTATATCTCACCATTCTCGCTTGGACTACACTATCACTGCACTCTAATCTTCAAAAATGAACGAGTGATCTGGTCGAGATTAGGTGTGACAACCGTAAACTCTCAACCCAATCACTTGTTCGACCCGCATTTACACCTATAAACATGAAAATCTGCGTTAAATCAGGAGTGAAATACGTACTTTAACGCACATTTTCCCTCTATTTACATCAAAACAGGAATAAAGTCGCTAAGTTAGGGGTGAAACCCGAACCTTGACGACTCGTTCCGAGTTGTATCTTTTTTTTTTTCAACACTCTCACCAAAAACTCGACGGACTCCAACGACTTGAGGTCACACTGAGGCTGAAAGGATGTGTGCCGATCGCTCGAATCGAAGCGAGAGCATAGTCCCAAAGGCCAAAGTGTGCACTTAAAGTCCTTGTGAATAGTCGGACCACTTTGGATAGTCAACGTCTATCTAGCCGAGACAATCCATCCTCGAATTTTATGTGTTTCGATTCTGGAATTGCTGCAGCTAACTCTGTGATTTATCAATTTTATGGGAACTTTATGTGTTTTATGAGGTTTTATGCATATCTGTTAGCGTTTTGAGGTATCAATGGTTTCGATTTAACGCTTCTTGCTCTGCTTATCGCACAACTCATCACACAATTCGCACCTCACACAAATCGCTGGTCATCATTCGCAATCGTTGCTCGACACTCGCAATCGCTATATTTAATCGCCTTACGCGCTATGAAGGATAGGGAATACGTGCAACATATAGCTAGGTTTCTGTATTCTGACTACCTCATGTGTTTCTGTGCCTTACGTGCTTATGTGTTTCTGTGCTCTACGTGAATTATGTGTTTATGTGCTTATGTGATTTGTGTTATGTGGATACGTGTTCCTGAGCTTTATGGTGAATCGCTAGACTATACTATGGGTAATCGAAATTGTGTTTGAGTCCTGTGACGGGGTCTGTTGCAGACAATGTCGTCATCTGGATCTCGCGCTACCCAATCCGCTCGCCGAAAGCAGGCCGACAAACGCCTCGCCGCTATGATCACTAAGCAAATGGCGAAGGTTGTTCCTCAGATCGTCAGTGAGCTGTACGAAAATGTGAGCAAATCGTCTGAAGAATCCAGGACTGAAACCTCTAAGGCTGCTTTTATCTTCAAGCAGTTCAAAGCTTACGGACCGAAAGAATTTACCGGTGAAGATGGTCCTACGGCCTTATTTCAATGGTTTGATTCGATCGAGGTCACCCTGCGCCAGGGTGGCTGTCCTGATGATCTCCGCACTCTGAACGCTGCCGGCATCTTCCAATCCCGAGCACTAGATTGGTGGACGGCCGAGAGAAACAAACGCAGAAACGATACAGCTTATGGTTTGATGTGGGATGAGTTGAAGGACATCATGTTGGAAGAGTTCTGCCCTCCCCACGAGCGCCAAAAGTTGGAGGACGAATTCTGGCATATCAAGCAGAAGGAGGGTGACAATGTTGCTATAACTGCTCACTTCAAGCAGCTTAGCATAATCTGTCCTGATCAAGTTAAGACTTCTGACATGGCAATCAAGAAGTATATCCGAGCTCTACTGGATTGTGTCACAGATTTTGTGCAAGCTTTAAAACCAGCAACAATCGAAGAGACTTACCTGCTTGCCCCTGAAATAAACGACAAGCGAGTCAAGTCTGGCTTCTGGGATAAAGCCGCCAAGAATCTACATCAAGCTACCACCGCACCAACCGCGGAAACCGTCGCCACTCCTCAGTCTTCAAAGGCCTCTCGTCGCAAGAGGAAGAACAACAGCAACTCCAGCAACAAGAACTGTGTTGTCACCACTGCTGCTCCGCTCCAAGCTGTACCAGCTCCCCAGCAACATTAACACCGCCAAGTAGCGGCCCCGATTACCAACGCACCGCCGGCAAAGCGTGCGTATACTGGTCCTTATCTGGTCTGCCCTACTTGTACTTATCACCACCCAGTGGGTATCGCCGGCAAATTTTGTGTACATTGCAACATGTATGGCCATTTCACCGCCAACTGTCGTACGGGTCCTCGACAAGCTCCAGCTACTGCTCATCAAGCTCTGATCCCTGCCCCTCAAGGCTAACAATCAGCTCAGGCACCCCCGGTCAATGCTAGAGTCTGCTTTGCGTGTGGTCATCCCAACCACTTCGCAAACATGTGCCCCAATCAGGTTGTGAAGCAAGAGCCGCAACAGCAGCAGCCTCAGCAACAACAACAGCAACAGCCTCAGCAACAACAACAACAAGCTGCTCGTGCTCGAACTTTCAACATTAATGTGCGCCAGGCTCAGGCTGAAAACAACATGGTCAATGGTACGTTCGTTGTGAATGGTATTTATGCTTCGTGTTTGTTTGATACTGGAGCCGATAACTGTTTTGTATCATTTGAGTTCGAAAAGCTCCGTAATCATAAGCGCGCTCATCTCCCCTCGACGTTCGATGTTGAAGTTGCCACTGGAAGAACTGTCGCCGTCAACTCTGTTCTTTGTGATTGTACTCTCGAACTCAACAATCACATCTTTCCTATCGATCTTATTCCGATGCAGCTCGGAAGTTTTGATGTCATAGTAGGCATGGACTTTCTTCGTGAAAACCATGCTGAAGTTGTGTGCTTCGATAAGATGATTCGATTCTCGCTCGCTAATGGTGATCAATTATATGTTTATGGTAAAGTCGCATCGAAGAAACTACAACTCATGTCGTGTGTTCAGGCTAGCAAGTATCTCCGCAAGGAATACCAAGCTTTCTTGGCACACATAGTAGTAGCGGAAAAAAAGGAAGTTAAGGAGGTGAAAGACGTTCCTGTTGTTTGTGAATTCCGTAACGTTTTTCCTGAGGATCTTCCAGGCTTACCACCAAGTCATGATATCGACTTTCGCATCGACCTCATTCCTGGAGCAAACCCTGTTGCAAGAGCTCCTTATCGACTCGCTCCGTCCGAAATGCGCGAACTCTCGAGTCAGCTCCAGGAACTTCTTGATAAAGGCTTCATTCGCCCTAGCACCTCTCCTTGGGGCGCACCAGTCTTTTTCGTCAAAAAGAAGGATGGGTCGTTCCAGATGTGCATCGACTACCGGGAATTGAATAAGTTAACTATCAAGAATCGCTATCTCTTGCCCCGCATCGATGATTTGTTTCGCCAGTTACAAGGTGCTACGTGTTTTTCTAAGATCGATCTACACTCAGGCTATCACCAGTTGCGCATACAAGAGGAAGACATCCCCAAAACCGCTTTTCGAACCCGCTATAGCCACTATGAGTTCGTTGTCATGCCTTTTGGTTTAACCAACGCTCCTGCAGTCTTCATGGACTTGATGAATCGAGTGTGCAAACCCTTGCTTGATCGCTTCGTGATCGTATTCATCGACGATATCTTGATCTATTCCAAATCAAAAGCCAAACACTTGCAGCATCTACGTTTGGTTCTTGAGTTACTCCAGGGAAACCGTCTCTATGCCAAATTCTCCAAGTGCGAATTTTGGCTGGAGGAAGTTCAATTCTTGGGTCACATTGTTAATAGTCAAGGTATCCACGTTGACCCTGCGAAGATCGAAGCCGTCAAGAGTTGGGTTACACTGAAGAATCCGTCTGAAGTCCGTTCTTTTCTTGGACCGGCAGGATAGTACCACCGTTTTATCGAAGGATTCTCTAAAATCGCTGTGCCGCTCACTTATCTCACGCAAAAAGACAAGCCTTTTGTTTGGGAAACCGGACAAGAGTCTGCTTTCAAACCCTCAAGTACATGCTTTGCAATGCTCCTGTTCTCACTCTACCCGACGGAAACGACGACTTTATCATCTATTGCGATGCCTCGAACCTTGGCCTCGGTTGTGTTCTCATGCAACGTTACAAGGTTATTGCTTACGCATCTCGTCAGCTCAAGATCCACGAGAAGAACTATACAACCCGCCACCTTGAGCTAGGCGCAATTGTTTTTGCGTTAAAGATTTGGCGACACTACCTTTATGGTACAAAGTGTACGATCTTCACCGATCATAGGAGCCTACAACATATCTTTCACCAGAAGGAGCTAAATATGCATCAACGCCGGTGGGTAGAACTCTTCAACGATTATGACTGTGATATTCGTTATCATCCTGGCAAAGCAAATGTTGTCGCCGACGCTCTCAGCAGACGGAGCTATTTGGACAGCGCATGTAATGCTCAAGCCTAATATGATCTCAAAACCCTCATCCGTGACGCCCAACATGCCTGCTTTATTGAACGCACTTTGAAGAAGGAAATGATTCTCAACGATAGAGCCCAGCTAGAGAATAAGTCGAATGGGATATTCCACTATCTGGACCAAATTTGGATCCCTAAACGGACCAATTTACGACTGATTTTGATCAACGAAGCCCACAAATCCCGATATTCTATTCATGCCGGTGCTGACAAGTTGTACCAGGACCTACGCTACAAGTACTGGTGGCCGGTCATGAAGAGAGATATCGCCCTCTATGTTTCGAAGTGCCTGACTTGCTCGAAAGTTAAGGCTGAGCACCAAAGACCCTCTGGCTTACTTGTTCAACCCGAGATCCCTGTGTGGAAGTGGGAGAGTATAGCTATGGACATCATAACGAAACTTCCGCGCACGCCATCAGGTCACGACAGCATCTGGGTTGTCGTTGACCGTTTTACTAAATCTGCTCACTTTCTGCCGATACGAGAAGACTACAAGGAAGAAAAATTAGCCCGAATCTACACCAAAGAGATTATTTGTCGACATGGGACGCCTCGCGACATCATTTCTAACCGCGATGCTCGGTTTACCTATGTAACACCTGTTCTTATAATTCAAGGTTTAACGTATATTTTACGAAAACCATCATGTAATTAAGATTTCAAATACATCGGAAATACGAATTTATTAAAACCTTTGCAAATCATAAGTTATTTAACATAACGTGATCGGATTCGTCGTTTAAATGTACGACGATGCAATGTGCGGAAGCATGAATCTTTATAGTGTTCGGTTCTTCGATGTGCTTGATCATCTTTCGGCATTCGAAATGTACCTACATTTCATAAACATGAAATACTTTAGTCACACGGGGTTTTATACGCGTCTAAACGAGTCCGGGAAACGAAACTGATTAAAATACATAACATTGCAGGGTCCACCGTAAATTACGGTGGCTACCGTAATTTACGGTAGCCCCTGAATATCAATTCTTCCACCGTAAAACAGGGTATGTATGGCGTAAAGACTTAAGGGCTACCGTAAGTTACGGTAGCTACCGTAACTTACGGTGGCCTCTGCAGGATTTTCTAAGTTTGCCGTTTTCTAAAACGGAAACCTTCATAACTTTTGATCCGCTTGTCCGTTTGACCTACCATTTCTTCCTACGTGATTGTAATTTGTTCCTCCATCATATGGAGTTAAAATCCGGCATTCGGATTAACAAATTTATAGAGTTTTAAGCTTTTGGCTTAAATTAGAATTTACCCATTTTGACCCATTCATGTATTTATCAAACAAACTTATTTGCTTGATCCCAAATTCTCGTGAATCTCCTAATTTCTATATTGTCTATCATATTTGGCTCAAACCACGGGTTTCCTACACATTTTAAACCCGCTTATACACAAATGCTTATTTCGACCCGTTAGGGACATTTATGCACTTTTATGCATAATTCACACTTATTTATTTCTAGATCTTATTTCCACATTATTTATCAAATGATCTTCCATCACATCTATATTTGTGATGGGTTTAATGTGGCGATCTATTTAATCCAAATTTTACCCCTCGGATTATTCATTTTACGGCAAAGGCTCATATAGAGTCTTTTGACCAAGGATTTACATCTTTCGCTTTTATACATATTCTAAGTATTGACTTGATTATAAAACTCGTTTTCAAGCGACTTCTAAGGGTAGTTTGCTTAATTTTGATTGCAAGGGCGTTTTGGTCATTTTTAACCCTTCTTTTACGACGAAGGGCTTGCTTAAGGTATGCACGCCCAAAATCTCATTTTTATCCAAATCTTGTTTTCAAAACACTTTGTCCATAATTTAAATCCTTCGGTTTACCTTTTAAGGTAACCGAATGCCCCTTTTACTTTGTCTAACTCTCATATAACTTCAAGTTCTAAATGATGAGTTGATCTATTATACATACCTGGCTCGGATCAACTTATTAACCCGGTTTTAATACCTTGCTTTATAATCGCAAATTAAGAGCGATGCAAGTATCCATTGGACATCTATTCCTGTAAGCATATAACTCGACAAAAATCATTAGTTGATATTGTCAAAAGGTGATGTCTACACCTTTTGACCCGTTTGGCCGAATTGACCGATTTACTTCTTTTTAACCACTATTCTGGTTTCTTTCATCTTTGATTATCTTGTTCCGTACGTCTACACGACGGAACATCATATTTCAATTGTTTAGTTATCTCATTCGTAATTTATATGATAAGAGAATATTCCACAATTTAAGACTAGTGTAAGCTATACTTACCTTACTTCCAAACAATGCTTTTCCATCATTCTTGCTTCGTTTGACCCGCTTTGTTCCCAAGCTTTCACCTAGCTTGTTAATCGTCAAACTATCATTGTAAATTGTAAGATGGTTAGATTAGTCATAATTATTCGCGACTATTCCATCTCAATTAATTTCATAAATCGAAACCACTATTCGACTTCATGATTAGTTAACTTAGCTTATTAAAGTTAACTACTTTCGATCACATGATTTACAACATTAGTTCAAATCAACATGATGATTAGAACTCTTCTTGCTTCATATTTCATATAACTTGCCATATTATTCAAATACACATTTTCACTCTAATTTCAACACTTTAGTTTTCATTTAGGCATTTTAACAAACACCTAATGTGCATACATTTTTACACATTTACAACTAGTTCATAACTAGTTATTTTTACCAAAATTAACATCAAAATTCACCACTATCACTTATGATCAAATACTCAAACTTGCAAATTGTTTAAGTATTTCTTGATTACTTACCATGCATGATGATTCTAAGCATATCTATATCATCTATTTCGTCATAACATCAAAACCCACTTATCTAAGCGCGTTAATTCACCAAATTCATCAATCTATAGTATGTTATGTATGATTTTCACTTAGGGTTTCTTTCCTAAGCAAGTATATATCACTAATCTAGCCATAGCTTCTCTAATTCATGCCTAATTCGCGATTAGGATGATTATCAAATTTTTACAACTTCACGAATGTTAGAAATTCGACATACCTTACGATCCCCTTGACTTGGTGATCGTTTCTACGCATTCAAATCCGAGTTTGGCCTTCAATTGATCCTCCAATTTGAAGAATTTGTTGAGTTTAGGGTTAGCTCCCATGGAGCTTGTCTCCTGCTCCAACTCACGCACGCACACACACTCTTGTGTGTGTGTTGTGTTTTGTTTTTAAGTTTATAATTCCATTTTCAAGTTACCCGGCTCTGGTCCCTCGTGTTTGGTTAGTTATTAATTAGGTCACAACCTAATGATTTTCAATAATATTCCCACTTATTAACTAGGTTTAATATTCCTAGTTAACTTAGCGGGTTCGGGAATATTTATGACTAAGTTTATTTTAGGTCCCGTTAACTCGGGCCTTTTATCCTTTTTATTTCCTTAAAAGCTTTTATTCACCTTTTAGTTAATATTAGGATTATTTATTTAAGTCCTAATATTCACCGGGTTAAATTTTACCACTAACGATATTTTACCAAGTCATTTATATTAACGTGGTTTGATTACCAAACCCGTTTTTGGGGTGTTACAACCTCGCGTCTTTGGGAAACATTTCAAACTGCTCTTGGTACTGCGCTTAATCTAAGTACCGCATTCCATCCCCAAACGGACGGTCAGACTGAAAGAACGATTCGTACCCTTGAAGAGATTCTCCGCTCGTGTGTCATAGATTTCGGTGGTAATTGGGACACATACTTACCTTTGGTGGAATTCTCGTACAATAACAGTTATCATTCCAGCATTCAAATTGCACCATTTGAGGCATCGTATGGAAGAAGATGTCGATTGCCCATTGTGTGGCACGAGATCGGGCACTCGCAATTAACCGGTCCCGAGCTACTGCAAGAAACGACTTACAAAATCCTCCAAATTCGAGACAATCTACTGAAAGCTCGGAGTCGTCAGAAATGTTACGCCGATAGACGACGCAAGCCCCTTGAATTTGACGTTGGCGACCATGTACTCCTAAAGGTGTCACCTTGGAAGGGTGTGGTCAGATTTGGCAAGAAAGGAAAGCTCGCGCCTCGATATGTTGGACCCTTTAAGATTCTGGAAAGGATCAGAAAAGTGGCCTACAGACTCGAACTACCGGAGGAACTTAACAACGTTCACCCGACTTTCCGTGTTTCGAACCTCAGAAAGTGCTTGGCTGAGCATGATTTACACGTACCCCTTGAGGATCTCCAAGTAAATGAAACACTACACTTCGTGGAAAAGCCTGTCGAGATCATGGATTGCCAAACCAAGCAGCTTCGACGCTCGCTCATTCCCATTGTGAAGGTCCGATGGGAAGGCAAACGAGGCGCAGAGTTCACTTGGGAACTCGAAAACGACATGAAGGCGAAGTACCCGCAGTTGTTTGTTACGGCTTCGGCCTAATTTCGGGACGAAATTCCCTTAAGTAAGGGAGGCTGTAACACCCCGTGTTTCGGAAGTCAAAGTCAAAGTCAATATTGAAGTCAAAGGAAGAAAAGATTGCTAATTGTGATCTGTCACTCCTTGGTCAACTCCTGTTTTGACTTCTCTGACTTGTAGATAATCTATTTATGTTATCGCATTAGTTGTATTATGTGGTGTACTTGTTAATAATCGAGGTTTAATCGCATGTTTAATCGATTTATCGCTTACCGCTATCGCATTCGCAACTCGAATTATGTGTTCTGGATATTGCTTTACGTGTGTGTGCTATTTATGTGTTACTTGTGCATGTTATGTTTATGTTGAGGTGTTAATCACAATCGAAATCACAATGTATCGCATCTCAATCGAATCGAAATGCTAAACACAGTGATTATAGTGATTGTATGTTAGATATAGTAGTTGGGATTAAAAGTAATTTAATAAGCAACTCTACCGCATCGCTCGCTCGAATCGCATCGCAAAGCTTAACACGTGAATCGCATCGCATCGCAAAGCTTAACACTCATCGCGCCAAACTCAAGGATCGAGTGGCCAACCGACCAAGTGGCCATCTGATCGGATTGCCATCCGATCGGGTTGCCATCCGACCGAGTTGTCACCCGATCGGCTTACCACCCGATCGGACTGCCACCCGATCGACCAGCCTTATCCCCACTTTCCTTTTTAGGAATCCCTATAAATACCCCTCATATGTCACATCACTTGATGTGACAGCTCTCACTCGACCCAGCTCGCTCCAGCCAACGTTTCTCTCGATTTCTCCCGATTCTTGTAAGTTTTCAACCTAAATCTTTAACTTTCTTGATCTACACGCACTCCTACACCTTTCTATCTTTTGAATCTCAACTTTAAACCATGAAATCAGCGGATTTGAGGTGTTCTAGGATGATGTCATCATCGGTTCTTATGAACTTCATGTTTTGGCCTCAATACACCAAGAACAACTTAGATCTGGATGATTTCCACATGAATAAACAAAGATCTTGCATAGATCTGAACACGTTCATGGTGAAAAGGATTGAAAGATGGTTTTCTAACTTTCTTTCAACTCTTTTATACTCAATGCACTCAAAACCGATAGAATCGGAGCTTGTTCTAATCATCTACTCATTCTTAGTGATGTATTAGTTCCAGATCTGAATTCTATCCGAGAGATATCGATTTCGGGTTTGAACATGAACTACCGACTCAAACCGTGAACCGGTCTGACTTGGGTGATTCCTGTACGGTCGGGTCACTAGGGTCGAGATGGGGTTCTGTTGTTTAAGCCAGATATCGTCACATCTCGTTCAAAAACTACCAAACTTCAAACAGAAGCAAGTGTTAGGACGATCAGACCGTCGGAACGGACTGTCGTCCGATCGGATTGCCATCCGATTGACCGGCCACCCAATCGGGTTGCACTTGGTTCCATACTTAAACTTTTATTCAAACTATTCAAGGATCTGAACGTTGAACGGATTACCACCCGATCGGATTGTCATCCGATCGAGTGACCGTCCGATCGTGTGACGTTAGGGACCTGGTACTTAAACAATTTTCAACATGTTCAATATGTACGGATTGCCACCCAATCGGATGGCCATCCGATCGAGTGACTGTCCTGCTGTGAACTTGTTCTCAAACTGAGAAGCCTCGCTAATCGGATTGCTGTCCGATCGAACGACCGTACGATCGACCGACTTGAAGGGTAGAGATACTTCTCTATTTTAAAATGCTACAACAAAAAATTCAAAGTACAAACAATCATACACAAACACATCCTCACCAAACGAAGTGTCAATCAATCGAATGGTCATCCAAACGGATTGTCACCCGATCGACTGGCCATCCAATCGGATTACCGTTCGATGCTTGGTTTACCTATACCATTTTGCGCGCCGCTTATCGTTATGCTATCATTAATTATTCAGGCTAAACTCGCTCTAGCACTCCCTTCAATCCATTAACTCTACCGCTGTGAGTATACTCGAACCCTTTTTGCTCTACGCACTTTTGGGTGTTACATACGTTCTTTAATTTAAATCACATCGAACACACTACGCAATATTTTAACGCTAACCCCTACTGCATGTTATACGTGACTCTATGAATGCTTGTTTGTTATGTTTACACATAGATTGTTGTCTACCTGCCTTAGCAACAATAGTACTATAGTTTGGACTCCGCACCTGTTCACTCAGGGGTTGTTAAGGACAACTAATCACATGGTTCATAGTGGTGAATATGTGTTACGAACTGCCTTGGGCAGTCAACCCGCAGTCATTGGTATTGATAGGATCATGTCAATAACTTACATGCCTCACATCACTCGTTGTACGTGCTGGTTATGCGTAAATGATTTCGAACTCTATATGTTATTATCAAACTTGTATGCTCACCTTTACACTATGTGTATTGACTTTTACTTTAACGTATGTGGCAGGTGCTTAAGATGCTAGGATGCCTTGTTTGCTGTGTGATGAAATCGAGGCTAGGAATGGGTCTAGAAACAAATAAACAATTTATCTATTTTGAAATCTGAGTTGTCGGAGCAGAATCTGTTTATGAGACAATTATTTGAAATAACTGTTTTATTTAGATATGTTATGGTATGGGACATGACGTTTTAAATATCTGGTAATTAATAGTTGTTATGGATACTCATGGACAATCTGTTTCGCTCAGTGCCGTGCCCCGATGATTCCGCCATCGGTTAGGGTGTGATAGATTGGTATCAGAGCCATAACTATAGGGAATTAGGCAATACTCGACCTAGTCCGGGTCGATGTCTTAGAAACGACCTATTCTATAGTTAAGTACCAACAGACCAACTCGTGCATGCCCTCTGGGGGTTTTGTACGAGCTTACTTGGTATATCTCACCATTCTCGGTTGCACTACACTATCACTGCACTCTAATCTTCAAAAATGAATAAGTGATCTGGTCGAGATTAGGTGTGACAACCACAAACTGTCAACCCAATCACTTGTTCGACCCGCATTTACACCTATAAACATGAAAATCTGCGTTAAATCAGGATTGAAATCCATACTTTAACGCACATTTTCCCTCTATTTACATCAAAACAGGAATAAAGTCGCTAAGTTAGGGGTGAAACCCGAACCTTGACGACTCGTTCCGAGTTGTATCTTTTTTGTTTTTCAACACTCTCACCAAAGACTTGACGGACTCCAACGACTGGAGGTCACACTGAGGCTGAAAGGATGTGTGTCGATCGCTTGAATCGAAGCGAGAGCATAGTCCCAAAGGCCAAAGTATGCACTTAAAGTCTTTGTGAATAGTCGGACCACTTTGGATAGTCAACGTCTATCTAGCTGAGACAATCCATCCTCGAATTTTATGTGTTTTGATTCTGGAATTGCCGCAGCTAACTCTGTGATTTATCAATTTTATGGGAACTTTATGTGTTTTATGAGGTTTTATGCATATCTGTTAGTTTTTTTAGGTATCAATGGTTTCGATTTAACACTTCTTGCTCTGCTTATCGCACAACACATCACACAATTCGCACCTCACACAAATCGCTGGTCATCATTCGCAATCGCTAATTGACACTCGCAATCGCTATATTTAATCGCCTTACGCGCTGTGAAGGATAGGGAATACGTGTAACATATAGCTAGGTTTCTGTATTTTAACTGCCTCATGTATTTTTGTGCCTTACGTGCTTATGTGTTTTTGTGCTCTACATGAATTATGTGTTTATGTGTTTATGTGATTTGTGTTATGTGGATACGTGTTCCTGAGCTTTATGGTGAATCGCTAGACTATACTAGGGATAATCGAAATTGTGTTTGAGTTATGTGACGAGGTCTGTTGCATACAATGTCGTCATCTGGATCTCGCACTACCCAATCCGCTCGTTGAAAGCAGGCCGACAAACGCCTCGCCGCTATGATCACTAAGCAAATGGTGAAGGTTGTTCCTCAGATCGTCAGTGAGCTGTACGAAAATGTGAGCAAATCGTCTGAATAATCCAGGACTGAAACCCCTAAGGCTGCTTTTAGCTTCAAGTAGTTCAAAGCTTGCGGACCGAAATAATTTACTGGTGAAGATGGTCCTACGGCCTTATTTCAATGGTTTGATTCGATCGAGGTCACCCTGCGCCAGAGTGGCTGTCCTGACGATATTCGCACTCTGAACACTACCAGCGTCTTCCAATCCCGAGCACTAGATTGGTGGACGGCTGAGAGAAACAAATGCGGAAACGATGCAGCTTATGGTTTGATGTGGGATGAGTTGAAGGACGTCATGTTAGAAGAGTTCTGCCCTTCCCACGAGCTCCAAAAGTTGGAGGACGAATTCTGGCATATCAAGCAGAAGGAGGGTGACAATGCTGCTTTAACTGCTCGCTTCAAGCAGCTTAGCATAATCTGTCCTAATCAAGTTAAGACTTCTGACATGGCAATCAAGAAGTATATCCGAGCTCTGCCGGATTGGGTCGCAGATTTTGTGCAAGCTTTAAAACTAGCAACAATCGATGAGACTTACCTGCTTGCCGCTGAAATAAACGACAAGCGAGTCAAGTCTGGATTCTGGGATAAAGCCGCCAAGAATCTACATCAAGCTACCACCGCACCAACCGTGGAAACCGCCGCCACTCCTCAGTCTTCAAAGGCATCTCGTCACAAGAGGAAGAACTCCAGCAACTCCAGCAACAAGAACTATGCTGTCACCACTGCTGCTCCACTCCAAGCTGTACAAGCTCCTAGGGGTGTTCAAACAAATCCGAATCCGAAGCCGAATCCGAAATATCCAAAATTCCGAATCCGAACTATCCGAAATTTAGGATATCCGAAAATTCGGATATCCGAAAATTCGGATTCGGATATCGATTTTGAAAATTTTTGGATATTTTGGATATCCGAAATACTAAATATTACTTTTTTTATTTTTAATTTTTGAATATAAATACCCATGTTTACCCAATTCCTTTAAAACCCTAGATAGAACTTAACAGACGACGCCACCCTTCTCCAGTCTCCACTCTTCGTCACTCATCTTCAATCGATCGTTCCTCTCGAGTCTTGACAATCGCCCCGTAGAATCCTCTACTTCGATGAGTTGTATCAGGTATTATTTAGCACGATTCGTTATTTACTTCGATTTGTTTGCAAACACTTCAGTTCAATCACGATTTCTTTCTCATGACTTCAGTTTAATCACGATTAGTAATCAAATAACAATGAATCTGGAAGTTGTGCACTTGTGCTTATCATTTTTTATTTTATTTGTCTACAGGTCTGTTTCCATCTGCTAGTTGAGAAGATGGAATAGAATTTGAATTATTTGATTTGGAAGATTAAGTCCTTGTATATTTTGGAACAAAGAATTGTGTTTTTATTTGGCATTTTTTTGAACATCTTGTATACGATTGCTATGTTGGAAAACTGACTGCTTTAGACTAGTAATTTTTTTTTTGAATTTTGGATATCCGTTTCACTATCCGAATCCTTATCCGAAAATTCGGATATCCGAATTTTCGGATACGGATTCGGATAGTGAAATTAGGTATCCGAAATTTTCGGATATCCGAATTTTCGGATATCCGGTTTTGAACACCCCTACCTAGGGGTGTTCAAAAAAATCCGAATCCGAAACCGAATCTGAAATATCCGAAATTCCGAATCCGAATTATCCGAAATTTCGGATATACGAATATCGGATATCCGAAAATTTGGATTCGGATTCGGATAGCAATATTGAAAAATTTCGGATATTTCGGATATCCGATATCCGAAATATTAATTTAGTTATTTTTTTAATATTTTATATCAATAAATATATATGCCTGTTTTCATTCATTTGGGAACCCTAATCTCATTCTTTGCCATTCACATCACATCTGCAGCCACCACCCCACTTCGTCACTCCCATTCCTCCGTCCGGCAACCTCCGACCGACGACTCCAACCAGCGACCTGCAAATGGCAACCTTCATTCCTTCAAATCTCGACCTCAACTTTCCGTTCCTGCGAATATCGATCAGTTGCAGTCGGTGTAATCGATGTCTCTGTTTCACATTTTTTCTCTAGTTCCATTTGGTTTACAGCCCCTTTGTTTAGGGTATTCTTAAATATACCCAAAAAGTCAATTTATTTTTATATTACTTCTCAGTAGCACATATACCGATTAGTGTTGTAGGGCAGGTATTAGATTAGACAGCTTTGTAGAGTCCCCATAACACACCTCTCTCTCTCATTCTCTTTCTCTCACACACACTAAACACGCATTCATGTATGGAGATGAATTAGTGGTACAAGTTTTCTTTTTGGTTGTGAGATGAACACGATACCTCCTTTTGATCTGCTTATTATTCTTCTATATTTTCATTTCTATTTGCTTCCATTTTCTCCTTAAACAACCACCTTCATACCCAGGTTTGAATTTGAGTGATTGTGTTCTTGAATTCTTTTTAATTGGTTGATTTGTTGCTATTTCAATTACTCTTTCATGGGGTTGCTTTCTTTTATTTTTTATAAAGATTGAAGTTTTCATCATCAAGACTGAGTCTGTATGCTTCTTGAATTTTGTGTTCAAGTTTAAGGTTTTGGGTTTATGATTTTATGATCTTTTGTTATGATTTTTTGGGTTTTTTTTTCTCAAGTGATTTGTACTATTTCAATCATAAACTCACTTTTCTTTTTCATGTTTTGTTCTAATTAATCTTCTTTATCACACCCATTTGAAATCTTTTCTTGAATCTTGATTTTATATGAATTTACAAGGCTTGTTGTATGAGATTCTTGAAAAAAATAGTTCAAATCTTGACAATTTAATCTTGATAATTTAATTCATGGATTTGGGTTGTTTTGTTTTGGGATGATGTTAGTGCTAGTGGGTTTTGATTATCAAGGATTAGTTGTTTGATGTGGGTGATAAAATGAGAGTTTTTGAAGTTGTGTTTTAATTTCATTTCATCTTAAAATATAAAAAAAAACATAATTATTACTTTTGATTTTAGAATAAAATAATATAATAAAGTAAATAACATAAAAAATAATTATTACTTTTGACTTTTATAATAAAATAATGTAATAAATTACTTAATCATTGCCAAGTTTGACTAAGGGATAAATTAATCTAGATATTGGGTGTATTTATCACACCCCTTTGTTTATGGTTTAGCCTTTTAGCCCTAACCCATTTATTAATCATTCAACCTCCTTGGGGTTTTTCTTTTTTTAATTCTACTCGACACCTAATGCAGATAGATAACACAATATTTCTTTCTTTTTGGATGGAATTTGTTGCTTAGACCTTGGGTTTTGATATTATATTATTCTACCTTCTTTTTTGGTGCATATATTAACTAATATGTTTTCATAAGCTGCTCTAAAAAAGCACTTTGTTCCGGTTCTTTAACATGGCTCAATTTGATCTTTAATCGTTCAGCCTTAATGCACTTTGGGAAACAAATCTGAGTTTTTAGAGATGTTTAAAACAGTGAAAATAATGCCCAATTTTCTAAAATTTCGGATATCCATTTTAATATCCGAATCCGTATCCGAATTTTTGGATATCCGAAAATTTGGATACGGATTCGGATATCAAAATCAACTATCCGAAATTTCGGATATCCGAATTTTCGGATATCCGAATTTTCGGATATCCGATTTTGAACACCCCTACCCCTACCCCTACCAGCTCCCCAGCAACATCAACACCGCCAAGTAGCGGCCCCGGTTACCAACGCCCCGCCGGCAAAGCATGCGTATACTGGTCCTCATCCGGTCTGCCCTACTTGTACTTATCACCACCCAATGGGTATCGCCTGCAGATTTTGTGTCATTGCAACATGTACGGCCATTTCACCGCCAACTATTGTACGGCTCCTCGACAAGCTCTAGCTCCAGCTACTGCTCATCAAGCTCTGCTCCCTGCCCCTCAAGGCCAACAAGCAACTCAGGCACCCGCGGTCAATGCTAGAGTCTGCTTTGGTTGTGGTGATCCCAACCACTTCGCAAACATGTGCCCCAATCGGGTTGTAACGCAAGAGCCGCAACAGCAGCAGCCTCAGCAACAACAGCAGCAGCAGCCTCAGCAACAAGAGCAACAAGCCGCTCGTGCTCGAACTTTCAACATTAATGTGCGCCAGGCTCAGGCTGACAACAACGTGGTCAATGGTACGTTCCTTGTGAATGGTATTTATGCTTCGTGTTTATTTGATACTGGAGCCGATAACTGTTTTGTATCGTTTGAGTTCGAAAAGCTCCTTAATCGTAAGTGCGCTCATCTCCCCTCAACGTTCGATGTTGAAGTTGCCACCGGAAGAACTGTCGCCATTAACTCTGTTCTTCGTGATTGTACTCTCGAACTCAACAATCACATCTTTCCTATCGATCTTATTCCGATGCAGCTCGGAAGTTTTGATGTCATAGTAGGCATGGACTTTCTTCGTGAAAACCATGCTGAAGTTGTGTGCTTCGATAAGATGATTCGATTCTTGCTCGCTAATGGTGATCAATTATGTGTTTATGGTGAAGTCGCATCGAAGAAACTATAACTCATGTCGTGTGTTCAGGCTAGCAAGTATCTCCGCAAGGAATACCAAGCTTTCTTGGCACACATAGTAGTAGCGGAGAAAAAGGAAGTTAAGGAGGTGAAAGACATTCGTGTTGTTTGTGAATTCCCTAACGTTTTTTCCTGAGGATCTTCCAAGCTTACCCCAAGTCGTGATATCGACTTTCGCATCGACCTCATTCCTGGAGCAAACCCTGTTGCAAGAGCTCCTTATCGACTCGCTCCGTTCGAAATGCGCGAACTCTCGAGTCAGCTCCAGGAACTTCTTGATAAAGGCTTCATTCGCCCTAGCACCTCTCCTTGGGGCGCACCAGTCTTTTTCGTCAAAAAGAAGGATGGGCCATTCCGGATGTGCATCGACTACCGGGAATTGAATAAGTTAACTATCAAGAATCGCTATCCCTTGCCCAGCATCGATGATTTGTTTCGCCAGTTACAAGGTGCTACGTGTTTTTCTAAGATCGATCTACATTCAGGCTATCACCAGTTGCGCATACAAGAGGAAGACATCCCCAAAACCGCTTTTCAAACCCGCTATGGCCACTATGAGTTCGTTGTCATGCCTTTTGGCATGACCAACGCTCCTGCAGTCATCATGGACTTGATAAATCGAGTGTGCAAACCCTTCCTTGATCGCTTCGTGATCGTATTCATCGACGATATACTAATCTATTCCAAATCAAAAGCCGAACACTCGCAGCATCTATGTTTGGTTCTTGAGTTACTCCATGGAAACCGTCTCTATGCCAAATTTTCCAAGTGCGAATTTTGGCTGGAGGAAGTTCAATTCTTGGGTCACATTGTTAATAGTCTAGGTATCCACGTTGACCCTGCGAAGATCGAAGCCGTCAAGAGTTGGGTTACACCGAAGAATCCGTCTGAAGTCCGTTCTTTTCTTGGACTGGCAGGCTAGTACCGCCGTTTTATCGAAGGATTCTCTTAAATCGTTGTGTCGCTCACTTCTCTCACGCAAAAAGACAAGCCTTTTGTTTAGGGAACCGGACAAGAGACTGCCTTTCAAACCCTCAAGTACATGCTTTGCAATGCTCCTGTTCTCACTCTACCCGACGGAAACGACGACTTTATCGTCTATTGCGATGCCTCGAACCTTGGCCTTGGTTGTGTTCTCATGCAACGAGACAAGGTTATTGCTTACGCATCTCGTTAGCTCAATATCCACGAGAAGAACTATACAACCCACGACCTCGAGCTAGGCGCAGTTGTTTTTGCGTTAAAGATTTGGCGACACTACCTTTATGGTACAAAGTGTACGATCTTCACCGATCATAGGAGCCTACAACATATCTTTCACCAGAAGGAGCTAAATATGCATCAACGCTGGTGGGTAGAACTCCTCAACGATTATGACTGTGAGATTCGTTATCATCCTAGCAAAGCAAATATCGTCGCCGACGCTCTCAGCAGACGGAGCTATTTGCACAGCCCCCGTAATGCTCAAGCCCAATATGATCTCGAAACCCTCATCCGCGACGCCCAACTTGCCTGCTTTAATGAAGGCACTTTGAAGAAGGAAAGGATTCTCAACGATGGAGCCCAGCTAGAGAATAAGTCGAATGGGATATTCCACTATCTGGACCGAATTTGGATCCCTAAACAGACCAATTTACGATAGATTTTGATGGACGAAGCCCACAAATCCCGATGCTCTATTCATCCCGGTGTTGAAAAGATGTACCAGGATCTGTGCTACAAGTACTGGTGGTCGGGCATGAAGAGAGATATTGCCCTCTATGTTTCGAAGTGCCTGACTTGCTCGAAAGTCAAGGGTGAGCACCAATGACCCTCTGGCTTACTCGTTCAACCCGAGATCCCTGTGTGGAAGTGGGAGAGTATAGCTATGGACTTCATAACGAAACTTCCGCGCGCGCCATCAGGTCACGACAGCATCTGGGTTGTCGTTGACCGTTTGACTAAATCTGCTCACTTTCTGCCAACACGGGAAGACTACAAGGTAGAAAAATTAGCCCGAATCTACACCAAAGAGATTATTTGTCGACATGGGACGCATCGCGACATCATTTCTGACCGCGATGCTCGGTTTACCTCGCGTCTTTTGGAAACATTTCAAACTGCTCTCGGTACTGCGCTTAATCTAAGTACCGCATTCCATCCCCAAAGCGACGGTCAGACTGAAAGAACGATTCGTATCCTTGAAGACATGCTCCGCTCGTGTGTCATAGATTTCGATGGTAATTGGGACGCATACTTACCTTTGGTTGAATTCTCGTACAATAACAGTTATCATTCCAGCATTCAAATGGCACCAGATCGGTCACTCGCAATTAACAGGTCCCGAGCTACTGCAAGAAACGACTTACAAAATCCTCCAAATTCGAGACAATATACTGAAAGCTCGGAGTCGTCAAAAAAGTTACGCCTATAGACGACGCAAGCCCCTTGAATTTGACGTTGGCGACCATGTACTCCTAAAGGTGTCACCTTGGAAGGGTGTGGTCAGATTTGGCAAGAAAGGAAAGCTCGCGCCTCGATATGTTTGACCCTTTAAGATTTTGGAAAGGATCGGAAAAGTGGCCTACAGACTCGAACTACCGGAGGAACTTAACAACGTTCACCAGACTTTCCACGTTTCGAACCTCAGAAAGTGCTTGGCTGAGCATGATTTACACGTACCCCTTGAGGATCTCCAAGTAAACGAAACACTACACTTCGTGGAAAAGCCTGTCGAGATCATGGATCGCCAAACCAAGCAGCTCCGACACTCGCGCATTCCCATTATGAAGGTCCGATGGGAAGGCAAACGAGGCGCAGAGTTCACTTGGGAACTCGAAAGCGACATGAAGGCGAAGTACCCGCGGTTCTGTGTTACGGCTTCGGCCTAATTTCGGGACGAAATTCCCTTAAGTAGGGGAGGTTGTAACACCCCGTGTTTCGGAAGTCAAAGTCAAAGTCAAGATTGAATTCAAAGGAAGAAAAGATTGCTAATTGTGATCTGTCACTCCTTGGTTAACTCCTGTTTTGACTTCTCTGACTTGTAGATAATCTATTTATGTTGTCGCATTAGTTGTATTATGTGGAGTACTTGTTAATAATCGAGGTTTAATAGCATGTTTAATCGATTTATCGCTTACCGCTATCGCATTCGCAACTCGAATTATGTATTCTGGATATTGCTTTACGTGTGTGTGCTATTTATGTGTTACTTGTGCATGTTATGTTTATGTTGAGGTGTTAATCGCAATCTATCGCATCTCAATCGAATCGAAATGCTAAACGCTGTGATTATAGTGATTGTATGTTAGATATAGTAGTTGGGATTAAAAGTAATTTAATAAGCAACTCTACCGCATCGCTTGCTCGAATCGCATCGCAAAGCTTAACACGTGAATCGAAACGACAAAACTCATCGCGCCAAACTCAAGGATCGAGTGGCCATCCGATCGGGTTGCCATCCGACTGAGTTGTCACCCTATCGGGTTGCCAGCCGATCGGACTGCCACCCGATCGACCAGCCTTATCCCTACTTTCCTTTTTATGAAACCCTATAAATACCCCTCATATGTCACATCACTTGATGTGACAGCTCTCACTCGACCCAGCTCGCTCCAGCCCACGTTTCTCTCGATTTCTCCCGATTCTTGTAAGTTTTCAACCTAAATCTTATACTTTCTTGATCTACACGCACTCCTACACCTTTCTATCTTTTGAATCTCAACTTTTAACTGTGAAATCAACGAATTTGAGGTGTTCTAGGATGATGTCATCATGGGTTCTTATGAACTTCATGTTTTGGCCTCAATCCACCAAGAACAACTTAGATCTGGACGATTTCCACATGAATAAACAAAGATCTTGCATAGATCTGAACACATTCATGGTGAAAAGGATTGAAAGATGGTTTTCTAAGTTTCTTACAACTCTTTTACACTCAATGCACTCAAAACCGATAGAATCGAAGCTTGTTCTAATCTTCTACTCATTCTTAGTGATGTAATAGTTCCAGATCTGAATTCTATCTGAGAGATATCGATTTCGGGTTTGAACATGAACTACCGACTCGAACCGTGAACCGGTCGGACTTGGGTGATTCCTGTTCGGTCGGGTCACTAGGGTCGAGATGGGGTTCTGTTGTTTAAGCTAGATATCGTCACATCTCGTTCAAAAACTACCAAACTTCAAACAGAAGCAAGTGTTAGGATGATCAGACCGTCGGAATGGATTGTCGTCCGATCGGATTTCTATCCGATCGATCGGCCACCCGATTGGGTTGCACTTGGTTCCTCACTTAAACTTTTATTCAAACTATTCAAGGATCTGAACGTTGAACAGATTACCACCCGATTGGATTGCCATCCGATCGAGTGACCATCCGATCGTGTGACGTTTAGGACCTGGTACTTAAACAATTTTCAACATGTTCAATATGTACGGATTGCCACCCGATCGGATGGCCATCCGATCGCGTGACTGTCCTGCTATGAACTTGTTCTCAAACTGAGAAGCCTCGCTAATCGGATTGCTGTCCGATCGAACGACCGTTCGATCGACCGACCTGAAGGGTAGAGATACTTCTCTATTTTTAAAATGCTACAACGAAAACTTCAAAGTACAAACCATCATACACAAACACATCCTCACCAAACGAAGTGTCATTCCAATCGAATGGTCATCCGATCGGATGACCATCCAAATGGATTGTCACCCGATCGACTGGCCATCCGATCGGATTGTCATCCGATTGGATTACCGTTCGATCTTTGGTTCACTTATACCGTTTTGCGCGCCGCTTATCGTTATGCTATCATTAACTGTTCAGGCTAAACTCGCTCTAGCGCTCCCTTCAATCCATTAACTCTATCGCTGTGAGTATACTCAAACCCTTTTTGCTCTACGCACTTTTGGGTGTTACATACGTTACTTATTCTAAATCACATCGAACACACTACGCAATATTTTATTGCTAACCACTACTGCATGTTATACGTGACTCGATGAATGCTTGTTTGTTATGTTTACATATAGATTGATGTCTACCTGCCTTAGCAACGATAGTACTATAGTTTGGACTCAGCACATGTTCACTCAGGGGTTGTTAAGGACAACTAATCACATGGTTCACAGTGGTGAATATGTGTTACGAACTGCCTTGGGCAGTCAACCCGCAGTCATTGGTATTTCGAACTCTATATCCTATTATCAAACTTGTATGCTCACCTTTACACCATGTGTATTGACTTTTACTTTAACGTATGTGGCAGGTGCTTAAGATGCTAGGATGCCTTGTTAGTTGTGTGATGAAATCGAGGCTAGGAATGGGTCTAGAAACAAATAAACAATTTATCTATTTTGAAATCTGAGTTGTCGGATCAGAATCTGTTTATGAGACAATTATTTGTAATAACCGTTTTATTTAGATATGTTATGGTATGGGACATGACGTTTTAAATATCTGGTAATTAATAGTTGTTATGGATACTCATGAACAATCTGTTTCGCTCAGTGCCGCGCCCCGATGATTCCGCCATTGGTTGGGGTGTGACACATATGCTTTTTATGGATAATCTTATTGGATAAAATAATTATATTTTGGTTAGTAAGTAAAAAAGAATTTGGACATGGCGGTGGTCATGGTGGTGGGGATGGGTGGTGAAGGATGTGGTGGTGATTATGAATAAGACAATACGTCATACTCGTACGTTGGGTGATGTTGGGTGGCACTGCAGGAGAGCATGAAACACCACACCACCATCTCGTTCTACAGATTTTGTGGTGTTGATATGATCATGATCCCACTGGTCACGCGGAATAAAAAATAAGGATTTTGGGGATAATGTTGGCAAGGAAGCTGGTGTGGAGGTGTGGGGTGGCGCAAACATCATGCCCCTCTTTCAGTATATTTGCATTTATCATGCCAAACTAGTATTGTGCCGTCGTAAGTGGTATTGTATTCGGTTGATATTTTCACTCGTTTTCAGTATCGATACTTTTTGTACGATTTAGCACAATTCAAAACAATTTATTAAAGTATACGAGTAAAGGGGCTAACTCGTGAGTATGTCAAGTTGATTAGTACACATGTAATGATACTTAAAAGATTAACATGGACAATTATAACACCCTAGGCAAATCCATATTGACCGTGGTATGCATATATTATAGGTTCAAAGGAAATGTCTTGCCTCTTAAATAACCAAAGCGTTTTGGATGCATTAACTGTGGAGCATGTCATACCCCGACCGATGACGAAAACATCAGAGTGAGATGAAAACGAGATTGCTCGAGACATCATAACTTACTAATTGTGACAATAATTAAGTAATTCGAAATTCACTTCATACTAAAAGGACAATACATTGTTTTGGAATGGAAAATACAACATATTGCAAATAAACATAACAACATGAAACAAATACATAAATTAAAGTTAAGGTGTGTTTCTAGTCCGCCCTAAATATCGTTCTTCATGAGTCGTCACTAGTTTCCTGCAACATGTATTAAAATACAATCAACAAAAGTTGGCGAGTATACAAGTTTGAATACATAACATAAGTGTGAAATAAAGTTGTGTCCGTTTCTTAGTATGCTAGCATGTGTTAATTACGTAACACCTTGGAAATTCAAGACGAATAATATGGTAACACGTGTCCAATTGTATAACAACCCTCAAAATATTTTAGACACCCTAAAAATAATTAAATTATCCCTACACGTCCTAAAATACACCCTGTATGCGAAAACATGCCCCGAATACCTTTATTTTTATTAAATTTAATTAAAAACAAATTTTTATGGGCTGTCACGTGCCACGTAAGACACCTCTTCGGTCTACGCGGGGCGCGAGAGAAGGGACATGAGGCGCAGCTCGGTGTTGCCACGTGTCGGACGTGTGGCGAAGCTAGTCGATGACTGGGCTAGGCTATGGCCTACCCAGTCTATTACGCGGGCAGCGTAGCCTTTGGCTACCTCTTAGGCGGGTAGCGAGAGGCACTATATACGCGGGTCGAAGAGGCACTATATAAGAAGGCCTTCAGTCTTCAGTTTTCGTCGTTCATTTCTCGATCTCTCTCTCTCTATATTCTGCCTAGCAAATATAATTTTCGGGTATTATACCCCCTAATTAACGAAGTTCTGCCCCGTTGTAAGTATCATAACCCCGGTTACGTATTAGATACGCTGCCCGATTGATCCAGGGTTCCGTAACGGCTGTTGAGGTTCTGCCCGACGTAGTCGTTGGAATGCCGTTTCGGGGAGGGTATTGCTAATGTAAATATTGGGTTATTATACTAACGCGTGTGCATTTGTGTATTTAATAGATAATCACCGGGAAACCCTTAAAGGAAACCATAAGACAACAATGTGAGTAATCTCCTTTTTGTAAACCATTTTTACAAAACCTTAAATATTTTACAATGTGATTAGCAGTGATTGAGTCTTTGTAGTTCTTCAATTACTGCCGGTATGTTGGGGTTTTGTATACAAAATGTGGAACACGTTACCATTGGACAAAGAGTTAGCCAATGGGTAATATGACCCACCAGTCAGGATTGACAATACTGAATGAGTAATTGTGTAGATGTAAATATTGTAATCGCTCTCAATACTGTGAAAATTGATAAAAACTCTTCTTGATTAAACTGGGATTCACTCACCAGTGTTTCCCACTGGCAAAATGTTTTTAAACGCGTTTCAGGTAACAAAATGTGAAAGCCAACTAGAAGCCAGCTGGACAGCACTGAAGGCTTGGAAAAGTGGCTACAAAAGTTACCTAAATAAAAGAAGATGTTTTATTCAATAAAATAGGGGTTTTCCCTCTAAAAATGTTTGTAATGAAAACTTGGGTTTTATCCCAATATATTTATATAAAGTGTGGTATTTACTCTGATAAAATATTTCCTAACTACGGTCCTGATGTAATTTCCGCTGACAAAATGATAAACACCGATACCACCAAAACTGTTCTCGCGGCCGCCCATTCCCTGGACAGATAGGGGGGGGGGGGGGTTGCGACAAATTGTCACACCATGTATTTCCCAGTGGGCCCGGACTTGGGGTACGTGACGATTGTATAACAACCCTAAAATAAACCGCCACCCTCCTAAAATTTTCGACACCCTAAAAATATTTAAAATATCTCAATATGTCCTAAAATACCCCCCATACTTAAAAACGGTCCCCGAATACCTTAATTTTTATTAAATTAAATTAAAAACAAGAAAATAGGGGCTCTGGCGAGTCGCGACAGACTTCACTTGAGTCTACGCGGGCTTCGAGCGCCTGGGCAAGTGGCGCAGCCCTGAGCTGCCACGTGGCCTAACACCCGTCGAAGCTATCTCGTGACCAATAAAGCCTACAGCCCTAGCCACCTATCTCGCGGGCCGCGAAGGAGGCAGCGGTGGCTGTCGCGGGCCGCGAGGAAGTCAGATTACAGCCCTTTAAATTGAGGGCATCGGCCTTCAGTTCCGATCGGTCATTTCCTTTTCTTAATCGCGAATTTCTCAATAGTATAATCTATTTTCAGATATAATACCCCCTAAATAACGAAATTCTGCTCCGTTGTAAGTATCATAACCCCTGGATACGTATTAGATACGCTGCCCGATTGATCTAGGGTTCCGTAACGGCTGTCGTGGTTCTGCCCGACGTAGTCGTTGGAATGTCGTCTCGGGGAGGGTATTACTAATGTTAAAATGGGTTATTATACTAACGCGTGTGCATTTGTGTAATTTATATATTTTCACCAGGAAACCCTTACAGAAAACCTAAAACAGCAATGTGAGTATTCTCCTTTTTGTAAATTGTTTTTACAAAACCTCACACGATTAATTATATATTAAGCAGTTATTGAGTATATGTAAGGTTACAATTATCATCGGTATGTTGGGTTTTTGTATACAAAATTTGTTACTACCTTGCGAGGAGTAACATGACCACAAGTCGGGTTGATAGTACCGTGGGTGGTAATTAGTATGACTTGGAAACAAATGTAATTGCGCGACCGCCCTCAATACTGTACAATGGTTTTTATTAAACTGGGATTCACTCACCAGTATTTCCCACTGACAAAATGTTTTTAAACGCGTTTCAGGTAACAATATGTGAAAGCCAATAGAAGCCAGCTGGACAGCACTGAAGGCTTGGAAAAGTGGCAATAAAGTTACCTAAAATAAATAGATGTTTTTATTAAATAAAATGGGGTTTATCCCTAAAAAAATGTGTGTACTTGAAACTTGGGATTTTCCCATGTATTTAATATATTGAAAATGTGGTATTTTACTCTGATAAAATATTTCCTAACTACGGTCCTGATGTAAATTCCGCTGCCAAAATTGATAAAACACCAGATACCACCGAAACTGGCCGCGGCCGCCTGTTCCCGGGACAGTTAGGGGACGGGGGTTGCGACAGAAGGTGGTATCAGAGCTAAGCCACTGATTCAGCCATAGAAGTGTTTTGCTGACACCAAAATTCAAAGTGTTAGGAAATAAATTACGAAACTACGTGCATAATTGTATTTTATTGTTATGTGTTATTTGACTATTTGTTAGTTTACAGTATGAGCGACCAAGGACCATCTGACGCGTATCGTCAGTTGTCTGGTTCGCCTAGAAGCGAAGGCGCCTCTTCTCAGCCTGCCCTCTCAGGGTACTCTGCTGATAATGAAGAAGGAATATTCGTATTTAAGGCTCAGTCTGAAGAGCCATTCTGTCACACCCCAACCAATGGCGGAATCATCGGAGTGGGACTTGTTCAAGATTGTAAGAGACTTCATAACACTATTTGTGACAATATTTAATTCAACCGATTTCATTTCATAAATAAATTGTCAAACATTACAAAAAAAATCCAAATACAACATTGTTCAACTTAACATAACCAAAATTGATACACTACTTTAAACCTAACGTCTAAGTGAGTATCTAGGCATCTTTTGCTAATCCATTTCTTAGCATCATCAATCATCAACCTGTAACACGTTTAAAATACAATTCAATGCAAAAGCAAAGGCGAGTATACAAGTTTAAGAATAAGTATAAGTATAAAGTTTAAAACGAATCCACATGGGAAATTAGTTTATACAAGATCAACCTAACATGGCATGCAATATTTCTAGCCAATCCTCTGTTTACGCAAGAAAGTTTAGTTAATTCGACATGACCACAAGTTTAAGGGGGGGGGGGGGGGCGGTGCGTTACTCCTATAGCGCTATACATGTCAAATGGAGGCTCGTGAAAGCTAATGACTAAAACATATCACATAAGTATGGTCCATGTAAGCATCAAGTATCATAACATAGCATTCATGTATAAGGATTGTTTTCGTGCATTGCATAAAGAATAAGTTTAAGTGTGTTTAATAAGGTAAACATGTTACACCCCAAAAAGTGATAAACATAAAAAGGGGGTTGCGAGTATACTCACAAAATTTGCATAGGCCTTCCGATTATCCAATGTGACGAAATTGATGAGGTTAGAAGGTTGAATATGTTCGTGTAGGGATTTAGGAAGTTAAAACACAAGAATATAGGTATTCAAAAGTAATCATCCTTTAACACCAAGTACTTGTTCTTGACACTATGAAACCTCAAGGGTTAATGTTTTCACGAGTAATATACTCATTAGAATCGTAACAAGTCTTATGTCTTAGATGATGTTATTCTAATATCTTGATGAATGAACACAAATCCACCATCAAGGGTTCGAATAGTATATATATGTATAAGTATTATATGTATTATTTAGTCCATTAGTCAAGCATGAGGTAGAAGATAAATCTTCATTTAGGTACCTCTATTGTGTCATAGAATTCATGTAGGAGGTAGGAAGAACAAGCTTCCATTTAGGTACCTCTTATGGTTCACCACTACAATTGATGTAAAAACATACAAGGAGGGTCATGAACTAATATCAATACAAGAAGAAGAAACAACTATACTAGGAGAAATCATCAAGTAATGTGGGGATTCTATGTTGGACAACCCAAGTTGGTCCATAATCACGTCTTCATCAAGCTTGAAGCTTGAACATCACTTGTGGGTTAAAAACCCTAAACAAAACAGAATGTATATGAGGTTTAACCTCTGATTTTGAATGTCTCAACCTTGTTTTTAAGCCTAACTAACCATATAAGTGGTTATAAGCATAAGGACATAGGTTTGAGATGAGTTAGACTCAAGTTGAACAAGTTTTGTAAAGATTAGATGAAATCAGAAATAAACAGTGAACTTTGGAGCCTTTTTACCGGAGTTTCAGGGACTTATTTACTGTGAAAAACCCATGGAATCGAAGCTAAGGTCAATCCAAGCACATAGGAAAAAGAATGGACTAAATCGGACAAGTATTGAGTGAGTTGTGCTCACTTTAGTGAAGCTTGCTAAATCTGTCCGAATTTCTGATGTTGCTGGGAATTTAGAGTGATTTGGGAGTGATTATGTAACACCCCGAAAATTTACGTCCTATAATGTATTGACACGTGTCATAACCTTTGAACGTGTGAAAGAATGTTCTTGAAGGACTAAAATTGACAAACAATGAAACTATGTAAATACAAGGGTTCAAAGTGTCAACAATGAATAATTATACTTCACAATAACCCTACATGATGTTTATAACCTTAAACGAATGGATCATGGATCATAGAAAGAGAATTGTGAAAGAAAGTGAGAGATTACAAACTACAGGGGTTAAATGTGTCAACATGTTAAAGATATACCTCTGAGTGACCTTTTAGCAAACTCGAAGCTTTGTAACAATTAATTATGCTCACTAGAAGGTGTGATAAAAATATCACTAAGTTTCGTTACCGTATGAGAAAGTTGTGATAAAATTCGTGTGTGAGGGTTAGAATCGTTAACATTGGAATTTAGGGCTTTTCGGGTGATCACAAAGTTACCCGGGGACTTGACAAAGTGGGTATAAGTATTAAAGCTCCTATATGTTAGTATCAAAGCCTTAAAATGCAAGAAATACTATGAAAGCGATGTTTCGGGGGACCAGGGACTAAATTGCAAATTTAAGAAGCCTGATGGTAGGCTTGCGCATCGTAGCGCTTTATTTGTTGCGCATCGTATGAAGTCTAGCGCACCGCTACAATGGTAGCGTAACGGTGCGCTAGCACTGCCAGCGACAGCAGAAACCCACAGGTGGCTGTTCTCACCTTGTAACCGACTTCAATTGATGGTTTTCGAATCTATGGGCTTGTCTAAGGTGGTTTACAGCTTATAGAGGCCATATACATGCATCTTGGATCATCTTACATTCATTTGGAATCAATCTTTGATAATCAAAGTTCTTATAAAAAGCCTTAGGTTTCAACATTCAACACATATCAACTTCTGAACATTTGGAGGAGCTCTGGATCTGAAACAAGGCTCACTAATCATCCATTAGACGTATGTAAGTGCCCTTAACCCTTCTCGATTGGGTTACGCTTAGTTTATAGCCTAGAAATCAAGCCGTCGTAATTACGGTTTAACTTGGCGATAAGTCATAAACGGTCCAGAGTTTTGTCGAAACGAAAGATGTTACAAGTTGGTAATTATATGGACAATTAAACCCTAATAGGGCACCCACTGATTCAAGTCCTAAATATGTCGTTTGTCGAGTCAAACTTCTACCGAAAAAGTCAACATAACCATTAAACATGAAATTCATGATTCAGAGGGCGTGTAATCTGTTTTAACATATATATAACTTGAAAATAAGTATAATAACTTGTCTACGCTTGATTGATTCGACGACTCTCTGCTTTGAACCGATTCGGAGCCGAAAGTCGCATAGTTTGACTTTCTGCTTTGACTTCGATTCTGATCCGTTTTTGATAGGTTTAGACATGCCTTAAAGTTCCATTAGGACCTTGTAACATGTTAGTATAACCCTCTGCGTTTATACTACTCGAATCCCTAATTGTCCGATGTTTCCGTTAAATTGCCAAATGTTGACCATATTGCCCTTATGTTCATAAAACGAGATTTTTGAAGATGTGAAAGAGAAAAAGTCTTTGTTACTGATTATTGAACATGTCTGTAAATTTTCACGTCAATCGGAAGTCTAGGTTAGGAGTTATGCTCAATGACGTAATTATAAACACTTTTATTAATTAAACGACGTCATTAGCGTAAAACCTATCTAAACCCAATTTTTGACACCAAACCTTTTACCCAATGATGTAATATAATATTTTGGGATTTTTGAAGATTTTTAATTATTTTTAAACTGATCATAAGCTAGGATTATCGCCTTAATTCGGTAAATACCGAATATACCCTTTTCGGCTATAAAATAAGTTTTACAAATCCTTTTCATACCAATCCAATTGCTACTGATTTTAAATAATAAATGTAGTGTTTTGAACTTGTTTAAATAATCAGAAAACTCAGAATACTATTTTTAAACCGTACGTCGATTAAAACGGCTTTATACGCGTATTATACGCATAGTTTGGATTTAAAACTATTTTGACATATAAGACTTATAACCAAATGTTATAACCTGTTAAAATAAACTATTTTACTGATGTATTCAGACCCGGTTCACAGAAACTTAATTAACTCCTTTTATAATCTTTAAAATGACCAAAATACCCCTACGGGGCTTTATATGAGATTAAACTCGTTTCGGGCATAACGGAAGATATCCCACTGATATCACAACATATTTAAGGCATGTTAACTTAGGAAACCTGTTTAGGACTCTTATGGTTACCCGTTACGCTTCATACGCATTCGGTTCGGGTTATGTAACTAGTTTACATAAATTAGCCGAAACGGGTCAAACCTTATCATTATTATCTCAAAATCCAGAATGTGTATAATATACCCATATCATACAAGTCTCCGAACTTGTCGGGTCTAAATCACATTCTATTCCGGTCTTCGCCTTATCATGCGTTTGAACTGTATCTTCCTTTTGAAAACTAATCGGTCTAAGTCAAGGCTTAATTAAAGACCCGTTAGGATTCTAATAGGTTATTAAAAACCTTCATTCCAGATTTAGGAGCCCAGTAAAAGCTATCTGTACTTGCTGATTTGATACGGCTGGGATTGAATTTATATTTAGCTCAGGTAAATACTTTTAACTTATTTTCCCTATACGGGCTTGGGGTACGGTATATAAAATACCGCTTGGTCCGGCATTGAATCTTTAATCGAATAGAGGTTAAATCATTGATATGCTACGTTTTGAAATGTTTTGTTTGCTTAGAGCCTTTGGGGGGTTAATGACCGTTGTCCCGGATATCCCTGGCATCATTTTACGAAATGGCCACGACCTTAGCACTCAGGTGTAGGCGTACACCTGTCAGTGTCTCATTATATAAAGTGGTGTGTCTATTAATCTTTAACCCGGTCTACGGATCGGACTACTGAACGCATAAGAAACATGTAATTCGTTTACAAGTTTATATATTTACATAATTATCCCAAGTTATAAAATATTATTTGTGCCATGTGCATTCAAATCAATCATTTTCTTAAACCCTTTTTAAAATGAGTCGGTTAATTGTATTTACCAGTGTAAACTGACGTATTTTCCCAAAAAGGCTAAGTGCAGGTACTAATTGGAATTGGCTGGCTACTCCTAGCATCAATAAAGAGTCTCGCAAGCTTAGATGCCTAAAGTCTGTTGAACCATGTTATTTTATTTGCGATCCGCCTGTGGATCCTTTACTTCCGTTGTAATACTTTGATGTTACACTATTACGGATTGTAATATATTTATCCTTTTGCTTCCGCTGTGCATTTATATATTGTGTTGTTTGACTATGATGTTGCCAACCACGTCACGTTACTCCCCTACCGGGCCCACCGGTAACACGTGGAAATTTGGGGTGTGACAGGTTGGTATCAGAGCCAACATTGAGTGAATTAAACACTATCTTTTTGTGTTTAATCTCAATGACACATTTGCACATACCTTGACCTTCTGAGTCTAGACTTAACATAGGAATATTCTAAATCCTTATCTGGAAATTCTGCTTCCAAAATTTTTATATTTTGGATACGTCGCCAAGCGAAGAAGCCGTAATAATAATTCTCCACACCAGGAGCCTTAAATTTCTGACCTTCGTACAGCGGGTAGGACGAAACATGCAACCAAGGAGAAGGCATTCAGAAATAAAATGAAGAAGAAACTCCTTTTGCTAAAAATCGTTTCCTTAATAGTCCTTATAAGGACATAATTACCTTTCAGTTCCTTTGAGGACAACACTATTCCTTTCAAGACCCGTCTAGGGCACATCTGCATTTTTAATTTAATAGTGGAATAATTAACTTTAAATTTTCATTCAGACATTCCTTTTATAAGATCTACCTTTATATAAAATGGCAAAATCTAAAAAAGGACGAGACCTAGCTGCGCAATATTTTGAGGAAGGGCAAAGATGGTAGTTCCATAATTAGATTCAGATCCATATTTAACACCTCAATTTAGGATTGTTCTGCGTTAATATTAATAAGAATCTTAAGAGTGAAACCTAGCCTTCGGGTCATTTTAAGGCCGGGCCATGATGGTAAGACCTGTTTAAAAGATTCGAATCCCTGTTAACATCTGTAAATATGTTAACACTCCTGACAGACGTGATTCATTAAAAATCACACACGTCATTCTAATTAATGGATTCTTCAAAAGATTCCTAACCCAATGTAATGATCTCTGAATCATGGGTTTAGATCATCACTTGAGATGATCATATTTTGACCATACGTGGTAATATAGCGCCTACAGGCCCTGCTCATTTCCATATGAGCCAAAAGACAGTGGTAGCGACGACTCCCTGTCAGATAAAGGTAATGAACTAGGTTCAAACCTTCATGCTTTGATTCTCTGAAATCATAGCTTATAATTTATAAATGTCCTTGTGACTAAGCCTGTTGTGCCAGTATACCTTCATGCTTTGATTCTCTGAAATCATAGCTTATAATTTATAATTGTCCTTGTGACTAGGCCATTTGTGCTATCAGTAAAACCTTAATGCCTTGATTCTCTAAACTCATGGCTTATAAATTAAACTTGTCTACGTGACTAGGCCATTTGTGCTATTATTAACTTGTAAATCAGGAATTATGATAGAAATCCTGAATAAAATAAATATCATTCCTTTCCTGCCAATATAATTATTAAAAGAGAATCTTAAATGGTTTGACCTAGCTTGAATGTCATTGAAGACCTAGCTAAGATGGTAAAACCTGTTTAAAAAGAGATTCAGATCCTTGTTAACATCTGAAAATGTGTTAACACTCCCGACAACCGTGATGCTATAAAAATCACACTTGTCACCCATATATTAGGAATTTTTCAAATCCCTTATTTAGCGTAAATGATTAATAGAAAGCATGGCTGGTAAATGTCGAGCATGATGTACGCATCAAAACATCCAATTGGGATGTGTACCTACGGGAAAAGGTGTATACATGAAAAGATAGTTTTTATTTCATAAATTCTTGTCAGGACAAAGAACTATGAAATTATTCCGATCCAAAGGAATCATCGATTATGTTTTAAATTTTCCCTAATGACAAGGCCCCAGTGCCATCAAGAGTCATTGGGAATAAGCTCTGGTGCTATATAAAATGTCAGTACGACATTGACAGTCATGATTTATGTCCCCTGTCTAATAAATACGAAGGATTTTATCCTGTTAAACGCCAAAGATGGTCTATTTAAAAACCTAGGCAAAACATAATCAAATAAATCAAATACTATCTATTGGCCTATATGGTTTATTTACGCCATGGCTAATTAGTCATCAAGTTCGAAAATTCACCATATAATTAAACCAGTTATTACTACTTGGTTTGTAGCCTTCAAAGCTTCACCATGGCTGATTCCTCTGAAGCTCACAAACGCCCAGTTGATAAGAATGATGATGTAAGACTAAATTTAACCAGCACCGAGCTACAGGCTATGTTAAATAGAGCCATAAATAACGTTATGGATCGCGTACTGAAGGATCACAAACGAAAGGGCAATAATATCCCAATTCAAGGTTGTAAAAAGGGTAAGACCGGTTCAAACTATAACCAGTCCAAGCCAAAGGAGGCTAAACCCGAATGTAAGAATTGCGGGAAGATGAGGCACTTCAGTAAATGCATATATGAACAGATCAGGGGATGTGGTATCTGTAAAGAGATGGATCACAAGACCCATGAATGCGAGGAATTGAAAAACAACCAACAGTCGGGTGAAAAACCCAGATGCAAAATTTGCAAGAAACAGCACTTCGGGAAGTGCAGGTATGAATCGAACTTGCATACACAGTCGAGAACTGTTGCATGTGGGATATGCAAGTCCAAGGGGCATAAGACCTTGGACTGCAAGAAGATGGAGGACGCAACCTGTAACGGTTGCAATGAAATAGGGCACATCAAAACTAATTGCCCTAATAAAACCAAGAAGTCTGGGAAAGATTCGAAGGACAAACCACGGACTTGTAAAAAGCCCAAATGCAAAACCTGTAGGAAATATCACCTCGGGAAATGCAGATATGAAGTTCCGCCTCTACCCTGTGGAATCTGCAAGTCCAGGGAGCATAAGACCTTGGATTGCAAGGGAATGGGAGACGCAACCTGCTATGGTTGCAATGGAAAAGGGCACATTAAGACCAATTGCCCTAAATACGCTAAAAAACTTGAGGAAGATAAGAAGACCAAAGCTGGAAGCTCTCAAATGGATGCTCAGGAGATTGTTCAGGATAACAATGTCACCACAGGTACTTTCTTTATCAGTAACGCTCATGCTAGAGTATAAATTGATTCATGTTCAGATAAGTCTCTCATAGACAATAGATATTGTAAATCATTAAATCTGCCTGATAAAACTCTAAACGTTAAGTATGAAGTAAAATTGACCGATAGTACCTCAGAGACTAATCCAGCAATATTAAATGGATGTTTTATATCCATTAAGAATTTACCCTCTTCCGCTGTCCTTGTTCCGTTAATAAGAGGACTCGATATAGTAATAGGTAAGGATTTGTCGTCTTGTGACCAAGCCCATATTGTGGGTGATAAGAAGCAGTTAATTATCAAGACTGTCATTTTGAAGGTTTGCTTCGGATCAGAAGATCCATGCGGCCCGCGTAAGCCCTGGGTAATACCTTACGCGGCCCGCGTCAAAAAAAAATGGTGAAACCGGCCGTCCCCAGAATCGAACCTGGGTCTAGGCCGCACCCTTTCGCGCGCCTAGCCAACCGAGCTAGGTGCATAGTTTGTGAAATCTCCATTCTTATTTAATATAAGCTCACGTACAATAATTTCCTTACTTCTTACTATAAGTCACCTACTTATCCTTCTTCTGTTAATTAAGTATTAGAATCCAAGATTTTATCTCTATGTTTTAATTACTCTTGGCTTGCTTATGTGGACTAAACACTAGAAAGGATGAAGTAGAAACCATTAGGTATATCAGCGGTTATGCTGAAAAGAACCTGGTAAAGCATACATCACAGTCATTTGATGACAATACCCTAAATTAGTGAGGACATTAAGGAAATCCTCAAGAAAGATCATATTATACATTGTGGAATGCTCCAAGTTTTAAGGACCTTATTAGAAAAACCTAGTATTCATTTCGCAAAAAGGGAAAAGACGGAATAAGAATTTTCTGACTCTCGCCATAAAAGTTCTAGACTGTCGACAGTGTGTCGCAAATTTTAATTCATTGGCTGAGATAGTACCCTATTAAAGCACAAAATTATTAGTGGTTAGTATTGGCAATAAGAGGGCACATTAAGGTTTAAAAACCTACTCATTAAGGATCCATTATGGATCTACCTCAGCTACCCACGTTATAATGATTAAGAAGTAATCAGTCAAAGTTGAGACTGCCCTAAAGTTATCTAAGATTTTACAGCTAAGTTAGAAGGATTAATAATGGAGGCGTTTAACCCTCCTGTTGAATAATTAGAGACAGCTCATATTGTGAAATTCACCAGATAAACCCTTATTGTGGATTTATTGCTATAAATTACTTGTGGTTTCGGGTGCAGTTAAGTCTCTCACAAGACCATAAACTTAGCAAATTTTTAGAAAATTTTCCCTGTAAGAACTCCAGATATTAAGTGTAAGTTAAAACTTACCTGTGAAATCATAAGAACCATTTCTTCTGTTCTTGTCAGAAACCTCCAGTCATAGAAAAAAAAAATCTTTCCTCTCTCAAAGAGGAAGTGCATCAGCACATGTAGTTGATATCTCTTTAATCTCTATTGATTCCGAATACCAAATGGTATGATAAAAGCATCATATGAGGATTGGTGTATCTTAATAAATTCCATAGATTGCTTCCATGCCTGATCAGTATGGAGGTTTAATACATGGGACCACAAAGATATTCCGATGGTCATAGAGTACTAAAGTCAGCTAATGGTATTCAAAGGAGATGTCCAAGTTGGAATTGTCCAAATAAATCTTCCCGATTAAGGAGTTCTTGGACTCATAACATAAATGTGTCACTAAATTGACACAAACAATGGTGGATGAATTGGAGCTTGAGATTTGTAAAATCTTTGTAACCTCCTTGTACCTTGATTATCTTCTCCTAATATTACCCTGTTTGCCCCTGAGAGGCAGGTAGAGTTAAGGTTTAAATTCCGTTTAAGGCTGTGTTATTATGAAATCTCCAAAACAGTTAGTACCATCAGTGGAAGAATCGAACCCTGATTAAATAAGTTTAAAATAGAGGGTTCATATAGCTTAACTCAATATCCTAGAAATCCGGTATAGTTAATTATGAAAGACGGTTCATTTTGCTTATGCATTATCACCGCAAACCTAATTAGGCAACGATTAAGAATTTGCCATCAGCTGCCCAGGATCGTCGATTTGCTCGACTCACGACAAGGATTAACTATTCCTTAAAAATTAGTTAAGCAGTGGTTCGAATAACCATCTCACCTTAAAATAAGCTTTTCTATAATAATTAATATGTAAGTTTTAAGGCTACTCCTTTGGAGACCTAGTATAGATGGAATGTTAAATATCTATTGATAGATAGAGAATTGGTAAGCCCAATTATCAAGATCTGAAAGTTGCCTGGGGGACAACAAATAAGATCATACAAATCCATAATTGATTTTAGGTTGCCAGTATACGGCAAGAAATCAAGGAGTTACGAAAATAGCAAACTTCCTTAGTTCTTGTTAAAGAATAAAATGCAACAAAAGAGATCACCCTGGAAGGGTGTGCCAATTTGTTAAATTATCAGGCTAGTTAAGCTCTGAATATATATAGGATCATTCGAAGGAAATCGAATGTATCAAGATCAAGTAGCTTGTAAGCTAAAGCCTATTTAAAGAGCTTGGCGGAAATCGCAATACATTGCACAATAGTGACTGGAGGATGTGTTCCGCCAATAAGTCAGGAAGCACTATCACATAATGATATGCAGAATTATGATGTGATGAGCATCCTGTATCAATTAAGGATTGACAGGTCAAGAAGCTCCAAAAGGATACATACGCCTAATATAAGAGCCACTATGGGAACTTGGAAAGACTCCAGATATGCTATAAAAGTTAAGTCCCTTATGCGACAAAGAGTACTTCCAGCATTTTAACAAATCTCGAGGTCGAGATTTCTTTTAAGGGGGTGAGGATGTAACACCCCGAAAATTTACGTCCTATAATGTATTGACACGTGTCATAACCTTTGAACGTGTGAAAGAATGTTCTTGAAGGACTAAAATTGACAAACAATGAAACTATGTAAATACAAGGGTTCAAAGTGTCAATAATGAATAATTATACTTCACAATAACCCTACATGATGTTTATAACCTTAAACGAATGGATCATGGATCATAGAAAGAGAATTGTGAAAGAAAGTGAGAGATTACAAACTACAGGGGTTAAATGTGTCAACATGTTAAAGATATACCTCTGAGTGACCTTTTAGCAAACTCGAAGATTTGTAACAATTAATTATGCTCACTAGAAGGTGTGATAAAAATATCACCAAGTTTCGTTACCGTATGAGAAAGTTGTGATAAAATTCGTGTGTGAGGGTTAGAATCGTTAACATTGGAATTTAGGGCTTTTCGGGTGATCACAAAGTTACCCGGGGACTTGACAAAGTGGGTATAAGTATTAAAGCCCCTATATGTTAGTATCAAAGCCTTAAAATGCAAGAAATACTATGAAAGCGATGTTTCGGGGGACCAGGGACTAAATTGCAAATTTAAGAAGCCTGATGGTAGGCTTGCGCATCGTAGCGCTTTATTTGTTGCGCATCGTATGAAGTCTAGCGCACCGCTACAATGGTAGCGTAACGGTGCGCTAGCACTGCCAGCGACAGCAGAAACCCACAGGTGGCTGTTCTCACCTTGTAACCGACTTCAATTGATGGTTTTCGAATCTATGGGCTTGTCTAAGGTGGTTTACAGCTTATAGAGGCCATATACATGCATCTTGGATCATCTTACATTCATTTGGAATCAATCTTTGATAATCAAAGTTCTTATAAAAAGCCTTAGGTTTCAACATTCAACACATATCAACTTCTGAACATTTGGAGGAGCTCTGGATCTGAAACAAGGCTCACTAATCATCCATTAGACGTATGTAAGTGCCCTTAACCCTTCTCGATTGGGTTACGCTTAGTTTATAGCCTAGAAATCAAGCCGTCGTAATTACGGTTTGACTTGGCGATAAGTCATAAACGGTCCAGAGTTTTGTCGAAACGAAAGATGTTACAAGTTGGTAATTATATGGACAATTAAACCCTAATAGGGCACCCACTGATTCAAGTCCTAAATATGTCGTTTGTCGAGTCAAACTTCTACCGAAAAAGTCAACATAACCATTAAACATGAAATTCATGATTCAGAGGGCGTGTAATCTGTTTTAACATATATATAACTTGAAAATAAGTATAATAACTTGTCTACGCTTGATTGATTCGACGACTCTCTGCTTTGAACCGATTCGGAGCCGAAAGTCGCATAGTTTGACTTTCTGCTTTGACTTCGATTCTGATCCGTTTTTGATAGGTTTAGACATGCCTTAAAGTTCCATTAGGACCTTGTAACATGTTAGTATAACCCTCTGCATTTATACTACTCGAATCCCTAATTGTCCGATGTTTCCGTTAAATTGCCAAATGTTGACCATATTGCCCTTATGTTCATAAAACGAGATTTTTGAAGATGTGAAAGAGCAAAAGTCTTTGTTACTGATTATTGAACATGTCTGTAAATTTTCACGTCAATCGGAAGTCTAGGTTAGGAGTTATGCTCAATGACGTAATTATAAACACTTTTATTAATTAAACGACGTCATTAGCGTAAAACCTATCTAAACCCAATTTTTGACACCAAACCTTTTACCCACTGATGTAATATAATATTTTGGGATTTTTGAAGATTTTTAATTATTTTTAAACTGATCATAAGCTAGGATTATCGCCTTAATTCGGTAAATACCGAATATACCCTTTTCGGCTATAAAATAAGTTTTACAAATCCTTTTGATACCAATCCAATTGCTACTGATTTTAAATAATAAATGTAGTGTTTTGAACTTGTTTAAATAATCAGAAAACTCAGAATACTATTTTTAAACCGTACGTCGATTAAAACGGCTTTATACGCGTATTATACGCATAGTTTGGATTTAAAACTATTTTGACATATAAGACTTATAACCAAATGTTATAACCTGTTAAAATAAACTATTTTACTGATGTATTCGGACCCGGTTCACAGAAACTTAATTAACTCCTTTTATAATCGTTAAAATGACCAAAATACCCCTACGGGGCTTTATATGAGATTAAACTCGTTTCGGGCATAACGGAAGATATCCCACTGATATCACAACATATTTAAGGCATGTTAACTTAGGAAACCTGTTTAGGACTCTTATGGTTACCCGTTACGCTTCATACGCATTCGGTTCGGGTTATGTAACTAGTTTACATAAATTAGCCGAAACGGGTCAAACCTTATCATTATTATCTCAAAATCCAGAATGTGTATAATATACCCATATCATACAAGTCTCCGAACTTGTCGGGTCTAAATCACATTCTATTCCGGTCTTCGCCTTATCATGCGTTTGAACTGTATCTTCCTTTTGAAAACTAATCGGTCTAAGTCAAGGCTTAATTAAAGACCCGTTAGGATTCTAATAGGTTATTAAAAACCTTCATTCCAGATTTAGGAGCCCGGTAAAAGCTATCTGTACTTGCTGATTTGATACGGCTGGGATTGAATTTATATTTAGCTCAGGTAAATACTTTTAACTTATTTTCCCTATACGGGCTTGGGGTACGGTATATAAAATACCGCTTGGTCCGGCATTGAATCTTTAATCGAATAGAGGTTAAATCATTGATATGCTACGTTTTGAAATGTTTTGTTTGCTTAGAGCCTTTGGGGGGTTAATGACCGTTGTCCCGGATATCTCTGGCATCATTTTACGAAATGGCCACGACCTTAGCACTCAGGTGTAGGCGTACACCTGTCAGTGTCTCATTATATAAAGTGGTGTGTCTATTAATCTTTAACCCGGTCTACGGATCGGACTACTGAACGCATAAGAAACATGTAATTCGTTTACAAGTTTATATATTTACATAATTATCCCAAGTTATAAAATATTATTTGTGCCATGTGCATTCAAATCAATCATTTTCTTAAACCCTTTTTAAAATGAGTCGGTTAATTGTATTTACCAGTGTAAACTGACGTATTTTCCCAAAAAGGCTAAGTGCAGGTACTAATTGGAATTGGCTGGCTACTCCTAGCATCAATAAAGAGTCTCGCAAGCTTAGATGCCTAAAGTCTGTTGAACCATGTTATTTTATTTGCGATCCGCCTGTGGATCATTTACTTCCGTTGTAATACTTTGATGTTACACTATTACGGATTGTAATATATTTATCCTTTTGCTTCCGTTGTGCATTTATATATTGTGTTGTTTGACTATGATGTTGCCAACCACGTCACGTTACTCCCCTACCGGGCCCACCGGTAACACGTGGAAATTTGGGGTGTGACAGATTAGAGAGAGTTGAGAGTGTTTAAAAAAGTGAAAATGGCTTGGAGATGGCTTGGTATTTATAGGGGATGGATTAGGGTTGGGTTGGTTGGCATTTAATAGCTTGTTGGAGGTTAAACTTTAAAAAAAAAAGAGAACAATTAAAACAGCCCGAAGTTATCCGATCGCTGCTGGCAGCCTTCATTCTTCTTATTATTTTTTTGTGACAAATTTAGATTAGGTATTGCCTATTAAATTATCATATGACCAACTATTAAATATGTAGCATCAAGTGGTGGAGATATTAATTAAAATGAAACAACAAGTCCAGCCACACCTTGCGGCCACAACTGCCATTTTTTTTATTATTTGACAACTTTAGATTAGATGTATTTATTATGTTAGGTTAAAGTAATTACAATTACAAACCATTACAATTGCCATAAGGCTACGAACAGAAGATTGTTAACAGCCGTTGATTTTCTTTTCTTATTTTTTTTTTGTTTAATAATATAAGTTCATAATAACATCAACTTTCGTTGATGTATGTTTACTATATTAGTATTATTTTATTACTATTATTATTATTACTTTTATTATATTAGAATTATTATTATTATTATTATTATTATATTATTATTATTAGAATTCAACCACGTATTTAATAGTTAACATGCATGTATAAGTTATGAGTACCAGTATGTCGAGTATCGGTTACGCGTATGCATTCGAGAATGGTAACACATAACCCGAGTATTGCAAGACATATGAGCATGTATAAAAAAAGAATTTCATTACGATCGAACTCTCAGATTTACAATGGTTTGAAACGGAATACGAAATACAAAAGGAAGAAACTTCCAAAAAAAACAGAAATACAAGACACGTTTTCTAGTTAAAGAAAGTTACGAAAAAGCGGGGCGTTACAGTCTCCCCTCCTTTAGGAAATTTCGTCCCGAAATTTATTCAAGAGGAAGGCTTGAATTTTTTTTGGCAATAAGGTGATTATTAAGAATTGAGACTTGGAAAATTTGAAACGTTTTGAAAAGTATGAAGTTTTGGAGAACGACAAGGTCTAGTACTTTGAATAAAGTGATAACGGTCTACTAAGTACGTCTATATAAGAAATAAGAATAGGAAGACGGTTTAACAGACTTGATTGTCAACGAGGTCCGTATAAAAGACAAAAATAATGGAGAATACTAGAAGTATAGAAGTGGACGATTGATTCTTAATAAACGAATGCAGGTATAAGAATGATATAAGTATTAGATAGACGAAAGTAGTGTGTTAAAGATGAAGTCTCGTCGTGGATAATTGGATATAACGCGTTTGTGAGTTGTTTAAAGTTTGTATTAGGTCTAAAGGCCAGCAAAACACTGAATTTCTCATGGCACGTTTTACGAAATTTTGGTAACATGGTGAAAACACTTATATATAGGAAGTACCTGCGGCGTATCCACCATGTTTTGACCACATTACGTCCGTTTCGTATTCGGTTTCATGTTACATTCCGTGTCTTACCATACACAGTAGTACACTCTAAGGTTCTCATGCACTTATCACTATAAACCCGTGTGCACCCTCGATTATATTGATCGTCGCATGATCCGCATAGCTTGTACTAGTTGTGTATGAATTAGGGTATATATAATTTAAAAATTAAAAATGTGTACGTGTAAGAATGTAGTATGTAAGCAAGTCCATGCTTAAGTATGTATGGGACCCACGTAAGCAAATCCCTCGGATTACGCTCGCGTATGGGTAAGAATGTATGAATCATGAGTATGAATGAAAGTATGAGCATAAGCATAGATATAAGTATGAGTATAAACATAAAACGTATGAGTAGTATGAGTATAAGTATAAGCATAAAATGTGTTGTCATGAGTATGAGTATGAGTGTAGGCACGAATAATAAAATTTGTGTATATAGTATGTGTTGGAACATAACAGATTTAAGCGTATAAAAAAAGTTCCAAAAGGTTGAGTATGTAAATACGAACGATATAAATGGAATTGTCGCGAGATATCGACTAAAACATGACGATGATGTGCATGTATAGTTGTTTATACAAAAAGTTGAGTTTATCGAATCAAACTAGATTGAGCTTGATTTGAATAGTAGAATATACTTGGTATATGTAAGAGGATATAAAGTACTCATTGGTTAAGCATAATGTATTTTGTAACGTATGGAAATGCTACTTTTGTTTTAAAAAAAGTTTACGTATGTGAAGATTGTCGGTCCCCATGAAGTCTTCTAGCCCACGTGTTTTGAAATTTGAATGACAAATTATACGGTGTAGAAAAATGTTTTCGTAAATGACGGGTTTGCTTTATTTGCATCAAAACAAGAAATTTTGAGTTTTGAAGGTTCTTGTGAAAACGTCGATCCTTAGAAAAGAAATTTAGCAAAAGGGCTTAGTGATTGTTTAGGAAAGGAAAAAAAATCTTAACAAATGATTTGTTTATGTTGAAAAGCGTCTTTGGTAAAACGTTCGTATAATATCTATAAGATCTTATAAGTATATGAGGAAAGTTTAGTATGGTGATATAACGTGAGTGTGTTTTAGTGATTAAGTCGAATTTGAAGTTCATGGGCCAGAGACTCATTGGACCGATTAAATTGATAGGTAGCATTTCGTAAGGTTTTGAAATTCGGGAAATAAAACGTTTTAAGATATGATTAAGATTCTCGCGTATATGAGTTGAGTGAAAATAGATTGTGACATTCGGTAAAACAATGTATTTTGAATAATGATAAACGGTTTAGGTACAAACATGATCGGGTTTGCATAATAAAATATTGTGAAGGGAAGTTTTGGTAACGATCACCTAGGTAAGGGAATCACCCCTAACTCGTTGGTGAGGTCGTTTTTTTTTTTTTGGAAAAAGGGAGTGGAGTTAATCGTCAAGGTAAGGAAATCACTCCTATCTAGATGATATGTCTCTATTTGTTGTTACAAGGAATACGAATAGAATTACATGAAATCATGCATATGTAAAAAAATCAATATGTTGTGTGTGTGAGAAGAAAATATCGAAATTTAATTTGAATTTGAAAGATTATATTGTATAAGATAAATAATAGAAACACACGTTTGATTAAAATTTGGATGGTTCCAAAAACGGAACTTTGACTAACCAAAGTGGTCGAAAAGTCTTTCGAATTCGAGGAGCATGCTTTGGCCTAATAGGTGAAATACTCTCGCCGACAAGTCGGTTAACGGTATCTACCCTTCCGGTTACTACATGTCCTAAATCAATCGAAATTTCGAGACTTGGCGGGATTATGAAAAATCAACGAATGGAACTAGTCGACAAGGTGCGGGTTTCACCCCTAACTTGGCGATTTCGTATCCTAAGTGTGGTTGGTACTCGTGGGTCAAAATTTAATTTCAACACTATGACAAGGGTCCACTAGAGTTTGAATTGAAAATTTACCATTTAGATGTGGATTTCACTCCTAGCTAAATGGCGAAATTTCGTGCAAAAAAAATAAGAATAAGCGGGATGAGAGTCATTCACCAAATTGTGGGTTTCACGCCTATTTTGGTAAACTCGTCTCTTTTGTATAATACGAGTGTTTGTGGATTTAGAGTAGTCGAGTAAAATGTATGAGGAAAAGCGTATGTTGAGGATGAAACAAACAAGTATAAACATGTCAAGAATGGCACATAAAGAATGAAATATTAAAACAAATATTAACACATAATAAAACACGTATTAACACATAAGAATAGCATGTCAAGTATGATACATAAGGATAAAACGATATATATGTTTAAAAGGCTCAAAGAGAATAAATAAGAAACATATAAAGTGACATGCATGTAGCAAAACATAAAAATAAGGCTCTAAAACTATAGATTAGGTAAAAGCATTCCTACTTTTTCTAATTCCCTATAGTTATGGCTCTGATACCAATCTGTCACACCCCAACCAATGGCGGAATCATCGGAGTGGGACTTGTTCAAGATTGTAAAAGACTTCATAACACTATTTGTGACAATATTTAATTCAACCGATTTCATTTCATAAATAAATTGTCAAACATTACAAAAAAATCCAAATACAACATTGTTCAACATAACATAACCAAAATTGATACACTACTTTAAACCTAACGTCTAAGTGAGTATCTAGGCATCTTTTGCTAATCCATTTCTTAGCATCATCAATCATCAACCTGTAACATGCTTAAAATACAATTCAATGCAAAAGCAAAGGCGAGTATACAAGTTTAAGAATAAGTATAAGTATAAAGTTTAAAACGAATCCACATGGGAACTTAGTTTATACAAGATCAACCTAACATGGCATGCAATATTTCTAGCCAATCCTCTGTTTAGGCAAGAAAGTTTAGTTAATTCGACATGACCACAAGTTTAAGGGGGGCGGTGCGTTACTCCTATAGCGCTATACATGTAAAATGGAGGCTCGTGAAAGCTAATGACTAAAACATATCACATAAGTATGGTCCACGTAAGCATCAAGTATCATAACATAGCATTCATGTATAAGGATTGTTTTCGTGCATTGCATAAAGAATAAGTTTAAGTGTGTTTAATAAGGTAAACATGTTACACCCCAAAAAGTGATAAACATAAAAAGGGGGTTGCGAGTATACTCACAAAATTTGCATAGGCCTTCCGATTATCCAATGTGATGAAATTGATGAGGTTAGAAGGTTGAATATGTTCGTGTAGGGATTTATGAAGTTAAAACACAAGAATATAGGTATTCGAAAGTAATCATCCTTTAACACCAAGTACTTGTTCTTGACACTATGAAACCTCAAGGGTTAATGTTTTCATGAGTAATATACTCATTAGAATCGTAACAAGTCTTATGTCTTAGATGATGTCATTCTAATATCTTGATGAATGAACACAAATCCACCATCAAGGATTCGAATAGTATATATATGTATAAGTATTATATGTATTATTTAGTCCATTAGTCAAGCATGAGGTAGAAGATAAATCTTCATTTAGGTACCTCTATTGTGTCATAGAATTCATGTAGGAGGTAGGAAGAACAAACTTCCATTTAGGTACCTCTTATGGTTCACCACTACACTTGATGTAAAAACATACAAGGAGGGTCATGAACTAATATCAATACAAGAAGAAGAAACAACTATACTAGGAGAAATCATAAAGTAATGTGGGGATTCTATGTTGGACAACCCAAGTTGGTCCATAATCACGTCTTCATCAAGCTTGAAGCTTGAACATCACTTGTGGGTTAAAAACCCTAAACAAAACAGAATGTATATGAGGTTTAACCTCTGATTTTGAATGTCTCAACCTTGTTTTTAAGCCTAACTAACCATATAAGTGGTTATAAGCATAAGGACATAGGTTTGAGATGAGTTAGACTCAAGTTGAACAAGTTTTGTAAAGATTAGATGAAATCAGAAATAAACAGTGAACTTTGGAGCCTTTTTACCGGAGTTTCAGGGACTTATTTACTGTGAAAAAACCCCGTGGAATCGAAGCTAAGGTCAATCCAAGCACATAGGAAAAATAATGTACTAAATCAGACAAGTATTGAGTGAGTTGTGCTCACTTTAGTGAAGCTTGCTAAATCTGTCCGAATTTCTGATGTTGCTGGGAATTTAGAGTGATTTGGGAGTGATTAGAGAGAGTTGAGAGTGTTTAGAAAAGTGAAAATGGCTTGGAGATGGCTTGGTATTTATAGGGGATGGATTAGGGTTGGGTTGGTTGGCATTTAATAGCTTGTTGGAGGTTAAACTTTAAAAAAAAAGAGAACAATTAAAACAGCCCGAAGTTAACCGATCGCTGTTGGCAGCCTTCATTCTTCTTATTATTTTTTTGTGACAAATTTAGATTAGGTATTGCCTATTAAATTAACATATGACCAACTATTAAATATGTAGCATCAAGTGGTGGAGATATTAATTAAAATGAAACAACAAGTCCAGCCACACCTTGCGGCCACAACTGCCATTTTTTTATTATTTGACAACTTTAGATTAGATGTATTTATTATGTTAGGTTAAAGTAATTACAATTACAAACCATTACAATTGCCATAAGGCTACGAACAGAAGATTGTTAACAGCCATTGATTTTCTTTTCTTATTTTTTTGTTTAATAATATAAGTTCATAATAACATCAACTTTCGTTGATGTATGTTTACTATATTAGTATTATTTTATTACTATTATTATTACTTTTATTATATTAGAATTATTATTATATTATTAGAATTCAACCACGTATTTAATAGTTAACATGCATGTATAAGTTATGAGTACCAGTATGTCGAGTATCGGTTGCGCGTATGCATTCGAGATTGGTAACACATAACCCGAGTATTGCAAGACGTATGAGCATGTATAAAAAAAGAATTTCATTACGATCGAACTCTCAGATTTACAATGGTTTGAAACAGAATACGAAATACAAAAGGAAGAAACTAAAAAAAAACAGAAATACAAGACACGTTTTCTAGTTAAAGAAAGTTACGAAAAAGCGGGGCGTTACACATTCCCTCCTAAAAAGAGAGGATAGTTCAGTAGGGGAGCACATGAGCGTAGGAAATGAATGAAAAAGTTACAAGAACAGAGAGCACTAGCAGCCGCCAAAAGAGAGACAGATGCCCATGCCCAGGATATGATTAATAGGGGTATAGCCAACATCCATATTCTAGCAACCACTGAAACACCTCGTAAAATCATACCCAATAGAATAAAGACACGTGTCATATAAGGCAATCGTGTTACAAAAATCCAGATCAAGTTGAAAGATGTGTGGTAGGATTTAAAAGCGTCAACATGTTATTAAAATACCTCTGAGTGGCCTTTTTGATAAAAGATCCAAGCCTTGGAATAATTTATAAACATCTAAGAACTACTTCAAATCTGGATATTTAATTAAAATATGAATTATATTGCTAAGGAATTGATCTTATAAATAAAAATGCCACAAAGTCCATTTAAGAGAATTCTCGATACATCCAAGAACTTTATCATGCATGGAATCACATGCAAAGGCATGCAAGTCTGATCCATGGTCCCCTTCTGCTGATAAATGACTGAAGATTCGAGCTTTAAAGGAATGCATGGTCAAGCCTAAAAGTTTGCAAAGTTTTTGTCTTCTGATGAAGGCTTACGGACCACAAAGGCTAACCCTTACGGTCCGTAAGATGGCGGAGCTGGGCATTCGAAAAATAAAAAGCGGATACAGACCGCAAAGCCAAAGGCTTACGGTCCGCAAGGTTGTAACTGGGCAATTTTTTATCAGGTCGGTTACGGACCGCAAGACCGAGAGATTTCGGTCCGTAAGAGGTGCTTACGACCCGCAAGGCTCCTTGCTTACGGTCCGTAAGACCGTCGCTGGCAGCAGAAAATGGACAACTGCCTGTTCAGCCTGTTGCACCGCCTTATATGAGTGATTTTCGAATTCAGGGGCCTTGCAACTGGTTTTGGCATTATAGGGACACATGGATACATCTGAGTTCAGTCCTAGACTATTGTGACAATATCTTATGACTTATTCTTGAGTATATAAGGAGTTGAAGTTGCAACAAAGGGGACTTGCTCATTCAAACTCACTTCAAGGACTTCTCTGGAGCTCCTCTGATCAGCAACAAGTTACCTTAGGCTACCTAATCGTGCTTAGGACATTTTGTAAGTGTCCTTAACTCCCTGAATTCAGTTTTAATTAGCTTAATGACTATAAGTCAAACCTATCGTAATTAAGGTTTGACTTCGAGATTAATCAATAATTGTCCAGTCAAATCTCTAATTAAAAGTACCTATAAGTAGGTAATTACGTGAGTAATAAACCCTCAAAAGGGTACTCTCTGATTCCCACTCTAACTAGGTCAATTGTCGGGTCAAACTTGATATTAAAAAGTCAACAGAAAACTTAATATCAAATTAATGCATAATTAGCAATGTAGAAGCTATGCAACCTATTTTATCATTAATATAACTTGGTAATTAATGTAAGAACATGTCTAAACATGTTCAACCCGACAATTTTCAGTTTAGTCCCGGTTCGGAACCGAAAGTCGCATAATTTGATTTTTGCTTGAACTTCCAGTTCTGACCCGTTTAAGAATGTTTTAGAGATGCCTTTGAGCCATATTAGGACCAGGTTTCATGTTAGTATAACCCTCTGTGATTATACAACTTGGTTCAATAGTTATCCGATTCATATGCATGTTTCAGTTAATTGCCTATATGTTGACTATTATGCCCATATGACCTTAAAACGTGATTTTTGAAAATGTAAAAGAGTAGGAACCTTCGTTCCAGATTAGGAGCCCAGCAAAAGCTACGTGCACTTGCTGTATTTGATTTATACTTTGCTCAGGTAAATACTCTTAACTTATTTTCCCTATACGGGCTTGGGATACGGTACTATAAAAGTACCGCTTGGTCGGGTATGTAGTCATATAAATCGGATTGTGATTAATGTATTTACATAACCTGTTTTAATCTGTATTATTTGGTGTATGGCCTTTGGGGGTTAAATGACCATGTCCCGGATATCCTTGGCATCATTCAAAGAAATGGCCACGACCTATGCACGGGGTGTAGGCGTACCCCTGACAGTTGCATTATGTAAAAACTGGTAATCCACTTAAAGGAAATAATCCTTGTGGGCATTATACCTGTGGCGTGTCAGTTAATCTAGACCGGCCCTATAAACCGGCCCTAATGGACGACAAATAAGTAAAACTGTATACAAGATTATTTTTGAATAATTGTCCCAAGTTATAAAAAATATTTTTGCCTAAGTGCATTCAAATCAATTTTCAAACTCTTTTCAAAATGAGTCAGTTAAGTTGTATTTACCAGTGTAAACTAACATATTTTTCCAAAAAGGCTAAGTGCAGGTACTATACGTAATAGGCTGGATACTCCAGACATCAATAATCAAGTCTCGCAAGCTCTAGATGTTAAAGTCTGTTGAAAAATTTCCTTTTTATTTCGATCCGCCTGTGGACCTGTTTCAACTACTTTGTGATACTTAATATTACAATTTATTCGGTTGAAATGAATCTATCTTTTGCTTCCGCTGTGCACTTAAATATTGTGTTGTTTGACTATGATGATATCAACTACGTCACGATACTCCCCACCGGGCCCACCGGTAATACGTGGAAATATCGGGGTGTGACAGGTTGGTATCAGAGCTAACACTGAGTGAATTAAACACTAGCCTTTTGTGTTTAATCTCAGTTACACAGTTGCACATTCCTCAAATTTTCGAGTCTAGACAAAGAACATAGGACAAATTCTGATTTTGTTTCATTTTTGTCTTTTATATATTTTTGTTGTTATCTTTGTGTATGTAGACAGGGTTAAATATGCCGCCAAGATTCTTTTGAGGAAAAGGAAAGGGACCGGTGGCAGGCCACGACCATGAGGCCGGGCCATCCCAAAGGCGAACCCCACCCATTACTATGAGCACAAGTCCCCAGGGAGACTGGAGGACGCATCTGCAGCCAGCGAGATGGTCCGTCTCGTTAAGTTCTTCACCTTCTTATCTCCACTCTTTTGGACCCCATTCAGAAAATGAGCCCGAGAACCCGCAGCCTTCATTTATCCCTCTCCAGAGGTCCAACTCTCGTCACTCCTTTGATAACCCGTCACATATCTTCCGTAGTCGGTTCAACACGGCAAACTACCTCGAAGAACCAATGGGTGTTAACCCATTGGGACCTGAAGATCACTTTTCTGGAGATCACGCCATGGATATGGACGAGGATACCGACCCTACCGAACCACCGACCGGTACCCCCACACATCCTATTGAAATCTCTAACGGATCATCTTTCCATGGATCACCTTACCGTGGTCCAGACAGTTACCAAGCGAGGTTCAACCAGTATGAATGGTATTTTACACCCTCTCACCATTCACCACCACACCAGCAGCAGCAGCAACAGGATCCTTTCGGGGATTCACGCTTTGTGGCAGTTACCCCGCCACCACCACCAGTTCAGCAGCAGCCTCCTGAGCCACCAAGGCGAAGGAGAACAAACGCACGGATGTCCGTGCGAGGAAGAGTGCACATCAGCACCCCGCAACCATCGAGTGGCAGCCACTACCCGCCGCTCCAAGAAGATCAGCTCATGGGGGGACCTTCAAACCCCAACCCGGAAGTGAACTCTGCACCTGTCGTGCCACCACCATTGGGTTTTGACAACCTAATTCCTACGTACGCTGGCACACCGGCGTATAATCCCTTTGAGCAACCGGCTCACACCAGCTTCAATTATGCTAAGGTCGACCCATATTTGATGGTAGCGAACTACAACGCTCTCAACCCCGAAGGGCCCAATGGAGCTCCTTGGGGAGTTGGATACCCAGCTTATGGATACCAACAACAGCCGCCTCTTCGACCTCCACATCAGCCGCAGCCGCAGATACCAAGGTTTTCCCCGCCAGAACGGGAGGAAATTCTCCAAAGATTGGATCAGGTTGAGCGGGAAGTTCACAGAGATCGCAGGGAACGACAAGGTTTCTTTAAGGGTTTGGCGAGTTTAATAAAAGGAAAAAGCAAGAAGGACCATTGAATCCTTCAAATTGTTGGTTGTATTTCCTTATTTTTAATTATGCCCCTGCGTGGGCATGTCTTTTGTTTAACCCCTGTGTGGGTATGACTTTTTGTATTCTGCCCCTACGTGGGCATGTCTTTCTGTTGACCCCTGCGTGAGTATGTTTGTTTGTTTAAGCCCCTGCGTGGGCATGTTATTTTAGTAGAAGTCCCGTTTAGGGCAAAGTTATACTTGTTAAATTTTTAATGGAATGGTTAGTTTAAATTTTCATTTTATTAATTATGTGCATAAACATAAAATGTGAAATAAATAAAATAACATTCCTACTAAAAGATCTACCATTATAATGAAATGGCAAAATCTAAAAAAGGGACCAGACCTAGCCATGTGTCATTTTAAGACAGGGCCAAGATGGTAGTTCCATAATTAGGTTCAGATCCATATTAACCCCTCAATTTAGGATTGTTCTGCGTTAAATATTAAAAAGAATCTTAAAGGTAAAACCTAGCCTATATGTCATTGCAGACATGGCCAAGATGGTAAAACCTATTCAAAAGATTCTAATCCTTGTTAACATCTGAAAACATGTTAACACTCTTAGCAAAAAGTGATTCGATAAAATCGCATAAGCCATCCTTAAATTGGATTATTCCAATTTCCTTTATTTAAAATAATAATCCCTTAAGGATGAAGTGCCCACGGGCTATAATTAACGTCCTCTGAGACTAAAGACAGTGGTAGCGTACAACTCTCTGTCAAGAAAAGGTAATGAATTTTGATTCAAACCTTAATGCCTCGATTCCATAAGATCTGGGCTTATAAACCAAACTTGTCTACGTGACTAGGCCTTTTTGTGCTATTACTAATTTATAATTTAGGGTTATGATAAAGATCCTGAATAATTATATATTTAACAAATTAACTAATATGGCTATTAAAAAAATAGTTAATAAAATTGTCAAAAACAATAAAACTGTATAAGCTTCTGTATAAACCTTGCCCTTATTTGATTCTATGTAGCAATTACAGCTACATGGCTAGGTCAGAAGAGGGAAACAGTCATCCGGTGGAAAACCATGAAAATACTAAGATACATGTGACCGGTGCGGAGCTGCAAGCATTAGTAGATAACGCTGTTACAAAAGCTATAGAGCGGCAGTATAATGAATCTAGCGGGACTCGAAGTAGGACCCTATCCGTACCACATTCTAAACCTAAGACTCATTCAGAGGCTCACAGCAAGCCACCCTCCAAGAAAGATGAACCAAAGAAAGATGATGATCGACATTCATCTAATCAACACAGTGTTCCATCTAAAAGGATAGTGTTTGATGACAAACCACGTACCACGTCCTGTACCTATAAATACTTTGTTTCCTGCAAACCCCGGGATTTCACTGGGGAAAAAGAGGCAATTGATTGTATGACCTGGTTAGATGAAATGGACACAGTTGTTGACATCAGCGGTTGTGCTGAAAGGGATGTAGTGAAGTATGTATCCCAATCGTTCAAAGGAGAGGCACTGGCATGGTGGAAGTCTCTCATTCAAGCTGCTGGAAAGATCCCGCTCTACAATTCGTCATGGGATCAGTTCGTTGCTCTCATTAAGGAGAATTATTGCCCGCAACATGAGGTTGAAAGAATTGAATCAGATTTCTTATCGTTGGTAATGAAGAATTTAGATTGTCAAGCTTACCTCACCAGTTTCAATACCCTGTCTAGGTTGGTTCCGTATCTCGTAACCCCGAAACCCAAAAGGATTGCTCGCTTCATTGGGGGTTTAGCCCCAGAAATCAAAGCCAGTGTTAAGGCGTCCAGACTTGCTACTTTTAGATCAGCAGCTGATCTATCTCTGTCTCTTACCTTGGATGCGGTCAGGCTAAGATCACTCAGAAATTCAGAAGAAGGAAAGAGAAAGCGTGAGGATGATAACTCACGAAGATCTGAAAAGAAGCATAAAGGTAGCACTGACTTCAAAAAGAAGTCTGGATCCAACAAGGGTAGCCAACAAGCTGAGGAAAAGCCAAAGTGCAAGACTTGCCAGAAACGCCACTTTGGAAAGTGCAGACTTGAGTCCAAGTCTAAGTCAGGATCACCTGCATGTGGGTTATGCAAGTGTAAAGAGCACAAAACTGTTGATTGCAAGAAGATTAAAGATGCCACATGCTACAACTGCAATGAGAAAGGGCACATTAAAACCAATTGCCCTAAATACGCCAAGAAGCCTGAAGAGGTCAAGAAGACCAATGCAAGGGTCTTCCGAATGGATGCAAAGAAAGCTGTTCAGGACGACAATGTGATCACAGGTACCTTCCTCATAAATGATGTCTATGCAAGAGTGTTGTTTGATTCAGGTGCTGATAAATCATTTGTAGATAATAAGTTTTGTAAGTTGCTGAATCTACCTGTTAAAACCCTAAGCGTGAAATATGAGGTGGAATTAGCTGATGGTACCTTAGAAACCGCATCGACCGTGTTAGATGGATGTGTTATATCCATTAGGAACCACTCCTTTCCATTGTCTCTACTTCCTTTGAAGCTAGCCGGTTTTGACATAGTTATAGGCATGGATTGGTTATCTCGTAACCAAGCCCAGATAGTGTGCAATAGGAAGCAAGTGGTGATCAAGACTCCGTCTAGTGAGCCAATTACCATTCAGGGAGATACCCAGTATGGACTGCCTGAGCAAGTGTCTATGCTCAAGGCATCTAGATGTTTGAAGAAGGGTTGTGTCATTTATATGGCACAAATAACTATTGATGAGCAGAAACCCAAGATTGAAGATATTCCAGTCATTTCTGAGTACCCTAAAGTTTTCCCAGAAGAACTACCTGGTCTACCACCAGATAGGCAAGTAGAATTCAGAATTGACATCATCCCTGGAGCAGCACCTGTCGCGAGAGCGCCTTATAGGTTGGCACCAACAGAGATGAAGGAATTAAGGACACAGCTAGATGATTTGCTAGCCAAAGGTTTTATTAGACCTAGTTCGTCTCCTTGGGGAGCGCCAATCCTATTTGTCAAGAAGAAGGATGGATCAACGCGTCTGTGCATCGATTACCATGAGCTTAATAAGGTCACTATCAAGAATAGGTATCCTCTGCCCAGGATCGACGATCTGTTTAATCAATTACAAGGGGGCAAGCTACTTCTCTAAGATCGATTTGAGGTCAGGCTATCATCAATTGAAGGTTAAAGATGAAGATGTACACAAGACTGCATTTAGGACTCGTTATGGTCATTACGAGTTCCTAGTGATGCCTTTTGGGCTCACTAATGCACCTGTCGCATTCATGGATCTCATGAATCGCGTCTGCAAGCCTTATTTGGATAAATTTGTCATCGTTTTCATCGACGACATTCTCATTTACTCGAAAAGCCAAGCTGATCATGAGAAGCATCTCCGTTGCATTCTTAAGCTACTTTAACAAGAAAAGCTCTATGCCAAATTTTCAAAGCGTGAATTTTGGCTTCGAGAAGTTCAATTCCTTGGACATGTTGTTAGTGAGCGTGGTATCCAAGTGGATCCTGCTAAAATTGAAGCTATTATGAACTGGCAAAAGCCTAAGACGCCTACGGAGATTCGCAGTTTTCTAGGACTGGCAGGATACTATAGGCGATTTATTGAAAACTTCTCGAGAATTGCAGCACCCCTGACTCTACTCACCCGCAAGAATAACAAGTTTGGCTGGGGGCCTAAACAGCAAGAATCTTTCGATATTTTGAAGCAGAAGTTGAGCAACGCTCCTGTATTGACGTTGCCTGATGGAATTGATGAATTTGTGGTGTATTGTGATGCATCACACACCGGTATGGGGTGTGTGCTTATGCAGAAAGGAAAAGTCATTGCCTATGCTTCACGCCAGCTAAAGGTGCACGAGAAGAATTACACCACCCATGACTTGGAGTTGGGTGTCGTTCTATTCGCACTGAAACTGTGGAGGCATTATTTGTATGGAACTAAGTGTGTGATCTATTCTGATCACAAAAGCCTTCAACATTTGTTTAATCAAAAGGACTTAAACATGAGGCAGCGACGTTGGATGGAAACTTTGAATGATTATGACTGTGAAATAAGATATCATCCTGGCAAGGCGAATGTAGTCGCCGATGCCTTAAGTAGGAAGGAAAGAGTGAAGCCTATAAGAACCAATGCCAAGAGCATTGAGATAAAGAATAGTCTAAATGAAAGGTTGTTAGCAGCGCAGAAGGAAGCTGTACTAGAAGCCAACTATCCTGATGAAAAGCTAGGAGTAACTGAAGAACAGTTATCCTATATCAAAGACGGAATCCTGAGATTAAATGGACGAATTTGGGTTCCAGTTTATGGAGGACTTCGGGATGTTATCCTCCAGGAAGCCCACAGTTCCAAATACTCCGTTCATCCTGGAGCTGATAAGATGTACCAGGATCTAAAGGCAAACTATTGGTGGATAGGCTTGAAAAAGTCTATAGCTGCCTATGTAGCTAAATGTTTGACATGTGTGCAAGTCAAAGATGAACACCAAAAGCCGTCAGGTTTGCTACAACAGCCTGAACTTCCCACATGGAAGTGGGAGATGGTGACAATGGATTTCATCACCAAGTTGCCAAGGACAAGGAAAGGAAATGATACTATATGGGTGATAGTAGATAGACTGACTAAGTCAGCACATTTCCTACCCATTAAGGAGACTTTTAGCTCCGACATGTTAGCTCAATTGTACGTAGATAAGATTGTATCTCTGCATGGCGTACCAGTGTCTATTATCTCTGACAGAGATACCAGATACACATCACATTTTTGGAAAAGTTTCCAACAATCTTTGGGCACGCGCTTAAATTTTAAAACGGCTTACCATCCTCAGACGGACGGGCAGAGTGAGCGTACAATCCAAACTTTGGAAGACATGCTTCGTGCATGTGTGATTGATTTAGGTGGTAGTTGGGATAGTCACCTGCCATTGATTGAGTTCTCCTATAACAATAGCTACCATACCAGCATTCAGGCTGCGCCTTTTGAGGCATTATATGGTAGGAAATGCAGAATGCCTATTTGTTGGGCAGAAGTAGGGGAAGCTCAATTATCAGGACCTGACATAGTCTTTGAAACGACAGACAAGATTGTCCAAATTCGTGACCGCCTGAAAGCCGCCAGGGATAGGCAGAAGAGTTATGCGAATAAAAGGCGAAAACCTCTAAAGTTTGAGGTTGGTGATAAAGTTTTACTTAAGGTATCACCCTGGAAGGGGGTGGTGCGATTTGGTAAGAAAGGTAAGTTAAGCCCAAGGTATATAGGACCATTCGAGATTATTGAATACGTAGGGTCAGTGGCCTATAAGTTGAACTTGCCTGAAGAGCTCAGTGGTATTCACAACGTATTCCACATCTGCAATCTGAAGAAATGTCTAGCAGATGAATCGCTAGTCATACCACATACAGATGTGCACGTAGATAAGAACTTGAAATTTGTGGAAAAACCTTTGTCGATTGAGGATCGACGGGTTAAGAAGCTTCGGAGGAAGTATGTACCTATCGTAAAGGTTAAATGGGATGCCCGCAGAGGTCCCGAATACACACGGGAGGTAGAATCCACAATGAAAGAAAAGTACCCTCATCTGTTCCAGTAAATCTCGAGGTCGAGATTTCTCTTAAGGGGGTGAGGATGTAACACCTCGTAAAATCATACCCAATAGAATAAAGACACGTGTCATATAAGGCAATCGTGTTACAAAAATCCAGATCAAGTTGAAAGATGTGCGGTAGGATTTAAAAGCGTCAACATGTTATTAAAATACCTCTGAGTGACCTTTTTGATAAAAGATCCAAGCCTTGGAATAATTTATAAACATCTAAGAACTACTTCAAATATGGATATTTAATTAAAAGATGAATTATATTGCTAAGGAATTGATCTTATAAATAAAAATGCCACAAAGTCCATTTAAGAGAATTCTCGATACATCCAAGAACTTTATCATGCATGGAATCACATGCAAAGGCATGCAAGTCTGATCCATGGTCCCCTTCTGATGATAAATGACTGAAGATTCGAGCTTTAAAGGAATGCATGGTCAAGCCTAAAAGTTTGCAAAGTTTTTGTCTTCTGGTAAAGGCTTACAGACCGTAAAGGCTAACCCTTACGGTCCGTAAGATGGCGGAGCTTGGCATTCGAAAAATAAAAAGCGGATACGGACCGCAAAGCCAAAGGCTTACGATCCGCAAGGTTGTAACTGGGTAATTTTTGATCAAGTTCGGTTACGGACCGCAAGACCGAGAGATTTCAGTCCGTAAGATGTGCTTACGGACCGCAAGGCTCCTTGCTTACGGTCCGTAAGACCGTCGCTGGCAGCAGAAAATGGAAAACTGCCTGTTCAGCCTGTTGCACCGCCTTATATGAGTGGTTTTCGAATTCAGGGGCCTTGCAACTGCTTTTGGCATTATAGGGACACATGGATACATCTGAGTTCAGTCCTAGACTATTGTGGCAAGATCTTATGACTTATTCTTGAGTATATAAGGAGTTGAAGTTGCAACAAAGGGGACTTGCTCGTTCAAACTCACTTCAAGGACTTCTCTGGAGCTCCTCTGATCAACAACAAGTTTCCTTAGGCTACCTAATCGTGCTTAGGACATTTTGTAAGTGTCCTTAACTCCCTGAATTCAGTTTTAATTAGCTTAATGACTATAAGTCAAACCTATCGTAATTAAGGTTTGACTTCTAGATTAATCAATAATTGTCCAGTCAAATCTCGAATTAAAAGTACCTATAAGTAGGTAATTATGTGAGTAATAAACCCTCAAAAGGGTACTCTCTGATTCCCACTCTAACTAGGTCAATTGTCGGGTCAAACTTGATATTAAAAAGTCAACACAAAGCTTAATATCAAATTAATGCATAATTAGCAATGTAGAAGCTATGCAACCTGTTTTATCATTAATATAACTTGGTAATTAATGTAAGAACATGTCTAAACATCTTCAACCCGACAATTTTCAGTTTAGGCCCCGTTCGGAACCGAAAGTCGCATAATTTGACTTTTGCTTTGACTTTCAGTTCTGACCCATTTAAGCATGTTTTAGAAATGCCTTAGAGCCATATTAGTACCAGGTTTCATGTTAGTATAACCCTCTGTGATTATACAACTTGGTTCAATAGTTATCCGATTCATATGCATGTTTCAGTTAATTGCTTATATGTTGACTATTATGCCCATATGACCTTAAAACGTGATTTTTGAAAATGTAAAAGAGTAGGAACCTTAGTTACTGATTTATAAACTTACAACTAAAATTTGACATCAGTTTGAGTCTAGATTAAGAGTTATGCTCATTAGCGTAATTAGAAAGTTTTTGGTAATTAAACGGTGTAATTAGCATATAGCCTATCTAAACCAGAATTTTGATACCAAACTTTTTACCCACTGATATAAAATAATATTTTGGGATTTTTGTAGATTTTTATTTATTTTTAGGCTGAGCATAACTTAGAGTTCTAAGCTTGATTCGGTAATTGCCGGTTTTGCCCTTTTGGGCTATAAAATGAGTTTTACAAATCCTTTTGACCCCAAACCTTTTTCTACTGATCTAATATGATAAATAAAGTATTTTGAGTCTTTTGGAATAAGAAAAATATCAGCTTTCCTTTGAAAACCCGGAAATGGCTCCAAATCGCCCTTTTAAGCGTTTTTAACGCATAGTATGTATTAAAACTATTTTAAACATAAAAGGTTTGATACCTACTGATATTTTAAGTATATTTTTATACTTTAATAGTAAGCTAAAGTTTTAAACTCAGATTTCCAGTTTTGACCTTTGTAGCCTAAGTGAAATTACCAAAATGCCCCTAAGGTGCATAGTTTGGTTTTGAATGATAAATTTCACATATGTCTATTACCCTACTGTTATAACTTATTAAATTAAGTATTTTTAATGATTACATCAGACCTGAAACTTAGATTAAATTTTTAAACTCTTTTATAACCTTTAAAATGACCAAAATGCCCCTACAGGGCATAGTTTGACTTTAAATCCATTTCGGGCATAATAGAAGATATCTTACTGATGTCACAACATATTTAAGGCATATTAACTTAGGAAAGTTGTATATGACTCATTTGGTTACCCGTTACGCACTTTACGCATTCGGATCGGCTTATGTAACTAGTTTGCATAATTTAGCCAAAACGGGTCAAACCATATCGTTTTCATCTCAAAATCCAGAATGTGTTTAAGTTACCCATATTAAACAAGTGTCCAAGCTTGTTGGGTCAAAACCACATTCTAAACCGGTCTTCGCTTTATCATGCGTTTTTGGACCGTATCCTCTTTTAAAACTAACCGGTCTAAGTTTAGGCTTAATTAAAGACCCGTTAGGATTCTAATAGGTTATTAAAAACCTTCGTTCCAGATTAGGAGCCCAACAAAAGCTACGTGCACTTGCTGTATTTGATTTATACTTTGCTCAGGTAAATACTCTTAACTTATTTTCCCTATACGGGCTTGGGATACGGTACTATAAAAGTACCGCCTGGTCGGGTATGTAGTCATATAAATCGGATTGTGATTAATGTATTTACATAACCTGTTTTAATCTGTATTATTTAGTGTATGGCCTTTGGGGGTTAAATGACCATGTCCCGGATATCCTTGGCATCATTCAAAGAAATGGCCACGACCTAAGCACGGGGTGTAGGCGTACACGTGACAGTTGCATTATGTAAAAACTGGTAATCCACTTAAAGGAAATAATCCTTGTGGGCATTATACCTGTGGCGTGTCAGTTAATCTAGACCGGCCCTACAAACCGGCCCTAATGGACGACAAATAAGTAAAACTGTATACAAGATTATTTTTGAATAATTGTCCCAAGTTATAAAAGATATTTTTGCCTAAGTGCATTCAAATCAATTTTCAAACTCTTTTCAAAATGAGTCAGTTAAGTTGTATTTACCAGTGTAAACTGACGTATTTTTCTAGAAAGGCTAAGTGCAGGTACCATACGTAATAGGCTGGATACTCCAGGCATCAATAATTAAGTCTCGCAAGCTCTAGATGTTAAAGTCTGTTGAAAATTTTCCATTTTATTTCGATCCGCCTATGGATCTGTTTCAACTACTTTGTGATACTTAATATTACAATTTATTCGGTTGAAATGAATCTATCTTTTGCTTCCGCTGTGCCCTTAAATATTGTGTTGTTTGACAATGATGATATCAACGACGTCACGATACTCCCCACCAGGCCCACCGGTAATACGTGGAAATATCGAGGTGCGACAACCATTGTAGCCGACCCTAACCTGGTGCAACTGATAGCACCCCAACCACTACCCCCAATTCCCAACCAGCCGATGGAGACAGAAAACAACCCTGAAAATCAAGTAGAAATGCATGATTTCAACCCAGAAGAGGAAATACCTAGGGTACCAGCACCTAACCCCTTAGACCCAAATTACGACCCGTGGTGGGATGACCATAGGGACTATGTGCAACATTACCCCATACAAGAAGACCTGCCCATGCCGAATATAGGAGCTTACCCAGGTTTGGACCCTCTAGATCCCTATTACGATAACGATGTATTCATTAGGGAGATTTTAGAGAATCCTTACCCATACCAGGCACCCACACCCCCATACCTTGAACCCGCACCCTAGATTCCAAACCCAGTCCTAGAACCTGCACCCCCCAATGAGTGCAGAAAATGTACAAGAACTCAGGACATTTGGTGAGGAAATTTTAGAAAGTAGCGAGAGGATGAGACAGGTGGGAGAGCGACTCGTCTGGAAGTACGACGAGCGCAATATGGATTTCTGGATGAATCCATATCCGTGAATGTGATGGTAGAGATGGTGATAATAATAATAATATATAGTATGCGTGTATGTTGAAAAAAAAAAACTACTGATGCCTACTATTATTAGTGTAATTTTTATTTCTGTTGTATTGTAATTTTAATTTCCAGTATCAGTTTGTAGTAGATGCATAATATATATAAAAAGAGTAAGTCGCAATGATCGACGCTTTTGACCAAAATGCACGTCATGTGATTTGCTATATTAAATATTATTTTGTGATATTAATATGTGGTAAATGTTTAAAATTCAGATGGACAACGAAGTGAACCAGGAAAATCTGAACAATGAAAACCTGAACGACAATAACCCGAATAATGAGAATCCAAACAAAAATAACAATGGAAATCAAGTGGATAACAGTGCCATCCAACACATAGTGGCACAAGGAATAATAGATGCGATGCCATTTATTATTCAAACTGTTAAGGAGGCTGATAATAAAAGTAAACATAGCAGTAAGCGACCAACTGAACCTGAACACAGCGTGAACAATGAACCTGTACTTTAAGCGCCCATTCCCAAAAGAAGAAGAACCATGCCTTATGGTTGTTCTTACAAAGAATTCTGGTCCTGCAAACCAATAAAATTCTCGGGCAATGAAGGACCCATTGCAACTCTACGCTGGATAGAAAAGACTGAGGCTGTTCTAAAAATAAGCAAATGTGCGGAAGAGGACAAGATAATGTTTGCTTCCAGTCTATTTAAGAACTCAGCCTTAGAATGGTGGAACACTATCCTCCAGTCTAGAGGAAGTGATAGGGTTTTTAATATGGAATGGGAGGAATTTAAAAATATGGTAGAAAGGAAATTCTGCCTTCCCAATGAAAAGGAATAGATAGCGAATAAATTCCTAAACCTTAGGATGACTGGAGTAGATAGTAAGGGTTATACTACTACATTCTTTGAATATGCTTGAATAGTACCAACCCTTGCATCACCTGAACCAGTATTAATCTCCCATTACATCTGGGGATTAATTGGAGAGACTAGGCATGTAGTCAAGGCAGCTAGACCTCAAACCATAGAAGAAGCTGTAGAACTAGCAAACACCTTGACTGATGAATTAGTTCGTACACGAGAAGAAGACCAGAGAAGGAATCTAGCTCAGAGGCTTACCCAGGAATTCCGCTATGGAAATTCCAACCGTAGGGACGTAGGTTCTACCTCTGCACCGTACTGCAAAGCTTGTAAGAAGAAGCATTCGGGAAAATGCTCCACTCACTACAATTTCTGCAAGATGCCAGGACACAAGGAAGAAGATTGTAGGAGAAAACCTAATAATGGGATGTGCTTCAACTGTGGAGAAAAAGGCCACATCAAGCCCAACTGTCCAAAACTAGTTCCAGCCATGGGCAACAAGAACACTACAAATGCTAGAGCATTTGTTCTAACGGCATATGAAGCCAAGATGATTCCAGGCGTGATAGCCGGTACGTTTTTAGTTAATGATGTTTTTGCTAAAGTATTATTTGACTCTGGTGCAAACCAAAGTTTTATTAATACTTCATTTTGCAAACTTCTCAATCAACCATTAACTAAACTCTACAAGAATGTCTAGTAGAAACAGCAAATGGGGAAACCGTTAGAATTTCTGAAATCTTGCAGGAAGCAACAATAGAATTTTTAAATCAAAAATTTATGGCAAACCTTTACCCAATGAATCTGGCAGGATTTGATGTTGTATTAGGTATGGATTGGCTAATAACCAATAAAGCCAGTATTTTATGTGATCAAGAGTCAATTCAAGTAAACTCACCAAAAGGTGAAAAGAACACAATTAAAGGAGATAAGCCATCCAGATCCACAAAATTCATCTCTGTGATGAAAACAACAAGTTATATAAGAAAAGGGTCTTTAGTGTATTTGATTTCTATAGTCACTAACACTAAAGGAAAAGAACTGAAAGATATTCCAGTAGTATCTCAGTTTTCAGATGTATTCCCAGACGAATTACCAGGACTACCGTCGGACAGGGAAGTCGAATTCAGAATCCATCTGCTACCAGGCACAACACCAATTGCCAAAGCACCTTACCGTTTGGCACCCGCAGAAATGCAAGAACTGAAGAAACAATTAGACGAACTGTTAGAGAAAGGATTTGTACAACCAAGTTGATCGCCATGGGGAGCACCGATACTGTTCGTTAAAAAGAAAGACGGATCAATGCGAATGTGCATTGACTACCGTGAATTAAACAAAGTCACGATTCGGTATCCATTACCGAGAATTGATGATCTGTTCGACCAGTTGCAAAGAGCTCGATTTTTCTCTAAAATCGATTTAAGATCAGGATATCATCAACTGAAGGTACAGGAAGAGGACATTCCTAAAACCGCATTCAGAACAAGGTATGACCATTATGAATTTACTGTCATGCCATTTGGTTTAACCAATGTCTCGGCTGCATTTATGGACATGATGAACCGAATATGTAAGCCATATTTGGATAAATTCATAATTGTCTTTATAGATGATATTTTTATCTATTCTAAAAGTAAAGAGGGTCATACAAAGCATTTGCATGCACTTTTAAGTTTACTGAGAAGGGAAAGCTTTATACTAAGTTTTCTAAGTGCGAGTTTTGGTTAGAACAGGTACAGTTTCTTGGACATTTAGTCGATCATAAAGGAATTCATGTGGACCCCACCAAGATCGAAGCAATTACTAAATGGAAAACCCCTGAGTCACCAACCCAGGTTAGAAGTTTCTTAGGATTGGCCGGTTATTATAGAAGATTTATTCGAGATTTTTCTAGAATAGTCATTCCCTTAACTAAGCTAACCTGTAAATCCATTAAGTTTGAATGGGGACCAAAACAAGAAGAAGCATTTAGAATTCTTAAGCAAATATTAACCCATGCACCCATACTAGTGTTACCAGAAGGAACTGAAGACTTTGTAGTCTATTGTGACGCTTCTAAATTAGGTTTTGGATGTGTGTTAATGCAACACCAAAAGGTTATAGCTTACGCATATAGACAACTTAAAAATCATGAAGAGAATTATTCAACCCATGATTTGGAATTAGGAGCTATAATTTTTGCCCTTAAGATTTGGAGACATTACCTTTATGGTAGTAAGTTTCCCATTTTCACTGATCATAAGAGCTTAAAGTATGTTTTCGAACAAAAAGAGTTGAATATGATACAAAGACGCTGGATGGAGATACTTAGTGATTTTGATTGTAATATCCAGTATCACGCAGGAAAGGCAAACGTAGTAGCTGATGCTTTAAGTCGAAAGTATCACGAAAAGCCAAAAAGAGTACGTTCTCTTAAATTAATTTTACAAGTAGATTTAAATGAACAAATTAGAAAAGCACAAGAATCAGTAATCAAGGATGATACTGAAAAATTAAAAGGAATGATTAAGGAATTAGAACAAGGAACAGATGGAATTTGGAGATTCCATAAGAAAAGAATGTGGATACCTAAATTAGGAAACCTACGTCATCGTATATTAGAAGAAGCCCATAAGTCTAATGTAACACCCTTATTATTATTTAACGATTTTCGTATAATTTACGAAGATAAACGGGTAATTAGAATTTCAAATACATTGAAATTACGGGTTTCATTAAACTTTCTTACAGAATTAAAACTATACAACATAACATGTGATTTAACAAAACAACGATACATAGTGCGGAAGCTTATTTCTTGATCGTGTTCGGTTCTTCGTTGTGCTTGATCGTCCTCCGGTGCTAAAATTATACCTGAAACTCATAAAACATGAGTCGGATTAGTCATACGTAGTTTAAAACGTGCTTAAACGAGTCCGGGAAGCGAAACTGATTAAAATAAAAAATGTTCGCCAAAAACAGTGCCTTTCGCGCCACGCGCCGGCACCAGGTTGCTCCCTCGCGTGGCGCGAGGGAGACCGTTTTCCAGCAGCTCTGCTGCATTTTTCAGCAATACCAGTTTTTACGGAAACGGCCATAACTTCTTCGTTATTGATCCATTTTACGCGATTCTTTTTCCTACGCGTCAGTAATTTAATTCTCCATCATATGAAGTTAAAAACCAACTTCCAACAAAATAAATTTTGAGACTTCTAAGCCTTCGACTCGTTACCTTTTTACCGAATTTTAACCCGTTTATGCATATTATCAAACAAACGTATTTGTTTGATCCTTATATCACATACACTTCTTCAAATTAATGTTATCTACCATTTTAGGTTCTAATCACAGGTTTATTACACAACTTAAACCCATTTTCGCTCATATGCTTATTTTGACCCGTTAAGGGTATTTAAGCACTTTAAAGCTTGAAATCGCTTTCATTCATTTCTAGCATCTTATTCCTACATTTCTTATCAAGTAATCTTCCACCACATCTATATGTGCGTTGGATTTAATGTGGATATCTATATGTTTCGAGTTTTTACCCCTCGGATTATCATTTTACGGCAAGGACTCATATAAAGTCTTTCGACCCAAGAATTTACATCTTTCACTACCTATATTCATTCTAAGCATTTATTTAATCATAAAGCTTGTTTCCGAACCACCTTTAAGGGTCGTTCGTTCAAATTAGCTTACAAGGGCAATTTGGTCAATTTTCATCCTTCTTTCACTACAAGGACCTTTAAATACTTGTTTGACTCAAAATCCGACCTTTTTACTATAATTCTTGTTTGTAAACCATTATGTTTCTAAAACACCATGTTTATGACTCAAAATATTCGGTTTACCTAAAAGATAACCGAATATTCATTTTGACCTTGTCTAACACTTATAAAATCTCAAGTTCTAAACACTGAGCTGAATCATTATACATACCTGACTCGGATCATTATATTGACCATTTTTTTATACCTTGCTTTAATACTCGCTACTTAATAGCGATACAAGTTATCCTTCCGTATTTACTCCTGTGAACACACAACTCGACAATATTCATTAGTCGATATTTTCAAACGGTGATATTTTCACCATTCGACCCGTTTGGTCTAAGTGACCGTTTATTTTCGCGAGATGTTATTTAGTACCATCTCGTCTACAAGACTCGCTTCGGTTTATACCGTATAGTCTTTTTACTTATAAATCATTTCTTAACACTTTTTGGCCTACTATGGCTTACGTCATCATTGTCTTTTTCGTAATTAACACGACAAAAGGATATTCTAAAATATATGACTAGTGTAAGATATACTTACCTTGCATCCGAATTACGCTTTTCCTTTCCTTCTTGATTCGTTTGACCCGCTCACTCATCAAGCTTCCACCTAGCTCGTTAGGCGTCAAACTATCATCATAATTCATAAGATGGTTAGATTAGTCATTATCAATTATGACTACTCCATCTAACGGGTCTTATGTCGACTTTATCACTCGATTAAATCATTGGTTAGTTTGACTTCCTAAAAGTCAATTGATCTATCAACATATTCAAATGCACACTTCACATGGAATTTCAACATTTTAGCTTCGTTTAGGCATTTTAACAAACACCTAGTGGGCATAATTTCACTAACTCAAAAATCAAGTTTCATGACTAACTATTTAGCCAAGATTAAACAATTCTTGCAGGTTTAATATATCTAGTATGCATAATAACATCTAGATTCATCTCATGTAAATAAATAACACTCAGTTTATAATCAAATTTCTAGTGTTCTTCATCATTCTACAACACCCATTTAACACACATATAGGTAATCACCAAATCATTCAAGTCATAGCATCATATGTATGATTTTCACTTAGGGTTTAGTTCCTAAGCATGTGTACATCACTAACTTAGCCATAGCTCCTCTAATCCTTACATAATTCGCGAATTATGATGCTAACTCAAATTTTGCAACTTCACGAATCATCAAATTTTTACATACCTTATGATCCCCATGACTTGGTGATCGTTTTTATGTGATCATGCATCGATTTAGGACTGAAATCGACCTTCAATTTGATGATTTTTGGCACTTTAGGGTTTCACCCTCTTTGGTCGCTCCTGATGATCGATCCACACACACACCTTGTGTGTGTGGTGTGTTTTTTTTTATTAATTAGAACTTGTTTCCTTTTCAACGGTTTTGGTCCCTTAAGTTTAGATTTTAATTATGAGGGACTAGAACTCCATATTTTATTTACTTATTTACACCTTATTAACTAGGTTAATTACTCCTAGTTAACTTGATGGGTTCGGGAAGCTATAACCCGTTATATTTTAAGTCCCGTTAACTCAGGCTCTTATAAACTTAATTCCTTAAAACTTTGATTCGTTTTTATTTAATATTAGGATTTCTTATTTAAATCCAAATATTTACCGGGTTATTTTTACTACTAACGGTACGTTACCTGTCTTTTAGTATTAACGGAGTTTGATTACCAAACCCGTTTTCAGGATGTTACATCTAAGTATACGATGCATCCTGGAAATGATAAAATGTATCACGATTTAAGAAAGAATTTTTGGTGGATAGGAATGAAGAAGGATATAGCAGCTTATGTTTCTAAGTGTTTAACCTGTTCACAAGTCAAAGCTGAACACCAGAAACCCTCAGGTTTGTTGCAACAGTTAGAAATGCCAGTGTGGAAATGAGAATTGATAAAAATGGATTTTGTTACCAAATTACCCAAAACAAGAAAAGGTAAGGATACAATGTGGGTGATTGTAGACAAGCTAACTAAGTCAGCTCATTTTCTATCAATGAAGGAAACTTTCAGTATGGAACAATTAGCTAAGTTATATGTAAATGAAATAGTTTCATTACATGGAATTCCTTTATCAATTGTTTCTAATAGGGATAGCCGATTTACCTCTCATTTTTGGGCAAGTTTCCAAAAAGTAATGGGAACCAAGTTAAATCTAAGCACAGCTTATCATCCTCAAACGGACAGACAAAGCGAAAGAACGATTCAGACAATGGAAGATATGCTTAGAGCTTGTATAATTGATTTCGGAGGTAATTGGGACGATCACTTACCCTTAATAGAATTTTCTTATAATAACAGTTATCACACAAGTATCAATGCCGCACCCTTCAAAGCACTTTATGGATGAAAGTGTCGAACCCCAGTCAGTTGGGCAGAAATTGGGGAAAAGCAACTATCTGGACCTGAAATAATACAAGAAATAACCGACAAGATCATTCAAGTCAAGGAACGACTGAAAACAGCATGTGATAGACAAAAGAGTTATGCAGATAACAGGCGAAAGCCGTTGGAATTTGAAGTATGTGATAAAGTGTTATTAAAAGTCTCTCCTTGGAAAGGAGTGGTAAGATTCATCAAGAGAGGAAAGCTAAGCCCCAGGTATGTTGCACCTTTTGAGATTATTAAAAGAATATGACATGTAGCCTATCAGCTACAACTGCCAGAGGAAATGGCAGGAATACATGATGTATTTCATGTATCTAATCTCAAGAAATGCTTAGCTGATGAATCACTGGTAGTACCTCTTAAGGATATAGAGGTAAATGAACAACTTAAATTTGTAGAAAGGCCTCTACAGATTGAAGACAGGAAAGTCAAGAATCTCAAGCACAAGAGATTAGTTCTGGTCAAAGTGAAATGAGACTCCAAAAGAGGACCAGAATACACATGGGAGCTTGAATCAGAAATGCAAAGGAAATATCCACACTTGTTCCAGTAGATCTCGAGGACGAGCTCAAAAACAAGGTGGGAAGGATATAACAACCCTAAAATAAACTGACACCCTCCTAAACTTTTCGACACCCTAAAAATATTTAAAATATCCCAATATGTCCAAAAATACCCCCCATACGTAAAAACGGGCCCCGAATACCTTAATTTTAATTAAATTAAATTAAAAACAAGAAAATAGGGGCGCTGGCGAGCCACAACAGACTTCACTTGAGTCTACGCGGGCCGCGAGCGCCTGGGCAAGTGGCGCAGTCCTGAGCTGCCACGTGGCCTAACACCCGTCGAAGATATCTCGTGACCAATCAAGCCTACAGCCCTAGCCACCTATCTCGCGGGCCGCGAAGGAGGCAGCGATGGCTGTCGCGGGCCGCGAGGAAGTCAGATTACATCCCTATAAATTGAGGGCATCGGCCTTCAGTTCCGATCGCTCATTTCCTTTTCTTAATCTTGAATTTCTCAATAGTAGAAGCTATTTTTGGATATAATACCCCCTAAATAATGAAGTTCTGCTCCGTTGTAAGTATCATAAGCCCTGGATACGTATTAGATACGCTGCCCGATTGATCTAGGGTTCTGTAACGGCTGTCGTGGTTCTGCCCGACGTAGTCGTTGGAATGCCGTCTCGGGGAGGGTATTACTAATGTTAAAATGGGTTATTATACTAATGCGAGTGCATTTGTGTAATTTATAGATTTTCACCAGGAAACCCTTATAGAAAACCTAAAACAGCAATGTGACTAATCTCCTTTTTGTAAATTGTTTTTACAAAACCTCACACGATTAATTATATATTAAGCAGTTATTGAGTATTTGTAAGGATACAATCATCGTCGGTATGTTGGGGTTTTGTATACAAAATTTATTACTACCTTGCGAGGAGTAACATGACCACAAGTCGGGTTGACAGTACCGTGAGTGGTAATTAGTATGACTTGGAAACAAATGTAATTGCGCGACCGCCCTCAATACTGTACAATGGTTTTTATTAAACTGGGATTCACTCAACAGTATTTCCCACTGACAAAATGTTTTTAAACGCGTTTCGGGTAACAATATGTGAAAGCCAATAGAAGCCAGCTGGACAGCACTGAAGGCTTGGAAAAGTGGCAATAAAGTTACCTAAAATAAATAGATGTTTTTATTAAATAAAATGGGGTTTATCCCTATAAAAATGTGTGTACTTGAAACTTGGGATTTTCCCATGTATTTAATATATTGAAAATGTGGTATTTTACTCTGATAAAATATTTCTTAACTACGGTCCTGATGTAAATTCCGCTGCCAAAATTGATAAAACACCATATACCACTGAAACTGGCCGCGACCGCCTGTTCCCGGGACAGTTAGGGGACGAGGGTTGCGACAGATTGATATCAAATACACAAATAGCACAACGGAAAGTCTTGGGAATTAAAATACTATTACAAATTATAATTGTCTGAATGTTCAAATTAATTATACAGACGGAATGTTCAAAAGATCCACATACGGATTGAAAATAACAAAATGATAAAATATGTAAACTACTAGGCTTCAAACGCAAGGAGTTGCAAATTCCTCTTAAGCATTACTGGGCATTTCCAGCCTATTTCGTAACCTTGCAACATGTCACTTAGTCTTTTGAAGATACATCAGTTTACACTGGTAAATACAAATAACCGACACATTTTGAAAATATTTCAAAATTGTATTAAGTGCACAAGGCACATGTATTTTCATAAATAACTTGGGAAAATATATAAAATATCTTGTATATAGATTTACATGTTTGTCAATACATATGGGGTTCGGTACAGAACACCGATAACATGATTAACCGACAAGCCACTTTAATGCCCTTATTTGGGTAAACCCGTATTGGGTTATAAACATCATTTTAATATTGCATTAACATCTGTCAGGTGTATGCCTACACCCCGTGCTTAAGTCGTGGCCATTTGTAATTAAATGAGCCGAGGATATCTAGGACACGGTCGCATTAACCCCCAGTGTTTAAGTTCTCAAGCAAAACATATTAAAATGGGTTATGCGGATTTTCTAGTCAAAATCTGACATATGATGCCATGCCCGACCAAGCGGTAATAATTTATCGTATCCCAAGCCCGTATATAGAAAATAGGTTAAGAGTATTTACCTGGCTTAATAATCTTAAATGCAAGATATATAAAAAACACAGCCGATATATCAAGTAACTTTGGACGGCTGCAATCTACTGACATGCCTTGGCCTGGAATGAGTGGTATAATAACCAATTAAAATGTTAACAGGTCTCATTCAAGTCATAGACTTGGACCGGTTAACTAAAATTAATGAAAACGGTACGGTGCGCTAGATTAAGCGGTGACCAGATAGAATGTAGTTTAAACCCTCACAAGTACTAAGGCTTGTATACTATGGGTAAATTTATTTACATTTTGGAATTTGAAAGAATTTGAAAAGAATTGACCCGATTCGGTTAACTTACGTAAACTAGTTACATAAGCTAACCATACGCGCATAGGCGGTATCTGGTGATCGGATGAGCCATAAACAAGTCCAATATGCCAAAGCATTTTAAATATGTTACCACACGAGTAGATTATGCATTTTACATGTTCATTATGGGTTAAAACCAAATTATGCACCAAAGGGCATTTTAGGCATAATATGGCATAATTTAAGAACTTGTATAAAAACTCAAGAACTGATCATGACCAAGTAGTATAACCTCACAGGGTTATCCTGTGACAACCCTCATAAATCCAGGTATCCGTACAATTAATTAATATTAATTAATGCTTAATGACTGTGCTGAATTACTAGATTGCTTTCTGATTACTGCATCATACTTACATGTGCATCACATATTACACATCATTATCACATACAAACCTTATTGACATACATGATACACAAAGCACAGTTAGCACAGTTAACGGATAGAACAGGAATATGCTGACGAAGTTCAGTATATAGACAGACAGTGCTTTGAGACCCAGTATGGGCCAGGGAAAAGGTACTACACTAGTATGGTGTGTAGGGAAATAAGGACCATAAAATTGCATCACTAGGTGATAGTTTAAGTGCCGGAAAGTGCCTAAAACCCACATGAGGTGCAGAATTCTGCATATTTCAGCAAAATTCAGCTTTTTAACAAGCTAGTTATGAGCAAAAATATGGCAAAATGGTCCTGAATGCTTTCCTAAGTGCCGGGAATTAAAAGTGTCACAAAAAGTAACATAAAGATTATTAAACGGAATAGCTTGAAACTTTAACGAACCGGTATCTAACCGAACAACCGGACACTACCCGAAACACCAAAATTTTACTAGAAACATTGTTTAATTATTTCTGAGCTAGTCGTGATCCCCGAACACCTTAACACCCACTAAAATATCTAGTAACTAACCTAACTAACTACATACTTGGTTTTGAGCTAGTAAGTAAACAAACTAGTTAAAGCCTACTCTATACCCCCCCCCCCCCACCTACAATCGGCCATACCACCACCATACCTCAAAGATTTTATTTCCTTTTTATATTGGATCTTGTCATGATTTACACACAAGATATCAAGGTAGGAATGGTTATAAGTATGGCATGAGATTTCTAGAGTTCATCACATTTCACACACTAACACACACTTCATCTCTCTCCCTCTCCTCCCCAAGCTCTCGGTCGAACACCCCTCTTCACACCACCACCATTTTTACTTCAAGATCATTCAATCCAAGACCATCCAAGGGTGTAAGAAGGTGTCTAACGAAGTGTGAAACTTGTGGAACTCCAAGGACCCTTCTCATTAGCTTTTATCCACCATCTTTGTCACCTTCATTCTCTTGTGTTCATCCCTAGCCATAGTGCTAGTAGTAAGACTCTCATAACCTTTGTTACTTCTAATTTTAGTTGGTTAAAAGATGTATTATGTTGTAAATCACAAGAACACTAAAAGACATAAACATGAATCATGAACATAAAGATTACATATGATGAAATCTTGATGAAATAGTGTTGTTTAGTATATGTATGATACTTGTTGTTGTTTACTTAAGATTGTGATGTTGATCATCATAAGGAGCTTGCTAGATTGTGATTAAACACATGATCTAGCAAGTTAGAGGATGATTATGTGTTAACAAAAAAAGATCATCCTCATATATAAGCATGAACTTGAATGATAAGATGATTTCTTGAAAAATAATAAACAAAGTAAGCTAGTAATCTTATGAATCTAAGATTTATGAATGGTTTTTCAAAAGAACCAAGTTCAAAATATGATTTTTAGAAGATCATGGTCTTACTTAAACTTATACTATTTTTGGTGATGAAACAAGTGTAGAAACACTAGAGAGACAAGAAGATTTCATAAAGAAACATTTTTGTAAAATATGTTTACGAGTTGTAAACATCCAAATGTTTCAAGAACGAGATGTTTAAAGAAGTAAACACACTTTGAGGGGTAACTAAACCTACTAAAAACACAACCAAGTTACTACAAGTTTTTGTGAAAGATCAAGTTCATGTTGTTATGTAAATTGTGTAGTTTTTGCACTTGGTAAGTGTAAGTTGTTTAGAGATTGATTGTTGATTGTTTGGAATGATTTTTGAAAAGAAAATGATATGCTTTGATAGCATGGACTCCTCCATTTTTAGGAGAAACTATGACAAAATTTTCTAAAAATATAAACACTTAGAAAAATATTTTCTAACAAGTATTTACAAGTGTATTTAACTATGGTTTTCAATATAAACTTTGCCATAGAATTTGTTACAAAAATACAAGCATTGGAGGTTGGTTTTTATAAATAAAAATGAATAAATATGTATTTAGAATACATATCTACATTAAAGACACTTGCGTGAATATTTGTATACTTAGTAAAATAGTTATATTATTTTAGGGTAAAATAATATAACTTAACAAAATACCAGGAAATTTACAATCCAAAATAATACCAAGAATATCAAGGAATAAATATATAAGTTACACACATAATAGTGTGGAACCAAACGATAGAACGTACCTTACAAAATATTCCGGGAAAATACCGTTACAAATATATTTTTTGGTAAATATTATTTTGGATACAAGAAATAAAAATATGATTTTTGTAAATATTACAAAGTTGTATCATATTTTTGACAAGGAGAAAATATATTATTTTGGAAGTAAAAATATATTTTCTTAGTATATTTAGAAGATATATGATTTTTGAGAAAAAAATATATATATTCTTGAAATACATTATTTTTGTACAAAATAAGTTACATATAGTTTCTAAAGTGGGACTCGAAAATATATTATTTTGGGCTTACAAATACGAAAATACATGTACGAAATACCCCCATCATTGGAAAGAAAATACTTGAGAAGTATTGTTACAAAAATATTGTTTAAACAATTATTCCAAAATTAAATATAATTGTAAAGTTAAAATAATTATTATTATAACAAGTAATTATAACTTGGAATAATAATGGGAACATAAGAAACATAACTAAAAAACGTAAATACTAAGCAAAGGCACGACCCGTCCGTCTAATAGACGTTAGTACACTGTAGGTAGTCGTGTTTGCTGAGGAGATTTGAGTACCAGTACTGAAGACGCAATACTGTGAGTTCATGTCCCCCTTTTCTTTAAACTGTTTTGTTTATTAACTTCGGGGGTGAAATACATGTTACAAAAGGATTACATACAATTACAATTGGTATGGTTAGCCTAGGAAAGAACCATAGATCATGTGATTGGGTAGGCGGATACTTGGGGCCATTAATCCAAGGACCGAGGGGCATGAGTGATAGATCTATTTGGGTGTAGCGAGCCCACACCTATGGGGACCAGGGTGGCCCATAGTGGTGACTATGTCTTCCAGCCGGAAGCCCGGTACAACTTTGCTAGGTTTGAGTCTTCCTACACCGTCACACATATTAGTGGCCTTGCAAACCATTGGTGATCTTTTCCTTGTTTGCTTTCATACCGGGACTTACATACATACATACATACATACATACACGGTTTACAAAGGTTTATACATACTTATACACATACATGAACTCGCTCAACTTTTGTTGATGTTTTTCAAACTACATGTATTTCAGGGAACTAGTGGATCTGGCAGGTGTATGCATGTGTCTTCAAGTTGCGTCGCGAATAAAAGATGTTATCCATGGTTGTTGAGTTTAGGGGGTGTATGCTATTCCTGGACGGGATACATGTTTCTAAACTCAGGTTTTATTTAAAGTCTTTTGTGGAGTCTTTATGAACTCAGTTGAACATGTCATGGTTTGTAACTTAATTTGGTGTCGATGTTTTCAAGACAAGTATGTTGTGGTATTTTCTAAACTTAATTAATGGATGAACATCTCATGTTTTTATCATATAGCGTTGTTATGATTGAATGCTATGGTATTAAGAAGTCACACCAATAACCACGCTTCCGCAAAAGTCAGGGTGTGACAACTTGGTATCAGAGCTTCGATCATAGCGAACTAGGATTGTATCTCGAGTCTAGACTACGATCATTAGGGCTCTCACGAAAATGCTTTCACAAACATGTTTTCATTGCATACACAAAAATGTCCAGATCCAGGAAACAAATATTTTTACAAATAAAAGACACAAATACATTTCAAGGAATTCGTTTATAATTCAGTCTGAGAGACTGGGGAGTTAGTCTGAGAGACTAGCTGGGTAGTCAGTCTGAGAGACTGGGGAGTTGGTCTGAGAGACTAGCTGGGTAGTTCAGTCTGAGAAACTGGGTAGTCTGAGAGACTAGTTGGGGCAGTCTGAGAGACTGGGAGGTTTAGCCTGAGAGGTTGGGTAGTTCAGTTTGAGAAACTGGGAGGTCTAGTCTGAGAGGCTAAGTAGTTCAGTCTGAGAGGCTGGGTGGGATAGTCTTGGGAATACTAGGATTGCATACATGCTTACATTGTTACTACTTACATGCTTATTTGATGATTGTTGATATATGTGCATACTTGTGATTGATTTGTTACAGACATCATGTCCTCCTCCGAGAGTGGAGTATCTGATACAGTAGACCCTATGGCCATAGTTTCTGATGATGAGATCATCCCAGAGGATGAGGTTTTTACGTCTGACACCACGAGTAGCGACGATGATGATTTTCAGCCGTTTGCTTTGCCAGATTTTGGAGATGATATACCGCTAGCTGATGGTCTTCCTGGCGAGGATTTACCTCTTGTTCAGATCCCTGCTCCTTTTCCTCTTGCTGCATTTCCTCTCGAGGATCTGCCTCTTGATGCTATGTCTGACGAAGACATCGATCTTTTATTGAGGGTCCCCCTGAGGGTGCCCAGGATGATGGGGCTCCAGTCGATGATGCCGTTGTCGCTCCACTTGTCGAGATCCCAGTCGATGATGTCATTGTTATCCCGCTTGTTGAGATTCCTGTCGTTGAGATTTCTTCTGACCATTCTGGTCCTGATTCATTTGAGTCTGTGTCCTCTACTACTCTACACGCACTGGGATTATAGCGATATCCCACCGATACTGATTCTGACACAGCTATGTCTGTCGCACCTAATATTCCACACGATGTTGATCATGATTTTGAGTTTGATGATGAGTTTGATCCAGTCTTTCCACACGACTTCGACCCTGAGCATGAGATTGAGTTTGTCCCCGATGATCAGCCTTTTGAGGCACCTGTCGTTCCTGACAATCAGCTCTTTGATATACCCGCTGATTTTGAGCCCGCACCAGCTGACCCTGAGCCTTTGATTGCACCCGAGCCCATACCTGCTCACGATCCTCTGCTTGAGCATGATCCTGCACCTGCTGATGTACCAGTTGTTGCACCACTGTTACCTGACCCTTTACCTGCAGCCGTTGATCATGCTCCTTTTGCGGACCATATAGACCCCCGTTATGCATTCACCCACAATGGGTGGATAGAGGACGACGACGACTTGCCTCCTTTTTTAGACCTGTTACTCCCCCACCTGCACCTACACATGCACCAGCTGATATTGCCCCGTTTCACCCACACGTATCTGACATTCATCGCACTGATTTACCAGTCACGTTCCTACAGGATATCCCTCCTCTCCGTCCAGGGGAAGGTCCATCGAGTCAGCAGCCCGATCAAATACCACCTGTGGCAGCAGCCTTTCCTTTCATGCCACCGTTTGCACCTGCTACACATACTACACCTTCTGCTACTGCACCATCGGGCGAGCCACTGATTTTGTTTCCACCCAACACGATGCCTGTTTCTGATCCATATCATCCCTTCCACATTGGTTATACGAGAGATGATCTGCTTTTGTCCTTACAACTCCAACAGGAGATGTTGTGTCGCAGAGTCATGGATCTTGAGAGGATTCTGCGTCCTCCACCCTGCACTTGTCAGTCACCATTCGCGACACCACCGGCTCCTCTTTTACCATACCCAGATTTTGATGTCCGTTTTCTTACTATGGAGCAGCAGGTTAGCTACCTGTTGCGTATCATTCATGCCCTCAAGGAGGATTTAGCGCATTTGCGCAGGTTGCTTTTCGTTCCTCCACCTCATCCTCCTCCACCATCAGCGTAGCAGTTTTTGGTTTTATGCAGGTAGCATACTTTTGGTGAGAGTGCAACTATTGAGCCCAGATTGCACAGCTTTTTGAAGACCACATTTCTTTTGACTTTTGATTGTTGTAGTTTGATGGATAGTTTGGACAAGGGTTATGTGACCCTGTAGTCCTTTTTGGTTGGGATATGATACATTTGGTGAACTTGTAAAACTGTAATGGTGGTCATTGATATATGAAAGCTCAATCGCAACATTCTCATTATATACGTTGCTGGATTACTTGTTTGTGTTATGACATGGGATATTATGTGTTTACTTGCGTTGATGAATGTTATTACATATGTATACTGCATACTTATATGCATAAGACCTGACCTATACAAACTTCTTATAGAAGATGCTTCCACGAAGGGAAACTCGGTTGCCCACTACTGAGGCCGAGTTATAAGAACGGATTTCACGAGCGATAGCAGAGCACGAGGCCTCACGCGCTGAAACTAGCGGGGGTACCTCGAGAAACAACCCACCCCATGGTAATGTTTAAGTCACTTGAGACACATTACGTTACATTTGGATATTCCATGTGCGTTGCTAATGCTTTCTGTGAATGACGTTACTTGTACAGGTTGTACCTATAAGCAGTTTCTAGACTGTAAGCCTCAAAATTTCGACGGCACCGGGGGTACTGTGGCTTTTGTTCGATGGACGGAGAAGACCGATTCTGTGATAAGAATGAGTAAATGCGCACCAGAACATCAAGTCACCTACATCTCTGGATTGTTCTTAGATGGAGCGCTTTCATGGTGGAATCTCCAAGTTCAAACTCTGGGAGAGGCAGCAGCATACGCTTTGACTTGGAATGAAATGAAGGAACTCATGCGAAAGAAATACTGCTCCAGGGCTGAAATCCAAAAGTTAGAAATTGAATTTTGGAATCTCAAGATGGACGGCCCGAAAATTGCTGAATATGTACAGAGATTTCACGACCTATCTCGCGTGGTACCATACATGGTTGATCCAGAATTCAAACGCATCGAGCGCTTTATCTGGGGGTTGGCGCCTCAGATTATGAGTATGGTGACAACGTCAAAGCCTGCCACAATCACCGAGGCTATTGATCTGAGTGTATCACTGACTGAAGAAGCTATCAGGTTAAACAAGTTTTCAATCTCTGACCAGAAGAAGAAGAAGGAGACTCACGTTGAGTCGTCTGGCGAGAACAAAAGGAAGTTCTCAAACTTTAAGAAGGGTACCAGCAGTGCTAACAAGAAGGAAGAGACAAATGCACCAGCCAGGGTCAAAACTGGTACTGAAAACAAAGGAAAAAGGGTATATGGGCACCATGCCCAAATGCGATGCATGTCAGTTGCATCACAATGGAAGATGCCGAGCAGGAAAATGCGAGTCTTGTGGGAAGGTTGGTCACTCGAAGGAGACGTGCTGGGTTGGTACTGGTCGTGGTGGTCAGAGAAGTTATAGCAACAACAACCATGGTGGGAATGGGTATGGAAACCGCCCTCAAGGAGGAAATGGCGGGAATGGTAATCGTGGTAATTTTAAGAATCAAGCTGGAAATGGAAACCGTGGAGCGAATAACACTCAAGGTGGTAACGGGAATGGTAATGGTCGGGGACCAGGTTGTTTTAATTGTGGAGATGTGGGGCATTTCAAGAGAGAGTGCCCAAAGCTCAATCAAGCTCAAGGAAGAGTTTTCAACATCGGTGCGAGGGAAGCACGCCAAGATCCAAATGTGGTCACTGGTACGTTCCCTATCAACCAACACTTTGCATCTGTACTGATTGCTACTGGTGCCGATTATAGTTTTGTATCGCTAGAATTTAAGAAAGTATTTAGGTTGGTAGCTAGTAAGCTAGATATTCCATATTCGATAGAACTAGCTAACGGAAAGCTAGTAGAAGCGAACGAAGTCATCAGAGGTTGCGTGATAGAACTGGGAGAGCACGAGTTTACACTTGATCTGCTGCCATTCGAGTTGGGAAGCTTCGACGTGGTAGTGGGGATGGATTGGTTGTCAAGCAACCGAGCAGAGATTGTATGTCACGAGAAGGTCATTCGCATTCCGATGGCGAATGGAGAAACAATTGTGGTACATGGAGAGAAGCACGATGCACCCCTAAGGATCATTAGTTGTTTGAAGGCTCGAAAGTGTTTGCAGAAAGGATGTGTCACCTTCTTGGCACACATTGTGGATAAAGAAGCCGCTGAGCCAAAGCTAGAAGACATTCCAGTCGTGAAGGAATATCCTGAAGTCTTTTCCCAAAGACTTGCCAGGATTGCCGCCGCAGCGACAAGTCGAGTTTCACATTGACTTAGTTCTAGGTGTTGCGCCTGTAGCTAAGGCCTTATCGACTTGCGCCTTCAGAAATGCAAGAGCTGTCAACGCAACTTCAAGAGCTATTAGACAAAGGGTCAGACCAAGCTTCCCGCCTTGGGGAGCTCCAGTGCTGTTTGTCAAAAAGAAAGATGGTAGTTTCACCATGTGTATCGACTACCGGGAGCTTAACAAGTTGACTATCAAGAATAGATATCCTTTGCCAAGGAATGATGACCTGTTCGATCAACTACAAGGTTCGAGTTGTTACTCCAAGATCGATCTTCGATCGGGTTATCACCAGTTGAGAATACAAGAAGAAAGCATACCAAAGTCTGCCTTCAGAACTCGATATGGACACTACGAGTTTCTGGTTATGCCGTTTGGTTTGATGAACGTGCCAGCAGTATTCATGGATTTGATGAATAGAGTTTGTAAGCCGTACCTTTATAAGTTTGTGATCGTGTTCATTGACGATATTTTAATTTATTCAAAGACGAAGGAAGAACATGAGCAACATCTAAGAGCTATTTTAGAGCTGCTTAAGAGAGAGAGAGAAGTTGTACGCTAAATTCTCAAAGTGCGAGTTCTGGTTACGTGAGGTTCAGTTCCTTGGTCACGTGGTTAATGGAAATGGAATTCATGTAGATCCCACAAAGATCGAGGCGATCAAGAATTGGGAGACTCCGAAGACGCCAACCGAGATTCGACAGTTCCTAGGTTTGGCAGGATATTATCGCATATTTATTGAGGATTTCTCGAAAATCGCTCAACCTTTGACCTCCCTCACTCAGAAAGACAAGAAGTACGAATGGGGAGACAAGCAAGAAGAAGCATTCCAGTTGTTGAAAAACAAGCTTTGCGATGCACCCATCTTATCCCTACCCGAAGGCACTGACGACTTCGTGGTATATTGCGACGCCTCGCATCAAGGTTTAGGCTGCGTGTTGATGCAGCGACAGAAGGTTATAGCCTATGCTTCACGCCAATTGAAGATTCATGAGAAAAACTACACCACACACGATTTGGAACTAGGAGCGGTGGTGTTTGCATTAAAGATCTGGTGACATTATTTGTATGGCACGCGATGCACAATCTTTACTGATCACAAGAGCTTACAGCATATATTCGATAAGAAATAGCTTAACATGAGACAAAGACGATGGGTAGAGTTATTAAATGATTATGATTTTGAAATAAAGTATCACCCAGGGAAGGCGAATGTGGTCGCCGATGCCTTGAGTCGGAAAGAAGGAATCAAACCCATAAGGGTTAGGGCTTTGGAAATGATTATTCAAACAGACCTCTCGTTGCGTATTCGTGCCGCGCAGAGAGAAGCACTTAAGGAAAAGAATATTGAAAATGAGTATCTCCGTGGGATGGAGAAGCAGTTAGTACCCAACGCAGAGGGAACATTGTGTTTCATGGGAAGAATTTGGGTACCCCTCTTCGGTGGTTTACGAAACGTTATTTTTTATGAAGCTCACAAGTCACGGTACTCGATCCATCCAGGATCGGATAAAATGTACCAAGATTTAAAGGATTTTTATTGGTGGCCGAGATTAAAAGGCGATGTTGCAACGTATGTTGGCAAATGTTTGACTTGTGCCAAGGTAAATGCCGAATATCAGAAGCCTTCAGGTCTTCTGCAGCAACCTGAAATACCCATGTGGAAATGGGAGCATATTTCAATGGACTTTATAACGAAATTACCAAGGACACCCAGAGGTCATGATACGATTTGGGTAATCGTGGACCGTCTGACCAAATCTGCACACTTTTTGCCAATCAAGGAGAAAGACAACACTAGCAAGCTTGCTGAGCTGTACCTCAGAGAGATGGTTGCACGACATGGAGTGCCTCTCTCGATTATCTCTGATAGGGATGGAAGATTCGCATCAAGGATTTGGCAATCCTTCCAAGAAGCCTTTGGTTCTCAGTTGAACCTGAGTACTGCATTCCATCCGCAGACAGATGGCCAGAGCGAACGAACGATTCAAATGTTGGAAGATATGTTGCGAGCGTGCGTAATGGATTTGGGTGGTAGTTGGGACACTCACTTACCCTGGGTAGAATTCTCGTACAACAACAGTTACCACACAAGCATCCAAGCCACACCGTTTGAAACTCTCTATGGACGCAAGTGTCAATCACCGCTATGCTGGGCAGACACCGGTGATAGACAGCTTGTTGGTCCTGAATTGGTTCAAGAGACAACTGATAAGATTGCACAGATCCGAGAGCGCATCAAGGCGACTCGTGATCGACAAAAGAGTTATGCGGACCGAAGGAGGAAACCTATGGAGTTTGAGGTAGGAGATATGGTTTTGTTAAAGGTTTCACCCTGGAAGGGTGTAGCACGCTTTGGGAAGCGTGGGAAGCTGAACCCGCGATACATCGGACCATTCAAAATCCTGGAGAGGATTGGTCTTGTAGCTTACAAGTTGGATTTACCCGCATAACTGAATGGTGTTCATGATACGTTTCATGTATCTAATCTAAAAAAGAGTCCAACTCAAGAAACAGTTGTTATTCCTGCCGACGAAGTTCACATTGACGACAGTTGAGGTTACTGATTGGAAGGTTAACAAGATGCGCAGGAGTAGTGTTAAACTCATCAAGGTTCGTTGGAATGCCCGTCACGGCCCAGAATTCACTTGGGAGCGTGAGGATCGCATGAAAGCAAAATACTCACATTTGTTCCCTAAGACCCCTGCAACTAGTAGCAGAACTTAAATTTCGGGACGAAATTTTCTTAACAGGGGGAGAATGTGACAACCCTCATAAATCCAGGTATCCATACAATTAATTAATATTAATTAATGCTTAATGACTGTGCTGGATTACTTGATTGCTTTCTGATTACTGCATCATACTTACATGTGCATCACATATTACACATCATTATCACATACAAACCTTATTGGCATACATGATGCACAAAGCACAGTTAGCACATTTAACGGATAGAACAGGAATATGCTGACGGAGTTCAGTACATAGACAGACAGTGCTTTGAGACCCAGTATGGGCCAGGGACAAGGTACTACACTAGTATGGTGTGTAGGGAAGTAAGGACCATAAAACTGCGTCACTAGGTGATAGTTTAAGTGCCGGAAAGTGCCTAAAACCCACATGAAGTGCAGAATTATGCATATTTAAGCAAAATTCAGCTTTGTAACAAGCTAGTTATGTGCAAAAAATATGGCAAAATTGTCCTAAATGCTTTCCTAAGTGTCGGGAATTAAAAGTGTCACAAAAAGTAACATAAAGATCATTAAACGGAATAGCTTGACACTTTAACGAACCGGTATCTAACCGAACAACTGGACACTACCTGAAACACCAAAATTTTACTAGAAACATTGTTTAATTATTTCTGAGCTAGTCGTGATCCCCGAACACCTTAACACCCACTAAAATATCTAGTAACTAACCTAACTAACTATATACTTGGTTTTGAACTAGTAAGTAAACAAACTAGTTAAAGCCTACTCTATACCCCCCCCCCCCCCCACCTACCATCGGCCATACCACCACCACCATACCTCAAAGATTTTATTTCCTTTTATATTGGATCTTGTCATGATTTACACACAAGATATCAAGGTAGGAATGGTTATAAGTATGGCATGAGATTTCTAGAGTTCATCACATTTCACACACTAACACACACTTCATCTCTCCCCCTCTCCTCCCCAAGCTCTCGGCCGAACACCCCTCTTCACACCACCACCATTTTCACTTCAAGATCATTCAATCCAAGACCATCCAAGGGTGTAAGGAGGTGTCTAACGAAGTGTGAAGCTTGTGCTATTGCAACCTTTTAGATGCAACCCTTTTCAATTGTGTTGCATTTGACCCTAATGCAACTTCGTTCAACATAAAGGTTGCATTAAATGATCTAATGCAACATTTTTCATAAAAAAGTTGCTATATTTTGCTGAAATTGCAACCTTTTTATTTATAAGTTGCAAATTTTACTAAAATTGCAACTTTTTTCTTACAAGGTTGCAAATATTATCGAAGTTTGCAACTTTTGCTACAAAAGTTGCAACTCTTATTTTAAAAAGTTGCGTAATTTAATAAAGACAACAAAAGGCATATAAAGTTTTAATTTATAGATAACAAAAAAATCCTTTATTATTTTAGTGATATTTGGTATTTAAATAATATTTTTTATGATAAAAAATGATAGTACTAAGGTAGGGATACCTAAAATTAAAAAATAAAAGATGGGATGTTGATATAATAAAAAAAAGTAAGACTTTTGATCAACATGACTTGAACTCGGGTATTTTTGGAAGAGACGTGCACACAAAAATCATTAGGCTATATCATATTTGTGATTTACTTAAACTAAACTGAGCTCTGTGAACTTGAAAAAAATGTCAAACGGGTTTTACCGATAATTTCACTGTCGTACCTACAGACGGATGGGTTACCGGGTTTTCCTCGGAATTGATTTTAAGAATATATTATCATTAAAACTATAACACATTACATAATATATTATCTTCTAAGTTTTAAGAACCTAATACAACATTTTTCTTACACAATTAATATATTAGTTTCCATCCGTATATACTTTTCTTTTATAAAATCAGCTTTAAAGGTTCCTTCGGGCAAAATGACCAAACACGAGAAAGCGTGGGTTGACAACCAACACGTGTTTATATCATTTGCTTTTGATACTTTTGGTTTCCTGATGCCATATGTTGTAGACCTACTTAGTCGAGTTCAAAGGGTCATGCGTAGTAATGTTATAACCCCGAGATATATGGACGTAGTTTTTAAAAGACTTAGTTTTGTTATTCAAAAAGGGTTGCGGCGTAGCTTGTTGCTCGTTTCCCATCTATCTAGATGTAAATATATAATATTTAATGAAATTAATTTAATAAATATATGTTTAAAGCAATTGTTTATTATTTCAAACATATTTTTATTTTGATAATATACTAAATTAAAAATTTAATGTAATTTTCCCTTACGAACCGTTCTCCCCAAAAAAATTAAATTCCCACCAAATCCCACCCAATATTTTCCTTGCCCCCAAATTGGAAAACCCTAACAATCGCACATCATCTGCCTCTATCTTGTATAGGTCGATCAGCGGCAAACCACCTCGCAAAAGCTTTCCATCACCATCATCAACCGGCAACACAAACATAAAGTACTTCCTTTATATGCAAGAAGGGTTTCAAACATCATTTTTATTATTACTTAATGCTTAATTTGGATTCTTGACTTGAAATTGATTTTTTGAAGTGCCATATATCTTCTCTTTGTGGTGAATTTCATGATTGTTGTAGGCTATTTGTTCTGTTTGTGACACTGATTGCATAAATTTTCTCTATGTTAGATTTACTTTTGGTGTTTTACATAGAACATGTTTGATGAAATGTCACATAAGCACCACAATTTAAAAACTAACAATCCCTTGCCACATAGATTTTGTTTATTGTTTTTTGTTTATTGTTAGGTTGTTGCTGACAAGCAAATAAAGAAAAAAAAAAGAAGATTTCTTTAAAGATTTAAGGCTTATGAGAGGTCGTTTAGAACTATGTGAATTGGTTTGTGGTCTCCTACTATCTGAATTCGAGTACTTCCGGGCAGTCTTTTGTGGGAAACAATCGGGCAAAAGGCCATTACATTCAGGGTGTGGAGCTTACTAATTCATTTATTGATGTATGCAAGGTACATTTTAATTTCATTTAGTTGAATGCTATACAGTTAGTTTTGAATGGAAGTAGTTGTTTGTAATGGTATTTTTTAATGGCACATGATTTTAGGTATTACTAATTTAATTGTTGCATATCATTTTGAGGTTTTATCCACTGTGTGTATTATGTGTTATTCATGATTTTGGGGGTGGGGGTGAACCTTGAGTTGTTGCTTTATGTAATCATCAGTTTAAGCTATTGTCATATTTAAAATTGATTGTGTTTAAAATAACTAGTGGGTTTTTTTCTTGTTACATGAAGGCAACTAAAGGTCTATAGTCTATAGTCTGTAGCTAATGAAACACTGAATTCGGTTATGCTCAGTTTTGACCAATTTTAATCAACTGAACAGAGTGAGCCCTGAACCGATGACTCTTATTTGTTACAAGTGATCCGTATTAACATTTTGAAACCCTGACTTGGTCGATTGATAATTCATTTAGGTTGTCTATGGTTACTTGATCATAGGTTTTTATTTATTGAAAAGTATCTATAACTAAAAACTTTAAGTAAACTTTATCAATAGATTTTCCACTGGTTGTTACCATAGTCTCGCTTCATCAAAACAATCACCATGGAGGCTAGTCCAACATTGTTGTTTTTTAACTAAGCATAAATTTTGTGTCTCTTATCAGTGATTAACTTGTTTGCCTTTTGTAGTTTGGCCATAAGCCAATTGAATTTGACAAAACAAATAAAATTTTGGAACCCGATCAAACCAGTGGCACTGGATTGAAACATGATGTTTATCTACATACCAATTGCCTTGCAACTTTGGCTAACATGGCGTCGAATGCCTCACAATACTTAGTTAGCCTTTTTGAAATCTTGTCATGCATGTATCTTCCTCATCATTTTTGTGTCGTATGAGTCCTAACTTTTATTCATTCCCAGGATGATGATAAACTTATTGAAGCTGCAGTAGTTAACCATATCTTGTATTACTTGTATTTCACTGTTTTTTTATGTATTCTTCTAAATTATGATACTTTGTTTCAGTTACTAGAATTGCAAATATATATCGGCTTTCTAAGGATAGTTTTGGAAGTACTCAAGTACTTAATGCAATACTGACACATATGTTACCAAGGAACCCAAAGGTACATAATTGTAATTATTAGTTATAAGTGTCATGATGTGTGGGTTTGCAAGATGGATATGGGTTGATACGGTTTATTTTGTAGAAAGGGTTGAAATGGGCGGGTTGGATTGGGTGACTAGTTTGATATAAGATAAAACTCATTAATAAGTAAAATTGGTCAGACTTGCCATCTCAGATGTTATGTGATAACAACCACATCACCACATATGCCTCCTTTTGTTTTTGTTTGTACACCATATAATTGCTAATTTGACCTTCTTGATATATATCCCATGTTGGATGGGCGAATTTATATTAAAACGACTTATGACTTACAAACAATTGGTTATATAGTATCTTGTTATGGAGTTTTCATAGTTCATGTTTTAGTCATCATTTAATCTATTGAAGCTTTATACTTCTAAACATAAGTATTGGGTTTTGACAATATTTTCTTATCTTTTTTGAATAATATTATAGGAACAGATACAAACCTCCAAAAGATGGAAATGCTTCGGAAGATTCGTTTATGGTTATGATTAACAAAGAACATAAAGATACCATCAACTTTATGGTAGAGGCGTGATCAACAAATTGATAAAAAAAGGATGGTTATGATATATCATAGATACTTCCTGAGGGGCTTACAAAATCATTCAAAGCTATTGTTAAAGTTAAAAAAACAATAAGAGATTGATGAGGACCCTGAAAGCAAAGAGGCCAAGTTAGAAGCTAAGCGGAAAGATAATTGACAACCAATGAGAAAACTTTAAAGCAACGACGCAGAAGCTTGTTGAACAAGTAGCTCTTTGAGGTCGAGAGTTTCTAACATGTGCAAAACATTTTTGTTACTCTTAATTGATTGTAATTGATAACTTTGTTTTGAATACATTGTTCTTTTGAGTTTGAATATACATGTTAAAGTACATAAAGATTATTTATATCTATACTATTAATGTTATCGGGTAATTGAGATAGTAATGTATATTAATAGCAGTCGCAATGCTTCAAACAACAATTCTACAAAGTTGCATTTAACAACAATTCTACAAATTTGCATTTGAGTGTAAAAAAGTTGCATTTAATGTAACTAAAATTCATAAAAATGTTGCATTTACAATAAAAAAAAGGTTGCATTTCGTATTAAAAGTATAACAATGGTTGCATTATGTCTGAATAAGAGTTGCATTTTTATATTTGATTTATAATAAAAGTTGCATTTAAGTATTAAAAAGGTTGCATTTTAAACTAAAAAAGTTGCATTAGAATGTAAAAAGGTTGCATATCAAAAATGTTGCACTTGATTAATAAATGCAACACTTTAAAAAAAAGTTGCATTAAACATTAAAAAAGTTGCATTATGTCTAATGCAACTGCTTCTAATGCAGCCCCCAATAAAAAGTTGCATTAGGCCTAATGCAACCTTTTTAAAGCCTAATGCAACATTTTATTGGGGTTGCATTAACTTCATTTTCTTGTAGAAGGACCCTTCTCATTAGCTTTTATCCACCATCTTTATCACCTTCATTCTCTTGTGTTCATCCCTAGCCATAGTGCTAGTAGTAAGACTCTCATAACCTTTGTTACTTCTAATTTTAGTTGGTTAAAAGATGTATTATGTTGTAAATCACAAGAACACTAAAAGACATGAACATGAATCATGAACATAAAGCTTACATATGATGACATCTTGATGAAATAGTGTTGTTTAGTATATGTATGATACTTGTTGTTGTTTACTTGAGATTGTGATGTTGATCATCATATGGAGCTTGCTAGATTGTGATTAAACACATGATCTAGCAAGTTAGAGGATGATTATGTGTTAACACAAAAAGATCATCCTCATATATAAGCATGAACTTGAATGATAAGATGATTTCTTGAAAAATAATAAACAAAGTAACCTAGTAATCTTATGAATCTAAGATTTATGAATGGTTTTTCAAAAGAACCAAGTTCAAAATATGATTTTTAGAAGATCATGGTCTTACTTAAACTTATACTATTTTTGGTGATGAAACAAGTGTAGAAACACTAGAGAGACAAGAAGATTTCATAAAGAAACGTTTTTGTAAAATATGTTTACGAGTTGTAAACATCCAAATCTTTCAAGAACGAGATGTTTAAAGAAGTAAACACACTTTGAGGGGTAACTAAACCTACTAAAAACACTACCAAGTTACTACAAGTTTTTGTGAAAGATCAAGTTCATGTTGTTATGTAAATTGTGTAGTTTTTGCACTTGGTAAGTGTAAGTTGTTTAGAGATTGATTGTTGATTGTTTGGAATGATTTTTGAAAAGAAAATGATATGCTTTGATAGCATGGACACCTCCATTTTTAGGGGAAACTATGGCAAAATTTTCTAAAAATATAAACACTTAGAAAAATATATTCTAACAAGTATTTACAAGTGTATTTAACTATGGTTTTCAATATAAACTTTGCCATAGAATTTGTTACAAAAATACAAGCATTGGAGGTTGGTTTTTATAAATAATAATGAATAAATATGTATTTAGAATACATATCTACATTAAAGACACTTGCGTAAATATTTGTATACTTGGTGAAATAGTTATATTATTTTAGGGTAAAATAATATAACTTAACAAAATACCAGGAAATTTACAATCCCAAGAATATCAAGGAATAAATATATAAGTTACACACATAATAGTGTGGAACCAAACGATGGAACGTAACGTACAAAATATTTCGGGAAAATACCGTTACAAATATATTTTTGGGTAAATATTATTTTGGATACAAGAAATAAAAATATGATTTTTGTAAATATTACAAAGTTGTATCATATTTTTCACAAGGAGAAAATATATTATTTTGGAAGTAAAAATATATTTTCTTAGTATATTTAGAAGATATATGATTTTTGGGAAAAATATATATATATTCTTGAAATACATTATTTTTGTACAAAATAAGTTACATATATTTTCTAAAGTGGGACTCGAAAATATATTATTTTGGGCTTACAAATAGAAAATACATGTACAAAATACCCCCATCCTTGGGAAGGAAATACTTGAGAAATATTGTTACAAAAATATTGTTTAAACAATTATTCCAAAATTAACTATAATTGTAAAGTTAAAATAATTATTATTTTAACAAGTAATTATAACTTGGAATAATATTGGGAACATAAGAAACATAACTCAAAAACGTAAATACTAAGCAAAGGCTCGACCCGTCCGTCTAATAGACGTTAGTATACTGTAGGTAGTCGTGTTTGCTGAGGAGATTTGAGTACCAGTACTGAAGACGCAATACTGTGAGTTCATGTCCCCCTTTTCTTTAAACTGTTTTGTTTATTAACTTCAGGGGTGAAATGCATGTTACAAAAGGATTACATACAATTACAATTGGTATGGTTAGCCTAGGAAAGAACCATAGATCATGTGATTGGGTAGGCGGATACTTGGGGTCATTAATCCTCGTATAAGGACCGAGGGGCATGAGTGATAGATCTATTTGGGTGTAGCGAGCCCACACCCATGGGGACCAGGGTGGCCCATAGTGGTGACTATGTCTTCCAGCCGGAAGCCCGGTACAACTTTGCTAGGTTTGAGTCTTCCTACACCGTCACACATATCAGTGGCCTTGCAAACCATTGGTGATCTTTTCCTTGTTTGCTTTCATACCGGGACTTACATACATACATACATACACGGTTTACAAAGGTTTATACATACTTATACACATACATGAACTCGCTCAACTTTTGTTGCTGTTTTTCAAACTACATGTATTTCAGGGAACTAGTGGATCTGGCAGGTGTATGCATGTGTCTTCAAGCTGCGTCGCGAATAAAAGATGTTATCCATGGTTGTTGAGTTTAGGGGGTGTATCTTATTCCTGGACGGGATACATGTTTCTAAACTCAGGTTTTATTTAAAGTCTTTTGTGGAGTCTTTATGAACTCAGTTGAACATGTCATGGTTTGTAACTTAATTTGGTGTCGATGTTTTTAAGACAAGTATGTTATGGTATTTTCTAAACTTAATTAATGGATGAACATCTCATGTTTTTATCATATAGCGTTGTTATGATTGAATGCTATGGTATTAAAAAGTCACACCAATAACCATGCTTCCGCAAAAGTCAGGGTGTGACATATCCTACATATAATTATGGTCATAATGCAACTTTAAATCAGTAGCTAAAGTTGCTAAATCGGGTCAGAATCAAAAGTCAAAGCAGAAGTCAAACTGCTCGACTTTCGGTTGCGAACCGACATGTAAACTGGAAATGACGGGTTGAACATGTTTATACATGTTCTAATATTAGTTACCAACTGATTTAGTGTAAAAAACACGAGTTAAAACGTTTACAAGTTCATTTTATAAGTTTTCTGAAAATCTGCCTTTTGACTTTTTATTGAACTTAGCTATGACCCGTCATTTTGACCAACCTAACATGATTTTCAGGAGGTGTCCTTTTGAGGGTTTAATACCTACCTTATTACAATCACGTAGCCACGTTCGATTTGAACAATGGCTGGACCATAATGGTCTAAACCGAAAGTCAAAGCAAAAGTCAATTTGCTTGACTTTCGGCTAAATAAAAGCCTATAGAATGAAATGAGCAGAGTAGGAACACTTACTTGTGATCCTAGAGGAATATTGAACCCAGTTAGAAGGTCCATTTTGATCAGGATCTCCAGATAGAAGTGATAGAAGAAGAATATGAGAAATGAGCAAGGAAATGGGTTGATCAAGGGGCCTATTTATACTAGTAGAAGTTGCACAAGATCATTACAAGTGTCAGGGCTGTTGTAGGAAGTTCCCAGGTGTCCATGGACGTGTTAGGAGCTGAAGATGGGTGGCACTTTGTGTGAAAGGTGACAAGAGGGCAGAAAGACTTGGGTAGCAAACAAAATTTGCCCAGATACGCTGCTTACGGACCGTAAGGGCCTTAGGCTTGCGGTCCGTAAGCCCACAGCGCGCCCACTGGTTTTGAATCTCACACGGACCGTAAGCTATAAGCCTTGCGGTCCGTAACCAAGTGCCAACCACAATTTAAATTGCCCTGCTTACGGTCCGTAAGCGGTCACTCAGAGGCCAAAATTTGGCATGTTGACATATATGGTCCGTCCACTTCATTCTTCCATTATTTTGCACAAAAATAGTCCCTCTTGCCAAAGAACGTGGCATAATATGAGAGTTTAATAGACACGTGTCATTATATTATTCGACACCAATTTCTGAGATGTTACATCCTCACCCCCTTAAAAATAATATTGACCTTGAGATTTTATTCAAAAAATGGGGGTACTTTTGTCACATAGTGGACTCAACCTCCCATGTATACTCAGGGCCACGATGGGCATCTCATTTAACCTTCACAATAGGTATCAGTTTCCTTCGGAGCTTTTCAACCTGTCGATCCTCGATCGAAATCGGTTTCTCAACAAACCTCAGGTTTTCATCAATTTGCACATCGTGATGTGACATTGCTAGCGATTCATCGGCTAGACATTTCTTTAAGTTACAGATGTGGAACACATTGTGAATTCCACTAAGCTCCTCAGGCAGTTTAAACTTATGGGCCATTGAACCGACACATTCGATTATCTCGAATGGTCCAATATATCCTGGGCTCAACTTGCCCTTCTTTCCAAATCGCATCACACCTTTCCAGGGAATAAGACATTGTCCCCTATTTGGAACTTAAGATGTTTCCGCCTCTTGTCTGCATAATTTTTCTGCCTATCACGGGCAGCTTTGAGACGATCACGAATTTGCACAATCTTTTCCGTGGTCTTTAGGACAATCTCTGGTCCAGATAGTTGGGCTTCTCCAACCTCAGCCCAACAAACAGGCGTTCTACATTTTATCCCATACAAGGCTTCAAAAGGAGCGGTCTTGATGCTAGTATGATAACGGTTGTTATAGGAAAATTCTATTAAGGTTAGGTGGGCATCTCAACTACCACCCAAATTAATCACACATGCCCTGAGCATGTATTCCAAAGTTTGGATAGTACGGTCACTCTATCCATCAGTCTGGGGATGGTAAGCTGTACTGAAGTTCAATCTCATGCCTAATGATTGTTGGAAACTTTTCCAAAAGTGAGATGTGTATCTAGTATCTCTATCGGATACAATAGATACTGGCACGCCATGCAGGGACACAATCTCGCCCACATACAACTTAGCCAATTTATCGGAACTATAAGTTTCCTTAATTGGCAAGAAATGAGCTGACTTCGTCAGCTTATCAACAATGACCCAAATCGTGTCATTACCACGTTTGGTCTTGGGTAACACGGTCATTAAATCCATAATTACCATTTCTCATTTCCACGTGGGAATCTCAAGCTGTTGTAGAAGTCCTGACAGTTTTTGGTGTTCAACTTTAATTTGTGAACACGTCAGACACTTAGCTACATAGGTGACTATGGATTTCTTCATACCCATCCATCAATAATTCTTTCTCAGATCCCGGTACATTTTATCACCTCCAGGATGAACATAATATTTAGAATTATGCGCTTCCTGAATGATCAGATCTCTGAGTCCTCCGAAGATAGGAACCTAAGTTCTATCATTAAATCTCAGGATTCCATCTTTTATAGGTGACAACTGATTGACAATTCCACTCAATCCTTCACTAGAAATATTAGCCTCTAACGAAGCTTACTTTTGAGCATCTAGTAGCTTCTCATTCAAGCAAATCTTGAGTCAAATACTCTTGGCGTTAATCCTTATTGGCTTAACCCCTTCCTCAAAACTTAATGTTTCAAATACAAGAGACTCCTAACTAGAATACATCTATAAAAGAAAAGACAATAAATGTATTCTTTAATGGGTTTTATGTTTCGAGTTTTATGGGTCGAGTTGCTTGGGTTTTTGACGGGAAAAAAATGACCCAAAACTGATCCATATAAAGTTCAGCCAATTCAGGTATTCTTTAATTCGGGTACCAGTAACCTCGTATTCGGCTCAGGTTCCAGAGACAACCCAAAATATAGTTACAGATGGTTAATTAAACCATGAAGTCATGAACATAGACAACCCACAATATAGTTAAAGATGGTTAATTATTAAACCATGAAGTCATGAACACTCGTGAATCGGGCTAGCTGGCCCGTTTACTTAATGTTTCAAATACAAGAGACTCCTAACTAGAATACATCTATAAAAGAAAAGACAATAAATGTATTCTTTAATGGGTTTTATGTTTCGAGTTTTCTGGGTTAAGTTGCTTGGATTTTTGACCGGAAAAAAGTGACCCAAAACTGATCCATATAAAATTCAGTCAATTCAGGTATTCTTTAATTCGGGTTCCGGTAACCTCGTATTCGGCTCAGGTTCCAGAGACAACCCAAAATATAGTTATAGATGGCTAATTAAACCATGAACATAGACAACCCACAATATAGTTAAAGATGGTTAAATAAACCATGAAAAGTCATGAACACTCGTGAAACGGGCTAGCTGGCCCATGAAAATTAAAAGTGTTACGGCCCAACATCTAAATAACTGAGACCCTAATTAAAAGCCGTTGTTCCTGAATGCTGCTGCAAACACATAAAAAGAAGAAGTGCAACGGAGCTTCAAAAGCCACCCGCCAACTGAATCAACTCGCCGTCGCCTGTGAAAACCACCATAGCCGACAGCAAAAACAGCAAGCAGAATGAGGAAGAAGGTTGATGAACGTATTAGAACCCTAATTGAAAACGGAGTTAAAACCAGACACCGTTCTATCTTCGTCATCATCGGCGATAAGTCACGTGACCAGGTCACTTCACCATCCACTTCTAACACACACACACACACTTGTTTTTATACATATTTGTGTATGTATTGATATTTGTGTTTTTTGTTGTGTGCAGATTGTGAACCTTCACTATATGCTTAGCAAATCAGTTGTTAAAAGTAGACCTAATGTTTTATGGTGTTACAGAGATAAACTTGAACTCAGCAGGTTCATTTTTCTAACTTTGTATTTCCTTACTTTTTTTCATTCATTTTTTTTTTTGTTTAAATTAATAAATATTTGATAAATTTAGTTAGGGATGATACCTATACCGAAAACGAGTAAAAATATAAACCGAATACCGTACCGTAAAGTACTAATACCGAAAGCGAGTAAAAATATAAACCGAATGCCCTACTACTGATACCGAAAAAGAGTAAAAATACAAACAGAATATCGTATTGGTTACTGTTTATAGCGGTACGGTAAAAATAAATATAAAAACCAAAACCGACTAGTACTGAAACCGAAAACTCCGAAAATGAATATTGGTAACGGTATTCGGTAAAAAATGCTTATCCCTAAATTCAGTGCATTATTTGCTTGTGAAAGTGTTAAAAGGTCATTTCTGATTATTAAGTTGTCTTCTTAAGCTTATTGAGTAGTTGTATGTTTTAAGATTTTGTGAATTTACTTAATAAGGATTTGGAGAATCTTGTTATCATTATTTAATGGACGTCTGCAGTACAGCAGTTATAATTTAGAAATGTAGTTGCTATCAGTCTTTGGTCTGTCTAGTGCACGATAATGCGGGTATGGATAGTAGTTATGATATTGTTGTAATCTGAATGAGGTTATTTTGTCTACAAGTTAGGTGAAGATCTTTGTAAATTGTAATTTTATATTATATGGTAGAAACACATGACATGACTGAATTTCTCTCTGATATCTTTATGTTTTCATCTCTGAGCCAATTGCATTACATGGATGGATAACAACACCATCTTAACTCTTAACTATAAAAATAGAGCGGTCTTTTGTATAATGGAATGTGTCTGTTGTTGCTAGTCATTTACTTAATTTTTTTTGGCTAATTTTATGTTCATCGTCTATCATAGTTGTCAATAACGGTTGTTATGGTCGCTATAGCGAATAGCGTAGCGTGTAGGTTGAAGGTCGCTACCTATAGCAGGATTTCAGTTGTTTTTTAATTACAAATAGCAATTAAATATAGCTATAAAATAGTTGGATTTCAGGTTTTTGTTAAATATACATGTAAATTAGCGTATATCCCAGAGTATTTTGATATAATATACATATAAAAACTTTTTCTAGTGTATTGCTGTTTATAAAATAGTGCCCGCTATTAACAACTATGTTGTCTATGTGTCAGTCATAAGAAAAAACGCGCTAAGCAGGTCAAGAAACTCATGCACAGGGGACTTCTAGATCCTGAGAAGGTGGATCCTTTTTCACTTTTTCTCGAAACCGCAGGAATTACGTATTGTCAGTACAAGGATTCCGAGAGGATTCTTGGAAATACATTTGGCATGTGTATATTACAGGTAGATTGCAATTCTTAATGTCTTTAAGTCAAGTTCTATTGTAGTCTGTACATGCAAAGTTTTCAATATGCTTTTTTTTTTCTTTCATACAGGATTTCGAGGCTCTGACGCCAAATCTTCTGGCTAGAACTGTAGAAACAGTGGAAGGTGGTGGATTGATTATTCTGTTGCTTCGTTCTTTGACTTCGCTCACTAGTCTATACACCATGGTTATGGTATGACTTGATATTTAACTTTTTCTTTAGATTAATTATCTATAATAACTAGATGGGTGCTATTTGCAGGATGTTCATGAAAGATTCCGTACAGAATCTCATTCTCTAGCCACTGGACGCTTCAACGAACGTTTCTTACTTTCTCTTGCATCATGTGGATCATGTATAGTTATGGATGACGAGTTAAATATACTACCAATTTCATCTCACATGAAATCAATAACACCAGTTCCAGTAGAAGAGGTAAATTTCAGGTCTCTTGAACATTTTAGTTTTTTCTAATACAAGACAGTAGCAGTTTTTCTTTTTACATGGGAAATTTGACTGATAACATAAATATGTTTTTTGGTCAATGTTGACTTTTGCTGGTTCCCTTGGAGCTTTAGGTATAATATATTAATATTTATTTTTGCTTCTTATTGGCAAAAAAGGACTCCGAGGGGCTTTCAGAAGCACAGCGTGATCTAAAAGATCTGAAAGAGCAATTAAAAGATGACTTTCCTGTTGGTCCACTGATTAAAAAGTGTTGCACATTGGATCAGGTATTGATGTATTTTTATTAGGGGTGTGAATTTCTGACATGAACCTAACACGGAATTCGTGGGTTTGTGAATTTCTAACGTGAACCTATAATATGCGAACCCTTTTAGCTAAACGGGTCAAGTTTGTGTCAACCCTGTCGGGTTGGCGGGTTGACCCATTTAACCCATTTATATTATATTATATTTTTTTTTACAATATGTTTTATGTTATAAATTAAATTGGGTGTGTATTTTTTGCTATAATTATAATTAAAAGAGAGAAATTGGCATTCGATTTTATAATAATATAATTGTATTATATACATTTGTGTTATTGTAGTAAAATTTTAATTTTAATATATTAATTTGCTAAAAAAATTAAAAATAATAAAATTCGGGTTGAACTGGTTGTGTTTGGGTCAACTCGCGTATATTCAAGTTGTGTTCGGGTTCATATGTGTGACAAGATTTTCGGGTCCGGGTCGTGTTCGGATTCGTCTAAAAATTTCGGGTTCGGGTTGAACCCGCCAACCTGCAAACGCGGCCCATTTAGCACCCCTAATTTTTAAAGTAAAGATAAAAGATCTGCCGCCTCGAATTTGTTTCGATTTAATGGCATGCTATCTGCAATATTGTGTTTTTAAAAGTTTTTCAGTTAATGACATCCCTAGATTATGACATTTTACTGTTTTATGTCCACATGGAGATTAAACTTTAACGTATTGTGAATATTTTTATTTAGGGCAAAGCAGTAATTACGTTTCTCGATGCAATTTTGGATAAGACACTGCGTAGTACGGTGGCTTTGCTTTCCGGTCGTGGTCGCGGGAAGTCGGCTGCATTGGGTCTTGCAGTTGCGGGAGCCGTTGCTGCAGGGTGATGATCCGACATATTATTCCCTGACATTTGACTTTAATTCTGTTGTTGAATGCATTGATAACGGACATATGATTAATGATTATGCAGGTATTCAAACATTTTTGTGACTGCCCCTAGCCCAGAAAATCTTAAAACGTTGTTCGAATTTGTATCAAAGGGATTTGACATGCTTGAGTACAAGGTGAAAGTTGTTTATATTTCTTATTGTGTTTCCTTTTTCGTATAATTATGATTGTATCTCTTGTTGATACATGTTACCGACATTTTTTACAGGAGCACTTGGATTATGATATCGTCAAAAGCTCAAATCCAGAGCTCAAAAAGGCAACTATCAGAATAAATATATACAAACAGCATAGGCAGACAATTCAGGTTTTTACGTAGTTCATGTTTCATATTCTATGCTTTTTCGACCTCATTTTCTCTGTTACTGTAGATTGTAGTACAGTTTAAAAAACATAAGTTTTATAGAAAACATTAGAGTAAAATACACGAATTGTCCTTTATTTATATACCAAATTGCACTCTTTTTCATTTGTCTTCAAAAAGCACACAAATGTCTTTTATATATAATTTTTGCACGCTTTTTGTCCTTTAAGTTAACTGATGTTAACTTTTTAGTTAACTAAGGCAAAATGACCATTTTACCCAAAGGGCATAATCTGAAATTTATTTATAAAGGACATAATCTGTAATTACTTAAGTGTTTTCCTTTGTTTTCTTTTCTTTCTTTTATTTTATTAAATTTATCACTTTTCGTTTTATCGATTACTTTAAAATTTTCTTAATAAATTCATTAACATATTTTTTATAAAAATATATGTTTTTTTATAATTTATTTAATTTCATTTGTTTGATTAAGTTATTTACTTTTCTTATTTTACAAACAATTTAATTTTTATACTATGTTTTTACATAAGCTGTTGGTGTGATGAGTTATTTTTTTATTACTTCTACAATTATTATATTTTTTTTATCACTTATATGCATATGCGTGGTTGCAGTATATACTACCTCATGAACATGGAAAACTGTCGCAAGTTGAACTTTTGGTTATTGATGAAGCTGCAGCTATTCCGCTGCCAGTTGTTAAGTCCTTACTTGGGCCTTATCTAGTTTTCCTTTCTTCTACCGTTAACGGGTATGGAATTATATATACATATAAATGTGTATATCTATGTGTGTGCGCGTGTTTTATTTTTATTTCAACTTTCTACTTCCCAGATTTGCATCATTGCATGATCTTTAACTCTTGTATATCTTTCTTAAAGCTATGAAGGTACGGGACGATCTTTATCGTTGAAGCTTTTGCAGCAATTAGAAGAGCAAAGTACAGCTTCTACAAAAAGCACAGATGATGTTCCTTCTGGTATGATAACCCTCTAGTTAAAAGTTTCAATTAAATTTCACGATGGTTCATCATTAAAACTTAATATGATATAATTTGTTTCAAATTTTCAATGCAGGGCGGTTGTTTAGAAAGATAGAGTTGAGTGAAGCTATTAGATACGCTTCTGGTGATCCAGTTGAATCCTGGCTTAACAATTTACTTTGTCTCGATATAGCCAAATCTATCCCGAGCATTAACAGGTTAAAATAATTCTGTTAAAAAACTGTATGCGTTGTCGTTGTTTTGTCTGTATTAACTTGTACATTATTTTTGTAAGTAGGTTACCTCCTCCCAGTGAGTGTGATCTCTACTATGTTAACCGTGACACACTTTTCTCATATCATAAAGACAGCGAGTTATTTCTGCAGGTAGTTATGTGTTCATTTGATTCTTATTTTTTGTTGTTTGTTTTTAATTCGTTTCTGATGATGGCTTACGTATATTCACACTATTCAGAGAATGATGGCGTTATACGTTGCTTCTCACTACAAAAACTCTCCAAATGATCTTCAATTATTGGCTGATGCACCAGCTCATCACTTGTTTGTGTTACTCGGTACACTTTTTATTTGTTAATTTTGCTGTTTTATACATTTTAATATGTATTTTGTTGATATTATGTTATTTGTTACGCTATATTTATATTTTTAAGCTTTACTAGTGGGTTACCACCCGTTCTCCACATCGGGTTCGAAACGTAGATAAAAATAAGCAAATCGTGAGAGTTAAAGTTATTTGATGGTTTAGTTAAGGGGCTAAACATGTAATTGTTAAAGTTGAGGGGCTAAAGTTGTTTTAGTTAAGGGGCTAAACATGTAATTACCAAAGTTGAGGGGCTAAACATGTCATAATTAAAATTGAGGGGCTAAAGTTGGTTATAGCCAAAGTTGAGGGGCCAAAGTTGGTTGATGTGACAAAATAGCATATTTATAAAATATATAATATAATATAATGTGTGCAGGTCCTGTCAATGAATCAAGGAATCAGCTCCCTGATATTCTTTGCGTCATACAGGTTTGCCTATATCTCATTTCTTCTAATTGCTTATGAGTAAAGAATAGTAGTTCTGTTCTAGCTTCATATTTAATTATCTGTACGGTGGTTCGTCATTCGTTGTACAGGTTTGTCTTGAAGGAAAAATTTCGAAGGCTTCTGCAATGAAAAGTTTAAGTGTGGGTCATCAGCCTTCCGGAGACCAAATTCCATGGAAATTTTGTGAACAGTTCCAAGATAAAGACTTCCCGAGTCTTTCAGGTGCCAGAATCGTACGCATTGCTACACACCCTAATGCGATGAAGGTATCTAAAATTCTTAACCAGTTCACTTCCTTTTTATCTTTTATGTTTTTTATTTTTTAGTTGCAACATTAATGATTGTGATCTCTTTGTATTGCAGCTTGGATATGGTTCAGCAGCCATAGAATTGCTAGCAAGGTATCACAGTATATCATGATTTTTCTTGCGTTATTATCTTGTGTTTATATAATGTACATCTCAAATAAACTTGTAACTAGGGGTGCAAACGAGCCGAGCCTTATCGAGCCCGAGCCGAGTTTGAGCCTTAAATATAGCTCGTTTATTTATCGAGTCCGAGGGCTTGAGCCTGGCATGTGAAGCTCGTCAGGCTCGTCGAGCCTTATCAAGCCTTAAGTGTAATATGAGGTTTTATTAATATTTAATAACATTTACCCCTTATTTAAAGTTGTCTAGCAAACAAGCCGAGCCGAGCTTATTTAAACTTGTTTACGAGCCGAGCCCGAACCTAAAAATAAGATTGTTTGGTAAACGAGCCCGATCTTCATTTGTTGAGCTCGCGAGCCTAAACGAGTCTATTATTTAATTATTTTTATTTAATATATTAAATAATAGATAATAAACGAGCCGAGCTTGAGCTTGGGAAACTACCGACGAGCCGAGTTGCACCCCTACCTGAAACAACAGATAATCTTAATACATTTCAATTACGATATTTTGATATAGGTACTTTGAGGGTCAGTTCACTCCCATCTCTGAAGTAGATGTTGAGAATGATCCGGAACCTTCTTCACCTGTCAAAATTACTGAAGCAGCTGAGAAAGTATGATCTTATTTAGTGATATAATTTTTTATTTTTTTTTTATTTTTGTTGTTTCCTTCATATCCAACAAACATTTTCTGTATTACAACAGGTGTCATTGCTTGAAGAGAATATAAAGCCCAAAACAGATCTTCCACCGCTTCTCGTACATCTTTCTGAAAGACGGCCCGAGAAGCTACATTATCTCGGTGTATCGTTCGGGCTTACTTTGGACCTATTTCGCTTTTGGAGAAAACATAAGTTCGCTCCGTTTTACTTGTGTGAAATTCCGGTTAAGTCTCGATTACTATTCTAATTATTTTTTCTCTTATAAAGGGTTAATCCTGACCATGTTAGCGTTATAATAATATGTTATCAGAATTCCGTGACTGGTGAGCATACTTGTATGATGCTAAAACCTCTGGATACCGATGATATAGAAGTTAGAGGATCAGATGAATTAGGGTTTTTCGGTCCTTTCTATCAAGGTTTGTTTTTCTTCTTGGTCCATGTCTGTTGGATTACGTACAAGCTTTCGTCCCTGAGGTTTGGCTAGTTTTGCGACTTTCATCCAAAGGTTTGTTATTTCGCATCTCGATCCAAAATGTTTGAAATCTTGCCATTTTCATCCGGCTCGTTAACTCCATCCATTTTTCTCCGTTAAGTTAGCGGTATTTTTCGTCTTTTATTGTTAACTTAAAGGGAAATTCAGTCTTTTTCAGGCCGATCTTTTTACATAAAGTGAAAAAGACCGAATTACCCTTTTAATTTAGCAAAAAAGACGGAAATACTTCGTACCTAACGAAGAAAAATGGATGGAGTTAACGAGCCGGATGAAAATGACAAGATTTCAAACCTTTTGGATCCAAATACGGAAAATCAAACCTTTGGACGAAAGTCGCCAAACCTCAGGGATGAAATGACATCTTACTCGACCAAAATATTTGAATTTTAAATTTTTCTTGTATGTCTTTAGCTTTTAGGTCATCATTTGCTAGGCTTTTGTGTTCTCCCAGATTTAATACAATGGAATACAAGCTTGCAATGAGGTACATCTCACATGGATTTTTATTAGCTTTTCCTACATAACTAGTAAAATTTCCCCGTGCGTTGCGGCGGATATTCGGTCAGTGTTGGTTCGATTCATTACGATGTCGGCACTCGGTATATCAACATAAAGACAAAACCCTAAAACTAAAGTCATGGTGTGACCAAACTGATATCGACACATGTTTTACATCGGTTGAGAACCATAAAACTAATATATGTAACGGTTTTGATAATAGTTCCGATATGGTACCAATGTTGTTCAGTCAAATCAACATGGCATCGATGTTGCTAGGACGATATCAGTTTCGTTTGTTACCGGACATAACTTACAATATACAAAATATACTTTATACTGCTACCAAATTTGTTTGGATGGTATCCATTCGTCACAATAAAGAACAACAAAATCAATTATATAAACATCATCGTATCTTAAAAATTGTAATAGAAAAACAAAATATGATTAAAATTAACTAACGTAATAAAATAATTAAAAAATATAAAATCTAGAAAAGTTATAATAAGAAATATTTTTTTTACTATTCACCGTCTCTCAGTTTTAATATATATAATAATAATATATAATAATAATAATTTTAATTCTTGTCATAAATTTGTCTACTTTTGCTTTTTATAGCATTTTGGATCCGAAACTCAGCTTCACAGATGTAGAGCCTTCATCAACAATTTCACACAGTATATACGATGACATCATTAAATCTCCAATCAGTATGAAAAGACTTGAAGCTTACGTGAACCACCTCGTTGATTATCATCTGGTAAGAATTCTTAAAAATATAAAATTAAATTTTCAAACAAAACATCGTTTGATAATTTCATAATTAACGTTCTCTAGAGATTTGTTGTATTTAATATATTTTTATTCAACAGATTTCGGATCTGAAACTGCCACTTGCATACCTATACTTCCAGGAGAAGTTACCAGTTGCGTTATCGTATGCACAGGCGTCTGTGTTACTATGCATGGGCTTGCAGAATCAAGATGCTTCTTATGCTGAGGTTTGTTTGTTCTAAGTGAACACTAAATATTTACTTCAGTTTATTTATTTAATAATAACTAGGTTACAATCCCGTGTATTACATGGGTTGATAAATATAATGTTATATAAGTAGCAATAAAAATTATGTTTTAGAAAAAACATATGCACTGCATGGTTGAATAAACTCGTATATTATACTAATAGATTAAAATATAATGTAATTTGTTAACATATACAGTTGTCAAGATATGTATTTAAAAAATGAAAATTGACATGCCAATTATAAATTTTCTTAAGTTAATTTTTAAAACATTATTTTCTTTCAACTGTTTATTAACTTTGATTTTTTTAATACTGTCTGTTTTTATTATCTAACATATTGTATTTTTACCATCCAACCACGTTAAATATTTGAAATTTTTTAGAAATCACTGATAAAAACAATTAGCATCATTATTCCATTTCTTAATATTTTAACCAACATAATTTTGAACTTGTTGAAGCTTTTAAGTGAAAAATATAAGTTTAGTTAAAAACTAATAATTAATTTCATATTAAATTCATTTGGTTAATGATATAATAATTATCTTTAATTAGAAAAACAAGGATCCACAATTAAGTAGGAGAAGAGGCGGGAAAATTAAAAAGTAGATGGCTCAGTGTCCCCCATTGTTTTTTTTTATTATTTAGAATAGATATAGATTATTATTTTTTGTTTTATTTACAGGGAATGATGAAGTTGGAAAGACAACAAATAATGTCATTGTTCATGAAAGTGATGAAAAAGTTCCACAAATACTTGGATTCAGTATCGACAAAAGAATTTAACTCAACTCTGCCGCCAGTCAAAGAAGTAGGTAACACATTTAATTCAACTCATGATTCATCGATTACTTACGTCTTCTATTTGGTTTCTTCCAGGTGGAATTGAAGCCACACGAGATTTCAGTGGACGAGGATCTCGACGAAGCTGCAAAAAAAGTCAAGGTTTGTTTCGTTGACCGTTGTTATCGATTGTCTTGATCTTTGAACTTACATTTGCTTTGTGATTGTATTTTAGGATGATTTTAAAGCCAACAGTGAGGGTTTATTGAACCCAGAGTTTCTCCAGAGGTACGCGATTGCGGACAAGGATGTCGATTTCGACAGTGCTTTGCAAAACGGCGGTGGAAAGGTACCCTCGGGTGGCGTGATTAGTGTCAAGTCCAGTAAAACAAAACCAGAAAAACATGGGAAAACTAAAGGTGATAAGAGTGACAAGAAAAGAAGCAAGGATGGAAGTTCTTCTAAATCATCAAAGAAGAGAAGGACATAGTTATTTATAACTTGTGTTCTACTCTTTGAGTTTTAGATAACAGTTTTGACTTTTGATCATGAATGGTTCAGTAGGCTATTTTTTTTTTAAATTATGATATGTTAGTAAAAACAAAGGTCTTTGGTTCTTAATTAAGATGTTATATTGTTGACTTTTTTTTTTTTCCAAATTTGATATTATTTTGGAAGGTTATTTTTCTTGAGATTGCTCTGCGATTGTTATTTGTTAACGTTCTTTCTACAACCGTGCATGTTGTTTTATTTGTTCTTCAATTGTTTTTATAATTAGGTACAAATGGGTAGAACTTGTGACTAGGCTTATTTTTTAGGCATGGCTAGGCAATTGTGCTTTAGTCGAGGTAATTGTGCTTTAACTCTCCAAGTGGCGGTTCAAACGTATATTTCGACGCGATTCCTAGATTCTGGAGATCTTCTGGCCAAATTCTCTAAATTTTAGCAAGTTTCCAGCCAAATTTCTACTTTTATTTAAGGAAAACTACTTTTTTACACCAATACACTAATATTTTAGAACTTTTGATACTAAATTAATGATATCAAATGTTATATAATAACTTTTATTTATTTTATTTGAAGAATAGTATTATTTTTTAATACATAGTATATTTTTATTTTTTTTCATTGTGCGTTTTTTTTTCTCAGACCCTCACCTTTTTTGCGTCTTGCGTCTAGGCCCCAAGCGAGGCCTAAGCGTCTTGAGTGTGTCTAGCGCCTTAATAACTATGATTAGGAGTTGGTATTTAAGATAAGGAGTTGGTATTTAAGATCCGACCATTGAATCACATAGCCTTTATCTTGAATATGTCACAATTATGAGTTAAATTTAGATTCGATTATCAGCAAAATTGAATAGTTCTTAGCAGACAAATTTTTTTTTTTTTTTTTTAGTAACAACATAGTCTCTGATTATTTCATTCCAATCATCTGGGCAAATTACATAAGGATAGCAGGTAGACGAGCAACAAACTGCGCCGCCATCCCTTTCTGAATAGAAAACCCTAATCTACTAAAAACAAATTAATAAATAAACAAAAATTACTTTAATCACCGAAGGGACAACGTTCATGATTTATATTTAAAGGTTTGATTAAGCATTTTTCATATGATACTAAATTTATCTTATAATTGTTTTAGTTTATCAAAGATATGTTGAAAAGTTTAATATAAAAGGAGATTGAAGAACATAAACCCTACACAAAAACAGAAAATCTTAACGACAAAATCAAAGAAGTTGAAAAACTTCTTCTGGAGGTTAAACACGTGCTCACTTCATGAGCTATAGAACGACAGAACAAACAAAGTCGTTCAAAGAAGCAGTCAAAGCCGTAGAAGCAATCGATCCACCAGCAATTGGATTCGCAAAAGTTGCTACCGGAACAGCTACCAACCAAGCAACTGTTATTAAACAAAACAATCTTCTATTACAACTTTTAACTAAAGTTGCAGAAGACGCCCAGCAAAGTCGGGAAGAACTTGGAGAAATAAAAAGAAGCCTTACAACCTTACTTAAACAAAAGGAGCAAAGAGAAGACACATCGGAGGCTCTTGAAAAACTAAGTAAAGGGCTTGAAAGAATCAAGATAGGAGGAGATCCCCTTGTTCAAAAGAAGAAAGGTCCCTTTTATGTGTTTGAAGATCCAAAGAAGATCTTTGAACAAGAAAAGGCAAAATTACCAAAATGAATAGAACAAGAAGTTTTCAGCTTCCAGTCAGAGCAGGAGAAGGAAGTAGTAGTACAATCCCCAACCAAGAAGATCAGATAAGAAGTTACCGAAGGGCAAGTAGATTCAGGCATGAAGCTCAACGAAGACTGCCAAATACAATGCAAAGCAGACAATATAGAAGGAGTCTAGAAAGCCAAATTGACCCGGACCAAGAACTCCAACTGTCACAAAGAAGACAAGCCAATATAGTACCTGCTGAAGTACTATACGATTCAAGATGGTCGGAACCAAGACACAGAGTATATCAACACTACAGTGAAGAAAGAATCCTGGTAGTCGGTGAAAACCAACAGCTTGATATGGGGTTTATCAATGAAACCTCATATAGAGCTTTAAGGGACTCCGGGATGCAGCATATCCATTTGGGCATGGTGATGATAAGGGTACATGCTCTTCATAGAAGAGATGCTGGAACAAATGTACTTGTGGTCCTGAGAGATACAAGATGGAATGATGACAGAGCTATTATTGGAACCATGGAAGTTGATATGGGGAGAGGAACGCAGTTGGTATACATAGCACCAAATATGATGCTAAGTATACATGATTTTTATAATCATATTCAACTGGCTATCCAAACAAGAGGCTATGAAGAATGGAATAATGGAGAGTCAAATCTTCTAATTACAAGGGGCTTGATTGGAAGATTAACTAATACAAGTGTAACAGGCTTCAGATATAATGTTCAGAATGTTTCTGAATATTTAGCCTCAAATGGAGTCCAAGCAATTGCAGGAGAAGCATGGTCCGCAGAAAGATTGCAAGGGCAAAAATGGATACTCAAACCAAGCAGGAAGCCAAAAGTAGAGAAGCCTGAGAAAGTAGATACTAGAACTAGAATAGATGGTTCTATATCTATGAGATTCTATGGCCATAGAGCATCTTCAGTAAATGAAGAAATCATGTGGAACAGAGATGATCAGGAAGATCTCAGGGAAGACGAGGAAGAGCTAGCTGCAATGTATTTTGCAGAAAGCCTAGGAAGATTCCGCCATGACCATCAAGCTATTGAGCAAAACAGAAGTAACTATGCAGTCCGAGACTATTCAAAAAGGGGGCAGACTATACAAAAGACAAACCAAGCCATAGAATCAGAAAAACAGGAAGAACAAAGACATCAAGAAGAAGTAATCAAAAGACGAAAAGCCAAACAGAGGTACTCAAGAGAAAGAGGTTATGATACACTTGGAGAACCAAGTGGAAGATACGATTACATGGTCAAATACACGCCACCTGTAAATACTGGAAAGATTGAAGATATCATCCCAACCGGATGGGGTGATGAAGATCCACCCAAGAAAACAAAGGAGGAAATAGCAGCAGTGGGCTACTCATCAAATGACGAAGTCCTGAAGGACCAAGAGGAAGCCCAAGATAAATGGAACATCTCATCAAGAGAAGACGAAGAAAATAAGGATTTAATGAATTTCTTAGAAGAAAATCCTTACTTCTCTTTAGCAAAGGAACCTAATGAACTGAATAAAAAGGAAGAACAAATCAACCAGTGTTACGAGATTTCTGCCAAAAATTATATGAAATCACAAGAGGAATACTCAGCAAATCAAGTCAAGAAGATGAAAAGGCAGCGTCCTATTTTAGCAACCAAATGAAAGGTACAGAGAAATCTGTAGTATCCTATTTGGAAGCTAAAATGCAAGGTGCCTCTTCTTGTAGTCAACAGAGCGAGCTGAAAGATGAGCCGTCTGGTTTGACTAAAGAAGTTACTCACTCAGGATATACGATACAAGAAGACATGGATGAACTTGAATGCCCAACACTAAGAAAAATGATTAGTGAATCAAGAAAAGAAGGTGGGTTTTCGTCGGTAACGTCAGGTTACAGACCACCGCAAGAACCAGTCATGGGTCCGGTAACCTACCCTCCAGCCAGAATGAGAACACAACAAACAAGACAAGATTCTGTGTTTAATGGAGCAAAAATCAGAGAAAGATCAGAAGCTATGACAAATGGCTTAGGATCCAATATGTGGAATCTACCATCAGCACAGACCAATCAGGGGGCTATGTTAGTCCTACCAACAGATATTGGTGCCTATGAAGACACAATATCAAGATGGGAGTCAATTACTCTAAATTTGGTTGATGACCCAGGGAAAGTTTGGCCGAGCAATAGAGCTAAAATAAACTATATAGAAAATATCCTTGGGGAGGATGAAAAAAAGGCATGGATCCAATGGCGAACAACATACATAGATGAATACAACACATTGGAAGGGATAGCAGATGATACGCAAAATATATTATCCCACATTAGAAGAATATTTCTTCTACAGGACCCTTACCAAGGAAATACAGAAGAACAGGATATGGCCTACAATGAAATAGAAAGGCTCTCATGCAGAAATCTGAAAGATATATTTTTATACCTAAATGATTTCAAGAGACTAGCAGCACAATCAGGAAGACTATACTTGTCTCCAGAATTATCAGACAAAGTCTTCAGAAAGATGCCCCCAATTATTGGGAAAGAGTTGGAAGAAGCATGGAATGCTAAATATCCGGGAAGTAACGTCAACGTTATTCCAAGAATACATTTTTCATACCAATACCTCGCAGAAATCTGCAGAAAGGCAGCGGTCCAAAGGGAAATAAAAAATCTTCAGTTTTGTAGCAAAATCCCAATACCAGGCTATTATGAGAAAACAAAGAAATATGGCCTGAGAAGATCAACAACCTACAAAGGAAAACCGCACGCTTCCCATGTTAGGATATTCAAAACAAAGCATAAAGACAGAGAAAGAAAATGCAAATGCTTCATATGCGGAGAAGAAGGTCATTTTGCTCGAGAATGTAAAAGTAATAAAGGAAATATAGCAAGAGCAGCTGTCATGGAAAACCTAGACCTACCAGAAGAGTGGGATGTGCTATCAGTTGATCAAGATGAGCCAGAAAGTGATGCAATCTGTTCATTTTCTGAAGGAGAAGGAAAATCTAAAGACTACATATCAAATGTCTTGTCTGGAAATTTCCTAGAAGAACTGGCAGGAGTATTAATTGGGGAAGAAGAACTAAGAAGAGAATGGAGGTTTAAAATTAAACTCCAGGAGCATCAAGAAAACTGTGAACATGAACTGCTAATGAACCAAGAAATTGTCACTAGCATAAATTGTTCATACTGCAAGGTAAAGACGACATCAAGAGCTAGAAGTAATTGTCTGAAGTGCCAAATAACGGCCTGCCCGTTATGCTCAGACTATTATCTAAGCTTCAAAGTAACCCCAAAACCAAAAGAGATAATTGGTTATGATAATAGGGATAGCCTTATTAAAGAACTACTTCTTTATAATGCTTACCTTATTAAAGAAAATGAAAGCCTTAAAGGAAGACAAATAGAAGAAGAAGAGTTGAACAAAATTCTTCAAGAAGAGTTTGAACAACTCAAGCCTTTCCAAACAGCTGAAGATAGAAAGGAGGAATTGCAAAGTAGTAAAATCTTTGATGAAGATGGAGTAGAGATTATATTTGAGGAAAAGGCTCTAAAGGCAAGTGGTGAATCAGAAAAGAAAACCAAAATATACAACAAATTGTATAATATGGTTATCACCTTCAACATACCAGGAGAAAAAGAATTTAGTTTAAGAGCAATCTTAGACACAGGAGCTACCTCATGCTGTGCAAATAGTGAAGTAATACCAAAAGGAGCCCTCGAAGACAGCCCGTACATAATTAATTTCAAGGGCATAAACTTACAACAAATTGCAGAAGAAAAATTGAAGCAGGGGCAAATGACCATAGCTGATCATGCTTTTAGAATCCCATTTACTTTCTGCATGCCAATGAGAACTGATGATGGCATAGATATGCTTCTAGGATGCAATTTCATAAGAAGTATATATGGAGGAGTAAGAATTGAAGGGAGCGTAGTTACATTCTACAAAAATGTAACCATGGTCAAAACAGAGCAAGTCACAGAAGCAGCCAAATATGCCATTGAAGAACTATGCATGAATTATGAAGAATACCAAGCAATCCAAGAATCTGCATACTTCAACATAGGACATACTAGTCTAGCGTTTCAAACAAAGTTTGGGAAACTCTTACAAAGACTAGAAGACCAAGGATACATTGGTGAAGAACCCCTAAAGCATTGGCAGAAGAATAAAGTGAAGTGCAGAATTGATATAATCAATCCTGATATTACAATTCAGGATAAGACGCTTAAGCATGTCACGGCGACAATGAAAGATCAATTCAAGAGACATACTGACGCCCTGTTAAAACTCGGTGTAATCAGAAGAAGCAAAAGTCGCCATAGAACAATGGCGATAATGGTAAATTCTGGAACATCTATTGATCCAAAAACAGGAAAGGAGGTCAAAGGTAAAGAAAGAATGGTGTTCAATTACCGCACATTAAATGATAACACCTACAAGGATCAATATTCGTTACCAGGCATCAACACGATAATCCAAAGGGTAGGAAATGCAAAAATCTACTCTAAGTTTGATCTAAAAAGTGGTTTCCATCAGGTAGCAATGGCTGAGGAATCGATTCCATGGACGGCCTTTATAACTCCTGAAGGATTGTACGAATGGCTTGTAATGCCGTTTGGTTTGAAGAACGCACCAGCCATTTTTCAGAGAAAAATGGACCACTGCTTTGAAGGCACAAAAGATTTCATAGCCGTATACATAGATGATATTCTTGTATTCTCAAAAAATGAAGCTGACCATGCCAAACATCTTGAAAGAATGCTGGAAATTTGTGAAGAAAATGATCTAGTACTAAGTGCAAATAAAATGAAGATTGCAGTGAAGGAAATTGAATTCCTTGGGGTAGTCATTGGAAATTCAACAATTAAGCTCCAACCACATATCATAAAGAAGATTGCAGAATTTAAAGACGAAGAGCTAAAGGAAAAGAAGGGATTAAGATCCTGGCTTGGGATCTTAAATTATGCTAGAAACTATATCCCAAACCTGGGAAAGTTGCTAGCACCTCTGTACGAGAAAACGTCACCCCACGGTGACAAAAGAATGAAGGATTCGGATTGGAAACTGGTCAGAGAAATAAAAATGAAGGTTCAAGAACTCCCAGATATGAAGATACCCCAAGTTGATTCATATGTGATCATAGAAACAGACGGTAGTATGGAAGGATGGGGAGCAGTATGTAAATGGAAGAAGAAAAAGAATGATACAAGAAAAGAAGAACAAGTCTGTGCATATGCAAGCGACAAATTCCCACTATTGATGCTGAAATCTATGCGGCAATGAAAGGTTTAAAAGCTTTTAAAATTTACTACCTGGACAAAAAGGAAATCACTATGAGAACTGATTGCCAAGTAATAATCAGTTTTTACAATAAGTCAACCAACAACAAACCATCAAGAGTTAGATGGTTAAACTTCACTGATTTTGTCACAGGATCCGTTGTTCAGATAAACTTTGAACACATCGATGGAAAACAAAATATCCTTGCTGATAACCTGTCTAGGATTGCTAATATTTTACAATCGCAGGAATGGACAGAGTGCTCCAAAAATACTCAAGGATTGAATCAGTGGAAGAATGCGTACGAGGAAGTCAAGAATGGAAAACAAATGGGATACGATACCTCTATGGAGGACCAGCAACTCAATCTGCTATTACAGGGCCTGACCTTGCAAGGATTGAAGAATACGAAGAAATTACCAGTGAAGAAATGGCGCCAATCACAAACAAACCTTGGATGCTTAATGACCCAAGAAGCAACAGGCGACATCAACTGTTCAACCAACAAACCAACAAGGCACTCGGCGAATTATCCTTCCTGGTATCCATGGCAGAACTCAACTCGGCCCGATACAAAGCCTACTCAACAAGGGATAATAGCTACAATGACAATAGGGCTAACAACGAAGCCCAACTCAGAAGGCTCAAAAATGCAGTCCGCATCATCAGAGACGCAGCAAATGGGACCATACTCTAGAAGGCCCATATGCACCAAAAGAAGCAGGGGAGCCTACCATAATAAAATATATATCAATAATTGTAGGTGTGACGAATGCAATGATGTAATTCTCATCAACGGGGAACATATTACTCGATGGGAGGGACATACTGCACAATCACGACTTTAATTAGTACTACCACCTTTGTCGTATAAAGAAATAAATGGCTACTTTACTAGAAGAAGGGCTCGTGTGAAGACTTTAGAAAAAGTCTTTTGTAACATAGTGTGTAGTAGGTAGTAAAGGTTGTACTATTAGGCAGATGAAAGTTGAAATTATCAGCAAATGGGGCCCACAAAGCACCCGGGATAATACTTTCTAGTCCTATATAAGTTCAGCTTGTATTAGAGTTTCGGACACCAGACATCATCTGATAGTCCAATTCTCTCTTTAAAATTCAGTGTATTCAGTGTGTAATCGTTTGCAATCAAGTGAGTTTGTATTTAAAAGTTTTTCTTTGGTATTTTCCGCTGTTTGATAAACAAAAATCCTTATTTTCAAACATACCATGATCCTCATCAGATTCATTTCCAAGCGACCAGTATAAACCTACATCATTCATTCTCGACATATCTTGAATGCTCAATATGTGAGTCCCAATATTGAGTTTTAGAAATCAAAGTTTGATTCATCCTACATATATTTTGTCAGTGTTTAAAATGCGAGTCCCAATATCTTTTAAATCGAAGTCTGAAATTTTTTACAATGTCAATCCATGGTCGAATGATGCATTGACAGCTCGTCTTTAGTCGTCAAATTCTCTAATCGTCGGCTTATTGGAGCTAACACAACCTCCAGGGTCAATTCACGATTAGACCGTGTATCGATTGACTGTCTTCACGGAGCTAACTAAACCTTCACGACCGAACTGTGGATCCACCATGGATAGACTGATCTTCATTTGTTTAACAAGTCATCCTGGATTTGATCATTTTGAGTTCTTGGACCCTAGTTATTAAGTGTTTAAGTATTGACAAATATTATGGATATAATTGTATTTAACATTGATGGTACATGTTCATATTTTTCTGTCAAACATGCACCATCTCATATGGTTTGTTTAAATGATGTAAATGCAAGTTATAACATGTGTACACTTTGCTAGTTTCAAAAAGAGTAAAGTTCTATTTGAGTCTCTATGGTTTGACCATTTTAACTACCTGAGTCTAAAACCTTAATTGTCTTTATCCGGGTCCCAATGGTTTCTATACATCTAATCTAACTTATAATAAAAGACTTCAACTAATGCCACGTGTCATTCTCTCCTTCAACCTCATAAATTTTATTTATATTTATTTAATAAATTTCTTTTTAATATTAAAATTAATTAATAACCAATATATAGATATCACTTATTTTAATCATTATCTTTATCTAAAATTAATAAATAACTTCTATTTTGCAATTTAGACCCTTTGTTTTTTTTTTTTTACTTTTAACACAAAGTTTTTCATCTTTTGCAATTTAATCCCAACTCTTTTTTATTTTCAATTTTGATCCACCATACTTTTCATCGTTCCCAAGTTTTTCGTTTCGTTCTAAATTTTGTGAGTTAACGCACCACGACGTGCATGTGGGGTTCAACATTTTTTCGTATATTTTTCCCCGTTTGACTGGCCCGTCGCGTCACATCTATTTTTCTGCGTTTGACAAGTTCGTCTAACACGCGGGTACTGGATGGACTTAGTTATTTTTTTCTATGTTTTACGTTTCGGTTTAATTTCTCAGCAACGAGCGTGTGTGTTTCAAAGATTTTACGTCTGCTTTTCCCTCGGCGTTATTTTTTTCCCGTTTTTATTTATTTTGTTTTTACGAGCTTTTCCGGTGTTGATGGTCGTTGACAATAGTATAGTATTGCTACTACTTAACACAGTTTTATGACAACCGCTGCAACGCAAGGGCTTAATACTAGTATTCAATAAAAGAGGTAAAATGATTGAAATTCCCTTGTACTTAACCGACTTATTAGATGGTGTTAATCTGTTGGAGATTAGAAACCATTGACAAGTTGGGTTTTGGACTTAAAATAGCCAAACCACAGCCCACAACTCACTAAGGGACTCAATTTCAAATAGGACTTTACCCTTTCAAAAAAAATATATATATATAAATACATATAAATACATGGTTCTTTATATTTTTTCCATCGAACATGCTTGCCTTAGACCGTGGGGTATGGGGGGCTTGGGTTGGGGCATTTGTTGACACGTGGAATGGGAGCTCCCCCACCACCAAAACCCACGCCCATGGGGTATGGTGGGGCTTGGGTTGGGGGCATGAATTTGGTTTGGCCATTGAGAGCCTGCCATGTCACTTACTAGCCCGCCCCACGCCCGGCTTCAAACCCACGCCAATAGGGCCACGCCCAAACCCACGCCCCAACTCAAGCCCCATACCCCATGGTCTTATTACCACTTTTCTCTCGGTTTTCTTAATAGCATGTACCACCAAGCCTGGTTTTGAGAAGAATGAAGTGGCTACTACCTTAGATCATGCAAATCGAGCAACCCTTCCCTCTCACATATCCCGCCTGATGCAGCAGCCCGTGAAAACGGATTTTCTCTTTCTTCCTCATCGGCCCAAGGACACCTTACAGGCTTAAGGGTTAGAGATGGTCTAAAAGTGAACTAACATCTCTTAACATTCACTGATTCACATGAAGAATCTTTTTATGTACTTGACATGTCTTAACATATATGACCACTCTACTCTTTTAACTAACTTTTGTCCAAAATTGAAAAGCTTTTGCCCAAGCTTTATGTAATTTTTGAAAACTAAAATCGGATAAAGTTTATTTTTTTCTTTACACTCTCTAATTACAGTACTTTTTATAGTTAAAGCCCATAAACATGTTATACGAATTTGTCAGTCTTTTTCTGTAAAATTTATTTATTTATTTATTTTTATTTTTTTGAACGGCAAATTTGGATCACTGACGGACCACTGGAGTATCATCGTGCCACCAGCAAAACCACCCGATCATATCCATCTCCACTAGCAAAACCACCCGATCATATCCATCTCCACTAGGCAATAATCTGGGAAAACCCCCTTTGTGGGAATTGAACCCATAACCTAATGGTTATAAGCCTTATCCCACCCCTAAGATACCACTAGGCTATAATGCCATGGATTCCGTAAAATTTATTTAGAAGTCTTTTTTCTGTAAAATTTATTTAAAGAAAAAGAAAGTGAACTAGATGTATTTGACATCTTAAAAATGTTTTTACATTTATGACCACTCTACTCTTTTTTAAATAACTTTTGTTGCAGATATACAAAATTGAAAAGCTTTTTCCCAAACTTTCTGAAACCAAGATGGGTTCTTGAAAACTAAAATCAAAGAACTTCCTTTTACTTCACATCCCCGTAATTAAAATAATAGTTAAAGCCCATAAAACTGTCATATGAATGTGTCAGTTTAATTCTGTAGAATTTATATATAAAAATCTAAACAAAATTCGAATATGAAAACAAATCACAACCCTTTTAACATATAGTGATTCATCCAAAATCCACAAAACAGTAAGTTGCTTGTGTGATGATCATACCAATGAAACGGAGGGAAAATGACTAATCATTGCTGTGTCATCAAAATCACCTATCAAGCCTAAACCTTTAAACAAAGATGCTTGATGAACAAACATACCTGCAAAAGAAAGACCATGAACCGGATATTCCAAAGCTCAAAAGGGTATCAATCGAAATTCATGAAACTAACGCAAGCAAATTCAATTACATACATCTCCCTAAACACCCTTTAAGAGGGTCATAATAATTAATTAATAAGCCAGTTTGTTGCTCTCTTAAAACACCCTACATCAGTTATTGCTATCATCACTGTGATCATTGTGGTTTATAGTGTTATGGTTACTGCTGTGATGATGATTATGATTATGATTGCTGTTATTGTTCTCCACATTTCTTCTACTCTGCTTCAGCTGCGACAACTCCAACTGTGTCTTCATAAAAAACTGCATTCTTTGCAATTCAAGCTCCTTCGCAAACTTCATACTTTGCTTCTGCATCTCCACCATCTGTTGCAGCTTTGAGCTCTCCGCCTGCTCATACGCTTCCCCAAATTTCATGATCGCCTTCGTCAATTCCCTAACCGAATCTCCCCAATTCTTCTCCTTCGATCCCCGTCCTTTGTTCTGCTGCTGTTGCTGCTGCTGCTGCTGCTGCTGCCTAGAATTCGACCTTGCATTGAACGGGATTGGAACTTTAATTCGTTTCTGCTCGTAGGGATCCGATTCTGGCGAGTCTGGTGACGCATCTGGTTCAGATTCTGATGACTCGGAGTACGCAGGAGGCGGCCGCATACGCTTTCGCTGCTGTTCAAGCTTCTGCTGTTGTTGTTGTTGCTGTTGCAAGCGAAGCTGCTGCTGCTGTTGTTGTTGCTGCAGTTGAAGCTGTTGCTGCTGTTGTAGCTGTTGTTGTCGTTCCTGTTGTTGTTTAAGCCTCAAACTCTGAACAGGAGCCGATCTAACACCAACAGGAATCCCAACCGGAACCGCTCTCAAAGGCGGAGTAGACGACGACAAATTGTTTTTTGCATTCGCCATAGGACCGATAAGCTGATCCAACCGATCGTAAAACCTCCAACTACTCGGTCCACCACAGGTCGCAATCTTCGCCTTCTCAAGCTTATACTTCTTCTTCACCGTATCGATCCGATTCTTACACTGAATATCCGTCTTGGGAGTCTTCAAATAATCCTCTCGACTACTAACAATATCGGCAACCTCTTTCCAGTGTTTCTGCTTCAAATTCCCCCTGCTCAGCTCCAGGTAGCGTTCTCCCCACGCATCTATCAACACCGCGGTTGCACCTTCGCTCCAACAATCCTCTCTACCTCCTCCTGTTCCACCTCCTCCGCCACCACCTCCGCCGCCGGCGACGGTACGCGGTTGCTGAATCGGTAGCGCTAAGGTCAACGTGTTCTGCGGCGGTGCGGCGGACGCCACCGTGACGGAGATCCGCGGATTAGAACGCTGCGAGTCTTCAGATCCAGATCTAGATCCGGATCCGACGGATTGATGTGAGTGAGTTTCTTCATCGTCTTCCATATCGGAAACCTAACTGATCTGCTTGCCGCCGGCGATTGAATAAAACCGGAAACTAACGGATCTGGTGGCCGGAGATTCAATAAATATCAGAAACCTAACCGATCTGGTGGCCGGAAATTAGATAAGAAACGGAAACCTAACGGATCTGCGGCCGGAGATTTGATAATAGGCGGAAAGCTAACGGATCTGGTAGCCGGGATTTGATAAGTGACGGAAACCTAACGGAGATTTAACAAGAAAGAGAGAGAGAAAGAGATTGTGGTGGTTGTAGAGAGAGAGAAAGGGGAATTTAGAGAGAGAAAGAGAAGGGGGTAGTTGACCGGCGTTTTTTACGATATAGATATATAAATTTATCGGTTGACGGAGAAAAACGGAGAGAGAGTTGACGGAGAAGTCGGCCGTCAAGAGAAGGGGTTAAAAAGGACACGTGGAAAACCATTGTGGGATTAGTTATGGGAAAGCCGACACACCGGACGTAATAAACACTTTGCCGGCTTCAGCTCCGGCTCGGCTCCGTTGTTTCGGTTGTTTACGTCACTTTGCGCCTAATTTCAGTTGTTAAGATAATAACTAGAGGGTTACATAACGTAGATGCAATGGTAATATTTAACGTTAATGACAGGAATCCGTTCGATATTAGTTTGATTAATTATGATATCAATATGATACCGGCACTTGATATATCAACCGAAAGAGAAAATTTAAAAGATAATATTTTGGTATGTCCAAAAGGATGTCGACACGTGTTTAACATCCATAAAAAACCATAAGAAACCAATATTAGTAACGGTTTTGATAGTAGCAATGCCAATATATGTTTTCAGTCGTCGGCATAAGTTCGGTTCGTCACGATACCGCTACTGGTACAGTACCAACACTCATTATGGCTTATGATAAAAATAATACTCTATTGTGAATAATACTTTGTTTTTAACGGTATATTTAGAACTTTATAAAAAAGTATTTTATATTATTAGAATAACAAAGATGGTAAATGACGCTAATTTAATGTGATGTCCCTTTAATAACATTTATGTTTGCGTTTATCGAGACGTAGATAAAAATATGCACATCGCAACGGAATACTCATAATTTCCAAAGTATATTAAAAGTTCGAGTTAAATGTCATTTTAGTCCCTATGGTTTGGGTCAGTTTGCCAGTTTAGTCTAAATGTTTCATTTTTCGTCTGTGGGTCCAAAAAGGTTTCACCGTTGCCATTTTAGTCTTAAGGTTTCATTTTTCGTTGTGATACGATCAAAAGGATATCGTAACGTGCTTTACATCAATTGGAAACAATAAAAATGTAAACCGCTATTGATATTGTCGTTGTTCGATCTATATAGAATGGATTCATTTTGTTACCAATATAATACCAGGTGCAATTAAAACGTAAAAAGGGAAAGAAAAACAAAAAGTCCAAAATAGACAAAAAAAGAATAATGAAAATAGAAAACTTTTTCACAAAAATACAAAAAAAATATTGTAGCTAACAACTTTATCATTTATATAAATAATAATAATTTTATTGTTATTCATGGAAATGCTTACGGGGACCTGTTATTTATTTACAAATTAAACTAAGAAAACTTGTTATGTTAATGATGATCGATAATGTTTTGTTGTGAAAGTATTAAAAAATAGAGTAAATTATTTTTTGAGTGGTTCTTGATTTTTAATGGTTTTAACAACTTAAGTTCAAAATTAATTTTTTTTGAGTATTTAAACACATATTTTATAACCCTTTGAGTTCTAATTACTAACTGTGATGGATTTTAATCCCCTCACTTGTGGCCTAGTGGTAGGAGACTTGAGTTTTCCAATGGAGACTCAAGTTCAAATCCCACTTGTGTCATATTGGGGGGGATATTGGGCAATGATGGTGACAAACCCACCGAGGGGGTTCGATCCTGAGCCGCACCCCGGTTTTCATCCGGCTGTTACTTCAGCGGGGCAACTCGTGTGGAGGCAGTACGGTTTCCGGGGGAACGCCGTAACCAAGTCTGGCCAACCCAGCGCGGACCCGGTTAAGACAACGTAAGTATGGGCAGACTTGGCTAGGGCTGCCGATTAGGCAGTGTGACATTGGGTCACTCAAAAAGAAAGTCACCGTTCAAAAAAAAAACTGTGATGGATTTTGTTAGTTAAACTTTTGGAAATAATCAAAATACCCTTTCACATAAAAAAACAAAAATAAATACATTAAACTACATATATAAATGTGTGTGGGTCCTACCAAAAACCTAACTTACACTAAAAAACAAACCTCGTAACCTCAACCCCCCCCCCCCCCACACACACACTTTCTCTCTCCTATACACAAATAGGCAAACCCTAGATTGTGATTCAAACCCACGAAGCCAAATCATCATCACTCCCAACTACCCTTCGTTCAAATGGATTATCCCCATCAGTGGTAGTGTGGTGGTGCAACGGTTGTGGTGAGGTGATGCTATGGTGGTGACGGTGGAGGTGCAGTGGTGGTGATGATGGAGGTGCAGGTTGTGGTGACGATGGAGGTGTAGGTTGTGGTGAGGTGATGGTGTGGTGGTGAGGGTGGAGGTACAACAGTGGTGGGTGGTGACGGTTGGAGGACATGAGTGGTGTGGTGGTGACAATGGAGGTGCAGGTTTGTGGTGACGGTGACGGTGGAGGTATATTGGTGATGGTGTGGTTTGGTGGGGGAAACAGTTTGAGAGAGTGATAAGGACGGGGCGCAAGTATAACACCCCAAAATGTAACGTTTATGAAATATGGTCTTAGCTAGTGCCATTTCATGAAATAAACAAATAAGTTTATAAACCTAGTAAATATGTGTTAGTAAGTAATAAGGATGAAAGGAAGCACATGTACCAAATATGACATTTTGGAAAGTTATATAAAGGGTCAACATAAGGATTCTTGGTCAAATCAGGAAATGGTGGGTTTGGTGGTGGTGTACGGCTACACCCACAAGAAAGAGGAAGGGAAGGCTTTCAATTCTAACTTCTTGGCTCAAATTGAACATGGATTCAAGTTAAAATTGATGCATGAACCCGGTTTCTTGATGATCTAGTACTCATAATCACGTGATAAGTTAAATTTTGTGTTCTAGTGATTATTGATAAAAGGAAATCGTGTCGTTGCCGGTCATCTTCGAAGTCCTACTCCTTCGCCGCCAATGAGGAGGCGAATACTCCATTTCACCGGCAGTGTCGATGGTGGAAGTGCCAGTGGTGGCAGTGTGGTCAGGGTGATGGCCAGGGGTGGACCCACATTGAACGGGTCGGGGTCCCCGGACCCCGGTGTTTTTCAAAAAATTAGTAGATCCGGTATATTAAATTTTATACGGACCTCATAAATACAATTAGGTTGACACTATAGAAAGAAAAGTAAAGCTGATGTAGTGGTAAAGCCTTTCTTTACCAACAAGAGGTCATGGTTTCAATCCTTGTGTAGCCTGTTTTTTATGTTTTTTTAATCTAATCCAAACCTCGCTCTGACACGACCCGAACCAAGACCGACCAGAAAATTTTAACGTTTTGTTATGAAAATTTTGAACACCGAAAAAATTGTAACACCCCGTGTTTCGAAAGTCAAAGTCAAGATTGAAGTCAAAGGAAGAAAAGATTGCTAATTGTGATATGTCACTCCTTGCTCAACTCCTGTTTTGACTTCTTTGACTTGTAGATAATCTATTTTATTTTATCGCATTAGTTGTATTATGTGGAGTACTTATTAATAATCGAGGTTTATTCGCTATTTACCGCATGTTTTATCGCCTTATCGCTTATTGCCTCGCAATCGCATTCGCAACCCGAATTATGCATTCTGGATATTGTTTTACGTGTATGTGCTGCTATGTGTTAATTGTGCATGTTTATTTATGTTTGTGTTGTGGTGATTCATCGAAACGCAATCGAAACTCTATCGTAATCGAAATCACGGGCGCTAATCGCAAGTTGATTATAGTGATTGTATGTTAGATATAGTAGTTGGTATTAATGGGAAAATTCAATCGCATCGCAAAACTCAACGCACAACACAAAACGCCGGAACTCAAATCGTCGGAGCCACACGATCGAGTGACAACTCGATCGGATGGCCATCCGATCGGATTGCCATCCGATAGGACAGCCACCCGATCGGTGACCCACCCAATCGACCAGCCACTTCCACCATTTTCCTTTTTGGAAAACCTTATAAATACTCACCTGTCACATCATTATGATGTGACAGCTTCCTTGTTCGACCAGCCGCACTCTCAAGCTTCTTTCTCTCGATTTCTCTCGATTCTTGTAAGTTTTCAACCTAAATCTTATACTTTCATGATCTACACGCACTCCTACACCTTTCTATCTTTTGAATCTTAACTTTTAACCGTGAAATCAATGGATTTGAGGTGTTCTAGGATGATGTCATCATGGAGTTCGTATGAACTTCATGTTTTGGCTTCAATCCACCAAGAATAACTTAGATCTGAACGATTTCCACATGAATAAACGAAGATCTTGCATAGATCTGAACATATTCAAGGTGAAAAGGATTGAAAGATGGTTTCTAACTTTCTTTCAACTCTTTTTCACTCAATGCACTCAAAACCGATAGAATCGGAGCTTGTTCTGACCTTCTACTCTTTCTTAGTGTTGTGTCGGTTCAAGATCTGAGTTCTATCAATGAGACAACCGATCTCGGGTTAAACACGAACTATCATCTCAAACAGCTGACCGACCGGAGTAGGGTGATTCCTGCCCGATCGGGTCACTTGAGTGTTGAGAGGGTTCTGTTGTTTGGCACGTTGTCATAATGTCTCGAGAAAACCACAAACTTTCAAAACGAACAAGTGACAAGACGATCAGGCCACCGGTACGGATTGTCGTCCGATCGGATTGCCATCCGATCGGATTGCCACCCGGTCAGATAGCCGTCCGATCGGCTTGCACTTGGCTCCACACTTAAACAATGTTTCAACTTTTCAAGAGTTTTGAACGTCGAACGGATTGCCATCCGATCAGATTGTCACCCGATCGAACGACCATCCGACCCTGTGATGTTTTGAACTTCAAACACTTAAAAAACTTTCAACATGTTCAATGAGGATGGAGACTTTAAATGATTATGATTGTGAAATCCGATATCATCCAGGCAAGGCGAATGTGGTCGTTGACGCATTGAGCAGAAAGGAAAGAGTTAGGCCCATTAGAATCAATGCCAAGAGCATTGAATTAAAGAACAACCTAAATGAAAGATTGTTAGCCGCTCAGAAGGAAGCTGTGTTAGAAGCTAACTATCTGAATGAAAAGTTGGGTGTAACTGCTGAACTGTTAGAAGTGATCCTTCAAGAAGCCCATAGTTCCAAGTACTCGATTCATCCTGGTAGTGATAAAATGTACCAGGATTTAAAGGCAAATTATTGGTGGATAGGCTTGAAGAAGTCTATAGCCGCTTATGTGGCCAAATGTCTGACATGTGCTCAGGTTAAAGTCGAACATCAGAAGCCGTCAGGTTTGCTACAACAGCCTGAACTTCCGACCTGGAAGTGAGAAATGGTAACTATGGATTTCATCACAAAGTTACCAAAGACAAAGCGAGGAAATGATACTATTTGGGTTATAGTCGACATGTTGACCAAGTCAGCCCACTTCTTACCTATTAAGGAAACACACAGCTCAGATAAGTTAGCTCAGCTATACGTGGATGAGATTGTATCTCTCCACGGAGTGCCAGTGTCTATTATCTCTGATAGGGATACGAGGTATACGTCGCATTTTTGGAAAAGCTTTCAACAATCCCTAGGCACTCGATTAAATTTCAGCAATGCATATCATCCTCAAATAGATGGTCAAAGTGAATGTACTATTCAGACGCTGGAGGATATGTTAAGAGCTTGTGTCATCGATCTAGGTGGAAGTTGGGATGATCATCTTCCATTAATTGAATTCTCGTATAATAATAACTATCACTCCAGTATTCAAGCTGCACCTTTTGAAGCTTTGTATGGAAGAAAGTGCAGGACGCCAGTTTGCTGGGCGGAAGTTGGAGATGTCCAACTAACAGGACCTGATATAGTCCTGGAGACGACATATAAGATTGTGCAGATACGTGATCGTCTCAAAGCTGCAAGGGATAAACAGAAAAGCTACACATATAAAAGGCGTAAACCTCTGAAATTCGAGGTAGGTGACAAAGTGTTACTTAAGGTATCACCCTGGAAAAGGGGTAATGCGTTTTGGCAAGAAAGGCAAGCTAAGCCCAAGATACATAGGGCCATTCGAGATCATCGAATGTGTTGGAACAGTGGCTTACAAATTAAACTTGCCTGAAGAGCTAAGTGGAATCCATAATGTGTTCCACATCTGCAATCTGAAGAAGTGTCTAGCCGATGAATCGCTAGCCATGTCACATAAGGATGTGCATATAGATGAGAGCTTAAAGTTTGTTGAAAAACCCTTGTCTATTGAGGATCGACAGGTTAAGAAGCTTCGAAGGAAGCACGTACCGATTGTGAAGGTTAAATGGGATGCCCGTAGAGGTCCCGAGTACACGTGGGAGGTTGAGTCCACAATGAAATAGAAGTACCCTCATTTATTTCAGTAAATCTCGAGGTCGAGATTTCTTTTAAGGGGGTGAGGATGTAACACCTTGTAAAAATTGCGTCCAATATAATAAAGACACGTGTCATGAACGTTAAACATGTCATAAACCTGGATCATGTTAAAAAGATATATGATAGGATTAAAAATGTCAACATGTTAATTATCACCTCTGAGTGACCTTTTAACGCTTTTCAAACTTTTGTAAAATATAAATACATCCTCATGAAAATCTAATAAGGATTTCATAAGTATCCGGTTAAATTTTGTGATGATAAATTCCACATTCAAATAAATGGGATCCTATGTGCATTTACGACAATTCTCCTTCACATGATATTTTCACAAGATTCCAAGACTATGTTTTGCATGGCATTGCTCCCAAGTACTTTTCAGAACTGATCAAATGGTCCCCTCCTGCTGATAATGACCAGATATTCGAATTATGAAAGATTGCATGGTCAAATGTAAAAGTTCTCAAAATTTTGTCTCTGATGGAAGGCTTACGGACCGCAAAGCTTTAGTCTTACGATTCGTAATGAGGCTTAACTGGGTGATACATTTTGAATTACGGATACGGGCCGTAAGGGCTTTGGCTTACGGTCCGTAAGACCTGTAACTGGGCAGTAAAATGGACAGCTGCAGGTTATAGCCATTCCACCGCCTTTGTAACCTAGTTTTTCGTTACTAGGGACTTTGCAACTGGTTTTAACAGTATAGGGACACCTGGTAACATCTGGGATCATCATAGGGACACATGCAAAGATCTTGGAGCTTCCATTTTGCTATATAAGGCCTTGTTCATTCACTTGTCATTTGCACACTTGAAATTTTGTTTCAAAACTCACTCTTTGGAGCCTCCTGGAGCTCAAGGAAGTTTTCTAAAGTTCCATATTCGTGCTAAGTACCCTTGTAAGCATTCTTAGCCTCCTAAGTTCAAGTTTTATTAGTTTAATGACCAAAAGTCAAAGCCATCGTAATTAAGCTTTGACTTAGTGATCAATCACTAATGGTCCAGCCATTATTCGAATTGAAAGTGGCTATGAGTTGGTAATTAGGTGGGTAATAAACCCTTAAAAGGGCACTCACTGATTACCACTCTAACTTGGTCAATTGTCGGGTCAAACTTAATATTATAAAGTCAACAGAAGCTATTTTTGCAAATAAATTCATAATTAGCAATGTAGAAGTTATGGAACCTGTTTTAACACTAAGATAACTTGGTAAATTATGTAAGAACGTGTCTAAGCATGTTCAACCCGATAATTTTGAGTTTAGGCTCTGTTCGGAACCGAAAGCCGCAAAAGTAGACTTCTGCTTTGACTTTCAGTTCTGACCCGATTTAGCTTAGTTTAGATATTCCTTAGAGTTCCATAAGGACCAGGTTATAGGTTAGTATAACCCTCTGAGGTTATACAACTTGGTTCCTAATTAATCAGATTCATTTGCATGTTTCCGTTAATTGCTTAAATGTTGACCATTATGCCCTTTTGACCTTAAAACGAGATTTTTGAAAATATAAGAGGACAAAAACCTTTGTTACTGATTTATAAACATGTCCTAAAAATTTGACATCAATTTGAGGCCTAAATTAGGAGTTATGCTCAATATCGTAATTTGAAAGCTTTTTATTAATTAAACGGCATTATTAGCATAAAGCCTATCTAAAACCAAATTTTGACACCAAACTTTTTACCCACTGATGTAATATAATATTTTGGGATTTTTGAAGATTTTTATTAATTTTTAAACTGACCATAACACGGGGTTCTTGCTTTGATTCGGTAATTGTCGGTTATACCCTTTTTGCTAATAAAATGAGTTTTACATAACATATTGATACCAAATCTTTTGCTACTGATTTTATATGATAAAAAAAATATTTTAAGCCTTCTGGGCTGATAAAAATCTCAGCTTTCATTATATAACCCGAAAATCACCTAAAACCGACTTTTTACGCGTTTTAAACGCATAGTATGGATTAAAACTATTTTTAGCATATAAGACTTAATACCTACTGATGTTTTAAGTAAATTTCTATACTTTAGTAGTAAAAAAAAGTTTTGAACTCAGATTTCAAATTTTGACCTTTAAAGCTTATGTGAAATGACCAAAATGCCCATACGGTGCATAGTTTGGTTATAAATGATAAATTTCACATATATGCAATACCTTACTGATGTGACTTGCAAAAATAAATATTTTTACTGATCATCTAAGACCAGAACCTCAGATTAATATTTAACCTCTTTTATAATCCTCAAAATGACCAAAATACCCTTACGGAGCATAAATTGATTTTAAATCCGTTTTGGGCGTAATGGAAGGTATCCTACTGATATCACAACGTATTTAAGGCACATTAACTTATGAAACCTGCTCATGACTCATTTGGTTACCCGTTATGCATTTATCGCGTTCGGTACGGTTTATGTAACTAGTTTGCATAAATTAACCAAAACGGGTCAAATCTTATCATTTTCACTTCAAAATCCAGAATGTGTTTACTTTACCCATATTATACAAGTCTTCATATTTTTCGGGTCTAAACCACATTCTAATCCGGTCTTCGCTTAATCTTGCGTTTTGAACCGTATACTTTTCTTTAAAACTAACCGGTCTAAGTTTAAACTTAAGTAAGACCCGTTAGGAATCTAATAGGTTATTAAAACCTTTGTTCCAGATTTAGGAGCCCAGTAAAAGATAGTTGCACTTGCTGATTGTATACGGCTGGGATAAATTTGTATAATTTGCTTAGGTAAATACTTTTAACTTATTTTCCCTTATACGGGCTTGGGGTACGGTATATAAAATACCGCTTGGTCGGGTATTAAATTTTTAATCGTATGAAGGTTAAATCATTGAGATAAACCGTTTAATCTGTTTTGTTTATTCTAAGCCTTTGGGGGGGGGGGTTAATGACCATGTCCTGGATATCCTCGGCTCATTCATTGAAATGGCCACGACTTAAGCACGGGGTGTAGGCATACACCTGCCGGTGCGTATGTAAAAATAATGTACCCACCTATTCGAGAATAACTCGCCGTGGGATATATTATGTGGTGTGTCTATTAATCTTTAACCCGGTTTTCAGCCCGGGCTACTGAACGTATAATAAACATGTAATTCTTTAACAAGATTATTTTTAAATAATTATCCCAAGTTGTGAAAGACTATTTGTGCCTTGTGCATTTAAATCAGTTTTCTTAAAACATTTCAAAATGAGTCGGGTAATTGTATTTACCAGTGTAAACTGACGTATTTTCCAAAAGGCTAAGTGCAGGTACTAGGCGGAATAGGCTGGCTACTCCTGAGCGAATAAATAAAAGTCTTGCAAGCTTTGTCACTTAAAAATCTGTTGAACAATTATCTTCTTTTGTTTGATCCGCCCGTGGACCCTTTTACATTCCGCTTGTAATACTCCTAATACTTTCATTCGGTTTGTAATATTATTAGTTTTAGACTTCCGCTGTGCATTAAACTGTGATTATTGACTATGATGATATCAACTACGTCACGATACTCCCCACCGGGCCCACTGGTAATATCTGGAAATATCGGGGTGTGACAGGTTGGTATAGAGCCAACATTGAGTGAATTAAACACTAGCCTTTTGTGTGTTAATCTCAATGACATAGTTTGCACATTCCTCGACTTCCGAGTCTAGACAAAGAACTTAGGACTAATCCTAATTCATTTTATTTTGCCCTTTATTGTTTTCCTTTGTTGTTTCTTTTGTTTGTTTTGACAGGTTCAACAAAATGCCACCAAGGTTCCGAAGAGGAGGACGAGGAAAGGGGCCATTCAACGCCCCCAACGATCACTAGGCCGGTCCTTCCCACCGGCGAACTCCGTCTGTTACAATGAGCACCAGTCCTCAAGAAGACTGGAGGACCTACTTAGAGCCTGCGAGGCGTTCTGTCTCACTTAGCTCATCACCTTCCTACCATGATTCCTTCGGACTCCATCAAGGCAACGCGTCCGACCATTCACGCCATTCCTACCTACCACTGCAGCGGTCGGGGTCACACCGCGCGTTTCAAGACCCGACCCCGTATTTCCAGAGCCGGTTTAACCCGTCAAATCGGATTGAAGAACCAATGGGTCATAACCCTTTGGGCCCCGAAGAGCATTTCCCTGAAGCTTAGGATATGGAGATGGATGATGACCCGGATCCCGCCGAACCACCACCTGGGACACCGACTCACCCCATCGAGATTTCGGATGGGTCTTCCTTCCATGGATCACCTTATCGTGGTCCAGACAGTTATGAGGCAAGGTTTGCCCAATACGACTGGGTGTTTACTCCCTCTTACAACCCGTCTTAGCAGCAGTAGCAGGATCCCTCAGAGGATTCACGTTTTGTAGCAGTCACTCCACCGCCACCACCGCAACCAGAGCAGCAACCGCCTCCGGAGCCACCGAGGCGTAGGAGATCAGGAGCACGGATGTCCGTGCGAGGGGGATTCCATTTCAGCACCCCTCAGCATTCAAGTGGCAGTCATTACCCACCACTATATTAAGACCCACAGATGGGTGGGCCTTCAAACCCCATTTCCGAGGTGGACTCTACGCCAGTCACACCGCCACCAGTGTGTTATGATAACCCAATTCCTTCATACGCCGGTGCAGTGGCGTACAACCCTTTTGAGCAGCCTGCCTACCCGGGGTACAACTACTACAATGCCCCCGATGTTGACCCATACCTTGTAGCAGCCAACTACAATGCTCTTCACCCTGAAGGGCCCTATGCAGCTTCGTACCAGTCAGGGTACCAAGCTTTTGGATATCCTTACCCACCACCTCCTCAACCTCCACAGCAGCAGCCGCCGCAGCCGCCACTGATACCGCCACCGCAGCAACAGGAGATTCTTTAGAGGTTGAGCTAGGTGGAACGGGAGGTTCAAGAAGAGCGTAGGAACCACCGGGGATTTCTCAAAGGTCTTACGAATCTAATCAAGGGAAAGGAGAAAAGGGATTTTTGAAGATTCCTTATTTACTTGTATTGTAATTTCCTTATTTCAATCAAGTCCCAGCGTGGACATTTTTTTATGTGTTCAGTCCGTGCGAGGACTTGTATTTTCAGTTTAGCCCCTACGTGGGCAAGTTATTTCTGTTAAAGTCCCGTTTAGGGCAAATATGTACTCCCTTTTTATGTTAGTGGAATGTTTTAATTTAAAATTCATTTTTGTCATTATATGCATAAATGTCATATATATAAATAAAACAAAATATCATTCTTTTTAGAAATTAATCTACCATTATATATAAAAGAAAATCTTGAAGGCAAAACCAAGCCATGTGTCATTTTAAGACAGGGCCATGATGGTAGTTGTAACAACTCTCATCAAAAGTCCTAGTTATTATTTTAATTTGGTCAATAGGAAACCCTAATTGAGAAACCCAAGTGATTCTGAACAAACCCTAAAATTTTCAGAATTTTCAGAATCAGGATTAGGGCCCCTAAAACTCAAGGGGGGTAAACCCTAGTTAATAATTATCCACAAATACTCGTTGTAAAATTCAGAAATTACGAAAGTACTGACTCAGCATAGCTAGTCCCAAACGTGGCTACCCTATAACCTATTTTTCAAACCATACGCACCGTAGGGGTTTTATGCCTACGATGCGTAAGCCTTTTAAAAGACCATACGATGCGTAGGGGATTTTAGGCCTACGATGCGCATGGCTGACCAAATTTTGGGTATAAATAGCAGACCTTGGGACTTGAAATTTGGCATATGTTCGACGAAGGAATTCGTTCCAGATATCGAAATTACTTTCTGTATACACAATTAAACACACACTAATCACGAAGTGCTGCCACAATCAGGGTAATAACTCGATCGCTATTACGATTCAACGTCCGATCGATTATAACTATCCAATGATTGTTTAAGTGCCGCTCAAATTGAGTTTATACTTTATTAATTCATCGTGATTTCGACTTGAATGTTTGAGTACTGCTCGAATTCGGACTATACTCTGTCATTCGTTGTGAATCCGCTGAATTGTTAAGTATTGCACTAATAAATCGTTGTGAAGGTTTAATCTCGTGAATTATCGTAACTGTTGTATTAGTTACTAACCGATTGTGTGTGCATTGTTAATTAAATTAGGTTAATCAAGGCTAATCAGTAGGCTTATATTCTGCTCGTTAAATTTACAATGTGAGTCATTCTCTTTTTATCAAAATACTTTTCGAAAGCATATTTTTATCAAAATTATAGTTACAGGGATTAAGTCGTTGTTATATGAAATTACTGCCAGTATGTGGGGGGATGTGCACATAGCTACTAATTATTTATCACTTGGGGTGAAAGGACCCTACAAGTGATATGTCCACAGTCACAGTCCGGTAAAGTGACAACTGGATCAGTTAATTTAAAAGATGAGGCAATTGTAATCGCTCTTAATACTGTACATTATAATAAACAGGATGTTTTAATAAATAGAATGATTCACTCAGTATTTCCCTGCTGACAAAACCTTTTTCAAACATGTTTCAGGTGATCTGTTGTGAGCAAAGGAAAAGTGCCTTGGAGCACTACAAGCTTAGAAAGTGGCTCAATGTAAATAAATAAAGAAACATGTTTTAAAGAAATAAAGGATTTCCCAGTAAAATCAAGTGTTTGTAAAGTATGGGAATTATCCCTATATTATATATAAACGAGCAGTTTTAATAATAATTGATCCTGTTTAAAAAGACTTCCGCTGTCAGTAAATTAGATACCACGGGATTTCCTGCCTCGCGGTTCTGGACCGGGTCAAACCGGGTTGAGGGACGTGACAGTAGTTCCTTATAAGATTCAAAATCCTTGTTAAACATCTGAAAACATGTTAACACTCCTGGCAAATGTGATTCGATAAAATCACATAAGTCATCCTTATATTGGATCCTTCCAATTCCTTCATATTTTTTTTAAACATCCATTTGTGATGTAGGGCATACAAGCCATATTCATTGTCATATAAGACAAAAGACAGTTGTAGTTTATGACTCCCTGTTAAGAAAGTTAATGAACTATGATTCAATACCTTAATGCCTCGATCCTATAAGATCATGGCTTATAATTTAAATTGTCCCTATGACTTGGCTTTTTGTGCCATTATAATATATTAATAAATTATAACTGAGGAAAATTATAATAAAACCTGAAGGATTATACTTAATAAATTAACCAACATGGTATATTAATACCATGGTTAATAAAATTATCAAGGTGACAATTCTGTTATAAAATTCTGAATGAATCATTATCATTATTTTATGTAGCAATCAAGCTACATGGTAGAATCTGAAGAAATCAACAGTCACCCTGTAGAGAATCATGATACTACCAGAATCCACGTAACTGGTGCGGAACTTCAAGCATTGATTGATAATGCTATTTCTAAAGCCATGGACAGGCAATTTAGAGAGTCTAGTGGTACACGCTCAAAGACTCACTCTGTAGCTCATAGTAAGCCACCTTCTGAATCTCATGAGTCAAAGAAGGATGATGCTCAACACTCATCAAATCAACACAGTATCACGTCTAAGAAGATTATATTTGATCAAGAGCCACGTGCAAATACCTGTTCATATAAGTATTTCGTCTCCTACAAGCCCAGGGATTTCACTGGGGAAAAAGGCGCCATTGATTGCATGACGTGGCTAGACGAGATGGATACGGTGGTTGACATTAGTGGATGTGCCGAGAAAGATATTGTGAAGTATGTTTCACAGTCGTTCAAGGGAGAAGCCCTAGCTTGGTGGAGGTCTTTAATCCAAGCTACTGGAAAGATTTCGTTATACAACTTAACATGGGCTCAGTTTGTTGCTTTGATCAAAGAGAATTTCTGCCCTCAACATGAAGTTGAGAAGATCGAGACCGACTTCCTAACATTGGTTATGAAGAACTTAGACTGCCAAGCGTATCTCACGAGTTTTAACACTATGTCACGATTGGTTCCATACTTGGTGACACTGGAACCAAAACGTATAGCCCGTTTCATTGGGGGTTTAGCCCCGGAGATTAAAGCTAGTGTGAAAGCATCAAGACCTACAACATTTAGGTCAGTAGCTGATTTGTCATTATCTCCTACCCTTGATGCGGTCAGGCAGAGATCGCTTAGGAATTCTGATGCTGGGAAGAGACAATAGGAGGATGATAACTCACACCGTTCAGATAAGAAGCATAAGGGAAACTCTGATCACAAGAAGAGTTCAGGGTTTAAGAAGGATGACCAACAGTTGGGTGAGAAGCCCAAATGCAAGACCTGCAAGAAGCGGAATCCGGGAAAGTGCAGATATGAATCAAAGTCCCAATCGCAGCCAAGAGCCCGTGGGATCTGTAAGTCTAGTGAGCATAAGACGTTGGATTGTAAGAAGATTAAGGATGCAACTTGTTACAACTGTAACGAGAAGGGGCATATCAAGTCCAACTGCCCAAAGTATGCGAAGAAGCCTCAAGAAGGCAAGAAGACCAATGCTCGGGTCTTCCAGATGAATGCTCAAGAAGCAATCCAGAATGACAACATGATAACATGTACTTTTCTTATCAATGATGTTTATGCAAGGGTATTGTTTGATTTGGGTGCAGATAAGTCATTTGTAGATAATAAGTTTTGTAAGTTATTAAATCTGCCTGTTAAAACCCTAAGCATAAAGTATGAAGTAGAATTGGCCGATGGTACCATAGAAACTGCTTCAACCGTGTTAAATGAATGTTTCATATCCATTAGGAACCACTCTTTTCCATTGTCTTTGCTTCCTTTGAAACTAGATGGATTAGACATAGTAATAGGCATGGATTGGTTATCTCGTAACCAAGCTCAGATTGTTTGTGACAAGAAACAAGTGGTTATCAAGACTCCGTATGGTGAGCCACTTACCATACAAGGAGACACTCAGCATGGGTTGCCTAATCAAGTGTCTATGCTTAAGGCATCAAGGTGCATGAAGAAAGGTTGTGTCATCTATATGGCACATGTGACAATTGATGAACCAAAGCCCAAGATTGAAGACATCTCTATCATTTCTGAATACCCTGATGTATTCCCTGAAGAACTACCTAGTTTACCCCTAGATAGGCAAGTGGAGTTCAGAATCGACATTATACCTGGAGCAGCACCTGTTGCAAGAGCACCTTACCGGTTGGCCCCAACTGAGATGAAAGAGTTGAGAACTCAGTTGGATGATTTATTGGCAAAAAGATTTATTAGGCCTAGCTCATCTCCTTGGGGAGCGCCGATTCTGTTTGTAAAGAAGAAAGATGGATCGATGCGTCTATGCATCGATTATCGCGAGCTAAACAAGGTTACAATTAAGAACAGATATCCATTGCCCAGGATCGACGATCTGTTCGATCAATTGCAAGGGGCGAGTTACTTCTCTAAGATTGATTTAAGGTCAGGTTACCATCAACTGAAGGTTAGAGATGATGACGTGCACAAGACTGCATTTAGAACTCGTTATGGTCATTACGAGTTCTTGGTGATGCCGTTCAGGCTCACTAATGCACCAGCAACGTTCATGGATCTCATGAATCGCGTTTGCAAACCTTACTTAGACAAGTTTGTCATTGTCTTCATTGATGACATTCTTATTTATTCGAAGAATCGGGCTGATCATGAGAAGCATCTTCGTTGTATTCTTAAACTTCTTCAGCAAGAGAAGCTCTACGCCAAGTTTTCAAAATGTGAGTTTTGGCTTCGTGAAGTCTAATTTCTTGGACATATGGTTAGCGAGCGTGGTATCCAGGTGGATCCCGCTAAGATTGAAGCTATCATGAATTGGCAAGAGCCGAAGACGCCTACAGAGATTCGCAGCTTCTTGGGTCTGGCAGGATATTACAGGCATTTTATTGAAAATTTCTCAAGGATTGCTGCACCCCTAACTTCGTTGACTAGGAAGAATATAAAGTTTGATTGGGGTCCTAAGCAATAAGAATCCTTTGAGATTCTTAAGCAAAAGTTGAGCAATGCTCCTGTGTTAACATTGCCTGAGGGAATAGAAGAGTTTGTGGTATACTGCGACGCATCACACACAGGTATGGGATGTGTGCTCATGCAGAAAGGCAAAGTTATTGCTTATGTTTCCCTTCAGTTAAAGGTGCATGAAAAGAATTACACCACCCATGACTTGGAATTGGGTGTCGTTGTATTTGCACTAAAACTTTGGAGGCATTATTTATATGGTACCAAGTGTGTGATCTATTCTGATCATAAGAGCCTTCAGCATCTGTTCAATCAGAAGGATCTGAACATGAGACAGCGTCGATGGATGGAGACTTTAAATGATTATGATTGGGAAATCCGATATTATCCAGGCAAGGCGAATGTGGTCGCCGACGCATTGAGCAGAAAGGAAAGAGTTAAGCCCATTAGAATCAATGCCAAGAGCATTGAATTAAAGAACAACCTAAATGAAAGATTGTTAGCCGCTCAGAAGGAAGCTGTGTTAGAAACTAACTATCCGAATGAAAAGTTGGGTGTAACTGCTAAACAGTTATCATATGGCAAGGATGGAATCCTAAGATTGAATGGACGAATGTGGGTTCCAATCTATGGAGGACTTAGGGAAGTGATCCTTCAAGAAGCCCATAGTTCCAAGTACTCGATTCATCCTGGCAGTGATAAAATGTACCAGGATTTAAAAGCAAATTATTGGTGGATAGGCTTGAAGAAGTCTATAGCCGCTTATGTGGCCAAATATCTGACATGTGCTCAGGTTAAAGCCGAACATCAGAAGCCGTCAGGTTTGCTACAACAGCCTGAACTTCCCACCTGGAAGTGGGAAATGGTAACTATGGATCTCATCACAAAGTTACCAAAGCAAAGCGAGGAAATGATACTATTTGGGTTATAGTCGACAGGTTGACCAAGTCAGCCCACTTCTTACCTATTAAGGAAACACACATCTCAGATAAGTTAGCTCAGCTATACGTGGATGAGATTGTATCTCTCCACGGAGTGCCAGTGTCTATTATCTCTGATAGGGATACGAGGTATACGTCGCATTTTTGGAAAAGCTTTCAACAATCCCTAGGCACTCAATTAAATTTCAGCACTGCATATCATCCTCAAACAGATGGTCAAAGTGAACGTACTATTTAGACTCTGGAGGATATGTTAAGAGCTTGTGTCATCAATCTAGGTGGAAGTTGGGATGATCATCTTCCATTAATTGAATTCTCGTATAATAATAAATATCACTCCAGTATTCAAGCTGCACCTTTTGAAGCTTTGTATGGAAGAAAGTGCAGGACACCAGTTTGCTGGGCGGAAGTTGGAGATGTCCAACTAACATGACCTGATATAGTCCTGGAGACGACATATAAGATTGTGCAGATACGTGATAGTCTCAAAGCTTCCAGGGATAGATAGAAACGCTACGTAGATAAAGGTGTAAACCTCTGAAATTCGAGGTAGGTGACAAAGTGTTACTTAAGGTATCACCCTGGAAAGGGGTAATGCGTTTTGGAAAGAAAGGCAAGCTAAGACCAAGATACATAGGGCCATTCGAGATCATCGAATGTGTTGGAACAGTGGCTTACAAATTAAACTTGCCTGAAGAGCTAAGTGGAATCCATAACGTGTTCCACATCTGCAATCTGAAGAAGTGTCTAGCCGATGAATCGCTAGCCATGTCACATAAGGATGTGCATATAGATGAGAGCTTAAAGTTTATTGAAAAACCCTTGTCTATTGAGGATTGACAGGTTAAGAAGCTTCGAAGGAAGCACGTACCGATTGTGAAGGTTAAATGGGATGCCCGTAGAGGTCCCGAGTACACGTGGGAGGTTGAGTCCACAATGAAACAGAAGTACCCTCATTTATTTCAGTAAATCTCGAGGTCGAGATTTCTTTTAAGAGGGTGAGGATGTAACACCTTGTAAAAATTGCGTCCAATATTATAAAGACATGTGTCATGAACGTTAAACATGTCATAAACCTGGATCATGTTAAAAAGATATATGATAGGATTAAAAGTGTCAACATGTTAATTATCACCTGTGAGTGACCTTTTAACGCTTTTCAAACTTTTGTAAAATATAAATACATCCTCATGAAAATCTAATAAGGATTTCATAAGTATCCGGTTAAATTTTGTGATGATAAATTCCACATTCAAATAAATGGGATCCTATGTGTATTTACGACAATTCTCCTTCACATGATCTTTTCACAAGATTCCAAGACTATGTTTTGCATGGCATTGCTCCCAAGTACTTTTCAGAACTGATCAAATGGTCCCCTCCTGCTGATAATGACCAGAGATTCGAATTATGAAAGATTGCATGGTCAAATGTAAAAGTTCTCAAAATTCTGTCTCTGATGGAAGGCTTACGATCCGCAAAGCTTTAGTCTTACGGTTCGTAATGAGGCTTAATTGGGCGATACATTTTGAATTACGGATACGGACCGTAAGGGCTTTGGCTTACTGTCCGTAAGACCTGTAACTGGGCAGTAAAATGGACAGCTGCAGGTTACAGCCATTCCACCGCCTTTGTAACCTAGTTTTTTGATACTAGGGACTTTGCAACTGGTTTTAACAGTATAGGGACACCTGGTAACATCTGGGATCATCATAGGGACACATGCAAAGATCTTGGAGCTTCCATTTTGCTATATAAGGCCTTGTTCATTCACTTGTCATTTGCACACTTGAAATTTTGTTTCAAAACTCACTCTTTGGAGCCTCCTAGAGCTCAAGGAAGTTTTCTAAAGTTCCATATTCATGCTAAGTACCCTTGTAAGCATTCTTAGCCTCCTAAGTTCAAGTTTTATTAGTTTAATGACCAAAAGTCAAAGCCATCGTAATTAAGCTTTGACTTAGTGATCAATCACTAATGGTCCAGCCATTATTCGAATTGAAAGTGGCTATGAGTTGGTAATTAGGTGGATAATAAACCCTTAAAAAGGGCACTCACTGATTACCACTCTAACTTGGTCAATTGTCGGGTCAAACTTAATATTATAAAGTCAACAGAAGCTATTTTTGCAAATAAATTCATAATTAGCAATGTAGAAGTTATAGAACCTGTTTTAACACTAAGATAACTTGGTAAATTATGTAAGAATGTATCTAAGCATGTTCAACCCGATAATTTTGAGTTTAGGCTCGGTTCGGAACCGAAAGCCGCAAAAGTAGACTTCTGCTTTGACTTTCAGTTCTGACCCGATTTAGCTTAGTTTAGATATTCCTTAGAGTTCCATAAGGACCAGGTTATAGGTTAGTATAACCCTCTGAGGTTATACAACTTGGTTCCTAATTAATCCGATTCATTTGCATGTTTCTGTTAATTGCTTAAATGTTGACCATTATGCCCTTTTGACCTTAAAATGAGATTTTTGAAAATATAAGAGGACAAAAACCTTTGTTACTGATTTATAAACATGTCCTAAAAATTTGACATCAATTTGAGGTCTAAATTAGGAGTTATGCTCAATATCGTAATTTGAAAGCTTTTTATTAATTAAACGGCATTATTAGCATAAAGCCTATCTAAAACCAAATTTTGACACCAAAATTTTTACCCACTGATGTAATATAATATTTTGGAATTTTTGAAGATTTTTATTAATTTTTAAACTGACCATAACATGGGGTTCTTGCTTTGATTCGGTAATTGTCGGTTATACCCTTTTTGCTAATAAAATGAGTTTTACATAACATATTGATACCAAATCTTTTGCTACTGATTTTATATGATAAATAAAAAATTTTAAGCCTTCTGGACTAATAAAAATCTCAGCTTTCATTATATAACCCGAATATCACCTAAAACCGACTTTTAACGCGTTTTAAACGCATAGCATGGATTAAAACTATTTTTAGAATATAAGACTTAATACCTACTGATGTTTTAAGTAAATTTCTATACTTTAACAGTAAGAAAAATTTTTGAACTCAGATTTCAAATTTTGACCTTTAAAGCTTATGTGAAATGACCAAAATGCCCCTACGGTGCATAGTTTGGTTATAAATGATAAATTTCACATATATGCAATACCTTACTGATATGACTTGCAAAAATAAATATTTTTACTGATCATCTAAGACCAGAACCTCAGATTAATATTTAACCTCTTTTATAATCCTAAAAAATGACCAAAATACCCCTACGGAGCTTAAATTGATTTTAAATCCGTTTTGGGCGTAATGGAAGGTATCCTACTGATATCACAACATATTTAAGGCACATTAACTTAGGAAACCTACTCATGACTCATTTGGTTACCCGTTTTGCATTTATCGCGTTCGGTACGGTTTATGTAACTAGTTTGCATAAATTAACCAAAACGGGTCAAATCTTATCATTTTCACTTCAAAATCCAGAATGTGTTTAGTTTACCCATATTATACAAGTCTTCACACTTGTCGGGTCTAAACCACATTCTAATCCGGTCTTCGCTTAATCTTGTGTTTTGAACCGTATACTTTTCTTTAAAACTAGCCGGTCTAAGTTTAAATTTAAGTAAGACCCGTTAGGAATCTAATAGGTTATTAAAATCTTCGTTCCAGATTTAGGATCCCAGTAAAAGATAGCTGCACTTGCTGATTGTATACGGCTGGGATAAATTTGTATAATTTGCTCAGGTAAATACTTTTAACTTATTTTCCCTTATACGGGCTTGGGGTACGGTATATAAAATATCGCTTGGTTGGTTATGAAGGTTAATCATTGAGATAACCCGTTTAATCTGTTTTTTTTATTCTAAGCCTTTGGGGGGTTAATGACCATGTCCTGGCTATCCTCGGCTCATTCATTGAAATGGCCATGACTTAAGCACGGGGTGTAGGCATACACCTGCCAGTGCGTATGTAAAAATAATGTACCCACCTGTTCGAGAATAACTCACCGTGGGATATATTATGTGGTGTGTCTATTAACCTTTAACCCGGTTTTCAGCCCGGGCTACTGAACGTATAATAAACATGTAATTCTTTAACAAGATTATTTTTAATTAATTATCCCAACTTATAAAAGACTATTTATGCCTTGTGCATTTAAATCAGTTTTCTTAAAACATTTCAAAATGAGTCGGTTAATTGTATTTACCAGTGTAAACTGACGTATTTTCTAAAAGGCTAAATGCAGGTACTAGGCGCAATAGGCTGGCTACTCCTGAGTGAATAAATAAAAGTCTTGCAAGCTTTGTCACTTAAAAATCTGTTGAATAATTATCTTCTTTTGTTTGATCCGCCTGTGGACCCTTTTACATTCTGTTTGTAATACTCCTGATACTTTTATTCGGTTTGTAATATTATTACTTTTAGACTTCCGTTGTGCATTAAACTGTGATTATTGACTATGATGATATCAATTACGTCACGATAATCCCCACCGGTAATATCTGGAAATATCGGGGTGTGACAACATTGTAGTAGCGGAGAAGGAAAAGAAAAGTATTCCGGGAGTAAACGAGGTCCCCGTTTTGTGTGAATTTCCGAATGTGTTCCCTAATGATCTTCCTGGCCTTCCTCCGAGTTGTGATATCGACTTTCGTATCGACCTCATTCCTGGAGCTAATCCTGTTGCTAAAGCGCCTTATCGCCTCGCTGTAACACGTGTTTTCACAAGTCAAAGTCAAGGTTAAGTCAACGACCGATTTCGCGCAACCTGACTTGTAGAAATTCCTTTATTTTATTTGTATTATGTGGAGTAAGTGTCGTAATTGAAACAATCGACGTATGTTAATCGCTATTCAATCGATCTACGGCTGTGAACTATAGGAAGTAACAATGCGATAAAGTTAATCAACTAATAATCAAGCTATGCTAATCAAATCGACATCAAATCGCAACTCGAGCTACGTAGTTTTACTTGTTGTTATATGTGTGTGTGTGCCTTACGTGTTATCTGTGCATGTTACTTATGTTATGTTGTGGTAATCAAGCGAACTCAATCGAAACTCGAACGCAATCGAACTCAAAACTCGAATCACGATTGAACTATGATAGATAGAGGAAAGTAGATTACGCAAGATATGAAGTAGATGGGACTAAAAGTAATTGACTAGGAAACCCTATCGAATCGAACCGCTCGCAATCAAAATCGAAACACCGAAAATCGTCACGTCAAAAACTTGAACCAAGCGCCATCCGGCCGGATAGCCATCCGACCGGATAACCCTTATGGTGACAGGTCACATGTCATCCGACCAGGATGTCATCCGACCGGATCGTCATCCGAGCGGAATGCCATCCGATCGGATCACTCTTTCCCCTTTTGGAATCCTATAAATACCCCTGTCATTGCCATTCTTTCCACTTTTGGAAACCTTCTGTCCGAAAAGCTCGTGTTCTTCACCTTTCTTCGATTTCTCTCAATCCAGGTAAGATCTCGCCCTAAATCTTGTACTTTCTTGATCTACACGCACTCCTACACCTTTCCATCGTTTAAATCTTAACGTTTAACCGAGAAATCACTAGATTTCGGGTGTTCTAGGGTGACGTCATCATAGGTTCTTCAAAGAACTTTATGCTTTGGCCTCAATCCACCAAGAACAACCGAGATCTAACCAATTTCCACCCGAATACATGAAGATCTAGTGAAGATCTCGACACGCGAGTGGTGAAAGAGAATTGAGAGATGGTTTCTAACTTTTTTCAACTCTTTTACACTCAAAACACTCAAAACCGGTAGGATCAGGATCAGATCTAGTCTCCTACTCATCCATAGTGTTGTACTAATTCAGATCTGGATTCCACCCACGAGACTACCGACTCCGAGTTTAACAAGAACAACCGTCTCGAGCCGGTAACTGGCCGAACTAGGGTGATTCCTGGTCGGTTGGTCACTTGGGTCGAGGCAGGGTTCTGGTTGGTTAACAAGTTGCCAAGGCGTCTCAAAACAACGACAAACCATCAAAACGACCAAGTGTAGGATGAAAGGAACAATCGGAACGGATTGCCGTCCGAACGGATCACACTTGGGTCCCACTTTTTAAACTATCTCACCTAGAGTTTGAGTATTGAACGAAATGTAATCCGATCGGACGACCATCTGAATGGATTACTCTTCAGATCATGAGATACTAAGACTTTAAAGACTTAAACAATTTTCAACATGTTCATCACCAGAGTTGCCACCCGATCGGATGGTCATCCGATCGAGTGACACTTCAACGGTGAACTTGTCTTCAGCAAGTAATCTCACCACCGAGTCGCCATCCGACCGGATCACCGTCCGACCGGATGACCATCTGAACGGATTGTCACCCGTACGGCCCCGCATCCGATCGAACGACTTGATGGATAGAGATACTTCAATGTTTTCTAAATACTACAACGAAAACTTCAAAAGTCAAACCATCATACACAAACACATCCTTATTATTGGAAGAAACAATCCACTCGAATCGTCATCCGAACGGATTACCATCCGCACGGATTACCGTCCGATCGAACTACCATCCGACCCATCTTCACTTTGTATCATTTTTTTTCCGTGTTCCTTATCGTTATGCTATCTAATCTACTCAGGCTAAACTTACTCGCTAAGCGCTCCCTTCAATCCATTAAGCACTGTGAGTATACTCGATCCCTTTTTGCTTTAAGCACTTTTGGGTGTTACATACGTTACGAATATTCAACTACAATAATCACACTACTCAAATACTATTTGAACGCTAACCGTAATGCATGTTATACGTGGCTCATGAATGCTTGTTTGTTATGTTTACACATGGAATGTTGTCTACCTGCCTTAGCAACGATAGCACTATAGTTTGGACTCAGCACTCGTTCACACGGGGGTTGTTAAGGATCTTTTACTTGCATGGATTACGGTGGTAATCATGTATTGCGAACTGCCTCGGGCAGTCAACCCGCAGTCATTGGTATCGATGGATCTATGTCGATAACTAACGTGCTTCATTTCACTATGTGTACGTGCTGGTTATGCGTAAGCGAATACGAACTCTATATACTATTATCAAACTTGTATGCTCACATTTATATTTTATGTATTGACTTTATTTTAACGTATGTGACAGGTGCTTAGGATGCACATGTGGTAGGAATTTGAAGCTAGAATAAAGCTTTAGAGCCCAACAAATAGTTGTCTGTAGATAACGAATCAGGGGTCTCTAGAAGCAGATAAACAATTGCTGTCTATTTAAATCTGAGTTGTCGGAACAGAATATTTGCCTTGATGTTTGTCTGTAATAATTATTTGACTGTTTGAGATACGGTATGGGACGTATTATTTAAATTTGATGGTTATGATAATTGTTATGGAAACTTCTGGACAATCTGTTTCGCTCAGTGCCACGCCCCGATGATTCCGCCATCGGTTGGGGTGTGACACTCGCTCCGTCAGAAATGCGTGAACTCTCTAGTCAGCTCCAGTAATTGCTTGATAAAGGCTTCATTCGCCCTAGCACCTCTCTTGGGGCGCGCCAGTCCTTTTCGTCAAAAAGAAGGATGGGTCGTTCCGGATGTGCATCAACTACAGGGAATTGAAAAAGCTAACCATAAAGAATCGCTATCCCCTGCCTCGAATCGATGATTTATTTGATCAATTGCAAGGTGCTTCATGTTTCTCGAAAATCGATCTACGCTCAGGCTATCACCAGTTACGTATTCAAGAGGAGGATATACCCAAAACCGCTTTTCGCACCCGTTAAGGCCACTATGAGTTCGTTGTTATGCCTTTTGGTTTAACCAACGTGCCCGCGGTTTTCATGGATGTAAAGAATCACGTGTGTAAACCATTTCTCGACCACTTCGTCACCGTGTTCATCGATGATATCCTGATCTATTCAAGGTTGAAAGCCGAACACGCGCATCATCTACGTTTGGTTCTCAAGCTACTCCAAGGGAATCGACTCTATGCCAAGTTCTCCAAGTGTGAATTCTGGCTAGATGAGGTTCAATTCCTCGGTCACATTGTCAATAGTCAAGGTATTTATGTCGATCCCGCGAAGATTGAAGCTGTTAAGAGTTGGGTTACGCTTAAGGACCCGTCTGAGGTCCGCCCTTTTCTCGGACTAGCGGGCTATTATCATCAATTTATCGAAGGATTCTCCAAAATCGCCGTGCCGCTCACTTCTCTCACGCATAAAGACAAGCCTTTTGTTTGGGGAACTGAACAAGAGACTGCCTTTCGAACCCTCAAGCACATGCTTTGCAATGCTCCCGTTCTTGCTTTACCTGACGGAAACGATGACTTTATAGTCTATTGTGATGCCTCGAACCTTGGTCTTGGTTGCGTTCTCATGCAGCGGGACAAGGTTATCTCTTACGCGTCTCGTCAGCTCAAGATCCACGAGAAGAACTATACAACCTATGACCTCGAGCTAGGCGCAGTTGTTTTTGCGTTGAAGATTTGGCGACACTACCTTTACGGTACTAAGTGTACGGTCTTCACCGACCATAGGAGCCTACAACACATCTACAACCAGAAAGAACTGAACAAGCGTCAACGCCGATGGGTGGAACTTCTCAATGATTACAACTATGAGATTCGTTATCATCATGGTAAAGCAAATGTCGTTTCCGATGCCCTCAGCAGACGAAGCTATTTGCATAGCATTCATAATATTCCCGCGCAGCATCAACTCGAGACTCTCATCCGCGAAGCCCAACATGCCCGCTTTACCGAGCGCACTTTGAATAAGGAAAGGATTCTCAACGATGGATCCCAGTTAGTGAGTAAATCGAATGGGATATTCCATTATCTGGACCGAATTTGGATCCCTAAGCGGACCGATTTACGACAGATTCTGATGGACGAAGCCCATAAGTCTCGATATTCTATTCATCCCGGTGCCGATAAGATGTACCAGGACCTTCACTACAAGTACTGGTGGCCGGGCATGAAGAAAGATATCGCTCTCTATGTTTCAAGGTGCCTGACTTGCTCGAAAGTCAACGCCGAGCACCAAAGACCCTCTGGCTTGCTTGTACAACCCGAAATCCCAATGTGGAAATGGGAAAGCATAGCCGTGGATTTTATCACGAAACTTCAGCGTACAACCTCAGGTCATGATAGCATTTGGGTTATCGTCGATCGCTTGACCAAATCTGCTCATTTCCTACCAATACGAGAAGACTACAAGGTAGAAAAATTAGCCCGAATCTACACAAACGAAGTTATCTGTCGACACGGTATGCCTCGCGACATCATCTCTGACCGCGATAATTGGTTTACTTCGCGTTTATGGGAAACATTTCAATCTGCTCTCGGTACCTCGCTTAATCTAAGTACCGCTTTCCATCCCTAAACCGACGGTCAGATTGAAAGAATGATACGTACTTTGGAAGACATGCTTCGCTCTCGTGTCATAGATTTCGGTGGTAATTGGGACGCTTACTTACCTCTAGTCGAATTCTCGTATAATAACAGTTATCATTCCAGCATTCAAATGGCACCGTTTGAGGCTTTATACGGAAGAAAATGTCGATCGCCAATTGTATGGCACGAGATCGGCCATTCGCAATTAACCGGTCCCGAGCTACTGCAAGAAACGACTGACAAAATCCTTCAAATTCGAGACAGCCTGCTGAAAGCTCAGAGTCATCAGAAAAGTTACGCCGATAGACGACGCAAGCCCCTTGAATTTGACGTTGGCAACCATGTACTCCTAAAGGTATCCCCTTGGAAGGGTGTGGTCAGATTCGGCAAGAAAGGGAAACTCGCGCCTCGATATGTTGGACCCTTTAAGATTCTGGAAAGGATCGGAAAAGTGGCCTACAGACTCGAGCTACCGGAGGAACTTAGCAACGTTCACCCGACTTTCCATTTGTCAAACCTCAGAAAGTGTCTTGCTGAGCATGATTTACAAGTTCCTTTAGAGGATCTTCAAATAAACGAAACACTACACTTCGTGGAGAAGCCTGTCGAGATCATGAACCGACAAACCAAGCAGCTCAGGCGCTCACGCATTCCCATTGTGATGATTCATTGGGAAGGTGATGTGTGTCGAGTGTTGTATAGTTTTTAATGTATATTTTAAGCCCTTTTAACACTTTTGCCAAGTTTTAAATTTATAAAACACGAAATTTACTAACACCTAACACACATATGGGCAAGTGAACCCATTGTGAGCATAGTATAGTGTTGGTAAGATACCGAGGTCGTCCAAGGACACAAGAACTTTTAGTACCGGTTTATCCTCAACGTCTAATCAAATAAAAAATTTAGAAAAATGTTTAAAAATAAGAAAATAAAAATAACTAAAAATGCTGAAAATAAAAATAAAAAATAAAAACAGATAGACAAGAAGAATCACTTGGATCCGACTCGCCTTTAGTGTAACCTTTGATTATTTTCGCACTTTTGCACTTTTTAAGAGATTATCTTAGTTATAGTAGTAGGCCTCTCTTTTGAAGGTGACGTTACCCTCAACCCAGTAGTTTGAGTCAGCAAGAATACAATCCTAAAAGGATTGGATTATTGAAAGATAATTAATTAAGTTATTAATGCATAATGTGGTTGGTCCCTCTTTTGAAGGTGACGTTACCCTCGGCTAAGTAGTTTGAGTCAGCAGGGATACAATCCTAAATAGCCGGGTTAATATTTTAATAGTAGTTTACATATGAGGGGGTCAAGAGTTCGGACCCCCGCCATCCAATACCAGTGGGTATTGAAGGAGGTCCTACTAAACTTGACCCAGGTCCTTGCAGGATCTATACACTGAACAAGGCAAGACACTTACCAAACCATTCCCTTAACCGCCGACCAGGTAGCCAACATATCTCCATATAGACCGTGGAGATATGAATGGTGAAAATCTTTTATTTTATATAGACAGTAAAATAATGCAAAGACACCACAGACAAATGATAAGGAAGATTCACCTTCAACATAAGAAACTAGTTATTAAAGTCATTAATACATAACCAAATAAAAAGTGCGAAAAGATTAAAAATAAAAATTATTACACTAAATGCGTGTCTTCACCAAGTGATGTAAGAGACTTAGGCAAACATGGCCTTTGATTGTCAAAAACTCTTACGATCAATCTTGGATCCCGAGACTACTCACACAATCTATAATGGATGATGGTGGTGGATGTGGGTTGTGATGGTGGTGGTGGGTGGATGAAGTGTGAGAGAGGTGGTTTGCCAAGGGATTCCTTTGAAGTGAACCAAGCACCCATATTTATAGCCTGCACAGAAGCCTGGACACGGTCCCGTGTCCACCTTTTTTCTCTTTCTTCATTAATTACAATTTGTCTGTATTAGCTCCACACACCCCCGTGTCCGCTGGGCACGGCCCCGTGTGCAGAAGCGTATCTGTACTATCAAGATTTGCTTGGATTTTGCGAATCTTAGCGTTGACCACGGCCCCGTGTTGAGCTGGGCACGCCCCCGTGTCGGGAATAGAAGCTTCTACAACTTTGTCTTTTCTGCAGACACCTGAACACGCCCCCGTGTCCGCTGGGCATGCCCCGTGTTGAGCTGGGCCCAGCTTTCTTCTTGATTTTTTTGCTTTGGGAGATGCTATCGAGGGGTCGGGCATGCCACGTTTCTTCCTTTTCTTTGTATTTATGTTGGTTTTGGCTGTATATTTGTTCCTTTTGTTCATTTACGCTCATTTAATCCTGAAAATACAAAAGGAAGACAAAAGCACACTTTTTTCAACATTAGTACTAAAAAAAGGTTAGTTTTATGCCTCATTTGATGTAATTTATATGTTGCATTTTACACACATCAGAAGGCAAGCGAGGCGCAGAGTTCAATTGGGAACTTGAAAGTGACATGAAGGCGAAATACCCGCAGTTGTATGTTACGGTTGAAGCCTAATTTCGGGACGAAATTCCCTTAACAGGGGGGAGGCTGTAACACCCCGTGTTTTGAAAGTCAAAGTCAAAGTCAAGATTGAAGTCAAAGGAAGAAAAGATTGCTAATTGCGATCTGTCACTCCTTGCTTAACTCCTGTTTTGACTTCTTTGACTTGTAGATAATCTATTTTATTTTATCGCATTAGTTGTATTATGTGGAGTACTTATTAATAATCGAGGTTTATTCGCTATTTACCGCATGTTTTATCACCTTATCGCTTATCGCCTCGCAATCGCATTCGCAACCCGGATTATGCGTTCTGGATATTGTTTTACGTGTGTGTTCTGCTATGTGTTAATTGTGCATGTTTATTTATGTTTGTGTTGTGGTGATTCTTCGAAACGTAATCGAAACTCTATCACAATCGAAATCACAGGCGCTAATCGCAAGTTGATTATAGTGATTGTATGTTAGATATAGTAGTTGGGATTAATGGGAAAATTCTATCGCATCGCAAAACTCAACGCACAACACGAAACGCCGAAACTCAAATCGTCGGAGCCACACGATCGAGTGACAACTCGATCGGATGGCCATCCGATCAGATTGCCATCCAATCGGATTGCCACCCGATCAGACAGCCACCCGATCGGACAGCCACCCGATGGACAGCCACCCGATCGACCAGCCATTTCCACCACTTTCCTTTTTGGGAAACCCTATAAATACTCACCTGTCACATCATTATGATGTGACAGCTTCCTTGTTCGACCAACCGCACTCTCAAGCTTCTTTCTCTCAATTTCTCTCGATTCTTGTAAGTTTTCAACCTAAATCTTGTACTTTCATGATCTACACGCACTCCTACACCTTTCTATCTTTTGAATCTTAACTTTTAACCATGAAATCAATGGATTTGAGGTGTTCTAGGATGATGTCATCATGGAGTTCGTATGAACTTCATGTTTTGGCTTCAATCCACCAAGAATAACTTATATCTGAACGATTTCCACATGAATAAACGAAGATCTTGCATAGATCTGAACATATTCAAGGTGAAAAAGATTGAAAGATGGTTTCTAACTTTCTTTCAACTCTTTTACACTCAATGCACTCAAAACCGATAGAATCGGAGCTTGTTCTGACCTTCTACTCTTTCTTAGTGTTGTGTCGGTTCAAGATCTGAGTTCAATCAACGAGACAACCAATCTCGGGTTAAACACGAACTATCATCTCGAACAGCTGACCGATTGGAGTAGGGTGATTCCTGCCCGATCGGGTCACCTGAGTGTTGAGAGGGTTCTGTTGTTTGGCACGTTGTCATAACGTCTCGAGAAAACCACAAACTTTCAAAACGAACAAGTGACAAGACGATCAGGCCACCGGGACGGATTGCCGTCCGATCAGCTTGCACTTGGCTCCACACTTAAACAATGTTTCAACTTTTCAAGAGTTTTGAACGTCGAACGGATTGCCGTCCGATCAGATTGCCACCCGATCGAACGACCATCCGACCCTGTGATGTTTTGAACTTCAAACACTTAAACAATTTTCAACATGTTCAATGAGGATTGCCACCCGATCGGATTGCAATCCGATCGAGTGACAACCCTGCTGTGAACTTGTTCTCACTAAGTGTCCAACCTATCGGATCGTCACCCGATCGAACGGTCGTTCGATCGATCGACCTGAAGGGTAGAGATACTTCTCTGTTTTCAAAATGCTACAACAAAAACTTCAAAATACAAACCATCATACACAAACACATCCATCCCAAACAAGGTAACAATCCAATCGCATGGCCACCCGATCGGATGACCATCCGAACGGATTGTCACCCGATCGACTGGCCATCCGATCAGATTGCCATCCGATCGGATTTCCATCCGATCCTTTGACACTTTGCACCAATTTACGCGCCGCTCATTGTTTATGCTATCGTTAACTGTTCAGGCTAATCTCTCTCAGCGCTCCCTTCAATTCAAGGTTGTGTTTAGTTGTTAAACACAATCTGTGAGTATACTCAAACCCTTTTTGCTTTACGCACTTTTGGGTGTTACATACGTTACCTATGCTAAATCACAATCTACACACAACGCAAACACTATTTATACGCTGACCGTTATTGCATGCTACGTGTTTTTGATGAATGCTTGTATGTTATGTTAACACAGTGATTGTTGTCTGACACCTTAGCAACGATAGTACTATAGTTTGGACTCAGCACCTGACGTGGACAGGGGTTGTTAAGGGCTTTACTTCACGTGTCCCAGTGGGGATATGTGTTGCGCATTCTACAACTCGCAGTCACGCCTGTGCATATTTCTCTGTCGATAACCTACTTGCCTTCACTTTATACATGTTACATGCTGGTTACGCGTAAACAATTTCGAACTCTATTATGCTATATCAAACTTGTATGCTCACCTTTACACCATGTGTATTGACTTTTTGCTGTGTGATGAAATCAAGGCTAGGAAAGAGTCTAGAAACAAACAAACAAACTATCTTATTTGAAATCTGAGTTGTCGGATCAGTAGTTGTTTATGAGACAATTATTTGTAATAACTGTTTTATTTAGATATGTTATGGTATGGGACACGACGTTTTAAATATCTGGTAATTAATAGTTGTTATGGATACTCATGGACAATCTGTTTCGCTCAGTGCCGCGCCCCGATGTTTCCGCCATCGGTTGGGGTGTGACAAACATGGACCCCATTGGAAAAAAATCCTGGGTCCGCCACTGGTGATGGCGGATGTGATGACGATGCAGTGTTTCAGGTAGCAGTGTTGTTGTTGGGGTCAGAGACGATAATAAAATAAGCCGTGGGTGATACGTAATAATGTAGACATGTTTAGTTGATTGAGTATAAGAGTGACTTGTTAGAGCATTCACATTGGACTTGGGAGCTTCCATCTCCATCTATATAAAAACACATTTTTCTCTAAATTTTGTTAATTTTTCAAAACATCTCACCTCCCACTCTTTATCTCTATCTATTTCTTTCTCACAAACACTATTTTATTATTTTTTTTTCTTTCCTAAACACTCACTAAAATATACAATTTTTTTTTACCTGAATCAACTAGTTTGTTAAATTTGGTGTAATTTAATAGTAGTGTTATGTAACATTTGTCGTTCAAAAAAAACTAGTTTGTTAAAAGAATAATTATGATTTTCACCATTATCCGTTAACCACATTAATGATTCATTTAAAAAAAGGGTAATGCACGGTACCCCTGACCGCGGAGGGGATAACCCCTCCCAGGCCGCCACCCGACAAGCCTGAGCCTGGCAGTAAATACCCTTGCCGAGCCGACCCTTGAGATTACTTTGTTCGCCCCAAGGTTCGAACCCGGTACCTCTTTGTAAGAGATGGGTGTCGGTGGCCAGCTGGGATAGATGGGTGTCGGTGGCCAACTGGGCTATCCCAGCTGGTTATTAATGATTCATTTAATCAACTATAAATCATGGAATATACACAAAATCTGTTCATCATTCAATAAAGATTCACTCCCACACTTTTAAACGATATATAAAGTAACTTATATTTTTCTTATATATAAACAATAGGGTTTTTTTACATATTTCCCCCTCCTAAGAGAACTTATTAATAAGCTCTCTTAGGAGGGGGAAAATATGTAAAAAACCCTAAACAATATAAATCTTGGTAGTTAAGATACCATCGGATTTTATAGTGATTATATATTAACATGACCGATCTTGTCATAAAAAAACTGACATAATTAGAAAACATTAAAGTTATATTGTCTTGTAATTAACCCTATAATTCTTTGAGATTAGTTTCGGAAAATTATATGAATTTGGTAAACTAACTTACTCAAATAGGCCATACATCGTGATAGTATATGAACACATAGGCATTTATTAGTATTTCATTCATCTCAAAACTAAAAATGAGCACTCTTCGTGATACAATATTAGAAAGTTGTAAATGTGAAGTATACTTTTTAAGGGACAATTGGGCAAAGTTTTAAATGTAATTGCAAGGGGATATCGACGACCCTACCAAGATAAGAAAGAAGGTTATACAAAGCGCAAACCGTTTTACATAAAAGACAATGAAAGTTAACTTTTAGTTGGCAATATTTACTACATGTGTTATTCATTCCCTCTTTAGTCTTTTAAGTTTCATTTAGTTACAAATCTCCCTTTTCTCTAAAATTCAAGTGAGAAGTAAGCAGTGGCGGAACTAGAACATTAATTCAGGGGTATCCCAAATTTTTTTTTTACCGTGCAATCATACAATATTAAAAAAAACAATAATACATAAATAAAGTAAAACAAATACCTAATAGATTTGTCCTCTTCTTTTTTTCATAGCTTGAAATCGATCCATCACATCGTCGTCTTTTACTTCACTTAAAAAATCCTTTTCGACCGCACAAACCATAGCATTGTTCAAGAATTCCGGGCCGATTCGATTGTGTAAATCCGTCTTCACAAGCTTCAATTTCGAAAAACATCTTTCACAAGCTTAACAACCCGATAAACTGTAGGACAAGAACTATGCGTTCCCGTTTCAACCATAACACGCGCAAGATCACTTATTCCATTCAAGTCTTCAAAGTTATCATCATCGCTTATTGTGTGACGAAAAGACTCAATATCACCCAAAAGACTCCCTAATTCTTGTGTAGTAAAATCATCCGGGTACATCTTAGCAAACGCCAATATCTTCGATGGGTCAAACTTAGAAACGTTAGAAGGATTCAAACAATCACACAATCAATTCAAACAATCAAAGAATTCAACGGCTAAGTAACAAAGTATAAAACTAATGAAAGTATTAATAAACCAACTATAAAACTAATGAAAGTATTAATAAAACTACTGTTAAACCAACTAATAAAACTGAAAAAAAAAAGCTTTAAAAAAACTACTATTAAACCAACTAATAAAAAAAAACTAATCAAACTAGAAGTCTAAAACATTAACTAATATTAATAAAACTAATCATTAATCAAAAGTATAAAACAAATGAAACTATGAAAGTATTAATAAAACCTCGTGACTGTTGGCCGATGAGAGGAGGCAGAGTGGCAGACTGCCGATTGCCGAATGCGGAAGCCGGAATCTGTGATTTCTGTTAATCCTCCTGGACCTCCTGCGATGTGCGATGCAGCGAATCAGCGATGCGATGTAATCCTCCTGTGATTTATGTTCGTGACTTCGATTGTAATCCTCCTGGACCTCTGCGAATTCTGTTCTGTTCGTGACCTTTGGTTATCCCTGCATTCAATAATCTGCCGCCCAATGCACCGTTGGGTTATTATTTTGTTATTTGGGCTAACTAGTATTGGGCTATCATTTGGTTATTTGTGCCAATATAATCAGTATTTTTTGGGCTTAATTTCAGTTTGTAAATTTTTTTTGAGGGGTGTCCTAGTTGTTGTTGAGGGGTGTTCTTAGTATAAAAATCGAAAAAAAAAAAATTTACACTACCGGATAAAAGTTGAGCCGTAGCCCGGGCTACGCCTCGGACTACATTAGGTCCGCCCCTGGAAGTAAGAATAACTTATTCACACCTTAGGACATCCGCAACCACGTCCTTGACTTGAGGACTCCTGTAGGTGATGTGGCGCCGTCATGTCAAGGTAAAAGCTTTGATGTAACATCCCAACTTACATATATGTGTGTGCGTGTTCGCGTGTATAAAAGATTACTTGTATCTTTGAAGTTTATAAAAGTTTGATTAGGAGTCACAAGGGTCATGGAAGTTGAGTTTGTGGGTAACTAATGTAAAACTCTATATTATATGTTCCAAAACGGTCTCATACCACGTGTATTACAACTTTGTGCTTGCAAGCCTTTAAATGTCACTAGTTATGTACTTCAAGTCAATTTAATAAAAGTCCTATAAGTGTTCTTGAAAAGAATTTAACATAATTTGAATAAATTTGAGGTTTTTGGATCAAGCATGAGCGGAGGGATTTATTAGTACAACAACAACCATATCCAGTATAATCCCACCTATAGCAAAGCTATTGATAGGGTCTGGGGAGGGTAGGATGCAGGCACGCCTTACCTCTATCCCAGGGGATAGAGAGACTACTTCCAGTGAGACCCCTGGCTTCAAAAACCATAACCAAGACATAAGCTTTTGAAAAAAAAAAAAACAACATATATAAGCACGCAACTACTAAAAAAAGGTAGAAATAAAAATAATAATAAACACATAAGTAAGTATTTGTTAGTAAAACTACGACACCGGGAAAAGGTGAAAAACTATATCACACATCATAGAAACTGAAAATGTACACGAGCCAAGGAATATTTGTTTGATAACCACAAAGAGAGGTACTTGCAATCTTTTAGTGAACTTAATTATGAAGTCTAAACTCTATTCCTATTGGAATCAAGAAGATCCACAACTAGTTATGAATACCAAGTACAACTTTGTTAATAAAGAACGCCGAATTTGTAGAATTGTTATTTAATGAGAAAATGACATAAAAAATAGAGTATTAACATGAGAGGTTGTTAGCCTCTTCTTTGTAAAGAGTATACAATACACCAATGCTGGTAAAACGCGTGAAACAAAGACTTACGTCTTAAAGGATGTTAGTGTTCAACCGAGGCTACAAGCCTCAAGAGATTTAAGAGCACTAAATTAAGCCTACAAGTCTCATGGAAACGATTGACAACGAACTTAAGATTACAAATCTCAAGGGAATTCAAGGTGACAATCTGAGGTCTCAAGGCTCAAGGGATTGATTACAAAAGATAATTTGAAGTCTCCAGGCTCAAGTAACTACAATGGATTATTTGAGGTATATGAATCTTAAGGGAGGTAAATAAATGAGTTGAAATAAAAGAATGGAAGGATGTGATTATGTTTATCCATGTTTGAATATAACTAGCAGTGTGTAGAATTGTGGGAAATGCTTGTAAACATGTGGGTATGGCCAGGAGTGCGTAAAAAAAACTGTCTAGTTTTGCACATAGGCCAACAATTCATACACCAACAAGATTTGTGTGTTCTGTCCCACGCCCATCTTGGGCAAATCAAGACGGCGTATGATAGGATTTTGAAGTTACTCATTTAACTTACGAGATGTATTCACTTAGCTATTGCTAATATACTTTCAAGAAAAACACCTAGTCAACAAATGACAAATCTCGAGTACCAAAGGTTAATGCCTACGAGCCATTGGCACACCACAAACAATTTCTGTGAGTGACTTTAGTGAACAAGCCCGACGTGGAAACAGAAAAGAGTCTAGTGAACAAACTCGACGTAGAGAGGGAGGGAGAGAGAAAAGAGAGGGGGCTATAGTTACACTCAGCCACTAGTTGATTCTTACATAACTTTTGCAAACCCTAACATTAATCATCTAGCTTGATGCCCCTTTAGATGAACTATCTTCTTGAATCTCGACCTCCACTAGACTACCATGTGCAAAAGAAATCTTTCAAAAACTAAACCACACATGTAGACGTAGTAGATACATAAGTATAACAAACTTGTGTGTTGCATAAACAATTATCGAAGCGGATCTTTTGATTAAACATCATGCGTAAAAACCTGAGCCTGAGTAAATGTTCTAATTCCATGATTGGTTTATGTCTGATCTAGGAAGTCTTAAGATGATCAGCACAGAATCATATAACCGAGAAGCTAACATAATCTATTCAAGTTTACTGATGCGGCATTGAAGCTAAACAAAAACTAAAAACCTAATAATCAGGGACTCAAATCATTCAAAGTACAAACATGAAATCAACAATTAATCCTCTGAAATGTATAAACTAACAATGATCAGTCTATCATCATATTGAAGTTAGTTAGAAACTGAAAACCTAATTTAATTTAAACAGAGACTCAAATCATTCAAAGTACGAACATAAAATTCAACAACTAACCCTATGGAATGTATAAAACTATAAACCAACATTCATTAATCTATCATCATACTGAAGCTAATCAGAAAGTAAAAACTTAACTTAATCAGATATTCAAAGTCAGAACATAAACTTCAACAATTAATCCTCCAAAATGTATAAAATAAATCAACCATCATGTTAAAGTTAATCAGAGACTGAAACCCTATTTTTGATCAGATACTGAAATCATTCAAATAACAAAGATGAGATTCAAAAATTAATCCTCTGAAATGTATAAACTAACATTGACCAATATATATTAATGTTAATCAGAGACTGGAAACCTAGATTAAAAACAGACTCAAATCACTCAAAGCACTACCATTCATCAATCTATCATCAATCACCAGTTAAACACTGAGAAGAACTATTGCAAAACCTGACATCAGAATCAACACATAACCTCTTTCTCAGTACCGAAGCTTCAAAAGGAACCAATAATTCTCCCTAATCTTAAACCACTTGATTTAACTTGCTCGGTGTCGCAACAAACCTAATAAAAACCGTAAACCTAACTTAAAAAAAGAGACTCAAATCATTCAAATCACAAACACAAAACTCAACAACTAATCCTGCGAAATGCATAAGCTAAAATTGATCAATCTATCATCATACTGATGTTAATATATAAAACTAGAAACCTAATTTTAAACAGAGACTCAATTCATTCAAAGCATAAACATGAAATTCAAAAATCAATCCGTCTGAAATGTATAAACTAACATTAATCAAACTTTCATCATATAGAAAATTAGAGGTAAATCAAAAACTCAAATCATTCAAAGTACGAACATGAAATTCAACAATTAAACCTCCAAAATAGCAATAAAACAAAACAAAACAAAACCTAACATCAGAAAGACCTCAAAACCTCCATCTCAGAACCGAAGCTTCGAGAAGAACCACCGGTTCTTCCCGGTCTTAAACCTCTCCTCTAACCTCGCTTTCGTCTCCTTACACGCGGTCACCTTCTTATCACGTGACTGCAACGCATCAACCGTAACAACATCCTTCAGATCCACATCGAGCGTGTATCTCGTCGGCATGATGTGATTGTAGTTCACGAGCTTGATGAACGCCTTCACGCGAGACTTCTTCGCAGTTTTCTTCGCTGAATCCTTACGGATCACCTTCTTCGGATATTTGGAGATTCCGGCAACCAGGCAGTGGCCGTACGGACGGTCGCGAGTTCCGTCGTCGAACTGCTTGATGATTACGGCCTTCCGGCCAGCGAAACGGCCGTTGAGGACGACAACTGCTTTGTTAGGTTTTAGAAACTTCATTTTTGGTTGCTGTATGAGTCTGTAACCGCTGTGGTTGTGAATATGAAATATGGTGTGATTGTTGTTAGGGTTTCGGGAAGTTGGGCTGGTTTCGTTATAGGGCTTTGTGATGGGTTGTAAATTGAGGCCCAAAACATATGTGGCATTACGCATTACCATACCAAAACCGGTTTGGGCCCAAACCGGTTTTTCAAAATGGGCCAAGCCGACTTTGGTTATTTAAACCAAATTTTAGTGTTGAAAACCCCACAACCCACTCAAACTGATTTGGATCAGGTTCAGAGTTCAAATCGGTTTGAAGCATTAAAACCGTTTTTCTATTGGGCCCAAATCGATTCAGGTTGAATGAGGTTTTCAACACAAAAGTCCAGAACATAGGCCAAACCGCCGGATTGGGTCGGGCCCCAAACTGGTTTGGCCTAAACCGATTTTTTTTGGGATCTCGCCGGGTTGAAAACCCGTTCATTGGGCCCAAACCAGTTTTTTTTACACATCTAACCATTATCCTATCTTAAAAATACTGTAGCTAACATTTGAAGTTTTTTTTATGAACGATTTTTCTTTACTACAAAATACTTTGAACTCACGTTATTTTTGTGGTGAGTAAACATGATACCCCTAGACCATTAGGTCATGGGTATTTGAAGTCTTTTAACTTATTTAGTTATATTTTAGAGGGATTTCAGTATTTTACAACATATTAAAAAATTAGCGACAGGATCATTCATGTTAATGATCGGCAAACAACAAGAACCAAAACCGGAATTTTAGAAGTAAGGATTAATATCATAACATGGACATACTACATGAATCATTAGAGTAGTTGTTGCCATCTATTTACCACCATCTCTCTCGACTTTGTGGCTTGTTTGTATGCTGCAAATTAAGATTTCAACCTGTGTTTATATTTTATGTGTATGAGAACGAGTCATACATTTATATTAGTTAATGTTAATTTTAGGTTTCATTCTCTATGTATTTTGATTTCACAATACCCATATTTTCCTCGGTAACACTAGAGATCAACCCCGAGTCAGTTCTCAAATCCCTCGTCTCTTAATCCAATTCGTTACACGCTGAAAACAATTTAATCTTCTAAAAATATGCCATTAGCAAAAATTTGTTAGGATTACGAGTTTTTATTGTAAAACATTGTGTTATTTTGGAACGATAAATGTATAGAGACCTTTTTTGTTATTCTCACATTTGATGTAAACCCACAATGGTCACACCAAAAAGGAAGGCATAAAAGCATGGAAACAAATAATAAGGTGACGCGGTGGTAAGTGCTTGAATAATCTTCGAATTATTCGTCATTATCAATAGAATTTTTAAAATCATACAACTAAAAGTATGATACACAACTAAAAGAATATGGCATTAAGGTTGGAAGCCAAAACTCAGATATGCAGTTAACATGCTTACCAAAGGAACCGAGATATTATCATCTAGGCCTCCTTTTGTGGGGAGTGACTCGACCAATGTCGCCACCAATGCAACCGTCGCCACTCGCTCAATTGTCAACGTCCAGTTTAGCTCGAAATACCCAAAGATTGAGAAGTAGTATAGCATTCTGGGTAAGAGGGTAAAATAGTCCTTTATGTCAAATGTTAAATATTCGGCTCACCAGTTATCGTAGAGGTGGCAATTTTGACACTTTTACATATATATACATCCCTTCGGATTATGTTTTATCTGAAACAGGTCAAATGAAAATATACCTAGAAAAGGGAACATGTGAAACTCCTAAAGTGTTATATTTTTTAGAGTTAGATTATGATGTAATAAGATTATTTTTTGTAATACTAATATCCATGTTAACCCAACCTGTTTGACCCGCTATCAAAAGGTGCTCACGGAGTGGAGAACCCGACCCGACCTATTCAAGCCCATACTATAATATCCATGTTAACCCAACCTGTTTGACCCGCTATCAAACTGCCACATCTGCCCATTTTCGACGTTTTAACAGTCAGTGAAATGGCATATTAAGGGTCATATAAATAATTTTTCTGTATGTGATTAGGAAGAATGAGCAATAAGATCGGCACATACCCGGTTGAGATTAAGAAACCAACTGTAAACATAGAGATGCTACCGGCCCAACTCTTCTGTTTGTTGTAAGGAATTTTATGGATTCCAAATCTTCTACCCATGATATCTGCAATACCTGTAGAGTGTATTATGTTAATAATAATAAACAAAAAGCAACCCAAAGAAGTCCATAATCAGACACACGACTACACGAGGTTGAGAAAAGATACCATCACCACCACACATCATTGAAAGTGAAACCACACCAATTGGCGACTCGCGCCAGAAGACAACAGTGGATAGAATCAACATCAAAACATAATATAGGGGTCCTCTAAGTAATTCCCTGCAATTAAATCATTTTTAAAATTTTGGGATAAATTCATTTGTAAACTAATTAAAAGGTAAAGGGTTAACTGCATAAGAAGATAACCAACTTTGCAAAACTTGGAAAGATTTTAAGGTAATCTTCAACCTTGATAGACGTGAAAAAAGTCAACATCGTCAAAGGCAGTGACATGTCGCGGTATCATTTTGACCTAGTAACATGTATGGATTACCATAAAGCGACAAAACTGAAGTTTGAGGATTGTTAGGGCTGCAAACGAACCGAACGAACACGAACAAGACCTTGTTTATGTTCATTTGTTAAGGAAATATATGTGTTAACGAACTGTTCATGAACACTTATCGAACGAGATGTTGTGTTCGTTTGTCAAGGAAATGAACGTGTTCGTGTTCTTTGAGGTAACGAACGTTGATGAACACAAACTAATATTCATGGACACAATTGAAAACAAACTAGTACAAACAAACGCTCATGAACAAAATATATACCACACTGATACTTATTGAATATTTGATGTGTCGGAATTTTGAAGTATTTAAATAAAATGAAATAGAAACTAAAAACACGAATGAGCTATCAAACATAAATGAACATAAACGAACATAACTTAATGAGTGCGGCCTCTGTTCATGTTCGTTCATTTAACTAAACGAACGAAATTCCTTGTTTGTGTTCGTTCATTTATTAACCAAACGAACTTCCCGGCGAACTGTTCGCTGAACGTTCAGTCCATTTGCAGCCCTAAGGATTGTTATTAAAAAAATGAAAGCTTTTAAAAACATTAGACAACGGCTGGTTTCCTTTATATGCAATTTACCCAAGGTTAAACAAACCATCAAGGATAGGATTAAGAGAACTACTTACTCCGGTTTTCCTTCTCGAGTGACTGATTTTATGAGATCTTCATTGGTTACAAGGGAAAGACCGTGAACAAGAAGCCTTGCACAGTTTAGTAAGGGCACTAAAGCAGCAAAATAACGAGCATCCGTTGAAGTACTAATCTAGCATTGAAATATCAACTGTAAGAGTTTGATTGATGCATAAATGCACACACACACACACATATATGTGTGTACTGGTGGGTTCAAATGAGAACCACCATATATCTAGGAACCATTTATTCGCCATTGAATATATGTATTCACAATAATTCTTAATCATTCAACAGAATGTGTATTCACTAGTGAATACTAAATAAAATGGTTCCTAGATATTCAGTTGTTCTTGTTTGAACCCACCACTATGTATATATTATAAACAATGGGCAATTTAAAATATACCTAAAAATTGGCCAGCAACCCATATAAAGCAATCCAGATAATATATGAACCAGCTTTCTGCTTAAACTCTGAAATGAGGATGAAAGATAATAAGGAAATTAAACAATTAAACTGCCAAACTAAGTTTTATTTCAGGTTCTACAAACAGCCAAAGTTTGACTTCTAAAAGTCAAATGTGGTACTTTCAATTTTCAAACTCTAGATTTATGTTAACTAGTTGATTTTCCGACCCCGCGTTGCGGTGGAGATCTAATGTCTGCAAAACGTGTGCCGACAACGACAAGCGGATACCGAATATCAAAACATAGATAAAAATGACGTAGTAACGATAGTTACTCCGTCCTAAAAACGATTTTAAATAATCTAATACATAATAGTAAGACCCACACGTCCTACACGTTGGAAATTCGGTTGTCTTTAGTTCAGTTATGACGTTACTAACACGTTAAAGTATGGATGAGCTCGGTACCGGCAATGGGACCGAAAGTACCGATCCCGAAAATAATCGAAATTAGGTACCGGCACCGAAAATGCTCGGTACTATACAGTATGGTATTTGAAGGTAAAAATAAGTAAATACAGATATGGTGCTAGACCGGTGTCGAACCGAAAGTAACGATTCTGAAAACGCCAAAAGGTGGGTACCAAATTGGTACCGAAAATGATTTGGTATAGTAAATTTGGTACCGATACGATACCGGTTTGATTACAGGATTTGATACTATTTACTCTTCAATAATTTAAATATCCAGCTTGTTGCTCGTCTACTTCCCCTCGCCAGCGAGCCGTGTTTGAGTGTTTGCGAGCCCCCCATGCTCAGGATTTCCTGTCTGTTGTTCCCATCGAAGGTTTAGGGCAGAGTATGTCGGCGGTGGAATACCGGGCTATCCTCAAGTACCGTTTAATGATACCCCTTTTCCAGGCTGATGACCCGTGTCCTGTGTGTCAAAAGTGTTGCTTGGATTCTTTTGGGGAGCATGCAGTACATTGCAAAGAATTACCAGGGTTTAAGTATCGTCATGATTTAGTTCGCGATGTGCTGTATGATGTCCTTAAGCGAGCAGGGGTCTCGGCAAAAAAGGAAGCTCCAGTGAACTTCTTGACTGATCCATTAGAAGGGAGATCTACGCTACGGCCCGCTGACATTCTTGTTTTTGGATGGGAAGGAGGGAAACACGCGTGTGTCGATTTGACAGGTGTGTCCCCCCTCGTTGGGCTAAGGGATCACGGTTTTGTGGTGGGACAGGCGATAAACAAGGCAGAGGCGGGCAAAGTAGCTAAACACGAAAAAGCTTGTATCGAGAATCAGCACGTGTTCGTCCCGTTCGCTTTCGATACATTTGGCGCTCTCGCCCCTGACGCGGTGCGATTCCTAAAGCGAGTTCAACAGGTGGTAAGCAGTAACACCACACATGTTAAGGGGCAGAATTTTGTGTTTAGCAGGGTAGGGTTTGCCATTCAGAAGGGGGTAGCGGCGCAGCTTGTTGCTCGTCTACCTGCCATTAGTTTGTAATTTCTGTTTACAGAAAATGTAAATATACAAAAAAAAAAATAAATAAAAAAAAAAAAAATAAAGGCCAAAAAAAAAAAAAAGAAAACAAAAGAAGTTGTGTATATAAAACCTCATTCAAACGAAATACAATATACTTACCACGTGTATGAAAAACAATCTAAACAGTGCAATTACTTGCGTTGCTCCGTGGCATGAGCTCAAAGGTGATGTTAGGGATGAGCTCGGTACCGAAAACCCCTAAAAGTGGGTATCGGTACCGAAAACCCCTAAAAGTGAGTATCGGTACCGAATATACCTGGTACGGCACCGGTACGATACCAGTATTTGAGAGTAAAAACCGGTACCGAAAATGTCAAAAATCGGTACCAAGTCGGTACGAAAATATACCCGGTTTGGTAAATTTGGTACCAATACTGGTACCATTTGGTTATCGTTATGTGGTGTTACTATTCATTTGGTTATCGTTATGAGTATCGGTACCGAATATACCTGGTACGGCACCGGTAGGATACCAGTATTTGAGAGTAAAAACCGATACCGAAAATGTCAAAAATCGGTACCAAGTCGGTACGAAAATATACCCGGTTTGGTAAATTTGGTACCAATACTGGTACCATTTGGTTATCGTTATGTGGTGTTACTATTCATTTCCTTATGGTTTAAATATATAGGTAAATTATTCTACCACCTTAACACAAAACATACGCGGTTAATTCAAGTAACCAGTAACTTAGTTACTGCTGGTAAATTTCTTTTACCGAAATAAAACCTAATTACTAAAACGACTTGATAACACTAAAATCACCAACAAAACACAGTTAAAAGCTAACCGAACTGAACCGAACCCGACTCAGTTTAACCAATAAATTATAAATTGAGCGAAACCTGTTCGATGATTTGGCGCTGTGTAAGATTATCAAAACTGGAAACCAAAGCATAGGCGCCAGCAACAACTAGAACAGTTGCTCCGGCATCCCGAACCAGGTGATTCGATAAATCTACAGTGAAAGCACGCGGTGGAACAAGAACAAAACGACGTCGATTGCTGTAAACATCGACGGGAACATTTCGAATAAGATGCGAAGTGAGAAAAGGTGTGGTTGGAGAAAAAGGGTATCTCAGAGGGCAGAAGTGGCGGCGGAGGAGCGGTGGTTTGTGGGTGGTGGTGATGGTGGCCATGTGAATGATTTTTCGAAGTTTGTAGTGATAAATAAATCTAGCAGGATATGTTTTCTAGTGTTGTGGGACCAATTATAACTACTGGGCTACTGGCTGGCTACTGCACCTTTTTTTTTGGACAGCTGCAGACCAGCTGGTCTACCGTCTGGCGAGTTGCCAGACTCCCCGGGTTCGAACCTAAGCCCTCACACCGGCCACCCTCTCCTTTCTCCAGCTCCCGTGCGGGAAACCCCCCTAAGCCCGAGTCGAACCCGGGACCTAGGGGTTAAAACCCTCACACCTCAACCACTTTGCTGTGGCATCATTGGCGGCTACTGCACCTATTTGAGGAAAATTTATGTTTGCAGTAGTAAATAGTAAATACATTAATGACTATGTACATTTTTTACAATGAAAATTACATAAATGGTTAAAAACTTATAATAGACTCGTGCTAATTTTGGTATATAACATACAGCAAGTAAATGTGGCCCGCCCTTCGCTGCAGATTAGACCATTGGGTGTGGTATTGGCGAGAGCATCGGGAGTCCGACGACGTGGAGAGGGACCCTGACGGGGAACACCGCCCCCTCTCCCCGTCCAGATATCGATGCCATCGGGAGCTTCTTCTTGTCCGCCCCGAACAGGGGCGGACCTACATAAGCCCGTGGGTGGGCGACCGCACCCCTTGAAAAAAAAATTTAGTGTTATTTTTCGCGAAAAATCTCAACCGCACCCCTTGAAAATTTTTGACCGCACCCCTTAGAAAAAAAATGTTAGAATTTATATAAAAAAAAATTTGTAAACACGGATTTAAACCCGACCCAATTATGTAAACAAGTTAGCCCACTAATCTCTTTAAATAAAACTTGTATTCCTATAACTCAACATCAAGCCCAATTGAATAAGTTTATGGTAAAACCCAACCCAAATAACTAAATCAATTAACAAAACATAACCCAATTACCCAAATAAACCCAATCGACCTTTCATCTCTCCCGCCCTCCCCTTGCTGCAGCGACCAAGAAACAAAAGGATCAACCATTCAACCTGCAGACAGGCTTCGATCGATCAGCCACAAATCTCACCGAGTCGCCGTAGACAGAGTGCAGACTAGCCGAGCAGGTACCAATCCTTGATTTTATTCTTCAAGAGTTTTGATAAGGTTTTTGATAGGGTTGTTGATAAGGTTGCTGTTGTAAAATTACGGCAGTCGGCAAATTGTCATTTATTGGGTTCAACTTGTTTAAATATTAAAAAAGTTACTGGATTGTTGATTAAATAATATTAAAAAATGTTGTTGTTGATTTATTGGGTTCAACTTGATTTCATTATTAAGGGCAAAATAATAATTTTATTTTGAGCTAAGGCGAAAACGTAATTTTAGCTAGGGACAAAATTTGTCGCAACCCCCGATCCCTGATGGGAACGGGCGGACGCGAGCTCAGAGTTTGGTGGTATCAGGTTTATTTTAATCTCGCAGCGGAATTTACATCAGGACCGTAGTTAGGAAATGTTTATCAGAGTAAAAACCACCTCATTTACTATTAATAAACACATGGGTAAAACCCAAGTTTCTTATTACAATACATTTATAGGGACAAACCCTATTTTATTGAATTTAAAACATCGTTTATTCGGTAACTTTTATAGCCACATTTTTCCCAAGCCTTCAGTGCTCTCCAGCTGGCTTTTTACTAATTGGCTTTCACATTGGGTTACCTGAAACACGTTTTAAAAACATTTGTCAGTCGGAAATACTGGTGAGTGAATCCCAGTTTAATCAAGAAAACATTTTATTAATTAAAACAGTATCGAGGACGATTACAATGTTTATGTCTACACAATTACTCCATTTGGTACTATCAATCCACTGACTTGTGGGTCATATTACACATTGGCTAACTCATTGTCCAATGGTAACGTACTATCATACTCGACTTACTACTCGCATGTAGTACAAATTTTGTATACAAAACCCCAACATACCGGCAGTAATTGAAGACTACAAAGACTCAATCACTGCTTAATTACATTGTAAAACATTTAAGGTTTTGTAAAAACTGTTAACAAAAAGGAGATTACTCACATTGCTGTCTTAGGCTTTTCGTAAGGGTTTCCTGGGTATAATCTATAATTTATACAAATGTACATTGGTTAGTACCATAACCCTTTTAAAATATTAATGATACCCTCCCCGAGACGGCAGTCCAACAACTACGTCGGGCAGAACCACGACAGTTGTTACGGAACCCTAAATCAATCGGGCAGCGTAACTATTATGAAACTGGGGTTATAATACTTACAACGGAGCAGAACCTCGCTAATTAGGGGTATAATACCCGTCTATAATGTCTAATACTTTCAGAATTCGAGTTTGAAAAGTGTGAATGAGCGACGGAAAACGAAAACTGATGGCCTTCTTATATAGGGCTGGATTCTGGTCTCCACGCGGCCCGCGTAAAGCACAGGCCAAGGTTACGCGGCCCGCGTCAACCTTGGTCAACACTATAGCTTAGTCCGGTCATCCAATAGACTCGACACGATGTCGACACGTGTCGGCTCAGGATGTCTCCGCGTTTCATGATCTGTCGCGGCCCGCGTCAACTTAGACGAGGTCTTACGCGGCCCGCTTGAACTAAAGAAGTCAGCGGAGTCAAAGTCTGGTCTTGATACGGCCCGCGTGAGCTTAAGGTGGGATCTTACGCGGCCCGCCTCAGCTTACCATTTCTTGTTTTTGATTTATTTTATAAACTATAACATAATTTGGGCTCGGTTTTCACATACGGGGTGTAATATAAGACATATTGGGACATTTTAAGATATAATAAGGTATTGGAAATATACTGAGGGTGTCGGTTTTACCGAGGGTTGTTACATTCTCCCCACCTTACTTTAGAGCTCGTCCTCGAGATCTACTGAAACAAATGCGGATATTTCTTTTGCATTTCTGACTCTAGTTCCCATGTATATTCAGGTCCTCTTTTGGAGTCCCACTTCACTTTGACTATAACTAGTCTCTTATGCTTGAGATTCTTGACTTTCCTGTCTTCAATTTGTAGAGGTCTTTCTACAAATTTGAGTTGTTCGTTTACCTCTATATCCTTAAAAGGTACTATCAATGATTCATCAGCTAAACACTTTTTAAGATTTGATACATGAAACACATCATGTATTCCTGCCATTTCCTCTGGCAGTTGTAGCTGATAGGCTACAAGTCATATTCTTCTAATAATCTTAAAAGGTCCAACATACCTGGGACTTAGCTTTCCCCGTTTGATGAATCTTACCACTCATTTCCAAGGAGAAACTTTTAACAACACTTTATCTCCTACCTGAAATTCCAATGGCTTGCGTCGGTTATTAGCATAACTCTTTTGTCGATCACGTGCTGCTTTTAGTCGTTCCTTGACTTGAATAATTTTGTCAGTTGTTTCTTACACTATCTCAGGTCCAGATAGTTGCTTTTCCCCAATTTCTGCCCAACAGACTGGGGTTCGGCACTTTCGTCCACAAAGTGCTTCGAATGGTGCAGCATTGATACTTGTGTGATAACTATTATTATAAGAAAATTCTATTAAAGGTAAGTGATTGTCCCAATTACCTCCAAAATCGATTACACAAGCTCTAAGCATGTCTTCCATTGTCTGAATTGTTTTTTCACTTTGTCCATCTGTTTGTGGATGATAAGCCGTACTTAACTTTAACTTGGTTCCCATTGCCTTTTGGAAACTTGACCAGAAATGAGATGTAAAACGACTATCTCTATCAGAAACAATTGATAAAGGAATACCATGTAAAGAAACAATTTCATTTACATACAATTTAGATAATTGTTCCATACTAATTGTTTCCTTCATTGGTAGAAAATGAGCTGACTTGGTTAGTCTATCTACAATCACCCAGATTGTATCATTTCATTTCCTAGTTTTGGGTAATTTAGTAACAAAATCCATTGTTATTAATTCACATTTCCATACTGGCATTTCTAATTGCTGTAACAAACCTGAGGGTTTCTGATGTTCAGCTTTAACTTGTGAACAAGTTAAACATTTAGAAACATAGGCTGCTATGTCTTTCTTCATTCATATCCACCAGAAATTTTTCTTTAAATCCTGGTACATTTTATCACTTCCTGGGTGTATCGTGTATTTAGACTTATGGGCTTCTTCTAATATACGATTACGCAGGTTTCCTAATTTAGGTATCCACATTCTCTTTTCATGGAATCTCCATATTCCATCTGTTCCTTGTTTTAATTCTTTTAGCAAACCTTTTAATTTTTCAGAATCATCCTTGATTACTGATTCTTGTGCTTCTTTTATTTGATCATTTAAATCTACTTGCAGATTTAATTTAAGAGAACATACCCTTTTTGGCTTTTCATAATATTTTCGACTTAAAGCATCTGCCACTATATTTGCTTTTCCTTCATGATACTGGATATTACAATCATAATCACAAAGAAATTCCGTCCAACGTCTTTGTCTCATATTTAACTCTTTCTGCTTGAAGATATACCTTAAACTCTTATGATCAGTGAATATGGTAAACTTACTACCATAAAGGTAATGTCTCCAAATCTTAAGAGCAAAAATTATAGCTCCTAACTCTAAATCATGGGTTGAATAATTCTCTTCATGATTCTTAAGTTGTCTAGATGCGTAAGCTATAACCTTTTGTCTTTGCATCAATACACATCCATAACCTAATTTAGAAGCATCACAGTAGACTATAAAGTCTTCAGTTCCTTCTGGTAATGCTAGTATAGGTGTATGGGTCAATTTTTGCTTAAGAATTCTAAAGGTTTCTTCTTGTTTTACTCCCCATTCAAACTTAACAGATTTACAGGTTAACTTAGTTAAAGGAATGGCTATTCTAGAGAAATCTTTAATAAATCTTCTATAATAACCAGCCAATCCTAAGAAACTTCTAACCTCAGTTGGTGATTCAGGGGTTTTCCATTTCGTAATTGCCTCAATCTTGGTTGGATCTACATGAATTCCTTCATGATTAACTAGGTGTCCAAGGAATTGCACCTGTTCTAACCAAAATTCACACTTAGAAAACTTAGCATAAAGTTTTTCCTTTCTTAACAGACTTAAAAGTGCGTGCAAATGTTTCGCATGATCCTCTTTATTCTTAGAATAAATTAGAATATCATCTATGAATATAATTATGAATTTATCCAAATATGGCTTACATATTCGGTTCATCATGTCCATAAATGCAGCTGGGGCATTGGTTAAACCAAATGGCATGACAGTAAATTCATAATGACCATACCTTGTTCTAAATGCGGTTTTAGGAATATCCTCTTCCTGTACCTTTAATTGATGATATCCTGACCTTAAATCGATCTCAGAGAAAAATCGAGCTCCTTGCAGTTGATCAAACAGATAATCGATTCTCGGTAATGGGTACCGATTCTTAATCGTAACCTTGTTTAATTCACGGTAATCAATGCACATACGCATTGATCCGTCCTTCTTTTTAACAAATAATATCGGCGCTCCCCATGGCGCGAACTCGGTTGTATAAATCCTTTCTCCAACAATTCATCTAATTGTTTCTTTAATTCTTGCATTTCTGCAGGTGCCAAACGGTAAGGTGCTTTGGCAATTGGTGATGTTCCTGGTATTAAATGAATTCTGAATTCAACTTTTCTGTCTGGAGGTTGTCCTGGTAATTCTTCTGGAAATACATCTGAAAACTGAGATACTACTGGAATATCTTTTAAATCCTTTTCTTTAGTGTTAGTGATTATAGAAATCAAATACACTATAGAACCTTTTCTTATACAACTTGCAGTTTTCATCACAGAAATGAATTTAGTAGATCTAGAAGATTTATCTCCTTTAATTGTGATCATTTTACCTTTTGGTGAATTTACTTGAATTAACTTTTGATCACATAAAATACTGGCTTTATTGGCTATTAACCAATCCATTCCTAAAACAACATCAAATCCTACCAGATTTATGGGATATAGGTTTGCAATAAATTTCTGATTTAAAATTTATATTCTTGCTCCCTGCAAGATTTCAGAAATTCTAACGGTTTCTCCATTAGCTGTCTCTATTACGCATTCTTGTGGTAGTTTAGTTAATGACTGATTTAGAAATTTGCAAAACGATGTATTAATAAAACTTTGGTTTGCACCAGAGTCAAATAATACTTTAGCAAAGACATCATTAACTAAAAAACGTACCAGCTATAACATCTGGAATCATTTTAGCTTCATCTGCAGTCAGAACAAATGCTCTAGCATTTTTAGTATTCTTGTTGTTTGCAGTTGGGGTCAATTTCGGACAGTTTGGCCTGATATGACATTTTTCTCCACAGTTGTAGCAATATCCATTACTGGATTTCTTCTTACAGTTTTCTTCCTTGTGTCCTGGCATTTTGCAATAATTGCAGAGAGTGGAGCATTTTCCCGAATGTTTTTTCCTACAGACCTTGCAGTATGGTGCAGAGGTAGAACCTATATTCCTACGATTGTAATTCCCCGAACGGAAGTCTTGAGTAAGCCTTTGGGTTAGGTTCCTTCTCTGGTCTTCTTCTCTAGTACGGACTAATTCATCAGTCAAGGTATTTGTTAATTCTACAGCTTCTTCTATGGTTTGCGGTCTGGCTGCCTTGACTATGTGTCTAATCTCCCCAATTAATCCCCAAATATAACGAGAAATTAACACTGGTTCTGGTGAAGCAAGAGTTGGCACTATTCTGGCATATTCAAAGAATATTTTAGTGTACCCCTTACTATCTACACCAGTCATCCTAAGATTTAGAAATTTGTTTGCTATATGTTCCTTCTCATTGGGTGGGCATAATTTCCTTTCTACCTTGTTCTTAAATTCTTCCCATTCCATATTATAGGTTCTATCACTTCCTTTTGTCTGGAGGATAGTGTTCCACCATTCTAGTGCTGCATTCTTAAACAAATTAGAAGCAAACAGTATCTTATCTTCTTCAGCACACTTACTTATCCTTAAGACTGCCTCCGTCTTTTCTATCCAGCGTAAGGTTGCAATGGCCCCTTCATTGCCCGAGAACTCCATTGGTTTACAAGACCAGAATTCTTTATAAGAACAACCATAAGGCATGGTTCTTCTTCTTTTGGGAATAGGCATTTGAAGTACAGGTCCATTGTTCACGCTGTTTTCTGGTTCAATGGGTCGCTTACTGCTATGCTTACTTTTATTATCAGCATCTTTAACAGTTTGAAGTATAAATGGCATTGCATCTATAATTCCCTGTGCTACTATGTGTTGGATAACACTATTGTCCACTTGATTTCCATTGTTATTGATACTTGGATTCTCATTAACCATGTTAATGTTACTCTGGTTATCATTATTCAGATTTCCTTGATTTCCTTCATCGGCCATCTGAATTTTAAACATTTATCCCATATTAATATCATAATTAATATTTTAATGTAGTTGATCACATAACACACAATCTAGCCAAAAACGTAGATCATTGCTACTATACTCTTTTTCATATACTATGCGTCTATTACACACTAGTACAGAAATAAAGATTACAATACCAACAGAAATAAAATAGTAATATGCATCCGTACACACATATTTTTATTTTTATTATATTATTATTACTATCGCTTCTTCCATTCTAACATTCATGGATATGGATTCATCCAAAAATCCATATTGCGCTCATCGTATTTCCATACGAGACGCTCTCCCACCTGACGCATCCTCTCACTGCTTTCTAAAATTTCATCCCCAAAAGTCCTAAGTTCTTGGACGTTTTCTGCACTCATTGGGGGTGCAGGTTCTAGGACTGGGTTTGGAATCTGGGGTGCAGTTTCCTGATATGGAGGTAAAAGTGCTTGAAGTTGGTAAGGATCTTTCAAGATTCCCCTAATGTAGTTATCATGATAATAGGGATCTAAAGGGTCCATACCTGAATAGGCTCCTATAGGTGTGTCTTCAGGAATAGAGTAACGTTGCACATAGTCCCTATTCTCGTCCCACCATGGGTCATAATTTGGGTCTAGGGGGTTTGGTGCAGGTACCCTAGGGATTTCTTCTGGGTTAAAGTCATGCATCTCCACTTGGTTTTCCTGGTTTTCTATCTCCATGGGTTGTTCTAAGTTTTGTGGTTGTGGGGCTACTAATTGTTCCAGACTTGGGTCGGCAGCAGTTGTAGCTAAGATATGGAAATTAGCTAAGCTTCTATTTAGCATATCTTGTGTATGAGCATCTGTCTCTCGCTTAATAGCTGCTAAAGCCCTTTGCTGTTGCAATTTTCGCATTCTCTTCCTACGAGCAAAAGCTTCTTTACTGAACCATCCTCGTTTCTTATTAGAAAATGGTTCTTCAGATTTAGCTCTAAAGGCAAATATCCCATCTTCCTGATCAGCAGTATACCCAGAGAGGGCAGGCTGTGATGATGTACCTTCACTCCTAGGTGAATCAGATAACTGACGATTCACGTCTGATGGTACTTGATCACTCATACTGAAAACAAACAGATAGTCAAATAACACATAACACATAATTACAGTTATGCACGTATCTCCATAATTTATTTCCTAACACAAAATTTAGAATTTAAGTGTCAGCAGAACACTTCTTTGGCTAAGACCAGTGGCTAGGCTCTGATACCACCTTCTGTCGCAACCCCCGATCCCTGATCCCCGGGAACGAGCGCACGCGAGCTCAGAGTTTGGTGGTATCAGGTTTATTTTAATCTCGCAGCGGAATTTACACCAGGACCGTAGTTAGGAAATGTTTATCAGAGTAAAAACCACCTCATTTACTATTAATAAACACATGGGTAAAACCCAAGTTTCTTATTACAATACATTTATAGGGACAAACCCTATTTTATTGAATTTAAAACATCGTTTATTCGGTAACTTTTATAGCCACATTTTTCCCAAGCCTTCAGTGCTCTCCAGCTGGCTTTTTACTAATTGGCTTTCACATTGGGTTACCTGAAACGCGTTTTAAAAACATTTGTCAGTCGGAAATACTGGTGAGTGAATCCCAGTTTAATCAAGAAAACATTTTATTAATTAAAACAGTATCGAGGACGATTACAATGTTTATGTCTACACAATTACTCCATTTGGTACTATCAATCCACTGACTTGTGGGTCATATTACACATTGGCTAACTCATTGTCCAATGGTAACGTACTATCATACTCGACTTACTACTCGCATGTAGTACAAATTTTGTATACAAAACCCCAACATACCGGCAGTAATTGAAGACTACAAAGACTCAATCACTGCTTAATTACATTGTAAAACATTTAAGGTTTTGTAAAAACTGTTAACAAAAAGGAGATTACTCACATTGCTGTCTTAGGCTTTTCGTAAGGGTTTCCTGGGTATAATCTATAATTTATACAAATGTACATTGGTTAGTACCATAACCCTTTTAAAATATTAATGATACCCTCCCCGAGACGGCATTCCAACAACTACGTCGGGCATAACCACGACAGTTGTTACGGAACCCTAAATCAATCGGGCAGCGTAACTATTATGAAACTGGGGTTATAATACTTACAACGGAGCAGAACCTCGCTAATTAGGGGTATAATACCCGTCTATAATGTCTAATACTTTCAGAATTCGAGTTTGAAAAGTGTGAATGAGCGACGGAAAACGAAAACTGATGGCCTTCTTATATAGGGCTGGATTCTGGTCTCCACGCGGCCCGCGTAAAGCACAGGCCAAGGTTACGCGGCCCGCGTCAACCTTGGTCAACACTATAGCTTAGTCCAGTCATCCAATAGACTCGACACGATGTCGACACGTGTCGTCTCAGGATGTCTCCGCGTTTCATGATCTGTCGCGGCCCGCGTCAACTTAGACGAGGTCTTACGCGGCCCGCTTGAACTAAAGAAGTCAGCGGAGTCAAAGTCTGGTCTTGATACGGCTCGCGTGAGCTTAAGGTGGGATCTTACGCGGCCCGCCTCAGCTTACATTTCTTGTTTTTGATTTATTTTATAAACTATAACATAATTTGGGCTCGGTTTTCACATACGGGGTGTAATATAAGACATATTTGGACATTTTAAGATATAATAGGGTATTGGAAATATACTGAGGGTGTCGGTTTTACCGAGGGTTGTTACAAAATTATAAATTTATTTTGAGCTGTGGGTAAAAACGTAATTTTAAACGAAGGACGAAAGCGTAATTTTAAATTGTGAATAAAATTAAATTAAAAATGGGTTGGGCCAATAGGAAAGTGACAGGCAAGCTGCCTGCCTGGCACTATTCCTTTAACTTTGGAAATGTATAACTATGGAATGTTAAAGTTGTGTTTCATTATTTATTATTGATTCTATTATTTTTTATTTATTGTTGATTTCATTAAATATTAAAGTTGTGTATGTGATTAAGGAATTGAAATTAAGGAATATTGTTTATTTTGTATGTGATAGGCACAATGAGTAAAGATGTTATGACGCGATTTCTCAACAAGAGGAAAGCGGATGAAATTGGATCATCTTCCGATTTTGTTGATGTGAATGATCTTCCCTCGGATCCTCATGATCGCAAGGCGATAGCATCATACAACGTGAATCAACGAGATGATGTTAGAAGGGCATACCTACTAAGAGGACCATGTCAACCAACGGGTATTCAATATCCAACATCAACGTTTCAAGGTAAAGAGTTAACGTGTTTTTGATGATTATATAAATTTAAGTTTGATGTTCTTTTTTTACATGACCCGACCCGACCCGAACCGGTTTTTTTATGTATATATCTAGACGCCTAAAATTTTAAAAAAATTTCCGCACCCCCATGAAAAAATTATTGGGTCCGCCACTGGCCCCGAAGCGTTCTCTCTCTCTTGATTCTCTCTATCTCTCTCTCTCTTGATATGAATGGATGGAGATGGACAGGGATGGATAGGCAAACCATTTCCTAAGGATGGAGTAAGAGGAAAGGGGTGGTGAGGTGGAGGTGGGGGAAGAGAAACCACACCCGATGATCTTAAGGCCATGGGGTATGGGGCTTGGGTTGGGGGAAAACGCCCAAGCCACCACCCCGGGGGCTTGGGTTTGGGCGTGGCCCCTTTGGCGTGGGTTTGAAGCCGGGCGTGGGGCGGGCTAGCAAGGTGACATGGCGGGCTCTCAATGGCCATGTGTCAACTCATGCCCCCAACCCAAGCCTCACCATACCCCATGGGCGTGGGTTTTTTTTTTCCCATTCCACGTGTCAACTAATGCCCAACTCAAGCCCCACGGTCTAACCTTGTCATGGGTGGGTTGGCACAAGTTGGCTAATTGTAATAATGATAAAAATTAAAAGTCATGATAAATGTGTAAGTTAGTTAAGTTAATTAAATCGTATTCTTTTAAAGGCAAAAGTTACTACTACCTTCCTTTACATCATTTAATTTACTTAGAATTGCGGAGTCGTTTTTTTTATATGACTTGAGTGTACTGAATGTTTTTGCATTTGCTTATCGATCATAACGTAAACAATTTGAATTTATACCGACCCGTATATAAAAATAATCATGTAAAACTCGAGAGAGTCCAAATAACATTTTACAAACTTTTTAGAAAGTTGAAGGGTACCTTAAATGTTAAAAGAGTAATTTTCTAAAGTAAAATATGAAAAAAAAAAAAATGATCAAATCCACTGTAGGTAAGTGGTCAACCTTTTATATATAATAATAACTTCTTTTGTCAAGATTTGAATCAAATTTGGTAGGTTTTAATCGAATTCGAATTCAAAGGAAAATAAAGTTTATTCAAATAATTCGTTTCGAATAATTCGAAAATTCGATATTAAATTCGATGAACACCCCTAACTTGTAGATAAATTTTGATGAACTTATAGAGTAATTTTGATAATTACTCTACTAGTAGAATAATTACGATAATACCAACGTAAAATATTGCTATTCGTATGTTTTGTAGTTAAACGTATTTGTACTCGAACTTAGCTCTATAAATAAACGCCCCCTCCACCACCTCCATAAACAATTACACACAGCTTTACATCTTGAAATATCGTGTGAAACTCCACCCTCTTAGCATCTCAAATCCTTCTTTTTAATCATTATTATTATTTCAAATCTTGCCGACACTAAAATTCAACATATTAGTAACCTCCATGCACTTCTTTACAGTGTCCCTTTCATGTTCTACATATTTTTTCCCGATTTTCTTGGCTTATTACAAATTATTGCGGGTTTGCTAATTGATAAATAAAGACATGTGCGAAAATCGACACGTTAATACATAATGGTCCAACACATATGTTACTTATCCGCCCTAGTCCATACTTTCACCTCTTAAACTTCATAGTTATTACAATAAAACAAACATCACAAATAAAAGAAACTTTGTCATTCATCAACTACTTACAAACAAGTATCACAAATAATATATGAACCCTATACATACACGTCACATATTCGGTATATATATTTGCTCTTTTTTAGGTCCTCAATAACTTAAATATTCAATTTCACAGGATATAAATTTCTTTATAGGTTAAAAATAGCTATTACATTAACTATATATTAAAACACATCACTAACTACAACATATATAATATTTATTCTTTTGTATAAAATTACAAGAATGTCATCCACTTACATACTTAACTTTTTTTATGGCATTTTTGTAATTTACTTCTCTTTGAGTGATATCTGTAACCATCTTACAAGAATTATTTTTTCTTACGTTTTGACCACCAAGGTTTTGGTTCTTACCATTTTGCTCCCTCAACTTTTATTACTTTTTTTAAAACAACTTACATTATTACCCCTTGAATTTTGACAAACTTATTAAATGTCCCCTGAACTCTAATAAAGTTATTATTACCTCTTTTAAGCCGTTTATACATACAATGCTACAATATATTTTTTTAAGTTTCAAATTAATCTCTTATACTTTAAATAATATAGGCCTTTAACTCAATATTTTCATTTTCCTATTTTAACTTTCGTTCTTTTTTTACAACTAATTCGCCATATAATTTTTTTAGAAAACAGACTAATCCGGTACCCACCGAAAAAATTATAAATTTATTTTTACGTTATCTAAAATTGATGTTTTAAAACCGGTCATTATTAATTATTACAAGTTGGTTTTGAATATATATTGTAACGTAATATAGTAGCTTAAAAAGCTGATCTTTATTGTTTGATTCGTACACTGATTCCCCGCTGCAACGCACGGTGGAGAAATCCTAGTTCTAATAACAAAAAAAGGATTAAACTAGCCCTGAAATCAAGACCTGCACGACAATACGTAATCTTAGATATTGGAATAAACTACGAGATGAGTTAAAAGTATAAAATGGATGCTAGAGAGAGTGACAACTCATGAGACCGGCCGTAGTGGGCATGGGTTGCCGACTCACCCAAATGGGCATTGCACGACCCAACCTCCCTCTGGCGTGGATGGGCATTTTGGGTCAAGGCGTAGTCACAGACACGGAAAAGGGGGCAAGTGAGTTTGATTTTTTTTCCAGCCAATTAAAACACACTACACTAACTCACTTTAATTTAGATTCACGATACACCATATAAGCTCATATAGAGGCAACAGTTTCGAACCATTTGCTTAAAATGGGCCGCGTGCTTAAATGGGTGAAATAAGTTTTTTTTTTTGGTAAAAGTAGAACATCTATAAAGTTGTCCGAACTTTATCGTTAATGCATACAACAAAAGACTTTATGTTTTTTTCATCACGAGTGTAATACTATTGCCATGTTTTGGTCGTTGCTAATCCGGCAAACACTAATGCTTTGATCTTGAAGGAATTTGCACCATCCATCCCGATAACTTGTTTAACAAGGCTAGACCATAAGAGGGCTTTTGAACATGAGTTGTTTAACATACCACATGTGCAACCCATACCACACCAGTTGGTGAGAAGCTCGTAAATGATGATAAATGGGTATGAAACCACTTTATTATCTGTGCCTTAAAAATCCACCTAACCAATTTGAAAGACTTTAATAGGTGGGTCCAGTTAGAGGTGTAAAAAAAACTGGTTTTCGATCCTTAACCGGAAAAAAAAACCGAAACCGTCTTTTTAGCCGTTTTTTTAAAACCGGTTTTAGAACCGAACCGACGGTTTGTGACCAGTTACTATTCTTGATATGAAAAAACCGGTTAATAACCAAAATTGGTTTAAAAAAAACGGTTAAAAACCAGTTTTTTTGGCAAAAACCGGTTAAAAACCGATCCCAACCGGTTACTGTTTTGGGTTTGAAAAACCGGTTAGTAACTGAAACCAGTTATAAAAAACCGGTTTTTGTTTTGGATGAAAAAACCGGTTCAGTTAAAAACCGGACCGGTTTTTTCAAAAAAAAAAAAAAAAAAACGATTTGTACACCTTTAGGTCCAGTGGTGGAGCTTGAACGAAGAATCAGTGGAGGACCGACTCTTAAAAATCCAATATTTTACACTACAGTTTTTTTGAATATATATATAGTGGGTAAAATTTTGAATAAAAAAATAATAAAATAAACACATTTGACCGTTTGCAACGGTCGATTCTGGCACCCCAATACAATTTCAGCGTTTTAAATAAAACGCCACATTCAATTTTTTTCGAAAATAACGCCCGGAAACGCCGGGTGTAATGGGTTGAGGGGCGTTATCCGGCGTTTTTTTTGAAAATTTTTTAAAAACCACGCCCCACTACGGGTGGTCTAACACCTTCACAATTTTTAACTACTCATTACCCCACTAAAATAATATATATAAATCTAATAAAAAACAAAATACGTGATTGGTTAAGGAGGCGTGGAGGCCACCCACCATCCCTTTAACGATGGTTGCTGCCGGTTAGGGGCTTTAACGCCCTTTAACGAAGGGGCATATTGTTGTTTAAGGGCGGATCACTGAGGCAAAGGCATGATCCAGTAACGGATGGTCTAATAGTCAGTTATACATTATGACACGTGTCATTTTCTTATTTGTTTTCGGTCTAATCATGGTAAAAATATTAAATTCATGTATAAGTGGTCTAACAGATGACTTTTCTTTTATTAGGTGAAATTATATATCTAAGGAAAATGAGATAATATAATAGGAAAATTACCCAAATGTCACTTGAACAACCAAAATTACCAAAATGTCATCCTCATGTGTTCATGGACAGACTCCTGCAACATGGGATGCGTCCGTCTGTCAACTTGAAGAGTCCATGAATGAGGAGGTTACACGTGTCCGACAAAGGTGACGCATCGACGGCCGACTCCTCCCATGTACTTGGCAAACTCCTCCCATATACTTGGCAGACTCCTCCCATTGGCTCGGCAGACTCCTTACATATACTTGGCAGACTCCTCACATATACTTGGCAGACTCTTCCCATATACTTGGCAGACTCCTCCCATATACTTGGCAGACTCCTCCCATTGGCTCAGCTGACTCTTCCCAACGGCTTGACGGACTCATATTTTGGTTGACTCCTCCCATTACTCGGCTGACTCCTCACAAATCTTTTTAACTCTATCAAATATTTAAATCTAATTAATATAACATTATAACATAAAACATTACAACATAACTTAAATATTACAACCTAAAAACGTGACATAGCATGTTATTAAAAAAAAAAGAAGACACTCAAATATAATTTTTAACGACAGTATTTCAAGGTAAATTTTACATCAATCAACCCGTATTCTCGTTCTAATCAAAAGCCCTAAAACATCGGTTTGTAATTCAGAAAAAAAAAACATAACTCCGTTAAGCTATTTTTAACGCAGGCTATTATCAGCCAAAAGTGGTCCAGTTCGGATTATTATCGGCATATAACTGAGATGAGATTATTATCCGCCAAATTGAGAAAATTGGGATTATTTAAATTCAATTTGCCATATAATTACACCTCTTGAACACCTTTCGGTGTTTGAAATTTTGAAAAATTATATTTAAGTGTCTTCTTTTTTTAATAACATGCTATGTCACGTTTTAGGTTGTAATATTTAAGTTATGTTGTAATGTTTAAGTTATGTTGTAATGTTTTATGTTATATTTCTAATTTTTAAGTTATGTTCTAATGTTTTACATTATAATGTTATATTAAATAGATATAAATATTTGATAGAATTAAAAAGAAATGTGAGGAGTCAGCCGAGCAATGGGAGGAGTCAGCCAAAATATGAGGAGTCCGCCAAGCCGTTGGGAAGAGTCAGCCGAGCCAATGGGAGGAGTCTGCCAAGTATATGAGAAGAGTTTGTCAAGTATATGGGAGGAGTCTGCCAAGTATATGAGAAAAGTCTGTCGAGCCAATGGGAGGAGTCTGCCAAGTATATGGGAGGAGTCTACCAAAGTATATGGGAGAAGTCTGCCAAGTACATGGGAGGAGTCTACCAAAGTATATGGGAGGAGTCTGCCAAGTACATGGGAGGAGTCCGCCGTCGACACATCACCTTTGTCGGACACGTGTAAGCTCCTCATTCATGGACTCTTCAAGTTGACAGACGGACGCATCCCATGTCGCAGAAGTCCGTCCAAAGACGCAGGAGAGTGACATTTTGGTAATTTTGGTTGGTCGAGTGACATTTGGGTAATTTACCCTAGTATAATTAGTCTATTCTTGCTATTTTTCTCATAAATTTATGAATGTGAGTATATTAAAAGGACACTGGAGATAGCACCTGGTGCATATAGATTGTTTTCGTTTCTAAAAGACACAAATGAAATTCCCCAAAATAACCCCAAGCTCAAGGCTCATGCTATCAAGGTTTTCAAGATGGTCAGCATATCTATATCTGATTTCCCTTTTTTACCCTTGTAATCTATATATATACATGCAGTTAATATAACTATGTGCATGTAATTGAAGATATGTGACTCAGCAATTCAACTGAGGGAGAAAGGAGTTGCGGTTTCTGATTCTACACTCAAGTATCTGGTATCTGCTCATCTTCATAAAGGAATTGGTGCTCCTCACTTTGAGGTAATAATTTATACGATATTAATTAGTTCAACCTGAACACGTCATGTTGTAATAAATGGGCTAACGGGTCGTGTTGTTAGGCTAGCCTTATAACACACATATTTATACGATATTATAACACCTATAATGAGAACAAAAATCTCGTTTTACATAATTTTAAGACACTAACAGTTTAAGTAATTACAACTTTTAAAACATATGATACAATCATTTAAAACATGTTATATTTATACCAACTTCCCCTCATAATTTTTAAACGACTATAACTTTACATTACATACATGGGCGCATCATAGTGGGGGCTAGTGGCGAAGCTCATGATTTTCGACCAGGGGGCGGAAGTCACCGGACCTAAAAATTTCTATAAAATTGGGGGTCGAAAACGGATATACCCAAAAACTTCTATACGAAAACTACATACTCTCTGCGAATAGTTCGGGGGGTCGGCCGCCCTCTCCCGCCCCTTAAAAGCTTCGCCCATGGTGGGGGCGGGAGGGGGCGGCCGACCCCCCGAATTTTTCGCTCAGTAGTGGCGAGTATGTAGTTTCGTATAGAATTTTTTTTGGGTATATACGTTTTCGACCACCTGGTTTTATGGGAATTTTAAGGTATATACGTTTTCGACCCCCCGGTCAGAAATCTTATGCTTTGCCATTGTTTACATACATTAATATTTAAAAAAAGTACACTGTAAAATTGAGCAGTTTGCTCTCTTTAATTTGAGTAAGATATTGCTATAATTTTCTTTCTTAATTTTAAAAAATAACATGTTGCTAACTACTTGTGTCTGTGTTCCCCACTTTATCACGCGGACATCCCTCTAGCGTGTGTGAGTGTATATATTACCTTTAGTTAAACCTGTCATATCGAACACGACCCGTTTAATTAAAAGTCAACCAGAACATGACATGTTTAATAAACCAGTTAGATATGAATGAAGTTATTGTTGGAATGATGAATGAAGGTGGTGAAAGAGGCAGTTCTAAGAACAGTAGAAAAGGGAGTTGGTGAAAAATGGAGTAAAGAAAAGAAGGGTGCTTGGTCTGAAGCTTAGTGTAACACCCCGTGTTTCGAAAGTCAAAGTCAAAGTCAAGATTGAAGTCAAAGGAAGAAAAAATTGCTAATTGCGATATGTCTCTCCTTGCTCAATTCCTGTTTTGACTTCTTTGACTCGTAGCTAGCCTATTTTGTTATCGCTTTAGTTGTATTATGTGGAGTATCTATTAATAATCGCATAGTAGTCGTTGTTTATCGCATGATTAATCGCTTTATCACTAACGCAATCGCACTCGCAACTCGAATCACACATTTATGGCTACTGTTATACGTGTGTGTATGCCTTATGTGTTACTTGTGCATGTTTATTTACGTTATGTGTGGTAACCAATCGAAACTCAATCGCAATCGAATCGCAAACGCTAAACGAATATGAAATAAGGATGATTGTATGTTGATATAGTAGTTGGGATTAAAAGTAATTCGACTAGGAAATTCTATCACATCGCAACGCTCGCAATCGCAATCGAAACGGCAAAACTCGTCACACCAGACACTTGAACGAGTAGCCAATTGACCAGGTGGCCAGCCGATCGACCAGCTATTCGATCGAGCTGCCGCTCGATCGGCCAGCCAATCGATCAGGCTGCCGACCGATCGACCAGCCCTCTTCTCCCCTTTCCTTTTTGGGAAACACTATAAATACCCCCTGTCACCATCATACTTTCCACTTTTGGCAACTCTCCTCCGACCAGCTCATCTTCCCCACTTTTCTTCAGATTTCTCGCGATTCCGGTAAGATCTCATCCTAAATCTTGTACTTCCTTAATCTACACGCACTCCTACATCTTTCTATCTTTTGTATCTTAACTTTTAACCGTGAAATCATCAAGATTCAAGGTGTTCTAGGATGACATCATCATGTGTTCTTGAGAACTTCATGTTTTGGCCTCAATCCACCAAGAACAACTTAGATCTAACCGATTTCCACATAAACAAACAAAGATCTTTCATAGATTTAAACATATTCACAATGAAAAGGATTGAAAGATGGTTTTCCAACTTTCTTTCAACTCTTTTACACTCAATGCATTCAAAACCGATAGAATCGGAGCTTGTGCCGACTTACTACTCATTCTTGTGGTTGTGTTGGTTCAAGATCTGGATTCTATACACGAGATTACCGATTTCGGGTTAAACATGGAACACCGTCTCGAACAGTTAACCGGCCGGATTTGGGTGATTCCTGTCCGAACAGGTTACTAAGTCGTGACGAGGTTTCTGTTGTCTAATGCGTTATCAAATCATCTCGATAAAACGATAAACTACCAGAATGACCAAGGAAAAAGACGAACAGGTTAACCAGGACAGAGTGCCGTCCGATCGGACTGATGTCCGAACGGACAGTCATCCGAGCGACCGGTCACCCGATCGACTTACATCCTGGTCCCCACACTTAACTATCATTCAAACTTCAAAGGTTTTGGAACACCGAACGGATTGTCGTCCGATCGAGCTACCACTCGATCGACCGACCATCCGACTATGTGATGTTTTGAAACTTCAACACTTAAACAATTTTCAACATGTTCAATGCACAAGGGATGCCACCCGATCGAACAACCGTCCGATCGAGTGATAACCTGCTGAGGACTTGTTCTCGCTGAAGTGCCCAACCTATCGGACTGTCGCCCGATCGAACGGTCGTTCGATCGATGTATTTCATGATGTATTTCATGAAGTTTTGACGTCATAGTAGGCATGGACTTTCTTCGCGAAAACCATGCTGAAGTTGTGTGCTTCGATAAGATGATTCGATTCATGCTCACGAATGGTGATTTATTGTGTGTTTATGGCGAAACTGCTTCGAAAGGTCTCAAGCTCATGTCGTGTGTCCAAGCTAGCAAGTATCTCCACAAGGAGTACCGAGCTTTCTTGGCTAACATTGTAGTAGCAGAGAAGGAAAAGAAAGGAAGACCTGGTGTAAACGATGTCCCAGTGGTTTGAGAATTTCCTAACGTTTTTACTGAGGATCTTCCCGGCCTTCCGCCAAGTCGTGATATCGACTTTCGTATCGACCTCATTCCTGGAGACAACCCTGTTGCCAAAGCCCCTTACCGACTCGTACCGTCCGAAATGCGTGAACTCTCGAGTCAGCTACAGGAACTACTTGAGAAAGGCTTCATTCGCCCGAGCACCTCTCCTTGGGGTGCGCCAGTCCTTTTCATTAAAAAGAAGGATGGGTCTTCAGGATGTGCATCGACTATCGGGAACTAAATAAATTGACTATCAAGAACCGCTATCCCCTGCCTCGCATTGATGATTTGTTTAATCAGCTACAAGGTGCTACGTGTTTCTCGAAGATTGAACTACGTTCAGGCTATCACCAGCTACGCATTCAGGAGGAAGATATACCCAAAACCGCTTTTCGCACTCGTTACGGCCACTATGAGTTCGTTGTTGTCGAAACCCCCGATCCCAAATCCCAGGGAACGGGTAGCCGCGAGCCAGTTTCGGTGGTATCACGTATTGTCTAATTTGGCAGCGGAAATTTTAACATTAGTAATACTCTCCCCGAGACGGCATTCCAACGACTACGTTGGCAGAACCACGACAGCCGTTACGGAACCCTAGATCAATCGGCCAGAGCATCTAATACGTATCCAGGGGTTATAATACTTACAACAGAGTAGAACTTCTCTATTTAGGGGGTATAATACCCGATTATATTGCCTAATACTCAGAATTTAGAGAAAGAAAAAGATTTTGAACGAATTCAAATGAAGATCCGACGGCCTGCTTATATAGTGCTGATTTCTCACTTTGTCGCGGCCCGCGTAGATGTAAGCTAAGGCTTACGCGGCCCGCGTCAAACCAGGTCAAAGGCGTAGGTGATCCGGGTCATCACATAGGTTCAACACGCGTTATGACACGTGTCAACACAGGGGTTCGCTGGACTTTTAAGTTCAGGCGGCCCGCGTAAGTGTTAAGGGTGGCTTACGCGGCCCGCCTAAAACCCAAAAATAAATTTATTAATTATTTTTATTAATATTTAGGGTATTCGGGGCCCGTTTTCACGTATGGGGTATTTTTAGGGACATATTGGGATATTTTAAAAATATTAGGGTGTTGGAAATAATTTGAGGGTGTCGGTTTTCTTTGAGGGTTGTTATATCCTCCCCACCTTGTTTTAGAGCTCGTCCTCGAGATCTACTGGAACAAGTGTGGATATTTCCTTTGCATTTCATATTCAAGCTCCCATGTGTACTCAGGTCCTCTTTTGGAGTCCCACTTTACTTTGACCAGAACTAGTCTCTTGTGCTTGAGATTCTTGACTTTCCTATCTTCGATCTGTAGAGGCCTCTCTACAAACTTAAGTTGTTCATTTACCTCTATATCCTTAAGAGGTACTACTAGCGATTCATCAGTTAAACACTTTTTGAGATTAGATACATGAAATACATCATGTATTCCTGTCATTTCTTCTGGCAGTTGTAGCTGATTGAAGTAGATGGATAAGGGTCGTAATTTTGTTCTTCATGAAATACATCTCTACAAACTTAAGTTGTTCATTTACCTCATAATACCCATATGAAGTAGATGGTTCACACCATTGTTCTTCATTGTAAGCATATGATGGATAAGGGTCGTAATTTTGTTCTTCATAATACTCATATGAGGTGGGTTGTTCACGCCATGGTTCCTCATAATAAGCATACGAAGGTGGTGGCTCATATCTTGGTTCCTCAAAGTATGAGTATGAAGGCCCATACCTTGGTTCATCAAAATATGAGTATGAGGGAGGAGGTTCATACCTTTGGTCTTCATATGATGTGTATGAAGTCGATGGCTCGTACCTGGGCTCCTCATAGTAGGTGTATGAATTGGATGGTTGATATGAGTGATTATTTTGAACCGAACGTGAGTTACGACAATTAGCGCAATAATTACCCCTATAATCATCCTCCTCATAGGTGTAGTTGTAACCTCCTGAGTATTGATCCATAAGGATCACTCAGCAGACCACAACCGAGTCTCGAGATCAGAAAACAAAAATAAAAACGGAAACAGAGGCTAGACACGACCCCGTGTTCAGTGGACACGGCCCCGTGTTCAGAATCTGTATCTGGGCGTTTTAATTAAATTTACTGATTTCGTTGAGCACGGGGCGTGTTCAGTGAGCACGGCCCGTGTTCAAGCTTTTGTTACTGGTTGTTTTATGAAAAATATACAGCACGGCCCCGTGTTCAGCGAGCACGGCCCGTGTTCAACCTACTGTAAATGCAAAACTAAACTAAAATGCAGAAAAATGTGGGCCCGTTTTGAAAAGGTTTTGAAAAACTGATTAGGCCATCGATTTTAAGCTTTCCTAAAATCCTTGTGTCCCCGGCAGCGGCGCCAAAAACTTGATGCGTGTGAAGTGTTATATATATTAGGTGTATATTTTAAGCCCCTTTAACACTTTTTAGTCAAGTTTTAAATTTATAAAACACGATATTTACTAACACTAGACACACATATGGGCAAGTGCACCCATCGTGAGCGTAGTATAGTGTTGGTAAGATACCGAGGTCGTCCAAGGACACAAGAGCTTTTAGTACCGGTTTATCCTCAACGTCTAATCAAAATAAAAAGTTTAGAAAAAAGGTTTTAAACTAAGAAAAATAAAAACTAACTAAAATGCTGAAAATAAAAATAAAAGAAAACAGATAGACAAGATGAATCACTTGGTTCCGACTCGTATCTAGTGTAACCTTTGATTATTTCCGCACTTTTGCACATAATTAATAGATTATCTTAGTTATTGTAGTAGGCCCCTCTTTTGAAGGTGACGTTACCCTCACCCCAGTAGTTTGAGTCAGCAAGGATACAATCCTAAAAGGGTGGATTATTGGAAGATAATTAATTAAGTTATTAATGCAATATTATGGTAGGCCCCTCTTTTGGAGGTGACGTTACCCTCGACTAAGTAGTCTGAGTCAGCAGGGATACAGTCCTAAATAGCCGGGTTATAGTATTAATAGTAGTTAACTTACGAGGGGATCAAAGAGTTTGGACCCCCGCCATCCAATACCGTTAAGTATTGAAGGAGGTCCTACTAAATTTGACCCAGGTCCATTGCAAGACCTCTAAACGCTGAACAATGGCAAGACCTTTACCAAACCGTTCCCTTAACCCCCGACCAGGTAGCCAACAACCTCCATATAGACCGTGGAGATATGAATGGTGAAAATCTTTTATTTTATATAGACAGTAAAATAATTTCAAGACACCACGGACAAACGATAAAGAAAGATCACCTTCAACATAAGCAACTAGTTATTAAAGTCATTAATACGAAACCAAATAAAAAGTGCAAAAGATTAGAAATAAAAAGTATTACACTAGACACTTTGTCTTCACCAAGTGATGTAAGAGACTTAGGCAAACATGGCCTTGATTGTCAAGAACTCTTACGATCAATCTTGGATCCCGAGACGACTCACACACTCTACGATGGACAATGGATGATGGTGTTATGGTGGTGGTGGGTGGTGGGTGAAGTGTGAGAGAGGTGGTGTGCCAAGGGATGAGTTGAAATGAAACCAAGCACTCCTATTTATAGGCTGAACAGAAGGCTGGGCACGGCCCCGTGTCCGCTGGACACACCCCCGTGCCTGTCTGACACTCTCTCTCTTCATTAATTGTAATTCGCAATTACAATTAATGCGCCAGCTGTACTTTCGCCACGCCCCCGTGTTCACTGGACACGGCCCCGTGGTGGGCAATAGAAGCTTCTATAGGTTTGTCTTTTCTGCTGGTTCTTGGGCACGGCCCCGTGCTGGCTGAGCACGGGGCGTGTTCAGTCTTCTGCCTTCTCTATTTTGCTTGGGAAGATGCCGTTGAGGGGTCGGGCAGTCCACTTATGTTCCTTTTCTTGTATTTATGTTGGATTTAGCTGTCTTTTTGCTTCTTTTGTGTTTTTGAGCTCATTTAATCCTGAAAATACAAAAGAAAGACAAAAACACTCTTTTTCCAATATTAGTACTTTAAAAGGGTTAGTTTTATGCCTCATTTGATGTAATTTATATGTTGCATTTTACACACATCAGCTGTGCTCAGATTCAACTTAGTTCCCATGGCTTTTTGGAAACTTGACCAAAAATGAGAGGTAAAACGGCTATCCCTATCAGAAACAATTGATAAAGGAATTCCATGTAATGAAACAATTTCATTTACATATAACTTAGCTAATTGTTCCATACTGAAAGTTTCTTTCATTGGTAGGAAATGAGCTGACTTGGTTAGCCTATCTACAATCACCCAGATTGTATCATTACCTTTCCTTGTTTTAGGTAATTTAGTAACAAAATCCATTGTTATCAATTCCCATTTCCACACTAGCATTTCTAACTGTTGTAACAAACATGAGGGTTTCTGGTGTTCAGCTTTAACTTGTGAACAAGTTAAACATTTAGAAACATAAGCTGCTATGTCCTTTTTCATTCCTATCCACCATAAATTCTTTCTTAAATCTTGATACATTTTATCATTTCCTGGATGCATCGTATACTTAGACTTATGGGCTTCTTCTAATATACGATGACGTAGATTTCCTAATTTAGGTATCCACATCCTCTTCTTATGGAATCTCCAAATTCCATCTGTTCCTTGTTCTAATTCCTTTAGCATACCCTTTAATTTTTCAGTATCTTCCTTGATTACTGATTCTTGTGCTTTTCCAATTTGATCATTTAAATCTACTTGTAGATTTAATTTGAGAGAACGTACCCTTTTTGGCTTTTCATGATACTTTCAACTTAAAACATCTGCCACTACATTTGCCTTTCCTTCATGATACTGGATATCACAATCATAATCACTAAGCATCTCCATCCAGCGCCTTTGTCGCATATTTAACTCTTTTTGCCCGAAAACATACCTTAAACTCTTATGATCAGTGAATATGGTAAACTTACTACCGTAAAGGTAATGTCTCCAAATCTTAAGGGCAAAAATTATAGCTCCTAATTCTAGATCATGGGTTGAATAACTCTCTTCATGATTCTTAAGTTGTCTAGATGCGTAAGCTATAACCTTTTGACGTTGCATTAATACACGTCCATAACCTAGTTTAGAGGCGTCACAATAGACTACAAAGTCTTCAGTTCCTTCTGGTAACGCTAATATGGGTGCATGGGTTAATCTTTGCTTAAGAATTCTAAATGCTTCTTCTTGTTTTGGTCCCCATTCAAACTTAATGGATTTACAGGTTAACTTGGTTAAAGGAATGGCTATTCTAGAGAAATCTCGAATAAATCTTCTATAATAACCGGCCAATCCTAAGAAACTCCTAACCTCGGTTGGTGACTCAGGGGTTTTCCATTTGGTAATCGACTCGATCTTTGTTGGATCCACATGAATTCCTTCATGGTTCACTAAATGTCCAAGAAACTGTACCTGTTCTAACCAAAACTCGCACTTTGAAAATTTAGCATAAAGCTTTTCCTTTCTTAATAAGCTTAAAAGTGCGTGCAAATGCTTTGCATGTTCCTCTTTACTTTTAGAATAAATGAGAATATCATCTATGAAGACAATTATGAATTTATCCAAATATGGCTTACATATTCGGTTCATCATGTCCATAAATGCGGCTGGGGCATTCGTTAAACCAAATAGCATGACAGTAAATTCATAATGACCATACCTTGTTCTAAAGGCAGTCTTAGGAATGTTCTCTTTCTGTACCTTTAATTGATGATATCCTGATCTTAAATCGATTTTAGAGAAAAATCGAGCTCCTTGCAGTTGATCGAACAGATCATCGATTCTCGGTAATGGGTACCGATTCTTAATCGTGACTTTGTTCAATTCACGGTAATCAATGCACATACGCATTGATCCGTCCTTCTTTTTAACGAATAAAATTGGCGCTCCCCATGGGGATGAGCTTGGCTGTATGAATCCTTTTTCCAATAATTCATCTAACTGTTTCTTTAGTTCCTGCATTTCAGCGGGTGCCAAACGGTAAGGTGCTTTGGCAATTGGTGCTGTTCCTGGTACTAGATGGATTCTGAATTCAACTTCTCTGTCCGGTGGTAGTCCTGGTAATTCTTCTGGAAAGACATCTGAAAACTGAGACACTACTGGAATGTCTTTTAGTTCTTTTCCTTTAGTGTTAGTGATTATAGAAATCAAATACACTATAGATCCTTTTCTTATATAACTTACAGTTTTCATCACAGAGATGAATTTTGTGGACCTAGATGACTTATCACCTTTAATTGTGATCTTTTCACCTTTTGGTGAATTTACTTGAATTGACTTTTGATTACATAAAATACTGGCTTTATTGGCTATTAGCCAATCCATTCCTAATACAATATCAAATCCTGCCAGATCCATAGGATAAAGGTTTGCCATAAACTTTTGATTTAAAATTTCTATTCTTGCTCCCTGCAAGATTTCAGAAATCCTAACAGTTTCTCCATTTGCTGTCAAAACTAGACATTCTTGTGGTAGTTTAGTTAATGACTGGTTTAGAAGTTTGCAAAACGAAGTATTAATAAAACTTTGGTTTGCACCAGAGTCAAATAATACTTTAGCAAAAACATCATTAACTAAAAACGTACCGGCTATCACGTCCGGAATCATTTTGGCTTCATCTGCAGTCAGAACAAATGCTCTAGCATTTTTAGTGTTCTTGTTGTTCGCAGCTGGAGCCAATTTTGGACAATTCGGCTTGATGTGACCTTTTTCTCCACAGTTGTAGCATAGTCCATTACTGGATTTCTTCCTGCAATCTTCTTCCTTGTGTCCTGACATCTTGCAAAAATTGCAAAGAGTGGAGCATTTTCCCGAATGCTTTTTCTTGCAGACCTTGCAGAATGGTGCAGAGGTAGAACCCATATTCCTACGGTTGTAATTCCCAGAACGGAATTCTTGAGTAAGCCTTTGGGTTAGGTTTCTCCTCTGGTCTTCTTCTCTAGTACGGATTAATTCATCTGTCAAGTTATTTGCTAGTTCTACAGCTTCTTCTATAGTTTGCGGTCTAGCTGCCTTGACTACATGTCTAATCTCTCCAATTAATCCCCAGATGTAACGGGAGATTAGTACCGGTTCAGGTGATGTAAGGGTTGGTACTATTCTAGCATATTCAAAGAATGTAGTAGTATATCCCTTACTATCTACCCCGGTCAACCTAAGGTTCAGAAACTTATTAGCTATCTGTTCCTTTTCATTGGGAGGGCAGAATTTCCTTTCTACCATATTTTTAAATTCTTCCCATTCCATGTTGTATATCTTATCACTTCCTCTTGACTGGAGGATAGTGTTCCACCATTCTAAAGCTGAGTTCTTAAACAAATTAGAAGCAAACATTATTTTGTCTTCTTCAGCACACTTGCTTATTTTTAAAACAGCCTCAGTCTTTTCTATCCAGCGTAGAGCTGCAATGGGTCCTTCATTGCCCGAGAATTCTATTGGGTTGCAGGATCAGAATTCTTTGTAAGAACAACCATAAGGCATGGTTCTTCTTCTTTTGGGAATGGGCACCTGAAGTACGGGTCCATTGTTCACGCTGTTTTCTGGTTCAATTGGTCGCTTACTGCTATGTTTACTTTTATTATTCGCTTCTTGAACCGTTTGAATAATAAATGGCATTGCATCTATGATTCCTTGTGCCACTATGTGTTGAACGTCACTATTATCCGTTTGGTTTCCATTGTTATTGATGCTCGGATTCTCATTAACCACGTTAATGTTACTCTGGTTATCGTTATTCAGATTATCTTGATTTCCTTCGTCGGCCATCTGAATTTTAAACAGTTACCCCGTATTAATATCACAAAATAATATTTAATATAGTCAATCACATGACACGCAATTTAGCCAAAAGCGTCGATCATTGCGACTTACTCTATTCATATAGTATGCATCTATTACACACCAGTACTGAAATAAAAATTACAATACCGACTGAAATAAAATTATACTAATAGTAGTAGGCATCCGTACACACATATTTTATTTTATTATTATTATTATTATTATTACTACCGTCTCCATCCTCACATTCACGGATATGGATTCATCCAAAAATCCATATTGCGCTCGTCGTACTTCCAGACGAGTCGCTCTCCCACCTGTCTCATTCGTTCACTACTTTCTAAAATTTCCTCACCAAAAGTCCTAAGTTCTTGTACGTTTTCTGCACTCATTGGGGGTGCAGGTTCTAGGACTGGGTTCGGAATCTGGGATGCGGGTTCCTGGTATGGGGGTGTAGGTGCCTGGAATCGGTAAGGATCTTCTAAAATCTCCCTAATGTATTCATCGTGGTAATAGGGATCTAAGGGATCCATACCTGGGTAGGCTCCTAAGTTCTGCATGGGTGTGTCTTCATGTATCGGGTAACGTTGCACATAGTCCCTAACGTCATCCCACCAGGGATCGTAATTTGGGTCTAGGGGGTTTGGTGCTGGTACCCTAGGTATTTCCTCTGGATTGAAGTCATGCATTTCTACTTAGTTTTCAGGGTTTTCTATCTCCATGGGTTGGTCAGGGATTGGTGGTTGTGGTTGGGGTACTATTATTTGCTCCAGATTAGGGTCAGCTGCAGTGGTGGCTAGGATGTGAATGTTGGCTATACCCCTATTTATCATATCCTGGGCATAGGCATCGGTTTCTCTTTTAGCTGCTGCTAGCACTCTCTGTTCTTGTAACTTTTTCATACGCTTCCTACGTTCGTGTGCCCCACGACTGAACCATCCCCTCTTTTTCTGAGGAAATGGCTCCTCGGACTGAGCCTTAAACACAAAGATTCATTCTTCCGTATCAGCAGAGTACCCTGAGAGGGCAGGCTGAGAAGAGGATGTGCCTTCGCTTCTAGGCGAACTAGACAATTGACGATACGCGTCAGATGGTCCTTAGTCGCTCATACTGTAAACTAACAAATAGTCAAATAACACACAACAATAAAATACAATTACGCACGTATTCCCATAATTTATTTCCTAACAGATTGAATTTTGATGTCAGCAGAACACTTCTGTGGCTTAATCAGTGGCTTAGCTCTGATACCACCTTCTGTCGCAACCCCCGATCCCAAATCCCAGGGAACGGGCGGCCGCGAGCCAGTTTTGGTGGTATCGCGTATTGTCTAACTTGGCAGCGAAAATTTTCATCAGGACCGTAGTTAGGAAACATTGATCAGAGTAAAATACCACATTTTCATAACATTAAACAAAAGGGTTAAAACCCAAGTTCGTAGTACACACGTTTTCATAGGAATAAATCCTATTTTATTTAATGAAAATATCTATTTTATTTTAGGTAACTTTATTGCCACTTTTCCAAGCCTTCAGTGCTGTCCAGCTGGCTTCTATTTGGCTTTCACAGTTTGTTACCTGAAACGCGTTATAAAAAAACATTTGTCAGTGGGAAATACTGGTGAGTGAATCCCAGTTTAATCAAGTTTAAGTAAAACCCAGTGTACAGTATTGAGGGCGATCTCGCAATTACATTTATTTCCAAGTTATAACAATTAACATCCATGGTACTATCGAACCCGACTTGTGGAAATGTTACTCCTTGACCAGGTGGTAACAAATTTTGTATACAAAACCCCAACATACTCATGATAATTGTATTCTTACAAATACTCAATAACTGTTATTCGCATCGAAAAGTATTTAAGGTTTTGTAAAAATAGTTAACAAAAGGTTTACAAAAAGCGGATCAACTCACATTGTTGTCTTAGATTTTCTGTAAGGGTTTCCTGGTGACAATCTAAAATTTACACAAATGCACACGCGTTAGTATAATAACCCATTTTAACATTAGTAATACTCTCCCCGAGACGACATTCCAACGACTACGTCGGGCAGAACCACGACAGCCGTTACGGAACCCTAGATCAATCGGGCAGAGCATCTAATACGTATCCAGGGGTTATAATACTTACAATGGAGCAGAACTTCGCTATTTAGGGGGTATAATACCCGATTATATTGCTTAATACTCATAATTTAGAGAAAGAAAACGATTTTGAACGAATTCGAATGAGGATCCGATTATATAGTGCTGATTTCTCACTTTGTCGCGGCCCGCGTGGATGTAAGCTAAGGCTTACGCGGCCCGCGTCAAACCAGGTCAAAGGCGTAGGTGATCCGGGTCATCACATAGGTTCAACACGCGTTATGACACGTGTCAACACAAGGGTTCGCTGGACTTTTAAGTTCACGCGGCACGCGTAAGTGTTAAGGGTGGCTTACGCGGCCCGCCTAAAACCCAAAAATAAATTTATTAATTATTTTTATTAATATTTAGGGTATTCGGGGCCCGTTTTCACATATGGGGTATTTTTAGGGACATATTGGGATATTTTAAAAATATTAGGGTGTCGAAAATAATTCGAGGGTGTCGGTTTTTTTTAGGGTTGTTATAGTTGTTATGCCTTTTGGTTTAACCAACGCACCCGCGGTTTTCATGGATCTGATGAATCGCGTATGTAAACCTTATCTCGACCGTTTCGTCATCGTGTTCATCGACGATGTCTTGATCTATTCCAAATCGAAAGCCGAACACGCGCAACATCTATGTTTGGTTCTCGAGTTACCCCAAGGGAATCGACTCTATGCCAAGTTCTCCAAGTGCGAATTCTGGCTGGAGGAGGTTTAATTCCTCGGTCACATTGTAAATAGTCAAGGTATTTACATCGATCCCACGAAGATTGAAGCCGTTAAGAGTTGGATTACACCTAAGCCCCCTCTCAAGTCCGTTATTTTCTCGGACTAGCGGGCTATTATCGACGATTTATCGAAGGATTCTCAAAGATCGCTGTGCCTCTTACCGCTCTCACACATAAAGACAAGCCTTTTGTTTGGGGAACTGAACAAGAGTCCGCCTTCCAAACCCTCAAGCGCATGCTTTGCAATGCTCCTGTTCTCACATTGCCCGACAGAAACGACGACTTTATTGTCTATTGTGATGCCTCGAACCTTGGTCTTGGTTGCGTTCTCATGCAACGGGACAAGGCCATTGCCTACGCATCTCGTCAGCTCAAAATACATGAAAAGAACTATACAACCCATGATCTCGAGATAGGCGCAGTTGTTTTTGCGTTAAAGATTTGGCGACACTACCTGTATGGTACAAAGTGTAAGATCTTCACCGATCATAGGAGCCTACAACATATCTTTGACCAGAAGGAACTTAATATGAGTCAACGCCGATGGGTAGAACTTCTCAACGATTATGACTGTGAGATTCGTTATCACCCAGGCAAAGCAAATGTCGTTGCCGACGCTCTCAGCAGACGGAGTTACTTGCTCAGCATTCGTAAAACCCAAGCCCAATGCGATCTAGAAACCCTCATCCGTGAAGCCCAGCATGCTTGTTTTAATGAGCGCCCTTTGGATAAGGAAAGAATCTACCATGATGGAGCTCAGCTTGTGAATAAGTCGAATGGGATATTCCACTTCCTGGACCGAATTTGGATCCCTAAGCAGACCAATTTGCGACAGATATTGATGGACGAAGTCCACAAATCCCGGTATTCTATTCATCCCGGTGCCGACAAAATGTACCAGGACCTTCGCTACAAGTACTGGTGGCCGGGCATGAAAAGAGATATCGCCTTCTACGTTGGAAAGTGCCTGACTTGCTCGAAGGTTAATGTTGAACATCAAAGGCCCTCTGGCTTACTCGAACAACCCTCGATCCCTATGTGGAAGTGGGAGAGTATAGCTATGGACTTCATAACAAAGCTCCCGCGCACGCCATCAGGTCACGACATCATCTGGGTTGTTGTTGACCGTTTGACCAAATCAGCTCACTTTTTGCCAATACGGGAAGACTACAAGGTAGAACGATTAGCCCGAATCTACACCAATGAGATCATTTGTCGACATGGGACGCCTCGCGACATCATCTCTGACCGTGATGCTCGGTTTACCTCGCGACTGTGGGAAACGTTTCAAGCTGCTCTCGGTACAACGCTTAATCTAAGTACCGCATTCCACCCTCAAACCGACAGTCAGACTGAGAGAACGATCCGTACTCTTGAAGACATGCTCCGTTCGTGTGTCATAGATTTCGGTGGTAATTGGGATTCGTACCTGCCGTTAGTCGAATTCTCGTACAACAACAGTTATCATTCCAGCATTCAAATGGCACCATTCGAGGCTTTATACGGAAGAAAATGTTGATCGCCTATTGTGTGGCACGAGATCGGTCACTCGCAACTAACCGGTCCCGAGCTATTGCAAGAAACGACTGACAAAGTCCTCCAAATTCGAGACAACTTGTTAAAAGCTCGAAGTCGACAGAAAAGTTACGCCGATAGACGACGCAAGCCCCTTGAATTTGACGTTGGCGACTACGTACTCCTAAAGGTATCACCTTGGAAGGGTGTGGTCAGATTCGGCAAGAAAGGGAAATTAGCGCCTCGATATGTTGGACCTTTTAAGATTATGGAAAGGATTGGAAAAGTCGCCTACAGACTCGAACTACCGGAGGAACTTAGTAATGTCCACCCGACCTTCCATGTGTCAAACCTCCGAAAGTTCCTGGCTGAGCATGATTTAATTGTACCTCTCGATGACCTCCAAGTGAACGAAACACTACACTTCGTGGAGAAGCCTGTCGAAATCATGGATCGCCAAACCAAGCAGCTCAGACGCTCGCGCATTCCTATTGTGAAAGTCTGATGGGAAGGCAAACGAGGCGCAGAGTTCACTTGGGAACTCGAAAGCGACATGAAGGCGAAGTACCCGCAGTTGTTTGTTACAGCTTCGGCCTAATTTCGGGATGAGATTCCCTCAACTAGGGGAGGCTGTAACACCCCGTGTTTCGAAAGTCAAAGTCAAAGTCAAGATTGAAGTCAAAGGAATAAAAGATTGCTAATTGCGATCTGTCTCTCCTTGCTCAATTCCTGTTTTGACTTCTTTGACTCGTAGCTAGCCTATTTTGTTATCGCTTTAGTTGTATTATGTGGAGTATCTATTAATAATCGCATAGTAGTCGCTGTTTATCGCATGATTAATCGCTTTATCACTAACGCAATTGCACTCGCAACTCGAATCACGCATTTTTGGCTACTGTTATACGTGTGTGTATGCCTTATGTGTTACTTGTGCATGTTTATTTACGTTATGTGTGGTAACCAATCGAAACTCAATCGCAATCGAATCGCAAAACGCTAAACGAATATGAAATAAGGATGATTGTATGTTGATATAGTAGTTGGGATTAAAAGTAATTCGACTAGGAAATTCTATCACATCGCAACGCTCGCAATCGCAATCGAAACGGCAAAACTCGTCGCACCAGACACTTGAATGAGTGGCTAATCGACCAGGTGGCCAGCCGATCGACCAGCTGTTCGATCGAGCTGCCGCTCGATCGGCCAGCCAATCGATCAGGCTGCCGACCGATCGACCAGCCCTCTCCTCCCCTTTCCTTTCCTTTTTGGGAAACACTATAAATACCCCCTGTCATCATCATACTTTCCACTTTTGGTAACTCTCCTCCGACCAGCTCATCTTCCCCACTTTTCTTCAGATTTCTCGCGATTCCGGTAAGATCTCATCCTAAATCTTGTACTTCCTTAATCTACACGCATTCTTACACCTTTCTATCTTTTGAATCTTAACTTTTAACCGTGAAATCATCAAGATTCAAGGTGTTCTAGGATGACGTCATCATGTGTTCTTGAGAACTTCATGTTTTGGCCTCAATCCACCAAGAACAACTTAGATCTAACCGATTTCCACATAAACAAACAAAGATCTTTCATAGATTTAAACATATTCACAATGAAAAGGATTGAAAGATGGTTTTCCAACTTTCTTTCAACTCTTTTACACTCAATGCATTCAAAACCGATAGAATCGGAGCTTGTGCCAACTTACTACTCATTCTTGTGGTTGTGTTGGTTCAAGATCTGGATTCTATACACGAGATTACCGATTTCTGGTTAAACATGGAACACCGTCTCGAACCGTTAACCGGCCGGATTTGGGTGATTCCTGTCCGATCAGGTTACTAAGTCGTGACGAGGTTTCTGTTGTCTAATGCGTTATCAAATCATCTCGATAAAACGACAAACTACCAGAATGACCAAGGAAAAAGACGAACAGGTTGACCAGGACGGAGTGCCGTCCGATCGGACTGCTGTCCGAACGGACAGTCATCTGAACGACCGGTCACCCGATCGACTTACATCCTGGTCCCCACACTTAACTATCATTCAAACTTCAAAGGTTTTGGAACACCGAACGGATTGTCGTCCGATCGAGCTACCACTCGATCGACCGACCATCCGACTATGTGATGTTTCGAAACTTCAACACTTAAACAATTTTCAACATGTTCAATGCACAAGGGATGCCACCCGATCGAACAACCGTCCGATCGAGTGACAACCTGCTGAGAACTTGTTCTCGCTGAAGTGCCCAACCTATCGGACTGTCGCCCGATCGAACGGTCGTTCGATCGATCGACCTGAAAGGTAGAGATACGTCTATGTTTTCAAAATACTACAACGAAAACTTCAAAAGTCAAACCATCATACACAAACACATCCTTCCCAAAGGAAGTAACAATCCACTCGAACGGTCATCCGACTGGACAACCGTCCGAACGGACTGTCATTCGAACGACCGGCTGTCCTATCGGCCTACCATCCGATCGAACTGCTATCCTACCCACTTGCACACTGTATCGTTTTACGTGTCGCTTATCGTTATGTTATCAATCTGTTCAGGCTTACCCTACTCTCTAGCTCTCCCTTCAATCCATCAATCGCTGTGAGTATACCCGTTCCCTTTTTGCTTTACGCACTTTTGGGTGTTACATACGTTACTTATACAAAATCACATCGAACACACTACGCAATACTTTAAACGCTAACCGTTATCGCATGTATACATGACTTAATGAATGCTTGTTTGTTATGTTTACACATGGAATGCTGTCTACCTGCCTTAGCAACGATAGTACTATTAGTTTGGACTCAGCACCTGTTCACTCAGGGGTTGTTAAGGACAATTACTTACATGGCTCACAGTGATGAGTATGTATCGTGAACTACCTTGGGCAGTCAACCCGCAGTCATTGGTATCGATAGGTTCATATCAATAACTAACATGCCTCATTTTACACTGTGTACGTGCTGGTTATGCGTAACGCTTTCGAACCCTATATGCTATTATCACTTGTATGCTCACCTTTACACTATGTGTATTGACTTTTACTTTAATGTATGTGACAGGTGCTTAGGATGCTTATTTGCTTACTTTGCTGTGAAATCGAGGCTAGGAAAGACCTAGGTCAACAATAAACAATTGTCTGTAATGAAAATCTGAGTTGTCGGAACAGAACAATTTGACTAGATCTTTTCTGTAATAATTGCGTTATCATTTATGACATGGTATGGGACGTGTTGCTTTAAATATTTGGTAAATATAGTTGTTATGGAAACTTCTGGACAATCTGTTTCGCTCAGTGTCACGCCCCGATGTTTCCGCCATCTGTTGGGGTGTGACACTTATGATCAATTGGCTGCTGCTATTCAAGCTGAAATGAATAAAGAGACTACAAAAGTTCACTCTTAATTCATTTCAATTAGAATCTTGATTATGCAAATAAGGGAATAAAAAAATAAAGCAAAATTAGCACTTAACTATTCAGAAGTTACCAAACAGCTCGTTGTGTTTATCTGTTTGTTTGGGCTAGCTGAATAACATGCTAAAATCATTATCTTCTAATGAACTTTTATCGTTTTATGTGATAGGTGACCAATTGATTACATGGTAATAAACTGTTAATGGACACCAAAATGTACTAAACTTTTCTAAAGCAAACAATTTCACAGCAAGTTTATATTGTTCAAAGTATTTGTTATTTTACATGAATTAACAGGGTCGTCTTTGAAAATGTTCGAAAATCTTTAGGTCCTGTGCGAACAGAAAATACGGGCCCCTAAAATATAATTTTTTTAAAAAGAATATATAAATATATATATAGGACAAAGATCCGTTAGGAACCACCCCTTATTGCGAGAACCGCTAAAACCAATGTGAACACAACAAAAAATGCCTAAAAATAGCGATTTTAACATAAAAAATATTTAAAAAAAAATTTAGATTTTTTTTTATTTATTTAGATTTTTTAGGTTTTTTGGGGGTTTAGTTTTTAGCATTTTAGCTTGGGGGGGGGGGGGGGGTAGGTTTTTTGAGGGTTTTAGTTTTTAGCATTTAGCTTGGGGGGGGGGGGGGGTTGGGGGTTAGGTTTTTTTAAGCTATTCTAGGTTGTGTTCATATTGGTTCTCGCGGTTCTCGCAATAAAGGTGGTTCTCGCATGAACTTTACCCTATATATATATATATATAAAAGATTTAAATATATGAAAATGAATTAATGTCATTTGAATCAACACCAATTATTTAATGCAACTTGACAAAATTAGGCAATTAATGTCATTTGCATTTAATACTGTAAATAGATAAGAAACAAAAAAAAAACAAAACTAAGAACGCCAAGATTAGAACCCGGGTCTTATTATTATTATTAAAGTGACTTTCAAACCACCAAGATGACATTTTTCTGATTCATTATTTATATATTCTAAGTTTACAGTGTAAAACTAATACAAAAAAATGGGGCCCGATGGGTTTGGGCCCTGAGCCGTCGCCCCTCCTGTACACCCTTCGGGCCGGCCTTGTGAATTAAATTAATGCTTTTTAAAACAATCTGTTTCGACAGGAAAACAATTTAAGCACACAATATATTAAAATCATCGACTGGACATAAAACTAAGTGTGTATTCATAATTCAATTATTGAAAAGCAAAAAAAAAAAAATTAAAAATACAGAAGTAAGTTTTTATTTTAGTAATGGTTTTACCTTTTTAACAATATAAAAACAAAAATAAAAAAAGACCGATTACCATGTGTTTAAGTCACCAACTAAATAAAAAAGTAAATGAATAAATTTGATATATTTTTAAAAAATAAAAAAAAGACCGATTACCATGTGTTTAAGTCACCAACTAAATAAAAAGGTAAATGAATAAATTTGATATATTTTTAAAAAATAAAAAAAGATCGATTACCATGTGTTTAAGTCACCAACTAAATAAAAAAGTAAATGAATAAATTTGATATATTTAAAAGTAATAATTTTAGAATGCTGCATATAGTTTAACAAGTCACCAGTCTTTTTTTCTTTTTTAGTCGCCCCTCCAACCAGGGGCGGACCCACGTTGAGTCGAACGGGGTCCCCGGACCCCAATCTTTTTTAAAAAAATACTAGAAACGTTATATAAAATTTTTTTGGACCCCATAAAATTATTTACTTGGACCCCATAGTAATAAGCTTGGGTTTGGTGCATTGGTAAAGCTCCTCCTTTCCACACAAAAGATCCCGGTTCGATACATGCTTTTTACGTTTTTTTGTGTTTTTTTTTTAATCTGATTTTAATATTGGTATTCTAATAGTCTTTAAAAAACAATTAAAGAAACCCTCATCACACACAGCGATCAAAAACTCTCTGTATTACGCACACCATCCCCCTATTCAAGAAACCCTCCACGGCTCCTCCTTCCTCCGCCTCCGGCCGCCCACGGCCCACCGCCAGCTCCTCCTTCCGCCCTCTCCGCCGCCCTATCCGCCTCCACCGGTAAGATTTTTTTTTTTTTTTTTAATTCTCTAACTTGAATTTTGGTTGATATCTAGTTGTTTAAGGCCTTTTTTGCTTTGAATCTTTGTTTATATCTGAATTATAGGCCAAATTGTTTAAGGAATTTTGGTATATATCTAGTTCTTTAGGGTTTGCTATGAATTTTTTTTTACTTCTCTGTTACAGAAGTAGTGGTAAGAATTTTTTTAATTCTCTAACTTGAATTTTGGTTGATATCTAGTTGTTTAAGGCATTTTTTGCTTTGAATCTTTGTTTATATCTGAATTATAGGCCAAATTGTTTAAGGAATTTTGGTATATATCTAGTTGCTTAGGGTTTGCTATGATTTTTTTTTTACTTCTCTGTTACAGAAGTTCATGTCTCAGAAGTTCTGTAAGTTGAATTTTGTTATGGTATAATGTAAATTGAATTTTGGTTGATATAATGTAAATTGTTTAAGGAATTTCGTTTTCAAAAGATGAAAACTCGTCGGGAACAACTCTAAAAGTTTGTAATGCTTTTTTTTCGTTTCGAAAGACATCGTATGTTTATTGTGTGTTTTCTAATGACAAATGGTTATATAATTTTGTTATGGTATTGTATTTTATTAAGTTCCTCATCCCGACCCGACCCAAACGACGACCCGAAAATTTTAACTTTTGTTTGTTAAAAACTTGAACACCGAAAAAAGTGGACCCCATTGAAAAATAATCCTGGGTCCGCCACTGCCTCCAACTATGATTTCGGTCATCTCATCCCGCATTGTCACTTTTCTTCACTTGTACAACCGCTATCATTGGTCATTGGTGTCACCTTCTCATCTACTATCATCGTTGTTATCGTTAATTGTCCAAAATTATAATAATTCATTATGGGCTGGCATATCGTGTATATCCGTACACGATAAGACACGATACACGAAATCCCATACACGAACACGACACGATATACACGAAAATTACTTGTTAATACATGTTAACCCGACTGTTCGACTGTTATACACGAAAATTACCTGTTAATACCTGTTAACACGAATAAAAACACGAACACGACATGCTATCTAAGAGTTACAGAGGGAGTTTAGGGGTTTTTTTTTTTAATTGAATGAGAAATGAAAATAGAAAGGAATTAAGGAACCCACACGCACATGTCTGATGAGTTTTATTTAATTTAATTTCTTATCGTGTACTAACAGGTATTAACAGGTAAATAGGTATTTACCTGTTTATACACGAAAATTAACAGGTAACCTCGTGTCTACCTGTTTGGTACACGATACCTGTTAAGGCCATACACGATACCTGTTAACTCCGTGTAGGTTCGTGTCGTGTATTCGTGTAAAATTTTACATATATAAAAGAGCAAATGCTTAACTTAGCAAAAGGAAATTTGTCTTTAAACGTATGAAAATTATAATGATTTTTCTTAAAAGTAAAATGAGAATTTGATTATTTTTAACTTTGTTGACCATTAAAGTGTGTAAAATAAGTGTTGATTCGTATACCTAACTAGTTGATGTCTCGTCCGCGTTACGGGACGATGGCCGAATAATTCTCAATCAATTAAAAAAAGACTACTATAATTTTGGTAGGAAAAAAAACAAAAACGATGATAAGACCGTAATTTTTGGCTCAGGGCAAAACTGTAATTTTTCAGGATTAATGAGCGAGTGTTAGGCAGCTCCTTAACACGAAAAAAAAAAAAAAAATTAAATCGAGTAAACCAATTAAAACAAAAAACCTGTATAGTTTTGCTAAGAAAACTAAAACGATTGGAAAACGTAATTTTTAACTGAGGGCGAAATCATAATTTTAATTCAGGGATAAAATCGTATATTAAATGGACCAATGGGGGAGTGCCAGAAAGCTGCCGACATGACTGTAATTTTACACTGGTGGCAAAATTGTAATTTCACCATGAAAACAAACAAAAACGATGGACAAAATGTAAATTTAAGTTGAGGGCAAAATCGTAACTTGGCTGTGAGGAAAAAAAAAAATAATGGCAAAACTATAAATTTATACGGGGCAAGATCGTAATTTTGAACCGAGGGCAAAATTGGAATTTTTAGCTGGGAGCAAAAGCGTAAGTTTATTTTTAAGTGGGGGTAAAAACATAATTTTGAACTGATGGCAAAATCGAATTTTAAAGTGGGATAAAATCGTAAATTTGTTTGGCCAATAGGGGATCTGCTGGCCAAGTCAGCCAATCAATGAGGGAGACTATTGCCGCCGACACTTGATTTTGTTGTTTAGCTGCCTGACACTATTCCCCTGCCGGCCAAGTCAGCCAATCAATGAGGGAGACTATTGCCGCCGACACTTGATTTTGTTGTTTTGAGGAATTTCAAGTTTCATGGCTAGGTGACCTAATTTCAAGTTTCATGGCTAGGTGGTCTACTCCAGAATGGGCCAGTTCTCTTGAAATAACTATATTAAGTGTTAGACCAGCCAAGCCCAAACAAATCCTTAGAAACAACAATTTTTAGTTTGTAGATATGGATAGTGTACAAAAACACCTACCCAAATGTAACATCTTTAAACTGTCCTAAAACTATTATATTATAAATCATATGATAGAACCAAAACTGTACCATACTGAAAGACAACCATTATATTTAGTGTGGTACTGTGGTTATCGGTTCCAAATATAGAGATAAAAATGTTCTTCATCTTGGTTTGATTTGTTATACATCTGCTTTGGGTTCGTCCACTCTAGTCCCAAACAAGATTATTTCTTATATGTTAATAAAATGATATCGCCTCGCGTAGAATTATGCTTAAATCACTAGTCCAAAGGTTTGTCTGTGGCTCTTTGGAAATGCTGAATCAACACTAAATTGATATTAAACGCTCGGTTCTTGCATAATAGGGCATATTTCCATTTTATGGTTCCGAATTTAATCATTGTATTTTGTTTCTTTGACCTCTTGATACATGAATTTAATTTTAATAGCGTTTTCTTTTACCAAAAAGGCACAACGAAAAGGAGAAAGAAAAGGCCAGTAGAAACATAAAAGTTAAAGATCAATGATATCTAAAAAGGATATCACAGACGTAACAACAGGGCTGCTCCAATGTTTTTTGGAAACTCTAAGCGAACTATAAAGTTTAGGGTTTTCTGCAAAATTATTTTTTTTTCAACATATTTAGTAACAAAACACTCCTCTTGTACCTGGGTCTGGGACCTGCAATTATAAATTCCCTATGCAAATGCGTAACAGACCTAATATCAAATCTAAAATTCCCTAGGTAAAATAACTAATATGCATCAAATTCCCTAACAAATAACAAACAGCAAATGAAATGTGAATTCCGAAATTACCTGAACAATAGCCAACTATATGGTGCAAATACCCAACACCAATTACCAATTTCTTTGCTCTTCTTTTTGAATCGATTATGCCTTCCAAGTTCCAAGCACAGTCTCAAATCTCAATCGCAAGGCCAAGCACAATAATTAGTATCAAAGACAAAGTAGCAATTAGGATATAATGATTTAGAGAAAATAGTGATTATAATCAGTAATACATATGATTTCGAATTTCATGAATGATGAATTCACTAAAAATCATATAAGATATATAGAGACTATCAGAATAATTAGCCGTTAATGTTAACCAACCTTGAGTAATTACCCCTAATTTCGACCATAAACTCTCCTCCAACCCCGACGGACCCGAAGCCATGAGTGATTGCAGTTACCTTTAGCGTATAGTGATAGCTGATAGCCTAGAAATTGAATGCAGGTTGCAATGGGAAGTGAGAACGATGACTACGGTTGTACTTTATAAGGAGAGAGTTTAGGGCGCTAAATGATGATTAGGTCAATGGTTGCAGCTGTGTTGTAATAACTGGAAATTAAATGCGAAGTGGGTCTTGAAACTGGACCTTTTTTCCCTAAATATTTTTTGGGCTCCTTCAATGAAAATATGGTTTGGTTTTTTCATTGACTTATTTATTTGGGCCTAATACATATACTATATATAAAAACTTTCTTAAAAATTGAAGGCCCTTTTTTGTGGCCCTAGACTCATGTCTAGACTGGAAAGCCTATTGGGCCGGCCCTGCGTGACAATTGTTAAACACAATGACAAAGGGCCAACCATGCCCATGGACCCTTTTAGTGTAAAATAATTTTTTGCTCTGATTTTCTTCCCATTTGCTCTCAGTCTTCTGTGTGTTCTTTTCAAAAAAAAAAAAAAAAAAGACAGAAGACTAGGGGTGAGCAAGTTTAGGTCCGGACCGAAAATAACCGAGAACCGAACCGAAAATATACCTAACCCGACCCGAACCCAAGTACCTAGGTATTTAGATCGGTTCCAATTTTTCATATAAAATAGGGTCGGGTCGGGTCGGTTCTCGGTTCTTTTCATGGTGAAACCCGACTTGTACCTATGGACCGGAACCGACCCTATATTTAGGGTAGTGAATCGGTTCTTTATTTTATGTTTGATCGGTTCTCGGGTCGGGTCGGGTAATGGTCGGGTAGGGTCGGGTTTTTCCTTTTGCTCACCCCTACAGAAGACTGAGAGCCAGTGCCACCACAATAGAATTACCAATATCATGACCAAAACCATAACTAAAACCTTCAATAACTTACGATCATATTTCACCATCAGCCTATCGCCACCAGGGGCGGACCTAGTGTAGTCCGAGGCGTAGCCCGGGCTACGGCTCAACTTTTATCCGTAGTGTAAATTTTTTTTCCGACTTTTATACTAAGGACACCCCTCAACAACAACTAGGACACCCCTCAAACAAAGAAGAAAGATGAAGTTGGTAAAGTTTCTTTGTTAGCGTTGAAGTGAAATAAAAAAAAAGTTGCAGGTTTTGATACAAGGAAGAAAGGTTTCTTGAGGAGTACATCTTGGGAAGATAAGTCTGAAAGTCAAAAGTTAATTTAATTTACCTTTCAATTCCAAAAAATACATTTTAATTCTTTCTTTAAAAGAAACAATTTAATATAACCTGTTAGGTGGGGTGGGGATGGACTATTAGACCATGTGTAGTGGGGCGTTTTTTTTTTAAATTAAAAAAAACGCCTAATAACGCCGAAGACCCGTTACATGGGGCGTTTTTTTTGCAATTTTTTTGAAAAAAATTTCCCTTGGCGTGTTTTAAACGACGCCCTCAACATATGTGTTTGGCCAATAGCATTAAGATTCCCTTTTTTAATCCAATAGGTTTTTTTGTTGATTTTTTTTATTTTTATTTAATTATTTACACCCTTTAACATAATACCCACATCCTCACTACACTCATTTTAGAAAAAAACGCCCAATAATGCCCCTTGCTGACTGTACTGCCACATGGAGGAAAACGCCCAAGGGTAGGGGCATTATTCACCCAAACCACTACACATGGTCTTAAGGGATTTGTGTTGTGTATAAATATTGAGAAGCAGTTTCATTATATTAAACAATTAGTATGCCTTGTAGCGAAATTCGGTTTACAATCTTCTTGCTCTAACGCAGAGTCTTCATTCTTTGCGTAATCGATCAGCCCCTTACGTAAAAATTAAAAATAAATCTAGCCCGGTCTAAAACCTAAAAACTTATTGTCAATATTGATTCATAAAACATAGCTCAAATGTGAAATGCTCAATATGGATTCATTAACCTAAATACTAATAACATTAAAAAAACTAGTTTATAAAATTTAATTCTTTAAGGCCTAAGTGTCTTTTTTTGGCCCGACCAGTGCACTTGATTTTCAAGATTGGCCCTGCCCCGTAATATAGGTAAAAAAAATCTCCATTTTATAAATTATATAAACACACGCTAAAAAAAATTGGGATACCCCTGAATATTTCTTCTGGTTCCGCCACTGATCGCCACCACCTCCCAAGCTCCTAACTAGGTATAATAGTACACGTTTTAGGGTCTAGTTCGTGTTCATAATGATAGATTGTAAAGAATTTTGTGGTATAAGTTATGAAAAAATTATGGTAAAATATTTGTATCTGAATTGATGTAAATTTATATTTGTACTACATTTTCCTTGAGAAAGGTGTGTTTGGGGTAAATATCACATATAATCATTTTAAAAGAGTTTACATATTAACAAAATAATTTGGTACAAATGCCTAGTAACGTACTTAATTTGGGTCTTTTCCACTTAAAACTCTTTTTTCGTTTTGTTTATTCAGTAAAGCATACGATGTATTCTAACAGTTTGATGATAACAAAGATAACTTATGAGACATACTCAACATAAAATATTTGTAGTTCTCATACCTCTATCTATCAATGTATTATCACTCGAATTTATAATGCTTTGTGTATCAACTTCTCTAACGTAATATTAGTAAAAATACAAGATGTATTTCAATGTGATATATCATAACCATTTTAATGTGTTACGTGAAACTTCTCTAACGTAATATTAGAAAAATACAAGATGTATTTCAATATGATATATCATAACCATTTTAATATGTTACGTGAAACGTGAGAGGAGGGCCAGTCACTTACGTATTTATCATTAACACTGCGACACACCCAAGGGAGTGGTTGTGAGAGGGCTAACCATGAGCATTCCCATGCTCGTGAGGCAAATTCTATCAACCCAGTTAAATAGTGAGCCAATGAAATCCTTCCATTCATCCAGGGTCGGCACAAATAGTGAGCCAATGAAATCCTTCCATTCATCCTGGGTCGGCACAAATAGTGAGCCAATGAAATCCTTCCACTCATCTAGGGCCGGCACAACCTTTCTGAGGGCCAAAAGCGAATTCTAAAAGACACATGGTTAAACCTTTTTTGCTTTGAATTTGATTCTAACACATGAAAATATATTGACACACATGTTTTGTATATAATGACACCCAATCTCACATATTAGAGTCGGAGTTTTAGTTAAAAGAACACCCTATAAAGCAAACGGATTCTTTATCCCGTCAAAACTATAAACTAAACAAAGTTAAACCATGAATCACCTATTCAAATTCTTTATCCCAACACATCATAATTTGTTGAGAAGAAAAAATATTGCAGAACCATATTCAAATAATCGAAAAATGATGTATGGTTTTAGTATATAACTATGAAAATTAAGGGACCCTAAGCGATAAATTATTATCTATTTATATAAGTCAAACTACCTATACACTCCATTCACTAACCATAACACATGCTAAGTGATAGTTTTAGAGTGATCAATATTCCGCCTACATGGGCATGCCTTTTACTATCACTATCCCACTCCCCACTCCATAATGCATGTTCTAAACATAGTTATCAAAGGCGTTAGGCGCACTCAAGGCGCACATGCGCCGCCTAGGGCCTAGGCGCAAAGTGCAAAAAAAAACGAGGGTCTGAGAAAAAAAAACGCACCTAAATAAAAAAAAACAAAATATATCATGTGTTGAAAAATAATATTTTCTTCTAATAAATTAAGCAAAACTTGAATGTATTTCTAAAACTTAACATAATATTCAAAGTAAAGTACCAAAATACATTTTTTTAATAACAACGCTTGCTCTACTCTACTACTCCAATAATCCTAAACTAGTGGTCATTGCCCAAGTTTGAACCTCTAGCTTCACCTCCAAGAGTCATATGCCTTTTTTTTATTAAAAACATTTAAGTGGGGTTATTATTAATTACTGGACATTTAATTATTAATTATTAATTGTTTATTTTTACTGAAAATGTTATTAGTTACTGAATAAGTTCATTAACTAACATTAATTACGCATTGTTTACAATTAATGAACTAATAAATAATTTCGGACTAAATAAAAAAAACCGTATTAATTAACATTAATTGCGCATGAGTTGCAATTAATAAAGAATTTCAAATTTAATAAGAAAAATTCTATTGCACTTTAATTACCTAGAAGATAGAAGCACATTTAATGTGTTGCGTTTAGGCGCTTGAAGCGCTCGCTTTTAACAACTGTGGTTCTAAACACTGTGTCAAAGTGAATGTAGCCATATATGACTATTGATTTTCTAGAAAAACAATTCAAGTGAGGGGCTGTTTGGTAGCCTCTGAATGGTCATTAAGAGGCTACCTCTTAATGGAATCATTAAGAATTTTACCAATGAGAAGGTAGAAAAATGTGACATGTAATGATTTATCATTCAGATGTTACCTCTTAACCATTCAGACTTGAGGTTATCTCTTATTCATTCAGAGGTTTTAAACCATTAAGAGGTAGCATCTGAATAGTCATTAAGATTCTACCAAACAGCTCCTGAATCTAATTCTAGCTTTTTCGTAATTCTAGCTAAATAGGTAAAAAACGAATCTAGTTAATTGTGTATAGGTGCATTTTAAAAGTGGTATAACCCCACCCCCACCCCTATTAAGTCCCAACGTCCTTCAATGAAGTCAAAAGGGCAAAAGACCACTAATGCGGCCCAATGTTTTATTTAAGTTTAACCATTTCTCCACATTCACCAATTTGCAACCTTATCCCTGTAACCACATTATTAACACACCCAATATATATACATACACATATACATATATCTCTATAATTGTGTGAGTGGGAGAGAGATGGGTTTCAGTGAGAAGCAAGAAGAACTAGTGAAGGAGTCATGGGAGATAATGAAGGAAGACATTCCTGCCCTCAGCCTCCATTTCTTTACACAGTAAGTTTTTCATATTTTGCATCTATATAACTAAATCACTAAAATATTACATTCATTAACCATTTTTAAATTTATCAGTTTCAATGTCACAAATTATCACATCGAATTAAAATAGTTGCAGATTATTAGAAGTTGTGTGTTGGTTATGAGACGTGTCAGTTTCTTATTTGTTGTAAACTAACGTCACAAAAGTGGTTAAGACTAAGTTACAACTTGTTTTTTAAGAGGTAAAATGTCTGTAGTTTGCGGACTATATCTGCATACATCTGTAGGAGAAGAGGTGGATCAAACCTTTGCAGTCTGCAAAAAGAAGGTTGTTTTTAACGTATGTAGACTTCTAAAATAAATTGTTGGTGGTGTACGGACGGTGGTGATGAACGTGGACGGTGGTGGTGTTTAATCCTCTGCAGACCTTAGAAGATTTTAAAAGTGGTTGGGCCCATAGTTATCAAAGGCGCTAGGCGCACTCAAGGCGCACATGCTTCGCCTAGATCCTAGGCGCAAAGCACAAAAAAAAAAACGAGGGTCTGAGAAAAAAAACGCACCTAAATAAAAAAAATATATATATATCATTTGTTGAAAAATAATATTCTTCTTCTAAAAAACTAAGCAAAACTTGAATGTATTTCCAAAACTTAACATAAAGTACCAAAATACCATTTTTTAAATGGCAACGCTTGCTCTGCTCTACTACTCCAATAATCCTAAACTAGTGGCCCTTACCGAGGTTTGAACCTCTAACTTCACCTCCAAGAGGCATATGCCTTTTTTTATTAAAATTATTTAAGTGACGTATTATTAACTACTGGACATTTAATTATTAATTATTTTTTTGTGCACAGAAAATGTTATTAGTTAATGAATAAGTTCATTATTTAACATTAACTGTGCATAGATTGCAATTAATGAACTAATAAATAATTTTGGATTAAATAAAAAAATTTGATTTGATTAACATTAATTGCGCATGGGTTGCAATTAATAAAGATTTTCGGATTTAATAAAAAAAATCTGTTGCGCTTTAATTACCTAGGAGATAGAAGCGCATTTAATGCACTGCGCCTTAAAATTGCGCCTAGGTTGCACCAAGAAGAGCTCGTGCAAACGTTTTTTAATGAAACGTTTTCGAAAAAAACAAATAGTCCGCAGATGCCAATGTTTGCGTGTGGTCTGCGCGATGCAGACAGAAAAGTCTGCGTAGATCCTTTCTAGAAAAACAAACACCACCTAAGTGTGGTTGTTTGGGCCCCCATGCACCACAGCTATTTCCGGCGTTAAACATTGCTACAGGAGTGTCAAACTCTGGCCCCAAAGAACCCTCCGCCAATGCCATTACGGGCGTGAGCCGTGAAGGGAGATGTAAGAGACTAAGAAGAGAGAGAAAGAGAGAGAGAGAGATAAGGTTTAACAAATATTTGTGCTAATCACGTGGTGTCACGTTACCCACCTTTTTCAATTAAACCACTACAACTTTGTAAATGTGTAGTTTAGCTAAAGCCCGACCGCCTATATGACAGTGACATAGCGACAACTATTGCATTTTTTAACGACATTTTTTTAGTTTACCCACTACACAAAAATGGTCAACATGTCAATATTGATTGGATTTTCTTTCATTAAAAGATTTTGTAATTATAAATTGATGAATTTAAAAACCATATCTAGTCTATTCTTAGTATTTTCTCATAATTTATGAATGGGGGTACTAATTATAATAATCACTATAAGGATACTGGAGATAGCACCTGCTGCAAAGGGATTGTTTTCTTTTCTGAAAGACACAGATGAAATTCCCCAAAATAACCCCAAGCTCAAGGCCCATGCTGTCAAAGTTTTCAAGATGGTCAGCATTCCCATATATGATTTTCCCTTTTTACCCTTGTAATTTATATATACATGCAATTAATATATGTATGTAAATGTAAATGAAGACATGTGAGTCAGCAATTCAATTGAGGGAAAAAGGAGAAGTTGTGGTTAATGATTCTACACTCAAATATTTGGGATCTGTTCATCTTCAAAAAGGAGTTGTTGGTCCTCACTTTGAGGTAATAAATTATTAATGCTTTGATTTTCAAGGGCTATATTTTAACTGATTTAGTGATATAGTTCAACCAGGGGTGTGAATCATGTCAGATCGGCTAATTGAATTATGAACCCTTGAACACGAACTGTATAATTTATCTAAACGAGTCAAACGAGTTGGCGGGTTGTAAATGGATTTAATCAGGTAGTAAACTGGCCATAAATGTGTTGACGGGTTGTAATAAATGGGTTAAAAGGGCCGTAAATGGGTTGGTGAAATGTAATAAATAGGTTAAACATGTCGTAAATGGGTTATCAGGTTAACCTTTTAAAACACGTTTCTTTATTCTAATTTTAAACAGGTCAAACGTGTAACACTATAACCCATTTATCTAAATAAATCAAACGGATTAGAAAGTTGTAAATGGGTCATAAATGGGCTAAACGGGTCGTAAATGGGTTGGTGGAATGTAATAAATAGGTTAAACAGGTCGTGAATAGGTTGTTATGTTAATCTTAGAAAACATATTTTTTTAGTCTAGCTTTAAACGGTCGACATGTTTAAATAAACGAGTTAAACATGTCACAATCTGTTTAATTTATCTTTAATTGAATAGGTTAGCCTAAACACAACTTGTTATACAAACATATATTTTAATTCTAGCTTTAAATGGGTTGACCTATTTAATTAAACGAGTTAAACATGTCACAATCTGTTTAATCAAATAAGTTAACTCGAACACAACCTGTTTAATTAAATAGGTTAAACTAAACACGACCAATTCAATTATATAGGTTAACCTGAACATGACCTGTTTATTAAACGGGCTATATACGACAACACAAAAACTGATTAAAATATTGGAATGATGAATGAAGGTGGTGAAGGAGGGATTGCTAAGGACAGTAGAGAAGGGAGTTGGAGAAAAATGGAGTGAAGAAATGAAGGGTGCTTGGTCTGAAGCTTATGATCACTTGGCTGCTGCTATTCAAGTTGAAATGAACAAAGAGGCTGCAGAAATCAACAACAAAGAGACTGCTGAAAAAGATGCTGCTGCAGAAATTCACTCTTAATTCATTTCAAGAATCATAATAATACAAATTCGGGGAATAAAATAAGAACAAAGCAAAACTATTTGGAATCGAACCCAGACAGACCCACATGTGTAACGTCTAAAAGTCTATTAATAACAGTTTTGTTCTTTTAACATTTCAAAAAGAGAAATGACTACAACCGATAGCAGCAGTGGCTCAATGTATGGCAAAGGTGTATGCCCCTCGCACAAGAGGTATTGAGTTCTAGTCTCATTTGAGACGTAGGAAAAAAAAGAGCAATTAGATTTTGCTTAAGTCAATCACTATTGATAAGCTAATTAGATTTTGCTTAAGTCAATCACTATATATAAGCGGCGCAGCTTGTTGCTCGTCTACCTGCCATTAGTTTGTAATTTCTGTTTACCAGAAAATGTAAATTATGTTTCGTATAGTTAAGAAAGTAGGTAAACTTTTCACAATGATAACGACCTCTCTTCGCCTCTATCAGCGTCATCATCGTTGGTCGCCATTGTCACCCTACTCATAATCTAATCTACTATCATCGTTGTCATCAGTTGCCACCTGTTAGGTGTTCTCAACCAACACAACTGCGGCGCTACCAGTCGCCACTACCACCTGTTGCCACCAACTGTTATAAACAAATTTTGATAACCATTATATATAGCATGGTTATCGGTTCCAACTATAGAGAAAAAAATGGTTCTTCAATCTTCATCTTGGTTTGGTTTTGTTACACGTCTAGTTCGGTTCTAGTCCGCTTTAGTCCAAAACAAGATTATTTCTTTTATGTTGACGAAATGGTATCGTGTCACAAAGAATTATGCTTAAATCACTAGTCCAAAAGTTTGCGTTTGGCTCATGGTCACTTTGGAACATAATGAGTTCTAAACCGATATTGAGAGTGTGTTTGGGGTTGAGTTTTGAATGAGATTTTTAGATTATTGAGTTTTGAAATTGTAAATAATCAGTTTTGAGTGTTTGGGTAAAAAAAATTAAAAAATTGATTATTTGCGTTTAGAAAGTTACAAAACGCAATTTTCCAAAAGCAGCTCCCCCCTACTGCAACAAAACGCAGTTTTCCAAAAATTGATTATTTGCGTTTAGAAAAAGGATTTTCACTTGTTTATTTTTTTAAATATATATTTGCCAAACACTCAAATAGTTGATTATCTGTTTATTGTGATATCAAGCAACATAATCAAATCCAAACACTATCTTTCAACATCACGTTTTGTTACAGTTAATTATTTGATTCTGATTATTCAAAACGCATGATCTATTTTCAAAACTTAACTCCAAACACCCTCTGAATCAACACTAGACTTATATTATCTAGTTCACTTTTGGGTTATCATATAATCAAAAAAAAAAAAAAAAAAATCCCCAACCCTAGCTCAGTTGGTCAGTTGGGCTGGTGTTCTCCTTGGAGACGTCGGTTCGACTCCCGGCTGTAGCAAAAGGTGCGGGACGTCCCAATGATGGATCGTTTCCTACCGAGGCATGGTTCGATCCGGAGGGCAACCCGGTTTTACCCAGCTGTTACCCCAGCGAGGTTCTCGTGTGGGGGCAGTATGGTTTCCGGGCGAAGGTCAGTTTGCGCGGCGGCCGGGGCCCGATAGAACATCGCGTCCGTAGGCGGGGCTGACTGGGGATTGTCTTTGACAAGAACCCGGTGACCACTAGGTCCTGTACATAGAAAGTCACCCTTCAAAAAAAATATATAAAATAAAAAAAAAATTTCTAATGCAATCTAGTTTTGGACCGTTACACAACCCTAAAAACAATAAAAGAGTAACATCTCTTAACTTAAATATTCTATGTTTGTAAAGCATAAAATAGAAGCTTTTAAGATTGAATATACAAAAACGAAAACCTTGAACGGCAAGGAGTCACCGGTGGGTCGCACATGTCGGTGGTCATTCGAGCAAGGCGGATCCAGGGGGTTTCCCAGGAACCGCTCGGTTCGATGGAAAAAATTAGTCGAAACCTTGTATGATTTGAAAAAAATAGTAAGAATTAGTGAAAATCTACCAAAAGGAACCCTCGAACAAAATTCTGAATACGTCACTGCATTCGAGGTTGTCTGCTCAGCGGTGAGAAGGAATTTATAGTTTTTTTTCTTTAAAAAAACCATGGTGCGTTTGGTGGAAATGACTTGTCTAATAAATAATTTAGAAGATAACACTACTCGTAAAATCATTACTTTTTAAGGAAAACGTGTTAATTAAGGTGTGGATGGAGCCCTATGGGGCTTTATCAAGTCCACCTAGGATCCACCTCACCTATGGAGCCCCTCTTTAATTTACATGGTGTGGATGAAGTTCCTATTAAACAAAATAAAAAAAAAAACATTTGATTGGTCCAAATTGAAGGTTTAGGCGCTATAGAGTGTTACCATGATGGAGCCCCATGGAGCCCCCACATGGAGGGTGTGGTGATGGATGGTGACGTGGCAGGGATGGAGTCCCATGGAGCCCCCACACCTCATAGCCTTATCTCCAAAATGAAACTCACCATCCACTTAATCCAACTAATTATGATGTGATTAGGAGGTCAAATCTAAAGTCAACAAGAAAGTGACTAACACTGTTGTTTACTAGATTAGAACGTTTACGCGTTTTCATTTCCAATTTTTTTTTTAAATTCATGATAACTACATACATTATCAATAAAAAGAATTTAGTGATATTATTAGTAAATTTCACTTTTGATACTTAGTTTGAATGACGTTTGCTTCTAGATGGGGGTATTATAGGTCTTGCATGCCATGTTATGGTTCCGTAAGCTTGAACGAGCTGAACCTAAACAAGCTTGAGTCCGAGCCTGAGTCTAAAAACAAACTTGTTTGGTAAACGAGTCCGACCTTCGCTTATTGAGCTCGAGCCGGCTCATGAGCCTACTTTATATATGTTTTTTATTAATATATTAAATATATATTTAATTAATAGTAACTGCTATTTATAAAATTCTGAAAAAAATAACTAAATTATATATAAATTAATAATTATAAATTAATTAAGAAATAATAAACGAGCTGAGCTCAAGCTTAAAACACTACTCACGAGCCTAGCCTGAACCCGAGCTCAAGCTTTCATAAGTCAAACGAGCTTAAGCTCGAGCCTAGTCAAGCTCAGGCTCGGCTAAGCTTGTTGGTACCCTTGTTCCGTATTTGATCATCATATTTGGTTTCTTGGACCGCTTGACATATGAATTGAATATCAAGTACTTTTTTACTTTTTTTTAAAGAAAGTCCCAAGGAAAAGAAAACTAAAACAGTAAGACACTTAAAAGTTAAGTTCAATGATATGCTAGGTCAGCTTTGGTGTTAAAAGCGGATAATAAAATTGAGGACGTTTTCGTCAATCCTTTTCTTTTTTTGCTTGTGATCCTTTGATTCTTATGTTATCTTTGTATATACCGTAATTATAGACCACAAACACCACCGCTAACAATCTTAAAGCACATATTATCTATATATAAATATATTTTTTATAAAAAAATTTCGAGGCCGAAAGTCTTTGTATCATTTTCTTTTGAGGTGCATCTAATGATACATGAAAATGATATTCTGGGACGTGACAACTTCTATACACATTGACCAAAGGCCAACCGTGAGCATAGACCCTTTTAGGGAAAAACAAAAATTGAGTTATATTTTGTCCCCATTGATTAATTTGTAAAAATATACAAAAAACCGTTGAGAAGATGAGGGCCAATGCCACCACAGTGGACTATGGTGTTGTGTAGCAAAATGACTACCATGACAATAAACCGTAACCACAACCTTCAATAACTTACGGTCATCCACCTAAGGTTTTATATGCCAAGCACCAACCTGTAGGGTTTGGTTTTTATATAGCAAGTACACTTTTTTAGGGTTTAGCTGGTGTTCCTAATGATAGAATGTAAAGAATTTTGATGAAAAACTTATGCTAAATATGCTTGTATTTGACTTGATGTAAATTAAAGTAAAACTTCTTTGTTAAAATATACATTTGAAATATCATTCTTATGGTTTTGGGTTCGTTGTGTTGTTATATGGGCTTCTATATTGTTATATTGTTATGGGCTTTTGGGCTTATATGTTATGGGCTCAGAGGTTTTGATATGTGTTGTGTTGTGTATATCTGGTGGGCTTATTATGAGCAGATTATATTGGTCAAGGGTGCTATGTGGAACTTCTTAAGGACTGCGATCATCTTGCATGATAGTTTTGGACCTGGATGTAACTTATGAGGGACTTGATATAAAAGGGGTTGTGACTGAGAATTCAGTCATTCTCTCCTTCACTTTCTATCTGTATTAGTTGTTAGGGTTTGTTATTATGCTGAAGTTTGTTATCATCTCTCGTTTGTATTTCAGAGAGATTGATCCGGTGGTTGTATAGATGATCATCTAGAGATTTTTGTATATTTGTATCGTTACAAATCTTACAATTTGTAAGATCATTGGGTTCTTGGGGGTGACTATTTTGGGTTGGTTTAATAAGATTTTGTCAACTGATTTTGTCGCTATTTCTTGTGTTTGTTTGTTCGATCTTTATATCATGTTTCTTAACATGGTATCAGAGCCATGTGGCTCTTGTTGATGATCGATCTCTTATTTCCACTGTGATATTGTTTCTGATTGTTATTTGTTGTGTGTATCTAGGGTTTCTGATATTGGAAAGTGTTGTTGGTTTGTGTGACAGATCTGCTTAGATCTGTTGACTTGGAGGTGTGCTGGTCATTGTTGGAGACGAAACCCTAACTTAGGGTTTGGTTCTTTTCTTGAGAATCTACTGCTCAGATTTGTGTTAGTTTATGTAATCCTAGAAGATTACAGGGCAAACTAACCAGTTTGATTAGCTTGGAGTTATACGCTCTTTGTGAGATCTTTCTAACCTTTCTTTTTTGATTTGTTTCACTTGCATTGAGTCTAGGCATTCTTGTTACCGGGCTAGTCGGACCGGCCTTGATCTTGTCTTATTTGTTACTTGTTGCATTGTGTCTGTTTGTTGGTTGATTTTTAGTTGTCTAGCTCTTGTGTAAAGGCTTGTCCAGGCACCATTGAGTGACGATCCTAGAATCTGGATCCTGACACAGCTTTGCCCTAGGGTTCTTGTTCTTTTGTATTGTTTGATCTGGTGTTCTGTGTTGTTTATTTATGTTATTATGGGTGATACTAGTACTTCTGCGACTCTTATTAGTAAACTAGATTTTTTTTGAAGGCACAACAAGAATATATTAAAAAAAAAAAACCAAGCATACTAGCAAGTAACTAGAAGCTGGCAACAATACAGAACAAGAAAAAAAACTACAGGAAGAAAAACTAAAAACAAGACAAGGGACTTCTGACCCAATCATCCCAAGAAAGCGTGGAATGCTTGGTTATGTTCACTATCCAACTAAACAGGCTGTAAATGATCTCTTCCCGCACAAGTTCTATCCATCTTCTTAAATTTTTGAAAGTTCTCTCATTCCTTGTCTTCCAAATGAACCAACACGTCACATAAATAATAGCCAAAAGACACTTCCTTTTCATCTTCTCTCCTGGCTCCTCAGCGGCATCGAACAAACAAGCATGGCTATCCCAACCCATAAGATCCTAGCCACACCAAATGGAAACCGTTCTCCAAATGGACTTGGCGACCATACAGTCTGAAAAACACATGCTGCACCGACTCTCCCTCCAGATCACACAACCCACAACCATTTGAATCTAAATGTACGTCTCTCATCAATAAATTATGCTTAACCGGTAACTTGTTTTTGGATGAGTCTCCACTCGAAACAATTTAGTTTAATGGGCAGCAAGTTATTCTAGCCACAGACAGCAGAATCATTCCCATAAGTGGATTCATCTATCATCTTCCTGACTGAATTGGCCGAGAATAAACCTTTCGAGCCCCCTCCCCACCTCCAACTGTCACACCCGGAGTGAAAGCCGAAGAGTTTCATAATTTCTTCCAGATCTTCAACATCAGTAGCTTCTAAGGGTGAAAGATTGTTTTTTACCCAACTCCATTTTAGATCGACATCACCCGTGTCACCCTTGTTCACCCTGTCTGTTATGAAACATTCTTTGTTGGCCTCTAAAGAGTATAAATTTGGGAATATGGACTGCAACTTGACCCTTCCCAGCCATTCGTCTTTCCAGAATTTCGTACGTTTTCTGTCCCTCACACACCTTTTGAAAAGACTATCAAGCTTAATGTCCAGAAGCTCAAAATCTTTGTGAATTTTGGAAATGTTAAGCCACACACCTGGAATATTGCTTTTGGCCATCTGACCGTCTTTGTAAACTTTATTAGAGTGAACCGCTGAAATACATCTAACCCGAAGCGCATATTTCTCAACTCGCCATCTCCACCACCATTTGGTGAGGAACGCCAAGTTCATCGAATCTAGCCCTCCCGCACCCAACCCACCAAAACGATTAGGCTTCACCACATTATTCCACGCCACCCAATTTATTTTGTGTTTATCTCCAACTCCATTCCAAAGGAACTTCCTCCTAAGACCCTCCAAGGTTCTTACCACCTTTTAGGCGTTTTGAACATGGAAAGATAGTATAAGGGAAGACTCCCAAGCACCGATTTAGCTAAGGTTAATCTTCCCCCGAAGGAAAGACATTTGGATTTCCATTTACTAAGTCTTTTTTTCACCCTTTCTATAACCAAGTCCCAATGCTTGGTCAAGCCCATATTAGCCCCTAAAGGCAGCCCTAAGAAAGTGAAGGGTAACGAACCCACTTCGCAATGAACTAGATTAACCATAGACACCACCTCTGATCCAGTTACCCCAATGCCATAGAGCTTACTTTTGTGAAAGTTAACCTTGAGACCGGAAGCTAGGTGGAAACATCTAAGAATCCTAGCGAGATTCAACACATCTGATTCATTCCAATCCCCAATGAACATGGCATCGTCCGCGTACAACAAGTGTGAGAGAAAAGGGCCATTGTTTGGAAGCTTGATCCCCTTGAAAAGATCATTGCGAACGACCTCCCTCATCATCATGCTAAGCCCCTCCATTGCCATCATGAAAAGAAAAGGCGATAACGGGTCACCTTGCTTGACCCCACACCTAATATTGAACTCCAAAGTGGGTGATCCGTTTAACAAAACTAAGGCGCGACCCGAGGCTAGGCAAGACGAAACCCACATCCTCCATTTTTCTCCGAACCCCATGTGCCTTAAAACATCATCTAGGAAGTTCCAGTTCACCGAATCGAAAGCTTTATCGAAGTCCACTTTAAGAAGCATGAACTTTTTTTTAGTTTCTTGGCCCAGGATATGGTTTCGTTTATAATGAGATACCCATCGAGAATGGAACGTCCCGCAATGTAGGCCAATTGTTCCATCCCCACTAACCAGAGAGTCATTTCCATCTGTCAAAATTGCTTTCTCTATTATTTCCAGAGAAGAGTCTCATAGGATTGCTAGTGGTCGGTCTAATGGGCAAAGTGTGTCATTTGTGTCAAAGACTAATCAAACCTTTGACTCTAGAAGAAGAAATTTTAGAGGTCCTAATCCAAATTTAAAGTGCACTCATTGCAATATGTTAGGACATACTTTTGATCGTTGTTTTGAAATAATTAGTTATCCTCTAGGTATGAAGAAAAGGACTGTAGGATAGTTTGCTAAGAGTAATAGTAATAACAATAATAGTAATAATAATAATAGTAAGTCTGGTTTATTTGTTGCTTCTTCTAGTTCTGTTGTGTCTGCTTTACCATTTACTTCTGAGCAGATAACTAAGTTGTTAAGTTTAGTTGGTGAAAAAGCTAGGGAGAGCAGTTAAAGTCTAATATGGAAGGTGAGTTGTCTAGTTGTGTTAATAATTTTGTTTGCTGTTCTAGTAGTGTGAGTTTTGAACATGAGTATAATTGGATTGTTTATTCTGGTGCTAATCAACATATGATTAAGTCTTATAAAGATATGATTAATTGTGTGGACGTTTCGGAATGTGGTTTAACTGTTAGTCACCCTAATGGAACTAGTGTAAGAGTGTTAAAAATAGGAGAGTTACAGTTAATTATGTTGGATTTATATGTACGGGTTCGATAAGTCAACGCTGCTGACAGAGCTATGAACCGTAAGAGTTACACCTTGGGCAACGAATATTAAATCCACTTAACTTGGTTAACTGGTGATCACGAACAAATTAACGGAACAAAATATATAATTGTTAGGAAACTTTATTTGTAAGTATTGAAGAAAATCCAAATCAGCTTGATCTATGAAGAAGATAAAGTCCTGAAGATCAAACAACAAGAAGAAACCGGATTAGGACAACTGAAATGAACAACATCTACTTCAAAGAATCAGAAGTTGATCAAAGAACTAATGAAGATTATCAGAGAAGGTCATTCTGATGGATCTGATGATATTTCTGATGAAATATCATCAGTTTCTAGCAATTCTGATCATCAGATTTTCTGATGATTTGTTCACCAAAATTTCTGATGAAGTGGTTATCAGAAATTCTGATAAAACCCCACTTGTCTAAAAATCAGTTCAATCCTGCCACAATAACTGAAGCAAGTTGACATTATTGGATATTATGATGACAAAGGCAACTTGATTATTAGATTCAATGAATATGTCAAGGAGCTACTTTTTCCAGGACATATACATGAATAAACAAATGTTTATTCATGTATCCGAGACCTCTATAAATAGAAGGCTCATCAAGCAAAGAACAATGAGTTAAGCTTAGCATTCAATACATACTACAAACTCCATTGTCCTTTCACCTCAGAATTCATAAGTATTCATTTGTAATAGATAATAATCTTATAATCACCTTGTAAACCATTTTGTTTCAAAGTGATATAAACTTGAAAATTCTGTAGGTCTTGTTTCTTGAAAGTCTGATTTCTATTTCCGCACAATATTTTCACATTTGTTGAAATCACTTGCCATATTACGTGAAATGAAGTTTTTAAGTCTAAAACTGGGACCAACAATTGGTATCAGAGCAGATTGAATAAATCATTTTCAAACGATCAATCGCTCATCTTCTTTTCTCTAAGCATGGCAAACTTTCAAACATGGAATAATGCTTTTAACATTGGTTCAATGTCTAAACCTCCGACCTTGGTTAAAGAGGAATACCCACAATGGAAAATCAGGATGGTCAACTTCCTTAATGGACATGACCGAGCTCTGTTTCAATCCATTGAAAAGGGTCCACATGTACCAATGACTATAATACCAGCTATTCCAGCAACTGATCAATCACCAGGAATACCTACCTCCCGGGCTCCCAAAAGTGAAACTCTTTGGAGCCTAGAAGACAAGGATCTGGTGGCTGCAGATGAAAGGGCAAAGTCACTTTTAATAATGGCTCTCCCTAATGGCATATTCTCTCAGGTTGATGCATGTGCATCGGCCAAAGAGATATGGAATCAGTTGGAAAATCTTTGTGTAGGAGGGGAAAGGATGAAAAGAAACAAAAGAACAAACTATGTTTCCTCTTATGAGAGATTCAAAAGTTTACCAAATGAAAAACTATATGACACATTTCACAGATTTGCAAAACTTTTGAATGAGCTAAAGAAATATAAATCAAATGATGAAAGAAATATAAAATTTCTGGATGCTTTGCCTAGAGAATGGAGAAGTATAACCATGACTTTGTCCTCAACCTTAGAACTAGGTAATATGAGTATTCATGACTTATACAGCATTCTGGTCCCCAGAGAAGATGAAATATTTGAAGAATCAAATCAGAGAGGGGGATCTTTAGCTTTAATCTCAAGTTCACAAAGAACACCTACCAATGATCCACAACCTTCAAACAGTCAAAATATTGAAAATTCTGATACATCATCAGATTTTCAGCTTTTGCTAAAGCAATTGCACTGCTCAGCAAAACTTTTGAGCAGAGGTTGAGGGGAGGAGGCCAAAGATACCAGAAAAGTGACAGAGGGAGGATGGAAGGAAGATCTAAGGATGAAGGTAGATCAAAGGATAAGGAAAAGGCTGAAGTTGTGTGTTACAAATGTAAACAAAAGGGTCACTATGCATCAAAGTGCAAAACCAAGAAACTGAAGGATGTTGCATACTATGAGAAAAAGCTGGAAGAAGCAACAACAAGTCAGTTTGATTGCAGGGACAGATACATGGCTGTCAGATGATTCTTCTGATGAAGAAGAAGAAGAAGTGATGGCTAATTTCTACCTTATGGAACTTTCTGATGAAATTTCTGAAGCATCAAAGATAAACACAAATAATCTTGACCTTGAACACAAATTAAACAAACTCATGTTAGATTTTCTAAATCTGCAAGATAAACAGAAATCAGATAGTAAAAAATCTGATGAGTTGCAAAGAACCATGAATAAAGTTATACTTGAAAACCAGTTACTGATAGAAGAAAGCTTAGATCAAAGAGCTAAAATTGAATTTTATGAAAAGAAAAGAAAAGATATTTACACGAAAATTCATGACAAGGAGATTAATGTAAAGGGTTTTCAACAAGCTAAGGAATTCATTAACTTTATTGAATCTACACCAAAGAACAAAGGAGAGGGTTTAGGATATGTAAAAACAAATGAAATTAAACCCACCATCTTTGTGAAAGCAACCTATCAGATTTCTGATAAATTTTCATCAGAATCTGATTCAGAATCATGCAGATCTACAAGTTCTGAGAACTCTTTTGAAATCTCAAAACACAACTTAAAAGCGAAAATGAGTGAATCCAAACAAAAATATTTAAATATTCCAGAAGCAGTTCACTCAAAGTTTCAAAATTATCCACTCATTCCATCACAAGAAAAGAAATCAGAAAATTCTGATAATGAAACTTGTATGTGTGTTGACATTCTAAAGCTTGTTCAACACCATCTCCAAATGAAAAGTAAAAAATCTGTTCATGGCTCAGGATGCAACAGATATTCTGATGAAAGTTCATCAAAGGAAGTTAATCTGATTAAAATCTCATCAGAAAAAGTACCCAAGCAAGTCTGGGTACCAAAAACCCTCTAATTTTTCCATTTCAGGACCATCATGTGCAGCAGATCTGGTACTGCGATTCTGGAAGCTCCAAGCACATGACTGGGGACAGGAGCTTGCTCAGTAATTTTGTTTCAAAATTGGGTAAAATGGTTAATTTTGGGAATGGAGTAAAAGGGAGGATTTTGGGGTATGGATGCATAAAGTATGGATGTTTGACCATAGAAAAAGTTGCCTATGTAGAAGGCTTAAAGTACAATCTGCTAAGTTGTGGTCAATTATGTGATAAAGGTTTTCAGGTAACCTTTTTACCAGAAAAATGCTTGTTAATTGGTATGGATGATAATAAGATTTATTTAAGTGGAAAAAGAATAAGACAATCAATCTACTATTTTGATTTCAAAGAGGAAAATGAACATCCAAGATTGTTTTTATTTTCAAAAATTAACAAGGGCAGTAGTTGGTTGTGGCACAAAAGGCTAGCACACTTAAATTTTAAAAATCTAAGCAAATTAGCAAGCAAAGGCCTGGTAAAAGGATTACCTCTCATATCCTTAAAGAAGGATAAAATTTGTGAAGCTTGTGAGATGGGGAAATCTAAAAGAAGCTCACACAAAACAATTTCTGAATCTTCAATAACACAAAATTTGGAACTTTTGCATATGGATCTTTGTGGACCCATAAGCACTGAAAGCTTTTCTAGAAAGAAATATTTACTTGTAATTGTAGATGATTTTTTCTAGATACACATGGGTAGAGTTTTTAAGAAAGAAAAGTGAAACTCCTGATCTGATCATTAATTTTATTAGAAAAATTGAAATTCTGTTAAAATTGACAGTTAGAAGGATCAGAATAGAAAATGGAACAGAGTTTAAGAATTCAAAAGTTGAGAGCTTCCTTGTAAGCAAAGGAATCTCTCATGACTTTTCTACTCCAAAATCACCCCCAACAAAATGGAGTGGTAGAAAGGAGGAATAGAACTTTAGTGGAATCAGCCAGAACAATGCTTGCTTATGCAAAATTGCCCACTCATTTTTGGGCAGAAGCAATAGGAAATGCTTGTTTTACCCAAAACAGGTCCATAATCAACAAAAGACACAATAAAACACCCTACAACATTATAAATGGAAGAATTCCAAGTGTAAAATTTTTGCACACATTTGGTTGTAGATGTTTTGTTTTTAATGATTTTGAAAGTCTTGAGAAATTTGACGGAAAAGCAGAGAAAGGTATTTTTCTTGGTTACTCAGTGTCCTCAAAAGCATATAGGGTTTTTATACTAAACACAAGGACAATCAGAGAAAGTTTATATGTATCTTTTGATGATTCACCAGAAACAGAAGTTTCTGATGAATATACGAAGGAAATAAACTTTTCTGATAAACAAGAAAAATATGAACATCTCTTTGAAATGATAACAGAGGATTTCATAGAACATGATCAATCTCTTACAAACAAATCAATAGATAATTCATGTGCTAACCCTGCAAAACAAATGGAAAATGTATCAGAAATCTTGAATCAGAACAATGAAAATATTTATAACAATTAAAACTTTGATACATTCCATACAATTGAGGCAACTGTTCAGGAGGAAACTTCAAATCCATCAGAACCAACAACTTTTCACAATAAGTTGAGATGGATAAAAGGACATGTTCATTCTGACATCATTGGAAATCCAGAAGATGGTGTAAGAACAAGATCTGCAACAGCACATGAATGTGCATTTGCTGGGTTCTTAAGCAAAATAGAACCCAAGACTGTCAAAGAAGCTCTTAATGACTTAGACTGGATTCAAGCTATGCAAGAAGAGCTTGATCAGTTTGAAAAGAGTAAGGTATGGGATCTGGTGCCTAAGCCAAATGACAATTCCGTCATCGGTTCAAAATGGGTATTTAGAAACAAATCAGATGAAAATGGCATAATTACCAGGAATAAGGCAAGGTTAGTGGTCAAAGGTTATTGTCAACAAGAAGGTATTGACTATGATGAAACGTTTGCACCAGTGGCTAGATTAGAAGCAGTCAGAATCTTTCTTGCTTATGCTGCATCCAAAGACTTCAAAGTATATCAAATGGATGTGAAATCTGCATTCCTGAATGGTAAGATTGAGGAAGAAGTTTATGTGCATCAACTTGAAGGCTTTGTTGATCCTAAATTTCAAAATCATGTTTACAAATTAAACAAAACCTTGTATGGTTTGAAGCAAGCACCAAGAGCATGGTATGAAACACTTTTGTTGGATCGTTGTTGGACCCGAATGAGTCAATCAGAAGAGTTTTCTATCCAATTCAAAGGCGGAAACAATGAATCAGACACTCAAACTAATTATAATGTCTCTTGGATTGATTTAACACCGATTACAACCTGAGAACAACTTGGCAGCACTTCGTTACAATTTTCAGAACCGTACCAAATGAATCAACATTGCACCTATTTATACTAAACCTGATTTCGCTTATATGGACATGCCATATGAGCGAAATTAGATCCTTGTGATTTCGCTTTTATGGTCAATGTCCATATAAGCGAAATTACTTCCTTAACCACTAACTTCTGTTTCTCGAACCTTGTGCACTGATTATTCTAATCTATCCTATTACATGATACAAGACAAAGTCAATAGACGTAATGCACTAACAGACTCCCCCTCGGATATTGACGAAGTCTTCAGTGACTAATCTTCATCATGACACCTTCTTCAGTCTTGATCATTCTGCATCCTCACTCAGATTGTAACATTGTAAGCATCCATCAATCTTTTGATCAGCTTCACACTTTGACTCTTACACCAGGATCTCATCACTGGTTTTATCATCAACAGCTTTATCATCAGCAGGCTCCCCCTTTCGTCAAGCTTCCATGCTTTTAGGGATCGACACCTAGCTTTCCAGCTACAAGCTCCTCCTAACTCTCAGCTTGCCTTCAGACTCCCCCTTAGACTCTACTCTCAGGATCGTAGTCTGGACTTTTCCTGCAATCACTCATACAGCTATAAGTAACAACATTTTAATCTTCAATTTTCCAGAAATCATAATCTGGCAATTCAAACCTTCTAAACCACTTCTCATGAATTTGGCAGTTTCATCGAATCATATCAGAAACTAGCTCTATAACAGTATAAGCATCCAAATCCCCCACAGTTAATCATCCAAGTCCAAATTAATGACCTTGGAGATATCACAAACTGTTTTTGAATTTTTGATAAAAGGTTTCAAGTTTCAAATTAATGAACTTGTTTTATTCTCAGAAACACAATCAGCTTACTTAGATTTTGAAACTCAGCACTCAGACATCAGTTGTCAAAAATAAAGCAGAAATCAAAATCTTTTTGTATTTTCTGAAAATATAAAGCAGTAAAGAAATATGTACAAACATATTTACAGACAATATTTTTGTTTGAGTATGCGTCAGAGGATCATATCAGTTTTTGACAAATCACAAGTACCGTTGAGCTTAATTACACATTAAGAATTAAACAATTCACTTAGATTGTCGATATACTAGTCCACTTAAATTTTCATACAAAACTTCAACTGATTCAGGATACGAATTAGATGAATTAAAAACTTAAACTCATTCATGTGTCCCACCTCTTGAATATACTCCCGTATCCAGATCCCAATATTCCGTCTTACAGGTAAGTATAACACAAATGATATCTGTAAGGGGTTAATAAATTATGAAGAATCATGAGAGCTCAGGTCAGAACTACCGTTCAGCAGAGAGATCATGACTCAACTTGTGGGTGTGTCCCCTTTAGAGGATCTTTTTTACAACAGCATTGCTAAGCAATTTTATTGTCTTATCATATATGCTGAGGGTGATGCTGTGTTTCAAGCATTTGCATAAAGTATTATTCGGGGACTAGGTCAGAACTTCCATTCAGCAGAAGTCCCGGAATAATACCCCAGATATCACTGAGTATAAAGACCTAGTATATCAGAAAAAGGAACATTTCAAACGAGATTTCAGGGGTTACCTATATATCCAAGTAGTGTTCCCCACGAAATAAGCAAGTGTTTGAATTTAGGTTTATATCCCGAAAAAGTTTACTAAATGTATAAAAATCTACCGACACATCCACGGTGAGATCGTTTAACACATTTTAACTTTCCAATTCTTTAGCGTACTGTAACTGTCTACTGATGTACTATCATTTCCTCTTTTTACGCAAAAACTCAATTTTTAAATTTTTATCATGTTTTTGACTTTTTCAAATTTTCAAATTTTCAAATGTTTTTGTATTTTCTAACAACATTACTCCCCCTAAAATGCAAAATCATATAAAGAAAATTTGACAACACAATACTGATAGCTTTGTCTCGCCATCCATTTTCTGCATCTCATGCTCTGTTTTGCAGAAAATATAACACTTTAAGCAGAAAATATAACGTACCCCCATGATTTACAACACATTGATATTTTACAGTTTGAAAACCGTTTTTCAATCTGATGAAAGTAATCATGTTTGTTCAGCCGTGAGGGTTTCGGCATATTCAATCAACATACATTCAAAACAATATTAAAGACAACATATTTTTGGTTTTTCAAATTTTCAAGTTTTATGATTTTGAAAATATTGTTTATTTATGTACAGAAATTGATAAACTCCCTGTTTAACCAAACCAGGGTCCTGCAACCTCTTCCTGTGCCAGGCTGCCCCAACTACCATTCTCACAATCTTCAGCTTCGTTGAGCACCTGCACATTCAAACTTTATCAATTATTTGAACAATTTAGCCCAGGTCTGTTGGACCTTAGGCATTTCAACACAATAATTTTCATTCAATTTTGGAAACTCTTTTTCACTTAAAACGTTTTCAATTTTGACTTCAATTTTCTCATCTTTTTCTGACGTCACTTGTTTCTTAGCACTCCACACTTGACCTTTCGGAGTACCTCTTTTGTAAAAATTTGTCTCTTTTTGAACCTTTTGATCTTGAACAACATTTTTAGGTTTTCAAAACTCTTGAGGTTTTGTCATATCAACAAATGTTCTCCAACTCTGTGTTGTTCTCAATCTGGGTGTGTGAGAATTCCAGGCCTGTCTTGAATCGAACCTATTCAGGTTTGATTTCCAATTTTGATTTGAAGCAAACTTGTTTGTATTGTACCTCCAAGTTTGTTTCGAATCAAATCTGGTTGACCTAGGTTTCACATCCTCAGATTTCTGTTTTTCAACATCAACAGGCTTTGGATTTGGACACTTTCGTGCAACATGTCCAATCTGATCACATTTAAAACACACTTTCTTTGAAACATCCTTGGCCTGTTGTTGTTTCTTTTTCATAGCATCAAACTCCTCATTAGACTGTTGTCCAATTTTGAGTTTTTCTTCTTCTGCTAAACTTTTTCCTTGAACAAAACTTGTTTTAACCTGAACATTTTTCTTCCAATTTTGTTTCTTTTTATAACCCAAACCAGCCTTCATGTTTTTCTTCTTAAAACCAGGTTTGTTATAAAAAGATTTATGACCTTTACCAGCAAACTTTGAAATTTCCGACTTCTCAATCTCAACCATTTTGAAAACTTTATCGACCTTCTCTGAAATCACATTCTGAATCGGGAATACAACATCCAAGAATAGTTTGTCCGATCCATTCATGGTATAGACCAATCCCTTTGAATCATCATCCAAATTTTTCTCGGATTTTGTGTTTTTCAGATAACCATCATGAAAATTTCCTTCATCTTCATCCTGTGATTCAGACTTACCTTTTGTAGACTCATCTTTCAAAACGCTTTCAACAACCTTACTTACCACCTCTGAATCATTAGCATCATCAGATTTGGAGTAAGTCACATCGATACTTTCAGGTAACTGGTCAGCTATGTTCAAACCCTTTGCCACCTTTTCCTCATCATAAAAAGTATAATTGTTTCACAATGGTGGTGGTACCTGATGAAATTCTGAACCAATACCCTTTTTGCAATTGTCAGTATCTTTGTCATCTGGTGTGATGTTGAAAATGCGTTCGAGAATGTACGAAGAGTTATGATAACTTTGAAGTTTTGTAACAATCTTTTCTTTTTCAGCCAAGATTTGTTTAAGATTAGCAATTTCATCAACACACTTGTTCAATTCAATTTGCTTTTCTTTAAACTTTCTTTCATACATTTCTTTAGTGACTAAAGTTTCAGATAATCTTTGATCAAAACTTTTGACTTGGCTCTTCAAAGTATCATAAGCTTCTTGTACTCTCTGACTCGACCACTTTAAAGAATCATACTGTTTTTGTAAATCTTGAAATTTAGATTCTTTTTCAACACAATCGACACATTTTGTAGAACACAGTTGTCTATAAACATCATTATCCTTTTCAAGACCTTGACATTTCTGTGTCAAATTTTCAACTTTTAGTTTCAAAATTTCTTCTTTTTCAATCATATCTTTACATTTTATTGTGAAACCATTTTCAAGTTTGCTTAATTCATTATCTTTTGTTTTTATCAATTCATCTTTTTCAATACAGGCTTTGCACATTTCTATGCAATTCCTACATTTGTTCTCATTTTTATCAACAATTTCAACATTCGACAAGTCAGAAGATTCATTTACCTCAGTCTCTTTCAGCACCGATTCTTCTGTTTCAGCTTTCTGATCTTGCTCTTTGTTCTCCTCTTTTTCTTCTTTCTGTACATCTTCTATCTTCTGTTCTTCTTCAACAGCAAGCTTCACGACAGTTTTCACTTCCTCAATCATCTTCTTCAATTCTTCTTCTTTTCTCTTTTTCATCTCTACCACCTTCGGTAGGCTTGCTTCACAAACCTCTCTAATTTTCTTCTCCAAATCAGGCAAATAAGCTTTATCAGATAACCTTCGTGTGTTGAAAGTAGCTTGCCTTGGAATCAAATTTGTTACAGCTTCGAAATCCACTTTTGATGGGTCAGCAACTGGATTACCCTGTGGATGCATGTAACATTCCAACTCTTCATTCCATCTTTTTGCTCTCTGGGCTTCTTTGAATGGTTCATTTAATTTTCCAATTTCCCATCTTGCATAGTCTGCTTTCCACCATCTATCAGGATCAGCATCAGCCACAAATGCATATCCAACTGCATCTTCTTCAGGGCAAACCTGACTCCAGTCGTTACCTTCATCGTCATATATAACTGCAAGAGCCCTTGATTTTTCTTCAGGCTGTTTCAACCTTGGTGGCTCAGACTTGTTCTGATGGTAGATCACTTTCTTGTAATAATCTTCGTTGAACGGGTTTGCAGAATCATCATCAGCATACGCATTTCTGCACTCGCACTTAAAGTGACCTCTTTGTTTGCATTTGAAGCATGTCACCTTAGATTTATCAAATCCTAGTTTGGTAGATGGTCCACCAATTGACTTTCTCCCCGTGATCTCCATGAACCGCTGTGCCCGACGAACCGCACTGGCCATGCACCATCTTATATCCATTAGTTCCATCTCCTCGGGGTCTAATTGGTCATAATCTTCTTTCGTCAAGTTGGTATTGCCAATCTTCCCTGCAACGAGGCTTTCATACGATTCAAGTACAGATGCCAAGAAAATCATCTGTTGTTTTGCCGATTCTTCGCTAAAATTCTGCCCATTCTTCAGATCCACTGCGATATTACACTGAAACAAATTCTTGGAAGCAGATTGACTTGAAGTGTTTGAAGAAGATCCACTGTGAAAACCACTTTGAAGACTTTCTTTGTTCACTGAACTTGAACTTTCTGCAGAAAATGCTGTTTTTGGAGATCCAACCTGTGGTGCATTTCCTCGGTAGTAAAGTTCTACATTCTGCTGATAAGCTGGATTGTTGACTTTAGATCTTTTTATCTCCAACTCATGGCTTTCAAGCCTTTCAATCAGCAAATCCACTTTTAAATCTTCAGGCTTGATTGTATTTTTCAACATTAGAGCGAAGTATTGCCACTCTTGATCATTTGGCAATGAATCAAACAATTTATCCACCAGCTCCTCTTCAGAATATGTGATTTCATGTCTGGTCAGCTCCATTTTCAGATGTCCAAATCTCTCGATCATTTTACAAACAGATTCATTTTTCATACAACTGAATAAATCAAACTCTTTACGCAACAATTTCTTTTTATTTTTAACAATTTCATTACTTCCTACACACTTTCTTCCTAACGCTTCCCACAAACTCTTTGAAGTTTTCTCTTGTTCAAGTAACCAGATAATATCCTCTCTCACTGACTGTTTGATTAATGTGATCATCTTATATTCAGCCACAACATTTTTTATATCTATGTCTGAGAAATCTTTTGCATTTATTAACTCTCCTCCCTCTTTTACTGGTTCAGTGTATCCATTTGTCAGTTTTAACCAGCTTTCAGGAGCGAAAGCTTTTACCCAACCCTCAAATTTGTTTTTCCACCAGTTATAATCTTCAACTTTCATTAGCTTCGGTGGCTTCTGTTGGCTTCCATACATGTTCTCAAACTTCAAATTCTCCGAAATCTCTCTCATCTCAGATCTTCTATCTGTCGATTCGGAAGTGAATGCGTTGTAGAATGTGTTGTAAAATTCTTCACCGTTGCTTGACATCTTCAATCACCTGAGAACAAACAAACAAACTAAATCAGTTTAAACAATATCAAGTAATCTGAAATACACTGACACTTGATTGTCGTGAAATGATCTTGACGCGAAAATGTTCACTTTCGAGCGAAATATGACACTTGGGCGAAATCAGTCTTTAACTAAAATATGTTCACTGGAGCGAAATCAAACAACAACACAATAAGCGAAATCACTTGATCCTATGAGCGAAATCATGTTGAACTTATGAGCGAAATCTGATTGGACTTAAGAGCGAAATCTCAATGTTGACAATGGAGCGAAATCACATGTATCTATGAGCGAAATCCCAATTTTATATGTCACAGGAGCGAAATTAAACTTGACACGAAAGCGAAATCAGACTTAAAGTGTCCGTGTAAGCGAAATTAAACATGTATCTTGACCTAAGACTTAATGCAGACGAAGTCAACAGACATTCCGTGCACCAACAACTTTCAAACTTCTTACTCAATTCTGGCTTCACAAAAGGTACTATTGATACAACACTTTTTCTTAAAACACACAAGGGTCACACTTTGTTAGTCCAAATATATGTTGATGACATTATATTTGGATCAACAAATGAAAAGTTCTGCAAAAAGTTTCAAAAATTGATGACCAGCTATTTTGAAATGAGCATGATGGGTGAGTTAACATTTTTATTAGGTTTACAAGTCAAACAGAGAATTGATGGAATATTTTTGAGTCAATCTAAGTATGTGAAAACAATTTTGCACAAATACTCACTTGAAAATTGCTTAATTTCAAAAACTCCCATGGCAACAGGGAACAAACTTGATTCTGATAAAGAAGGAACATGTGTAGATATTAAAACCTACAGGGGGATGATAGGATCATTGTTATACTTAACTGCAAGCAGACCAGATATTATGTTTGCTACATGCTTTCTGGCCAGATATCAATGCAATCCTAAAGAATCTCACCTAAAAGTAGTCAAAAGGGTTTTTAAATATCTAAAAGGTACATCAGAACTTGGTCTCTGGTATCCTAAGGATACAAATCTTGAACTAATTGCATACACAAATGCAGATTATGCAGGGTGCAAGATTTACAGAAAAAGCACATATGGTGCATGTCAAATCTTGGGAGAAAAGTTGGTATGTTGGGCAAGTAAGAAACAAAATTGTGTTGCAACATCAACAGCTGAATCAGAATATATAGCAGCAGCAAGTTGTTGTTCACAAGTACTGTGGATGCAAACTCAGCTGAAGGATTATGGAGTAAATCTGACAAAAATACCCATTCTATGTGATTCAAAGGGTGCAATTGCAATTACAGAAAATCCAGTTCATCACTCTAGGACCAAGCACATAGATATCAGATATCACATCATAAAGGATCATGTTGAAAAAGGTAACATAGAAATGTACTTTGCTCCAACAGAAAACCAAATTGCTGACATTTTTACAAAACCTCTTGATGAAAAGAGACACAATTTTCTAATCAGCAAACTTGGCATGGTTAACATAAAAGATGAGGAAGTTTCATAAAACAAAAAATCACAACCTGAAAACCAAACTGATGAACATCAAGGTGGAAATTCTGATAATCAAAGAATGGTACAACAGGTTTCTGACAAAGAAATCCATCAATCTGATGGAATATCAGAAAATCTGATAAATTATCCATGAATCTGATAATTTATCAGAAAATCTGAAGAATTATCAGAAAAACCGATGAATCATCAGAAATTCTGAGAAAACATCAGAAACTTTGTTAAAACATCAGAATGATCACTGATCATCAAAAATTTCAAAAAGTTATCATCTTTATTTATATCTCATATTTGTATAAACTTATAACTGTAGATAGTCTGTTTTTGAATTTTTTTTCTTTCTTTGTTTAAAATTAAAAAAAAAATTCAAAAAGGGGGAAAGTAACTTACATTAAGATAAATTCAAGCCACAGCAGGGAAAATCAACCGTCACAGGAAATTTTTTTGCAGAAAATTGAATCTTTCTTACACTCCCAATGCATGCAACGTCATATTTCATAAGGAAATAGAGAGACACGGACGCATAAAAATGATTAGGGGCTATGAGAGTAGCCGCCTAGTTATTCAATGCTTACTCACAAACGGGGGATTCAAAGACTGCCATTTACCCACTGCAACATATATCATCTTAAAGGAAGAGAAAGAAAAGGAAATAGAAAATCTTGGGTTGTTAATACCATTTATGGCATAACTATCACTTTCATCTATAAATGTTAACAACTCTTGAATATTTTCTTCATCAAAACAATCTTCACTTCAAAAACTTTCTCATGAATTTCATTTAAAAAAATGGCTTCTGCAAAAGAAATGAATTCTGGTCACTTTCCTCTCCCTCTTCACAAACATCACAACCTTAGATTTAGGTCCAATCTGGAAGGTCCTACACGGGAAGATTGCAAGTGTGTATACATCATGATTAAGCAAAGTCCTTTGGGCTATGCTGTATCTACATACGTCACTATCTACCCAGAACTCCTTCAAGAATTTTGGTGGAATGCTGAAACCGTCTTCAGAGGCACCACCATGTGGATAGAAAGCAAAGTGATGGGTTTCAGTATCATCCTAAAGGAGGAAACTCTCAGGGATGTTCTCCAGCTGACTGATCATTCAAGTAGCACCTCCTTCAGGAAGGATATTATTAAGGAAACCCTGAGGAACATGGGTTATCAAACACCCAATGTTTCAAGGTAGATCAGCAAGTCTGGTTTTACACCACCATTCTAGTACTTGGTAACACAGCTCAGTGCCTGCTTCTCTAAGAAAATAGGGCACTTCAATGAGCTGTCTTACAGGATGATGGAGGTTGTACATGCAGTTGTACAAGAGAAACCGTACAACTTTTCTAAGTTTCTCATGAGAAACTTAGAATCAAACTTGCACACCCGTCAACCTTTTCTGATCTACCTTCGCTTTGTGACCAAAATGATTACTAGACAGCTGGGATTTGGAGGGGTAACAAGCTGGTATCCAAGGGCCCAAGTGGTTTTACAAGAGAACACTTATGTTCCCTCCCTTGTTCCATCAAACAATCACAGTGGTCATGAAACCTACCTTTGGTTGTATGTTAAGGGCATGTACAATGAGCTGTAGTTTTTTTTGTAGTAATTTGTTTTGATATATATATATATATATATATATATATATATATATATATATATATATATATATATATATATGTTTTCATTATATTTAAAAAAACATCACAATAGATCTAGGGGGAACTAAAATGGCATATATAACAAAAACAAGGAAAATCTGGTGAAGTTCAAAAGAAATCTGATGGATCTGGTGAAACATCAGAAATTATGATAAGACATCAGAAAATCTGATGATTCATCAGAAAATCTGATAAATCATCAGAAAATGTGTGAATACAACAGAAAAGTGTTAAGATAACCAGAATAACTGATAAATCAACAGAAAAATGAGAAGAAATATCAGGCAATATTGTTTTAGAACCAGATTTAAAGAAACTTGTGACAACAAAAATTAAGGGGATTTATAAAAAGTTTATGTCAAAAATCAAAATTTTTCTGGGTAATCTATCTTCAAAAGGAATGAAACAAAATATAATGAGAAAATCTTTTGCACAACAACACTTCTTGAAGATCAGAACAAAGATGTGGAGTTCAGAAATGCTATGTAAGTGAAATCTTCTAAACTCTACTTATTCCCTCTCATCTAAAAAAAAAATAAAAATAAAAAAATAAAAAATAAATAAATTTGGTGATTTAATCTCTAAATATGAATCAAATGTATTCTGATGAAGTATGAAGAAAATCCAACTCTCAAAGGTTTATGCAAAGATTTTCTGATATACATCATCAAAAGGAAAACTTGGGAAGATACACAGTCTCAAAAAGGTTTTTATTGGATCTTTTTATAACAAAAAGGGTCCCACATGAAGAAAAGGTGCAAGTTGGACATTAGTGTTTATCTACTAAATACTTGGAATCTCTGATTCTCAATAAAAGATATATATTAAATTAGAGATAAACCAAAGGTTTTTTAAACGGTTGTTTACTAAACGGATTAAAACATCATTAAGGTGTCATAAACCACCTTAAATATAAACAACCCACGAAAAACACTCAAAAATCTCTGTCTCAAAACACTATAAATACCTCCTTCAAAAACAGAGACTTCCATCTTCAACCTTCCTCTTCAAAAGCAAAACCCTAAAAACTTTTTTTGAAACAGAAATCTCAATTCTCCATGGCTGCTATCAACATCAATATACCACCAGTTGAACACTCTGTTCAACTCATCACTAAAGCTGAATTCCTACCATTGAAGAGCAACAATGAAGCCATGAACGACAACATTGAAGAATATGATACAAAGTGCCAAATCTTGATCGAATTTCTGACCAGATACCCTATAGCTAAAGCTCTCACAAAGACCAGAGAGGTACCAGAAAAACTTATAAAACAAGTTGTAAAGACACTCAAACTCTCAAATCAAATCAAGCTTACAGCACATGTATGGGGAGATATCTTCATAACAATCACACCAGAGAAACTAAGGGAATGTTTGGAACTACCCTTAAGCCAAAATTATGAAGAAGCACCAGAAAAGGAAGATTTGTTTGCACTACTTGATGATGTAATGGGTTACAAGACAAAGATCTCAAAGATCAGTGAATTCAAGAGAAATCAGCTGCCAGCCTTCTGGCAAGTGTTGATGGAAATATGAACAAGCGTTTATCATCAAAGATTAGGGGTACAGATCAGATAAATAAAAATGTTCTAACAATCATGTTCAGCCTCATAACTGGGTTGAATATTGATTTTGGAACAGAGATATTTAATCTGATCAGAAGATCAATTCTGACCAACACTGGAAGGATAGATTCACATCTACCTTTTCCCAGATTTCTGTCAGTCATAATTTCTGATGCATTTTCTGAAAGGAGTATGGAAATTCTTGCATCAGAAAATGTAAGGACCTGCACGAAAATGTCCTAAAACACCCCGTAAGTGCAAACCCGAACCTCTAAAACCCTAAATTTCATGAAAAATCAAGAAATCCAAATTTATTAATCTGTCGCGGGCCGCGTAAGACTTAAGGAGAATCTTCGCGGGGCGCGACAGCTTGGCAAAGTTCTGGATAACGATCAAGGCCACGTATCAGAGATGTGGCAGACCTAGGCCATGACACGGCAGCCCTAGCCATAGCTAGGGTGGCCCTCGCGGGCCGCGAAGGAATACCCTTCAGGTTTACGCGGTCCGCGAGATACCCAAATCTCAGCTATAAAAGGGATGTGCATGGGCAGTTCAAATCTGTCGAAAACTTTACTCAAAATCACACTCTTTCTGCTCGAAAATTCAACTTTAGTAGTGAACCATTGCTGCGATAACAGGGTAATAACTCGATCACTGCTACGATACAATGTCCGATCTATTGAAACCGATCCGATGGATGTTTAAGTGCTACCTGAATCCAGGCTATACTTTATCATTCGTCGTGAGGGTTTTGATTTCGTGAAATTATCGTAAATGTTGTATTAAGTTACTAACCTAGTTTCGTTTGCATTATTTAACTAGGTTACCAGGCTTAATCAGTAGGCAGAACTTTGCTCGTCTAAACTTGCAATGTTAGACATTCTCTTTTTACCAAATTACTTTCAAAACCCTACTTGTTTTTCAAAGTTGTAATTACAGTGATTAAGTCTTTGTAATCTTCAATTACTGCTGGTATGTGGGGTTTTGTATACATTACTTGATAATCTTCACCATTGGACAACGGGTTAGCCAATGGGTGATATGACCATAGTCACAGATACGGTCGAGTGATAAATACCGATTTGGGGTAATTGGTTGATATATAAACATTGTAATCGCTCTTAATACTGTATATTATAACAATGTGTCATTTTGTACAAATTGAATGATTCACCAGTATTTCCCCGCTGACAAAATCTTTTTAAACATGTTTCAGGTGATTTACTGTGAACCAGGGAAAAGTGCCGCGTAGCACTACAGCTTAAGGGAAGTGGCTCAGTAAATAAATAAACATGTTTTTGTAACCAGGGGAATTCCCAGTGAAATTCCTTTATTGTAAATTACGGGGTTTTCCCAAAACTTGAAATAAAATAATTGGGTGTTTTCAGTTTAAACGATCCTGTTAAAATTTCCGCTGCCAAATTAAACACCAATTCCACGGGTTTCTGTCCCGCGGCTTCCGGAAAGGGAAACTGGGCCGGGGGCCGTGACAGAAAAAGGTGGTACCAGAGCCACTTATTTAAGCCAATTAAGTATTTAGCAATACTTAATTTTTTAGATTGCCATTCTGTGATTCTGTGAAAATTTAATTTAACAAATAAAATTTTAAATTTTTGTGTGTTTCTTCATGTGTGCTAACAGCATGAATGAACTGTCGGAGGCACTCCGAAACTTTACAATCCATACCACCGATATGGATACAATAGGAACCCAATCTGGATATCAGGCAGATACTGAGGAGCCACTAGTGTTTCAGGCCCAACCTCAGGAGAAACCCAAACCTAAGAAGAGGAGAAGACTTCTGGATTGGAAACGCGGACGAAGGAAGAAGCCCGCTGCCCAAAAGGTGAAAAAGATGGAGGATCCAAAAGGAAAGGGAAAGGAAGTCGGGGAGAGCTCAGGTCAAGCCCAAGAGTTGCCACCTTGGGAAGAGCTGGATAGAAAACTTGCAAACTGTGACCTCATCGGACCTGCTGACGAAACCCTTTTCAATTTTCCTACCCAATCAGAACTCCTTGTCAATTTGGAACCTGCTATTCCAGACCCAATTACCAACCCTCAACCTCTTACAGGACAGTTGGAAGAATGGTGGACGAGCGACTGGCATTTTCAGAATTTCATGAATAACCCAAAGGTTTATTTTCCCCAGTTTGATCCTGAACCTGCACCTTTCCCACCCATGAACCCGGAGAACGTTGCCGAATTACGCCGCTATGGCTAAGAGTTGGTGGATGCGGGGAATAGGATTCGCGAAGTGGGGGAAAACATCACGTGGAAGTACGACGAGAGGGAGCGTCGTTTCTGAGAAGCCAGTTAACTAAAATTAAAAAGTTTTTGTATAATAATAATATAATATGTATAATAATAACTAAAATAAAACCTTTGTAAAATAGATAGTGTGTATTGATGCATATTATTATAAAAATATATAAATATCGCAAGGTCGACGATTTTGGTTATATGTGTTGTGATTGTCTTGTTGTGTTTGGTTGTTATCCAATTTGTGACAATAATTTATATATATTGTTAATTATTCAGATGGAAAACGCAGTAAACCAATCGGCAAATGAAGTTAACCAAATTGACCCAAATAATGAAGAACAATTTCTCAATAGGCAAGATATTGAGAACATAATTGCTCAGGGAATAGCCAATGCTATTCCATCAATCGTCGCAGCTGCTAGAAATCCCGTTGAACCTTCCCAAGCTAACCACAGCAAACGCACCCACGATGATAATTTTTGTAACAGTGTGAATGGAGGCGGCGATGATAATAATGTGATTCAAGCTCCATTACTTAAGAAAATGAAAGTGGCAACGAGTGGTTGCATTTACAAAGAATTCCTTGCCTGTAAGCCAGTCGAATTTGCAGGCAATGAAGGGGCGACTGCCGCACTACGTTGGTTGGAAAAGACCGAAGCAGTAATTAAAATAAGTAAATGCGCAGAAGAGGATAAGGTGATATATGCATCCCACCTTTTCAAGGAAGAGGCGTTGGAATGGTGGAACACGGTGCTTCAAGCTAAGGGGAGTGACGTGGCATACGCCATGAGTTGGGAGGAATTTAAGGAATTGGTGGAAAGAAAATTTTGTCCCGCCTATGAAAAGGAACAAATGACAAACAAGTTCCTGAACCACCGGATGGTGGACGTTGACTGTCGAGGGTATACTTCGAAATTTTTTGAGTATGCTAGAATTGTACCCACTCTGGCCTCGCCAGAACCGGTGCTTATTTCTCGTTATATTTGGGGACTAATTAGCGAGATCCGCGATATAGTCAAGGCTGCGAGACCTCGAACAATTAACGATGCGGTCGAACTGGCAAACACCTTGACTGACGGACTGGTGCACACAAGGGAAGAAAACAGAAAGAAGGAATTGGCCCAAAAGATTACCCAAGGTTTCCGTGGGGGTAATAACACCAGTAACTTCAAGAAAAAGGTAACTGGGCAATCTTCCACCCCGCCATTCTGCAGAAATTGTAAAAGGAAACATTTTGGAAAATGTAATGAAAATTGCAATTCCTGCAAAGCACCGGGGCACCGAGAGGAGGAATGCAGAAAGAAAACAAAGATCTGCTACAATTGCGGAGAAGCTGGGCACTTTAGACCAGAATGTCCTAAATTGGTCAAGCCAGCTGACAACAAGGCAAAAGCGACTGATGGAGCTACTAAAAAGAACGCAAGGGCCTTTTAGCTGACAACGCAAGAAGCAGATCTGATTCCGGATGTGATCGCTGGTACGTTCCTTGTACATGACGTTTACGCAAAAGTATTATTCGACTCCGGTGCAAACCAAAGTTTTATAAATACTTCATTTTGCCAAGCCCTTAACCTACCTTTAACCAAACTTAGGCAAATTTATATGGTAGAAACAGCAGATGGAAATTTTGTTAACATAGATAAGGTTCTCCAAGAAGGGAAGATCGAACTTTTAGGGCATAAATTTTCGGCAAACCTACTACCTATGAATTTAGCCGGATTCGATGTTGTGTTAGGAATAGATTGGTTAATAGCCAACCATGCTCGAATCCTTTGTGATAGGAATTCCATAGAAATTCATACGCCCACAGGAGAAGTAATTTTGGTGACAGGAGACAAGCCACGTAAACCAATGAAGTTCATTTCAGTAATGAAAGTTGCTAGTTATAAACGCAAGCAAGGAATAGTGTATATGATTTCGGTAATCATTAACACGAAACACAAGGAACTTAAAGAAATCCCAGTAGTCTCAACATACCCTGATGTATTTCCAGAAGAGCTGCCTGGATTACCACCCGATAGAGAAGTAGAATTTAGAATTCATCTAGTTCCTGAAACTGCACCAATAGCTAAGGCACCTTATCGATTAGCACCTACAGAAATGCTAGAACTGAAAAAGCAGTTAGATGAATTGTTAAGCAAAGGATTCATACAACCCAGTTCATCCCCTTGGGGAGCACCTGTGTTGTTCGTGAAAAAAAAGGATGGTTCGATGCGGATGTGTATCGATTATAGGGAATTGAATAAGGTTACCATTAAGAATCGATACCCATTACCTAGAATTGATGATCTTTTTGATCAACTTCAAGGAGCTAGATATTTCTCTAAGATAGATTTACGCTCCGGATATCATTAATTAAAGGTACAGGAGGAAGACATACCTAAAACGACTTTCAGGACTAGGTATGGTCACTACGAGTTTACAGTCATGCCCTTTGGATTAACGAATGCCCCTGCAGCTTTCATGGACATGATGAATAGAATCTGTAAACCGTATCTGGATAAATTTGTAATTATCTTTATCGACGATATACTTATTTATTCCAAAAGCCAGGACGAGCATTGTGAGCATCTGCATGCACTCTTAAATTTGTTAAGAAAGGAAAAGTTGTACGCCAAATTTTCGATGTGTGAATTTTGGCTACAAGAGGTACAATTTTTAGGACACGTGGTGAATCACAAAGGCATTCACGTAGATCCCTCCAAGATAAAAGCAATCACTAATTGGAAGAACCCGCAATCAGCTACCGAAGTTAGAAGTTTTCTGGGATTAGCTGGATATTATAGGCGCTTCATAAGAGACTTTTCTAAGATAGCTGTTCCATTAACTAAGCTAACCTGTAAAACCGCTAAGTTTGAATTGGGACCTAAGCAAGAGGAGGCCTTTAGGATTCTAAAGCAAAGGTTAATAAATACCCCAATCCTTGCTTTACCAGAAGGAACAAAAGATTTTGAAGTCTACTGCGATGCTTCTAAGCTATGATTAGGTTGTGTATTAATGCAACGCAAAAAGGTAATTGCATATGTGTCAAGGCAGTTGAAAAAGCACGAGGAAAATTGTTAGTGCATTCATCTGTCGTCTTCGTCTTATGTCGAGTCTCGAATACGTTGCAGTTCGGATCAAGCATGATGTCATCATTATTAATGATGACATCATGCCAATGACATCACATGTCGACAACATTCACAAGGAACAAAACAAATGCACGTGAAATCACTAGAAGACATAGTAGTTTGCATGTGAAATAGAATTATAGTTTAGGTTGATGATTTCGCTCATAGGGTAGCTAAGGGTTTCGCTGATATGGACATGTGGAGGTTTCGCTCTTATGGTCATATCCCTTGGAGCGAAATCTCAGTCCTATATATAGTGTCTCTTGAGCGAAATCACATAAGAGTTCTTGTATTTCATGCCGAAGCTCTGCCGGTGTGAAGATCGATTGTAAACAACGTTTAATCAATACAATCAGTGAATTAAGTGAAGATCAATATGTTACTAAGTCTATTTCTTGTTTTCCGCACCTGAAATAGATCGGAACTTCTCTAAACGACTCATTCGGATTAGTCGAACGATCCTACAATTGGTATCAGAGCTCAGGAGGAGGAGTTCTGCAGTATTCAGCTGATTTTCATTGAGATTTCTAGCTTCTACACCTTCTTTCATCATTTTAGAGAGATTTACCAGTCGAAATTCGCTCAAAATTTCTCAGATTGTAGACAATTGGACATAGATAAACCCTTGAAAGTTTGAGACTGAAATTCGGACTAAAAATGAATCAAATTAATTTCCGAATAGGTTTCGCTCATATGGAATTTTTGTGAATTCGCTTATTTGGACACCCTGATTTTGCTCATAGATGCACAAATCAGGGGTTTCGCTCATTTGGACATACTGATTTCGCTCCAGTGTCACAATACCATAGGTTTCGCTTTTGTGAACATAAGATTTCGCTCTTGTGTCAGTTTGCACGAGGTGATCAGAATCAGTTGTCATTGCATGTGATATTGGTTTGACGGTCAAGTATCATCACGTGATTTCATATGGTTGTATTAAACAATTAAACAGTTGTCGGCTCATGCATTGTTGTCGTCCACTGAGATTTGAGAGGTGATCAGAACTATTTCAGTTTGCATGTGATCATTAACTGAGTTGTTGGCCAGTTTTAAATTGCGGTCCAATGAGATTTTAATGGACAAAAGTCTTGCATGTGATTCAATTAAGTTTTAGATAAGGTGTCGGCCATCTTCACAAGTTAAAGGTTGTTTGAGATTACCAAGTCACGTGAATTCATATTGGTTGTGACAACACCTTCCCACTAGTTATTAATTGTTTAGTTCATATCAAGTTGCGGCCCAATCCAAGAGTTGTGAAAGAGTTGTTGTCGGCTAAGTGAAGTTGTTAGATCTATTCATTGGATCAGACTTCACGTGAACACATAAATCAAGTTGACAGAATCCATGTGACTACAAAGATCGGCCCAAGATTGATATTACGGCCCAAGAGTGATATTGTTTGTTGACAATTATTTAGAAAGCATCAATACATTTGACAAATATTAGTACATGTGTTGAACAAGTTCTCGGCCCAAGTCATATTCTCGGCCCAATTATAGTTTGATTTTGAGCAGCCCAAGTTTTGAAGGTCCAAACAGTGTGGTCAGTTAGCGTGAAAAAATTCAATTCATTTGAAAGATAATTCAGTTCATTTGAAAAATCTATTTTGTGAACATTTGACATCGAAACATGGATTTTGAAGAATTATTGGCATATATGAATTATGAATCTCAGCAGTATATTCCGATAAAGCAAGAAGGAGAAACAGACTCAGCAAAAGAAGTTGTTGAAAAAGGTCCGGTTTTTGATTACTCGTTTGATGAAGAGGGTGACAAGTATGAAGAAGAAATCCAGAGACTTGAAAATCTTAAACAACAACTTCCATCTGATCAACGTAGTGGAAAGTTATTTTATGCCGATAAAATTGAAAAGTTGAAAGAAAAACAAGATGCAAAAAGAAAAAATCAAAAGGCAGTTATTGTTAAAGAAAAGATCAGAGCTGAGAAAGAAGTAGAAGCAGCAACAACAGAAAAGCAAATCAAACCTAGTGTGAAAAGGCAGGTTGAACAAATCTCATATGTCAAGATTGAGAAAGAAGAATCTGAAAAACCTGTATCTGTGAATCCTGAACCAGAGTTAAAGAAAGAGGTTGCAGAAGACGCACCTATCTTTGATTATTCATCAGAAGAAGAGTGTAAGGATGAAAGTGTTCATGAGGAAAAGAAACAGGTTGAAAATATTTCAGCTTTAAAGGTTGAGACAAAAGCTGATGATAAACAGATTCTTGTTTTGCTGAAAAATTGTGAGAAGTTGATATCTGAAAATGACAAACTCTTGAAGGAGGTTGAGAGTTTGTCATTAGAAAACAAAAATCTTAAAAAATCAGAAAATGTTTTGAAAAATCAAATACACAATTTGGAAAATGAAAAAGTAAAAATTGAGAAAGATTTTCAAAGTCAAATAAAAATTTTAGAAGATGAGAGAGATTTGTTTGGTAAAAACAATCTTGAAAAACAAATTGCTATCAATTCTCATCTTGAAAAGATTATTCGACTTGAAAAGGAAGCAGAGTGTGCTCAAAAGAAAATCAAGGAATGGGAAGAAAAGTTGAAGGTGTTTGTGAATACTTCAGCTATTCCGTGTCCAAAACCTGTTAATTCAGTTCCAATAAGTGACGATGTCACAAACTTTGACAAAGTCAAAGTTGAAGATTTTGATGAGAAATCTGATGATGAAAATGAAAAAATGAAGAAAAAGAATTTATTTATGAAATTAAAAGAAAAGTTTCAAGAAACTGTTTCACAATCAACTGAAAAGGGAGAATGCTCTAAGCAAAAACCTTTGAAGAAGAAAGTGGAACAAAAACAAAAAGAGAAAATTTTGAAAAATGTTCAAAAAGAAAATAAAAGTTCATTAGATCAATCATCCAATCGCAATAAAAAATTACAAAAAATAAAAATTGAAAATTTAAAAATTGTTGGTAATAAGTGGTGCAGGTAGGACCACAGTGCTCAAAAGCCAAATCCAGCAAACATGAGGAAGGAATATCACCAAGCCAAACAATGCTATGATCTGAGCATCTGGTGTGAAAGTGGTGAATGGTATGATAACAGAGTGTGTTACAGATGCGGCTATCAAGGACACATTGCTGTTAACTGCCAGAGTAGAAGGTTTGAGTCAAGGAGATGCTTTAACTGCAACATCATTGGCCATATTGCTAGAGATTGCTCAATGAGATCAATGAGAAGATCGAGGGCTGAATCTCAGAAGCAGGTGAAGAAACCAGTCAATGTCAAGCCCAAAGAACAGAAGGTTCAAGAACCTAAAGTTCAAGAAAAGAAAGTGAAGCTTTCACAGGGGCAAAAAGACAGACTGAGGAAGAAGAGGAAGAAAGCGAGAGAGTATCTTGAAAGGATTTTGTCCTCGGGTACAATTGGTAATTCAGATAAAAGTTCTGATGAATCGATTTGCTCAAATGATCAGTCAGGCAAAACGAATTCATCAGATACAAATATGAGGACAAAAGAGAGAGTAACGAAAGAAAAATTGACTAATCAAACTGATAAACAATCAAAGAAAGTTAATTTTTCAGACAAAACTTTTATCAAAATTTTTGAATATAAAAGAAATTGTGAAAAGTCATTTATGTCACAAGTTGATGAATTTGGAAAACCTAAATCTAGAGTGGATTGGGTTCCAATAAAAGTCGGCGATGAATTTGTTTCTTTGAAAACAAAGGAGCCACTTTCTGGCAATGAATCTGTTTCTTCGGAAACAAAGGAGCCACATGTCGGCGATGAATCTGGCTCATCAAAGTCAGACAAGCCACATTCAGGCAATGATTCTGGTATGGTAAAACCAGAAGAGCCAGTTGTTGAGGTAAAAATTGAGAATTCTGGTCTAACAATGAATGATGCAAATTTTCCACCATTATTGAACAAGAATTCAAAATCACCCAAGGACCGTCAGGCTTGGGTGAATCTGTTTAAATGAAAAACCTGACTTGCCGGAGTTCCCAGGTTGGTAAGCGTGGAACATGAATCGGCATATTTCTTGAGAAATTCACGAAAGTGATTTCGATTTAAAAGTAGTAAATCAGGGACATTAAGTTGTACTTGATTTTCTACAAGTGATGTTTGTGGATTGATCTTAAAAATGTTAGTTTTTACAAGTGGTTAAAGAAAACAAGATGATAAATGATCCCCATGTTTGAAAAATGACTCACAAAACTAATTTTCCGGAAAAACCATTTTGATTAAAACAAACTTAAGTGTTTTGAAATCACTATGGGAAAATGTTTTGTTGTCAGGGGGAGTTCTGATTGTTCAAGCCAAGCGAATGGAGAATTGAAGTGATTCTCATCATGTTGTCACATTTCTTGTACAACTTGTTTTCAAATTTTCCCAGAAAATCAAAATTGAGACATATTTTGATTTTAGGGGGAGTAAAAATTTTTAAAAAATTAGAAAATTTGAAAATGTCAAAAACATTGAAAAATTCAAAATGAGTTTTGTTGAGACAAGAGGAAATGATAGTACATCAGTGGACTATCACAGCACGCTAAAGAAATGAAATGTAGAATGTGATAAACGGTCTCACTAAAGATGTGACGGTAGACCCAGCTAGACTAGTAGATTTGCGATAACGATACAAACCTAAAATGAAAAAGCCTAGTTCTAGTGGGAAACATGGTTGAAAGCATAGTACTTAGTTTTGTCCTTCTTGATTGTGTGCCTGCTCGGTAATCGCTGATTGTCGAAAGACATAAAACTGGTTAAGTTTGTGAACTTTCACAACTTTGCTAAAAAGTCGCTGTGATTGTGCATTTCATTTTGCAAAGATTTAAACTTGTTTTATTTCTTTATTTTGTTTAAGCATTGGACATCCTCTGCGTATACGTGAGTATCGAACTGGATGTTATTACCTAAACGTTCTGCTTTATTTTCTTTGGTGTTTCGTTTAAGCTTTGGATCTCCTCTGCGTATACGGAAGTATCGACCTGGTCGTTAAAGCTTAAACAACTTCAACTTGTTTTATTTTTCTTATTTTGTTTAAACATTGGACTTTCTCTGCGTATACGGAAGTATCGACCTGATTGTTAATGTTTAAACATTCTGCTTTGTTTTTCGCACAAATCACAGTTGATAAAAGTTTAAAGGCATTACTTGAGTCAGTGTATTGCATGATGAGGGGATATGCTGAGATCGTGGGGTCCATAAGAATTTAGTGCAAATTTATATACCTTAACGTATCGGTAAGCATTTCGAAAGTTTTTAGATTGAGTTTAAGTGGACAACAATATCGTCAATCTATGTGAATCGTTTAGAACTTAAAATGAAATCAAGCTTAACGGTGTTAGTGATTTGTCTCATAAACTGATATGATCCTCCTGCACAAACTCACAAAAAATATTGTATGTAAATATTTCTTTACTGCATTTCATTCTATTCAAAAATCCAAAAAGATTTTCAGTGTGTTTTAGCACAAATTTTGTAAAATTCAAAAAGATTTTCGACAACTGGTGTTGGATAGCTGAAATTCAAAATTTCAAGTGCTGAACATGATGAATTGGTTTGGGAGTGTGTGTTTTAAAAGAAGAAACTGATTTTGAGAAAGAAGTTGAGATTAGTTAATCAGGGTCATTAATTTAAACTTGATGGAACTATTTCTAATAAGTTTTTCTTATTGTTTTAAGTAAAAACTTATGTTTTGATGAGATTCGTGTAGGAGATGAATTGAACAGAGATAAAACCAGGGATTGATCTCAAGGTGATAGCTAATTCCAGATGGCGATCCCATCATGATGAGAGGGGGAGTCTGACGAGGTTAGAGCCAAAGAGAAGATCCTGGTATATGCTAAGAAAGAAAAGAGACTGATAAAAGACTGAAGATGCAAAGACTCGACACTTAAGACTCGTCAACATCTGAGGGGGAGTCTGTTAGTGCATTCATCTGTCGTCTTCGTCTTATGTCGAGTCTCGAATACATTGCAGTTCGGATCAAGCATGATGTCATCATTATTAATGATGACATCATGCCAATGGCATCACATGTCGACAACATTCACAAGGAACAAAACAAATGCACGTGAAATCACTAGAAGACATAGTAGTTTGCATGTGAAATAGAATTATAGTTTAGGTTGATGATTTCGCTCATAGGGTAGCTAAGGGTTTCGCTGATATGGACATGTGGAGGTTTCGCTCTTATGGTCATGTCCCTTGGAGCGAAATCTCAGTCCTATATATAGTGTCTCTTGAGCGAAATCACATAAGAGTTCTTGTATTTCATGCCGAAGCTCTGCCGGTGTGAAGATCGATTGTAAACAACGTTTAATCAATACAATCAGTGAATTAAGTGAAGATCAATATGTTACTAAGTCTATTTCTTGTTTTCCGCACCTGAAATAGATCGGAACTTCTCTAAACGACTCATTCGGATCAGTCGAACGATCCTACAAAAATTATACGACTCATGACTTAGAATTAGGAGCAATAATCTTTGCCCTTAAGATTTGGAGACATTATTTGTATGGAAGTAAGTTTACTGTCTATACAGATCATAAGAGTTTAAGATATATATTTGGGCAAAAGGAATTAAACATGAGGCAAAGAAGATGGATGGAAATTCTAAGTGACTACGACTGTGATATCCTATATCACGAAGGAAAGGAAAATGTAGTAGCAGATGCCTTAAGTCGTAAGTACCATGAGCAACAAAAGCGAGTTCGTGCTCTTAAATTAAATCTACAATGGGATTTAATGGAACAATTGAAAAATGTTCAAGAAATAGCAATCCAGGATGATGCTGAAGGAATGAAAGGGCAGATAAAAGAACTAGAGCAAGGGACTGATGGAATTTGGAGATTCCATAAGAAAAGAATTTGGGTACCTAGACAAGGAAACTTGAGAGATAAGATATTAGAGGAAGCCCATAAATCTAGGTATACGATGCATCCTGGTAACAACAAGATGTATCAAGATTTAAGGAATAACTTCTGGTGGATAGGCATGAAGAAGGACATAGCTAAATATGTTTCTAAGTGCCTAACTTGTTTGCAAGTTAAGGCAGAACACAAGAAACCTTCAGGTTTACTTCAACAGTTAGGAATGCCTATATGGAAATGGGAATTAATAACAATGGACTTTGTTACTAAATTACCCAAAACCAGGAAAGGTAACGATGCAATCTGGGTGATTGTAGATCGATTAACCAAATCTGCTCATTTCCTACCGATGAAGGAAACCTTTAGCATTGAGAGATTAGCTAAATTATACGTAGACGAAGTAGTATCACTACATGGAGTTCCACTCTCCATTGTGTCAGACAGGGATAGTCGTTTCACTTCACATTTCTGGACAAGTTTCCAAGAAGCAATGGGGACACGATTAAATCTAAGTACTGCATACCATCCCCAAACTGATGGTCAAAGTGAAAGGACAATTCAAACCCTAGAATACATGCTCAGGGCATGTGTTATAGACTTCGGTGGGAACTGGGATGACCACTTACCATTAATAGAATTCTCCTATAACAATAGTTATCACACGAGCATCAATGCTGCCCCGTTCGAAGAATTATATGGACGAAAATGTAGAACTCCAGTATGCTGGGCAGAGATAGGAGAAAGTCAATTATCAGGACCCGAGATTGTACAGGAAACCACCGATAAGATAACTCAAATCAAGGAAAGACTAAAGACGGCTCGAGATCGCCAAAAGAGTTATGCAGACAATCGACGTAAGCCGTTAGAATTCCAAGTTGTGGACAAAGTCCTATTAAAAGTATCTCCTTGGAAAGGGGTAGTTCGGTTCGGTAAGAAAGGAAAGTTAAGTCCAAGGTACATAGGACCGTTCACAGTTACCCAACAAATAGGACCAGTTGCCTATAAATTACAACTACCAGAAGAACTAGCCGGGGTACATGATGTGTTTCATGTATCTAATCTTAAAAAGTGTTTATCTGATGAATCCCTGGTAATACCTCTTCAAGACATAGAGGTAAATGAAAAATTGAAATTTGTTGAGAAACCTCTTCAAATAGAAGACAGAAAGGTCAAGTTCCTCAAGCATAAGAAATTAGTGCTGGTCAAAGTAAAGTGGGATTCGAAAAGAGGACCTCAGTACACATGGGAGCTGGAATCGGAAATAAAGAGAAAGTATCCTTCTTTATTCCAGTAAATCTCGAGGACGAGATTTTAAATAAGGTGGGGAGGATGTAAGGACCTGCACGAAAATGTCCTAAAACACCCCGTAAGTGCAAACCCGAACCTCTAAAACCCTAAATTTCATGAAAAATCAAGAAATCCAAATTTATTAATCTGTCGCGGGCCGCGTAAGACTTAAGGAGAATCTTCGCAGGGCGCGACAGCTTGGTAAAGTTCCAGATAACGATCAAGGCCACGTATAAGACACGTGGCAGACCTAGGCCATGACACGGCAGCCCTAGCCGTAGCTAGGGTGGCCCTCGCGGGCCGCGAAGGAATACCCTTCAGGTTTACGCGGGCTGCGAGAGACCCAAATCTCAGCTATAAAAGGGACGTGCATGGGCAGTTCAAATCTGTCGAAAACTTTACTCAAAATCACACTCTTTCTGCTCGAAAATTCAACTTTAGTAGTGAACCGCTGCTGCGATAACAAGGTAATAACTCGATCACTGCTACGATACAATGTCCGATCGATTGAAACCGATCCGATGGATGTTTAAGTGCTGCCTGAATCCAGGCTATACTTTGTCATTCGTCGTGAGGGTTTTGATTTCGTGAAATTATCGTAAATGTTGTATTAAGTTACTAACCTAGTTTCGTTTGCATTATTTAACTAGGTTACCAGGCTTATTCAGTAGGCAAAACTTTGCCCGTCTAAACTTGCAATGTGAGTCATTCTCTTTTTACCAAATTACTTTCAAAACCCTACTTGTTTTTCAAAGTTGTAATTACAGTGATTAAGTCTTTGTAATCTTCAATTACTGCCGGTATGTGGGGTTTTGTATACATTACTTGATAATCTTCACCATTGGACAACGGGTTAGCCAATGGGTGATATGACCATAGTCACAGATACGGTCGAGTGACAAATACCGATTTGGGGTAATTGGTTGATATATAAACATTGTAATCGCTCTTAATACTGTATATTATAACAATGTGTCATTTTGTACAAATTGAATGATTCACCAGTATTTCCCCGCTGACAAAATCTTTTTAAACATGTTTCAGGTGATTTACTGTGAACCAGGGAAAAGTGCCGCGTAGCACTACAGCTTAAGGGAAGTGGCTCAGTAAATAAATAAACATGTTTTTGTAACCAAGGGATTTCCCAGTGAAATTCCTTTATTGTAAATTACGGGGTTTTCCCAAAACTTGAAATAAAATAATTGGGTGTTTTCAGTTTAAACGATCCTGCTAAAATTTCCGCTGCCAAATTAAACACTAATACCACGGGTTTCTGTCTCGCGGCTTCCGGAACGGGAAACTGGGCCGGGGGCCGTGACAGAAAATATGTGGAGTACATAAATCATGAGACCTTGGTTTGCTGTGGGGTCTTGGAAGTCAGATTATGATGTTCCTGTTCTGTCAGAAAGTGTGATGAATCTGATACCAGAGGATTCACCCTACAGAGCAGAGTATCTAAAGATGTTAAGCAAAAGCCAGAGAATAAAGAAGTTTTTGATAATGTGTCCCCTATGGAGCATGATGCACAAGAATCAAGTGCACCAAGAATATAGCAGCAGGGTGAATCAAAACCTCATCAAGCTGATGAAGATGTGTACATGAGTCCTGTGGCAGAAGAACATCATACAGAAATCTCACATATGGGAGAAACAGGTGCACAACACTCTAAACTTAATATTGTCCATGATTTTGAAAGTGATTCTGATGAATCAATTCATGGAAATTATGAAATTTCACATAGAGGTACTGTTTCCGAAAAACAAGATGTGAGTAAATCCAAAGACCCATTCTCTGAATCAGATTTTGAGGAGGAGAATGTGGTGGCAACAGGTGGAGATCAATCTACTGATCAAGGAAACCTGGATGAGAAAAATAAGAGTTTCTCAACAACTCATGGAGAATCTGAAAAGGTTCAAGGATATGAGGAAAACCAGGATTTGAATGAGTTTCAATTCTTTGGTAGGGGTATAGATAATATGGAATATTTCAATCCTCTTAACCTTAGAACAGCAGCAAATGTGTTTTCTGCTGGTGTTAGAGGTGGAACATCTATTGTTCTTCCTGTCACCCAAGAACATCAAACTATGTCAACAGAGCAACTACACAAGGAACTTGATGACATAACAACTGTTTCTACTGGCAAGACAGCAACAGAAGATGTCGCAACCCCCGATCCCTGTTTCCCGGAAATGGGCGGACGCGATCTCAGAGTTTCGGTGGCATCAGTTATTTAATCTTGCAGCGGAATTTACATCAGGACCGTAGTTAGGAAATGTTTATCAGAGTAAAACCACCTCATTTAATATTAATAATCACATGGGTAGAACCCAAGTTTCTTAGTACAATACATTTATAGGGATAAACCCTATTTTATTGAATTTTAAAACATCGTTTATTTGGTAACTTTTATAGCCACATTTTCCCAAGCCTTCAGTGCTCTACAGCTGGCTTTTTACTAATTGGCTGTTACATAGGGTTACCTGAAACGTGTTTTAAAAACATTTGTCAGTTGGAAATACTGGTGAGTGAATCCCAGTTTAATCAAGTTTAAATAAAACTCACAGTGAACAGTATTAAGAGCGATCACATTGTTTATGTCTACAAAATTACTCCATTAGTACTGTCAACCCTGACTTGTGGGTCATATTACCCATTGGCTAACTCATTGTCCAATGGTAACGTATTGTCATCCTCAACTTACTACTCACAGTGTAGTACATTTTGTATACAAAACCCCAACATACCGGCAGTAATTGAAGAACTACAAAGACTCAATCACTGCTATATTTCATAGTAAAACATTTACGGTTTGGTAAAACATTACCAAAAAGATTAACAAAAAGAGGATAAACTCACTTTGCTATCTTAGACTTCTTGTAAGGGTTTCCTGGATATAATCTATAATTTATACAAATGTACATTGGTTAGTATCATAACCCTTTGAAAATATTAATGATACCCTCCCCGAGACGGCATTCCAACAACTACGTCAGGCAGAACCACAACAGTTGTTACGGAACCCTAAATCAATCGGGCAGCGTAACTATTACGAAACTAGGGTTATAATACTTACAACGGAGCAGAACCTCGCTAATTAGGGGTATACTACCCGACTATAATGCTTATAACTTCAGAAATTCGTTTAGAAAGAAAGATGTGAGCGACGGAAAGTGAAACCCGATGGCCTGCTTATATAGTTGCAAAACCTTATCCTCACGCGGCCCGCGTAAAGGTAAGCTAAGGCTTACGCGGCCCGCGTCAACACTTGGTCAACGTATAGCTTGTCCGGCTCACCAAGTAGACCCGCCACGATGTCGACACGTGTCAGCTCAGGATGTTTCCGCGTTTGATAATCTCTCGCAGCCCGCGTCAATGTAAGCTTAAGCTTACGCGGCCCGCTTGAACTAAAGAAATCAACGATTTCTGATTCTAGCCTTCATACCGCCCGCGTAAGGGTTTGAGGTAGGTTCACGCGGCCCGCCTCAGCCCTAAATTTAAACTTTTATATTTTATTTAAATACTATAACGTATTCCGGGCTTGGTTTTCACATACGGGGTGTATTTATAGACATATAAGGATATAATAGGGTGTCGGAAATATTATGAGAGTGTTGGTTTTACCGAGGTTTGTTACATTCTCCCCACCTTATTTTAGAACTCGTCCTCGAGATCTACTGGAACAAGTGCGGCTATTTCCTTTGCATTTCAGATTCAAGCTCCCACGTATACTCAGGTCCTCTTTTGGAATCCCACTTTACTTTGACTAGAACTAGTCTCTTATGCTTGAGATTCTTGATTTTCCTGTCTTCAATCTGTAGAGGCCTTTCTATAAACGTAAGTTGTTCATTTACCTCTATATCTTTAAGAGGTACTATTAATGATTCATCAGCTAAACACTTTTTGAGATTAGATACATGAAACACATCATGTATTCATGCCATCTCCTCTGGCAGTTGTAGCTGATAGGCTACAAGTCCTATTCTTCTAATAATCTCAAAAGGTCCAACATACCTGGGACTTAGCTTTCCCCGTTTGATGAATCTTACTATTCCTTTCCAAGGAGAGACTTTCAATAATACTTTATCTCCTACTTGAAACTCCAATGGTTTTCGCCTGTTATCAGCATAACTTTTCTGTCTATCACGTGCTACTTTCAGTCGTTCCTTGACTTAAATAATTTTGTCAGTTGTTTCTTGCACTATTTCTCGTCCAGTTAGTTGTTTTTCCCCAATTTCTGCCCAACAGACTGGGGTTCGGCACTTTCGTCCATAAAGTGCTTCGAATGGTGCAGCATTGATACTTGTGTGATAACTATTATTATGAGAAAATTCTATTAAAGGTAAGTGATCATCCCAATTACCTCCGAAATCAATTACACAAGCTCTAAGCATGTCTTCCATTGTCTGAATTGTCCTTTCGCTTTGTCCGTCTGTTTGTGGATGATAAGTCGTACTTAACTTTAACTTGGTTCCCATTGCCTTTTGGAAACTTGACAAAAAATGAGAGGTAAATCGACTATCTCTATCAGAAACAATTGATAAAGGAATACCATGTAAAGAAACAATTTCATTTACATATAGTTTAGCTAATTGTTCCATACTGAAAGTTTCCTGCATTGGTAGGAAATGAGCTGACTTGGTTAGTCTATCTACAATTACCCAGATTGTATCATTTCCTTTCTTGGTTTTAGGTAATTTAGTAACAAAATCCATTGTTATTAATTCCCATTTCCACACCGGCATTTCTAATTGCTGTAACAAACCTGAGGGTTTCTGATGTTCAGCCTTAACTTGTAAACAAGTTAAACATTTAGAAACATAGGCTGCTATGTCCTTTTTCATTCCTATCCACCAGAAATTTTTCCTTAAATCCTGGTACATTTTATCACTTCCTGGATGCATCGTATACTTAGATTTATGGGCTTCTTCTAATATACGATGACGTAGATTTCTTAATTTAGGTATCCACATTCTCTTTTTATGGAATCTCCAAATTCCATCGTTCCTTGTTGTAATTCTTTTAGCATACCTTTTAATTTTTCAGAATCATCATTGATTACTGATTCTTGTGCTTCTCTTATCTGATTATTTAAATCTACTTGCAGATTTAATTTAAGAGAACGTACCCTTCTTGACTTATGATACTTTCGGCTTAAAGCATCTGCCACAACATTTGCTTTTCCTTCATGATACTGGATATCACAATCATAATCATTAAGCATTTCCATCCAACGTCTTTGTCTCATATTCAACTCCTTTTGCTTGAAGATATACCTTAAACTCTTATGATCAGTGAATATGGTAAACTTACTACCATAAAGGTAATGTCTCCAAATCTTAAGAGCAAAAATTGTAGCTCCTAATTCTAAATCATGGGTTGAATAATTCTCTTCATGATTCTTAAGTTGTCTAGATGCATAGGCTATAACCTTTTGGCGTTGCATTAATACACATCCATAACCTAATTTAGATGCATCACAGTAGACTACAAAATCTTCAGCTCCTTCTGGTAATGCTAGTATGGGTGTATGGGTTAATCTATGCTTAAGAATTTTAAAAGCTTCTTCTTGTTTTATTCCCCATTCAAACTTAACAGATTTACAGGTTAACTTAGTTAAAGGAATGGCTATTCTAGAAAAATCTTGAATAAATCTTCTATAATACCCGGCCAATCCTAAGAAACTTCTAACCTCGGTTGGTGACTCAGGGGTTTTCCATTTAGTAATTGCCTCAATCTTTGTTGGATCTACATGAATTCCTTCATGATTAACTAAATGTCCAAGGAATTGTACCTGTTCTAACCAAAATTCGCACTTTGAAAACTTAGCATAAAGCTTTTCCTTTCTTAACAAACTTAAAAGTGCATGCAAATGTTTTGCATGATCCTCTTTATTCTTAGAGTAAATTAGAATATCATCTATGAAGACAATTATGAATTTATCCAAATATGGCTTACATATTCGGTTCATCATGTCCATAAATGCAGCTGGGGCATTGGTTAAACCAAATGGCATGACAGTAAATTCATAATGGTCATACCTTGTTCTAAATGTGGTCTTAGGAATGTCCTCTTCCTGTACCTTTAATTGATGATATCCTGACCTTAAATCGATTTTAGAGAAAAATCGAGCTCCTTGCAGTTGATCAAACAGATCATCGATTCTCGGTAATGGGTACCGATTCTTAATTGTGACTTTGTTTAATTCACGGTAGTCAATGCACATACGCATTGATCCGTCCTTCTTTTTAACAAACAATATCGGCGCTCCCCATGGCGACGAACTCGGTTGTATGAATCCCTTCTCTAACAATTCATCTAATTGTTTCTTTAATTCTTGCATTTCTGCAGGTGCTAACCGATAAGGTGCTTTGGCAATCGGTGATGTTCCTGGTATTAAATGAATCCTGAATTCAACTTCTCTGTCTGGAGGTAGTCCTGGTAATTCTTCTGGAAAGACATCTGAAAACTGAGATACTACTGGAATATCTTTTAGTTCTTTTCCTTTAGTGTTAGTGATTATAGAAATTAAATACACTATAGAACCTTTTCTTATAGAACTTGCAGTTTTCATCACAGAGATGAATTTTGTGGACCTAGAGGGTTTATCTCCTTTAATTGTGATCATTTTACCTTTTGGTGAATTTAATTGAATTGACTTTTGATCACATAAAATACTGGCTTTATTGGCTATTAACCAATCCATTCCTAAAACAACATCAAATCCTGCTAGATTCATGGGATATAGGTTTGCTATAAATTTCTGATTAAAATTTTCTATTCTTGCTCCCTGCAAGATTTCAGAAATCCTAATAGTTTCTCCATTAGCGGTCTCTACTAGACATTCTTGTGGTAGTTTAGTTAATGACTGATTTAGAATTTTGCAAAACGAAGTATTGATAAAACTTTGGTTTGCACCAGAGTCAAATAATACTTTAGCAAATATATCATTAACTAAAAACGTACCAGCTATAACGTCTGGGATTATCTTGGCTTCCTCTGCAGTCAGAACAAATGCTCTAGCATTTTTGGTATTCTTGTTGTTTGCAGCTGGGGTCAATTTTGGACAGTTTGGCCTGATATGACTTTTTTCCCCACAGTTGTAGCACAATCCATTACTGGATTTCTTCCTGCAATTTTCTTCCTTGTGTCCTGGCATCTTGCAATAATTGCAGAGAATGGAGCATTTTCCCGAATGCTTTTTCTTGCAGACCTTGCAGTATGGTGCAGAGGTAGAACCCATATTCCTACGATTGTAATTTCCAGAACGGAATTCTTGTGTAAGCCTTTGGGTTAAGTTCCTCCTCTGATCTTCTTCTCTAGTACGAACTAATTCACATGTCAAGGTATTTGCTAGTTCTACAGCTTCTTCTATAGTTTGAGGTCTAGCTGCCTTGACTACGTATCTTATTTCTCCAATTAATCCCCAAATATAACGGGAGATTAACACTGGTTCTGGTGAAGCAAGAGTTGGCACTATTCTAGCATATTCGAAGAATATTTTAGTGTATCCCTTACTATCTACACCAGTCATCCTAAGGTTTAGGAATTTGTTTGCTATCTGTTCCTTTTCATTAGGAGGGCAAAATTTCCTTTCTACCTTGTCCTTAAATTCTTCCCATTCCATATTATAGGTTCTATCACTTCCTTTGTTTGGAGGATAGTGTTCCACCATTCTAGCGCTGAATTCTTAAACAGATTAGAAGCAAACAGTATTTTATCTTCTTCAGCACACTTGCTTATCCTTAAGACTGCCTCAATTTTCTCTATCCAGCGTAGGGTTGCAATGGCCCCTTCATTGCCTGAGAATTCCATTGGTTTACTAGACCAGAATTCTTTATAAGAACAACCATAAGGCATGGTTCTTCTTCTTTTGGGAATAGGCAATTGAAGTATTGGTCCATTGTTCACGCTATGCTCTGGTTCACTTGGTCGCTTACTGCTATGCTTACTTTTATTATTAGCATCCTTAACAGTTTGAAGAATAAATGGCATTGCATCTATAATTCCCTGTGCTACTATGTATTGGATAGCACTATTATCCACTTGATTGTTATTGTTATTGATGCTTGGATTCTCATTAACCACGTTAATGTTACTCTGGTTATCATTATTCAGATTTCCTTGGTTTCCTTCGTCGGCCATCTGAATTTTAAACAATTACCCCATATTAATATCACAAATAATATCTTAATATAGTTAATCACATGACACGCATTTTTTCCAAAAGCGTCGATCATTGCGACTATACTCTTTTCATATACTATTATGCGTCTATTACACACTAGTACTGAAATAAAATTACAATACCAACAGAAATAGAATCACACTAATAGTAATAAGCATCCGTACACACATATTTTATTTTTATTTTATTTTATTATTATTACTACCGTTTCCTCCATTCTCACATTCACGGATATGGATTTATCCAAAAATCCATATTGCACTCATCGTATTTCCATACGAGACGCTCTCCCACCTGACGCATTCTCTCACTTCTTTCTAAAATTTCCTCCCCAAAAGTCCTAAGTTCTTGAACGTTTTCTGCACTCATTGGGGGTGCAGGTTCTCGGACTGGGTTTGGAATCTGGGGTGCGGGTTCCTGATATGGGGGTGACAGTGCCTGAAATCGGTAAGGATCTTTTAAGATTTCCCTAATATAATCATCTTGGTAATAGGGATCTAAAGGGTCCATACCTGGGTAGGCTTCTATGTTCTGTATGGGTGGGTATTCCTGGATAGGGTAACGTTGCACAAAGTCCCTATTATCGTCCCACCAAGGGTCGTAATTTGAATCTAGGGAATTTGGTGCAGGTATCCTAGGGATTTCTTCTGGGTTGAAGTCATGCATTTCCACTTGGTTTTCCGGATTTTCTATCTCCATAGGTTGATCTGGGTTTTGTGGTTGTGGGGCTACTAATTGTTCCAGACTTGGGTCAGCAGCAGTTGTAGCTAGGATATGGAAATTAGCTAGGCTTCTATTAAGCATATCCTGTGTATGGGCATCAGTCTTCCGCTTAGTGGCTGCTAAAACTCTTTGCTGTTGCAACTTTCGCATTCTCTTCCTACGAGCAAAAGCTTCCTTACTGAACCATCCTCGTTTCTTATGACGGAATGGCTCTTCTGACTGAGCTCTAAAAGCAAACACTCCTTCTTCCTGATCAGCAGAATACCCAGAAAGGGCAGGCTGTGATGAGGTACCTTCACTCTTAGGTGAATCAGACAACTGACGACTCATGTCTGAGGGTCCTTGATCACTCATACTGTAAACTAACAAATAGTCAAATAACACATAACAAATAATTACAGTTATGCATATATTTCCATTATTTCCTAACACAAAATTTAGAATTCTAAGTGTCAGCAGAACACTTCTTTGGCTCAGACCAGTGGCTAGGCTCTGATACCACCTTCTGTCGCAACCCCCGATCCCTGTTTCCCGGAAACGGGCGGACGCGATCTCAGAGTTTCGGTGGTATCAGTTATTTAATCTTGCAACGGAATTTACATCAGGACCGTAGTTAGGAAATGTTTATCAGAGTAAAACCACCTCATTTAATATTAATAATCACATGGGTAGAACCCAAGTTTCTTAGTACAATACATTTATAGGGATAAACCCTATTTTATTGAATTTTAAAACATCGTTTATTTGGTAACTTTTATAGCCACATTTTCCCAAGCCTTCAGTGCTCTACAGCTGGCTTTTTACTAATTGGCTGTTACATAGGGTTACCTGAAACGTGTTTTAAAAACATTTGTCAGTCGGAAATACTGGTGAGTGAATCCCAGTTTAATCAAGTTTAAATAAAAGTCACAGTGAACCGTATTGAGAGCGATCACATTGTTTATGTCTACAAAATTACTCCATTAGTACTGTCAACCCTGACTTGTGGGTCATATTACCCATTGGCTAACTCATTGTCCAATGGTAACGTATTGTCATCCTCGACTTACTACTCACAGTGTAGTACATTTTGTATACAAAACCCCAACATACCGGCAGTAATTGAAGAACTACAAAGACTCAATCACTGCTATATTTCATAGTAAAACATTTAAGGTTTGGTAAAACATTACCAAAAAGATTAACAAAAAGAGGATAAACTCACTTTGCTATCTTAGACTTCTTGTAAGGGTTTCCTGGATATAATCTATAATTTATACAAATGTACATTGGTTAGTATCATAACCCTTTGAAAATATTAATGATACCTTCCCCGAGACGGCATTCCAACAACTACGTCGGGCAGAACCACAACAGTTGTTACGGAACCCTAAATCAATCGGGCAGCGTAACTATTACGAAACTAGGGTTATAATACTTACAACGGAGCAGAACCTCGCTAATTAGGGGTATACTACCCGACTATAATGCTTATAACTTCAGAAATTCGTTTAGAAAGAAAGATGTGAGCGACGGAAAGTGAAACCCGATGGCCTGCTTATATAGTTGCAAAACCTTATCCTCACGCGGCCCGCGTAAAGGTAAGCTAAGGCTTATGCGGCCCGCGTCAACACTCGGTCAACGTATAGCTTGTCTGGCTCACCAAGTAGACCCGCCACGATGTCGACACATGTCAGCTCAGGATGTTTCCGCGTTTGATAATCTCTCGCGGCCCGCGTCAATGTAAGCTTAAGCTTACGCGGCCCGCTTGAACTAAAGAAATCAACGATTTCTGATTCTAGCCTTCATACCGCCCGCGTAAGGGTTTGAGGTAGGTTCACGCGGCCTGCCTCAGCCCTAAATTTAAACTTTTATATTTTATTTAAATACTATAACGTATTCCGGGCTTGGTTTTCACATACGGGGTGTATTTACAGACACATAAGGATATAATAGGGTGTCGGAAATATTATGAGAGTGTTGGTTTTACCGAGGGTTGTTACAGAAGAAAAGCTTGATCTGATACTGGAAGAGATCAAAAATCAAAATTCAGACATTAAAGCCTTATTAGAAACTGTCAAAGCTGTGCAGAAACAAACTGAAGATAACACTGCAACCCTTAACAAACTACAGGAGTCATCAGAAAAGAAAGAGAATTCTACAAGAAATTTAGACACAGATGGCTGAGGTTGCAAGTATAAGGGAAAGCTCAAGTTCTGGAAGAATCCTTGAAGAAATTCAGTTCTTTAGAGCAAACAGCAGCAGCATGGCTGATTCTCTTGAAAAACTGATGTTGGAATGGTCCACCAAAAAGAATCAAGATCAACTGGAGTTTCAGAAGATGAAGAAACAAGAAGAATTAAATGCTCAAACTCTTGCTAATGTTCAACTGATAGTAAAGAGGTTGCAGTACAATGTTTCCAGACTGGCAAATGTTGATTTACATGAACTAAAAGCTCCAATCCCACAAGGTGAATCAGCAGGAAAGTCAGAAACTCCTCAACAACAATTCAAACAACCAGAAGTCACTCAACAAGATCCAACCAAACAATCAGAAGCTTCAGCAACACAAAAACAGAAGCAACTCATGGGTCCTCCTCCTAGTAGGACAAAATTACTCATGGGTCCTCCAACAAAAACATCAAAGCCAGACACATCAAAGATACCAACACAAGAAGCTGTTCCAGTTAAATCATCATCCATGGCTCTCACAGGTGAAACAGAATTCAGCAAACAACTTAATGTAAAAGAAAAGAGAAGAATGGAAGATGAAGTGACTTCCTCAAAAAGACCAAGAACAGTGATTGGAGAAGATCCAGAAGGAAAACTCAAAGAATTCACAATGCTGAAATGTGATCTACACACAATTATGTATCCTGAAGAACACTTGAAGCATTACTACTGGAACAAACAAGAAGATAAAAAAGAAAGGCCACTCTCTCCAATAAGCAGAAATATTGTTCAACTCAGAGATGAAGGAAACTTAGAAATGTTGCACAAACCAGTTACAAATCAAATAGTTTCCGTTGAAAGATTTATCACTATCAATAGTCAAGGAGATGTCTTAGATACTTATGGACTGAACAAATACACCTTGATCAGAGAAGATAAAAGTGATACAATTATTACTGATGGATACTTGGCTGATGATATTCACCCACTGGGTTTAGTAAAGTTGAAGCAACTCATTGATAAAGACAGTAGCAGCGCAGTTGTGATCAGAAGAGCTCTGGATAACATCAAGAATGCAGGAGAAAAGTTATATCAGAGGGTTGCACTAACAGACTTTGACTTGTGTATCAACTTTGAGTACATCAAAAAGGTACTAACACCTCCTCCTAACCTAATAACACCATTCCAGCTGAAATTCCTCCCAACAAAGTAAGAACTGGAGCTATCTTTGACAAACGAGAAATGTGTGTGGTTTTCAAAGATGCCTATGATGAGAAAGCTCTGTTCAGAGTCAGTGAAATAAATAGGTATTCAAATCAAACTCTGAAATATATAAAGAATTGCATGAATGAGAAACAAGAGCAGCTCAAGAAGAAGGGGAAGAACAATGAACAACTGAGGAAGGCAATTGAAGATATCATTGAAAAATGGATGGAAGCTAGAGGTTGGTATAAAGAACTTTACAAAACAACTCAAAAGGCAATTAATTACAAGAAAAGGTTGAAACCAGGAGACACGTACAGAAGTGGTGTGAAGATCAATTGATGAATTCATGAGTTTAAATTTCTGTTTTTGAGAAACAATATTTTTATTTTCTGTTTTGAACACTGGTTCATTTGATTCTGTTTCATGTTTCTGAATTTAGTTGTTTGAACTTTCTTTTTAAGGATTAGTTGAAGTTTGTTTATGTTTGATATAGATAGTTCATTTTCTTACAATACTTAGGGGGAAACTGTTAGGAAACTTTATTTGTAAGTATTGAAGAAAATCCAAATCAGCTTGATCTATGAAGAAGATAAAGTCCTGAAGATCAAACAACAAGAAGAAACCGGATTAGGACAACTGAAATGAACAACATCTACTTCAAAGAATCAAAAGTTGGTCAAAGAACTAATGAAGATTATCAAAGAAGGTCATTCTGATGGATCTGATGATATTTCTGATGAAATATCATCAGTTTCTGGCAATTCTGATCATCAGATTTTCTGATGATTTGTTCACCGGAATTTCTGATGAAGTGGTTATCAGAAATTCTGATAAAACCCCATTTGTCTAAAAATCAGTTCTATCCTGCCACAATAACCGAAGCAAGTTGACATTATTGGATATCATGATGACAAAGTCAACTTGATTATTGGATTCAATGAATATATCAAGGAGCTACTTTTTGCAGGACATATACATGAATAAACAAATGTTTATTCATGTATCCGAGACCTCTATAAATAGAAGGCCCATCAAGCAAAGAACAATGAGTTAAGCTTAGCATTCAATACATACTACAAACTCCATTGTCCTTTCACCTCAGAATTCACAAGTATTCATTTGTAATAGATAATAATCTTACAATCACCTTGTAAACCATTTTGTTTCAAAGTGATATAAACTTGAAAATTCTGTAGGTCTTGTTTCTTGAAAGTCTGATTTCTATTTCCGCACACTATTTTCACAATTGTTGAAATCACTTGCCATATTACGTGAAAAGAAGTTTTTAAGTCCAAAACTGGGACCAACAATAATTATCTAGAATAATTATATATCCGCGAGAAACGAGATTTACTATTTATACGAGTTATAAATAATGTAACGTTTAATTACTTATTTATTTAAACTTTGTTTTTCGGGCTTCGTATCGCGTCTGGGCTTGAACTTATTATATTGAGCTTCGGGGCATAAGAGATAATTAGAGATGATTAGTAGGGTTATTGTAGTTAACCTAAATATATATTATTATATATATATTAACTAAATCGTCTTCCTTTTGAGGCACACTCTGCCGTCAAAATACAAAAGGTTGAAATCATCACCATTTGGTGATTTCGAACAGCCCACTCACAGGGACATAGCAAATAGCCAATTGATAAATTGTGTTATCCTCTTTGTGATTCAGATGAATAAAAGGCAAGCCGTGTTCGTGTTCTAGCACTCGTTCGTTGTACCTTGGTGTCTCAAACGGTTAATCTTTAACCATTAAGGTATACTTAATCTCATCAGTAGATTAATAATTTGTGTATCGTATTTGCTTGTTTGTAACCATGATCCTGTTCGGTTCACTTTTGGTGTTGACTATTTATATTTATCCCACTGCGTTTTTATTAATTATATATTCAATTAATAAAATATATCAAACCCGTTTTGATGAAAAGTAAAGTTGACACCACTGAATTCCAACAGTGGTATCAGAGCCACGCTTACAACATGCAAATCGGAACCAGTTTTTTTAACCAGTTATAGATCTCAAACTTTAACTTATTTAAAGTTTCAGATCTAAATATCTCTTGGGAAAAAAAAGTTATTTGGTCAAAAGTTTTATTTATTTTTATTTGACCAAAAGATTGCCCACTTTAATATGATTGTGTTGAATATGTAAATCTGGCCGACCTTGTACTTGTATTTTTGTTCTTGTTTTGTTTTGTTTTGTTTTTTGTTTTATGGTTTTTGGCCCACTTTGTGGCTCAAAGTTGTAATAGATTAGGGTTTCAATTTTATTATATTTTTATTATAATGTTGAAGACCCGAAGACAAAACTGAAGACATTACAGGAATCAAGGAGGTGCTAAAGACAACTAGATGCACTAGGTCCATCCTTGTGGTTGTTTGTTACCCCGTGACCTAGTTTGGTCTTGCTATTTGGCTCTAGCAAGATCAAACAAAATGGCCTAAAGATTTACATATTTATTTTTGCTATTATGGTTGCTTTTATCATATAAGTTGTTATATAACATACCAACCTAATACCAAACTTTTAAAAGGTGTTTTAAAATGTTCACAATTAATTATAACAAGTTCTAAATTGTTTTTTACAACTTGTAAATATTTGTTATAAAACAAATAGTTTATTTTAAAATAAATAATAACCATTAGAGTTTTTGAAATTTAACAAGTTTTAACTTTCTAAAACTCATAACTTAATAGTTTTAAAACTATTAACTTTTATATGGTTATACAAGTCGCGACAAACTTAGTTTTAATAGGTTATTTAAAATTAAGTGCTTGAGAGATGAAAGGGTTCATCAAAATGTCACGACTAAATATATAATAAAATTGGCTCTTACGACCCTATTTGGTAAATATTAAATTAACCATAATTAAAATTAATAGTCTATGCCATCCTATCACAAGCTACACTTGGAACGTAAAAGCGAACCATCAGTGTTTGGAGCCACAGCACCACACTTGATATATAGCATATCCTTCCAAGGTGCAAGGGTGTCGTTGACACATCCGGCCCTTCCACAAGTACATCTTTTAGGACGACTATTACATTTTCTTTTCTCATCACATGCTCCAGCTGTCTCGAAAGTAAAAGGTCGGCATAGATGAGGCTAAACGTATCAATGCATAGACAAAAGTTGTCTTAGCGGCCTCATACTCGAGAGTTGTGTAATTCTCACAATTGACACTCGTTGTCTGTCTGCCTAGTCACTTACTAAAGTGCATGCCATAGCTGCCTTTACTACTGACATAGCCAGATTCTCATTCCTTGTTCTAATTACTGTAATGGGTCACTAATTAAATAAGGAAATATACATCGAAAATACTAATTAAAATATCTTTGCTTATGTAACAGATGTCTAATGAAAACAACTCCTTCGTTCTCAAGTCTATACTTGAAAGGGAAAAACTGAATAACACCAACTTTCTCGAATGGCACCGCAATCTGAGAATAGTTCTCAAGATGGCGAAAAAGCTATATATCTTAGAGGGCCCAGTCCCTACCAAGCCTGAAAGTAACACTACTGCTGCTCGTAAGGCACTGGAAAAGCATAACGAGGATGTCGTTGAGGTAGCCTGCCTTATGCAAGCCACCATGTCTCCTAAACTTCAGAAGAACATGGAAGATAAGGATGCTTATGACATGATCCAGCAACTGAAAGGCATGTTTCAGAAACAAGCCAGACAGGAGCGATATGACACCATGAAGCAGCTCATAAGCTGTAAAATGCAAGAAGGATCGTGTGTTAGTACTCATGTGCTTAAGATGAAAGGGTACATTGACAAGATGAACAAACTTGGTTATCCCCTGCAAGATGAAATGGCAGGGGACTTCATCTTGAACTCTCTCCCTAGCTTGTATGACCAGTTCATTATGAACTATAATATGAATGCTTGGGTGAAGACTGTGCCTGAGCTACATGGTATGCTCAAAACGACCGAGATGAACATTCCACATAAAACCAACCAAGTTCTGATGGTCAAGTCTGGTGGTGTTAAGAAGCCCAACAACAAGAAAAGGGCTCATAACAGCAGAGGCAAGAAAATGGTTGTTGTTGCTGCCAAATCTGCCACCAACAACAAGCAGGTTGCTAAACCACCCCCTCCCTAGGAGCGTCAGTGCTTTGAATGCAACCAAATGGGGCACTGGAAAAGGAACTGCCCGCAGTATCTAGCCAAGCTGAAGGCGAACAAGGCCAATAACGTTGGCACTTCTTCAGGTATTCTCATTTATGTTATTGAGATTTTTACTGTCTCTAGCAACACATGGGTATTTGATACCGGGTGTGGTTACCACATCACTAATGTTTTGCAGGAGCCTGAAAAGTGGAGGAAGCTGAAACAAGGCGACATGGAACTCATCGTTGGTGATGGGAAAAGAGTGCCCGTTCTTGCAACCGGCACATTTCATTTTTCATGTCCTTCTGGCCTTGTAGTTAATTTAAACAATTGTTTGTTTGCACCTGGTATAACCAGAAACATTATTTTGGTTTCCCTTTTGTTTGAACAAGGTTTCAAGTACGTTTTTATTGGTATTTCTATTTCTGCCTACTTGAATGATGTCTTTCATTTTGAGGCTAAACCTCAAAATGATATTTATGAGATCGATGTTCAAACATGTAAAACATGTATCATCTTTCTAAGTGTAACAAAGCTGGTATTAATGAAACCTTTCTATGGCATTGTAGACTTGGCCACATAAGTAAGGCACGCATAAAATGGCTCCAATCCGAGGGGATTCTTGAATCCACTGCACAGGACTCCTTTAATGATTGCGAATCTTGTTTAGCTGGCAAACTCACAAAGCGTCCCTTCACTGGTGTTGGTGAATGGGCCAATGGTCTGCTAGGACTCATTCACACTGATGTATGTGGCCCTTTCAGAACCATAACAAGAAATCATGAAAGATACTTCGTTACTTTCATCGACAATTATAGTCGATATGCTTATGTCTATCTTATGAAGCATAAGCATGAAACTTTTGAAAAGTTCAAAGAGTTTCAAAACAAAGTAGAAAACCAACTTACTAGAAAGATAAAAATACTTCGATCAGATCGAGGTGGCGAATACCTCAGCTTAGTGTTTCTTAATCATCTGAAGGAGTGTGGGATAATTTCAGAACCCACTCCACCTGGCACACCCCAACTTAATGGAGTGAGCGAAAGGAGAAATCGAACCCTACTTAATATGGTTCGATCGATGATGTGTAGAACTAACTTGCCTCACTCCTTTTGGGGTCATGCTCTTATGACTGCCGCCCGCATTGTCAATCTGGCTCTGACTAAAAAGGTAAACAAAACCCCATATGAGATATGGCATTAGCGTAAACCCGATTTGGAATACCTAAAAGTATGGGGATGTGATGCGTACATCACAAGTGATGCTGATGATAAGCTCGATCCTCGAGGCGAAAAGGTTGTTTTCGTCGGATACTATAAAAGAAGTGGATATTATTTCTACCATCCTGATGCAAATGTTATTTCCATCAAAAGGAAGGGGCACTTTCTCGAATAAGAACTTCTTAATCGAGGAACTGGAAATAATGTGGTTGATCTTGAAGAAATTCGAGAACTAACAATAAACCGCTGATGAAGTCGGAACGTCTGAACAACAAGAAATTGTTGCTGATGAATCAGACATAAACACAGGCGTTCGCAGAAGTAGCAGGACTCGTAAAGAACCCGACAGATACCTTTGGCATCTTGAAGGTACTGAAGTCTTGGTAGTAGATGAGTCTAATGACGAACCTGCTAACTACAAATCTGCTATCTCAGATCCTGAATTTGCGAAATGGCTGGAAGCCATGAACTCTAAGATGCAATCTATGCGTGATAATCAAGTCTGGGACTTGGTTGAGCTACCCCCCGAATCTCGGGCAGTAGGGAGCAAATGGGTTTTCAAGAGAAAACCCGATATGCATGGAAATGTACACACCTATAAAGCACAACTAGTTGCGAAGGGTTTCACTCAAACTCAGGGTATTGACTATGATGAGACCTTCTCGCCCATTGCTATGATCAAATCGATCAGGATATTGCTTTCCATAGCTGCGTACTATGACTACGAGATATGGCAAATGGATGTCAAAACCGCTTTTCTTAATGGGAATCTCTCTGAAGATGTCTATATGGTTCAGCCAGACGGTTTTGTTGATCAAAAATATCCTAATAGGGTGTGCAAGCTGAATAAGTCCATTTATGGACTCAAGCAGGCGTCTCGTAGATGGAATCTTCGTTTTGACCAAAAGATCAAAGAATTTGGTTTTGTCAAAAAATGAAGATGAGCCTTGTGTTTACAGAAAGGCTAGTGGGAGCACTATATCATTCCTCATCCTGTATGTGGATGATATACTGATCATTGGAAACAACGTCCCTATGCTTAATGAAGTTAAACACTATTTGGGAACTTGTTTCGCAATGAAAGATCTTGGAGAAGCAGCTTATATTCTAGGAATCAAGATCTATAGGGATAGATCTAAGCGGCTTCTTGGGCTAAGTCAAAGTACATACATAGACAAAATGATGACACACTTTAAGATGGAAAACTCCAAGAAAGGAGGTGTTCCTATGACTAAAGGGACTGTGTTGAACAAATCGCAATCTCCTTCAACGGACATTGAAATTAAGCGAATGGAAGCAGTTCCATATGCTTTAGCGATTGGTTCTATCATGTATGCTATGTTATGTACTAGACCTGACGTCTCGCATGCTTTAAGCATGACTAGTCGTTATCAGCAAACTCCTGGCATCGCCCATTGGACTGCTGTCAAGAACATTCTGAAGTATCTGAGAAGAACTAAAGATATGTTCTTAGTATTTGGAGGAGTAGAAGAAGAGCTCACTGTAAGATATTACACTGATGCCAGTTTTCAAACTGACCGAGATGACTCTCGCTCACAATCAGGTTTTGTATTCACTCTAAATGGAGGAGCTATCTCATGGAAGAGTTCCAAGCAGAGTGTGGTGGCGGATTCAACCACCGAATATGAATATATAGCCGCATCAGATGCTGCAAAGGAGGCTGCTAGGATGAAGAAATTCATAACTGACCTCGATGTGGTTCCAAGCATTAAGAAACCTATCGAGATATTATGTGATAACACGGGTGCTATTGCTCAAGCCAAAGAGCCCAGATCTCATCACAAGGCCAAGCACATTCTAAGAAAGTTCCACTACATACGGGAAATTGTGGAACGTGGAAACATCATGATAAGCAAAGTAAACACAGATCAAACCCTAGCAGACCTGTTTACTAAGCCCATGACTCAGGACAAGCATGATCAGCACATGGGTGCTATCGGGCTTAGATTAGCTAGCAGTGTGTTTTGATTTAGTATTTGGATGTACGAACTTTTAACAGTTGTACTTTTGAATTCATTTTTGATTTACTTGTTAAACGCAATTTTGAATCTTATAACTGTGTTCGATTTTAATACGTTTAATCCATGAATCTTGCATTCTAAACTATCCGTAGTCGGTTAAACTCGTGGGAATGATTCTGAATTAAGACTAATATGACTTTGGACTCAAGGAGTTAACTTCCAAATTCACATACCTCATTAAGAATGACGTTGGATGTAACTCGCATCAAATCATCTTCATGGATCTTAGTCATAAGATGCTTTGATATTGGTATACTCATTTAGTATCCTTTGACCTAAGATACATATTAGAACTTTCGTTTACCAAGGATTATTCTTTGATTACTGTCAACCGCTGTCGCGTAACTGCCAATCATAAAGGCTTTAATTGGGAATAGTTCTGAAGTTCAGTGGGAGTTGTATGTAGTCGATATGGGATTATGTACTCTTACATGATATGTAACAGTTATACATTGTGGCGCCCTCGTTGATTCAAACTGGTGAAGTGTAAGACCTTACCCAAACTTACTGTGTGTTTGTTCGGACCACTTTGACTCTTGATCGAGAACAATAATAATTGAACACCATATGAGAATGAACTTAATCCATGTCTCATTGATTCAATTTATGTCTTTTACAGAAAGGATGAATGACAACAATTACCATAAGTCTATTGTCTTGCAATAGTAAGTTGTTACTAATGGCAAGGTGTTTTGGTTAATGACTTTAAAGTGTCATACCTTGTTGAGGGCAGCCATGTGTGATGGGATTTTAACATGTTTATCAAAGTGATTTCATCCGTATAAAATCAAAACGCAGCGGAAATAATATTTAAAACATGTTACTTTTAAGATATAAATTTCATTTATATGCAAAATCCCAAAACCTAGATCCATATATGAATATGCATACTATCAAACACAACCATAGGGTGTTTAGAATACTATCTTCTTGGAGTAATAGGATGATGAAACGGATGATGCTTCTTGAACGGTTGCCTTCAAGAGTAGAAGACCTCAAGCTTGTAACAAACACCACGAGTTTAGCAAGGATTTTTAACACTTGAATCAAAAACGAAAAGCTCCTTGGAAACCCTTTGTGACCGAAAATTTTAGAGAGGAAAAACAAGTCTTCCACTTTTTTTTGTCATAAAAAATGGTTATAAAAGTATGAGAGATGATCACCTCCATTCCACCCAATCACATGCCTTCTTACACATACAAATGCATGAAAGGTAATTGGACCAAAAATCATGTCTTGGGAAGACATATGGGGGGCGGCCCACATGGGCATTTTTATAAAAAAAAACAAATTTCTTTTATAAAAATTTAAGTCTTGTTTAATTTTATAACTTTTATAAAATTATAACATCACATATTATAAGACTTATACTACTTTTATTATGTTATTTAACCCATTAAATAACAAAATAAATTTTTCTCTCAAAATGAATTATCCATATAATTTATTAGTTTCTCAAGTGTAATTATTTAGAAAATCAATTTCTAAATATTGTAAGTGTTAATATTTATTTGTTTGATCATATCATAAATAAATATTATAAGTGTTTGTCTAGCTTGTATTTGGGTATGACTCGACTTGGATCATAACGTACTAGCCATATCAATCTAATATGTGTCTTGGGCATACAGACTCCAACAATCTCCCACTTGCACAAGATACATCGAAGATTGATGCAAGTAGTAAAGACCACCTAACTATAGTTTACTACCCCTAATACGTATGACTTTATGTCCTATTCAATAACATCATCCCCTTCAAGTCCCTTACTTGAACATGATTTAGGTGAATCTATCATTTATCCTTTCGTTACAGATGTCATGTAAAATCCAGAGACATAGAGTGATCACTCTCTGTTGATTTAACTTTAGCAGGCCTTAGACATCTTACTCTCAACGAATAAGAGGAACAACTCCCTTCTTGACTACATACGTCTCTCACAATCACCTTGTACCACACCTGAGTTTAGCCTTATGTACTGCCTTATTACAGACAACGAAGAACTAGGTCAAGGTATAGTACTTGGTGAATATCAAGACCCAATATGTATCTCAGGTAAGAGGATACTATGATATTCACCTTTACTCAAATTTACTTATGATCAATCATAAATGATTCCATGCAGTAATATTTGAGAGCGAGTCAGTCCAATATTTGTATCCCATAAATATCTATGAACTTTGGTAGCAACACTTTACTCTATATTCATATCTAATGAATATCCACCAATCCAAATTCATAATAGTCTTACATTCATATTTGTTCCCACAAGTATGATCGACTACGGACATTTAGAATAATTAACTTATTCATGGATTTAAACACGCTAATATGAAACGTAACTCAAAATACCATAAAAGAGTTAGAATAACAATTGTTTCAATATCCAAATACAAAATAGATCAAATCCAATCACTATAATATCGAAGTCCTAAGGCACATGTACGACCCTCATGTTTTGCCCGGTCAAGGAGCTTCGTGAGTGGATCCGCAATGTTTTGATCGGTGGGAACTTGGCGGATACATATGTTTCCTTTTTCAACTTCATCCCTTATGTAGTTGAATATCCGCTCGACATGTCTAGTCTTTTGGTGTGCACGGGGTTCCTTGATTTGAGCAATCGCACCCTCGTTATCACAAAAGATCTCTAGGGGGTCTTGAATGGTAGGGACCACCCCTAGGCCGGCTATGAATTTCTTCAATCATGCAGCTTCTTGGGCTGCCAAAGAAGCGGCGATGTACTCTGATTCTGTAGTGGACAATGCTACCACGTCTTGTTTTGAGCTCTTCCAAGAGACTGCTCCTCTATTTAAAATAAAGACATACCCCGATTGAGATCGAGAATCACTTCGATCGGTTTGGAAACTCAATTCTGTAGTGGACAATGCTACCACGTCTTGTTTTGAGCTCTTCCAAGAGACTGCTCCTCCATTTAAAATAAAGACATACCCCGATTGCGATCGAGAATCACTTCGATCGGTTTGGAAACTCGCGTCCGTGTAACCCTTTACAATGAGTTCCTCCTCACCAGATCCATATATTAAAAGCATATCCTTAGTTCTTCTAAGGTATTTTAATATGCACTTAACAGCCTTCCAATGACTGTTACCTGGATTTTGCTGGTATCTACTCGTCATGCTCAAGGCGCATGAGACGTCCGGTCTGGTGCATATCATTGCATACATGATGGATCCTATAGCAGATGCATATGGGACTCCTTTCATTTTCTCTTGCTCATCCTTTGAGCTTGGACATTGAGATGTATTCAATATTGTCCCCTTTTGAATAGGTACAAAACATTTCTTAGAGTTCTCCATTTGGAACCTATTCAAGACTTTGTCAATGTATGCACTTTGGTTTAAACCTATCAAGCGCCTTGATCTATCCCTATAGACCTTTATTCCCAGAATGTAGGCGACTTCACCAAGATCCTTAATGGAAAAACAACTTCCAAGCCAAGCTTTTACACCTTCCATGGTTGGAATGTCATTTTCAAATAGTAGAATGTCATCGACATACAGTACTAAGAAAGTAATGATACTCCCACTAGCCTTCTTATACACACAAGCTTCATCGCCGTTCTTGATGAATCCAAAATTCTTAATTTCTTCATCAAAACGGTGATTCCAACTTCTAGATACTTGTTTCAATCCATAGATTGATTTCTTTAACTTGCATACTTTGTTAGGATGTTTTGGATCGACAAAACTTTTAGGCTGAACCATATAGACATCTTCATCAAGATATCCATTAAGAAAAGCCATTTTGACATCCAATTGCCAGACCTCATAGTCATAATATGCAGTTATGGCAAATAATATCCTGATTGACTTTAGCATTGCCACAGGAGAGAAGGTCTCATCATAATCAATCCCTTGAGTTTGAGTGAAACCTTTTGCTACAAGTCTTGCTTTATAAGTATCCAAGTTACCATGCATATCTGTTTTCTTCTTGAAAACCCACTTACTTCCAACTACTTTAGAGTTAAGTGGTGGCACAACCAATTCCCAAACTTGGTTGTCATACATGGATTGCATCTCTATGTTCATGGCTTCAAGCCATTTGTCACAATCAGATTTTGACATTGCATCATGGTATGTGGTTGGTTCATCTGAATCCACCACGTAGCATCCATCCATGAAAAATCCATATCTTTCAGGTGTACTACTAATTCTACCAGATCTGCAAACATTTTGTGCGTACTGATCAACCTCTTGTTGAGTGCTAGTATCAACCAAATGTGTATCGTCTTGTGGTTCTTGATCCTCCTCAAGTTCCACTGTTCTATCACTAGTTCCTTCCATAAGGAACTTAGCTTCTAAGAACTTACCCTTTCGAGCAACAAATACCTTTTGCTCGGTTGTGTCGTAGAAATAATATCCTATATCATCTTTAGGATATCCTACAAAGATACACTTAGTAGATCAGACTTCCAATTTATTTGGAGTGCATTGCTTAACATAAGCTTCACAACCCCAAACCCTTAAGAATGATAATGATGGAGGGTTTCCATGCCATATTTCAAAAGGTGTCTTTTCCACTTTCTTGGTTGGGGCCATATTTAGTATGCGAACTGCGGAGAGCAAAGCGTAACCCCAAAACGATAGAGGTAATGTGCTTCTAGCCATCATAGATCGAACCATATCTAATAGAGTTCGATTTCTCCTTCACCATTGTGTTGTGGTGTTCCAGGTGGAGTAAGTTGTGAGATAATCCCACAACTCCTAAGATGATCTTGAAAAGCACCACTAAGGTATTCACCTCCTCTATCGGTGCGAAGGACTTTGATTGTTTTCTTGAGTTGATTTTCTACTTCACTTTTGAAGTCTTTGAACATTTCAAACGCTTCATCCTTATGTCTAAGTAAGTACACATAACCATAACGACTATAGTCGTCGGTAAAGGTAATGAAGTATCTTTCACCATTCCTAGTCATCGGCTTAAAAGGACCACATACATATGAATGTATGATACCCAGTAAGTCTTTAGCCCTTTCAAAAGTTCCACTAAAGGGTGTCTTGGTCATTTTTCCTTGTAAACAAGATTCGCATACATCAAATGAATTATCTTCATTTGTATTCAAAAGACCATTTTTTTGAAGTGTATGCATGCGATTCTTGCTTATATGTCCAAGGAGACAATGCCAAATATAGGAATCACTCAAATCCATTTTGAGTTTCTTGTTGGTTACTTGGTACATTGAGCTATCATATGATGTGTTGTCTTGATCTAATTCATAAATACCATTTAAAGGCATAGCCTTAAAGTAAAACACATCATGCATAGAAACATAAATGTCTTGGTTAACAAATTTGAATTTAAAACCACATTGTCTCAAAAGGGAACCAGAAATTGTGTTCCTAGTCAAACTAGGAGCATATAAAACATTCTTCAAAATAACTTCCAAACCACTTGGAAGCTCTAAAACGTAGTCTCCTTGAGCTTCGACATCAACCTTTGCTCCGTTGCCCATGAAGAGACTAGCGTCTCCCTTCTTATAATGTTTATTTCTTTTGAACCCCTGCAACAAATTGCAAATATGAGTTCCACATCCGGTATCTAGTACCCATGTGTTAGAAGAAATAACATTAAGCTCAACATGTATCATAAAGATAGTACCTGAGGTTTGCCCTGCATCCCTCTTGTTTTTCAACTCATTGAGATAGGTTGGACAATTTCTCTTCCAGTGTCCTATCTCACCACATCCAAAACATGGGTCATTCGTAGCAACCTTTTGCTTCTTCTCCTTTGGTTTGGTGGGTTCTGCTTTAGCTTTTCCCTTTCCCTTGACGTGTCCCTTTCTTTTAGCATAGTTTGCTTTAGAGTCGGGGTGGGGCCTCTTCTTGTTGCCTCCTTCATTGATCGCAAGGAGGGGTAAAGCCTTTTTGCCCATTCCTGCTTCGGCCGTTTTGAGAATTGCATGAAGTTCACCAATGCTCTTGTCCCATCCATTCATGTTGTAATTCATTACAAAGCTTTCGAATTTCTTTGTTAAAGAGTTGAGGATCAAATCCGTAGCCAACTCTTTAGAGACGGGACAATTTAGCCGTTCGAGGCGATCAATGTGGCTTTTCAACTTGAGAACATAAGATGATACCGATTGGGTTTCCTCCATTCGACATGCATGAAGCGCCCGAACAGTTTCGAAGCGTTCTACCCTTGCTTGTTGTAGGAACATTTCCTTTAACTGGATAATCATGTCGTATGCCCCGTGATGTTCAAAATCCTTTTGAATTTCGGGAATCATAGTTCCCAACATGAGGCATGAGGCTTGCATGGAGTCCTCGGTATACTTAACCCAATCATTGTAGGCTTCCACATCTTCCACGTTAGGTTCATTGGGAATAGGATCGTCCAACACATAGGATATCTTCTCTTGCTTGAGAACGATTCTCAAGTTTCGAAACTAATCCATGAAGTTGTTATGGTTGAGACGATCCTTTTCAAGGATGGTTCTTAGTGATAGGTTTCAGACGGTTTGGTTAATCGGGTTTGCATTGTTAGCGGCCATCTACAAAATTTAACAAGTTCAATTTAGTATTTTCGATATTATTATATTTTAATCATTAATACCCTTTTGTGTCTTAAAGACTATTAATAATTAAAATCTAGAATCCAACGTTACATTTAAATATTGGTTATGTGACCTTTATCCCTCTATTTAAATTAACAAGGTAGTCCACGTTTGACAATTGCAACTCTTTGCAATTTCTAGCCATATAGGATCGGTTAAACATCTTTATGTTTAGTTGGCATGTTTAATCCCATCAATACCTTTGTCCCCATGCTTCGGTGACCTTAAGTTCATGGTTTCCAAATCAAGTCGTCCAACTTACACACACGTGTGAGTTTATACACATAAGTGGTTAGGTGACTTTTATCCCATAAACATGGTAAACCCACCTCGAACATACAAGCTCCCTCAAATGTGGTTAGGTGACCTTTATCCCACAATAAGAGTTCCCAAGTGTTTCGAGTGTTGTATAAAAGGATGGTGTTTGACTTGTTTTATAAAAGGGTTTTTAATTATTCAAAATTCTAGTTTAGAAAATATTATGTACCATACATTTGCATGCATTCAAATCAATGGTACTTTAGTGAAAACTAAATTTCAAGGTTCTTTTTAATAAAACCCATTTTATTATAAAATCATTATTTTTTAATAAAACCTTTATTAACCATTTTAATGATTTTCTTAAGAACCAATTTTACGCTTGTTGTTGATTATTAATTTGTTAAGTCATGCATATCGACATATCATCTAAAACAACAAAATAAGCAACCAAACAAGCATATCATACATAACAATAGGTGCATAACCATAGTCAACTATTTTGACAACACTTGTTAGCCTAAACAAGTGTGCCAAAAGGTCCTTCCTAAGGTGTGAAAAATGACACAAGCGATGTGTCGTTGAACTCCCACTTCATCCCGCATCCAAATGCTTCAAGTCTCCTTCTTGTGTTGTGATTTCTTCACTTTCTTTGAGCTTCCAAAAGTCTTTTATATTCAGCTCCAAACTCCTTTGGACTTCAAAAATGTGTTTTGGTTATAGGGTTAAAACCCGTTGAGAACCATGAAGTTCTTTGGACCGAATATGGCCAAACCAAAACCGCATTTTTGTGTGCATCTTCTTTTACAAAATATATCCTAATACATTTTTCTAGTAAAATAAAATGCACGTAATCTATTTATTTTACATACCAAATGAAAATAAATAAATTACATATCTTACAAATGGAAGAACAAAATAATAATTATTACAACCCATTGAAATAATAATAAAATAAATCACAACACAATCATTCAACATAAGGTCATGGCTAGGTTATATGCACCAAAATATATATCCACATATATATATATATATATAAATCAAGAAGCATAAAAAAATAGTTCCCTTTTATGACCATTTTTGGTTATGTATAAAAAACCGAAAAGGTAATTTTTGACCAAACAAACAAATCATCCAAATGAAATAATTTTTCAAGATTTCCTTATGCATGTAAGAAAATAATCTTGAAAAACAAAGGGATAACCATATTAAAATTTTCGGCCATAGGGTTTTATTGTAACACCCCGAAAACGGGTTTGGTAATCAAAACTCCGTTAATACTAAAAGACGGGTAAAGTACCGTTAGTAGTAAAAAAAAAAATAACCCGGTAAATATTTGGATTTAAATAAGAAATCCTAATATTAAATACGAGCGAATCAAAGTTTTAAGGAATTGAATTTATAAGGGCCCTAGTTAACGGGACTTAAAATAAAACGGGTTTTTAACTTACCGAACCTACTAAGCTGACTAGGAATAATTCTAACCTAGTTAGATAGTGACTTATGAGTGGGTTAAAACACTTAAATTATGAACTAAGGAAAATGGAGGGGCCAAATGTAACAACTGTGCTTGTAGTCATTGTGAATAGTTCTATTATCAATAAAACAATGTTATTTGATCCCAATGTTTGTTTGGTTGTGTTTTACATTTTTCATGTTTTGACTTTTGTCCAATTTCAAACTCTATATCACTTTCTGGAAAGTTATACGCAAACTGGTGCGTAAACGTACTTAGTTTAACGCGAAAAATACTCCGGAACATCAACATATACTTAACATACCTTAAATAACCTTTACATAACTTAGAAATAAGTTTTGAAGGCTTTGGTATGGCAAAAACAAGTTAATTCGCTTACAGGGACTAAACTTGACAAACTGCGAAAGTATGCCAATTTAAACTGTAACGAACATTCCGGAACATGACCATAAGTTAAACACACCTTAAATATCCTTTACATAGCTTAGAAATAGGCTTTGAGGGGTTCGGTGTGCTAAAATAAACTTTTGGGTCATTCAGGGACTAAAAGCGTCAAAAAGTGCACAAGTTTGCACTTTCGCGCATAACTTACGTTCTGAATACATCCGGACATCCAAAAATTTATGTAAGCACTAAAATATTTTATTTTAGTGTTTGGCATGAGAAAAATCCATTCGTCGCGCAATTTGGATCGTTTTTCACGCTTATGCGCATTCCGTCGTAATTCAGCGAACATCGCGATCGTACGGCCAAACGAACCGACATCTGAGATATTTTTGAGCATGTTTCATGTCTACAATGTTTAGGCATCATTTTAGGGCCTTAAAGTTGGCTTTACGGGCCTTAGAAGTGTCGGAAATGGCCTTAAACACCAACAGGGACTGAAACTGTCAATATGCAAACTTGTTTCTGATCTGACAAGGCCATGCGGCCCACGTAAGATATGTGTGTATCCTTACGCGGCCCGCGTCAGTCCCCAGACAGCAGAAAACATGCAGAAACATTGGATCTGGTCCATTTCAATTGTGCACATGTTATTTATCAATACTATGGGCTGGTTTGATGTGCCCATGGTATTACAATACCATGGGTGCAAGTGTATGGCCAAGATTGAAGCACGTTTCCCGATAAACGATCCTAACGGCTAACCGAACACTATAAATACCCCATGCCTTCATTTGCAAAACCCACTAGAATTTTGATTTGAGAAACTCTAAGTTGAAACCATTGTTTCATACCTGAGTTACTTGGATCGAGATTAGCATTCGGGGACCCTTCGTAAGTATTCTTTCGTTCTTTTATTGCTTTTCGAGTCTGAAAGTCAAACTTTGTTTGACTTTCTGCGTTGACCAGTTTATGGTCAATGCGAAGTTCGTTTGAACTTCGCAACGTGATTGTAATCACGATGGTTATAGTCCCTTGGGACTATGCCTACTGATTACCACGTTGTCTAGGGTCGTAAGGGTAAGCGATCTAATAAATCGCTTATACCTTCGAACCCGACCTATTTGGTCGATCATTAGGATCCGACCAAACACATTAGGTGACCATAGTATATAGGGAATAACCTTCCGAGGTTATACCCTATGGTCACATCGTTTGAGTAGTTGTATGATAGGTAGTTTATATGCCTTAGGTAAATTACCAGAATACCCTTTTCATGTATAATTGGTAATTAAGCATATGTAACCTAAACTTTTGTCACATAACTGATTATGTAACATGTTTAGGCATATAACACTTGTCATAGGACTAGTTAGACGGTCCGAACGCGTTTCACGCAAACGACGCGTTAAAGTAGCATAAGCTACCTAAACGGGTCGTAATGGGTCGTAAGCACTTAGTTTAGGTTTCATTTAGTATGTAGGCTTTGTTAAACCATATGACACGAGTCTCTATACTCGTTTGGTTTACGAACCCTCATTCTATCTAAATCCTCCGATTTAGGTCCGGTTTATTAACATAGTTAACTATATTAGGTGCCGTTTGATTCCGTGATCTCTAGCATTGCTTGGTGGTTATCTTAAGACTTCTGAGCAATCTCAAGTGAGTACATAGACCCCTCTTTTACTGTTTTCCAAACTGTTTTGGGGTGAAACACATGTGCCTACTTGTTACTTTCATGCTTTCCTGTTTTCACATCATATACCTGCTATGTTTGTTAGTACATTATAGTACATGATTTCAGTACATTTCATGCTATGTATGCCCATTGTGTGCGTACTTAGTACATTGTTTTACTTTACATTTATGCTATGTATGTTGACTGATAGCATGCTAGCACATTGATTTACATGACTTTTCTGCTTTGTATGTTAACTTAGCATACTTAGTACATTGTTTTCATATGACATGTATACAACTGCTATAACATTTGGTTTGCACAAACGAGACTTATATACGTTCATTAACATTTGCTACGCCGCTCGGTAGTAAGTGGTGGTACCATAGGACTTGACAAATCCCATTCTTAACATCTCGGGTTTGTTTGGATGTAAGGAATGACTGAATCCGAAAACATTTCTTTTGATAACCTTGACTGAAAGGGTTATCCGACTGTCTCAAGGCTTGAATGTATGCGTTAACTTACCACATAAATGTTTGTATCAATGTATCATGCATTACTTTGCAAAACATAACTTTTTGATATATTCAAAATACTTTGTTTTGTACATTTCTACATTTGGACTATGTGACAATACTTACTTACAATACATAACATTTGATACACATTACTTGACTACTTTTGGACTTATAAACATTTGACATGACTCATACAAGGACTTGTGACTATTGGTTTAAACATAGACTTTATACATTGTTGGTTTGCTTAAGTGACTTAAGTAACAAGATGTGAGTAATATGATACAAGCATGGTGGATACGCCGCTGGTACTTCCTATATATAAGTGTTTGTATTATATTACATACCATAGCGTTATTTAAATCATTCAATTTGGACTTATACATTTTACACAAGTAACATGATTTTCACAAGACTTTGGTTTACAAACAATTTACTTTATACAACTTATTTTACTTGGTTATACATTTTAACCAAACATTATTCTTTTATTTATACATATCATCTGATCTTATCGCTTTTTAATGATTTACAAAACAAAACAATTTACAAGGTTCATGACTGACTTTTGATAAACAACTTTTTCTAAACTTATAAGTCATGAATTCTATTTTCACAAAACATATGTATCTCACAGTCATTTTTATGCTGACGTACCTATTTTCACATGTGTTTTCAGGAGCTTTTGCATAGGATGATGATCATGACACTAGGGCGGACCTGTGCCTTAGAGACATAAAACGAAGATAGACTTAGTTTAAATATGTTATAAACTCTTTGATTCCTGTTTAAAACAATGTAACTCTTATGTTGATAAATAAAATACAACTTTGTATGCCATGGTTATGAAACAATTAATTCTGTTACAACACTCCCCGACGTTTTCCGCCACGTTTTGTATGCTATACGTGGTCGGGGTGTGACAGAAGAGTTGGTATCAGAGCCAATGGTTATAGGGAATTAGGTTATTAGTAATGCTTTGACCTAGACTATAACCTTTCTAGGACCCTAACACAAGTTATCTTGTGTTTAGATCTTAAAACATGCACATCACCTATCCTTAGGTGATTATCAAAACAAGAACCCAATTTTTCCGAAATGATTTTTTTTGAAAAACAATCATCTGTTTTTGGATGATTTATTACAAGGTTTTGAACCCTCTATTGTAAGGTTTTGAACCCTCTGTTATATGGTTTTGAACCCCTTTGAATTTTCAAAATCTCGTCAAGGTTTTGGGTTTTAAATAATGTGAACACGTGCAAACTGGAAGGGTGAATGCCTGTATTCTGGGTTTTCTGTCTAGGCAAGCACTTCGTATATATCTCATCAGACGCGAGACCAGTTGTGCTTACCTGGGAATTCTTGGGATGACTGTTCACTTATAGGCGAGCATGTCTTCGCGATACATTATTTTTGACCCATTTACTTTGATTAGTCACTGTGTGTCATTTGTTTTCTTGGTAATGCGGACGAATGACCACCATCTTTGCTTTTGTTGATTTTGTTTCATCTCATTCTCTTCATTCAATCATCTCACTCGTTTCCTTTCATGATTTTCCTCTTTTAGAATGCCTCCTCGACGCGAGAACCAGATAGCGACTGCCGAACTGGCAGAAATTATTACGCAGCAGATGGCTGCTCAATTCCCAAATATCTTTGCTCAATGGAACCAAGCCAACAACAACAACAATGGTCCATGCAATTTCAAGACTTTTAACTCGGCTAAACCACTCAAGTTTAGTGGTTCTGAAGGAGCGACTGGGCTTCTTCAATGGTTCGAGAGCATTGAGAATACTTTTCGCCACGTGCAGTGTCCTGAGAATCGCAAGGTCGAGTTTTCTTCGAGTGTGTTTCAGAAGAGGGCTCTCACATGGTGGAACGGGGTTATGAGAGATCGGGGTGCAGAAGTTGCTCTAGCACAGACATGGGCTGAACTTAGAGCTCTTATGATGAGGGAATTCTGTCCTCGTCATGAACAGCGAGCGTTGGAGAAAGAGTTTGAGGACTTGAAACAAGACAGTGGCGAGTACAGGGCTTATACTGATAGATTTGAGGAGTTGAGTCTGCTTTGCCCGACTATGGTTACCCCACTCGACAAGGCTATCGAAAGATACATCGACGGCCTACCTGACTCAGTGCAAGACATCATTACTGGTAGTAACCCTGCCACACTCCGTCAGGTGATCGAGTTATCAGCGACATTGACTGAGTCGCAAGTTCGAAAGGGAAAGCTACATAAAAAGGGTGACAAGGGTAAGAAGCAGGCATCTGACAAGGAGGATAGCAAGAAAGGTCAAAACAAGAATGGGAAGAATTCTGGTTCCTCAAAGGGTTCAAGGAAGCGAAAGGCTTCCCAAAACTATGCCGTTACTGCACAGGCCCAAGCTGCACCAAATCAGCCTGCGCAACCACCCGCCAAGAAGCCTTATTTTGGCAATGCACCTTTGTGCAACAGGTGTAACGGCCATCACCTACCACACCTCCAGTGTCGTCAGTGCACCAACTGCGGAAGATCTGGTCATCTTGCCGCTACTTGTCGCATTCCTGTTAACCAGAACCAGGCAGTTCAGAACCAAGCCCAACAAGTTGCTCAGCCTCTTGCTCAGCAACAAGGTCAAGCTGCACGACCTCATTTTCCTCCTGGTTCGTGCTACAGTTGTGGGGATCTGACCCACTACAGGAACCGGTGCCCAAGACTAGCCAACCAGAACCAGAACCCAAATCAGAATCAAGCTCCGGCTCGAGGTCGAGTCTTCAATATGAATGCTCAAGAGGCACAAGCAGATGATAATGTGGTGAATGGTACGTTCTTTATTAATAATCAGCCTGCATCTGTTCTTTTTTATTCGGGTGCCGACAAGAGTTTTGTGTCATTATCTTTTGAGCCAATGCTTCGCGTGTCTAGAACGAAACTAGGTAAACCTTTGACAGTAGAGGTTGCTAGTGGTGAACCCATTGTTCTTGATTCTGTTCTTCGCAACTGCCAGTTGAACCTTAACGACCATCTTTTTCCTATCGACCTCACGCCTATGCAACTTGGAAGCTTCGACGTTATTGTGGGTATGGATTGGTTATCCAAGCATCACGCAGAAGTAGTTTGTTTCGAGAAGATCGTTCGTGTGCCGCTTTCGACAGGCGAGATCCTACAGGTTCATGGTGAGAAACCGTCTGGTGGTCTCAAGCTCATGTCTTGTTTTAAAGCTCGGAAGTATCTCCGAAAGAACTATGTGGCTTTCTTAGCACATGTTACAGCAGATAAAGGCAAGGGTAAGTCTATTTCAGATATTCCTGTCGTTCGGGATTATTCCAAAGTTTTCCCTGAAGAGTTGCCTGGTCTACCCCCAGCACGCCAAGTCGAGTTCCGTATTGATCTCGTACCTGGTGCAAATCCCATTGCCAGAGCTCCATATCGTCTTGCACCGTCTGAGATGCAAGAGTTATCTAAGCAGCTTCAGGAGCTCTCTGACAAATGTTTTATCCGTCCTAGCTTCTCACCATGGGGTGCTCCCATTCTTTTTTTCAAGAAGAAGGATGGATCTTTTAGGATGTGTATTGATTATCGTGAGCTTAACTAGCTTACCATCAAGAATCGATATCCCCTACCTCGCATTGATGATCTCTTTGATCAGCTATAGGGCGCTTCTTATTTTTCGAAGATTGATCTACGTTCTGGGTATCATCAACTTCGGGTGCATGAAGAAGATATTCCCAAGACAGCGTTCCGTACTCGTTATGGGCATTATGAGTTCACAGTCATGCCATTCGGTTTGACTAATGCTCCTGCTGTTTTCATGGACTTAATGAATAGGGTCTGCAAACCTTATTTGGATCAGTTCGTCATTGTTTTTATTGACGACATCTTGATTTATTCTAAGACGCGAGCTGATCACGAGCAACATCTTCGTCTTACTCTGGAACTCCTAAAGAAAGAGCAACTTTTCGCCAAATTCTCCAAGCGTGAATTATGGCTTAAAGAAGTTCAATTCTTAGGACATATCATCAACGAACAAGGTATTCATGTAGATCCCTCCAAGATCAGTGCGATTAAGGATTGGGATACGCCTACTACTCCCACTGAGGTTCGTTCTTTTCTTGGTCTAGCGGGTTATTACCGCCGCTTCATTGAGAACTTCTCAAAGATTGGAGTTCCTCTAACTGCTCTAACTCAGAAGAACAAACCCTTTGACTGGGGATTCAAACAAGAGGAAGCTTTTCAACACTTGAAGCGGAAGCTTTGCGACGCGCCTGTTCTAACTTTGCCTGAGGGCAATGATGATTTCATCGTTTATTGCGATGCATCTAAATTGGGTCTTGGCTGTGTCCTGATGCAAAGGAACAAAGTCATAGCATATGCATCGAGGCAGTTGAAGATACATGAGAAGAACTACACCACTCATGATCTTGAGTTGGGTGCAGTTGTCTTCGCTCTTAAGATCTGGAGACACTATTTGTATGGTACAAAATGTGTGGTTTTCACGGACCACAAAAGTCTTCAGCATATCTTCAACCAGAAAGAACTCAACATGAGGCAACGACGTTGGGTTGAGCTTTTAAACGACTATGACTGCGAAATTCGCTACCATCCTGGTAAGGCGAATGTCGTAGCTGATGCGTTGAGTCGTAAGGAACGTACTAAGCTTCATTGTGTACGTGTTCAATCTGTTATTCAAGCTCGATCCGATGTCCAAGCACGCATTTCTCAGGCTCAGCAATCTTGTGTTTCACAAGGTTTGATGGATAAGGAATTTCCCTATCACATAACACCTGATCTGGAACTGAAGGACAATGGATCGTATTACTTCATGGACCGTTTGTGGGTCCCAAGCCAGGATGATCTTCGTACCTTGCTTATGGATGAAGCCCATAAGTCTCGTTATTCTATTCATCCGGGCTCAGATAAGATGTATAAGGATCTTCGCATTCACTATTGGTGGCCTGGTATGAAGAAAGACATTGCCTTATACGTATCAAAATGCCTTACTTATCTTAAGGTTAAGGCTGAACATCAGCGTCCTTCTGGTTTATTGGTGCAACCAGAGATCCCAGTTTGGAAATGGGAAAACATTACTATGGATCTTGTTACCAAACTTCTGCGCACTAAGAAAGGTCATGATGCCATCTGGGTAGTTGTTGATCGTCTTACTAAGTCAGCGCATTTCTTGCCAATCCGTGAAGATTTTCCTGCTGACAGACTTGCTAAAATCTATGTGGATGAAATTGTGGCTTGACATGGTGTTCCTTTGAACATCATTTCTGGAGAACCATGCAATCTGCTATGGGGACCCAACTTAACCTGAGCACAACTTATCATCCGCAAATGGATGGTCAATCTGAAAGAACAATCCAGACTCTGGAGGATATGCTTAGAGCTTGTGTGATCGATTTTGGTGGTAGTTGGGATTCACATCTTCCGTTAATTGAATTCTCCTACAACAACAGTTATCACACCAGCATCAAAATGGCTCTTTTCGAAGCTCTCTATGGTCGAAAATGTCGTTCACCAGTCTGCTGGAATGAGATCGGCGAGGCTCAACTTACTGGACCTGCCCTCATTTTAGAGACAACTGATAAGGTCAAGAAAGTTCGTGATAACCTTCAGACAGCTAGAAGCCATCAAAAGAGTTACGCGGACCCAAAATGCAAGCCCTTGGAATTTCAAGTCGGTGATCGAGTATTACTTAAGGTCTCACCTTGGAAAGGTGTGATCAGATTTGGAAAGAAAGGAAAACTTGCACCTAGATACGTTGGACCATTCAAGATCGTTAAAAGAATCGGAAAGGTAGCCTACAGACTTGAGTTACCTCCTGAACTTGGAAATGTTCATCCAACTTTTCACGTGTCCAATCTCAAGAGGTGTTTAGCTGATGAGAACCTCCACATACCACTTGACGAAATTCGTGTTGATAAAACACTGAAATTTGTTGAGAAGCCAGTGGAAATCATGGAACGTGAAGTCAAGTGGCTTAAACGTAAGCGCAAAGTTCGCTAGGAAGCTAAACGTGGACCCGAGTTTACTTGGGAACGCGAAGATCAAATGAAGGCGAAATATCCGCATCTTTTTCCACGAGTTTCCTCTAAATAAATTTCGGGACGAAATTTCCACAAGTAGGGGAGACTGTAACAACTGTGCTTGTAGTCATTGTGAACAGTTCTATTATCAATAAAACAATGTTATTTGATCCCAATGTTTGTTTGGTTGTGTTTTACATTTTTCATGTTTTGACTTTTGTCCAATTTCAAACTCTATATCACTTTCTGGAAAGTTATACGCAAACTGGTGCGTAAATGTACTTAGTTTAATGCGACAAATACTCCGGAACATCAACATATACTTAACATACCTTAAATAACCTTTACATAACTTAGAAATAAGTTTTGAAGGCTTTGGTATGGCAAAAACAAGTTAATTCGCTTACAGGGACTAAACTTGACAAACTGCGAAAGTATGCCAATTTAAACTGTAACGAACATTCCGGAACATGACCATAAGTTAAACACACCTTAAATATCCTTTACATAGCTTAGAAATAGGCTTTGAGGGGTTCGGTGTGCTAAAATAAACTTTTGGGTCATTCAGGGACTAAAAGCGTCAAAAAGTGCACAAGTTTGCACTTTCGCGCATAACTTACGTTCTGAATACATCCGGACATCCAAAAATTTATGTAAGCACTAAAATATTTTATTTTAGTGTTTGGCATGAGAAAAATCCATTCGTCGCGCAATTTGGATCGTTTTTCACGCTTATGCGCATTCCGTCGTAATTCAGCGAACATCGCGATCGTACGGCCAAACGAACCGACATCTGAGATATTTTTGAGCATGTTTCATGTCCACAATGTTTAGGCATCATTTTAGGGCCTTAAAGTTGGCTTTACGGGCCTTAGAAGTGTCGGAAATGGCCTTAAACACTAACAGGGACTGAAACTGTCAATATGCAAACTTGTTTCTGATCTGACAAGGCCATGCGGCCCACGTAAGATATGTGTGTATCCTTACGCGGCCCGCGTCAGTCCACAGACAGCAGAAAACATGCAGAAACATTGGATCTGGTCCATTTCAATTGTGCACATGTTATTTATCAATACTATGGGCTGGTTTGATGTGCCCATGGTATTACAATACCATGGGTGCAAGTGTATGGCCAAGATTGAAGCACGTTTCCCGATAAACGATCCTAACGGCTAACCGAACACTATAAATACCCCATGCCTTCATTTGCAAAACCCACTAGAATTTTGATTTGAGAAACTCTAAGTTGAAACCATTGTTTCATACCTGAGTTACTTGGATCGAGATTAGCATTCGGGGACCCTTCGTAAGTATTCTTTCGTTCTTTTATTGCTTTTCGAGTCTGAAAGTCAAACTTTGTTTGACTTTCTGCGTTGACCAGTTTATGGTCAATGCGAAGTTCGTTTGAACTTCGCAACGTGATTGTAATCACGATGGTTATAGTCCCTTGGGACTATGCCTACTGATTACCACGTTGTCTAGGGTCGTAAGGGTAAGCGATCTAATAAATCGCTTATACCTTCGAACCCGACCCATTTGGTCGATCATTAGGATCCGACCAAACACATTAGGTGACCATAGTATATAGGGAATAACCTTCCGAGGTTATACCCTATGGTCACATCGTTTGAGTAGTTGTATGATAGGTAGTTTATATGCCTTAGGTAAATTACCAGAATACCCTTTTCATGTATAATTGGTAATTAAGCATATGTAACCTAAACTTTTGTCACATAACTGATTATGTAACATGTTTAGGCATATAACACTTGTCATAGGACTAGTTAGACGGTCCGAACGCGTTTCACGCAAACGACGCGTTAAAGTAGCATAAGCTACCTAAACGGGTCGTAATGGGTCGTAAGCACTTAGTTTAGGTTTCATTTAGTATGTAGGCTTTGTTAAACTATATGACACGAGTCTCTATACTCGTTTGGTTTACGAACCCTCATTCTATCTAAATCCTCCGATTTAGGTCCGGTTTATTAACATAGTTAACTATATTAGGTGCCGTTTGATTCCGTGATCTCTAGCATTGCTTGGTGGTTATCTTAAGACTTCTGAGCAATCTCAAGTGAGTACATAGACCCCTCTTTTACTGTTTTCCAAACTGTTTTGGGGTGAAACACATGTGCCTACTTGTTACTTTCATGCTTTCCTGTTTTCACATCATATACCTGCTATGTTTGTTAGTACATTATAGTACATGATTTCAGTACATTTCATGCTATGTATGCCCATTGTGTGCGTACTTAGTACATTGTTTTACTTTACATTTATGCTATGTATGTTGACTGATAGCATGCTAGCACATTGATTTACATGACTTTTCTGCTTTGTATGTTAACTTAGCATACTTAGTACATTGTTTTCATATGACATGTATACAACTGCTATAACATTTGGTTTGCACAAACGAGACTTATATACGTTCATTAACATTTGCTACGCCGCTCGGTAGTAAGTGTGGTACCATAGGACTTGACAAATCCCATTCCTAACATCTCGGGTTTGTTTGGATGTAAGGAATGACTGAATCCGAAAACATTTCTTTTGATAACCTTGACTGAAAGGGTTATCCGACTGTCTCAAGGCTTGAATGTATGCGTTAACTTACCACATAAATGTTTGTATCAATGTATCATGCATTACTTTGCAAAACATAACTTTTTGATATATTCAAAATACTTTGTTTTGTACATTTCTACATTTGGACTATGTGACAATACTTACTTACAATACATAACATTTGATACACATTACTTGACTACTTTTGGACTTATAAACATTTGACATGACTCATACAAGGACTTTTGACTGTTGGTTTAAACATAGACTTTATACATTGTTGGTTTGCTTAAGTGACTTAAGTAACGAGATGTGAGTAATATGATACAAGCATGGTGGATACGCCGCTGGTACTTCCTATATATAAGTGTTTGTATTATATTACATATCATAGCGTTATTTAAATCATTCAATTTGGACTTATACATTTTACACAAGTAACATGATTTTCACAAGACTTTGGTTTACAAACAATTTACTTTATACAACTTATTTTACTTGGTTATACATTTTAACCAAACATTATTCTTTTATTTATACATATCATCTGATCTTATCGCTTTTTAATGATTTACAAAACAAAACAAAACAATTTACAAGGTTCATGACTGACTTTTGATAAACAACTTTTTCTAAACTTATAAGTCATGAATTCTATTTTCACAAAACCTATGTATCTCACAGGCATTTTTATGCTGACGTACCTATTTTCACATGTGTTTTCAGGAGCTTTTGCATAGGATGATGATCGTGACACTAGGGCGGACCTGTGCCTTAGAGACATAAAACGAAGATAGACTTAGTTTAAATATGTTATAAACTCTTTGATTCCTGTTTAAAACAATGTAACTCTTATGTTGATAAATAAAATACAACTTTGTATGCCATGGTTATGAAACAATTAATTTTGTTACAACACTCCCCGACGTTTTCCGCCATGTTTTGTATGCTATACGTGGTCGGGGTGTGACACCAAACTTGTTAAACTTGAAACTTGATTTATTAAAAACAAGAATTAAAACACACCAAACACCCACTTTGGGGGTGTCTGGTCGATTAAGAAGCAGGGGAGGCGACATGGGTTTTCTTCAAACCCTAAAATCCTCACAAAACTCACAAATTGAAGCCTCTAATCAAGTCTAAATCAAATTTCAAGCACAAATTCATGATCACCTAGTTGAAAGGATCATAAGGTATGTAAAATTGTGATGTTTTGATCCATCTTAAATTCTAGGTTATTTGTAAGAAACTGACATTGAGCTTGATTATGTCATGCATGGATGAATCTTGAAGTAATATGATGTCTAGGAGTAAACCCTAGTCAATAACATGTTGGATTATTGGATAATCTATGAAATTCATGATGATCCATTGGTAAGTTAAATGGGTTTTGTAAATTTAGATGAACACAAGAATCATGACTACCAAAAGTGGTGTTACTTGATTACTATGAAATGATTTTGAGATTAGTATGCATGTTTGACATGATGAAATCTATATGTATGTTTATATTGGGCAAAATATCAAGTTATGAACTTGGTTTTAAAGATGTAAAAATTATACCCGTTAGGTGTTCGTTAAAATGCCTAAATGAAAGATAAATGTGGAAAATCGGACAAAAACGCATGCTTGATGGATATGGCAATTTATGCGTTAAGACTTATAAAAAGGATTTTGAACGGATTGTGAATTGAACTCTTTAGGCGAGAAATTCGGATCGTCAAGTGGACAAGCCGGTGGAAATACGCGTTTGAAAAAGGTGCTTAAAAGGTACGTAACTACGATTCCGTTACGTTATGCTTGATTTCGTATTTTCGCTAGTAGACTTTAAATTAGAATAATACATGAAATTGGCATTTGCTTGAAGTGACGAAGATTACTAGGTAAATAAACGGGTCAAAAGGTGAAATTATCACCCTTTGACAATATTGTCTAATGGTTTGTCGAGTTACATGTTTATAGGAATAAATATCAAATGGATACGCACATCGCTATTGCTTAGCGGCTACTAAGTCAAGGTATTGAAACGGGCCAATATATTGATCCGAGCCAGGTATGTATAATGGTTCAACTCATCATGTAGAACTTGAGATTCTATAAGAGTTAGACAAGGTTAAGATATAGATATTCGGTTACCTTTTTGGTAAACCGAATAAATTGTATTATATTTATGGTGTTTAGAAGCACATGGGTTTATAAACAAGGATATGGTTAAAAGGGTCGGATTTTGGGGTCAAACAAGTATTTAAAGGACCTTGTAGTAAAAGAAGGATGAAAATTGACCAAAATGCCCTTGTAAGCTAAATCGAGCGAACGACCTATAAGGGTTGTCCGGAAAAGAGTAGTATGCATAATTAAACACTTAGAACGAGTAAACAAAAGCGAATGATGTGAATCCTTAGTCATTTGACTCTATAATAGTCTTTGCCGTAAAATAATGATTCGAGGGGTAAAACTCGGAGTTTAGGAATTTCCACACTTAATACAATACAAATATAGTTGTGAAGAAAGATTATTTGACAAGAAATGTGGTAGTATAATGCTTGATGTGAATGAAAGAGACTCATACTTAAAATAGGCTTAATTACCCTTAACAGGTCAAAATAAGCATACGAGCAAAAACGGGTTTAAATTGTGTAATAAACCTGTGATTAGAACCTAATATGGTAGATAACCTTAATTTGAAGAAGTGTAAGGGATATAAGGATCAAACAAATATGTTTGTTTGAAAAAATGCATAAACGGGTTAAAAGTCGATAAAAAGGTAACGAGTCGAAGGCTTAGAAGTCTCAAAATTTATTATGTTTGATGTTAGATTTCAACTCCATAAGATGGGGAATTAAATTACGGACGCGTAGGAAAAAGAATCGGGTAAAACGGATTAAAAATGAGAGAGTTATGCTCGTTTCCGTGAAATCGGGTTATGCTGGGAATATGCAGCAACATAATAAGAACATTCTGCCAAAAAGGGGGCTAGGTGGGGCGTCTAGCCCCTAGGCGTGATGCCTAGCCCCCCCTGAACCTGAAAAATGTTTAATTTTGTTTGTTTGACCCATATAACTTGTTTAAACTTGTTATTTAACTATCAAAACTAACTTTTAAGTTGGTTTTGATCATAGGTGATTGCCAAGAGTGCCCGGATGAAGATCAAGCTCGAAGAAGAACCGAACACGATAAAGTTAAAAGCTTCCGCGCGACGTTTCGTCGTATCTTTTAAACGACGAATTCAATTACATTAAGTTGTTCATTAACTTTTAAATTGTAAAAGTTTTAGTAAACTCGTATTGTTATACTACGTGTAATCGTATAAACAGGTATTTATACGAAACTTATATAAAATATTGTATTAATCTAGTAAGGGTGTTACAAGTTGGTAATCAGAGCTCATGGTTAAAAAGTAAAGTGTGTTCGGTTCGAGGCTTGATCGTAAATCCGGTAAGTACGTGTATTTTAATGGTTTAGCATGTTAAAGTGTTGTAAACAACACATAGGGTTATCGTGTAATATACGATACCTCAATTAAATAATAGATGTAGTTAACAAAATTACGTGCGTTAACACGTATAGTAGAAAAGCCTTGTATTATGATACGGGCATTTAGTAAAGTTGACATTACTAACTTTTATAAATGTTTAGTTGAAGGACAATCGCATCTGAAGATGACGAGAGTTTAACGATTTAGGGATATGACGGTGGAACGGTTTGAGGTATGACAAGCAGAGCATACTTATTGAGGAACTAAATCGCGTGACTATCGCGAACAAAGTTAGTGGCAAGAGAAGCCCGTTAGGACAAGCATTACCAGGTGCACGCTTTTAAATTAATCGCACAAGTAGTAATATGCAACAGACACGTAGGCGATAATGGTTGCATATATCTGATAAAACCTGAATAGGATATCTATTCAGGATGATGTTTCTAAGAAAAGTTTAATAGAAACATGTGTTATTCACGATGATGAATAACAAAGAAATAATAGGATTAGTTCATATGGAAACTTGGACGGGGGGGTAATTATCCAAGTGGGAAAATCTCAATATAACGCCATTGAGAAAAGTAGCAATCACATTAACGAATGTGATTGTATAATAGTTCAATAGAAAAGAAAAACATTTTATATGTTCGAATGTAAAACTAGTAAGACTAATGATTGTAGTTTTGCGATTAAATAAAGTTTTACTAAATGAAATTAGAGGTATGAAATAAATAGAGGCATTACTTACATAGGGGGTGATGTGAAAGCTATAAAAAGGTCATGTGTGTCATGTGCTGATCGCTTACTCTGGACAAGTAAGTAGTGGCATATGATACCATGAGTTTCTTGTAGCGGACACATTTACATCCGATGTAGTAAGGGCGGGGTGAATGGGATTAACTTAAAAAGTACCCAAATGAATCAAATGAGCAAAATATTTGATAATAATGTAAACGCACAGCCGGGTGACGAAAGCGTATTACATTAAGATGATGAGCCCGAGTGAAGGGACAAAGATTAATGTAAAACGATTAAGGTATGCGTTGGGAGGGGTGTGTTTACTCTCGAACCCGGAGAATGCAAATATGACCCTTAACGGGCCGATTTTGTAAAACGCCAAACTTGAGAACAAAGTAGGAATATAAAAGCGAAACGAAGTCATAATGCATACCGTAAGGGCTGCAATAATAACGACTTTGATAAAACACCCAGTTGGTGGGTAAGGATTTAAACACATGCGTAGACCGAGAAACGGAAACTCGGATGGAAAGTTAGAAGACTTGGATTTTGAGTCATGACTAAAAGATGACAAGATGAAGTAAATAGAAGTTTTAATAAATCATGTTCAACTATTTAAAAGTTGAACGGGTCGAACAAAGATTGAAGTTTGACATTCATAAGTGATGAACTTTCACATGAACAAGTCAGACGAATTTAATAAAGGATGACACTTGCTAAAGTAAGTAAGCGTGAATCGAATAAATAAAAGTGTGAATTATTAATAAACCAATGTAAAGGAGTAATAGGCGTTAAGAACATTAAAATAAAAGAACCCGGGTAATGGGACGTAAAGAAGTATAGGTAAGAGCCAAGTAACGGTAAATGTAGGGCAAACCGACGTGTAATTGACGTTAGAAGTCAAGAAATCGGAAAGATAATTTGAAAGAAAACAAAGTAGCCTTAGACTACGGACAAGGTCAAACGGAATCCAAAGGGTAAAGGTGAATAATTCTAAACATAAAAAGGGGTACCTTAACGCCACATGCGTATATAAACGTATACACATTTGAATAAAGACTCGAATAAAAGATGATCTACGGGATCATCATAACCTACGGGATATTAATTAGTGTGACGGTCTACGAGGGCAAAATGACCCACGGGTCATGAATTAAAGCGAAGGGTCATAAGGGCCTCGCCTTAAAGAGGTGAAAGCTTAAGGAAATAGCCTACGAGGTTAAGTGAAGGAACCTATGGGTCAATAGTGTAAGGTGAGGGAACTTGTTACGATTCCCCGTGTAAAACGAGAACGGGAAACAATAAATTATGGGTTGTCAATTTCCTTGATATGAGTAATTGACATAGTTAAAGAGAAAAACGTTAAACTGAAATTCAGTTTTAGTAAGAAATAACGTTTTAACAGATATGAATACTATAAGACGAATTCGGAAATAACAAATATCAAAGAGTATGGGTCTTAACATCGATAGGTGCGAGACAATACATTCGAAAAGAAGAAGTATGATAAAGAAACGTTGATATAAATTAAACATGACGTGACACGATCACCGTCAAGAAATGCAATGTGAAGTGGAATCACCTTATAACCAAGCGAGCGGTAAAGAGTAACTGGACTAATAAGTCTAGTTAGTGAGACCAGTTAAGGTCATTTAAATAAATTTGGTTGCTTGTAAGCGGTGGATTCGGTATAACTGAACCGAATAAATGAAATTGAAAACAAAAGAAATTGTTGCTAAAAGCGAAAGATTTCACTAAAGACCTTTAAACGGGTCAAAGTAACGGATTCATAAAGAATTCGGTAGTATATGAAAGCGATGGATATCGCTAAGTTAACTAAACTAGTGGAAATAACGAGATTACGTTATTTCAAGTTGCACTATGTCATATGAGACACGTAGACAAACAGTGACCAAAAAGATGTTACCATACTTATCTGGTAATACTAACAATTGGTTAAAAGTATAAGCAATGTAAAAAAAAAAAAAAACTCGTATCAAATGCATTGGGTTTAAACTCAATGAATTATGTAAGAAAAGGTTTCGAGGACGAAACCTCTCTAAGGGGGGTAGACTTGTAACACCCCGAAAACGGGTTTGGTAATCAAAACTCCGTTAATACTAAAAGACGGGTAAAGTACCGTTAGTAGTAAAAAAAATAACCCGGTAAATATTTGGATTTAAATAAGAAATCCTAATATTAAATACGAGCGAATCAAAGTTTTAAGGAATTGAATTTATAAGGGCCCTAGTTAACGGGACTTAAAATAAAATGGGTTTTTAACTTACCGAACCTACTAAGCTGACTAGGAATAATTCTAACCTAGTTAGATAGTGACTTATGAGTGGGTTAAAACACTTAAATTATGAACTAAGGAAAATGGAGGGGCCAAACTTGTTAAACTTGAAACTTGATTTATTAAAAACAAGAATTAAAACACACCAAACACCCACTTTGGGGGTGTCTGGTCGATTAAGAAGCAGGGGGGGGCGACATGGGTTTTCTTCAAACCCTAAAATCCTCACAAAACTCACAAATTGAAGCCTCTAATCAAGTCTAAATCAAATTTCAAGCACAAATTCATGATCACCTAGTTGAAAGGATCATAAGGTATGTAAAATTGTGATGTTTTGATCCATCTTAAATTCTAGGTTATTTGTAAGAAACTGAAATTGAGCTTGATTATGTCATGCATGGATGAATCTTGAAGTAATATGATGTCTAGGAGTAAACCCTAGTCAATAACATGTTGGATTATTGGATAATCTATGAAATTCATGATGATCCATTGATAAGTTAAATGGGTTATGTAAATTTAGATGAACACAAGAATCATGACTACCAAAAGTGGTGTTACTTGATTACTATGAAATGATTTTGAGATTAGTATGCATGTTTGACATGATGAAATCGATATGTATGTTTATATTGGGCAAAATATCAAGTTATGAACTTGGTTTTAAAGATGTAAAAATTATACCCGTTAGGTGTTCGTTAAAATGCCTAAATGAAAGATAAATGTGGAAAATCGGACAAAAACGCATGCTTGATGGATATGGCAATTTATGCATTAAGACTTATAAAAAGGGTTCTAAACGGATTGTAAATTGAACTCTTTAGGCGAGGAATCCGGATCGTCAAGTGGACAAGCCGGTGGAAATACGCGTTTGAAAAAGGTGCTTAAAAGGTACGTAACTACGATTCCGTTACGTTATGCTTGATTTCGTATTTTCGCTAGTAGACTTTAAATTAGCATAATACATGAAATTGGCATTTGCTTGAAGTGACGAAGATCACTAGGTAAATAAACGGGTTAAAAGGTGAAATTATCACCCTTTGACAATATTGTCTAATGGTTTGTCGAGTTACATGTTTATAGGAATAAATATCAAATGGATACGCACATCGCTATTGCTTAGCGGCTACTAAGTCAAGGTATTGAAACGGGTCAATATATTGATCCGAGCCAGGTATGTATAATGGTTCAACTCATCATGTAGAACTTGAGATTCTATAAGAGTTAGACAAGGTTAAGATATAGATATTCGGTTACCTTTTTGGTAAACCGAATAAATTGTATTATATTTATGGTGTTTAGAAGCACATGGGTTTATAAACAAGGATATGGTTAAAAGGGTCGGATTTTGGGGTCAAACAAGTATTTAAAGGACCATGTAGTGAAAGAAGGATGAAAATTGACCAAAATGCCCTTGTAAGCTAAATCGAGCGAACGGCCTATAAGGGTTGTTCGGAAAAGAGTAGTATGCATAATTAAACACTTAGAATGAGTAAACAAAAGTGAATGATGTGAATCCTTAGTCATTTGACTCTATAATAGTCTTTGCCGTAAAATAATGATTCGAGGGGTAAAACTCGGAGTTTAGGAATTTCCACACTTAATACAATACAAATATAGTTGTGAAGAAAGATTATTTGACAAGAAATGTGGTAGTATAATGCTTGATGTGAATGAAAGAGACTCATACTTAAAATAGGCTTAATTACCCTTAACGGGTCAAAATAAGCATACGAGCAAAAACGGGTTTAAATTGTGTAATAAACCTGTGATTAGAACCTAATATGGTAGATAACCTTAATTTGAAGAAGTGTAAGGGATATAAGGATCAAACAAATATGTTTGTTTGAAAAAATGCATAAACGGGTTAAAAGTCGATAAAAAGGTAACGAGTTGAAGGCTTAGAAGTCTCAAAATTTATTATGTTTGATGTTTGATTTCAACTCCATAAGATGGGGAATTAAATTACGGACGCGTAGGAAAAAGAATCGGGTAAAACGGATTAAAAACGAGAGAGTTATGCTCGTTTCCGTGAAATCGGGTTATGTTGGGAATATGCAGCAACATAATAAGAACATTCTGCCAAAAAGGGGGCTAGGTGGGGCGTCTAGCCCCTAGGCGTGACGCCTAGCCCCCCCTGAACCTGAAAAATGTTTAATTTTGTTTGTTTGACCCATATAACTTGTTTAAACTTGTTATTTAACTATCAAAACTAACTTTTAAGTTGGTTTTGATCATAGGTGATTGCCAAGAGTGCCCGGATGAAGATCAAGCTCGAAGAAGAACCGAACACGATAAAGTTAAAAGCTTTCGCGCGACGTTTCGTCGTATCTTTTAAATGACGAATTCAATTACATTAAGTTGTTCATTAACTTTTAAATTGTAAAAGTTTTAGTAAACTCGTATTGTCATACTACGTGTAATCGTATAAACAGGTATTTATACGAAACTTATATAAAATATTGTATTAATCTAGCAAGGGTATTACATTTATTCAAACCCGAAACCCGAAATTTTTAATCTATTGAAGCATGCACTCATATAAGCGGCTCTAGATGCCATTGATGGGATTTTAACATGTTTATCAAAGTGATTTCATCTGTATAAAATCAAAACGCAGCGAAAATAATATTTAAAACATGTTACTTTTAAGATATTAATTTCATTTATATGCAAAATCCCAAAACCCGGATCCATATATGAACATGCATACTATCAAACACAACCATAGGGTGTTTAGAATACTACATTCTTGGAGTAATAGGATGATGAAACGGATGATGCTTCTTGAACGGTTGCCTTCAAGAGTAGAAGACCTCAAGCTTGTAACAAACACCACGAGTTTAGCTAGGATTTTTAACACTTGAATCAAAAACGAAAAGCTCCCTGGAAACCCTTTATGACCGAAAATTTTAGAGAGGAAAAACAAGTCTTCCACCTTTTTTTTTTTTGTCATAAAAAATGGTTATAAAAGTATGAGAGATGATCACCTCCATTCCACCCAATCACATGCCTTCTTACACATGCAAATGCATGAAAGGTAATTGGACCAAAAATCGTGTCTTGGGAAGACATATGGGGGCGGCCCACATGGGCATTTTTATAAAAAAACAAATTTCTTTTATAAAAATTTAAGTCTTGTTTAATTTTATAACTTTTATAAAATTATAACATCACATGTTATAAGACTTATACTACTTTTATTATGTTATTTAACCCATTAAATTACAAAATAAAATTTTCTCTCAAAATAAATTATCCATATAATTTATTAGTTTCTCAAGTGTAATTATTTAGAAAACCAATTTCTAAATATTGTAAGTTGTTGGGATTGAACCCTACCAGAGGAACAGATAATAAAAGCCAAAACTGGATCAGAGCAGTGGATCCAGAATAAGCAGATGTTACATACAAGTATCTCCCCTTGAAAGTGATTTCAACATCCGCTGACCTCCTATCTACTGATCGTGCAAACCGCTGACCTCCAAACTGCTGATCAAGTAAAGACCTGATGAAAGACTAAAGCCTTGCTGTTCAATCTACTGTCTTGAGTCAAGCACTGCTGATCCGGACAAGTACTGCTGGGTTCACAGCAGTGGAAGGATGCAGCAGTTATTTAGATGCCTTTTATGTTATGTAATGTAATAGCAGTAGTTAGCATAGCAGTGCTTGTATTGATCAGAGGTTAGGGTTTGTTAGGAGGTTAGATGTCACTTTCATGGTGACGTCAGCTTAGATGCTCAGTGGTTTGCTAGTGCCTATAAATAGAACAGTGCTCTGTACTGTTTTATTAGCTCTTTGCAAAACCGTCTTCTCTGCACGAACAAACACTGAGCTCTGGCTGAGGGGGAGTTTGTATCAAGCATTGCATTGTAATCGTTGTTGAAATTAAATTCAATCTTTCGGTTCTGTGTAGAAGATGTTTTGATCAAAGCAATACTCTCGTTTGATTGTGTGTAAAGTTTGTTTCCATCTTAATTCCGCTGCACAACTCATTCATCTTCATCTAATTCAAACGTAAAAACACAATCAAAACCAAACTCAGATCCAACAATTGGTATCAGAGCTTGGACAGTCAAATTTGATTTAACAATCAGTTGGACATAAATAGTTCAGCTCATAATCGTTGATATCGATAGTTTGTTCGTTTTTGTTGAAAAATAGTGCAAGGTTTAATCACCATTAAAGTTGATTAATCAGTGTCTGTAAAATAACCAGGATGACGTCACTATCACAAGATGATAAGAATAACATTGGCTCGCTTTTTAAACCACCCATGCTTAAACGTAATGAATACAATATCTGGGAGAGAAGGATGGGTCACATCCTTGCTCAACAGAACACTGGATGTTGGAGGTCTGTTGTTTTTGGTCCCCATGTTCCTATGGTGCCAAGTGCTGAGGATCCAAAGAAGTTCGTACCAAAACCATATGAAAACTATACTGAAACTGATTTTCAAAAGTTCGAACTCGATGCCAATGCATTTAGCATCATAGCATCTGCATTACCCAATGAGATCTATGCTGGACTGTTACATTGTAACAGTGCCAAAGAGCTATGGGATGCTTTGAAGGAACAGTTTGGGGGAACCGAAGAAGTTATTGAAAACAATAGGGAAATTCTGAATCAACAGTATGAAACCTTCTGTCACATCAAGGGTGAATCGTTGACCCAACAGTTTGAACGTTTTAGTTGTCTCATCAGTGAGCTAAGGCTTGTTAAGGTTGAATTTCCAAAATCAACACAAAATAGCAGGTTTCTTAGATCGCTACCTGATAAATGGGACACAATTGCATTTGTGACTAGAAACTCTGTTGAGTTCAAAGATCTGACCCTGACCCAACTTCATGGTAGACTCCTGACCTATGAAAGGGAGTTGAACCAGAAAAAGAAGTTGCAAGAGTCTGGCAAAGTTACTGATGATTACTCATTCGGTAGCACAGCTCTTCTTGGTCAGGAAGAATCTGGTAGCAGTGGTAAGGAACAGGGTTATGATCATTTCATTGATATAACTGCTGGTGGAAACTTTAACAACCCTGATCCTCACTCTGCAAATTATGCTTTTACTGCAAATTGTGAAAACCAGATGTCAGATAATTTATGCTTTGAACTCAATGATTTGCAACACTTTGATCCCATTGACTTAGAAGAGATGGACATTTTGCATCAATTGGCTTTGCTTAGTGTAAGAACAAGCAAATTCTACAAAAGAACAGGGAGAAAATTCCCAGGGTTACATGGGAATTTAAGGGTTGGGTTGGATAAATCGAAAATCAAGTGTTACAAGTGCAATAGGCTTGGTCATTTTGCTAGGGAATGCAGGAGTCAAACTACTGGTCCTATAATAACTCATCCCAGCTCAAACCCTAGACCACAAAATCAAAGCACTGTGCATTATACCCAATATACCCCTGCAGCCCATGTTAACACTGCTCACTATGCTGCTACCCCTGTGCCTGTGCATTATGTCCAAACCACTGTTCCACAAATTCAGTATGTTCAAACCCCTGTCCCCCAGGCACAAGTGCAACCTGTTGCACCTCAAACAGCTGCTCCAGCAGTAGTACAACCAGATCAGCAAAGCTTTTTCACTCAAGGCTTTGTTGACTGGAGCAGCATGCCTGATGAGCTTGGTGATGAAAATTTTGCACTCTATGCTTTTGATGAACCTTATAATGATGAATTTTGTTTAATGGCATTAGAGTCAATACCAAAGGGGATAGAAACTGAAGGTGAACAGCTAAGTGATGAAACAGTGGATGAGGTGACTGAAGCAGTTGTTAATGCAGTTGCTGGTGAATTGCTGCTGGGAGAAAATTCAGAAACCCTGATTGAACCACTGACAGACCCCTGGTCCAAAGAGGACAAAGAAAAAGAGGAAGAGAAGAAAGCAGGTGAGAAAGAAGTTAGAGCTGATGATGAAGAAAATCATAAATGTGATTGTGCAATGATGGCTGCTGCCAAGGTATCTCCTCAAGTTCTTGAAAAACTGTGTTCAGACCAATGCATAATTGCATTTGCTAACATCAAAGAGGTAAATGAAAACCTTAGGGACAAAGTCTTGTCTGATGAAGTCAAATTTGAAAAGTCTTTAAAAGAACTTAGAAACAAATTGGCTGAAAAAGATAAAGAAATCAGCAGTCTCAAAGAAGAGCAAAGCATAACCAAAACTCAACTCAAAACTATGGTAGAAAAATACCAAGTTTGCAAAAAGGAGTTAGAGTCCACCCAAATCACATGTGAGAAATGGGTGGAATCCTGCAAAGGATATGAGTTATTGCTTGAAAAACAGATTAAAAGCAATGTGAAATTTGGTATGGGTTATAGAAAACATGATGATGAAAACACTGCTGTTGAAAAATCTGTTCAAACCACTGATGTAACCACTGAGTTCATCCCCACAAACAAGAATGACCAAGAAGTGAAAATCACTGATAAACTTGGTAACAAAATCACACTTGACAGACCAATGGGATCCTCTACTTTTGAGGAGCTTGAAAAATATCAGTTTAAACCAACATGGTCTGATGAGTGTGATATTCTTGAAAATTTCAAGCCCATGGACTTTACATCAACTGATGGTGTTAAAGCTCCTAAAGCTAAAGTCATTCCTCTCAAGGACATCCCAACAGAGGTTAAAACCTCTGTTGCAAAGGAGTCCGAAAAGAGAAAGAAGAAAGAAAAGATCAATAATCTGTTTTGTGAATTCTGTGAGAAAAGGAATCATCTAACAAAAGATTGTTTCCATTTAAAAGCATATGATTTGAACAAAACAAGTGTCATTGTACCTGCTGAAAGCTGCATTGTCTGTGGTAAAACAAACCACAAAACTCAAGCATGTGTGTATCTCAAAAACTTTGTTGTGAAAAAGAATGAGTACATTGCTAAAACATCCTTGAGTCCATCAACATCATCTGTCAAATTCACCAAGAACCAACCACTGTTTGTGCCAGTTCAAACAGCTGTCACAAAACAGCTGAACCAAACATCTGTCAAAAGAGATGTTCAGGTTACTGATGCACCCCCTGCCAATCAGTTCAGAAAAGGCAAGGAAAAACAGCCTTACCAAAGGATTCCACACGTTTATGAGGCCTACAAAAGGCCCTCTAAACCTAAAGTGAACAGGCATCCTTTTGGGTACCAACAGGTGATTGGGCAATACCCACAACAGTGGTTAGAAAGAAACAGTCCTAAAATTGTCCAAACCCTGACCTAACCACTGTCCATCAATCTGCATCCATCCCAGACACTGTTGAGACCCCATCCAAAGCCCTGTTGGCTTTGGAGACCCTAATGAACTAATCCTTTTACTTCATGTGTAGGGAGCTTCTGCATGCTTTGATAGTCTTTGGTATGTAGATAGTGGAGGCTCCAGGCACATGACAGGATGTAAAGCCCTCCTCAAAGACTTCAAAATCCATGGAGGGGGTGATATATCCTTTGGGAATAATAGTAAAGGGAAAGTTCTGGGGTCTGGTACAGTGCAATCTGGAAATGTAAAATTTGAAAATGTCAATCTGATAGACAATCTGAAATTCAACCTCCTGAGTGTTTCACAAATGAGTGATAAGGGGTATGGGTCATTCTTCACAAAGGAGTGTTGTAGGATTGTTGGACCAGAAATGGTCAAAAAGATTGAAGCAATAATAAAAACTGGTCAAACAAAACTTGTTGCTCAAAGAAGTGGCAATGTTTATGTTGTTGATATGTCAAAAGAGTGTCCCAGAGCTGATGCCTGTCTGTTCTCAGCTGCCTCCAACAAAGAGACAGAACTTTGGCACAGAAGACTGGGGCACACAAATCTTAAGACAATCACTGAAATTTCAAAAAATGGTTTGGTAAGAGGCCTACCACAAAAATTGTTTTCATGTCCTGAACATTGCATTTCCTGTTTAAAAGGAAAACAACATAAAAGTTCTTATAAGTCTATTGAAGAGTCCAAAACAACCCAGTGTTTGCAAATGCTGCACATGGATTTGTTTGGCCCAGTTCAAGTCATGAGTCTCAAGAAGAAAAGATATTGTTTGGTTATTGTTGATGACTTCTCTAGGTTTACATGGACTTTCTTTTTACACTCAAAAGATGAGACTGCAGGCATTTTGCAAGACTTTGTGACACAGGTTGAAAAGCAATTTGACCTTCCAGTAAAAGTCTTCAGGAGTGACAATGGCACAGAATTCAAAAATAAGGAGTTGGATGCTTTCTGTGTGAAGAAAGGGATTGTAAGGCAGTACAGCATCCCTAGAACACCAGAGCAGAATGGGGTAGTTGCAAGAAAGAACACAACGTTGATTGAGGCTGCCAGAACTATGCTTGCTGATTCAGGTTTGCCATTAACTTTTTGGGCAGAGGCAGTAAACACTGCTTGCTATGTCCAAAACAGAGTTTTAATAAACCCCAGGCACAAAAAGACTGCTTATGAAATTCTGTATAAAATCAAACCACTGATCTCATATTTCAAGGTATTTGGCTGTCCATGCTTTATTTTGAACTTAAAAGATTCCATTTCAAAATTTGCAGCCAAAATTGATTGTGGTTATCATCTGGGATACTCAACCACTGCCAAGGCCTACAAAGTGTTTAATACACGGACCAAGGCAGTGGAGGAGACCTTGAATGTAAAGTTCAATGAACTTTCATCAATGAAAATCCCAGCAAATCCTGCAGATCTGTTTGATCTTGATAAATTCACTTTTGAAAATACTGCTGTCAAGACTAACAGTGCAGGTCCATCAGAGGATTCAACACCAGACTATAGGTATGAAATCATCATCCCTCAAAGGTCTGCCACAATGGGAAAAGCATCAGTTGTTCAAAACAGCTGTCAAAGCTCTACCACTCTTACCTCAACAGTTGGTGACCAAAGTAGCCCATCAACCACTGCTTCCACATCATCAAACACTGCTGACAAAAGTCCTCAAACAGCGGATAAAAGTCAGCATGTGTCCTCATCTTTACCTCCTATTCCACCACCTTTTGAAGCCACTGCTGGATCATCAAAGTCACTGACAGTGGTTAGCTCAGATGATACACATTTGCAGCCTTCACCAACAAATGCCATCATTCCATATCAAGGAGATTTAATCTACTTGAGATCCCATCCACCTGATCAAATCATTGGCAACATCAATGAAGGGGTGCTCACAAGAAGCCAAACCCAAAACATTTGTCTTTTTGCTGGTTTTCTATCACTCCATCAGCCAGTCAAGTACCAAGAGGCACTGAAAGACAACAGCTGGGTAGAAGCCATGTAAGAGGAGCTCCAACAGTTTAAAAGACAACAAGTATGGGAGCTTGTACCACTGCCAGAAGAGGTTAGTCCCATTGGCACAAAGTGGGTCTTCAAAAACAAAACTGATGAAAGGGGTATTGTTGTCAAGAATAAAGCCAGGCTTGTGGTTCAAGGTTACAGACAGGAAGAGGGGATTGATTATGATGAAACATTTGCCCCTGTAGCAAGATTGGAAGCTATAAGACTGTTCCTGGCCTTTGCTGTCAACCACAACATGAAGGTGTTTCAAATGGATATCAAAAGTGCTTTCCTCTATGGTACAATTCAAGAAGAGGTATATGTTTGTCAACCTCCAGGTTTTGAGGATCCATTTTATCCAGATCATGTCTACAGGCTAAACAAAGCCTTGTATGGCCTGAAACAAGCACCTAGGGCCTGGTATGAAACTCTTTCCACCTTTCTACTCTCAAATGGCTTCAAAAGAGGTACCATTGATAAAACACTGTTTCTAAAATGGAGAGGAAAGGATTTAATGATTGTCCAAATTTATGTGGATGACATTATTTTTGGAAGCACATGCAATAAAATGTGTGAAGAGTTTAGGGAACTCATGACAGTTGAGTTTGAAATGAGTGCAATGGGTGAGCTGCAATGCTTTCTTGGTCTCCAAGTTCAGCAAATGCAAAATGGTACTTTCATTCATCAAAACAAATATGCAAAAGAACTTTTAAACAAATTTGATATGAATGATTGTAAACCATGCAGCACACCCATGGCAACAAATAAGCTAGTCATGTCTGATGAAAAGGATGAGCTGATTGACCAAACTCTTTATAGAAGCATGATTGGGTCTCTTTTGTACCTAACTGCATCTAGGCCAGACATCATGTTTGCAACATGTGTCTGTGCAAGAAGTCAATCCGCCCCTAGAAAATCCAACCTTATTGCTGTAAAAAGGATATTCAGATACATAAAAAGTGCTCCCACACTTGGTATCTGGTATCCAGCTAATGGAAATATCAAGCTTTCAGGATTTTCAGACAGTGACTTTGCTGGATGTAACACCACAAGGAAGTCCACATCAGGAGGGTGCCAGTTTCTAGGTGATTGCTTAGTTTCATGGCAAAGCTAAAAGCAAGCAGCTGTTTCAACATCCACTGCTGAAGCTGAATACATTGTTGCTGCAAGCTGTACAGCCCAACTCCTGTGGCTTCAAAATCAGTTGCTGGATTTTGGTATCACTGCCTTAAAGACACCACTCATGTTGGATAGCCAGGCAGCAGAAAATATCATCAAAATCCAGTTTCTTACTCAACCACCAAACACATCGACATCAGACATCACTTTGTGAGGGATTGCTATGAAAAAGGTTTGATTTCTCTGCATCATGTTCCAACTAAAGACCAGCTGGCAGATGTGCTCACAAAAGCATTAGATACTGCCACCTTTGAAAGCTTGGTCTCTAGAACTGGCATGCTAAACATGGAATAACAAGCAAAATCTTGTTTTTCTATGAATAAAAGCATTAAAATGTTTTCAGAAAATAAAAAATCCATCCTTAAAAATAGTTAAAAATGAAGTTTTCATGTAAATCCTTAAAAGTCTGCCATATCCACTGCTTGTTCAAAAGTCTGCTCTACTTCAAAAGTCTGTCCACTGCTGAAAGCCATCCTCTGTTCTCTCATTTCCTTGATAAACACTGTTGCTCAAAAGCAGTGTCTTATCCACTGATATGCTATCCACTGATAGTGAAAATCATCCACTGCTTCCATTTTACCGTTGTAACCACTGCCTTCATCAGTAACTTTCATAAAAGTACTGTCCTTCATTTCATCTGAGTTTGGCATGTGGGCAGTACATAGTGATCAGACTTTTTGTAACCACTGCCACGTCAGCCTTCACTTTTCCTCTATAAAACCCCCACTTCACACCAAAACAGGGTTTTACTGTCGAATTGAATTCTCAAAAATTCTCTTCTCAAAGCAGTTTTCTTCAAATTCCTTCAAAATCTTCTTCGATTATCATCTCCAAAATGACAAAATTGAAGCCATCTGCAAAACCCACTTCCAAATCTTCTTCAAAAGAAGCCTCTCAAAAGGCTAAACCCACTAAAATTCCACACAAACCATCTCACAATCTTTTGGGTCTCCTCACAAAACCCGGCACTACAAACATCTTCGATTCCATCCTTGCTATCATCTCCGCATCAAAGTACAAAACTTTGTTAACAACGGATGCACCAATTTACTTGACCACCCAAAGAGAGTTTTGGAAGAATGCAACCCTTGAAACACAAGGAGACGCTGTAACAGCCATTACCTCTACTCTAAAGGGTAAACCAGTCAAGATTACACCACAATCAATGTCAGCGGTCTTTCAACTCGATGATCAGGAAGGTACAATCTCTTTCCCCAAAAACGAGTTAAAAAATGATTTTCTGGAAAGAGGGTATAATGCAGAAGTAAAAAAGGGTACCTTACAAAAAGGTTACTTCCCTTCTGCAACAAGGTTTTTATTTCATACCCTTCTAATGTGTGTTTCAAACAAAACCACTACTTTTAATGAAATACCATTAAAAATTCAAAATCTGGGATATGCTATTCTTCAAGGAGAAAATTTTAATTATTCTCGGGAAATTTTTAATGATCTGGTTAAAAATGTTGAAACAAAGGCATTCTTACTATTTCCAAGATTTTTGAGTTATTTTTTTGAAAAGAAACTTGGTAAGAGTGATCCTGCTGCAATAAAACAAGGTGCATCTATTCAAATAAACTGTTTAACTGCTGAAACTTTTACAAGGATGTCAACACCTTGCAAAACAGAAGCAGAGGTGCCTGAGCAGATTTTAGCAGTTACCACTGCTCCTCAGGTATCTGCTGCTGAGCCCACTGCTCAAGGTGATCAAAGTAGCACAACAACTGCTTTGAAACCCACACCTAAAATCACCAAAAAGCCAACAAAAAGAAAAACTCAAAAACCCCCCAAACCCATCAAAAAGGCAACTCTGGAGGATGAGATACCAGAGCTACTGCCTGTGACAGCACAAAAGTCACAAGAAACCACTGCTGCTACTTCCTCACAGCAGTTGGTACAAATATCTCAACCCATAACCGAAACTCCTCCTGCTTCTTCACAAAAAGAACAGGTTGTAAATATAGGGACACCACATCATGATGCTCTGGAAGCACTTGTTTCCATCATCCACAGCCCAATTCCCGGGGCAAATCCTTTTTCTACACCAACCATCACCTCCACAATTCCCCCACCAACTAAACTTCTGTTGGATGCAATTGATTTGAACCAGGCACTAACCAGTCCTTCTCAATCACCTATCAATGAGAATATACTTCAACAAATGACTGGGTCTGATGTATCAATCCTTGCTAACCCACCAACACAACCTGAGGAGGTTACACCCCTTGAGTTACACGTAACTCTTGGTGGTAATCCAAGTGAAGCAGCCACTACAAATGTTGAACCCACTGGTTTACATTTGGAGAGTGGTTACATGAATAAGACTTCCTTGGAGGCAATTCCTTACATAGCACCTCTGCCAACCACCAGTGGATTTATTTTAACCACTGGCAACATCAAAAGGTTGTCAAGTGTTAAAGGAAGAAGACCCCAGTACCAAGAAAAAGGGGCATCAGTGGTTAATGTTTGGAGTACCCTCCCTACCTCAACCACTGATAAAACCACTGCTTGTGGGAAATCAGATGATCCCATTAAATTGGGTGATGGTTTAAAATATATGGATTTGACGGAACGTGTTGATAAACTGGATACTTCAGTTGCAGATATCAAAGAAATGCTGCAACAGTTGTTGACAGTACAAAAAAATGCAATCCACTGTTGTTCCACCTCAAGCACCTGCTGCAAATGAGCTCTGGAATCTATTTCAACCTTTTCTCCAACAACAAAAACAAATGGCTGATCAGCAACAAGAAATACATGTGCAAAAGCTGAGAAACATAATGGAGTCTAGGTTCAAGAACACACAAGCAGACATCAAGGCACTCAAGGCCCATATCTTGCAAACCACTGGCACTGCTCCTCCAACAGTTCTTTTCATTGATCAACTTCCCCCAGATAATGCCAAAAAAGGGGGAGAAAATTCAGGAGTGGAAAAAGAAAGGAATAGATGATGGTCTTTACATTGAACCAGAAAGGGATGCTATGACCAGAAAAATTCCTTTGCCAGATGGTAGCAAAAAGGTTGATGCTACCCAAGAAGCACTTGATGAAGGAGTAGCAAGTGTAAAAAGGGATAGAGCGGCAAATGATATTTCAAGGTGGAATGAGGAGAAAAGAGCTTACATGGAGCTGTATGCGCAGGGTTGTTCTGGGCTAAAGGATGTTCAAAATCCTGTGCCAAAAAGAAATCTCACTACAAAAGTGAGGAAACCCAAGTCCACACCATCCAGATTCACAAAGCCTCCAAGACCACCGTCCAAAAGCCTCCTACATCAAACCTCCACCCAAACAGCTGTTGTAACTCCTGCTGTATCAACTACTGCTGGTACTTCAGAGGTTTCAACATCTGTAATCACTTCAACACACACCACTTCAACACACACCACAACCACTGTCTTACCACCACCACCATCATCACCAAAAACAATCTCACCACCATCACCTCCTGCCAAAAAGCAGAAGACAACAGATGTTACAACATCTGCTTTAATGACAACAGTGGTTGAAACACCAGTTGTTTCAACAGCTGTTAGTCAATCACAAACCACTGTCATTCAAACTACCACCACTGTTCCACCCAAAGCATCATCAGTCCCTCCTCAAACAAAAAGGAGAAGGCTAATTCTAAAAGATGATGACACATCTCCACCACCAACATCTTCAAAATCCCTGTCACTTGTCACAATTCCAAAACCCATGCCTATCTCTTCAGTTCAAATTCTAAAGCCATTACCTCCTGCTGGTGTCTCATTTCCTCTGGAACTCATTGCAGTTAGGGAAGAAATCAAATCCTTCTACCATGAGGATGACCCAGCTAAAAGGAGTTTGCCATCAGTTGAAGGATATCCCAGGCCTAATAATATTGAAGAATATTTGAAACTCAAGGCCAAGCAAGCAGAGGATATCTCAATAAAAAATAAACAAGGGAAATCTGATAGAGAATTTCAGCAAAACTATCAGTTTCTACTCACACAGGTCAGAGCTATGGAACAATTTGCCAAAAATGTTTGTCAGCAAATCTCAGAAAGGGCAGATGAGTCCTTGAGAAATGACTACATTGAGAACATCATGACCTACAAGAAATACAAGGGGGAGAAACACATGTACAAAAACTGGACCATTCCTGAGCTTGAAAAAGAGGCAGCCAGGATTCAAGAAATGATCAAAAATAAGGTCAAGCAGACTCCTCCTGAAAAATTCAAACAATTTGAAGCTGATAAGGCCTTAGAGTTGAAGAGAATGAAAGAGGAGCTGATAGCAGCTGATTATGGGTCAAAGAATTCTGTGACAAAGTGGGGAGAAGATAGGGTCAGGGCTACCTACAAAAAGTTGGAGGAACTTAGAAAGAAAGATCCAACAGTTCCAAAAAGGCCTGACTACTCCAAAGCAGAGGTCTCGAAAATACCACCAAAGCTGCAAGTCAAAAGAACCACTGCTCCAGCTGGTGCTGCCATCTACAAAAGAAGGAGTCAAAACCAGTTAGTTGCTGAAACAGTTCAAGATCTAAATGCTGGAAATGCCGTTGTAAAAGAGGGCATTAGATTAATGATGAAAGAAGATCTTGAATTGGAACAATCTGCAAGTACTGCTCAGCCAGTCATGAATAGGCCAGCATCTCCAAACACCTCATCCAATAAAAATCTCCCAAGAAACCCATCAGGCTCAAAAGTACTAAAGTGGGAAACTGACAAACAGACCCATGTATTGACTATGTTCAGGTCTGATGGAGAAGTGAAGAAAATATCACGGGAACAAGCTCTTGGCCTGAGTCTTGAAGATTTGCAGGATCTCCTTGATCTTCCACTTAGCAGGGATGATGATGACACAGATGCCCTAGACTTTGAGCTACAATTTAAAGGTCAGATAAGGGAACTGTTAATGAGGCAATAACCTTCCACAATAATGAAGAGTTTTGGCATTATCTATTCCAGGGGGAGATTGTTGGGATTGAACCCTACCAGAGGAACATATAATAAAAGCCAAAACTGGATCAGAGCAGTGGATCCAGAATAAGCAGATGTTACATACAAGTCTCTCCCCTTTAAAGTGATTTCAACATCCGCTGACCTCCTATCTACTGATCGTGCAAACCGCTGACCTCCAAACTGCTGATCAAGTAAAGACCTGATGAAAGACTAAAGCCTTGCTGTTCAATCTACTGTCTTGAGTCAAGCACTGCTGATCCGGACAAGTACTGTTGGGTTCACAGCAGTGGAAGGATGCAGCATTTATTTAGATGCCTTTTATGTTATGTAATGTAATAGCAGTAGTTAGCATAGCAGTGCTTGTATTGATCAGAGGTTAGGGTTTGTTAGGAGGTTAGATGTCACTTTCATGGTGACGTCAGCTTAGATGCTCAGTGGTTTGCTAGTGCCTATAAATAGAACAGTGCTCTGTACTGTTCTATTAGCTCTTTGCAAAACCGTCTTCTCTGCACGAACAAACACTGAGCTCTGGCTGAGGGGGAGTTTGTATCAAGCATTGCATTGTAATCGTTGTTGAAATTAAATTCAATCTTTCGGTTCTGTGTAGAAGATGTTTTGATCAAAGCAATACTCTCATTTGATTGTGTGTAAAGTTTGTTTCCATCTTAATTTCGCTGCACAACTCATTCATCTTCATCTAATTCAAATGTAAAAACACAATCAAAACCAAACTCAGATCCAACATAAGTGTTAATATTTATTTATTTGTTTGATCATATCATAAATAAATATTATAAGTGTTTGTCTAGCTTGTATTTGGGTATGACTCGACTTGGATCATAACGTACTAGCCACATCAATCTAATATGTGTCTTGGGCATACAGACTCCAACAATGTGCAGATAGAGCACCGCTGACTGTCTGCGTTGAGGATTTTATCGAAGGCCGTCCAAGTGGGAGATTGTTGGATTTATATGTACGGGTTCGATAAGTCAACGCTGCTGAACGAGCTATGACCCATAAGAGTTACACCTTGGGCAACGAATATTAAATCCACTTCACTTGGTTAACTGGTGATCACGAACAAATTAACGGAACGCAATATATAATTATCTAGAATAATTATATATCCGCGAGAAACGAGATTTACTATTTATACGAGTTATAAATAATGTAACGTTTAGTTACTTATTTAATTAAACTTTGTTTTTCGGGCTTCGTATCGTGTCTGGGCTTGAACTTATTATATTGAGCTTCGAGACCTAAGAGATAATTAGAGATGATTAGTAGGGTTATTGTAGTTAACCTAAATATATATTAGTATATATATTAACTAAATCATCTTCCTTTTGAGGCACACTCTGCCGTCAAAATACAAAAGGTTGAAATCATCACCTTTTGGTGATTTCGAACAGCCCACTCAAAGTGACCTAGTATATAGCCAATTGATAAATTGTGCTATCCTCTTTGTGATTCAGACGAATAAAAGGCAAGCCGTGTACGTGTTCTAGCACTCGTTCGTTGTATCTTGGTGTCTCAAACGGTTAATCTTTAACCACTAAGGTATACTTAATCTCATCAGTAGATTAATAATTTGTGTATCATATTTGCATGTTTGTAACCATGATCCTGTTCGGTTCACTTTTGGTGTTGACTATTTATATTTATTCCGCTGCGTTTTTATTAATTATATATTCAATTAATAAAATATATCAAACCCGTTTTGATGAAAAGTAAAGTTGACACCACTGAATTCCAACAAATTAATGATGTGATATTGATAGATGTGTTTTATGTTCCTGGCTATAGTGTTAATTTGTTGTCTGTTCATAAACTAGCTAAGGATAATGGGATTACAGTATTGTTTAATGAAAATAATTGTATGCTACAGAATTTGAGATCAAAGAAAATCCTGGTGATTGGTAGTCAGGATAATGGTCTATACTTTGTTAGTAGAAATGGTAATACTGTGAACATGTGTTTTAATAGCATTTTAAAGTCAATATGTGGCACAGTAGGTTAGGTTACCCTTCAGATCAAGTTCTGGTTGTTTTAAAGGGTAGTCTAGGTATTAAATCTGTTGAACATGATCCTTGTGAAATTTGTCATAAATCTAAACAAGTTAGGGTACTTTTTCCATTAAGCGACCATAAGTCTAAGAGTGTTGGAGATTTGATTCACTTAGACTTATGGGGTCCTTATAGAGTTACCAGTTATGAAGGATACAAGTATTTTTTAACTGTGGTTGATGATTATTCTAGGTCTGTTTGGTGTTATCTTCTTAAAAATAAGATGGAAGTTTTTGAAAATCTAAAAGTTTTTTTATGAATTTATATTAACTCAGTTTAAAAAGAAGGTTAAAGTGTTTCGTAGTGACAATGGAACTGAGTTGTTAATAAGCAAATGAGTAGTTTTTTGTAATTATAGAGTTATAATACATCAGACTTCCTGTTCATATACACCACAGCAAACTGGTGCTGTTGAACGGACACATAGGCGTCTTTTAAACATAGCCAGAGCTCTAATGTTTCAGGGTGGTCTACCTCTGAGATTTTGAAGTGATTGTGTGCTAACTGCTATTTATTTAATTAACAGGCTTCCATCCTCTGTGTTAGTAGGAAAGAGTCCTTATGAACTTATGTTTGGTTTTAATCCATCCTTTTCTCACTTGAGAAACTTTGGGTGTTTATGCTTTACTACGGAGTTAAATGAGTCTGATAAGTTTGTTTATCATGCTAATAAGTGTGTTTTGGTTGGATATTCTAATGTTGAAAAGGGGTATAAACTTTGAAGTTTGGATGAGAAAAAACAATATTTTTTTTCTTGAGATGTGAAATTTTATGAACATGTTTATCCTTTCAGGTCTAAACTCATTGATGATCAAATGTTTGTTGATAAACGTTTAATCATATTAACTTTTTTAACTTGTATGAAATGTTTACACCTGAAGTTTCTCACATTCCCAATGATAAAAGGGTACTGTTGTATCTCATAACACTCTCAGTGATGATCAGTAACCAGTTCCCTCTACATCTACCACTCCTAGACCGACTGAGTCTAGTCATAACATAGGTTCTAGTGTAGAAAGTAGTGTTAGCGTGGAGTCTGGCATGACAGAGGACACTGAAGTGTCAGCTGATGAGATCAACCCATCTGAGGGGACCATTTATGGTCTTAGGAGATCTTCTAGGAATATTATGTTGCCAAAATGGTTTAATGATTTTGTGTTAAACAGTAATGTTAAATATTGTATAGAGAAAGTGATGAGTTATGCATGCTTATCTGCTGAGAATTTTTGTATTACTAATAGTTTAAACAAGTCTAGTGAACCAAGTTCTTACAGTGAAGCTTCCAAAGATTCAAAGTGGATTGAAGCTATGAATCTTGAAATGGAAGCTTTAAATAGGAATAGAATTTGGGAAATTGTTGATTTGCCTAAAGATAGGAAACCTATAGGGTGTAAATGGATATATAAAATAAAATATAAAGCAAATGGCGAGGTTGAGAGATATAAAGCTCGTTTAGTTGCTATAATCAACGTGAAGGGATAGATTTTGGAGAAACTTTTTCTCTAGTTGTGAAAATGGTTACGTTTAGGTGTGTGTATTAAGTATTGTTGTTCAAAATTGTAACAACCCGCATTTTGGAAGTCAAAGTCAAAGTCAAAGGAAGAAAAGATTGCTAATTGCGATCAGTCACTCCTTGCTTAACTATTGATGGTACTCTTTGACTTGTAGTCAATACTCTAATTTAAATCGCTTAGTTGTATTATGTGGAGTACTTGTTAATAAATCGCTACTTAATCGCAGTTAATCGCTAATCGACTTGTCGCTAATCACATCGCAATCGCATTCGCAACCCGAATTATAGGTTATGGATATTGTTTTACGTGTTTGTGCTATTATGTGTTACTTGTGCATGTTATGTTTGTGATGAGGTGTTAAATCGCAATCGCAACTCTATCGCAACGCAATCTCATCGCAACTCGAGATGTACGCATTACTTTTGTGATATCTAGTAGTTAGGTTATTTGTGTAACTAATGGGTAATACTATCGCATCCTTACTCGAAACGCATCGCAACGCTCAATGCGCGAAATGAAAACACGAAAACCAACCCGCCGGAGCCACTCGATCGAATGGTCATCCGAACGGATGACCATCCGATCGGATGACCATCTGATCGGATGGCCATTCGATCCGTCACCTGTGTGTGCTCTTTCCTCTTTTGGAAACCCTATAAATCACCAAAGTGATGTGACAGCTCTCCACTCGTTCGACCAGACGCTCCAACCCACTTTCCTCTCGATTTCTCGCGATTCTTGTAAGTTTCTACCTCAAATCTTGTACGTCTATGATCTACACGCACTTCTTCATCATTTCCATCTTTGAATCTTAACTTTTAACAGTGAAATTATTGGATTTGAGGTGTTCTAGGGTGATGTCATCATGGAGTTCTTATGAACTTCAAGATTTGGCTTCATTCCACCAAGAACAACTTAGATCTGAAGGATTTCCATATGATTTAACACTATTTTCACCTAGATCTAAACATTTTCGGAGTTAAAAGGATTGAAAGATGCTTTTCCAACTTTCCTTCAACTCTTTTTACACTCAATGCACTCAAAACCGATAGAATCGGACCTCGTTCAAACCTTCTACTCGTTTCTAGTAAAGTGTTAGTTCAAGATCTGATTTCTATCAACGAGACAACCGATTTCGGGTTGAACATGAAACCAACCGTCATGAACAGTTAACTGAGCGGATTGGGGTGATTCCCATTCGATCGGGCAACCTGGGTCTGAGGGAGTTTTTCGTTGTTTTACACATTGTCATACCGTCTCGAGCAAACCGCAAAACTTTGAAAACTTATCACATTTTCAAGTTTGCAAAACGATCAGATCGCGGGACGGATTGCCGTTCGATCGAATTGCCATCCGATCGAACCGCAATCCGATCGGATTGCACTTGGACTCCAACACTCAAACTTTTTATAATTTCAAAGATCATCAGTTTCTAACGGATTGCCACCCGATCGGTAGGCCATCCGATCAAGTGAAAATCCTGCTGTGAACTTGTTCTCTGAGAAATACCTCGCCGGGCGGATCGCCATCCTATCGAACTGTCGTTCGATCGAACGATCTGAAAGGTAGAGATACTTCTCTGATTTTAAAATGCTACAACGAAAACTTCAAAGCCATCATACACAAACACATCCATCCCAAACGAGTGCCAATCCGACCGAATGGCCATCCGAACGGATTGACACCCGATCGAATGGCCATCCGTACGGATTGCCATCCGACCGGATGACCACTCGTCACTTGCTTCACTTGCACTGTTTTACGCGCCGCTCATCGCTTATGTACTCGTTCTGTAATCAGGCTCACTCTAGCGCTCCCTTCAATCCATTTAGCTCCCATCACTGTTAGTATACTCGATCCCTTTTTGCTTTAAGCACTTTTGGGTGTTACATACGTTACTTATGCAAAATCACATCGATCACACAACGCAAACACTTTTATACGCTAACCTCTATTGCATTATACGTGTTACTCGATGAATGCTAGTATGTTATGTTTACATAGTGATTGTTGCCTAACACCTTAGCAACGAGAGTACTATAGTTTGGACTCAGCACCTGTCGTGGACGGGGGTTGCTAAGGGTATTTCTTCACATGTCACAGTGGTGAAATGTGTTGCGCACTCTACAAATCGTAGTCACGTCTGTGCATATTTCATTGTCGATAACCTACTTGCTTCACATTAAACATGTTACATGCCGGTTACACGTAAACGCTTTCGAACTCTACTATTACTATTAAACTTGTATGCTCACCTTTACACTATGTGTATTGACCTCTATTTTAACGTATGTGACAGGTGTTTAGGATGCTTTGCCTGCTTTGTGGAATCAAGTAGGAGTGAGAGTCTAGAAACAAATCTAATAATATCTGAGTTGTCGGAACATGTTATTTGTCTTTGAGATATTTGGTCTGTAATAACTAGTTACTTTGGTATGTTATGGTATGGGACATAATATTTAAATATCTGGTAATTTAGTTGTTATGGATTCTCTTGGACAATCTGTTTCGCTCAGTGTCGCGCCCCGATGTTTCCGCCATTGGTTGGGGTGTGACAAAAATGGTTGGTCTTTGTTTCAACTTGATGTTAATAACGCGTTCCTATATGGGTCTATTTTTGAAGATGTTTACATGACACTTCCTGATGGATATTATTCTAAAAGGAGTAAATTACGTTTTTGGCCCATGTGGTTATATCACTTTTACTATATTAGCCCAAAATAAGAATTTTTAACATATCTGCCCCCATGGTCTCTATAACTAACCATTTTGGCCCCTAAGTCTAACAATTTTAGCCCCCATGGTCTCTATAACTAACCATTTTGGCCCCCATGATCTCTAGACTTAGGGGCCAAAATGGTTAGTTATAGAAACCATGGGGGCAGATATGTTAAAAATTCTTATTTTGGGCTAATATAGTAAAAGTGATATAACTACAGGGGCCAAAAACGTATATTACTCTTCTAAAAAAGAAAACAAAGTATGTAAACCTGTTAAATCTTTATATTGGTTAAAACAAGCTCCCAAGAAGTGGAATGAAAAGCTTACCAATGTATTACTAACTGTTGGTTTTGTGCAAAGTGTGTGTGATCATTCACTGTTTACATTTTCTAAGGAATCTGTGTTTATTATTTTGTTGGTTTATGTGGATGACAGAGTGATAATTGGTAATGATAACACCGATTCACTGTTTACATTTTCTAAGGAATCTGTGTTTATTATTTTGTTGGTTTATGTGGATGACAGAGTGATAATTGGTAATGATAACGCCGAAATTGCTAAAGTAAAAGCTATGCTAAGTGATATATTTCAAATTAAAGATATGTGAACACTTAAATATTTTATGGGTTTAGAGGTGTTGTATAATAAAATTGGAGTGCGCTTAAGTCAGAGAATGTACTGTCTGGAATTGCTGAATGAGTTTGGATATCTGGGTTGTAAACTGGTAATTACCCCTATAGAATTGAGTCATGTTATTAATTCGAAAACTAAAGTTTGTAAAGAAAAATTGAATGATGTTACTAGTTCTCAGAAGTTGATATATTTGTCATTAACACGTCCTGATATTAGTTATGTTGTTCAGTATTTGAGTCAGTTCATGCATAGTACTTTAGAGGCACATCTTAAAGTAGCTTTAAGATTGTTGAGATATTTAAAATGGAGTCCAGGTAGAGGTCTTATGTTCAAGAAGAGTATTAGTACATATTTGTCTTGTTATGCTGATTCAGACTGGGCAAAGTGTTTAATGACCAGGAAATCTGTTACTGGGTTATGTGTTTTTATGGGTAAAAATTTAGTGTTATGGAAAAGTAAGAAACAGAGTACTGTTTCTAGGACAACTGGAGAGGCTGAATACCGAGTTATTAAAAGAGTTAAAAGTATATTGTAAGTTGCCAATAAAAAATTTCTGTGATAGTAATGTTGCGATTTCCATAGCAGCCAAACCTGTTTTTCACGAAAAAACTAAACATTTTGAAATTGATTTGTATTTTTTGAGGGAAAAGGTCTCTACTGGTTTTATAAGTACAGAAAAGGTTGACTCTGAAAGTCAACTGGCTGATGTTTTTACCAAAGGTCTAAGTGTTAATCAACATGAGCATTTCTTTGAAAAGTTGGGGTTGGTTGAGTTGTTTAAACCATATGAATGAAGGGGGAATGTTAAGATATACATTTGAAATATCATTCTTTGGTTTTGGGCTCGTTATGTTGTTATATGGGCTTATGTATTGTTATATCGTTATGGGCTCAGAGGTTTGATATGTGTTGTATTGTGTATATCTGTTTGGTTCATTATGAGCATGTTATATTGGTCAAGGTTTTGATATGTGTTGTATTGTGTATGTCTGTATATTTGTATTGTTACAGATCTTACAATTTGTAACATCATTGGGTTCTTGGGGGCGACTATTTTGGGTTGGTTTAATAAGATTTTGTCAACTAATTTTGTCGCTATTTCTTTGTTTGTTCGATCGATCTTTATATCATGTTTCTTAACATTTTTCACTTTAATATATGTTTTTACTATGTTTGTTGAATTGTTTTCAGTTATTAACTTTAGATTTTTGAAAGTGAATTTGAAGTCAAATTTGAGTTGATGGATTGTTAATTTGATAAACTAAATAATAGGACATAATAAATACCCAAATAATAAGGTATGTAAGGGTTGTTTACGAGCTGAGCCGAACTGAGCGGATCTTTGCTTATGCTTGGCTCGTTTACAAACCAAATCGAGTAGAGAGGCTCATATAAAACCAAGTCTCAAATCAAACGATTTTCCGAGCTGCGAATATTCCGAGGGAACGTCGAGCGAACTTCTTGCGTTTTTGACAACTGTGTCGCCCAATTTAAATTTGCAAAGAGAGATAGTGACAATATTGGATCTCAAATTTTTATGTCTTGAAAAACATAAACATTTCATGTCATAATATTTCTTTTATGAATAACAATGTTGTGGCCGATGAGGCAATGATCATATTGCACGAACAATGACGTTGAGAGGAACAGACGACCGACTTAGGGTAACAACCTGAGACATTGAAGCGATGAGCAGACTGTCGTTTAGCGATTTAGGATTTAACTTTTAGATTTGATGTTAATTTTTTATTGACGTGATTGAGCTAGTACGTATTGATATAGTTGTAAATCTGTATATAGTGGACCAAAATCTGATAGTGCGATATATAGAAAACTATAAATTTACTTTATATTTATGTATATATGTATGTGTGTATGGATAGGTGTGTGGGTATATCTATGTACATTTGTCTATATATGTGTTTATATATGTATGTAGATATGTGGATATATATACTAATTAAATATAATAATTTGAGCCGAGCCGAGCAGAGCAGATATTTGCTCATGCCTGACTCGTTTACAAACCGAACCGAGCAGAGCCGCTCGTTTGCAAACGAGTCTCAAATCGAACGAGCATTTTTCGAGCGAGCGATGAGTGGTTTGGACGGTCCTAATAGTAGATATAAGATATATGTGGGTCGAAGGGTGGGTCCAATCGGCAAAGTCATTGGAGTTAAGGTGTTGCTCTCCTTGAGGTCAAGGGTTTGAGCTCTGTATTTGGTGTAATTTAGGCCGTTAAAAAAATAAAAAATATTCATAAAAATATGAATAATATATAAATTGAATTCATGTATTTGGATTGGGTCGGGTTAGATATAAAAATCACAAAATCAGAAACCAAATTCGGAATTCGGTTCGAAACTTCGAATGATAACTTGATTTAAAAACTAGAAAATTGAATTTGAATATGTTATGGTTTGAATTTTGAGCTGTTAAGTTCGAATCAAATGATAGTCCTCTTTCTAGTTGACTAACTCACGCACTCTTCAATTCTACTCTTGCATTCACACATTTGTCCACTATGACATTTGAAAACTCAATATCATGAGAAGTAACACTTTTCTTTCACGCATACGCCTTGATACCACTAGACTACGCTCCCTTTTAAATCAAATACAAACAACAAATAATAATCATTTTGTTTGGTTTGTTGAATATGAATAGACCTGCTGTAAGTACAAACATCAATTCAACCACAACAAAATTGGTGGCATTTTTACAAAGTGGAATATGCACTTGTGGTGCTATTTTGCATGTTTCTTCGGATCTATCCTCTCCTCATCTCTCTCTACTTTCACATCTGTCACGCGTGAAACTAATTTTCTACTTTAATTTTAATAATGAGCTCAGATATATTTTTATAATTTTTAATTCAAAGTACCTTCAATACGTACACTTGTTAGGGTGATTACCTAATGGAATAGGTAAACTCCCAATTCACCCAATCACATAGCGCCATGTCAATTGTTTACCTAGTGCTCAAAAACGTTGACGGTGGTTTACCTAATAGGGTTTAGGTAAACTATTTAAAAAAAAAAATGTGTGATTGGTTGAGAATGAATGGACCCCACCACATACCCATCTCTCTCCCCCTTCCCTCCCTCTCACCGAATCGGTGAACCTTCACCGAAAACACCCCCCCCCCCCCCAATTCGGTAAAGTTGCTCGGTAAACAAAGCTGGCGGTGGTCACCGATCGGTGCCGAACATGTTTACCGACTTCACACCGTTCACCCTTACTAATCTATACATTTAAAAAAAGGTCACCTCTTTCGAATTTTATTTGTAGTGAATAAATTTCGTGTTACAATGTTATTTTCAATTTTATGATTAATATTTTGCAGTTTATAACTTTAATAAAAATAATATTTTGCCATCGGTACTGTAACAAATCCAAACCTATCTGATATCGATCGAAAGCTCGCCACATAGCGGGGAATCCCATTAGTTTCTATGCAAGTTTAAGCAAATAACCTGACATAGATATTCATACGATGGTTATCCCTCGTTGTCTAATTGTCCTTTCATGTTATTAACTCCATATTATATAGAAGAAAGATAGGTTACTTATATTTTGTCAAATCAAACTAGAAGTGACGAGGAATGTATGTTGAAATACAAATGATTGAATTATTACAAATAAATCAAAACACATTTTCAAGTATCTTAATACACTACTAGAAAACGAAGCTTCTAAGGGGGGACGGGGTGGTCCGTTATACCACCCCAAAACACGTTGAAAGTTCACGGAACACCGCCGCCGGTGGTTTAATAACGCGTTGAGTTTTGAACGCGTTAATCACATCACGCGTTGAGTTTTGAAATTGGAACGTTGGGTTTTTGACCGTTTGTGATATTTTGACCGTTTGAAACCTTTTATTTATAAATCCTCATCTCAAACATTTATCTCAAACAACAAATTCTCAAACTCAATTAAAAAAAAAAGAAATTTATCTCAAACTCAATTCAAAAAATCAGCAAACTCTCCAAATATTTTTACAAGAAACATGGAAGGTTCAAGCAAGAGAGGTGTGGGTTCGAAAAAAAGAGGTTCGGGTACGAAGAAAAATCCCGTGAGACCCAAGGTTCGAGCGAATCTTGGCGAGCCGACGCGCTTTAGGTCGCAAGACGAACCCGACCAAGTCCCACCCTTTCATACCCAACAATATCCACCCTTTCAAACCCAACAATATCCACCCTTTCAATCGCAAACGTACCAAAACCAACCGTTCGTTCCACCGTTTCAACCTCACCAATTTCCAAACTTTCAAACCCAACCCCACCAACTCGACCCACTACAAGACAACACCCTCATCCATCAATTTGCAACCGCGTATCGTGAACCACAACAAAGTCTTGACGACGATGATGATGATTACGATCAAGAACAACCGGTCGAAGAAGAGGAAGATGAAGAAGAAGAAAATGATGCCGTTCACGAAATCGTCCAAACCGGCCGACAACCTTGGACGAGCGAGGAGGAGGTGTCCTTGACGCAGGCGTATTTGCACATCTCGGAGAACAGGAAACATGCCAACGAGCAAAAAAAGGATGCGTTTTGGAGACGGGTCATTAAACATTTTAGGCAACTTCCCGGTGCAAAGATACGAAACATGGACCAAATGACGTCGAAGTGGACGGATTTGAATGGGAAAATTAGTAAGTTCAACGCTTGTTTCATTCAAAAGGTATGTTTTTTATTAAAGTTTTAATCTTTTTTCATTAAAAAAAAACATAAAAACATAACAGTTTTTAAAAAAAAAAAAAAAAAAAAACAGAAACAGTTTTTAAAAAAATAACAGAAACAGTTTTAAAAAAAAAACAGAACAGTTTTAAAAAAAAATAAAACAGAACAGTTTAAAAAAAAATAAAACAGAACAGTTTTAAAAAAAATAAAACAGAACAGTTAAAAAAAAAAAAAAAAACAGAAACAGTTTAAAAAAAAAACAGAAAACAGTTTATTTAAAAAAAAACAGAAAACAGTTTATTTTAAAAAAAAATAAACATAACCTTTTATATATTTTGTAGAACCGAAACCCACAAAGTGGAGCGAGCGAGGCGACAATCATGCAACAAGCAACCGAAATGTATTGCGAAGTCTATAGCAAGAGGACTTTTCCACACGTGAAGGCATGGGAAGTTGCGAGAAATCACCCGAAGTGGGTCCCCGTTGAGTTGGTTGACAAGCATGGTCCTACGGCTCCAAAAAAACGAGGAGGTAAAAGATCAAAAACATCCGATTCGGGGAACTACACGACTTCCGCGTCGGATAACTTGCCCCAAATGAACTTAAACGACGACCCCCTTGACGAACCCGATCAACCCGTTAACGACCCCCTTGAAGAAGTTACACCTACAAGGCCACGACGCAGGAGAGGTGGTGAATCGTCAACCAAAGGGAAGGAGGTGGTGGCGGAGTCGATCTCCAGAATCGAAGAGGAGAAAATGACCCAATTCAAGAAGGCCGAGCAAAGAAAAGAAACAATTTTGTCCCTAAAAATTGAACGCGAGCAGGCGTACAAGGATCACTTGAAGACGATTGAAAGACAAAATGATTTAAAAATCTTGTGTGAAAAGCACGACCATCTCGACGAACCGTTTAAGTCAGTTGTCATTCAACAAAAGCGCGAAATTTTAGCAAAGTGGGGTTGGGAGATGCCACTTTAGTTTATTTTTTTCCCAATTTTAGTTGTTTTTTTATTTTCCTATGTAATTTTTTTTTTTAATTTAATGAAATTTTTAATTTTAGTGTTTTATTGTTAATTTCTAATTTAAAATAAAAAATTTAAAAATTAATGAAAATTAAAAAAATTGGGAGTGATAGAATTTCATCACTAGTGATACCACCCCCCCTACATTTCTATCACTAGTGATAGAAATTTCGTTGATGACATGGCACGATCTTATTGGACAATGTGAGTGATAGTTTCTATCACTAGTGAACCACCCCTCCCCCCCTAAAACCAACGTTTCAATCATAAATCAGCTAAAATTTGCAGTTTTCAACGATGGGCAAAAAAAACTTATAGTGGGAATTACATATATTTCCCTCTAAATCAGAGCGTCTGAGATGAACGTTTTGTGACCGATTATTGAAACCAAGTCATGTAACCATTTTCAAACACAAATTACAAAATTTTGTATAGTAGTCATGAATGACACTCATCTCCTCAATGATCAATCAAAAGTTAAAAAACAATTTAATTTTGAATTTCAGTTTCAGTTTCTCATATTAACACATCCATGAATATAACATTTTCATAAGACCAACAACAAAAAAAAATCATAAAATCTCAAAAACAATAAGCACTTTTTGTGAGGGATATGGATGCCACGTGGCATTGTGTGAACGGTGGTGATGCTAGTTTTGTCAAAAGTGGAAGAAAAAAAATGTAGTGATGGTCAAGTCAACCAAAGAGGTAGCTTAGCTAGAGAGCACTAGGGATGAGCAAAATGGACCCGGTACCGGTACCGGTCCGGTACGGTACCGGTCCGGTACCGTTATTTACCGGTTTTTACCCTCAAATACCGGTACTGAACCGTACTGAACCGGGTATATTCGGTACCGATACCCACTTTTGAGGATTTTCGGTACCGGTTCGGTACCGGACGGTACCGAGCTCATCCCTAGAGAGCACCACCACCATCACTATCTCAAATCCAACATTAAAGTAGTTCAAACTTTGATGAGGTTTGCAATGCTTATAAATAGCCAATGCTTCTTCTTCTTGTTTGTACCACAAACAACTCAAAGTTCAAAAAAAAAAAAAAAAAACACCTCACAAGTTACATTGCATTGCATTGCATTGCTTTAAAACATATACACATATTGTAGTTATAGTTCGGAGTTTGATATGGCAAACTCAAAGGTCATAGCTATTGCATTTTTGGTGTTGATTGTTGTGGACCTTTCACTAGCTGCCAGACCTTCTAAGAAGATTGGTGGTGGTGGTGGTGGTGGACATGGAGGAGGTGGTGGTGGCGGTACTGGTGTTGGAGAAGCAGCTGGCCGGGGTTCCGGGTCGGGCTATGGGTCAGGGAGTGGTTCTGGATATGGAAAGGGTGGTGGAGGCAAGGGAGGTGGTGGTGGTGGAGGGGGAGGAGGTGGTGGTGGTGGAGGGGGGTCAGGGAATGGTAGTGGGTCGGGTTCGGGTTACGGGTCCGGAAGTGGTTCCGGGTATGGTTCGGGTGGTGGTAAGGGAGGAGGTGGTGGCGGTGGAGGTGGCGGAGGTGGTGGTGGTGGTAATGGTAATGGGAATGGCTCGGGAAGTGGGTCCGGGTATGGGAGTGGTAGTGGGTCCGGATACGGAAGTGGTAATGGGAAAGGTGGCGGTGGTGGTGGTGGCGGCGGTGGAGGAGGTGGTGGAGGCGGAGGAGGGCGTAACGGGCAAGGTTCAGGATACGGGAGCGGGTCTGGATACGGGTCGGGTTACGGGTCTGGATACGGTGATGGTGATGGTGGCAATGGACCATAAACTATTTTTTCCACAACAATTATCTCATTATTCACATATTATTGAAAATAATCTATGGCATTAGTAAGCCATATAATAAATCACATCATATTCAGTTGTAAGAGAATTTGCATGTACTCATTTTGTTTTGTTTTTTTTTTTCTTCTGTTACATGCTTCTAAGGATATGAATATGAACATGAATATTCAAATTTACAATAACTATAGAAGCTACATGCCTATTAGATGTTTCATATATAAAATCACATTTTTGAGAAATCTTAATTCTAGCTCCACTAACCTGCAATGAAAAAAATATAAGAAAAAAAAAGGTGGCATGCAACTAGGGTGTAAATGAATCGAGCTGTCCGTAAGCTACTTAAGACTAGTTCGTTAAAAGCTTGAATCTAGCCTAAGTTAAACAAGCTCGAGCCCGAGATGAAGATTGTTGATAAATGAGATCGAGCCTAAGCTTCATACACTATTGCGAACCTAAATGACCTTTATATGTATGAATGTATATTTAAGACATTAATGCATATGAATATCATTATATCTAGTTATGAAAAAAAAATAGTAAATAATATATTATGTTATATATTTTGTTATAACAATATATAAAAATAGTTAAATAAATACATAAAAATCACTAATATTTCACGAGACTAGCACAAGCTTTAGACAAAAACCTTGAACCGAACCAAGCTTAAGTTTAGTTAATCTTGGGCTCGGCTCGGACTATTTACACCCCTGCATGCAACGATTTAAAATCATATATGTTTGCTTATTTGACTAATTGACTAATTTCACTAAGAATTATGCAATTGAACTGTATTGGAACAACATAACTTCCCAGCCCCCAAACAAACATAGATGGCAAATTGGCCAGGTTGGGTAATTGGGTCAAACAAGTAGCTTTTTGGTTCATGCTGAAACGAGCTGTGTTGATTTGAAACACTTTTTTTTTTCTTCTCAAAATCTAAATATTTTATAAATTATTAGCATGTCACATATGGTTACAAAAGTTATATCATTTTTCCTCACTAAAAGGGACAATTCAACATTTTATAGCACTCTACAGTCGCATGTATTAGAAATGAAATAAAAGTTCACAAAAAGGGTGCACGATTTTAAACATCTACTTCACCACGCTAAGGGCTCAGTATTTAATGGCCCAGATCGACTAGAACAGAAATACCAAAACACGACAATGGACGAACTCACTTGATTCATTTTGTTATAAAGCAAAGCGCAGGAATTACAATAACTCTAACCATCTAATTATACTAGCCAAACATCTTGGGAAATAAGAAACCTAAACCACTTAAATAGTATACTAAATGAAGACTCAATCTTGACCCATAACTCTAAGAGTATGACTCCATGAATAAAAACTCCTGAAATAAATACACTCAACTTAATTAAAAGACACTTATGCCCCTGGCCCATTCGGTTATGTGAACAAAACGGTTAAGTCCAACATAATCAACCTTCCTCTAGTAACCTAATAGCTCTTGTGGGTCACTTAAAAACCAGTTCTCTTCCTTACCACTTCATCACCAGCTCATTAACTACAAAATCACTTCTACATATGAGAATTTAACATATCGAAAACTTTAAAGAAGATATAGGCTTTAACGTGGTGCAAGAGAGAGGGCGCAATTTCAATCACATTTGATTGTAGCTAGGGCTGGCAATTGGGTACCTGTTAAGACACGATTAGACCTGTTTGATTGAAAAATACACCCTTTGACTTTTTTAATTTTTAAAATAATTAAAATTACAATGTTAGGATCTATCATTTATTCATCTTTGTACATAAAACATAAAACTGTTTTATAAACATGAGGTAGAAAGTAGTTAAACGAGTCGTAATCATGTTTGAAACTTATGTTGTGCGCGCCGTCAGAAACCTGTTAAACCTGTTAAGACACGATTTGTCAGCCTTAATTGTAGCGGTGGAATGGTGTAAAAGGGGGATTTGGGCCGTAATGTTGTGGGCTTGTATTTACAAAATTGGGAATATCTAAACATTTCCTGAGTTAAGATTAATCTCAATTCTCAGCTAATAAATTGAAATTGAAATTACTTAATTCAATTCCCATTCTAAAAAGACTAAAATAGTAGATATCCATATTAACATCCGTATAACTCGTCAAAAAACAACTGTTATGTGAAGTGTGAACTATCCATTTCTCAATTTTCATTTAACTACATAATATATTTTTAAATTGTCTTGCTACAAAAATTTTATAATATATCACAAAGATCACAATAAAAAATTTATATACTATAGCAATTTAAAAACAATAAAATTTATATACAACTAGTAGATGCCCCGCCCGCGTTGCGGGGCAATGGCCGAATAATTCTCAATCAATTAAAAAAAATACTACTATAATTTTGCTATGAAAAAAAAAAACGATGATAAGATCGTAATTTTGGGCTCAGTGCAAAACTGTAATTTTTCAGGACTAATAAGCCAGTGTTAGGCAGCTAGAGTTATGCGCCGCCCGCGTTGCGGGGCGCTAAACCGAGTATTTCATAGGTTAATAACATGTACGCCTTTATGTCGGTTAGTTATACATGCTACCTATAACACGATATCAAAAAATACACATCAAGTTAACCAATTAAAGAAAAACAATACCATAGTTATGATAAATTTTTTTTTAACTAAAACGATGACAAGCGTGTAACTTAGAGTTGGGGGCAAAACAATAATTTGTCAGGACTAATTAGCGAGTGTTAGGCAACTGTTTGGCATAAATAAAAACAAAATTAAGTCAACAAAGTAAAATAAAACACTACCATGGTTTTGCTAAAGGAAAAAAAACGATGGCAAGATTGCAAATTTTAGCGGAGGTAAAATCGTAATTTTAAAATGGAGGTAAAATAATATTTTGGACTGAGGGCAAAACCAATTTTTTTTATTTTGAAATGGGGGCAAAATCGTAATATTATAGCTGCGGGCAAATTCGTAATTTTTAGCTGGGGGCAAAATCGTAATTTTAAACTGGGAACCAAATCGTAATTTGGCAGGACTCTAGCTGAGGGCAAAACCATATTTTTATTTTGAACTGGGGGTAAAATTGTATTTTTTTTTAACTGATGGCAAAATCATAAATTTAAGCAAGGGGCAAAAGCAAAATTTTATTTTGAATCGAGGGAGAAATCGTAATTTTACACCTGGGATAAAATTGTAATTTGGCATCACCTATAAATAACTATTATATGAAAAAAGAAAAAAAAAACAAAAGTCCAAAGTTGCCGCCAAAAGTGGCCAACCACTTACCAAAACTGTTACCCAATGAAGTCATTATCTTGAAAATGTATATGTTGAAAATTAAAAAGAAAAGTTGGTGGAGACCTTTCTCTTTTAACTCTCAAATTTTCACTTTTCAATTTCTTTAAGGTTCTTACACTTTTAACTTTTTCAAATTTACACCCTTAATTTTTTTTACATGAAACACTATTAACCCTTATGTAACACTCGTTTAAATTTCTAATTTAAGTCTAATAAAAGATACTTAATTTAAGATATAAAGTACCTTGGTTTAACGTAAGTACAAAATAAAAGTTTCAAAGTAACACCTACTAGTCAACTACCGACTAGTTTAAACATTCATAACATGATTAGCAAATCATTTACATCAAAAACATTGTTTAGACAAAGTTAAGTTAACGCGGAAGCTTTCAAAATGCGTGTTCGGTTCTTGATAACATGCTTGATCACCATCCGGAAAGACCCCATCTTTACCTAGAGTCAAAACCACTTTGAAAGTTAGTCTTGACATAAATATAATGTATATAAACAAGTTCTAGTATCAGATCATCAAAAATAAAATAAAATTTCCATTTTGATCCTGTCGCGTGTCGCGACGGGCCTTCGCGTGGCGCGGGTGGTCCCGCGTGTCGCGCCAGTGCTTCGTGCTCCCCTCGCGTGGCGCGGGGGAGTACGTTTTCCAGCAGGTCCAATTTCTGGACCTGCATTTTACCCAGCTCCGGAAATTCACTAAAATCCAACTTTAAACTAACATAACTTTTTACTCGCTAGTCCGTTTTAACCAATTCTTTTTCCTATGAGTCCGTAATAAAATTACGGATCTAACCATGTAGATTTCACATCACGGAAACCGAGTTACCAGCGATTTGTTCACGATCCCCTTATTTCGATTATCCTACCCATTAGCAATAGTTGCATAATACCACATTTCAGTTTCTTATTACTCTTAGACATGGTTACCCAATTCCCCGGGCTTATAACCTTGGCGTAATTGCGCCATTCATGGCTTTGTGTTCCCTTAGAACTAAATGCTTGTTTCCTCGGAATTCAAACATTCCGTTTCAAGCGACATTTGCAACTTACTTCTATTGTTTGATCCAATATCCCGGATTCACAAACTTAAAGTATCATAACCAAATTCATAAGTGTAGTGCAATCCAACACTTAACAACATACGAGATTTTCAAGTCACTATTTTCATGATTCTTTTTATGGCATCAATTCGACCCGTTTGACTATCTAGTGAAAACCATCACTTTATTAACAAGCCAAACCCAATTCCAATCTTTATCTTGACCCGTTTGATGGTCGAGTGAACTTCGCCACTTTAAAGACACATCAAACGCATCTTATTACGCTACGACTCCATTTATACATTAAACCCAAACATATATGCATAATTTAACGAGACTAAAGTCACGTACCTTTAGAACACACCCTTCAAGCGCGTATCTCCCCCGGCGTGTCCGCTTGACGTTCCGGATTCTTTGCCTAAAGAGTTCAATTCACAATAAGTTTAGAACCCTTTCATAAGCTTTAACACATAATTCTCTACAATGATCAAATCTGCATTTTTACCCAACTTTTAACATTTTAATCCTCACTTAGGCGTTCCATCAAACACCTAGCGGGTCAGATTTTTTTATATAAACAAAACCAAGTTCATGACTTGTAATAATCATCTAAACTAACTTCAATTAGTCAATTCCATACATGTCTTAACATCAATATTTCCGAAATTACTCTTAATTTCAGGTTGTGCTAGAACAAGATCATAAATTCTAGAGTTTATCAAGTTTTCTTCAAGCTCCTTAATCACCTACAATGGTGATTTGAACTCTATAATTATCATGCAATCTTTTGATAAGATTTCACCTAGGGTTTATCCCTAGACACCATATCTCTTCTAATTACATTCATGCAAGACACAATCAAGCTCAATTTCGATTTTTCATAATTAACCTAGAACTTGAGATGAATCAAAATACTAGAATTTCGCATACCTTGTGATCCTTTTAGTGAGGTGATCACTAATTCGTGTTTAGAATTCGATTTGGGACTGAATTGGACCTTCAATTGATCAATTTTTGTGAGAGTTGGGGTTTGGAGAGGAGCTCTTGGTCGCTCCTGTGTTCTGATAGACCCAGGCACACACTTAGGTGTGTGTTTGGGGTTTATTTTATTTGTTAATAAATCAGGTTTCAAGTTTAACCATTCTAGTCCCTCAATTATTGTTTTCTTTATGATTTAGGAATTCTCCATCCATTTATTTGATATCACAAGACTCATATCTAACTGGGTTATCTATTCCTAGTTAGTTTGTTCTTGTTTATTCCACGTTTTATAATTATATTATAAAGTTTTATATTTTTGGGGATGTTACAAGTCCACCCCCCTTAAAAGGGGTTTCATCCTCGAAACCAGAGTACGTACCAAAAAGAGCAGGATAGAGGCATCTCATCTCTTCCTCGGACTCCCATGTGGTATCCGAGCATTTCCTATTCTCCCATTTGATTTTTACTTGGTCGATCTTTTTGTTTCTCAAACTCTTCACTTTACGATCTAAAATCGCAATTGGCTTAACTGCATAGTTGAGACTGTTATCCACCTCGATGTCATCGTAGTGGATATGAGCAGTTTCGTCGGCTAGACATTTTCGAAGATGTGACACGTGGAATGTGCTATGTATCCCATTCAACTCCTCGGGCAGTTCGAGACGGTATGCTACCTTTCCAACTCGTTCGATGATTCTGAATGGCCCAATAAATCTTGGGCTCAACTTTCCTCTTTTTCTGAACCGAATTATTCCTTTCCATGGAGATACTTTCAACATCACCTTATCGCCCACTTGAAATTCAATCGGCCTCCTTCGTTTATCCGCATACGACTTTTGTCGATCCTGAGCTGCTTTTAAGTGAGTTCGGACTAAGTCGATTTTCTCATTCGTAGTTCGGATTATATCAGTATGTGCTAGTTCACGTGAACCCACTTCTCCCCAACACACCGGGGTTTGGCACTTTCTACCATATAGCATCTCATACGGGGCCATTCCTATGCTCGCGTGATAACTATTGTTGTATGAAAATTCGACCAAGGGTAGATAGACATCCCAACTACCTCCAAAGTCGATAATGCAAGCCCGCAGCATATCCTCTAACGTTTGTATTGTTCTTTCACTTTGCCCATCCGTTTGTGGATGGTAAGCAGTGCTAATGAACAGTTTAGTTCCCATTTGTTCTTAGAATTCACGCCAAAAGTTCGAGGTAAATCGTGTATCTCTGTCAGACACAATGGATATCGGTACTCCATGAGGTGCTACGATTTCATTAGTATAGACTTCTGACATCTTCTCGGACGTATAAGTCTCACGAATCGGAATGAAGTGAGCACTTTTCGTCAATCTATTCACGACTACCCATATAGCATCAAACCCGCAATTGGTTTTGGGCAGTTTGGGCAATTTGGTCAGCAAATCCATTGTGATTTGTGTCACACCCCAACCGATGGCAGAAACATCGGGGTGCGAGCACTAAGCATTCAGATTGCTCAAGAGAATTCTACAACACTAGATATTTCAATAGAATTAAGTAGATTTCATAGCAATTGTCTAAAATCCAAATATCTCAAAATATCACATTACAGGACATCAAATCATAATTGTTCGAATTGTTCCAAGACTAGTTTAGCTAACGTGACGTTTCTAGGCATCTCCTATCTTGATTTCCAAAAGTTCCATAGCAACCTATCAGCCTGCAACATGTATTAAAATATCAATACAAAAGTATTGGCGAGTATACAAGTTTGATAATAGCATAATAGATGAGAACAACTCATATCCACAATGTAAGTAATAAAAATAGTTTCAGTCGTGCTAGTGTCGCAGTCCACGCAGTGATAGCCCAAGTATCCCGATGCTTTGTTGTTTACCCAAGACTCAAGGTAAACTAGAATCCTCCTAACAATACCCCCCGAGAATAATGGGGGAAGTGCATCTTCTATAGCGCTACTATTGTTAAGGCGGAACTAAACACCCTGGATTAAACGTCACATAGCACAAATAGAATACTAGAATGCACAAGTTTTCACAAACACAAAGGATAGAGCATAGATTGCCAAAAGTATTTAGTTTAGTAGAATACATGTTACACCCCAAAAGTTTAAAGTAAAAGGGGATCGAGTATACTCACAGTGATTGCTTAACAGTCGCAATTGTTATTGGATCAAAGGGAGCTCTTTTAGAGTTAGCCTGATTAGATTACAATAGGATAAGAGTCGGGCGGAATAACAAGATTGTGTAACGGGTGGAATAGTCACTGGATCGGTCGGCTGTCCGATCGGACGACAGTCCGATCGAACTGCCAGTCGATTTGGTGACTCATTGAATAAGGGCTGGCCGATCGGCTGGCCTTGTCCAATCGACTGATCTAGTGAAAGGCTGTCCGATCAGTTAGCCTTGTTCGATCGGCTGGCCTAGTGAAAACAAAAGGTTGTCCGATCGGCTGGTCTTCCGATTCAAATGTCAATTGTTTAGTTTTAAGGGTCTTGGCTATCTTGATCGGGTGGCTGATCGATCGGGCATCTGTCCGATCGGGTTACCAATCGATTGGGATCTCCAAACTCCAAGTTTGTAAGAAAATTACTAAGTGTTGGAAAGTTTCAAAGTTCCAAGGTTGCAAGGCATATGTCCCCCAATCGGGTGGTTGTCCGATCGGCTTGCGGTCCGATCGGCCGAACCTTGTTCCCTTGAACGTTTGTAAAGTTCTCTAAGTTTAACGATGACGGCATGGTACGTGTTGTGACAATGGTTAACTTATCATCGAAGCGCCGTTCTGATCGGGTGGGAACCACCCCAATCCGATCAGTTACTGTTCATGATAACTTTATGTCAAACTCCGTGTTCTGGCCATCATTACTCGGTGGAAATCCATCCTTGAGCCGACTCTAGACTAATAATCAAGTCCATAGTCCGTTCAGGACCGGATCACACCATTTAAGGTAAAATATTGAAGAAAAGATGAAGAAACTTAAGTTTTATCATAAAAATACTTAGATTTAGGTTAGATTTAGCGATAATTACGTGGGACCTCTTAGATCTTAGCTAGATCTCACCAAGAATGATCTCATTTGACAGTTTGTACAAACCACCATGATGACGTCATCCTTAAGATCTTAGATCGGAGAGATTTCACGATGAAAAGTGTGATTTCAAGTGAGAATCACGTAGAGAATGATGTGTAGGTCAAGAAAGTACAAGAATCTAGCTTGAAACGTACCGAAATCGATGAGAAAATGAAAGAATAGTGTGCTTGTGCGTCTGTGTCACGGCCCCAGCCCCGGTTTGACCCGGTTTAGGTGCCGCGGGACAGAAATCCCGTGGTATTATTTAATTGAGTTGACAGCGGAAGATTTTAACAGGGTCTTTTAAAACTGATAATGCCTGATTATTTTATTTCATAATTCGGGATAAACCCCCGGTAATTTACAATCAGATGATTTCACTGGGAAATCTTTAATTTACAAAACATGTTTCCTTATTTATATTGAGCCACTTCCTTAAGCTTGTAGTGCTTTACGACACTTTTCCTGGATCACAACAAATCACCTGAAACATGTTTGAAAAAGGTTTTGTCAGCGAAAAATACTGGTGAATCATTCTTTTTACTAAAACGACACATTGTTATAATTTACAGTATTAAGAGCGATTACAATGTTTATACATATCAACCATCTACCCACGGTATTTATCACTCGACCACCTATTGGCTATCTCGTTGTCCAATGGTGTCTGTGATTATGGTCATATCACCCCTTGGCTAACCCGTTGTCCAATGGTGACGGTTATCAAGTAATGTATACAAAACCCCACATACCGGCTGTAATTTGGTGACTACAAAGACTTAATCCCTGTAATTATAACTTTGAAAACTTTTAAGAATTTATAAAGCACTTTGATAAAAAATAGAATGACTCACATTGTAGATTTAATGGGCAGAGTTTAAGCCTACTGTTTAGCCTTGTAACCTAAATTAATAACATGCACACGAACTAGGTCAGTAACTAATACAGCATTTACGACAACTCATGAGATTAAACCCTCACAACGAATGACAAAGTGCGATACTTAAACATCCATCGAATTCACGACGAATGACAAAGCATAACCCTAATGTGGGCAGCACTTAAACATCCATTGGATAGTTTTAATCGATCGGACATTGAATCGTAGCAGCGATCGAGTTAATACCCGGTATCGTAGCAGCACCCCACTATAATAAAAGTAAATTCGACTTCAGAGCAGTGAAACTTTGTTTTTGAAAGTTTTCGTTGACACAGAATGAAAGCCCCTGCTCCAAACTATTTATAGGTGAAAAATAGGGTTCACGCGGCCCGCGTGAACCTTGGCTCAACATTTACGCGGCCCGCGTGGCCGCCTAGTCTACGCGTAGGTCTGATTGGTCACGAGTAGGTTCAACAGCTGGTCAATACGTGGCTCGGGAATGCTTATCCGGTCAACCATACATTGACGCGGCCCGCGTAAGCTTCCTCTTAAGGCTTACGCGGCCCGCGAGAGGACCAAGATTCTGAATTTCTTGATTTTTAATATGAATTAGGATTTCAGGGGTCCGGGTTTTCATTTACGGGTAAAATTGGGATATTTTTTAGAGTCCTTACATTCTCCCCACCTTATTTAAAATCTCGTCCTCGAGATTTATTGAAATAAGTGAGGATACTTTCGCTTCATTTCCGATTCCAGCTCCCATGTGTATTCAGATCCTCTCTTCGAATCCCACTTGACTTTGACTAGAACTAGTCGCTTGTGTTTGAGAAACTTAATCTTTCTGTCTTCTATCTGCAGTGGTTTCTCCACAAATTTTAGTTTCTTATTTACCTCTACATCTTGAAGAGGTATTACCAGAGATTCGTCAGATAGACATTTCTTGATATTGGATACATGAAATACATCATGTATTCCAGCTAACTCTTCTGGTAGTTGTAAACGATAAGCAACTGGTCCTATTTGTTGGATGATTGGAAATGGTCCTATATATCTTGGACTCAGCTTTCCTTTCTTACCGAACCGCACTACTCCTTTCCAAGGAGAAACTTTTAAGAGTACTTTGTCTCCTACTTGAAATTCCAACGGCTTTCTTCTATTGTCTGCATAACTCTTCTGACGATCTCGAGCCGTCTTTAATCTTTCCTTGATTTGAGTGATCTTATCAGTGGTTTCTTGTACTATTTCATGACCTGATAATTGACTTTCTCCTATTTCTGCCCAACAAACCGAAGTTCTGCACTTCCTTCCATACAGTGCTTCAAATGGGGCAGCTTCAATGCTTGCATGATAACTATTGTTATAGGAGAATTCAATTAAGGGTAGGTGATCATCCCAGTTTCCACCAAAGTCTATTACACATGCCCGAAGCATGTCTTCCAGAGTTTGTATCGTCCTTTCACTTTGTCCGTCTGTTTGTGGATGATATGCAGTACTCAAATTTAGTCGGGTTCCTATTGCTTCCTGGAAACTAGTCCAGAAATGGGAAGTGAAACGACTATCCCTATCCGATACAATGGAGAGCGGAACTCCATGCAAGGATACTACTTCATCTACATACAACTTTGCTAATCTTTCCACGCTGAAGGTTTCTTTCATGGGTAGAAAGTGAGCTGATTTGGTTAATCGATCCACAATTACCCAAATCGCATCATTACCTTTTCTGGTTTTGGGTAACTTAGTAACAAAGTCCATTGTTATAAGTTCCCATTTCCATACAGGCATTTCTAATTGTTGTAATAGACCTGAAGGTTTCTGGTGTTCTGCCTTTACTCGTGAACAAGTAAAACACTTAGAAACATATCTAGCTATGTCCTTTTTCATTCCTATCCACCAGAAATTATTTCTTAAATCTTGGTACATTTTATTGTTGCCAGGATGCATGGTATACCTAGATTTATGAGCTTCTTCTAAGATCTTATTTCTTAATTCTCCTTGCTTAGGTACCCAAATTCTTTTCTTCTGGAATCTCCAAATTCCATCACTTCCTTGCTCCAATTCCTTTATTCTTCCTTTCATCCCTTCAGCATCGTCCTTGATTGCTGTTTCTTGAACATTCTTTAGTTGCTCCATTAAATCTAACTGTAGATTTAATCTGAGAATACGAACTCGTCTTTGCTTTTCATGATACTTACGACTTAAGGCATCTGCAATTATATTTGCCTTTCCTTCGTGATATCGGATATCACAGTCGTAGTCACTTAGGATTTCCATCCATCTCCTTTGCCTCATGTTCAATTCTTTTTTCCCAAATATGTATTTTAAACTTTTATGATCAGTATAGATAGTAAACTTACTTCCATACAGATAATGTCTCCAAATTTTAAGGGCAAAAATTATGGCTCCTAACTCTAAGTCATGAGTTGTATAGTTTTCTTCGTGCTTTTTCAATTGCCTTGAAGCATACGCAATTACCTTCTTGTGTTGCATTAGCACACATCCTAATCCTAACTTAGAAGCATCACAATATACTTCAAAATCTTCAGTTCCTTCTGGTAATGCTAGAATTGGGGCATTGGTTAACTTTTGCTTCAATATCCTAAAGGCTTCTTCTTGTCTAGGTCCCCATTCAAACTTAACTGCTTTACATGTTAGCTTAGTTAACGGTACAGCTATCTTGGAAAAATCCTTAATAAACCGTCTATAGTATCCGGCTAACCCTAGAAAGCTTCTAATTTCCATGGCTGATTGTGGGACCTTCCATTTGGTGATTGCTTCTATCTTAGCAGGGTCTACATGAATGCCTTCGTGATTCACCATGTGTCCTAAGAATTGCACTTCCTGTAACCAAAATTCACATTTCGAGAATTTGGCGTAGAGCTTTTCTTTTCTTAACAAAGTTAAGAGTGCATGCAGGTGTTGACAATGCTCATCCTGGCTTTTGGAATAAATGAGTATATCGTCTATGAAGACAATTACAAATTTATCCAAGTACGGTTTACAGATTCTATTCATCATGTCCATAAATGCTGCAGGAGCATTTGTTAACCCAAAGGGCATGACTGAAAACTCGTAATGACCATACCTAGTTCTGAAAGCAGTTTTAGGTATGTCTTCTTCTTGTACTTTTAATTGATGATATCCGGAGCGTAAATATATCTTAGAAAAGTATCTAGCTCCTTGAAGTTGATCAAAAAGATCATCAATCATGGGTAATGGGTATCTATTCTTAATTGTAACCTTATTTAATTCCCTATAATCGATACACATTCTCATGGAACCGTCCTTTTTCTTTACGAATAACACTGGTGCTCCCCAAGGGGATGAACTAGGTTGTATAAAACCTTTGCTTAGTAATTCATCTAATTGCTTTTTCAGTTCTAACATTTCGGTGGGTGCTAACCGATAAGGTGCTAACCGATAAGGTGCCTTGGCTATCGGTGTAGTTCCAGGAATTAGATGAATTCTAAATTCTACTTCCCTATCAGGTGGTAATCCTGGGAGTTCTTCCGGAAATACATCTGGGTATTATGAGACTACGGGAATTTCCTTAAGTTTTTTATCCTTAGTACTAATGATTACTGAAATCATATATACTATTCCTTGCTTTCGTTCATAACTAGCAACTTTCATTATTGAAATGAACTTCATGGGTTTACGTGGCTTATCTCCTGTAATCATGATTACTTCTCCGGTGGGTGCCTGAATCTCTATAGAGTTCTTATCACAAAGGATTCGAGCATGGTTGGCTACTAACCAATCCATTCCTAATACAACATCGAACCCAACTAAATTCATTGGTAATAGGTTTGCATGAAATTTATGACCTGAAAGTTCTATATTTTCTTTTTGCAAAACCTTATCTATGTTAACAGAATTCCCATCTGCCGTTTCGACTGTAAAAATCTGCCTAAGGTTGGTTAAGGGTAAATTAAGAGCTTGGCAGAATGAAGTATTAATAAAACTTTGGTTTGCACCAGAGTCAAATAATACTTTTGCATACACGTTATGAACTAGGAACGTACAAGCTATCACATCTGGAATGAGTTCTGCTTCTTGAGTGGTCAGTTGGAATGCTCTGGCATTATTTTTAGTAGCTTCGTCGGCTGTCTTGGCTTTATTGTCTGTTGGTTTGGCCAGTTTAGGACATTCTGTTTTGAAATGCCCAGCTTCTCCACAGTTATAACAGATCCTGGTTTTCTTTCTGCAGTCTTCTTAACGATGTCCTACAACCTTGCAAAAGTTGGAGGTTACATTGCATTTTCCAAAATGTTTCTTTCTGCAATTCCTGCAGAAAGGCAGAGTTGAGGATTGCCCTATTCCTCTTTTCTTGAAGTTGCTATTATTACCCATACGAAATCCTTGGGTAATTTTCTGAGCCAGTTCCTTTTTACTATTTTCATCTCTTGTGCGTACCAGCTCGTCAGTTAGGGTGTTTGCTAATTCTACCGCATCGTCAATAGTGTGAGGTCTCGCAGCTTTAACGATATTATGGATTTCGCTAATCAATCCCCAAATATAGCGAGAAATAAGTACCGGTTCTGGCGAAGCCAGTGTTGGTACCACTCTAGCATATTCAAAGAATGTCGAAGTATATCCTCGACAGTCTACACCCATCATCCGATGGTTCAGAAACTTATTTGCCATTTGTTCCTTTTCATACTCGGGACAGAATTTTCTTTCTATTAATTGCTTAAATTCCTCCCAACTCATGGCATAGGCCATATTTCTTCCTTTGGCTTGAAGTACTGTATTCCACCATTCTAGCGCCCCTTCTTTGAAAAGATTTGACGCGTACATGACTTTGTCATTTTCGGCACATTTACTTATTATGATTACTGCCTCTGTTTTCTCTAACCAACGTAGTGCAGCAGTTGCTCCCTCGTTTCCTGCAAACTCAACTGGTTTACAAGCAAGAAACTCCTTGTAAGTGCAACCAGGTGTTGCCGCTTTCATTTTCTTAAGGAGTGGAGTTTGCAATTCATCATTGTCGTTATTCGTATGGTTGCCGCCTCCGTTTACACTATTACTAAAATTGTCGCCTTGTGTACGTTTGCTCGGAATAATTTGTTGAGGTTCAACAGGTTTCTGGGCAGCAGCAAGGATTGCTGGAATAGCATTGGCTATCCCTTGAGCAACGACATTTTCTATATCTTGCCTAGTCATAAATTGATCCTCCGGGTGTTGCTCAGATTGGTTAACCTCATTAACTGGTTCATTATTAGCGTTTTCCATCTGATAATTAATATATATACTTTATTAGTATAGAATAAATAGCAATTATACACAAGACAATCATACAATTTTCACAGCACATATATAGCCAAAATTATCGATTTCTCGATTCCCATTTTATATATATTATGCATCATTACACACCGTTATCTTCCAAAGGTTTTATTGGTAGGTTATTTTACAGACTTATTTTATTATTACTATTACTATTATACAATCATAGATTCACCACCATCCTATCCCTGGGTATTTTAGAAGCGACGTTCCCTATCGTCGTACTTCCAGGAGATCTGTTCTCCTACCTCCCGAATCCTATTCCCCGCACCTATCAGCTCCTCACCAAAATGGCGGAGTTCAACTAAGTTTTCATTGCTCATTGGTGGGTTTGGTATAGGTTCTGGGTCGAACTGAGATTTCTTTATTTTCTCCTGACTTTTCCTAATAATTAAACTTCTTTTATTAGGAGAAAGTGGTTCCTCATAATGGCCTTTACGAACAAATATTCCCTCCTCAGTATCTACTGAGTATCTTGAGGATTTTGATTGGGATGAACTTCCCTTCTCTTTTGACGAACTATCTAATTTAAGATAGATGTTCGAAAGCTTTTGCTTACCCATACTGTAACTAACAAATAGTCAGTTAATAAAACACATAATCACAAAATGTTAATCAGGAAAAATTAAGTACTTCTCAAATACTTAATTAGCTTAACTCAGTGGCTCTGATACCACATTTTTCTGTCACGGCCCCAGCCCCGGTTTAGGTGTCGCGGGACAGAAAATCCCGTGGTATTATTTAATTGAGTTGATGGCGGAAGATTTTAACAGGATCTTTTAAAACTGATAATGCCTGATTATTTTATTTCATAATTCGGGATAAAACCCCGGTAATTTACAATTAGATGATTTCACTGGGAAATCTTTAATTTACAAAACATGTTTCCTTATTTATATTGAGCCACTTCCTTAAGCTTGTAGTGCTTTACGACACTTTTCCTGGATCATAACAGATCACATGAAGCATGTTTGAAAAAGGTTTTGTCAGCGGAAAATACTGGTGAATCATTTTTTTTACTAAAACGACACGTTGTTATAATTTACAATATTAAGAGCGATTACAATGTTTATACATATCAACCATCTACCCACGGTATTTATCACTCGACCACCTATTGGCTATCTCGTTGTCCAATGGTGTCTGTGATTATGGTCATATCACCCCTTGGCTAACCCGTTGTCCAATGGTGACGGTTATCAAGTAATGTATACAAAACCCCACATACCGGCTGTAATTTGGTGACTACAAAGACTTAATCCCTGTAATTATAACTTTGAAAACTTTTAAGAATTTATAAAGCACTTTGATAAAAAGAGAATGACTCACATTGTAGATTTAATGGGCAGAGTTTAAGCCTACTGTTTAGCCTTGTAACCTAAATTAATAACATGCACACGAACTAGGTCAGTAACTAATACAGCATTTACGACAACTCACGAGATTAAACCCTCACAACGAATGACAAAGTGCGATACTTAAACATCCATCGAATTCACGACGAATGACAAAGCATAACCCTAATGTAGGCAGCACTTAAACATCCATTGGATAGTTTTAATCGATCGGACATTGAATCGTAGCAGCGATCGAGTTAATACCCGGTATCGTAGCAGCACCCCACTATAATAAAAGTAAATTCGACTTCAGAGCAGTGAAACTTTGTTTTTGAAAGTTTTCGTCGACACAGAATGAAAGCCCCTGCTCCAAACTATTTATAGGTGAAAAATAGGGTTCACACGGCCCGCATGAACCTTGGCTCAACATTTACGCGGCCCGCGTGGCCGCCTAGTCTACGCGTAGGTCTGATTGGTCACGAGTAGGTTCAACAGCTGGTCAATACGTGGCTCGAGAATGCTTATCCGGTCAACCATACATTGACGCGGCCCGCGTAAGCTTCCTCTTAAGTCTTACGCGGCCCGCAAGAGGACCAAGATTCTGAATTTCTTGATTTTTAATATGAATTAGGGTTTCAGGGGTCCGGGTTTTCACTTACGGGTAAAATTGGGATATTTTTTAGAGTCCTTACAGTCTGGTTCTGCAGGGCTGTCACATCACTGAAAATGGTGATGTGACAGGCCTATTTATAGTGTGAAGGAGAAGGAAGGGAAGGTGGTTTGGTTCGGCTGGCAGTCCGATCGGACAGTGATCGGCTGGTCACTCTTGCCAATCCCAGCCTTCTCGCGTTCCAGTTTATGATTGATTTGTGAGTTAGATTAAGCGTTGCGTATTATTGAGCAATAGAATAACTAGATCACATGATAAAAGTTCCAAAGATTAATAGATTCCGCAAGTGACAAGGTTCCAGTCTCTCGTTCCACCAAGAATCAAGTCTCACGAATCTAAGGAGTCAAGCACCAAATAGATTTAGACATTTCAAATAGACATTCCATCATTAGGCATTCCAAATAGACATTCCATCATTAAGCATTCCAAATAGACATTTCATCATTAGGCATTCCAAATAGACATTCAAGCTTAGATTTAGACATTCAAATCATATAGAATTAGTGTTGATGCATTAATGTCTATCGCCTCCGTCAATTCAAACCGTAGCTGAAACTGAAGAAATCAAGCTTTTATTGTAATATTTAGATAGTTTTAGCAAGGTGGCATTTTGGTAATTAATGAGAAATCTCATTAATTCCAAGGCCTATAAATAGAGAGTTATGACATAAGTTGTAAGACTTTTTGCTCATTTGGTGATCTAGGAGATTCAAGTCTAGAGAGAGAAAGTACTCTCTACGTGATTCTTGTATCGTACACGTTATATCTTTCAATAGATTCACGGTTCTAGTACGTTATTGTGTGTTCGGTCACGCACGTTCACGGATTCCACACGTCGAACGTTCGTTACGCAATCGAACGGTTTCAAAACCGGTCCTACAAGTGGTATCAGAGCTAGGAGCTCGATTGCACTGATCAAACACATTGATTCGTACCAGATTTCAGCGATTTCAGATCTGAATTTCATCTATTTCTTCATCTTCTACTCATTTTTCACGTTCTTACTGAAATTCGTCGAATTGAACGAGATTTTACGGTCCGAATCGGCTGAATTTTTAGTATGTCGTGCGAAATTAATTGAATTACAATCCTACCAAGTTTCAGAATCTAATTCCTAACCGTTTAGGAGAAATCTAAGATTTTTAGTTCGAATTCGCTGTCAAAATTACAGGTTCGCTTGTGAGGTTCGCTTGTGAGGTTCGCTTATGTGGTTCGCTTGTGAGGTTCGCTTGTAAGGTCCGCTCATAGGATAGCAGGAGAGTTCCGCTTATTTGTCCAAATAGGTCCGCTTATTCGAACATTTTCAGTAGTTCTGCTCAAGAGATCCGCTTTTGTGGTTCGCTTATAGTGACATTAAGAGGTCCGCTCATTGTGCAGGTCCGCTCATAGGTGTAACATTAGGTTCGCTCATTTGGTCTGTGACAGGTTTCGCGTTTGTGACATCATATCAAGGGGTATCGCTGTTGTGTGATGAATTAGTTGTCGGCCATTTAAATTTGTGATCAAGTATAATGGTCCAATAACATTGAAGTGCATTTAATACATTGTCGGCCACAATCAAGTGAAGGCCCAATTACAAAATCCGATTTGAGTTGTCGGAAATTGGATCTGGCATCACATTAAATTTGTCGGCTGTATCACATGTATATTAAAGGCCCATGTGACCGAGATAGTGATAAAATTGGTTTGATCTAAAAATGAAGGCCCAATCAGATGTTGTTGATAATGTTGTCGGATTAGTGGAAGTGAAGGCCTAATCAGATTTAGTCACTTAGTTCCGGCCCTATCATCAAACGTATCTTAAACAGTGCACCGACCCACTAAAAATTTTAAGGCCCAATCATTGAAATTTGTTGAATATGAATTAAAGGCGGCCCAATCAGCTGACATTTACGGCACATGTGATTTGCATAATTGTGTTTTAGATTTTGTATATCCCAAGGCCATTTTCAAAAGGATAAAACTTTGAGCAGTCAACGCATAATTGTGTTTTAGATTTTGTATATCCCAAGGCCATTTTCAAAAGGATAAAACTTTGAGCAGTCAACATATATCGAGTCATACCCAAATCTGTTAAGGTAAATTGTCAAACATCGGATACTTGTCCAAGCAAATCCTACAACCGATCCGTGGTTACTTAGTTTTTGTCATTAAATCGGATATTCATCTGATTCAGTAATTTGATAAAGTGATTGAACTGAGTTTAGATTGTTTTGATAAAAAACATGGATATGTTTGATAATTTTACAGCTCTTAAGGGAGAATCAACTAAAGAATTGATCGAGAGGTTTGTCAAGTTATATCTAGAGATGAAGCGTTGGAACATTAGAAAAGAAAATGAAGAATGGTTTGACAAGTTGGCAAATGCTTTACCAAAAGATGTGTGGGGAACGTATTTGTTAACTTGGAAGAAGAACTTTGAACATATTGATTTCAATTTGAGCTTGTTCATTGAGAAGATTGAAGCTCAAGAACTTGAATTCCAAAAGATTAGAAAAATGAAGTCTGATTCAGGAAAGGAGTTTGATTCTGAGTCCGGAAAGATTGATAAAACTGGAAGTAAAAGTGACAAACAAGAAAAGGTTTCAGAAAAAGCTCAATTTTTTTATCAATCATCAGAGGAAGAAATGATAGTGAAGAAATTCGAAAACTTGAATCTTATAAAAGAGAACTTACACCTGAAAGTTATAATTTTTATTTTGCAGGAAAAATGGAAAAGATCAAAGAAAGACAAGCTGCAAGAGAGAAGAAAGCCGAACCTGAAAAGATGTCCGAGAAGTGCTTAAATTGTAAAAAATCTGAATCAGACAATGCCAAACTCTTGAAGAATATAGAGAGTTTGTCATTGGAAATCAAGAATTTGAATGATGAGATGAAATCTGATGATAAACAGATTCTTGAAATGCAAGAAAATTTTGAGAATTTGAAATCTGAAAATGTCAAACTGTTGAGTGGTTTGAACAGTTTGACATTAGAAAACAAAATTTTGAAAGAAAAGGAAAAAGATTTTGAAAATGAAAAATTGAAAATTGAAAAAGATTTTCAAAGTCAAATGAAGATTTTAGAAGATGAAAAATCTGTTATTTTTAAAAATAATCTTGAAAAACAGATTGAAATAAACTCTCATCTTCAGAAAATCATTCGGCTTGAAAATGAAGCTGAAAAAGCTCGGATGAAAATTAAAGAGCTTGAAGAAAAATTGAAAGGTTTTGAGACTTCGTCATCAATACCAGATTATATCTGTCCAAAACTGATCAATTCTGTTCCAATAAGTGACAATGTCACAAATTTTGACAAAGTCAAAATTGAAGATTGTGATGACAAAGCTGATGATGAAAAAGAAAAAGAAAAGAAAAGAAAAATATTTTTAGATTTACAAGAAAAATTTTAAAATACTGTTTTGCAATCTACTGAAACAGGTGAATGTTCTAAACAAAAACCTGTTAAGAAGAGTGTAGAACAGAAACAAAAAGTTAAAAATTTGAAAAATTTTAAAAATGAAAATAAAAGCTCATCAGTTCAGTCATCCAATCATTATAAAAAAACCACAAAAATCTGAAAATAAAAACTCACAAAAAGTTGGTGATATGTGGTGCAGGTTTGACCACAGTGCTCAAGCGTCAAATCAAGATTATAGGAGAAGTCATGAGTACTACAAATCAAATCAGTGTTATGATTTGAGTGTTTAGATTGATGGTGGAGATTGGTACGATAACAGGGTGTGTTACAACTGTGGTTTTAGAGGACACATTGCTGTTAATTGCTAAAGTTGGAGGTTTGAGACGAGAAGATGCTATAACTGCCAAATCAAAGGACACATTGCAAAAGATTGCCCAATCAGATCAATGGAAAGATCAAGGGCTGAATCTCAGAAAAAGATGAAGAAATCAGTCAAGGTCGAAGAAAAGCCCAAAGAACAGAAGGTGAAAGAACAGAAAGTGAAGCTTTCAAAAGGGCAGAAAGACCGACTGAGAAAGAAAAGAAAGAAAGCTCGAGAGTATCTTGAAAGGATTTTGTCCTCGGGTACAACAAATAAGAGTGCTGATGAATCGTTTCACTCGACAACAAATTCAAGTAAACCGAATTCTTCAGATGCAAATCTGAGGACAAAAGAGGAGATAAAGAAGGTTGAAGTGGTTAGCAATGAATTTGTTTCTTCGGAAACAAAGGAGCTACAAGTTGAGCTAAAAATTGAAACGTCAGTTCCGCCAATGGATGATGTCAATTTTCCATCATTGCGAGCTGAAAATTATAAACAAAAAGTTGATGAAATTGAGATTTCAAATCAATCTTTTTCTGAAAAGAAAGATTTTGATGTTGAAAAAGCCTTTAACCCCAATGTTCTAAACATTTTTGGAAAAATGGTTGACGGGAAAGTCAAAGGGGTTAAAGAATTTTATGAATCAAAACGGTATGTTCAAAACACCCAAGGACCGTCAGGCTTGGGTGAATCTCTTTAACTGAAAAACCTGACTTGCCGGAGTTCCCAGGTTGGTAAGCGTGGAACATGAATCGGCATCTTTCTTGAGAAATTTCACTCTGGTGATTTTTCGCCTTACATGTGGTAAATCAGGGACATTAAGTTGTACTTGATTTTCTACAAATGATGTTTGAGAATTAAAACTGAAATTGTAAAATCTGTCATGTGTATGAAGAAAACAATGTGATGAAGTGACCCCGAATCTACGAATGATTAGTAAACAAACTAATTTTCCGGAAAAACCATTTTTGATTAAAACAAACTTAAGTGTTTTGAAATCATAATGGGAAAATAGTTTGTTGTCAGGGGGAGTTCTGATTGTTTATGCCAAATGGATGGCGATTTGAAGCAATTCGATATCGGTTGTCAATTTACTTGTACAGTTTGTTTTCAAATTTCCTAAAATGTGTTTGCATTTTAGGGGGAGTAAGATTTTTAGAAAATCCAAAAACATTTGAAAATTTGAAAAAGTCAAAAACAGTAAAAAATGAAAAACGAGTTTTGTTGTGAAAAAGAGGAAATGATAGTACATCAGTGGACTATCACAGCATGCTAAAGAAATGAAAAGTCTAAAAGTGATAAATGGTCTCACTATAGATGTGACGGTAGGCTCAGCTAGACTAGTAGTTTTGCGATAACGATACAAACATAAAGAAAAAGCCTAGTTCTAGTGGAAAACATGATCAAAAGCATAGTACTTAGTTTTGTCCTTCTTGATTGTGTACCTACTCAGTAATCGCTGATTGTCGAAAGACATAAAACTGGTTAAGTTTGTGAACTTTCACAACTTTGCTAAAAAGTCGCTGTGATTGTGCATTTCTTTTTGCAAAGATTTAAACTTGTTTTATTTCTTTATTTTGTTTAAGCATCGGACATCCTCTGCGTATACGTGAGTATCGACCTGGATGTTGTTGCCTAAATGTTCTGCTTTATTTTCTTTGGTGTTTCGTTTAAGCTTTGGATCACCTCTGCGTATACGGGAGTATCGACCTGGTGGTTAAAGCCTAAACAACTTCAACTTGTCTTATTTTCTTATTTTGTTTAAACATTGGACTTTCTCTGCGTATACGGAAGTATCGACCCGATTGTTAATGTTTAAACATTCTGCGTTGTTTTCGCACATATCACAGTTGATGAAAGTTTAAAGGCATTACTTGAGTCAGTGTATTGCATGATGAGGGGATATGCTGAGATCGTGGGGTCCATAAGTACTTAGTGCAAAAATTAATATACCTTAACGTATCGGTAAGCATTTCGAAAGTTTTTAGATTGAGTTTAAGTGGACAAATATATCGTCAATCGATGTGAATTGTTTAGAGCTTAAAATGAAATGAAGCTTAATGGTGTTGGTGATTTGTCTCATAAACTGATATGATCCTCTTACACAAACTCACAAAAATATGTTTGTACATATTTTATTTCTGCATTACATTTCTCTTTTTATCAAAATCCATAAGGATTTTAGTGTGTTTTAGCCTAATTTTTGAAAAATCCAAAAAGATTTTTGACAACTGATGTTGAAAAGCTGATATTCAAAATCTCAAAGGCTAAACAAGATGAACAATTGGTTTGGTTAAGATGATGAGAAGTTGGAAGATAATCCTCAAATGTTTAGATGATTCATTAATTTGAATCACAATATTGTGTTTTATATGTTTGAGAATTTTGAGTGAATTCTTTTAGAGTCAAAATCATTTTGTCTTAAAAAAGGTTGAGATGTGTAGGTTTCTGATTATGTTGCTACGGAAAGCCAGGCGTCGATCCTAAAAGCACGGAAGCTTGACGAAAGGGGGAGCCTGAAGAGACTACTGAAAGGGGGAGCTGAAGCTGAAGACAGATCCACCGGGATTCTGTTCGAGCAAGAGGGAGTCTGTGTTTGCTGAAGACGTTAAATCTTAAAGAAGACTCAAGAGAGAGAGAAAGACAAGTCGCTACGAGTTTAACTACGGATTGACTGCGGCAATATCCAAGGGGGAGTTTGTTGATGCATTAATGTCTATCGCCTCCGTCAATTCAAACCGTAGCTGAAACTGAAGAAATCAAGCTTTTATTGTAATATTTAGATAGTTTTAGCAAGGTGGGATTTTGGTAATTAATGAGAAATCTCATTAATTCCAAGGCCTATAAATAGAGAGTTATGACATAAGTTGTAAGACTTTTTGCTCATTTGGTGATCTAGGAGATTCAAGTCTAGAGAGAGAAAGTCTAGAGAGAGAAAGTACCCTCTACGTGATTCTTGTATCGTACACGTTATATCTTTCAATAGATTCACGGTTCTAGTACGTTATTGTGTGTTCGGTCACGCACGTTCACGGATTCCGCACGTCGAACGTTCGTTACGCAATCGAACGGTTTCAAAACCGGTCCTACAATTAGGCATTTCAAGCATAGACTTAGACATTCCAAAGAATTAGGCAATCCAACATAGATTAGGGTTAAAATAATCAAAATTTAAACTTCAGGGACTAAACTTGACAAGATCCTAAAGTTCAGGGACGCTGGGCGTTACAATTTGTTCCCACTTCCAAACTGGGATGTCCAATGGTTGCAACTTGCCGTATGGCTTCTGGTGCTCTGCTTTGACTTGCAAACATGTCAAACACTTCTCCACATGTTTCACTATATCTCTTTTCATTCCGGGCCACCAATAGTTTTGTTTTAAATCATTATACATTTTGGTTGCCCCCGGATGGATCGAATAAGGAGATTTATGGGCCTCGTCAAGTAGGAGTGCCTTGGCTCCGCATGAATTTGGAACCCAAATTCTCCCAAATCGAGTTTTCAACCCTTGATTACCATCCGCAAAGTCTTTTAACTGGCCAACTATTCTTTCCTTTTTCACATTTTCTTCCTTCATCGCTTCAGTTTGAGATTTCCGGATTTGTTCAAGCAAACCCGATGTTACGATTAGTTGCATCGATCGCACTCGAATGGGCGTATAATTTGTCTTTCGACTCAACGCATCGGCCACCACATTAGCCTTTCCCGGGTGGTAATGTATATCACAATCAAAATCCTTGATAGTTTCTAACCACCGCCTCTGTCTCATGTTTAATTCCTTCTGATCGAAGAAATATTTCAAGCTTTTATGGTCGGCAAAGATAGTGCATTTTACCCCATACAAATAATGCCTCCATAACTTTAAGGCAAACGCTACCGGTGCCAACTCGAGGTCGTGTGTAGGATATTTCTTTTCATGAGTTTTTAGCTGCCTCGAGGCATAAGCTATAACCTTGCCTCGTTGCATCAAAACGCAGCCAAGCCCCGAATGTGATGCATCCGAGTAAACTACCATATCATCAGTCCCATCCGGTAATGACAATACCGGTGCATGGGTCAGTTTTTCCTTAAGCGTCTGGAACACCTTTTCTTGGTCCTCGCCCCAAATAAACTTTTCGTCCTTACGGGTTAGTTTGGTTAACGGCATAGCAATTTTGGAGAAATCCTGTATGAATCTCTGGTAATAACCCGCAAGCCCCAAGAAACTTCTGATTTCCGAAGGATTCTTCAGTGGGTTCCATCTTGTCGCAGCTTCTATTTTTGACGGGTCTACTAGCACCCCATTCGCACTAATGATGTGCCCAAGGAACTGTACCTCTCGTAGCCAGAAAGCACATTTTGAGAATTTTGCGTACAACCTTTCTCTTCTGAGCGTCTCTAACACTTCACGCAAATGACTTGCGTGTTCTGCTTCATTCTTCGAATATATCAAGATGTCGTCAATGAACACTATCACCGACTTGTCTAGCATAGGCTTGAAAACCTGGTTCATAAGGTCCATGAAAGCCGTGGGTGCATTAGTTAATCCGAAGGACATCACGAGGAACTCGTAATGTCCGTACCGTGTACGGAAAGCCATTTTCGGTATATCCTCCTCTTTAACTTTCAATTGATGGTACCCCGATCTAAGGTCGATCTTGGAGAACCAATTTGCGCCTTGAAATTGGTCAAATAAGTCATCAATTCTTGGGAGCGGATATCGATTCTTCACCGATAGTTTGTTTAACTCCCGGTAATCGATACACATGCGCATGCTCCCATCCTTCTTTTTCACAAATAGCACCGGTGCGCCCCACGAAGACACACTTGGCCGGATAAACCCTTTGTCGAGCAGATCTTGGATTTGAGACATCAATTCTTGTAGCTCTGATGGCGCGAGCCGATACGACGCCTTAGCCACAGGTTTCGCGCCCGGAATCAATTCGATTCCGAACTCTACCTCCCGTTCTGGTGGTATTCCCGGTAGGTCCTCCGGAAATACATCGGCGTAATCACGTACTACTGGTACGTCTTCAATCTTTGGCGATCCTTTGTCTGGTTCGTTCGCATATATCATGAACGCCTTACTTCCACGCCTCATGAGCTTGTGAGCCTTTAGCATCGTGCACATAACGGGATTACCCCCTTTTTCTCCATAGATGGTAACATGTTTTCCACTTGGAGATGTTAATTTAATCTCCTTGCGGAAGCACACGACCTTTGCGTGATGTCGGGATAGCCAATCCATCCCGACCACTACTTGGAATTCTCCCATCGACATTGGAATTAAGTCTATCAAGTATTCTTCACCATCAATATTCATTCTACAATTTTGGCATACATCACATACGATAAATATTTTGTTATCACCTATTTCTACCTCTAAGGCATAGGTAATTTTGTCAGTTCAAATGAAGGATGTCGAACAAATCCATGTGAAATAAAGGATTTATTCGCACCCGTATCAAATAACACATGCGCGGGAATTGAATTTATGGCGAATATACCTGAGACCACATCGGGTTCCACCTTTGCCTCGGCTGCCGTTAACTGGAAGGATCTGGCTTTTGCTTTCGGAGTGTCCGTGTGTGAATCCTTACCTTCCTTTTTCCCGACTAGTTCCGGGCACTCTGATTTCTTGTGACCCGGTTGATAGCATTTATAGCACATCGATACCTTTCCCGGGCATAATGCAGCCGTGTGCCCAGTTTTCCCATATATTGGACATGGTTTATCTTTAAACCGGCACTCACCCTTGTGCCCTTTCCTGCATACCCTGCAGCTTGGCGACCCGCTCTTTCCCTCTTGTTTCTTTGACGACTCAGTCGTGCGTGCCTTTTTCGTAGGGCTTGGATTAACCACCTGCGCCCTTCTTTCGCCTCTTTCAATCTGTTTCTTCAACTCTATCTCCCGTTCCCGAGCAACGTTTATAATCTCGGTGTGGGTCTCATACTTTGAAGGAGTCATAAACTCCCTATACTCGGCGCTCAACATATTATAGTAATAATATGTTTTCTGCACTTCATTTGTTATCAGTTCATCACAAAACTTCATCTTATCCATGAATGTTCCCGTGATTTTATCGATAGATTCACCCTTGTGTCGAAGCTGCATGAATTCTTCCTTGATTTTGTTAATGACTGCCTTGGGGCTATGATGTTTAAGAAACGGCGTCTTAAACTCATCCCATGTCATAGCCTTAGCCGCTTCACTTCCAATGTCTTTCTTCTTGTTATCCCACCAATCTTTCGCCTGACCCCTTAACTGACCCGTGCCATAGGCTACGTAGTCATCTGTATCACAATGGGTTCTTTCGAATACTCCCTCCATATCGCTTAGCCACCGTTGGCATATTATTGGGTCAACCTCCCCATTGTAAATTGGCGGTTTGCACGCCATGAACTCTTTATATGAACAAGGTTTTCGTCCTCCTGACTTTTCCTTTGCTAAATTAGTATTATCCTCCAATTTCTTGATTCTTTCATCCACCACTGATAATACCGTGTTTTGGATTTTGTCGATGAAACCCGACAAGCTATTTTCGATTGCCTTTCCTACCTCCTCAGCAATCATTTCTCTCATTTGCTCGGTGACTCTCGGCACCGCATCATCGTTACCTTTATCCGTCATCTTCAACTGAAATGTTTACATCGAACGTTAAACATTTCATCTATAGCATATGGTTTATTTACTTCGGTTTATTCAAGTTCATAACTTGTTTTCACCGCTCTTAATTAATGCACTTTCAGGGTTTGAGTGTGTTAACACGCTCCTCCCATGCATGTCTATTCATCATTCCCTTTTTATACTTAGTAACTCTACTTAAAACAATTAACTCTTACCGGATGATTGATCAAGCTTGAACCGAACACACTTTGTTAACAACCTTGAGCTCTGATTACCAACTTGTAACACTCGTTTAAATTTCTAATTTAAGTCTAATAAAAGATACTTAATTTTAGATATAAAGTACCTTGGTTTAACGTAAGTACAAAATAAAAGTTTCAAAGTAACACCTACTAGTCAACTACCGACTAGTTTAAACATTCATAACATGATTAGCAAATCATTTACATCAAAAACATTGTTTAGACGAAGTTAAGTTAACTCTGAAGCTTTCAAAATGCGTGTTCGGTTCTTGATAACATGCTTGATCACCATCCGGAAAGACCCCATCTTTACCTAGAGTCAAAACCACTTTGAAAGTTAGTCTTGACATAAATATAATGCATATAAACAAATTCTAGTATCGGATCATCAAAAATAAAATAAAATAAAATAAAATTTCCATTTTGATCCTGTCGCGTGTCGCGACGGGCCTTCACGTGGCGCGGGTGGTCCCGCGTGTCGCGCCAGTTCTTCATGCTCCCCTCGCGTGGCGTGGGGGAGTACGTTTTCCAGCAGGTCCAGTTTCTGGACCTGCATTTTACCCAGCTCCGGAAATTCACTAAAATCCAACTTTAAACTAACATAACTTTTTACTCGCTAGTCCGTTTTAACCGATTCTTTTTCCTATGAGTCCGTAATAAAATTACGGATCTAACCATGTAGATTTCACATCACGGAAACCGAGTTACCAGCGATTTATTCACGATCCCCTTATTTCGATTATCCTACCCATTAGCAATAGTTGCATAATACCACATTTCAGTTTCTTATTACTCTTAGACATGGTTACCCAATTCCCCGGGCTTATAACCTTGGCGTAATTGCGCCATTCATGGCTTTGTGTTCCCTTAGAACTAAAAGCTTGTTTCCTCGGAATTCAAACATTCCGTTTCAAGCGACATTTGCAACTTACTTCTATTGTTTGATCCAATATCCCGGATTCACAAACTTAAAGTATCATAACCAAATTCATAAGTGTAGTGCAATCCAACACTTAACAACATACGAGATTTTCAAGTCACTACTTTCATGATTCTTTTTATGGCATCAATTCGACCCGTTTGACTATCTAGTGAAAACCATCACTTTATTAACAAGCCAAACCCAATTCCAATCTTTATCTTGACCCGTTTGATGGTCGAGTGAACTTCGCCACTTTAAAGACACATCAAACGCATCTTATTACGCTACGACTCCATTTATACATTAAACCCAAACATATATGCATAATTTAACGAGACTAAAGTCACGTACCTTTAGAGCACACCCTTCAAGCGCGTATCTCCCCCGGCGTGTCCGCTTGACGTTCCGGATTCTTTGCCTAAAGAGTCCAATTCACAATAAGTTTAGAACCCTTTCATAAGCTTTAACGTATAATTCTCTACAATGATCAAATCTGCGTTTTTACCCAACTTTTAACATTTTAATCCTCACTTAGGCGTTCCATCAAACACCTAGCGGGTCAGATTTTTTTATATAAACAAAACCAAGTTCAAGACTTGTAATAATCATCTAAACTAACTTCAATTAGTCAATTCCATACATGTCTTAACATCAATATTTCCGAAATTACTCTTAATTTCAGGTTGTGCTAGAACAAGATCATAAATTCTAGAGTTTATCAAGTTTTCTTCAAGCTCCTTAATCACCTACAATCATGATTTGAACTCTATAATTATCATGCAATCTTTTGATAAGATTTCACCTAGGGTTTATCCCTAGACACCATATCTCTTCTAATTACATTCATGCAAGACACAATCAAGCTCAATTTCGATTTTTCATAATTAACCTAGAACTTGAGATGAATCAAAATACTAGAATTTCGCATACCTTGTGATCCTTTCAGTGAGGTGATCACTAATTCGTGTTTAGAATTCGATTTGGGACTGAATTGGACCTTCAATTAATCAATTTTTGTGAGAGTTGGGGTTTGGAGAGGAGCTCTTGGTCGCTCCTGTGTTCTGATAGACCCAGGCACACACTTAGGTGTGTGTTTGGGGTTTATTTTATTTGTTAATAAATCAGGTTTCAAGTTTAACCATTCTAGTCCCTCAATTATTGTTTTCTTTATGATTTAGGAATTCTCCATCCATTTATTTGATATCACAAGACTCATATCTAACTGGGTTATCTATTACTTGTTAGTTTGTTCTTGTTTATTCCACGTTTTATAATTATATTATAAAGTTTTATATTTTTGGGGATGTTACACCTTATCTTTAAGTAAGTTGTACATTCACTTCTAACTTTCAATAATTGACAACTTTGACCTTCTTAACCTTTTCTACTTAATAACTTGACACATCATTTGGTTTAAATGACTTTTACGACTTTACACCACAACGTGTACAAATTATTATACTTTTTTTAATCTATATTCTACTTAGAGTAAACTGCAATTTACCCCCCAACGTTGATGTTATGTCGCAATATTACCCCCTGCTGTCTAATTCTGTTTAAAGTCAACATAAGTTATTAACGGTCAAAGGGTATAATCGTCAACATAAGTATTCCATTTGAAGCTTCAGTGACAATGAGACGATCAGGTGGCGTTGTATGGCTGAATACGGCGGTCGCCGTCGTCGCCACGGCGGCGATGTTGACCGGTTACATCTCTGTTTTACACATACTTTGCATATTCCTCCGATACGTAGCATTTTTCTGTTCAATCATTATTTACGATAACATTTACTTCCAAATTAATAACCTCATGGTTACACCAGTTCTTACATCAGTTCATTTACTTGCATTTGTTCATTTTTTTGGATGATAAAATGATTCATCATGTAAAAAAAACACTTACAATATCCCAAATCTGAAGCTTGACATGCCTACCATCAATCTGAAGCTTGGCTGGAAAAGGATCATTAGATAATGGATGATATGTTGTTGCTCTGTTTCTTATTATCATTAGAGTTAATTGCTCGGATGGTCCCTGTGGTTTCATGTTTTTTCACGTTTAGTCCCCACCTTTTGAAAATAGCATGTATGCTCCCTATGGTTTGTCATTTTGTTACTCGGATAGTCCCCCAACATTTACTCTGGGGACTATCCGAGTAACAAAATGACAAACCATAGGGAGCATACCTGCTATTTTCAAACTAACTGACATGTACTCATGGACTATCCGAGTAACAAAATGACAAACCATAGGGAGCATACCTGCTATTTTCAAAAGGTGGGGACTACCCGTGAAAAAACTTGAAACCACAGGGACCATCCGAGCAATTAACTCTTATTATTATTATTATTATTATTATTATTATTATTATTATTATTATTATTATTATTATTACTACTAGTTAAATTCACACCCGCGCGTTGCGGCGGGGATCCAATGACTGCAAAACGCGTGTCAGTAACGGCAAGCAGATACCGAATATCAAAACATAAATAAAAATGTCGTGAAAAGGATAGTCAATCCGTCCAAAAAAGCGATTTTAAATAACCTAATATAATAATAATAATAATAATAATAATAATAATAATAGGACCCACACGTTCTACACGTTGGAAATTCGGTTGTTTTCACTTCAGTTATTACGGTGCTAACACGTTAAAATATGGATGAGCTCGGTACCGGTAACGGCACCGAAAGTACCGATCTGGAAAATCATCGAAATTAGGTACCGGCACCGAAAATGCTCGGTACAATACGGTATGGTATTTGAAGGTAAAAATCAATAAATATAGGTATGGTGCTAGACCGGTGTCGAACCGAAAGTAACGATTCTGAAAACGCCAAAAGGTGGGTACCAAATTGGTACAAAAAATGATTTGGTATAGTAAATTTGGTACCGATACGATACCGGTTTGATTACAGGATTTGATACGATTTGCTCATCAATAATCTAAATATTCAAGTTTATTTTACATGTTACAATTCATTCATTACGTAAAAAGACAAAAAATAAAGCAAAATAAGTTGTTGTGTATATAAAACCTCATTCCAACGAAACACAGTTTACTTACTGTGTGTATGAAAAGTAATCTAAATTGTGCAATTATTTGCAACGTTGCTACAGGATTTGATGAGCTCGATACCAACCGGTACCGAAAATACCGTTACCGAAATTCCCATAAGTGGGTAATGGTACCGAATATACCTGGTACAGTACGGCTTGATACGGTCGGTACTGGTACGACACTGGTATTTGAGGGTAAAACCCGATGAATACCGGTGCCGAACGGATACCGAAAATACACTCAGTTTGGTAAATTTGATAAGTTTATTTTACATGTTACAATTCATTCATTACGTAAAAAGACAAAAAATAAAGCAAAATAAGTTGTTGTGTATATAAAACCTCATTCCAACGAAACACAGTTTACTTACTGTGTGTATGAAAAGTAATCTAAACTGTGCAATTACTTGCAACGTTGCTATAGGATTTGATGAGTTCGATACCAACCGGTACCGAAAATACCGTTACCGAAATCCCCAAAAGTGGGTACTGGTACCGAATATACCTGGTACAGTACGGCTTGATATGGTCGGTACCGGTACGGCACTGGTATTTGAGGGTAAAACCCGATGAATACCGGTGCCGAACGGATACCAAAAATACACTCAGTTTGGTAAATTTGATACCGGTACCCGATACTATTCATTCATTTCTATTTTTATTACTGTTAATTGATTTTTCTTTTTAATATTTATTATTTATTACTGTTCATTTCATTGTTTTTTTAATATAAGGATAATTTCCAAGTTAGTTTTCTAGGTGTATTAATTAATTAATTAATTAATTAATGCTCTGTTTCTTACATCAGTTCACATGGTTACAACCTCATCACTTGAGTTTGCTTGTGTAATGAAGGTAACTTTTTATGTTCGTTTATGACAATGAACATGGTGGAGTAGGCTGCAAATCTGGGTCAGGGAGTGAGGGCGGTGGATTGATTCCACCTTTTTTTTTAACGGCAAATTTGGATCACTGACGGACCACTGGAGTATCATCGTGCCACCAGCAGAACCACCCGATCATATCAATCTCCACTAGACAATAATGCCTATACACCAATTCAGGAGGAAACCCAATAAATGGGAAAAACCCCCTTTGTGGGAATCGAACCCATGACCTAATTGTCATAAGCCTTATCCCACCACCAAGATACCACTAGGCTATAATGCCATGGGTTTGATTCCACCTTTTGAAGGTGACATTTGAACACAGCAGGATCCAAACAACGAATTAAGGGCAGAGAAGAGAGGAATTCTGTTCTAGCTCATGCCAGACGGTTAGAGAGAGAAACCATTGGGGGGTAATATTGCAGAGTAAAACAAACCACATGGGGTAATATGAAATGGTAACATAGTCATTTCACATTCCATTTAACAGATCTGTTAACTTATTTGACGGCAGGGGGTAAAATTGCGACATAACATCAACGTTGGGGGGGGGGGGGGGGGATTGCAATTATTTCGTTAGAGGGGGTCAGAGTGCTAATTGGCCTAAACCCCATGGGGTAAAATTGCAGTTTACTCTTCTACTATTTTGTGTACGTTCGTAAACTGTATTTGAAAGCAAGTCGTGTCAAATATACTACGTTTTCATTCGATGACCATTTAATTTTTTTAAGTAAAGAGTCGGGTCAAATATAGAATATAAATACGCGCGGCGGGTAAAAATTCTAGTTTCTTACAATTTATAAAGTCAATCCGTTCGAAAACGAATCTTGTCGGTTTGGCCGCTAAAGGCGCGCCATTTAGCACTCGGGACAAATTAGCATACTAACATAGATCCAAGCTAAAATGAGCCCAGATGTAACCTCGCACCAATAAGCTTATCCTAAACCACATCTATCTCATTCACACACACTTCACTTCTTCAATCAGATAAACAACAGTTTTGATCTCTTCAACAATGGCATTAAGCTCAAGTTTCTGCTATTATTCATCTTCTTCTCCAATTTCAATTCAATTCACCAAAAAACCTACAATTTCACTTCCAGTTAATCCTCGTAACGCATTGTTTGCGCTGACGTCATCATCAGATTCTTCAAGTTCAGATGATTTTCCGAAACCGCCTCTTTCAGTTTCAGTTGGTTCAAATTCCGCGCCAAAAGCTCGATTCGTTGCTCGCAGAACGGAATCCGTTTCTGTTCGTCCTCTCGAACGGCCTCTACGTAATGATTTTTACGTTTTTTTGTTTGTTTTTGTTTTGATTTGTTTCGGACTTTATGCATTAGGTTTAGGTTACATAAACGTATGTTATTTGTATAATTTGTTTTAAAAAGCGTGTATGATCTGATGCGTTTTGATCTCAAAAGCCGATGCGCGAGTAAGGCGCATATATGTATAAGAGGCTTTCGTTACTAAATACAAATACTAAGAAGTTATTTATAGTTATTTTAACTTGTTAACTTTTAAATATTATAATATAAGATATTTTCGTCATCTCTAGACATATTTATTTGCTCAATTGATGGTCAGATTTGAAAAACTCGGACATAGTACGGTTAAAGTCCGGTTTTTTTCAAATACTGGTCAACTGCATAAAGTGTTGCGTGACACGTGTTATCATGGGAGGCGCACATCATGGAATCGCGTTGTGTAATCCAGATGCGCGCATTGCTGCATCACAGCGCGAATTTTAAAACCGACATTCTAGCTAGTTGTAATCCGAGTGTTGTTTTCAGTTGTTGGATTTTGACAAACATATTGTTATAGTGGGGATAGTAGGTGTGTCTTATGCGAGGATTCCGATGAATCGGCCGATCATCTGTTCTGCGGTTGCAGTGTGGCGAATCATGTTTGGAGTATGGTGTCTCGCTGGTGCCGGGTCAGTCCGATATTTGTGTTCTCGGTTAGAGACCTTCTTGGACTTAGCGATTGTTCGGGCTTGGGGGAGTTGGCTAAAGAGGCGTTTCATGGGATTCTTATAGTTGGGGCGTGGTGTATTTGGAAGGCCCGGAACAACAAACGTTTCAATAATGCTCTTAAGACGGCTCATGATATTTTCTTAGATATTAGAAGTCTCGGATTCCTTTGGTATAGAAATAGATCAAAGAATAAAGCCATTAGTTGGGCTAATTGGTGTTCTTTCAAATTGATGTAATTGTTTGGTATTTCTTTGGGCCCGCTCCGTTTTTTTGTGGGTGTGGTGTGTATAATATTTACCTTTCAAAAAAAAAAAAAAAAACTGGTTGTTGAGTATAGTTGTAATGAATTATGAACCTGAATTGGGGAAACTATAATTAGTTTGTGAATTAAATTATCTGATTTGGTTTCGATTTTTATGTTGTTTTATGACAGTGGAGTATATGAGTCTTCCTGCAAGCCAATACTCTGTTCTTGATGCTCAGAGGATAGAAAGGATTGATGACAATACTTTCAGGTGTTACGTGTACAAATTCAAGTTCTTTGCTTTTGAGGTTTGTCCTGTTTTGTTGGTTCGAGTTGAGGAGCAACTTAATGGCAGTTCGATTAACCTCTTGTCGTGTAAGGTAATTAAAGTCTTCAAAATTGCATCTTCATTATAATACCATGCAGAGTTTTGTGGTGTCATT